>CAWUFW010004686.1:0-1485596 GCA_963921515.1 Calotriton arnoldi
GGGAGACAGTCTCCACATCCACGTTGTTTGTGCATGGACTTTGATGTTGTGCGTGTGTGTGTCACAGACGTCCATGTCTGTCCTGCCGAGGCAACAGGGACCACTACCTGTGGGGGTCATGGTTGTTTTGCTGTGGTGTATACATGATACACCATGTCATGCCAGTGTCCATGTGGCAAAACAGGGTCCCTGGGAATCTACCTGTCATTGAGCTGTGATGCCTGGGGCACATCTGTCCTCACATGTCACTGTGGGGTGTGTTTGTAACGTGGCAGCAGGAGATGGGAACTGTGACACGGCCTCATGATATCCAATGGCACAACCTGGGACTTATTGATGCCACTTGTTGAACTGTGATGTTAGATGTTGGCCATGTATGTGCCATACATGTCCTTATGGAACTGCACACATCATGTACTTGTGCCTCATAATGATGTATCATGTGATATTGAGTGTGTTCAATGCCACATATGTGGGGTGACTGACAATCTTTCTTTCTTCACCTATGCACTGCAGGGCACCAGCTGTCCATAGACCATTCCCTGACCTGGCAACGATGGTGGAACGTGACAGCATCCGACGGTACCGCTTCACCAGGCAGCTGATTGAGGATTTGGCAGTGCGCTTGGCACCACATTTGCAACCTGGCCGACCGTACCCTACAGCGCTGACCCCCAAGGTGAAGGTGATGGCAGCCCTACACTTCTTTGCCACCGGTACCTTTCAACACACTGTGGCGACTGCTGGTGGGATGTCACAGACCATGTTCAGCCGTGTGCTCCGCGATGTTTTGGAGGCTATGTTGATATACCTGAACCAGTACATCTATTTCCCTAGACTCCAACAACTCACTGACGTGAAGAGTGACTTCTATGCCCTGGGGAGGATGCCGCATGTCATTGGCTCCATTGATGGGACACATGTGGCTTTGGTACCCCCACAGGCCCAAGAGCAGGCATACAGGAACCGCAAACACTACCACTCGGTCAATGCACTGGTGGTCTGTCTTGCAGATATGAGCATCTCACACGTGTGTGCCCGTTTCCCCGGTTCTGCACACGATGCCTACGTGATGAGGAGTAGTCGCATCCCGAGGATGATGTCACAGATGCGGAACCAGCGTGCCTGGCTTGTTGGTGTGTACTGACTTTGTACCATTGTGTGTGTTCTGCAATGTAGTGTTCCACCCTCTTTTCCAACTCAGCTAATGTGCAATTGTCTGTATGTAGATGACTCCGGATACCCCAACATGCCGTGGTTGCTGATGCCCCTCAGGAACCCTGTGACACCAGCCCAGATGCGCTACAATGAGGCACATGGTCGGACGAGGAGAGTGATTGAGCGGACCTTTGGTCTCCTGAAGAGCCGCTTCTGCTGCCTGGACAAAACAGGAGGGCCCTCCCATATGCCCCAGCAAAGGTGTGCAAGATTGTCATCGTCTGCTGCATGCTACACAACCTGGCAGTGCGGAAGGAGTTGCCTCTCATCCTGGATGACGATGACCAACATCCGCCACCTGTGGAGGATCCTGGCCTGGACCACGATGCCAGTGATGATGATGATGATGGTGATGGTGATGTCCGCACACAGCTCATCACCAACTTCTTCAGCTGAATGTGAGTATCCAGAGATGTCATGTCAATGATGTGAGTTTGCATGATATGTGTTGGTGGTGCTCTGGTGCTGTTTGAGTGTGTCCATGGGCTACATGACTGTATGCGTGTAGCGATGTGTCCTTACAGGTAGTCTGTACTCCCCAACAGTGTTGACATGCTAACTTGGTTCTGGGTGGGTATCTTGTGACATGTATTGGGCATGAGTATTGCAGTTCTGTCCTGTTCTTCAGTGCTTTTGACTGTGTGTCATTTCTGTCCTTCACAGGGTACTTTCAGAGTCGTTTGGTCAACTGTGATCCCCGACACCGTGATTCGACTTCCAGGGTGGTAGCTGTCGTGTCCCTACAGGTGATGTACGCCACACCCATGGACTTCCTTCCTTCTACACTTGTTGACTGTGTGCCCGCTGCCAGGTGGGATTACCTTGCATCTGTAGTGGTTACAACATGTTGCAAATGTGTAATAAACCTGTGCTTCCCTTTGTGATGTGCGTTGTCTGTGGTCACACATTTGACTGACATTTGCTTACTGCACCAGTGGGCTAGTTGACTAAGACTGTGAATAGGTGTTGTGTCTGTGCATTGCACCGTATTTCCTGGCAACATCAGTGTAGGCAATGAATCAGATGGCCTAGGTGTGTATTTGTTGTGTAGCCCTGGTGGTGTGTCTCCCTCATATGTGTCACGTTGCCATGACTCACATGCCTGTGTTGTACTTGCTGTAGCAGTTAGCATGCACAGTGTAATTTCGCTGGTCATCATCTCCATGACAGAAACCACGTTGGAATCACGACAGAGGCAGGTATGGTGTATTAGTGTGTTTATTGTCATACATGTGTGTGAATAGTGCACAGGATGGTGAGTGCTGTACATTTTGATTGCAATCCAAAGTTCCTAGATGAATTGGAAGTCCTGGTAGCAGAAATGTCCTGTATCAAGTCCACAGTCATCTGAGACATTGGTCCAACTTGTACTCCCCATGTCATGTGGGGGAGTTGTGTTGCAGTCAACAGGGTGAACAGTTTGCGCACAAAGGTGATTATCCAGTACAGGTGCTGGCTTCCTGGGGGTTGTGCATGGCCATCAGCCTCTCAGTTGTCCTTCCTCGGACGACCCCTCTTCTTTGGGGGGGACCCTCAAGTGCAGGCTGCTGCGGTGCAGGGACTCTCCGCCAGAGTCATCCTCCCTCCCTGTGGCAGTTGCAGTTGTTTCAGCACCAGATGTTGTGGGCACACAGGGAGGTGTTGACTGGTTGCTGCTCATCTGGCGGAGGCATTGTAATATGTCCCTATGCACCGCCGTCATCTCTTGCAGTGTGTCCCACTTGGACTCCACGCGGGACATGTGTGAGTCCAAGCGGGCATGATGGGCAGCCTGCTGCTGTTTAATGTCCCTGAGGAACCCCACTACCTGGCTGAGCTCTCCGGTGCTGGACTGGTACGCATCGGCTATGCGTGCCAGTTGTGGGTCATCATGCAGTCCAGACCCCTCTGCGAGCAGCGACCTATGTCTCCCACCACCCCTGGCGACACGTGCAGTGCCTGAGGTGGCACGCACAGGTGACCCTGGGCCCCCTTGGGGGTTGTTGGTGGTGTTGGTGTCCATGGCCCCACGTTGGTCCAGGGTCCCTGTGCTGGTGGTGGTGGTGCTCCTTGGTCTGTCCATGTCGGCAGGGGTGGTATGTGTGTTGACAGTCGTTGGAGGGGTGGGTGCAGGGGGTGCAGCTGGTGGTCCTGCTGGTGCTGCATGATGACTTGCTCCGGAGGTGCCAGGTGGGTCTTCTTCATCCGAGGAGGGCAGAGGCTGTTCCACACCAGTGAGCTCCGTATCCTCTTGAGCCTGGGATGGGGACTCCTCAGCATCTGCTGCTGTGTCCCCATCATCACCTGTTTTTGGGAGACACACACAATGTATGTTATGTTTCTGCAGGCATCAATGGTTGACACACCTGACAGTTGTGACTGTGCCTCTGGATGCGGGCCTGTACATTGCATTGTCCTAAGTTGTCACAGTCAGGGGTTGATATTGGTGTAGCACATTGTCCTGCATTATTTGGGCATTTCTATGTGAATGTTGGGGTGTGTACATGGTCTGCATTGGTTGTATTTGGTTGACATCCGGCCCTCCTTCCCACCCAGCAAGATATTCCACCATGGAACGTGCTTCCATTGCAGGGAGTGCAAGTTGTCTTTCAGGATGTCAGTCAGTGGTGTGCTGCTGTTGGTTGGTGCACAGTTGCCAGCAGGGCCTTGTGCTCCTCACAGCAGTAGCCAGTGTCAGCCATCTTGTAAGTTGTTTTCCACTCCCTGTGATGTGCGCATGGTTCAGGGTGGTGTTGATGGGACAGTTGTGGGGGTGACCAATATCTGTGACTACCACTCCCATCATGCTATTGCCTCCACCCCCCTTCCCAGCATGCCCATGCTTCCTTCCCTTTGACTCTGCTTCCCTGTGGGGTTGTGTGCCTGTGCTGACAAGATGGCTGACAGTGTTATCCTGGGGTTAGTTTTGCTACAAGTCCCATGTGTGTCCCTGTGCTTCACTCAGCATGACCCAGGGTTGTGGTTCTTTGTGGGATATTTGATTGGAGTGCGAGGCAATGCATTCTCCCAGGTGAGCTTTGTGGAGTTTGTGTTAGGGGTGTGTGTGAGAAACGCTGCTGGTAACTATGGTCAGGGCTGTGAGTCCTCCTTCCCACCCAGCCAGATATCCCACCATGGAACGTGCTTCCATTGCAGGGAGTGCAAGTTGTCTTTCAGGATGTCAGTCAGTGGTGTCCTGCTGTTGGTTGGTGCACAGTTGCCAGCAGGGCCTTGTGCTCCCCACAGCAGTAGCCAGTGTCAGCCATCTTGTAAGTTGTTTTCCACTCCCTGTGATGTGCGCATGGTTCAGGGTGGTGTTGATGGGACAGTTGTGGGGGTGACCAATATCTGTGACTACCACTCCCATCATGCTATTGCCTCCACCCCCCTTCCCAGCATGCCCATGCTTCCTTCCCTTTGACTCTGCTTCCCTGTGGGGTTGTGTGCCTGTGCTGACAAGATGGCTGACAGTGTTATCCTGGGGTTCATTTTGCTACAAGTCCCATGTGTGTCCCCGTGCTTCACTCAGCATGACCCAGGGTTGTGGTTCTTTGTGGGATATTTGATTGGAGTGTGAGGCAATGCATTCTCCCAGGTGAGTTTTGTGGAGTTTGTGTTAGGGGTGTGTGTGAGAAACGCTGCTGGTAACTATGGTCAGGGCTGTGATTCCTCCTTCCCACCCAGCCAGATATCCCACCATGGAACGTGCTTCCATTGCAGGGAGTCCAAGTTGTCTTTCAGGATGTCAGTCAGTGGTGTCCTGCTGTTGGTTGGTGCACAGTTGCCAGCAGGGCCTTGTGCTCCCCACAGCAGTAGCCAGTGTCAGCCATCTTGTCAGTTGTTTTCCACTCCCTGTAATGTGCGCATGGTTCAGGGTGGTGTTGATGGGACAGTTGTGGGGGTGACCAATATCTGTGACTACCACTCCCATCATGCTATTGCCTCCACCCCACTTCCCAGCATGCCCATACTTACTTGCTTTTGGGTGGACTTCACTGTGTGTGAGTGTGAGAGCAATGGCAAGATGTCAGTCAGTGGTGTCCTGCTGTTGGTTGGTGCACAGTTGCCAGCAGGACCTTGTGCTCCCCACAGCAGTAGCCAGTGTCAGCCATCTTGTCAGTTGTTTTCCACTCCCTGTGATGTGAGCATGGTTCATGGTGGTGTTGATGTGCGCATTGTGAGGGTGGACAATATCTGTGACTACGACTCCCATGATGCTATTGGCTACACTGACTTGCCCAGCATACACAGAATTCCTTCCTTTCAGTGGGCTTCACTGTGTGGTGGTGTTGTAGTGGTGGCTACATGTCTGGATGTGTTTGCTAGTTATATTTGTGCCACTGCCTAGCTGTAGTTGTAGTTGTGTTTGTACATGTGATGACACAGTTACATGTCACTATGAGATGGCATGTGTTGTGTTTATCTGACTGACATACACATTTTGGGATGATTCTGTTCTGGTTGCTGTGTATTTGCTAAGGGTGCATGGTTTGACTCTCCCCTTGACAGTGATGTGTGTGTATTGTCGCACAATATTGTGTACATTTGTTGTGTACTCACCAGGCTCTGGGATGTTTTCTAGTCCATATACGCTCACTGGTGGTAGGATGGCCCGCACCTTCTCCTCCCAGGGCCTGAGGTATACTGGCTTGGCAGGAGGGCCACTGCCGGTGTGCTGGCTCAAGAGGTAGTCCTTCTTCAACAGCTCCCTGACCCTCCTGCGCACGTCATACCACCTGTTCTGGATGTCTATCTTTGTGCGCAAACATGGTGATTGTGCGTTCACCCTGTCGACGATCCTCTCCCACATCTTGGTTTTCTGTGACATGGGTGTCTGTTGGACCAGTGTACCAAACAGCTGTGGCTCTACCCTGAGGATCTCATCTACCAGGACTTCCAATTCACTATCTAGGAACTTATGATTCTTCTTTGGGGGCATGGTGATGGGTGGTGATGGTGAGTGATGTGTGTGTTGGTGTGCAGGTGAAGGTGTGTGAGTGTGTGTTTTGCTGGGTGTATGTGAGGTTGCTATTTGTTGAGGTGCGGATGGTGTGTGGCTTGTGTGATGGATGAGCTGTGGGTGTGTGGTTGCTGTCTGTTGAGTGCTGGCAGGTAATTTGAATTTGCAAAGGATCATGGTAGGGATTTGTGTCCTTTATATGGGTGGAGTTGTGGGTGTGTCTTTGTTCCCTGCCCCCCCAGTATTTATTTGCTTTGTAATTGCTTGTTTGGCCTTTTTTGTGTATTTTCCCTTTGTACTTTTTGTGCATGTAGGAGACGTTCTTGTGACCGAGTCGGACCCTGCAGTTGTCTCATACGAGCTTCTCCGATTCGTTCACGCTGTGTTTGTGCTGTTTTCTATGCTGCGTACGCGTCGGTCGCGGTGTTTTGGGTTGCTTCGGCTCGCAGTTTTGTATGCGTGTCGGTCGTACGGCTTGTCCTCCGTGCGACTCGGTCGTGTTTTCCACGCGTTGCATCGTACTTGGCGGGTAGGAGTTCGTGGGTACGTTTCGTTCGGGATTGTTCCGGGTGCGTGTCGGTCGGTTCGATTCGCGTGTTTTTCCGGCCGGATTGCTGTTTTCCGCGCGGCTCGGTCGTTCGGCTTGTGTTCCGTACGAGTCGGTCGGGTTTTGCACGCTTCTCATCGTACTTTGCGGGTCGGGCTGCACCGGTACGTGTCGGTTGGAATAAATTCCGGCTCCGAGTCGGTCGGTACGTTTTCCGGCCCGAATCGGAATCGACCCCTGAGTTTTTTGTTCACCCACTTAGATAGTGATTTTGTGAGCCATATAGTTAGCTAAACATACAGTCCTATACCAGCATACTTACTTAAACATCTGATGACACTCCTACAGGTGGACTCCTACACTCACTCAGATATGCAACCAAGTACTGACACACCCTAATCACCCATCCAGACAAGTAATCCTTTAAACATGGGTAGTTACACAGGAACACATTAATGGATATGGTAGTATACCACAAGCAAGACTAATGCATACACTGAAACAGACAGACATAAACATGGAAATTAATAGAGTAATGTTAGCTATATTATACAACTGTTTTATGTTGGTAGTTAAATACTTAAAATATGTAATCTGGTAAAAAGATAAATGTACTTATTTTATTTCTATTCAGGCATCAATTACTAGTTATGTACATATAGCAACAATGCCGTCAAAAAGTGAGAGAAGAAAGAAATAGAGGAAAGGATACTATCTCCTCACAACTGACAAACAAAAGGGGCAAAATGCGGAGAAAGAGGTGAAAGAGAAAATAGCTGCTGGTAAGAGAACCAAGGCATTTCTTAAAATAGTACATGGACAGCTGGAAATTCAGTAAAATCAAGTAAACTAAAAGCAAAGTTTGAGATCAACTAAGAAAGGACAGAAATTACATTATATGAAGTTACATGATATGAAGAGTAAAAAATAATACAAAAATCAGACAGTTTAAACAGAAAACAGAGGCAGTTTAAGGAAATCACAGTTAGAATGTTCTGCAATAGAGTAATTCAGAATCTCATAAGAACTATGAAGAAGTATAAAAGAAGAGAAGCAGTCAGACAAAAGGAACGTGTTGAGGCTGTAGTTGATAAGGCCTTTGCTCTCAAAGCTATTTATTTTGACTCTAAACTGAATGTGGACACTGGATAAAATAGTGATGTTTATAAGGAGAAGAAGCCAAAAGAAAAGACTTGTCAATAGAAGTAACTTTTACAAAGTTTTCAGCTGTGAATGGAGACATACTTCTAGTACTGAGTCTTTCTTCTTTAATGAAGAAAGCTACTTTCAGAAGAACACAGTGCATGTAGTTGAAGAATCTGGACGATGTTATGAGATGAAGGATGGCAATCCTATTCCAAAAGGGTGGACAGTCAAAATATCGATTTTTAAATATCGAAGCACAGTTATATTGAGTTTTAAATATCGTAGGGACAAAATATCGAAGTCAAGAATATCTAGAACCAGAATATCGAAGTTAAGGTAAGAAATATCGATGTTGCAAATATCGATGTTAGTAATATTGATAGTTAAATTATCGATGTTAATAATATCGATATTTATATGAGTGTATTTTAGTATGTATTTTAATATGTATGTGTTCTATATTTTTTGTTAAGTATTGTACTGTTTTTTTAAATATATGAATACATTTTTTAGAAATTAGGAATTTTTTTAAAGTAAATTTTGCGTTTTAGTACCGTAGCGGGTTGTGGGATTATAGGGGAATAGGGTGGGAAGTAATTTAATTATAGTAAATTAAATAATAATTTTTAGGAATTATTAATTGATTTTAATTAAATTTTGTGTTTTATTTCTGTAGTGGGTTGTGAGTTTATAGGGGAATAGGGTGGGAAGTAATTTAATTTTAATTAAGTAATTATTAATTTTTAATTATTGTTATTAATAATTAATTAATTGTTAATTAGTTATTAATTGGTAATTATTATTAATTGATAATTATTTTATTTGCATTAATTTATTATTGGAGTGGGTTGTGTGTTTTTAGGGGAATAGGGTGGTAAGTAATGTATTTGTAATTAAGTAATTAATTAAGAAAAATTGAGTATTGATAATTAATTTTCTTGTTAATTAATTTATAATTGCTTAATATTTTTATTAAATATTATTTATTGGTATTGATATTTTTTTGTTAATTAATTATTAATTGGTTATTAATTTTCACTAAATATTATTTATTGATATTGAAAATTAATTTTTGTTAATTAATTATGAATTGGCTCTTAATTTTTATAAAATATTATTTATTGGTATTGATAATTAATTTTTTGTTAATTAATTATTAATTGGTTATTAATTTGTATTACATATTATTTATTGTTATTGACACTTTTTTAAATTTAATTATTAATTGCAAATTAATTTGTATTAATTGATTAATTGAAAATTAATTTAATTGTGTGAAATTTTATGTGGAGTGTGTTGTGTGCTTATTGGGGAATAGGGTGGGAAGTATTTAATATTATTAAAGTAATTATTATTTTTGATATATTTGTAGTTTTTTTCTAAATTTATTAATACATAATTATTTAATTACAATATTTATTTCATTTATATGTATGTTATTTTTAACATCTACGTTGTCCAACGCTTTCCTACTGTTGCACTCACTGGAGTGGGAATAGTAATTTTACTCCTACGCTATCCAGCGCTTTCCCTACTGTTGCACTCTCTGGAGTGGGAATAGTAATTTTTACCCCTACGCTATCCAACGCTTTCCCTACTGTTGCACTCTCTGGAGTGGGAATAGTAATTTTTACCCCTACGCTATCCAGCGCTTTCCCTACTATTGCACTCTCTGGAGTGGGAATAGTAATTTTTACCCCTACGCTATCCAGCGCTTTCCCTACTGTTGCACTCACTGGAGTGGGAATAGTAATTTTTACCCCTATGCTATCCAGCGCTTTCCCTACTGATGCACTCTCTGGAGTGGGAATAGTCATTTTTACCCCTAAGCTATCCAACCCTTTCCCTACTGTTGCACTCACTAGAGTGGGAATAGTAATTTTTACCCCTACGCTATCCAGCGCTTTCCCTACTGTTGCACTCTCTGGAGTGGGAATAGTAATTTTTACCCCTACGCTATCCAGCGCTTTCCCTATTGTTGCACTCTCTGGAGTGGGAATAGTAATTTTTACCCCTATGCTATCCAACCCTTACCCTACTGTTGCACTCACTGGAGTGGGAATAGTAATTTTATCCCTACGCTATCCAGCGCTTTCCCTACTGTTGCACTCTCTGGAGTGGGAATAGTAATTTTTACCCCTACGCTATCCAACACTTTCTCTACTGTTGCACTATGTGGAGTAAGTATATATATATTAATTTATATGTATATGTTTAATTTATTTTAACATATAGGGGCCGATTCTGATGCGGGTTGGAAAAGCTTCCCGATTGAATCGGTTGGGAAATGGTGTCCGACCCACTCGGATCGGGAAAGTCCGACCGGCGGAGTAGGATGCATCCGGATGCTTCCAGATACGATTTGGTTGAACTCCCATTGACTTCAATGGGAACATTTGTTCCTAACCGCATCAGGATTGGGCCCTCGGTCGGGAAGACACGTTCCCGATCCGATTTGGAAGGAGCAAATGCCGTTAGGAGGCCTTCCTAACCGCATCAGAATCAGGCCCTCGGTCGGAAGCTTTTCCAACCCGCATCAGAATCGGGCCCTTAATGAATTAGTTATTATTTTTAAATATCTTTTAATATTTTTAACTATATTTCTTTTAATTATATGTATTATTTACTTAATTTTACATTATTATTAAAACATTAAAAAAAACGATGGGGCATGTTAGCAAGACCGGCGATAATGGGCTTGCTAATAATCGTTATAGAATTCCAATAGAAGCCCAGGTTAGATGTCCTGCACATCTAACCTGGGCTTCTATTGGAATTCTATAACGCATATTAGCAAGCCCATTATCGACGTTTTAGCGGCAGTTTCCTGCCGCTAAAACAGCGATAATTTTATCGCCGGTCTTGCTAATATGCCCCGATATTTTTAACTTTGATATTTTTGACAACTATATATTTTTTTCGATATTTTTGTATTTATCTTTATGTAGATTGGACTTCGATATTTTTGACTTCTATATTTCTGTGTCGATATTTTTGCAGGTCGATTTTCTGTCCGTCGATATTCTGTCATACATTCTTCCAAAAGAGGTGATGGTAGCTCAAAATGTTGAAGAAGTGATAGCTGAAGAGGTACAGGGAAGGCATAGACAGGCCCCTGTATATAAATGGAACTGTAGCAGTGTTTGCAGTGTTCGGCAAGAATCTATTGATATATTGAGAAGTTTCCTACGTAACTTTCCATGCAAAAGGGATTTTGCAAGGGTTAGAGCTATGTAAAGTAAGGAAGTATACTAATTTAAAGGGACATTCACTAGCATATCTTTCAAAGAAAGTGTGTCAAAGCACCTTTCATCATTTCAGAATGTTAGCTGTTCACCACTCGAAAAATGCGAACTTTAGTTAGGAGGCTTTACTATGTCTAAACTCCTGCGCTATGTTTAGGAGAAACATATAGAGCTCTTCTACATGGTACAGTATCAGAGGTAGAAAAAGATTGTGATGATCTTCTGTTTGGTTTCTTGGGACCTGAACAGGAGCGTTGAGAAACTAAGGACTTAGTATCTGCAGGTGAAGAGGAACAGGACACAGCTATTACTGCTGATAACCTTTGAGAAGAGATTATAAAGTTGAACACAGTTTGTTCGGAGAAACCGAACTGTATTTGTATATGTTCTCGAAGCACTCACCACAAAAGTTAAACTTGTTATGTTGTTGTGTCTTCAAAAACTGAAGAAGAGAACAGGGATAAGTGGCATGAATTTGCAGCCTATTTATCTGTAGAGGAATGCTTTGATTGTTTCACGCGACAAATTATATGCAAGTACTGTTATGATAATGTTGTACTGCATCTTTTGTATTCTCCTTTAATCCTGTGATGATGCTTAGGCTTTAGAATGTATGGTGTCTTAGCAACTGTGTTGAACCAGGACATTCTGGTTGGAGCTGTTGGCAGAGCTGGTCCATCTGGCTCTGCTGTCCATGTAGCCAATAAACTACCAGTCAAGTCTTTCCTGTCTCGGTCTGGTTACTACAAAATTGTGGAGACGATCTGGCTACATGGAGGAACCCACGCAACAGATTTCATAACTGGCTCCGCTTCCTGCATCGTGTTGCACTTCTGCTGCGTCCTAATGACAGCTGTCAACGTTGGACTTCAAATATAAGGTATTTGTGCGCCTACCTTTGCCGTTCCGCCCTGTGCAATTTGACATCCTACAACTTGAATGATCTGGGCGAGAGGAAAGACATTTTCTTAGACCTCTGCCACGCTTTATGTTGCGCGTTTTTAAATTCGCGCTGTATGGTGTACCTTCTATCTGCCTGTGCTGTGCTGCCGTGCCCCATCGATTTTTGATTATTTTTATTTTAAGTATTGCGTGCACAGGGGGTAAGAATTTGGACTTTGTTGTACTCTCAGCAACTGCCATACTCGCGCCATTCCTCACGAATGCTGCTCGCGCCTTTGAACACTTTGCTCGCGCCTACATTCTGCTAGCGCATTCGCACTCACCTTTCACGGCGGCATTTCCGTTCCTTCAGCTTCGTCAATAACTCATGGTCTTCGGCGCAACATCAACGTGTGACATCAAGTCAAGTTACGCGCACGCAACGTAGCGGCCATTTTGTTCAGCATTGTTGTACCGGCATTCTGGTTTCTATAGCAACGCTCTCAACGCGCACTGAATACAGTGAGGAATCTGTGTATTTCTACCCCGTCTTCGGTGATATACACACCATCATCTTGTGAATTTCGTGGCATCTTTGGAGTAACCTATTTTTCAAGTTTATTTTACAAGTGAACTTCACACTGTTTGTATTCACTTGTGTGTCCACTGTGACACACACACACACACGCTCTCAACCTTGTTCTACCAAGTGCAATTTGAACATCCATCTCCAGTGTGTTTCTACTGCGCATCCACAGTGACACACACACCTTCTTCGAATAAAGTTTTTTTTTGGTTCAGCTACTATATTATTATTCTGTTGCTCAGCCCTACTGCGTGTTTCTATGCCCCAGCTGCGGTGATACACACACCTTCATCAAATAAAGTGTTCAGCTCTACTGTGTGTTTCTACTGTCCATCTGCGGTGATACACACACCTTTATCTAGTAAAGTTTTTCATTGTTTTGCACCATTTCTTTCCAAGAATTACCAACCTTAGCTGAATTGTGCACTATGCAATCCGTCAATCCTCCACCTTCATTTCTTGACTCCCCAGGTGACCCTCCAGTCAGGTGGGAAATCTGGTATGATGCCTTCCAAACGTATTTAGGTGCCATAGGTGCTCTTCGTTTCAGCGCGGAGAGGAAAAAATGTCTTCTACTTCATTCCCTTGGTTTTGAGGGAAGATCGATCTATAAACATGTACCACCTCTAACTCAAGAACAAATGGATGGCATTGATGAATATGAAGCAACCATCATTAAACTGAAAACCAGATTCGATAAACAACCTAACCTTATGGTATAAAGGCACACATTTTTTAAAAGGAAGCAAGTTGAAGGAGAGGATGTTGATACTTACATTTCGTCATTGCGCAGATTAGCAGCTGACTGTAAGTTCGAAGGTTTTACTGATCAGCTCATCAGAGACCAGTTTGTTTGTCAGTGCAAAGATAAAAATATTCGACAGAAACTATTAAGTTTGAGTGACCCATCTTTAGACGAGACAATTAAAATCGCTAAAAGTATAGAGACATCCTTAGTCTCTTTGAAAGAGCTTGACGACAAACCATTAGATCCTGTTAGTGTGGTCACTGCCAATAATCCTGTCAAACATCGTGTTAAATCTATTCAATTTGGTAATCAATCCTCTAAAATCAATTCTGAGTTAACTAATTCGGAAAGGGGTTTAGGTAATAATGTGTGCATCAGATGTGGGAATCCACCACATGTTAAAGGTTCCCGTTGTCCCGCAAGTAATGTCATGTGCAACTATTGTAAAAAGTTGGGGCATTTTGCTAAAGTTTGTTTAAAGAAGAAGAATGTTAGGAAACCAACTATTTGCACAGTTGAATCTGATTACGAGTCTGACCTAGAAGAAGTTATTTCTGTTGTAAGGAATTTGGAAGAGGTAGATTCTTTATACACTATTCCCAACAAAGATGTTGTTACGGGGGATCCTTCTTCTTGTGTTGACCCTATTGTAGACATAAACATTGGGGACCGCACTGTGAAACTCTTAGTTGACTCAGGGGCTAAGATTACAATGACAACTCAAAAACTCTTTGAAGAGACTTGGAATGGTTCTCAAGTTCTATCTCCACCCGATCGTTCTCCTGTCTCATATGAGGGACGAAGAATAGATTTATTGGGTTTTTTTAAGACAAAATGCAATTTAAAGGTAGGAGAATAAGAGGTAAAATATATGTGGCAGTCAAGGGACTCAATATATTGGGTTGGTTTCACCAGGGGTTATTCGGGATGATACTAAAACCTGGAGCATAGGAACAGGTACTAGTCGTTGGTTGCGATGATGTTAGTCTTGCATGGAAGTGCAAATACCCTGAAGTGTTTAGTAAAAGTTTGGGAAAAATCAAAGGATTTAGGCACAAAATAATAGTCAAAGAAGGTGCTCTTCCCACAAAACACAAACTTAGAGGAGTGCCGTTCAGTGTGAGAGAGGACCTGGAAAAGGAGTTAAAGGGACTATGTGAAAAAGGGATCATCGAACCGACGGATTCCTCACTATGGCTTTCGCCTTTAGTAGTAGCCAGAAAAAGGGGGAGATCTTCGTGTCTGTGTTGATCTGAGATCTCTTAATAAAGAAATATGGGTAGATTCCCATCCCCTTCCCAAAATCAATGATCTATTCTCCTCTACCAAAGGAGCACGTTTCTTCACTAAGCTCGACCTAGCGAGTGCCTACCATCAGGTAGAGTTGGACCCTGAGTCACGCCACCTAACTGCCTTTGTGTCACCCTTGGGTACATTTCGCTACTGTCGTATGCCCTTTGGGCTTGCGTCAGAGCGTCTGTCTTTCAGAGGATAATGAGCAATATACTCAGGGACCTTGAAGGGGTCTTGGTGTTTCAAGACGATGTTTTGGTTTTTGGTAAAGATCTTGCATCCCATGACATTGTTTTGGAAAAAGTTTTAACGTTGTTCAAAAAACGAGGTGTTGTCTTGAAAGAGGAAAAATGTCAATTTCTGTGTTCAAAAGTTGAATATTTGGGACATGTAGTTTCTTATGATGGAATCAGTCCTCGACCAGGATTACTTCAAGCTATAATTGATGCACCTGATCCAGTCGACAAAGTTGGTGTTAAGTCATTACTGGGCCTATGTGAGTACTACTCACAGTTCATTCCGAATTTCACATCAAAAGTACGCCCTATAAGCAATCTTCTTAAGAAGGGTACCAAATTTGAATGGTGCGAAGAATGTGTAGCTGCTCTTGAGCATGTGAAATCTTCTTTAAGAGATGCTCCTGTGTTGAAACCCTTCGATCCGAGTCTGCCTTGTTAGGTCACTGCCGACGCCAGTCAAGTAGGCATCGGGGCAACGTTAACTCAATGGGACAATAACTGTGAGAACACTGTGGGGCCGATTCCGATCTCGGTCGGAGGCGCACCCAATACCATTGGGTCGGGAAAAAAGCCATGCGAATGCCTGTTTCCCGACCGATCCGTACAGCATACCGAACGAGTAAGTACGATGCGCACAACAGCACAGAATCCGGCCGAGTCGTACTCACCCAATCCAGGTCCTGTCCTCCGACCGAGGCGAATCCGGAAACGCAGAAACGAGTCGCACGGAAGGGAAAATGCAGCCCCGTCCGGCCGAACAAGTACGATGCGCTTTCCGTACGCGCCGAACCCGTCGCTACGCACGGCACGTCAAAGCATCCGGGAGAGGCGCACATAAGCTCCGATTCGCGCCACAACACGATCCACGGCTACGAGGCGAACACGCCAGCGACGAGGACGACGCGAAGCGACGAGGACGACGCGAAGCAACGAGAAAGACGAACGACACGAACCAACCATGAATCCCTTCGTCCCGATCATACCAATATTCTACATTTACTACCGGAACAGGCATGGACGCGTACGGCGCAGAAGGTAAGTCAGACACCAACCACAAAACACATACAACACGTACACGACACATCACACACACACAGAGGGATGCAGAATTTACTTACACCAGCAACAGCAGCACCATAGGGGCGGGATGCCCATCACCAATGCCACATATGCACACAGGGGCCTGAATGCGCACCACCACCCCTACCCAGGGGGCCGGATGCCAACCACCACTACCACCCTTAGCCAGGGGGTGCCAGATGCCTACCACTACTACCACCCTTACCCAGGGGGCTGGATGCCTACCACTACTACCACCCTTAGCCATGGGGGTGCCAGATGCCTACCACTACTACCACCCTAAGCCAGGGGGCTGGATGCCTACCACTACTACCACCCTTTCCCAGGGGGGCTGGATGCCTACCACTACTACCACCCTAAGCCAGGGGGCTGGATGCCTACCACTACTACCACCCTTACCCAGGGGGCTGGATGCCTACCACTACTACCACCCTTAGCCATGGGGTGCCAGATGCCTACCACTACTACCACCCTAAGCCAGGGGGCTGGATGCCTACCACTACTACCACCCTTAGCTATGGGGGTGCCAGATGCCTACCACTACTACCACCCTAAGCCAGGGGGCTGGATGCCTACCACTACTACCACCCTTACCCAGGGGGCTGGATACCTACCACCACTACCACCCTTAGCCAGGGGGCTGGATGCCTACCACTACTACCACCCTAAGCCAGGGGGCTGGATGCCTACCACTACTACCACCCTTAACCAGGGGGCTGGATGCCTACCACTACTACCCCCTTAGCCATGGGGGTGCCAGATGCCTACCACTACTACCACCCTAAGCCAGGGGGCTGGATGCCTACCACTACTACCACCCTTAGCCATGGGGGTGCCAGATGCCTACCACTACTACCACCCTAAGCCAGGGGGCTGGATGCCTACCACTACTACCACCCTTAGCCAGGGGGTGCCAGATGCCTACCACCACTACCACCCTTACCCAGGGGGCTGGATGCCTACCACTACTACCACCCTTACCCAGGGGGCTGGATGCCTACCACCCTTAGCCAGGGGGGTGCCAGATGCCCACCACCACTACCACCCTTACCCAGGGGGAGCTGGATGCCTACCACTACTACCACCCTTAGCCATGGGGGTGCCA
Organism: Calotriton arnoldi; assembly: GCA_963921515.1. Lineage (NCBI taxonomy): Eukaryota > Metazoa > Chordata > Amphibia > Caudata > Salamandridae > Calotriton > Calotriton arnoldi. Next base: position 17,029 of record CAWUFW010004686.1, read on the forward strand.
GATGCCTACCCCCACTACCACCCTAAGCCAGGGGGGCTGGATGCCTACCACTACTACCACCCTGAGCCAGGGGGCTGGATGCCTACCACCACTACCACCCTTAGCCAGGGGGCTGGATGCCTACCACTACTACCACCCTAAGCCAGGGGGCTGGATGCCTACCACTACTACCACCCTTACCCAGGGGGTCTGGATGCCTACCACTACTACCACCCTTAGCCATGGGGGTGCCAGATGCCTACCACTACTACCACCATAAGCCAGGGGGCTGGATGCCTACCACTACTACCACCCTTAGCCATGGGGGTGCCAGATGCCTACCACTACTACCACCCTAAGCCAGGGGGCTGGATGCCTACCACTACTACCACCCTTAGCCAGGGGGTGCCAGATGCCTACCACCACTACCACCCTTACCCAGGGGGGCTGGATGCCTACCACTACTACCATCCTTACCCAGGGGTGCCAGATGCCTATCACTACTACCACCCTTACCCAGGGGGCTGGATGCCTACCACTACTACCACCCTAAGCCAGGGGGCTGGATGCCTACCACCACTACCACCCTTAGCCAGGGGGGCTGGATGCCTACCACTACTACCACCCTAAGCCAGGGGGGGCTGGATGCCTACCACTACTACCACCCTTACCCAGGGGGGGCTGGATGCCTACCACTACTTCCACCCTTAGCCATGGGGGTGCCAGATGCCTACCACTACTACCACCCTAAGCCAGGGGGCTGGATGCCTACCACTACTACCACCCTTAGCCATGGGGGTGCCAGATGCCTATCACTACTACCACCCTAAGCCAGGGGGCTGGATGCCTACCACTACTACCACCCTTAGCCAGGGGTTGCCAGATGCCTACCACCACTACCACCCTTACCCAGGGGGCTGGATGCCTACCACTACTACCACCCTTACCCAGGGGTGCCAGATGCCTACCACCACTACCACCCTTAGCCAGGGGGCTGGATGCCTACCACTACTACCACCCTAAGCCAGGGGGCTGGATGCCTACCACTACTACCACCCTTAGCCATGGGGGTGCCAGATGCCTACCACCACTACCACCCTTACCCAGGGGGCTGGATGCCTACCACTAAAACCACCCTTACCCAGGGGTGCCAGATGCCTACCACTACTACCACCCTTACCCAGGGTGGGCTGGATGCCTACCACTACTACCACCCTTAGCCAGGGGGTGCCAGATGCCCACCACCACTACCACCCTTACCCAGGGGGGGCTGGTTGCCTACCACTACTACCACCCTTAGCCATGGGGGTGCCAGATGTCTACCACCACTACCACCCTAAGCCAGGGGGCTGGATGCCTACCACTACTACCACCCTAAGCCAGGGGGCTGGATGCCTACCACTACTACCACCCTTACCCAGGGGGCTGGATGCCTACCACCACTACCACCCTTAGCCAGGGGGCTGGATGCCTACCACCACTACCACCCTTAGCCAGGGGGCTGGATGCCTACCACTACTACCACCCTAAGCCAGGGGGCTGGATGCCTACCACTACTACCACCCTTACCCAGGGGGCTGGATGCCTACCACTACTACCACCCTAAGCCAGGGGGGCTGGATGCCTACCACCACTACCACCCTTAGCCAGGGGGGCTGGATGCCTACCACTACTACCACCCTAAGCCAGGGGGGCTGGATGCCTACCACTACTACCACCCTTACCCAGGGGGGGCTGGATGCCTACCACTACTACCACCCTTAGCCAGGGGGTTGCCAGATGCCTACCACCACTACCACCCTTACCCAGGGGGGGCTGGATGCCTACCACTACTACCACCCTTACCCAGGGGGTGCCAGATGCCTACCACTACTACCACCCTTAGCCATGGGGGTGCCAGATGCCTACCACCACTACCACCCTTACCCAGGGGGGGCTGGATGCCTACCACTACTACCACCCTTACCCAGGGGGTGCCAGATGCCTACCACTACTACCACCCTTACCCAGGGTGGGCTGGATGCCTACCACTACTACCACCCTTAGCCAGGGGGGTGCCAGATGCCCACCACCACTACCACCCTTACCCAGGGGGGGCTGGATGCCTACCACTACTACCACCCTTCGCCATGGGGGTGCCAGATGCCTACCACCACTACCACCCTAAGCCAGGGGGCTGGATGCCTACCACTACTACCACCCTAAGCCAGGGGGCTGGATGCCTACCACTACTACCACCCTTACCCAGGGGGCTGGATGCCTACCACCACTACCACTCTTAGCCAGGGGGGCTGGATGCCTACCACTACTACAACCCTAAGCCAGGGGGGGCTGGATGCCTACCACTACTACCACCCTTACCCAGGGGGGGCTGGATGCCTACCACTACTACCACCCTTAGCCATGGGGGTGCCAGATGCCTATCACTACTACCACCCTAAGCCCGGGGGGCTGGATGCCTACCACTACTACCACCCTTAGCCATGGGGGTGCCAGTTGCCTACCACTACTACCACCCTAAGCCAGGGGGCTGGATGCCTACCACTACTACCACCCTTAGCCAGGGGGTGCCAGATGCCTACCACCACTACCACCCTTACCCAGGGGGCTGGATGCCTACCACTACTACCACCCTTACCCAGGGGGCTGGATGCCTACCACTACTACCACCCTTAGCCAGGGGGTGCCAGATGCCCACCACCACTACCACCCTTACCCAGGGGGCTGGATGCCTCCCACTACTACCACCCTTAGCCATGGGGGTGCCAGATGCCTACCACCACTACCACCCTAAGCCAGGGGGCTGGATGCCTACCACTACTACCACCCTAAGCCAGGGGGCTGGATGCCTACCACTACTACCACCCTTACCCAGGGGCGGCTGGATGCCTACCACCACTACCACCCTTAGCCAGGGGGCTGGATGCCTACCACTACTACCACCCTAAGCCAGGGGGGGCTGGATGCCTACCACTACTTCCACCCTTACCCAGGGGGGGCTGGATGCCTACCACTACTCCCACCCTTAGCCATGGGGGTGCCAGATGCCTACCACTACTACCACCCTAAGCCAGGGGGCTGGATGCCTACCACTACTACCACCCTTAGCCATGGGGGTGCCAGATGCCTACCACTACTACCACCCTAAGCCAGGGGGCTGGATGCCTACCACTACTACCACACTTAGCCAGGGGGTGCCAGATGCCTACCACCACTACCACCCTTACCCAGGGGGGCTGGAGGCCTACCACTACTACCACCCTTACCCAGGGGGTGCCAGATGCCTACCACTACTACCACCCTTACCCAGGGGGGGCTGGATGCTTACCACTACTACCACCCTTAGCCATGGGGGTGCCAGATGCCTACCCCCACTACCACCCTAAGCCAGGGGGGCTGGATGCCTACCACTACTACCACCCTGAGCCAGGGGGGCTGGATGCCTACCACCACTACCACCCTTAGCCAGGGGGGCTGGATGCCTACCACTACTACCACCCTAAGCCAGGGGGGGCTGGATGCCTACCACTACTACCACCCTTACCCAGGGGGGTCTGGATGCCTACCACTACTACCACCCTTAGCCATGGGGGTGCCAGATGCCTACCACTACTACCACCCTAAGCCAGGGGGCTGGATGCCTACCACTACTACCACCCTTAGCCATGGGGGTGCCAGATGCCTACCACTACTACCACCCTAAGCCAGGGGGCTGGATGCCTACCACTACTACCACCCTTAGCCAGGGGGTGCCAGATGCCTACCACCACTACCACCCTTACCCAGGGGGCTGGATGCCTACCAATACTACCACCCTTACCCAGGGGTGCCAGATGCCTATCACTACTACCACCCTTACCCAGGGGGCTGGATGCCTACCACTACTACCACCCTAAGCCAGGGGGCTGGATGCCTACCACCACTACCACCCTTAGCCAGGGGGCTGGATGCCTACCACTACTACCACCCTAAGCCAGGGGGCTGGATGCCTACCACTACTACCACCCTTACCCAGGGGGGCTGGATGCCTACCACTACTTCCACCCTTAGCCATGGGGGTGCCAGATGCCTACCACTACTACAACCCTAAGCCAGGGGGCTGGATGCCTACCACTACTACCACCCTTAGCCATGGGGGTGCCAGATGCCTATCACTACTACCACCCTAAGCCAGGGGCTGGATGCCTACCACTACTACCACCCTTAGCCAGGGGTTGCCAGATGCCTACCACCACTACCACCCTTACCCAGGGGGCTGGATGCCTACCACTACTACCACCCTTACCCAGGGGGTGCCAGATGCCTACCACTACTACCACCCTTACCCAGGGGGCTGGATGCCTACCACTACTACCACCCTTAGCCAGGGGGGTGCCAGATGCCCACCACCACTACCACCCTTACCCAGGGGGGGTGCCAGATGCCTACCACTACTACCACCCTTAGCCATGGGGGTGCCAGATGCCTACCACCACTACCACCCTTACCCAGGGGGGGCTGAATGCCTACCACTAAAACCACCCTTACCCAGGGGGTGCCAGATGCCTACCACTACTACCACCCTTACCCAGGGTGGGCTGGATGCCTACCACTACTACCACCCTTAGCCAGGGGGGTGCCAGATGCCCACCACCACTACCACCCTTACCCAGGGGGGGCTGGTTGCCTACCACTACTACCACCCTTAGCCATGGGGGTGCCAGATGCCTACCACCACTACCACCCTAAGCCAGGGGGCTGGATGCCTACCACTACTACCACCCTAAGCCAGGGGGCTGGATGCCTACCACTACTACCACCCTTACCCAGGGGGCTGGATGCCTACCACCACTACCACCCTTAGCCAGGGGGCTGGATGCCTACCACTACTACCACCCTAAGCCAGGGGGCTGGATGCCTACCACTACTACCACCCTTACCCAGGGGGCTGGATGCCAACCACTACTACCACCCTTAGCCATGGGGGTGCCAGATGCCTACCACTACTACCACCCTAAGCCAGGGGGCTGGATGCCTACCACTACTACCACCCTTAGCCATGGGGGTGCCAGATGCCTACCACTACTACCACCCTAAGCCAGGGGGCTGGATGCCTACCACTACTACCACCCTTAGCCAGGGGGTGCCAGATGCCTACCACTACTACCACCCTTACCCAGGGGGCTGGATGCCTACCACTACTACCACCCTTACCCAGGGGTGCCAGATGCCTACCACTACTACCACCCTTACCCAGGGGGCTGGATGCCTACCACTACTACCACCCTAAGCCAGGGGGCTGGATGCCTACCACCACTACCACCCTTAGCCAGGGGGCTGGATGCCTACCACTACTACCACCCTAAGCCAGGGGGGCTGGATGCCTACCACTACTACCACCCTTACCCAGGGGGCTGGATGCCTACCACTACTACCACCCTTAGCCAGGGGTTGCCAGATGCCTACCACCACTACCACCCTTACCCAGGGGGGCTGGATGCCTACCACTACTACCACCCTTACCCAGGGGTGCCAGATGCCTACCACTACTACCACCCTTACCCAGGGGGCTGGATGCCTACCACTACTACCACCCTTAGCCAGGGGTGCCAGATGCCCACCACCACTACCACCCTTACCCAGGGGGTGCCAGATGCCTACCACTACTACCACCCTTAGCCATGGGGGTGCCAGATGCCTACCACCACTACCACCCTTACCCAGGGGGGGCTGGATGCCTACCACTACTACCACCCTTAGCCAGGGGGGTGCCAGATGCCCACCACCACTACCACCCTTACCCAGGGGGGGCTGGATGCCTACCACTACTACCACCCTTCGCCATGGGGGTGCCAGATGCCTACCACCACTACCACCCTAAGCCAGGGGGCTGGATGCCTACCACTACTACCACCCTAAGCCAGGGGGCTGGATGCCTACCACTACTACCACCCTTACCCAGGGGGCTGGATGCCTACCACCACTACCACCCTTAGCCAGGGGGGCTGGATGCCTACCACTACTACAACCCTATGCCAGGGGGGGCTGGATGCCTACCACTACTACCACCCTTACCCAGGGGGGGCTGGATGCCTACCACTACTACCACCCTTAGCCATGGGGGTGCCAGATGCCTATCACTACTACCACCCTAAGCCAGGGGGCTGGATGCCTACCACTACTACCACCCTTAGCCATGGGGGTGCCAGATGCCTACCACTACTACCACCCTAAGACAGGGGGCTGGATGCCTACCACTACTACCACCCTTAGCCAGGGGGTGCCAGATGCCTACCACCACTACCACCCTTACCCAGGGGGCTGGATGCCTACCACTACTACCACCCTTACCCAGGGGGGCTGGATGCCTACCACTACTACCACCCTTAGCCAGGGGGTGCCAGATGCCCACCACCACTACCACCCTTACCCAGGGGGGCTGGATGCCTACCACTACTACCACCCTTAGCCATGGGGGTGCCAGATGCCTACCACCCTAAGCCAGGGGGCTGGATGCCTACCACTACTACCACCCTAAGCCAGGAGGGCTGGATGCCTACCACTACTACCACCCTTACCCAGGGGCGGCTGGATGCCTACCACCACTACCACCCTTAGCCAGGGGGCTGGATGCCTACCACTACTACCACCCTAAGCCAGGGGGCTGGATGCCTACCACTACTTCCACCCTTACCCAGGGGGGCTGGATGCCTACCACTACTCCCACCCTTAGCCATGGGGGTGCCAGATGCCTACCACTACTACCACCCTTAGCCATGGGGGTGCCAGATGCCTACCACTACTACCACCCTAAGCCAGGGGCTGGATGCCTACCACTACTACCACCCTTAGCCAGGGGGTGCCAGATGCCTACCACCACTACCACCCTTACCCAGGGGGCTGGATGCCTACCACTACTACCACCCTTACCCATGGGGTGCCAGATGCCTACCACTACTACCACCCTTACCCAGGGGGCTGGATGCCTACCACTACTACCACCCTTAGCCATGGGGGTGCCAGATGCCTACCACTACTACCACCCTAAGCCAGGGGGCTGGATGCCTACCACTACTACCACCCTTAGCCAGGGGGTGCCAGATGCCTACCACCACTACCACCCTTACCCAGGGGGCTGGATGCCTACCACTACTACCACCCTTACCCAGGGGGTGCCAGATGCCTACCACTACTACCACCCTTACCCAGGGGGGCTGGATGCCTACCACTACTACCACCCTTAGCCAGGGGGTGCCAGATGCCCACCACCACTACCACCCTTACCCAGGGGGGGCTGGATGCCTACCACTACTACCACCCTTAGCCATGGGGGTGCCAGATGCCTACCACCACTACCAGCCTAAGCCAGGGGGGCTGGATGCCTACCACTACTACCACCCTAAGCCAGGGGGCTGGATGCCTACCACTACTACCACCCTTACCCAGGGGGGCTGGATGCCTACCACCACTACCACCCTTAGCCAGGGGGCTGGATGCCTACCACTACTACCACCCTTACCCAGGGGGCTGGATGCCTACCACTACTACCACCCTTAGCCAGGGGGCTGGATGCCTACCACTACTACCACCCGTAGCCAGGGGGTGCCAGATGCCTACCACTACTACCACCCTTACCCAGGGGGGCTGGATGCCTACCACTACTACCACCCTTAGCTATGGGGGTGCCAGATGCCCACCACCACTCCCACCCTTACCCAGGGGGCTGGATGCCTACCACTACTACCACCCTTAGCCATGGGGGTGCCAGATGCCTACCACTACTACCACCCTTACCCAGGGGGCTGGATGCCTACCACTACTACCACCCTTAGCCATGGGGGTGCCAGATGCCTACCACTACTACCACCCTAAGCCAGGGGGCTGGATGCCTACCACCAACACCACCCCCACTCATAGGATGGACAATGCATGACACAACCAGCACACCACAACCTAGGGAATGCAAGAAAAAGACATCCCCCAACACCATGACAAGCGTGTGTAGACTGTGGCAAATGCCTACAACACTGAACATGACTTTGAACATACAATGTGACCCCCTATCACATGTGCCACACATATATGTGTGTGGCCCCCACAATGCAAGCAGGCCATGACCATTGTGGCAATGGGGTCCAAATCCCCATCATCACAGTGACCAAAATGTAAGTGTGGGGTCCATAGCTGAAGCACATTTTGAACATTGTGGCAATGGGGTCCAAACCCCCATCATCACAGTGACCAAAATGTAAGTGTTGACAAAGAAAAAGCTGCAACTGCCAAACTGCATGGATGATTCCTGGTCACAGAACATAAAACACATCAGTGGCAAAGTAGTGCATGTGTCCCATTGCAACATAAATTGGGGGAGGCAAATACTGCAGTGCAAATAAGACATACCTTTGGCCATGTGCAGACAAACAACACCCATGGGGGCTGACACTGTCAACATTCATCAATGACACAATGACAGAAGTGACCATCAGAATGCAGACCCACATATTTGCACCAATGGGCACACAAATGCAGATACCCTGTGGAGACTGTAGATGTGAGGTGAACAGATACCATACCATGGCAGCAATGGGACACACAAACCATGATCATTGTGCTGACCGATGACCTAGGAGTCCCAGGGACAGCAGGGGAAAACCACCAAACTACATACAGCCAATGGCACACCCAAGATATGCCAATGCAGTGGTGCAGATGCACAAACACAAACAGGCAGACCCACACTGCACATCATACACAACAGGTGAGGGGGTGCCAGTGTCCCCAGGCAACCACACAACACATGAGGAGACCTGAATACCAATCATACAGATGTGCATACAGTGCCACACAAAGGTAACTCATGGATCCAAATCCCCTATGTGGGCAAGCAGGCATTGTCAGATGAGAGGGAGCACAAATCAAACATGTCACACAGGCACGTAGGAACAGCAACTGACACAGCAAGACACAGACACACCACAGCACTACCCCCAGGGCCCCCACAATGTGGTGACCCTGGGCTGCATTACAATCCCACTGTGATGACAAAGCTAAATGTCGTTCACACTGTGAACCACAGTCATGTGTCCTGAGCAACAAACTACCATCAAACCTACACAAGCACAAATCAATCAGCACGGCCAGTAAGCCAAGGCCAACATGGAGGCAGGGGCCTAGCCGGGCAACAACTCTCATCTGCACACACTCAACACCACACCCCTCGACCTCCAACAATGCGCAGCAGTGAAGCACACATGCACTGGTGACATTGCACATGCACCCATGACTATTCCAGGGTGGTGGGTGGGAACCAAGGTGCAGAAACACATCACACATGGCCACTCAACAAGACTCCTGAATGTCTGACACACTGCACACTACGCTGTACATGGACATGACGGCAATACCACACCAACCAATGGGATCCCAGCCACAGTCACACACCAATGAAGAAGCCAAGGTCACCCACAAAGAACACACATAGACAACAACCAACATTGCAGCCCGGACCCTGAGGAGTGCCAGCAGTCACACACACAACGTGTCACAATCACTGAAAGATAACACAAACTGGAAATCACATGACAGGGGCAAACAACAAGTGCCAAGGGGAAACCTGACTGTGACCCATCTGCGTCTGCACACAAACTCAGCCCTGACAGCAAACACACCTATGGGTGACACCCTGATGACCAGTAATGTGCCATGCACCCACATCACAGAGAACCCAGGGAGAAGACTTTGGGGAACATAGGTCAACTCAGCAAGCATCACAAACAGGTACAACACTAGGGATCACAGCATGCACAGCTAAACGGAAGTGAACACACAGACATGCTCATACAACACACACCTTGGGCGCAGGCAATGTCACAGGAGTACACACTGCCATGAGGGGACTCCACTCCTGTGTGAGGAAAGCTGTGCCATATGTTGCTTCAGTAGGGCCCCATCATGTCAGCTGAGCACTTGGTCACACAATCAACAATTAGCACCAAATGAAGGCTCCCGTCACATCAGCCTGGTCATGGAAGTGCCAACGAAATCATCAGCACAGATCCAACACACTTGTATAGCAATGTTGCACTGACAACACAGATGAGTCCTTCCCCATTGATGCCCAAACCTGCATATCCAGTGGAGATGGCCACACGGTCAGGGAAGTAGACGAATTGAACAATGGCAGGCACAACAGATGTGCAGGGGTGGAAGCCACAGATGTGAAATTGCTAATGTAAGTAGGAAATCCCATTGCCAAATACTGAACACATGACACCCTCAGATGCTGCTATGGATGACATGGATACACCACAGGATAGGACACATTCCCCCTGGACCACATGGGTTCCTGCACAGTAACACTTCATTATCATGAGACCAAATATCACCATCACTGCAGCAAGGGCATGGTTATCATCATCAACAACATGTACATCAGAAGCATAAGCACTAGAGAACAGAAAGTTGCTTTATTCAGCATATGTGTGTATTGAAAACTGAAAGTCCAGAAAAAACACAAAGGCCAATGGCCAGTCCATTGTCAAAGTCCAAACAGGGTGACAGTGGCAGATGTCACCCTACGCATGCCTGCACTGCACAAAACCAGGGACAATCCACTAGGAGGGGCAACCGGGGGGCAGGCCAGGCACCGCAGGGACAGGATCAGGGCTCACCAGGAGGAAGCAGGGAAGGGGTGGTGGGTGCTGGAGAGCCACTGACAACTGCAGTGGAGGTGTCTGACATGGTGTGTGCCGGCACAACTGGGGGCATGACTCAGATGTTGTGGGTGCCGGCACGACTGCAGTGGACCCTGCAGATGGAGTGGACAGGTCCGCCACTGCAGTGCCCAAGTCAGACAGGGTGGTAGTGGACTCCACTGCAGTGCCTACCACCAGGGGAGGAGAATGGGGAACAGGCAAGGTGGGCTGGACAGAGGGGGAGGACACCCTCACCACATCAGTGGCACAGACAAGCGCAGCGGGGGTGTGGTGCCGGGAGAGCAAGTGGCAGGGGGAGAAGGCCGGATCCTCTTGGGGATGGTATATCTGTGGGTGGGGGAACCTGGGGCAGGGTGTGGTGGGGGCACCTGTGGAGTGGGGGCCTGAGGGATGGAGGAAGGAGACCTGGTGCCTGAGCTGCAGGGCGGCGGCGGGGTCTTGCTCTTACGACTCCGGGGGACTTGCGGGTGGGGGCCTCAGTCTATCTGCACCTGGGGAAGGGTGTCCGGGGCGAGGGGCACTCTGCTCCGTGTGGGTGGGCTTCCTCTTCCCCCTGAATGCTGTATCAGCTGGATCGGAGGGGAAGAGGCCGAGGTCACTGAGGAAGAGCCGCTGGGTCTTTGGGGTTGCAGGTGAGGCAAGGGAGGGTGCTTTGGAGGGAGAGGCAACTGAGGACTGCGCAGTGCTCATGGATGCGTGTGTGTGTTCCAGGGCCCCATCTCCTGTGAGTCTGGTTTCAGTCCCCTGACTGTGCGTGCGTGTGCGTTTTGTTTGTGGCGTGTGTGTCTGTGTGCTGGACGTGTGTGTGCTGGTGTGTGCCTGTGCCGGTGTGTGTGTGCTTGGGACGGGTAAGGTGCTGGGGAGTGTGGATGGAGCAGAGGCAGGAGGGGTGAGGGACTGTCTGAGGAGGGACACTGCTGCCGTCAGGGAGGAGTCCATGGACCTATTGCCCCTCTGTAGGTCAGACATGCCCGATGAGATGCCCTCCATGAACGACACCAGCTGAGTCAACAGAGCGGTGTGCGCATGGAGGACACTCAGCATGGCTGTCTACCCTACATGGAGCTGGCGAAGGAGGTACACAGACTCCTCACTCAGGGCAGCAGGGGACACAGGGGCAGGGGGTGCGGTGCCTGGCCCAAAGGAGACACGCTCCCGAACATGGGAGCCTCCACGGACCTGGGGAATGGGAGCCGATGGGAGGGCGGTGGTGGTGCTGGTGGTGGCGGGGACAGCAACACTAGCTGGGGTGTGGTGGCTGCTGACACCCGCCTCCATAAGGGAGTCATCCTCCGAGTTGCTCTGGTCCTCAGCTGAGGTGGATGGTGCTGAGGACTCCTCGGTGTGGCTCCCTCGCCCTCCGTGCCACTGGGTCCCTCCGACCACTCCTCGGCTGCTGACCCAGTCTGGCTCTCCGACTCCTCCTGGTCCGTGGAGCTGTCCCCTTCCGTGGCCGTGGATGTATCTGCAAACAATGGGGAAACAGACAGACATCAGTCACCTGCACCAAACGCACACACCACTGTGAGCACAGCACATTACAGAGCAAGCCCTGGCATCATTAGTTGAACATTGCTAAAAGTGCCCTAACTGAACAGGAGAAGCCAATTGTCAGTCTGATGCCAACCATGGCACTCACATCCCACATGGCCTTGCACCCATCTGTCTGGTGTCTGTTGGATAGCAACACCCCAGTGTGGACACATGCACCACCTACACAGTAGTTGGACAGTGCAGAGGACACGGTGTAGCATGTGGACATGCACACATCACAACTCTTGCCACTGAGTCAGTACAGGTTTCCGGATGAAAGGGATGCCCAGAGTCAAATAGGAAATGCATGTGATGCATACCAGCGACAGACACCATGATGCACCCATGTCCTGATAGCCATCGCCACAATGGTGTGCATGTAGCACATGTCACTCCCCTGCAGGATCACCAATAAGTAGACACATGCCATGGCGGAGGCATGACTGCTAAGTCATACATCACTGTCTCAGTGATGTATGACTTGGCAGCCAGACAACAACACTCTGCACTGTGTCACAATAGTAGGTCATGGGGAATGCAAGTCCTGGAGCTGCACAAGTGCACATGTACATCCCCCACACAACACATCATCTTAACCCTCATCTGTCCAGGTCATACCGATTGGACATATGGGAGACCTGTGACACTACCCTCTGAACCTGAGCCCCTCACAATCTGCTATGAATGGGAAACAGCTGCCTGAACTTCACATTCGCATACCCCAGTCTGCACGGGCAGCTGATCAAACACCTATGTGACACACAAGTATCGTCTCCTATGGTCACATCTCCAGTGGCATGCTGAGCCCCTACCGAGAAACACCCCAGCAGTCCTGGCAACAAATCCACAGCACACTGACACAGAGGCAGACACCTGAGGGGTCAAATCACTGCGCACAACGTGTCAGCTGATACACGGGAGTGGGGGTACAGAGTGCATTGCATGGCCTGGAGTAGGCATGACTGTCCTGCCCCACATGAATGAGGGATGAGCCCTGGACAGTGGATAGCTGGCTATGTATGTGTGACACACGTAATCTGCACACTCCTGGGGCCCAAACATTGTTCCCACCCGCTGCATGGGCGTGTGCCACATACCCCAGGCACATGTGGTGGCTCAGCTCAGCAAGTGGACCGCATATCAAAGCAACACGCAGATTACATGTCCGAACACAGGCGTTGTGTGAACAATGGACCCACCCATGATGCCCACAACAGAGTTAGGGAAACAGATGCTGTCCCCCACCTTTAGTGAAGCAAACTGCAAGGACACAGTCCCAAGTGACACAATTCCCTGAATGTAAGGGCCACACCTGGGTATCAGATGAGGAGTGGGCAGTGCACAATAGAGGGACATGGCTCCTGGACAACATGACTGCTGTACTGTGGCAGTTTAACCAGGCCAGAGGAGGGCACATAGCATGTAATACAGAGTTCACAGTGCAGTCTTTGACTCACCCCCTCCTTGCTGCTGTCTGGCCTTCAGCTGCCCATCCAGGTCTGGAAACACCACCGCCAGGATCTGGAGCATGTGGGGGTCAGGGTCCGTGTTCCGCCCCTCCTGCGAGGAGGCGACAGCTTCAGCTGGACCCGTGCAATCCTCCGGGTCCAGCCCCGAAGGTCCTGCCACCTCTTCTGGCAGTTGCGGATCTGGCGCTTGTAGACCCCCACGGACCGGAAAGCCCGGACGATGTCCTTCCAGATCTCCTGCTTCCGATGGGCATTAACCTGTCAGGATGACAAAGTGAAAAGGCCATTACTACACATGCAACATATCCGTGCATGACACAGTTGTATATACATGTCTCAATCACAGGGGCACATGATGTACACAGGCAGTGCAACGCTGCCCATGGACAGTTTGCCAGAAGTCACTACATGGTATCATTGCATGGGAAGTAAAACCTTGTTCAAATGCCCTGTCACTGCACCATACCTGTCCAGTGCATGTCACTACACACTATGGGGGGTGACAACTACTCAGTGAGCCTGCTAGCCAGTGGCGTGCAGTCTTTCAGCCTTGCTAGTCAGACAAAATGAACATTCAGAAAGGCAGTGCACAGAACACTCACCTGCTCCCCTGGTGTCCCATACAGCTTGCTGTACTGTGGAAGTAGGCTGTCCAGTGGATGTTGTGCGTGTGTGTGTCACAGACGTCCATGTCTGTCCTGCAGTGGCAAGTGGGACCACTACCTGTGGGGGTCATGGTTGTTTTGCTGTGGTGTATACATGATACTCCATGTAATGCCAGTGTCCATGTGGCAATACAGGGTCCCTGGGAATGTACCTGTCATTGAGCTGTGATGCCTGGGGCACATCTGTCCTCACATGTCACTGTGGGGGTGATTGTGACACGGCAGCAGGAGATGGGAACTGTGACACGGCCTCATGATATCCAATGGGCCAACCTGGGACTTATTGATGCCACTTGTTGAACCGTGATGACAGATGTTGGCCATGTATGTACCATACATGTCCTTACGGAACTGCACACTTCATGTAGTTGTGCCTCATAATGATGTATGTTGTGATATTGAGTGTGTTCAATGCCGCATATGTGGGGTGACTGACAATCTTGCTTTCTTCTCCTCTGCACTGCAGGGCTCCTGCTGTCCATCGACCATTCCCAGACCTGGCAACGATGGTGGAACGGGACAGCATCCGACGGTACCGCTTCACCAGGCAGCTGATTGAGGATTTGGCAGTGCAGTTGGCCCCACATTTGCAGCCTGGCCGGCCGTATCCTACAGCGCTGACCCCCAAGGTGAAGGTGATGGCAGCCCTACACTTCTTTGCCAACGGTACCTTCCAACATACTGTGGCGACTGCTGGTGGGATGTCACAGACCATGTTGAGACGTGTGCTCCGCGATGTTTTGGAGGCAACGTTGCTATTCCTGAACCGGTACATCTATTTCCCTAGACTGCAACGACTCACTGACGTGAAGAGTGACTTCTATGCCCTGGGGAGGATGCCGCATGTCATTGGCTCCATTGATGGGACACATGTGGCTTTGGTACCACCACAGGCCCAGGAGCAGGCCTACCGTAACCGCAAGCACTACCACTCGGTCAATGCACTGGTGGTGTGTCTTGCAGATATGACCATCACACACGTGTGTGCCTGTTTCCCTGGTTCAGCACACGATGCCTTTGTGATGAGGAGTAGTCGCATCCCCAGGATGATGGCACAGATGCAGAACCAGCGTGCCTGGCTTGTCGGTGTGTACTGACTTTGTGCCATTGTGTGTGATCTGATCTGTAGTATTCCGCCCACTTTTCCAAGTCAGCTAATGTGCACTTGTCTGTCCGTAGGTGACTCGGGATACCCCAACATGCCGTGGTTGCTGACACCCCTCAGGAACCCTGTGACACCAGCCCAGATGCGCTACAATGAGGCACATGGTCGGACCAGGAGAGTGATTGAGCGGACATTTGGTCTCCTGAAGAGCCGCTTCCGCTGCCTGGACAAGACAGGAGGGTCCCTCCCATATGCCCCAGCGAAAGTGTGCAAGATTATCATCGTCTGCTGCATGCTCCACAACCTGGCAGTGCGGAAGGAGTTGCCTCTCATCCAGGATGACAATGACCAACATCCGCCACCTGTGGAGGATCCTGGCCTGGATTACGATGCCAGTGATGATGATGATGATGAGGGTGATGTCCGCACACAGCTCATCACCAACTTCTTTAGCTGAATGTGAGTATCCTGAGGTGTCATGTCAATGATGTGAGTTGGCATGATATGTGTAGGTGGTGCTCTGGTGCTGTTGGAGTGTGTCCATGGGCTACTTGACTGGATGTGTGTAGCGATGTGTGCTTACAGGTGGTCTGTACTCCCCAACAGTGTTGACATGCTAACTTGGTTCTGGGTGGGTATCTTGTAACATGTATTGTGCATGAGTTTTGCTGTTCTGTCCTGTTCTCCATTGCTTTTGACTGTGTGTCATTTCTGTCCTTCACAGGGTACTTTCAGATTTGTTTGGTCAACTGTGTCCACCGACGACGTGATTGTACTTCCAGGGTGGTAGCTGTTGTGTCCCTACAGGTGATGTGCGCCACACCCATGGACTTCCTTCCTTCTACAGTTGTTGACTGTGTGCCCGCTGCCAGGTGGGATTACCTTGCATCTGTAGTGGTTACGACATGTTGCAACTGTGTAATAAACCTGTGCTTCACTTTGTGATGTGCGTTGTCTGTGGTCACACATTTGACTGCCATTTGCTTACTGCACCTGTGGGCTACTTGACTACAACTGGGAATAGGTGTGGTGTCTGTGCATTGCACCGTCTTCCCTGGCAACATCAGTGTAGGCAATGAGTCAGATGGCCTAGGTGTGTATGTGTTGTGTAGCCCTGGTGGTGTTTCTCCCTCATATGTATCACGTTGCCTTTACTCACATGCCTGTGTTGTACTTGCTGTTGCAGTTCGCATACACAGTGTAATTTTGCAGTTCATCATCCCCATGACAGCACCCACGTTGGAATCACAACAGAGGCAAGTATGCTGTATTAGTGTGTTTATTGTGATACATTTGTGTGAATAGTGCATAGGATGGTTAGTGCTGTACATATATCTTGCAATCAGAAGTTCCTAGGTGAATTGAAAGTCCTGGTAGACAAAATCCCCAGTATCGGGGCCACAGTTGTCTGAGACATTGGTCCAACTTGTACTCCCCATGTAATGTGTGGGAGTTGTGTTGCCGTCAACAGGGTGAACAGTTTGTGCACAAAGGTGAACATCCAGAACAGGTTCAGGCTTCCTGGGAGTTGCACTTGGCCATCGGCCTCTCACTTGCCCCTCCTCGGACGACCCCTCTTCTTTGGGGGCCCCTCAAGTACAGGCTGCTGCGGTGCAGGGGACTCTCCGCCGGAGTCATCCTACCTCCCTGTGGCAGTTGCAGTTTGTTCAGCACCAGATGTCGTTGGCACACAGGGAGGTGTGGACTGGTTGCTGTTCATCTGGCGGAGGCATTGTAGTATGTCCCTGTGCACCGCCGTCATCTCTTGCAGTGCGTCCCACTTGGACTCCACGCGGGACATGTGTGAGTCCAAGCGGGCATGATGGGCAGCCTGCTGCTGTTTCATGTCTCCGAGGAGCCCCACTACCTGGCTGAGATCTCCGGTGCTGGACTGGTACGCATCGGCTATGCGTACCAGTTGTGGGTCATCATGCACACCAGCAACCTCTGCAAGCAGCGACCTCTGTCTCCCACCCCTCCCACCACCCCTGCCGACATGTGCAGTGCATGCAGTGGCATGCACAGATGACCCTGGTCCCCCTTGGGGGTTGGTGGTGGTGGTGGTGTCCATGGCCCCACGTTGGTCCAGGGTCCCTGTGCTGGTGTTGCTCCTTGTTCTGTCCATGTCAGCAGGGATGGTATTTGTGGTGACAGTCGTTGGAGGGGTGGGTGCAGGGGGTGCAGCTGGTGGTCCTGCTGGTGCTGCAGCTGGTGGTCCTGCTGGTGCTGCATGTTGACTTGCACCGGATGTGCCAGGTTGGTCTTCTTCGTCCGAGGAGGGCAGAGGCTGTACGACACCAGTGAGCTCCGCATCCTCTTGAGCCTGGGACTGGGACTCCTCAGCGTCTGCTGCTGTGTCCCCATCATCACCTGTTTTTGGGAGACACACACAATGTATGTTATGTTTCTGCAGGCATCAATGGTTGACACACCTGACAGTTGTGACTGTGCCTCTGGGTGCGGGCCTGTACATTGCATTGTCCTAAGTCGTCACAGTCAGGGGTTGATATTGGTGTAGCACATTGTCCTGCATTATTTGGGCATTTCTATGTATTTGTTGGGGTGTGAACATGGTCTGCATTGGTTGTATTTGGTTGACAGCCGGCCCTACTTCCCACCCAGCCAGTCAGTTATCCCACCATGGACTGTGCTTGCATTGCAGGGAGTGAAAGTTGTCTTTCAGGATGTCAGTCAGTGGTGTCCTGCTGTTGGTTGTTGCACAGTTGCCAGCAGGGCCTTGTGCTCCCCACAGCAGTAGCCAGTGTCAGCCATCTTGTCAGTCCTTATCCACTCCCTGTGATGTGAGCATGGTTCAGGGTGGTGTTGATGGGACAGTTGTGGGGGTGAGCTATGTCTGTGACTATGACTCCCATCATGCTATTGCCTCCACCCCACTTCCCAGCATTCACATACTTACTTGCTTTTGTGGGGAGTTCAGTGTGTGTGGGTGTGAGAGCAATGGCAAGATGGCTGACAGTGGTGTCCTGCTGTTGGTTGGTGTGCAGTTCCCAGCAGGGCCTTGTGCTCCCACAGCAGTAGCCAGTGTCAGCCATCTTGTCAGTCCTTATCCACTCCCTGTGATGTGAGCATGGTTCAGGGTGGTGTTGATGGGACAGTTGTGGGGGTGAGCTATGTCTGTGACTATGACTCCCATCATGCTATTGCCTCCACCCCACTTCCCAGCATTCCCATACTTACTTGCTTTTGTGGGGAGTTCAGTGTGTGTGGGTGTGAGTGCAATGGCAAGATGGCTGACAGTGGTGTCCTGCTGTTGGTTGGTGTGCAGTTCCCAGCATGCCCTTGTGCTCCCCACGACACAGCAACAGTGTCAGACATCTTTGATGGGCCTTTCCACTCTCTGTGGGATGTGCATGAGTGAGTGTGAGCTTGCTGGGCCATGTGGTGGGGGATGTAGAGCTGTGCCTACGACTCCCATCATGCTATTGCCTCCACCCCCTTCCCAGCATGCCCATGCTTCCTTCCTTTTGACTCTGCTTCCCTGTGGGGTGGGCTGCCTGTGCTGACAGGATGGCTGGGAGTGTTGTCCTGGCAGTTGTTTGGCTAAAAGTCCAAAGAGTGTCCCTGTGCTTCACACAACATAACCCAGGGTGGTGGTTCTTTGTGGGATCTTCAGTTAGGATGTGAGGCATTGCATTCTCCCAGGTGGGTTCTGTGGAGTATGTGTTGAGGGGTGTGTGAGGGGAGGTGCTTGTGACTATGGTCAGTGCTGCAAGTCCTCCTTCCCACCCAGCCAGATATCCCACCATGGAACGTGCTTGCATTGCAGAGAGTGCAAGTTGGCTTTCAGGATGTCAGGCAGTGGTGTTGTGCTGTTTGTTGGTGCACAGTTGCCAGCAGGGCCTTGTGCTCCCCACAGCAGTAGCCAGTGTCAGCCATCTTGTGAGTCCTTATCCACTCCCTGTGATGTGAGCATGGTTCAGGGTGGTGTTGATGGGCCAGTTGTGAGGCTGAGCGATATCTGTACCTACTACTCCCATCATGCTATTGCCTCCACCCCCCTTCCCAGCATGCCCATGCTTCCTTCCTTTGACTCTGCTTCCCTGTGGGGTGGGCTGCCTGTGCTGACAGGATGGCTGGGAGTGTTGTCCTGGCAGTTGTTTGGCTAAAAGTCCCAAGAGTGTCCCTGTGCTTCACACTACATTACCCAGGGTGGAGGTTCTTTGTGGGATCTTGAGTTAGGATGTGAGGCATTGCATTCTCCCAGGTGGGTTCTGTGGAGTTTGTGTTGAGGGGTGTGTGAGGGGAGGTGCTTGTGACTATGGTCAGTGCTGCGAGTCCTCCTTCCCACCCAGCCAGCCAGATATCCCACCATGGAACGTGCTTCCATTGCAGGGAGTGGAAGTTGTCTCTCAGGATGTCAGTCAGTGGTGTCCTGCTGTTGGTTGTTGCACAGTTGCCAGCAGGGCCTTGTGCTCCCCACAGCAGTAGCCAGTGTCAGCCATCTTGTGAGTCCTTTTCCACTCCCTGTGATGTGCGCATGGTTCATGGTGGTGTTGATGGGACAGTTGTGGGGGTGAGCAATATGTGTGACTACGACTCCCATGATGCTATTGGCTACACTGACTTGCCCAGCATACACAGAATTCCTTCCTTTCAGTGGTCTTCACTGTGTGTTGGTGTTGTAGTGGTGGCTACATGTCTGGATGTGTTTGTTAGTTCTATTTGTGCCACTGCCTAGCTGTAGTTGTAGTTGTGTTTGTACATGTGATGACACGGTTAAATGTAACTTTGAGATGGCATGTGTTGTGTTTATCTGACTGACATACACATTTTGGGATGATTCTGTTCTGGTTGCTGTGTAATTGCTATGAGTGCATGGTTTGACTCTCCCCTTGACAGTGATGTGTGTGTGTATTGTGGCAGAATATTGTGTACATTTGTTGTGTACTCGCCAGGCTCTGGGATGTTCTCTAGTCCATAGACGCTCACTGGCGGAAGGATGGCCCGCACCTTCTCCTCCCAGGGCCTGAGGTATACTGGCTTGGCAGGAGGGCCACTGCCGGTGTATTGGCTCAGGAGGTAGTCCTTCTTGAGCAGCTCCCGTACCCTCCTGCGCACGTCATACCACCTGTTCTGGATGTCAGTCTTTGTGCGCAGACATGGTGATTGTGCGTTCACCCTGTTGATGATCCTCTCCCACATCTTGGTTTTCTGGGAGATGGGGGTCTGTTGGACCAGTGTGCCAAACAGCTGTGGCTCTACCCTGAGGATCTCGTCTACCAGGACTTCCAATTCACAATCTAGGAACTTGTGATTCTTCTTGGGGGGCATGGTGATGGGTGGTGATGGTGAGTGATGTGTGTGTTGGTGTGCAGGTGAGGGTGTGTGAGTGTGTGTTTTGCTGGGTGTATGTGAGGTAGCTATTTGTTGGTGTGCTGATGGTGTGTGGCTTGTGTGAGGGATGAGCTGTGGGTGTGTGGTTGCTGTCTGTTGAGTGCTGGCAGTAGAATGGCATTTGCAAAGGATCATGGTTGGGATTTGTGTTCTTTATATGGGTGGAGTTGTGGGTGTGTCTTTGTTCTCTGTCCCCACCCCCCCAGTATTTATTGGCTTTGTAATTGCTTGTTTGGCCTTTTTTTGTGTATTTTTCCTTAGTACTTTTTGTGCATGTTGGAAACGTTCTTGTGACCGAGTTGGACCCTGCATTTGTCTCGTACGGTCTTCTCCGTTTCGTTCACGCTGTGTTTGTGCACTTTTCTATGCTGCGTACGCGTCGGTCGCGGTGTTTTGTGTTACTTCGGCTCGCAGTTTTGTATGCGTGTCGGTCGTACGGCTTGTCCTCCGTTCGACTCGGTCGTGGTTTTCGCGCCTTGCATCGTACTTAGCGGTTTGGAGTTCGCGTGTACGTTTCGGTTGGATTTGTTCCGGGTGTGTGTCGGTCGGTTCGATTCGCATGTTTTCCCGGCCGGATTGCTGTTTTCCGTGCGGCTCGGTCATTCGGCTTGGGTTCAGTATGTGTCGGTCGGATTTTGCACGCCTTGCATCGTACTTGGCGTGTCGGGCACCACAGGTACGTGTCGGTCGGAATAAATTCCGGCTCCGAGTCGGTCGGTGCTTTTTCCGGCCCGAATCGGAATCGACCCTTGTGTGTTTTGCGTCCAGGGTGTTAAGAACTCCCGAGCTACAGTACTCGGTTATTGAAAAGGAATTGTTGGCGTGTGCATGGGCCATTGAGAAGTTTCGACCATACATCTGGGGCAAGCATTTTCAACTTTTGACTGATCACAAGCCCCTAGTAAACATTTTAGGGGGAAGTGTAAGCAAATGCTGTTCTCCCAGGATCATGCGTATGGTTACAAAACTCCTCCAATACCAGTTTGGGGTGGAACACATTTCCGGGGGAAAATGGAAGGGCAGATTTCTTATCCCGGTTTCCCGTCAAGTCATGTGAGCAGGATGATATTAATCTGGATGAGTTTTCTAACAAAGATTGTGACGACTGTCTGGTTGCTGTGCTGGACCTCCCTGATCCGAGTCTAGGTTCTGAGTCTGATTGGGTGCAAGCTCTTGAAGCTGATTGTATGATGTGTGAGGTCTGTGCCTTCGTCAAAAATGGTTGGCCCAGACAGAGAATGCTCCCTACTCCTCTCCAACCTTTTTGGAAGGTTGAAAGTGATCTCTCCATTGAGGATGGTTTGCTGCTCAGGGGAGACAAGTTTGTACCTCCCAATGTTTTTCGCAAAACTACCATTGAAAGAGCTCATGAGGGTCATCTTGGCTCTACTCTCACCAAGCGGCGCATTAGAGACGTGTATTGGTGGCCAGGGATGGATGGTGAGATTGATTCTGTGGTAACTAATTGCTGTATCTGTGGGACTGCTGACAAAAGTTTGAAAGTGTCCGTTCCCCGTTGAAGCCGATTGAATGCCCAAAAGGTCCGTGGTTGAAGTTGGGCATCGATGTCATGGGGCATTTCAGCTACCCATAATGAGAAACCTAGGAGCACCTACTTTGTTTCTAACACTCAGTTGTGCTGAGTATGCATGGGATAACCTGCTTGATTTCTTGCAAGAAGCAAATTAAAACATAAAGGACATCAAAGTGAAGACAGCTGGAAAACTTTGCTCATTGGATCCTGCAAATATTTGCAGATATTTTAACCACAAGTTTCAAGCCATGATGTCTTTCATCTGCAAAAAGGTAATCCTCCTCTCGGTGAAGTTACTGATTTCTTTTGGCATAAAGAGTACCAAGCTAGAGGTGCTCCACATATTCACATGCTGTTATGTGTAAAAGATATACCGAAGTTTAGAACAGACAGTGATGAGTGTGTCTTATCTTTCATAGAACAGTATGTGACATGCAGTCAGACATACACTGACATGGAAATCGCTGAAAATTGCATACAACCTCAGAAGAACAGAGGATTCCAAGTATATCACTGACAACCCTGTGATACTGAAGCTGTGGAATGCCAATATGGATCTACAATGTGTTGCAGGTAACTCCATCGCTGTTGTTCCCTACGTCACTTCATACATAACAAATCAGAGAAGACAGAGATGAAAGAGATGTGTGGTGAGATTTCTGCAGAAAAGAGTCTTACTAAGAAATCGTACAGTTTCAGCTTAAAATGCTTTCCGATAGAGAGATAGAATCCTATGATTGCTCGGACCAGTTGAACTCAGCTAGTTTGTTCTCAAGTCAAAGGGAATTGTATGGGTAAGTCTTGGCCTTGCAGGCAGTTGAAATAGAGTATTAAAGTATTTCCCAGAAATACAGTATCTAGTAGAATTTGATCCAGAAAGTAGCGACATTCTGAAATCTAATCTGTTGGATAAATATTACCCAAGAAGGGGTCCATATCTTCAAAACATGTGCCTCCATAAAGTACTTCAATACTATGCATATAGAAGTAATGTAACTGGGAATATAGAAGAAGGGAGATATGCGTACTTTGATGTTATGGTTATTTGGTGAGACACAACAAAGGGAATCTAATTAACCACAGAAAGCTTAGTTGCCAAACTGTGGAAAGAGGAGAGTTTTTCGACTTGGCACTTTTACAGTTGTTCAAGCCAAGGCGTGCTGAATCAGATTTACTTGGACACTATGACTGTTACAAAGACTCTTTTAGCGCTGTGAAAGACCACATTGAATGTTCTGTCTTTCCAACCTACTTGCAAATGTTGAAAGATTATATTAAACTAGAAGAAACCATTGCTGCTGAGATAGCCAAGGAGGGTTCACAAAGCAGCCAAAGTTCTGGACCATTAACTCAAGATCCTCTTGGCGAACCAATTATTCAAAATAAAGCAGTTTTAGATATGAATGAGGTGGAGAGTGCAATGCAGCAAGCAAGAGAGGAAACCGTTGATTTCAAACAGTTGGACAACTGAACGATGAGCAGAAAGAAATTTACATTGAAGTTAAATATAAAGTAGAACATGGATTTCTCCATGGGAAGAAACATGAATGTACTTTGTTTAAACCAATTCTACTATACATCAGCGGTCAAGCGGTACTAGAAAAAGCTTCCTAATTAAAGTTCTTACCGGTTATCTACAGAAGACTACGGAATCAAATTTGTCATGTGTAGTAACAGCACCAAGAGGATTAGCTGCACATAACATTAAAGTGATTACTTTACATCAACTACTTATGCTACCTGTTGAACTTGACAATAAACTGGAATACCAGAAATTATCTAGTAAAGCTTGTCATGATGTATCAAGAGTATTGAAGAAACTGAAGCTTTTAATTATTGATGAGGTGAGCATGGTATCAAACTTAATGCTTGCCTTAATACACTTAAGAATGCAGCAGATTTTAAGATCTAAGTATGATGCACTCTTTGGAGGAAAGCATTTGATTGTATTTGGTGACCTACTGCATCATACCCCGTAAAAGGACCACCTGTTTTCAAAACACTTGTCCATAATAAAACAAGAAATTCTCTGGGGATTATAGGCAATCTAAATATTTGGCTACACTTCAAGTACAAGGAAATAGTGAAATGAATGCACCAAGCATCAGATGTGAATTATGGAAATATTCTTAAGGACATTAGAATAGGAGTTCTAACAAACAATGGATAATGTGCTTTAGAAAGTCGTCTTATCAAGAAACTATTTCCATCTAAGATTACAACAGCCGCACTATAGTACAATTTTATTGAGCAACAGAAATCCATAGTTAGTTTCATACCTACACTGCAAGAGAGCTTGAACTTCAACAAACAATTACTAAAACTGGAGAAAGAAGATAGTTTGGAAATTACAGCTATCAATAAAATGGAAGATCAGGGAGTGACAAAATTAGATACTTTGGAGAAGTCTGTATCCAGGACTGCAGGATTAGAAAAGTGTTTACGCGTGTGCATGAACAGTCTTGTAATTTTACGGCGTAAGTTAAATGTTGAAGATGAGTTAGTAAATGGTGCCATGGGTAAAATTATTGATTTCATTAATTTTCCGAATAGAGATGAGGTTGAATACTTTGCCATAAAATTTGATCAGATTGATGACATCAAACAGATTGGCCAATGTGTTGTACATTTTTTGTTAGTGAAAGATTTAAATGTGTAGCACCAGTAGTTCCCACTCTCTAGATCATATGCTGTAACTATCCATAAGTCACAAGGTTGAAGTGTAGATGCAGCTTTTGTTAATATTGGAAATACTGTATTTAAAGAAGGAATGTCATATGTAGCATTGCCGTGAGCTAGAACATTGTCCCGTTTGTTTTTGATTGATTTTGATAATAAGAAAGTTAGTGCTGATGCAAGTTGTGTCAGAGAGTACAATCAGTTAGGAAGTCTATACACTTCTCATTTAGGACAGTATCCCATTTATGAGAAATGGATAATCTGTCCTAAGCAGAAGCTTAATAAAGACTCGACAGATGTTCAAGAAAAGAACATTAAGTATTTAGTAAGTGGAAAATGAGGGGGATATTGTAGCATACCGGTTGGAAAACAGTTCAGGTGTCAATTGCTATGCAAATGTTGTTCTGAATGTACTATTTCATTTAACACATCTTGTAAATCAAATTCACCCAAAAAGAGATAAGAGGTTGTGTTCTGCCCTGTATCGCTTGCCCCAATATTTACTCACTGACAGAACTGTAAGACATTCTGTTTCAGGCATTCAAGACCGTTTAGATATATGTAGCAGATCACTAATATTTACTCTCAACAAGATGCACAAGAATTTGTCATAGTCATCCTTGGAGTTTTAGAACAATAAGGAGTAAATATTGATGATTTATTTGGACTGAGTTACAAATGCAACCATGACTGTGAATATTGCACTTTCACATCCACCACTGAAATAAATTCTGAGTGATATCTGTACTTAACACTACCAGAAGCAAATCTGCGCCTTTTGACAGATTGGTTAAAAACGCAAACTAAAATATGACCTACCCAAATTGTAGAACCGATGTAATGTCTACGTTGCATCTATGAAGAACTGGAAAATACCTTATATTACTGTTACAATGGTACAGAGCAGATGGATCTAAATTAGAAACTCAAATTGCAAACTTCAAGGCTGTACAAATATCAATTTCTGGAAACACGTATACTGCTTAGCTATTATCTTTCACGAAGGACACAATATAACATCTAGACACTACACTGTGCATTTAAAGAGTGAAACTGGATGGACAGAATGCAATAACAGCAACATTAAATGCAAACCAAAACTTCCTTTCAAGCTAGCAAACTCTTATCTTGTGTTTCTTCAACCAAAGTTCTAAGGAGCATTTCTGGAGAAAAAGTAATGTACGGTGTTTCCTCTATGTGGATAATTAATGTTTTAGACATCATTTGGCCCATCAGGTTAATGCCTTTAAAAGGTTCTACAAAATTGAAGAGTCCTTTTATCTTTCAGGACGGAGTTAATATAACATCTGGATGCTCCACTGTCTAGCTAAAAACTGAAACTGGATGGACACAATTCAATCAAAGGAATCTTAAATACAAACCAAAACTGCCTTTCAAACTACAAAATTGTCACCTTTTGTTTCTTTAACCAAACCTCTATGTACTATTTGTGGGGAAAAAAGCAATGTATGGGATTTTGTCCACATGGGTCATCAGTGTTTTTTGACATCATTTGGCCTACCAGGGATAATTCTTTCAAAAGGACCTCAAAAATTCAATCGTGGGTTATGTTTATCAGTAGTATTGTACCAGGTATGATATTATAACAAATATTTTTAAGATATTGTTGTTTAGATTAGTGTAGCAACTGTAGGTAAAACAATTGATTAACGAATTGTAGTGAGTGCAATGGTTAGTGTAACTTATTTATAGTGATATACTGTACAGTTGTTTTTCCCCACTATTCAAGAATGAAGCTTCATGCAGTACATCATTTAAAAGTTGAAAGCTGAGAACGGTAAAAAAGGAAAGATTGAATGTTTTACTATTTTGTGATATACTGTTACAGCATAGCCAATGTGTATTGTTATGTTCAGCAATTTTGAAAATGAATTACTTACATATGTGTATGTTCTTTGTCTTTTTTAATAGGGTCTGGAGTGCTACGTCTTTAGATCTCTAAATAGCTGTTGTACCACAGAAATATTTCTTAAACGTAACCCTGGAGAGTGTTTTTATGCATGAAGAGCACTTGCATACCTTGCCACCACTTTATTTTGCCGATGTTCTAATAATTACTTTCAGTGTAGTTCAGCAAATTTATACTGTAAAACGATATACCAAGGTAGAGTCTTATACAGCCACTGACACATTCACAGACACACTGATTGCACAATTCATACACCCAGTCACTCATCCATTTAACCACTCACTCACCCACTAACTCATCGAAACAGTTAGTAACACACTGTCGCACTTATGAACATGTCTTCTACTACATGATGTTACTTACTCATACAGATATTCACACACTTAGCTACTTCCTAATACAGCTACCAAAACATGCACTGAAACACCTATACAGTACCTTATAGAAGAAGTCAGTCATGTGCACAATCAGTAACATACTCAGTCACTTTCCCATTTAACTATTGTTACTCCCAATCATTCACTCACACAGCTGGAAAGAGAGCCATTCACTCCTGTAAACAGTAACACATACACTAACTTACTTACTTTAACAGGTACTAACACAGCCTGTAACTTACTTATATAGGTACTGCCAAACCTATTCAATATTGCATACAGGCAGTAACTAAGTCACTAACTCATCTCTAAATGCACTCACATAGCCAAATAGCTATTGATGGAAATATTTTGCACCTGCTTACTCATGTATAAAGATACTCACACACCCATTTACACACAGATACAGAATGTGACGCACCCAGTCACACACTGCTGTATACATTACCACAGCCAGACACACACTGATACAGACACTAACACACCCAGACACACAAACTCATACATAGACTGACACACCTAGGCACTAACTCATTCATACACTAATAGATCCACATATACACTGATACATACAGTATCATACCTAGGCATTCACTGACTTGCCCAGACACAGTTTTGTGAATACACTGATACACCTAGGAACACACTGTTCTATACACTATTACACCCATACACACAATAATACAGCATACAGAAACATCAAACACCAACGGTGGTCCTGTTAACCACTTCTTAACATTCATTAGACTCCTGGTTCATAGATTGATATTAACAATATCCAAGTTCATTGGTTGTGTCATGCAAAATGCGATTCAATGATCTCCATATTCCAAAGGCAAGTCTGGCAAGAGTTTACAGCTAATCCAACATTACATGGGGCAATAGTGTCCCCCATATGATACCTGAATCAGTATCAAATTCGGTCTTCAGTAGGGGCAGGTGGAATACTCCGCTCCGCTGGAGGAGTTTGCGGAGTTTTGCCAATCCACGCTTGAAGAGGATCGGAGTTTACCAGTGCAATGAGCCGTGCCCTGCTCACTCGTAGATTCAGGCTGAAGCGAGGTCTCTTACGGTCACATCCCCGGTCTTACTACTCAGTCTCCTTTGAGTGCCAGCTTACCGGGTGCCGGTTGGATGCTGTCTGTCGTCCGCTGATCCTCAAGATGCCCACAACCCAAGGACCGGGAAGGCATCTTCTGCACTCGGGCCGCAAAGGGCTCTGAGCTCAGCAGGGTTGTACTTTTTATCCCCGCAAAACCCCTCACCCTGAGCTTAGAGGAAGTGACATCACCCAGAAGAAGGGGATCTGTCTGTGTCTAAGACAGCAGGGCATTGTTGGAGAGATAGGAAGTGCCCGTGAGAGACAGAGGGTCGCAAGGGAAAGAAAGGGAGGGATGATGGAGGAGAGAGCTACGATGAGGCAGCTGAGAACAAGATCTACTAAGGTGAGGAGACCGAGGGAAGCACGGAGTGGGAAGGGAGACAGTGACACATGAGAGTGTAGATGCTCACCTTGGAGCCTGGACTGTTCTTTAATGTTGTTTGCAGCAGCCTGGAATTAGCAGCAGCACTGCGTGTTTGTTTGTTCACCAGAGTGCTTTTCGCTTTTGACGTGCTTTGTGTTGGAGATATTTCAAGTTCCTCAGAGGCTTGGGGTCTGTCAATTGTATCTAGACTCCACCCCTTCTTTGGTAATTGTGAAAGAAAAGTGCAAGCCCCTGCATTGGTTTTTGCATTGCAATTTAATTATTGGCAGTGGGGGCAGTGGTGCAAGCCGGGTGCAGTGTGATGACACAAGAAGAAGAAGGTGCCCTTCAGGCAGGCTGTTGAGAGGTGAGGGTGCTCGCCTTTGGTAGTATGGTAGCGCTGTGAGGCAGCTATGTGCGGTGCACACTGTGTGGCTGTTTGTCTTCTCCCAGCTTGTCTACCTGGCTCCTGCCCCAGGCTCTTCCTTTAGGTGATGAACTGAGGTGAGGGTAAGACACCAATGCCTGGCTTCGGGGGCACACTGCACATACCAGGGTATGGCTGGGGGTGTTGAAGAGGGAGGGCTAGGGGGAGAGGGGTTCTGTCAGTTTCTCACATGGGATCTGACACTTAGCTATTCTGCAATGCACCAGTGATCCTGGGGCTATGTAAAGCATATCACTGCCAGGAAGGCAGACCGGGCAGGAACAATGGAGCCAGCAGCATGAGCAGCCGAGCTGGCGAGCTACATCACGCTGCCCCCAGCAGATGTTCGCCGAGTGCTCTCAACTCCCCCAACCCAGCCAGGGCAGGCCCCTCACCGCAACAACAGCAAGCGCTCCTCATTTAGGTTTGCAAAAAGAAAACCCCAAAAATGAAATTCATCACTGTCTGTTGGTGACCTCTCCTGATTGGAAGAAAGCAATGGAGCTTAGCTATTTGTCTGACGATGAAAACTAACCATGTTTGCATTAATTGCTATACTCCACCTGCAAGCGGAACTCTGTGGAATTTGGCAGAGTTTTTTGGGAACTCCGTGGAATTCCACAGAGTGAAACTCTGTGAGCTCTGCCCACCCATAGTCTTCAGTGCCTCTCCAATAATATGGCCACTGAGACACACACTGACGCAAACACTGATATAGCCACTGACTTACTTATAGACCTGCTTACACATACATTCACTCCTCCATATAGCTACTCACAAAGTTACTTATTCACCCAGACAACTGCTGATGCTGCCAGTCACTGACTCATACACTCTCTTGCACCCCATTCACTCCAATATACCACCATTTACACACCCATTGACAAACTCATACACACACTTACCCATCCACTCATTCCCTCTACAACTAACACACCCAATCACTAACTCATACAGGCACTAACACACCCAGTCTCTCACCTATGCAGCCACTCACACTACCATTCACTCAATTATACAGGCACTCACACAACATTCACTCACCCATACAACCACTCACACACCTAGTCACCCATTCATACAGGTGCTAACACACCCAATCACTCACCTGTGCAGCTACTCACACAACCACTCAATCGTATATGTACTCACACACTCATTCACTCACCCATACAGCCACTCACACAACCAATCACTCACTAAAACAACTCACATATCCACTATCTCACTCATATATCAACTCATGTCCCAACCTGTTCACTTATAAAGCCACTCACACACCCAGTCACTAACTCATATACTCTTCCACACACCCAGGCACTCACTTATACAGACACTCACACACCCACTCACTCTCCAATATAGACACTAACACACCCAGTCAATCATCTATACAGCCACTCACAAAATACTCACTCAGTTACACAACTCACTCACCCATATAGACAGTCTCACACCCAGTCACTCACTCATGCAGGCACTCACACACCCAGTCTCTCACCCATACATCCACTCACACAGCTAGTCAGTCACTTATACAGCCCCTCACATACCCACTATTTCACTCATACAGCAGGTCACACCCCACTCATTAACTCAAGCAGGCACTCACACAGACAATAACTCACTCATGCAGCCACTCATACATGCAGTCACTCACCCAAAGAGCCACTCACACCCAGCCACTCACCCTTACAGCTACTAACACACCTAATCACTCAGTTATACAGACACTCACCCACCTAATCAGTCACATATCTACTCCATTGGGTGTTTGATAGGTTTGTGGCACTCAATTGACAGTCCCATATAAATCTTGGTGGGAAAGGTTCTCACCCATGGTGCTCTCGAGAAGGAGAGATATGCCCCACTCCTGATAATACAATCCTAGGATTGATCAGCAATGTTTGACAGTATGAGGCACATGAAATTATATTTTAATTCAGTTCAAAATACAGTTTGTAAAGCAAAAGGAAAAACGTTTCCTCTTGTTGTAGATTTATTGTTCGTTACTTCAACCTCTTCTTAAAGATATCTTATGAGCTTTAGGCAACACATGTTTCGTCGTATTTGGGGGGGTGTCCCCACAACCTCCTCAAGGCTATTCAATTTACAAAGTCCTTTGTATAATCCTGCCTATGGAATTATCAGTGTTCGTGTCCTAGCAAGTAAGCTGCAGGCTGGTCTGCAGCTTACTCGCTCAGACGCGAGCACCGATAATTCCTTAGGGAGGATTCTCCTGTAGACATCTAAAATATCTGAGTGAATATAAGGAGGCAATACTATTGCTGGTAGATTATGGATCTATGCCATACATCTTATAGATCACACAACAGATTTATGATCCCAGGAGGACTCTCCTGGTTTTGCATTGAAATAGAACAGGGTTACTGAAGACATAATCAAGATCAGCACTATCTACCATTGGGACACAGTGATACCATATATACATTATCTGGGCTGAAATAAACAACCACAATTGAGGACTATACAAAGGACTTTGCAAATCGAATAGCCTTGAGGAAGTTGTGGTGAACAATAAATCTACAAAAACAAGAACAGTTTTTCTTTTTGCTTTACAAACTGTATTTTGCACTGAATTAAGATATAATTAGTGTGCCTTATACTGTCAAACATTAATCACTCACTTATACAGCCAGTCGTACACCCACTCAGTCACCTATACAGATACTCAGACACCCAGTCACTAACTCATACAGATACTAAGACATACACTCATTCACCTATACAGTCACTGATACAACCACTCATTTACCCATGCAACTAAGCATCTACTCATGCAATCACCCATACAGCCACTCACACATTCAGTCACTTACCTATACAGTCATTGATGCACCATTTTACTCACTCACACAGCCACTCAGACACCCATACAGGCACTCACACAGTCATTTACACACCAAGTCACTCACTTATACAGACACTCACCCACACAGTCAGTCACTCATACAGCAACTAACACAAAAACTCACTCAGTTATACAGGCACTTGCACAGCCATTCACTCACCCATACAGCCACTTACAGAGACAGGCACTCACTCATGCAGCCACTAACATACCCAATCACGTACCCATGCAGCCACTAGCACACTCAGTTACTCACTTATAAAACCACTCATCTTTATAAATACACAATGACATACAGTTTATCGTTTTTTAACCATGAAAGGCGGTTCTAACAAGAACCTTTTTTTTCTTCTTTTTTTCTGGAACTATTTATTAAATTATTTCTTAAATAAAATGGCATCTTGGTAAATAAAACGTTATGTCCAAAAACTCAAAAATCGTGGAAAAAGTGGCATAAATTAAAAAAAAAATGTGTTTTTTGGCTGTTTCTAAAATCACAGCAACACACTGCTCGCCAGCTGTAATGGTTGTGCTACAGTCTATGCAAAACATGCCTGTTCTCTTGAGCTCCAGAGATTTTTCTGGCAGCTACTTCTCCATTTCTTGAGAAAGTTTTTTTCCTGGAGCAGGTGGTGTAGCACTTGAAGTTGATTGCTGCGGTCCACTTTTCTCCCTCTGTGCCCTAATCAGGTGATTGTTGTGGTAGGATTTAAATGGGACAACATACTTGTTATCCCACAAGAATATTTCTTGGAAGTGCCCCTGAAAGGGTTTTGTCGCACAAGGTGCACTTAACATATTTGATGACTGGTTTTTTTTCGCCAGAGGGGATCATAAAAAAGTCCCATGCAATAGACTGCCGTTTTGGGGATGGTTCTTCGCCTGAAGGGTCTCCATGACATGGGCGTGGCTCCTGCTCCTCACCTCCGTCATGCACCTCCTGCTCCTCTCTTCCTCCAGTTGCTATTTTATCTCAGATAAAATGACACTTCTACAGTGAAAGTACAGGACACCTGCTAGCATTAATCAAATACCTCCACTGGAAGCTTCAAAAAGAGATAGATGGGTGGGAACTTCCTTTGAAGATTAATGAAAGTGTCTTCTCCAATCAAATGTCTTTATTACAAAGTCACATATTATTCGCGAACGCTGATGTCATACTGAAAACCGGCATCGTCACTATGACGGCAAATACAATTAAAAAGTGCTTAACAATAAAATTAATTGTAGAAATATAAGCTTAAACACTATTAGTGAACTACTCCTCTCAAACATTAATTACAATGTGTGTATATATGTGTGTTACACTTTTTCAAAAACATGTTATCTTCGTGAATATCCACAACACTGGAAAATACTTAACGTGATATTTTGTGACAAATTTGCACACAAAAAAAAAATGAAACAAAAATATAGAGTGACTAAGGCACTAAAAAAGGGCATGGAAAGGCACACACAAACAGCTAAATGGGTGGCATTGATAAAGGGTAAAGGCACAGTGAGGGACATCAACTGCTAGCACCTCAAGTGTGTGTGCAGATAGGTAAAGGAAACACAGGCAGAGAGCCTTTTCCTGTTTTAGTAACTAGTATGTAAAGGTCTTTCCCTTTTCCCACGTTGATGGACAGCTTCACAAAAAGCACCAGAGTGCGTTTCCAGCCGATTTTGCTGACGCTTTATTGATGCAGAGAAATATGATTACTTCATTTTGTTAAGAGGAAGAACCCTTATTTAGTGAAGATTCACCTCTTTGTAGTCTTGTCGTCTTCTCTTCACAGCGATTCACGTTATCACAGATTTGTGCATGAAGACGCTCAAGGAACAATAACATTGCCAAAATTACATGCACACAAGGTCTCTGCAAACATTACCTAGTGGTCCTTTATACAGCTGTAGTGCAGAATATGCACTAGACATTTACACAAAGAGGTAACACTTACTAATTAACCAGATGAAAGTACTCTAGTTGGGTAGACATTTTTCTGAAAACTGGAGACACTTGTTGGAAAAAATGAGGTTGCATTCAGACTCTAGTGTCCATTTCACAGAAATTAAACCTCAACTGGAAACACTTACAATTAACAAACATAGAAGGTGCCCCAGTGCAAGCTTCACTTTAGTAATGCACAAACAATCCTACCTTCTTAGGCTTGGCTAAGAAAACCAAGTGTGTTTCTTCTCATATTCCACATTAAAAATCGATCTGAGATCCTTAATGGAAGTGACTGCATCATTGATCTATTGGAGCAAAATCTGATCTCGGGTGACTGTGACAGGTGATTTCTTTCTCATCATCTCCTGGTGAGAGCAGTCCATGATTCCTCTTTTTAAATACCCTAAGTATGCAAATGCCCAAAATGCACAGCACCAGACACACACCCACTCAGAGACATACACAGGCACTGACAAACCCACTCACAGACCCACATAGGAACTCACAGACACATTCACAGAGCCATACAGGCACTCACTCACCTATACAGCCACTCACAAACCCACTTACCCATACAGCGAACCACGCACCACTCATGTAGCCTCTCACACCCAAAGACATATAGAACCACTCACACGCATCCTCTAAGGTTACAGAATACAGTTACAAAAATAAAATTGGAAAAAAACCTTAAAAATTCCCCAAAAAACGGATGGTTATAAGGACGTTATAGTTAGGCTTGGATTTCACTCGTACAAAACCAGTAAAATTCAGCAGCTATCGTTACCTGAGCTAACTGTAACTTATGCTCTGCAATGCACTGCTTTTGATCTCACATATTACTTTACACACCCACATAAACACTCACACAACCATTCACTCACCCATAAAGCCTCTCACTTATCCATATACCTACTCACACAGCCACTCACTCACCCATACAGCTACTTACACACCCACTATTTCAACCATATAGACACTGACACCCCCACTCACTCACCCATATAGCCGCTCAACAGAACCACTCACCCACCCATATGACCACTCATGCACCTAAACACCCACACAACAACTCACATCCCCATTCACAAACCCATACAAGTACTCACAGAACCACTCACTCACCCATAGGGCCACTCACATTCCAACTCACTCATCAAGCCACTCATTCACCCATACAGCTTCTCATACAACCAGTCACTCACCCCTTCAGCCATCACACAGCCACACACTCACCCATACACCTACTCACACACCCACTTATTCATCAATACATCCACTCACATCCCCACTAATTCACCCACACAGCCCCTCAACACAACCACTCATTTACCCATACAATCACTCATATACTCACTCACCCACAAAACCATTTACATACCCATTCACACAGCCATACAAGCATTCACACATTCACTCACTCACCCATACATCCATTCACAAATACACTCACTCCCAATACAGCAACTCAGGATGTAGCCTTACTGCTAGAGCGGTCGACCTCGAAGCTGGGGAACCATGGGGAACCGGGTTCGAGTCTCGGCAACGACGCTCAACATCCTGTGATTCTGGGCAAATCACTTAATCTTCCCCGTGCCTAACAAAAAAATGAATGTGTCCATCTGTAACAAAACTGGTGCTCATGTAAAGCGCTCTGATACCCAGTTTCTCAGGTCTAGTTCGTGCTATATAAAACAACAAAAAAACAAAAAAAATCAAACATCCACTCAAACTGCCACTCACTCACCCATATAGCCACTTACACAAACAGCCACGCCACTCATTCATATAACCACTCGCACAACTACTCACTCACCCATATAAACACTCACACACCTATACAGGCACTCACACACCCACTCACACACAGATACACAGAGTCACATAGCCACTCAGATAACACAAGTTATAAATAGTATCACTCATTAGTAGTACCTAGTAAATACATTTTGTAGTAGGTTAGTCTGTATGTTTAACAATCATAAACTCTTAGAAAACACTTACACTCACTGGATGATGTCATCATTGATGTCATTTGAGATGTCATAAGTGATGTCACTGACCATGTCATGAGTGATGTAATATGTGAGGTCCTAAGCAGTCCATTGCGGGGGCGTAAGTTATAGTTAGCTCAGGTAACTATAACTGCCGAATTTTACTGGATTTGTACCACAGAAATCTGAGCCTAACTATAGCGTCCCTGCAACGTTTTGTTTTTTTCAGTGAAGATATATAAATATATATATATGTACATATATATATTTCGTTGTAGAGGCATGCGTGGTAAAGGTATATTCATTGCAAAAGTTTGCGTAGTAAAGGCATGCGTGGTAAAGACACATGCATTGCAAAGCCTGCGTGGTAAAGGCATGCATGGTTCTAACCGCATTGTAAAGGCTTCTTCCCTTTGACCTTCTACAGGATTGTAAGTGAAAATATTTTGTACCTTTGTTTTAATGTAGGGTGGGATTTATGGGTTTTAATATTTAAAAATACTTTCTTTATGACTTAGGACTTTGCGTACTATGGGCCCAATTACGATGTCAGGCGATCGGACCACCGTCCGCTGTTGCGGCGGTCAGGAGACCGTCTGACCAGCAGTTGGCAGTCCGACCGCCCATTTACAATATGAACACCGTGGTGGCAGTCAGAGAATGCTAATTTAGACTACGGCTTGTGCTGCGGCCCAGGAAAAGGGCCACAGCACAAGCCGCAGTGTAAATGAGCACTTTGTGGTTCATGGCACACGGTGCATGGATGTGCATGGGGGCAATAAATGTGCCACCTAGGCCACTTTGCAGTGGCCCACGAGGGACGGGGTCCCTGTTTTGTGCCCCCTAATGTCCCTTTCTGATAGCCTTTTCATGGCGGTGAGACCGCCATGAAAATGCTGCCGGAAATGGATATCGTAAATAATCCGGACAGAGGTGCCTGCCTCAGCACCGCCTCTTGTAGGGACTACCATTCCGACCACCGCCCAGTCGGGATCAGATGATCCTGTTTGAGGCGGTGGTCTTTCCCTCCGACATCTGCAGTCCGTTCGCCTGCATTGTAATGCAGCGGACGGACCGATGGCCTGTCTTTCGGGTGAACCACCACCGATGGCCTGTCGGTTGCGGTCCACCCGACATCACAATCAGGCCATATGTTTTGTTATTATAGGTTTATGCATTAAATAATTGATTTATGTTTAATTTTGTAAATATGTGTTTATTTAAAGTTGAATGCTGCTTATATGTCATTTATTTAAATTATTAATGATTTATTTTTTAAGTCATTTATATTGTGTTCAAATTATTTCTCTAAATTACTATGTTATTAATTTATTTTTTGTCATCTCCAGAGTTACTTGAAAGGAGTTGAGCTATCCTCCTACAGTACTGTTGGTTTTTACTACTTTTGAAAGTGTACTATTGTACAAGTCCCAACAGAGGCCTAAAACTTGGGTTGGTGCCTACAATCTGATTAGAGCAGTCATCAAACCCAAGTGTATTCCAAATAGTCAAGTAGTGGGGATATTTTTTGTTCAATTGTTTGGTGGAAGGGTCACTCTATGAGTCCATGAGTAAATCGTAGTGTTTTTTTCATTTCTGTAGATGGCACATACTCTAGTGCTATTATTTTTATATTTCAAATGCAAATTGTACATCAGGGGTCGTATTACATACAGTGCCCCGGGGGCACTTAGGTGTTACAGAAGGGGCCGCAGATGCTTGTGCGGCACCTTTTGTAATACCAATAGCACTGATGCACATAAAGCGCCAGCGCTATCAGCAGGGGGCATGCCCTCCTTTGCATGAGGGCATGCCCCAGGCAAATGAGGGAATCCCTTTGCTTCTGCGCCCGCACCGTATTACAGATGCAGGTGCAGAAGCAAAGACCCTCAGGAGGCACACTGAGAGTGCACCATCTAAAAGGTGGCACACTATCAGTGCGCCCCCTTATGGCAGCCTCTGGAGGGGGGAAAGGGAGTCCAATGGACCCCCAGGCATCCCCTTCAAAAGTGCAGGCGGGTTGCCGCCTGCACTGTGAAAACACATTGCGGCTGTAAAGCACCGCTCCATTTTTCACAGGAATGCTCTGCCCCCAGGGCAGCACGAATTTGCGTCTGTCCTGGGGGCAGCACATTCATGGTAATAATGCACATTTTCACTGTTTTAAAGGTGCGCCTGGAGCAAACAATGAAATTGCGCATTTACCATAATATGGCCCCTGGTGTGACCTTTGAAAGCTCGTCCATGAGGCCTGGTTAAATTGATAATAGCATCCTTGTATGAATGTATTTGGGTCCATTTCTAAGATTGTGCTTATCATGGCCTCTCGAAAGTTTTAATTGCTTTTGGGGTGTAACAGATGTTTATTTTTTCCTTGATTGTTGTTAGAAGTTCTTTGTAAGTTGCACTTTGTTTGTTAGAGAATAGTGTGTATATTAGAGGAATGTTAGTATTGTGATGCTGGTATAAATATTGTAAATGGTGGGGGCATGATTGAAAAGTCTCATCCATTACCCAGGTTGGGCATTGAGTGAGAGTTAGTTGTTCAGTTGCGTCTTCTGCAACTTGAGGTATTATATATTTAAATGTAGTTCCTCTGAGGTAGAGGAACTAGAACTTGTCTTCCTTCTAACTTGCACTTCTGTAATATTGGGGAGGGTGGCTGTCTTCTCTTGCATTCATTACTGCATA
This sequence comes from Calotriton arnoldi, assembly GCA_963921515.1. Taxonomy (NCBI): domain Eukaryota; kingdom Metazoa; phylum Chordata; class Amphibia; order Caudata; family Salamandridae; genus Calotriton; species Calotriton arnoldi. The sequence continues at coordinate 55,732 of CAWUFW010004686.1, forward strand.
ATTTAGGCAAACATCCTCTACCATACAATATTTTCACATACCTTAACCGCACATGCTTTACCACAGAGATGCCTTTAACATGTCTGCCTTTGCCATGCAAGCCACTGTTCACAGTGTAGGCATGAACTTACACCTGCATTGGGAATAGTGCATTTACTGTGATAGGGTATACTGTCCCGGTCTGTGCTTGGTGCACACACTTAAGGGTGCACAGTTACACAGATGGGACAGTTATCCCCATGTGTAATGTGTCCCGTGGTGTGTTTGACTGGATTTGATGATTGTAGCTCTTGGCTGGGGTGTAGTGTAGTGTCAGACCTTGCATATACCCTCGACCGCTGGTCCATTAGGGCTGGTGGCAGGTGGATCGTCTCTGGCTGGCTTTGGCTTAATCCTATTTCCCTGGATGTAGGCACATTTTGGCTGCCAGTTGCAGTGACAAATCCAGAATACATAAACAATCCAATGCAATTTTGCTGTGACATTTGCACCAGCGTTAATGCTTAATTGACATTTGTATCAAAATACTGGTGTAAAAATGACATTACACCCCCGTCCAAATGTGGATGGGAAATTTGGTGCAAAATTACTAAAGCAGTGGTGCAACATATATAATCCAGCAATAAAGGCCTTACCGATCGTCTATGAGTAGGAGGTAAACATCAACAACCTATTGGTCACCTCCTTTATCATGTTCAATTTATTTGAGCGATGACCAATAATAATGTCTAAAAAAAATACTTTTACAATGTACTTTTGCATACAACAATGATAAATAAAGTGTAAGGAAAACATGATTTGAAGAATACTAACTCCAAGGAAATAAATAAACTCAGGCATGCGAGGCATAAAAAATTGCTTTCAGGATGCTCTGCTTATAACATATTTTCAAATTCTGAACATGTTCCTCTGGAGGAAATGAATCCTATAATCAGGACATTCTTCATAGAGGCACGCTCAGTTGGAGCCAAAAAATATTTCTTCCCTATTTCTATTTGGAGTATTAGTAAAATGTCCAACAACACTGAAATAACGTTCTCTGCCATCTGTCAAGTTTGGGTACATGACAAGCTGTACTTTACTTTGATTTCTTCTCAGCAAGTAATGTATGAAATGAATTCTGTGTACAGAAAGTTGCTGTTTTATGGCAACCTAAAATGGTTATCTGGAAACATGCAACATTTTCTCTCTGTGGCTTGCAGGCTGCAGAATGTATATTTCATAACTGCCAGAAACATTCCTGCAGCAAAGACAATATAAGTAACATTTGTCGACTTTTTAAATTGGTCAATAAGACTCTTGCCTCCTTTATTGATAAAACCGGCCGGTCATTCCGGCTGGCTTCCATCGGGCTCAAGGAGCCGGTTGGCCAGTTGGAACTGGCACATAATCCCTTAAGGACAGCGTTTTCGCCACCGGGTTTACGATGTCGGTTTCCCACAGGTTTTTCATGTCGGGCTTTCTGACATGAAAAGCCTGTCAGAAAGTGACTTTTGGGGCCCCTAGCAGGGCCCCCTTCACTCAGCAGCCTCTGGTGGGGGTCTGTGCCCCCCTGTTAATCCCTGCACCACATGGCAGGCACTGTGTGGTCCCTCCCACGCGGTGCAGGGATTAACAAAAACTCCTAGTTCTTTATGGGAGCTTGTGTTGCGGCCGGTTTCCGACCGCAGCACTGTAATACCTCACATTTATCAGTGTGAGGCTGATAGCCTGATAAAAAGGAAAAAGTAGTAACTTATTAAAGAAAAGGAGGAAGGGAAGCTGTGGGACTAGAAAAATATAGAGAGGATGTCATCAGCATAAACTGACATTTTAATTTGATGAGACCCAATGTGAAAACCTGGAATATGTGCATCTTGTCCAATTTTGGTTAAAAGGGGTTCAAGTGCAATAATAAACAAGAGAGGTGATAATGGACAACCTTGGCGTACCCCTCTGAACAAAGAAAAATAGTCTGAAAGCATACCATTAACAAAAAATGCAGCTTTAGTGCCTGTGTATAGCAAGGAAATTAAAGCAATCAATTTGGGTGGGAAGCCAATCCACTTTAATGCTTGAAACATAAAATCCCAACTGACCCTATCGAAAGCTTTTTCTGCATCTAAAGCAATAGCGCCAATGGGATGATCTAATGTAGAGGCCTTGCTAAGGACATTGAAAAAGACTCTAGCATTGTCAGAGGCCAATTGACCCTTAACAAAATTGGATTGCTCCGGGCCTATGAGATCAGGTAAAATAGGTTCAATGCGCAATGCCAAATGTTTGCAAAAATGTTGTAATCAGTAGTAACTAAAGGAATGGGACGATCATTCTTGCACTGTGAGAGATCTTTATTATCCTTTGGAATTAAGCAAATCATGGCTTCTTGGAAGGAGCCCTGAGAGGCACACTTAGTGACAAAAGAGTTAAATAAAAGTGAAAGGTTGGGAAGGAGAAGCTTTGAAAAATTGTTATAAAATTCAACAGTAAAGGCATCAGGCTCAGGAGCTTTTCCTCTACGTAATATAGAGAGGGCATGAATAATTTCTGAAAGTGAAATATTTGCCCCTAGGGAATCTAAATCAATATAATGTGACAGCATGAAGCAATGGTTTGAAAATATTTGATTAAATCTGATTGCAATGGTTATGTTTCAGGGGAATATACATGTATGTAAAAGTTAACTAATTCATTTATGATATCCTTATTCTTTAAGAGAGTAGTTCCTGTACTGTTTCATAAGATTCTATTCTGGCTCTATCTCTTCCGATTTTTAAATAGTTTGCAAGCAACCCAATTCTATTTTGGCCCACATCGCAACATGCACTGCTCTTCAATAAGTACGAGGAGGCGACATTCGTAGTTGATCTATTAAAGGTGAGTTTGGTGTCAATGAAATATTGGAGGGATGTTAAATTTTTAGAGTGATACTAAGTATATTCCAATTTTTTTATTTTATCAACTAATTGGTTGGATTGAGCTTATAGAGATTTTTTCTTTCTGCGAGACAAGGTTTCTTATAAAACCTCTTGCCGCTGCTTTAAATGAATCCTAAATCATTACAAAAGAAGAATTAGGGGTATTGTTAATAACAAAAAATTCAGAAGCAAAGGTTTCAAATTGGGATGTGAATTTAGTATCTAAACATAGTGAATTGTTAATAGGCCATCTACCTGCATGTGGTGAAAAGGGTATAAGGTCAATGCCCGTGTATACTGGTGCATGGTCTGATATTAAAATTGACCCTATATCAGACTGAAGAACAAGTTGGGGCAATGATTTACTGAGAAAAAGATAGTCTATGTGGGATTGTGAGTGATATGGGGCCGAATAAAAGTATATTCCCGGAGATATGTGTACATAGTCTCCAATATCAACTAACTATTTATGCTGGATGGTGGATTTGAATTGTCAGTGCATTTTAGTATGGACTAATTTGACCATTGAGTTTCTATCCAGGATAGGATCATGAATTTGATTCCCGTCGCCACCAGAAATAATATATTCATCATCATACAAAAGAAGTTTAGCAGAAATGGTGGTCCAAAAAGTACTATCAACAAAAACTGGACCATATATCAAAAATAGTTAAATGTATTTTATCAATAAAAGCTTAACAATGATCCAACGACCTTCAGAATTAGATTCTTGATTTAGAACTGTAACCCACTGTAAGTGGGGAAGCAAACACATTACCTATCTTACATATTTTTAACTTAGCAAACTCTAATTCAGAAAGGTGCGATTCTTGAAGCAATGCATCTGTTTTTAAATTAGCTAAATGGGATAACACCCTTTGCCGCTTAATAGGGTTACCTAACCCTTTAATATTCCATGTGTTAAACCAGAATGAATTACTGGAACAATAGCATGCACAATCAATATGTCTACAGTAGAAAGAGTAAGAAAAAAAAAAATTAAGTATTAAAAGAAGGGAGAGAAGGGAGAGAAGGGAGATAGGGCAGGAGACTGGCAGGAAGAAAAGACAGAGTGAAACCGTAGAAAGAAAATGGTGAAACAGAAAACAAAAATATAGTACAAGTTATACAATGATGGCTGAAGAACATACCTACAAAACACAAAAATTAGAAGGAGGGTGGCAACACCGGACGACAATGGCGACAAAACTCAAACTCCATAGGTCAGCGGGGCAGCCTTGACTTGAATGAAGATATCACGTAAAATTGAGACCTTAAAGGAACGAGACGTGAAGACATATACCTGCATCATAAGGAAAAAGACCTCACAGAATTAAAGTTTGATCTAGCAAGAGAAAAACATCATAACTGTTCTACATAAAAGAAACTATTACTTAATTATTATTAAAAAAAAAACAGGCAAGAGAGACAAAATGTCATTCAAATACTTCTTGAAGTGCCAAGATCTACTGCTCTGTGTTGTTGGAGAAATCTCTTAAGTTCAGCAGGCTCCTCATAAGTGGTTGTTTTTTCCTTGTAAGTCACTTTAAAAAGGCAAGAATGGATTAGACCAAATCTAGTGTTCATAGCTCTCAGCTGAGGACGCATATCCAGGAACTGCTTCTTGCAATATGCAGTAACTTTGGCCATGTCCTGAGAGAAAAACAATCTGTGACCAGCCCGGAAAATTTGTTTTTTGCTTTGACAGCCAACATAACTTGTATAAGTCAGCGTATTGCAGGAAGAATAAAATAACTCCTCGAGGTTTTGAAGAAATGCTGGGATCAAGTCTATGTACCCTTTGTATGTTGAGAGGAGTGGTAGTGGACATGTCAAGATGTTTTGGCAGAAAAAACTGAATGTGGGTGGTCAGATAACAGCCCTCAGTGTTTTCCTGAAGTCCATGTAAGTGCAGGTTGTTCCTGCGATTTCAGTTTTCAAGATGGTGCATTTTCTGAGAAGAGAGATTTCAGACTCCAGATGAGAAATACGTGAAGATGCATGTTGAAGAGTTTCTGCTTTTTGCTCTACCATTAAAACTCATGATTCTAGAGAATACCATTTGGCATCTAAATGTTACAATTTGTTGGTAGTCTCTTCCATGAAGGGTTTCAATACACGCATTTCTTCAAGAATCAACTCCATAGAAGTGGTGTAGATTTCACTGGAGATTGAGGGTCTCTTTTAGGTCTTTTGTTTGATCCCAGCGACATCCATATCGTTGTGATTTGACTCTCAGAAAATAACATTATTGAAAGTACCAGAAAGCTTAAGTTTTCTGAATTACCCCATATACAATAAAGGGGCCAGAGAAAAAAGGGTGTGAATTTCTGGAAACAGTTGAGACTCTACAAGCGTCTGAGACAAAACTTTGAGTCAGCAAACAGTTGAGGGGTTTGTTATGAATTGACAACCTGAGATATAGGCGCAATAGCTGAATTATTGATGAAAGTACCAGTATTAAAACACATAAAGTCAATCATTTTCCTATGAAAGGACAAATCTTCAAGAGAAACAAATTAATGAGCCAAAGAACTGAGAAAACACGAGAAGCAGGCTCAGAAAATTACTGCACTCTCTAGCTTCCTTGCAGAAACTCTTCCAGGTATTACCTGAAATAATTTGCGTGGGTAGAAGAGGCTATTGAATGTAAGTAGTGTGGTTTTGTGATTTTAGATCTGGTAAAACTGCATTCTCTAATTATTCCCAATTCTAACCTCATGACCAGTGGTACTAGAACAATTTTCTGAATAGGGGTACTGGCATCGATGTTACATCACTGAAGTCACAGGGAACATTCCAAGCATCACACACAAAGAACAAGTGTAGCAAATATATTCAGTAGGAAAGTGGATTAATAATTGGAGGAGTCACTCATTTAATCTGTCAAATTAGTCAAATGTTGTTTAAGGCACAGACTATTAGATGCTTCTAGGCTGTGATACATCAGCCTGAAGGGAACATCCCACACTTTATTTTGTGGTTGATGGGGAAAACTAAAAAAATAAGGCTGATGCATAGGGAAGAGATTGAGAGCAAGAAAAGTAACAAAAGTGTTAGAAATCGGGTTTCTAATTTGCAGAGGTATGCACCCTGTCCAATCAGGAACCACAATCCTAGTCAGGGTAAGTCAGATACGCACCATAATTTAACCAGTGCTCACCCTCTGGTAGCTTGGAACAGAGCAGGCGGGCTTAACTTAAGAGGTAATGTGTGAAGTATTTGTGAAACACTTGAACAGGAACACAGCGAAAACACCACAAAAAGACTGCACACTAGTTTAGAAATATAGATTATGATTTTCTAAATAAAACAAGGCCAAAATTATAATAATCCAATAAGTAGAAGTCAAGATATGAATTTTTAAAGATCAAAAGTGAAAAATAGCGCTTAGAAGCAATAATCGCCCATGGGGTTATCTGGTCTAGGTGGACCGGGGCAAAGTCAAGAGTTCAGGTGAACCACAATGGAGTGCAGGCTGGATACAGGAGCCACACAAGGCCCGCTGAACAAAAGGTACCTTGATCCTGGTCGCAACAGCTATACGTGGTGCAGCTGAGCGATGCGCCGTTGTCAATCTCGAAGTCGAAGTGATGCATCGATTTTCTCCACACAATGATGGAGATGCACCAGTTCTGAAGATGAAGTGCCGATTCTGAGATGCATTGGTTCTGAGTGTGATGCATCTGGTTTCTCCACTTAGTCGAGGGGGTGCGTCAAATGTCTCTCACTGCAGTGATGGCGATGCAGTGGTTCCCATTCGTCGGTTCCGATGGCGTTATGCTAGTTCCAGGTGCGATGTGCCGTTACTGTTCCTGCAACTGCTGCAATGCGTCGATTCAGCTCATGCAGCAGAGGATGCATCAGTTCCACTGGAGCAAGCACCTGAATCCACTTCCAATGAACCAGGCACAGGAGCAGGGGTAAGACTTTGACATCCCTGAGTCTTAAAACAGGAGGCTTACTAGCATACACTTGTAGATCACTCTGGGTTCAAGTAAGATAGTCCTGTTCTTACTCAGCAAGGCCAAGGGTAGCAGGCAGCAGGGCAGCACAGCAGAAAAGCAGTTCTTCCAGAGCAGCAGTCCAGCAGAGTGGCAGTCCTTGTAGCTACGCAGCAGTCCTTCCTCTTGGCAGAGTTTCTTCATAGGTCCCAGCAGTGTCTAATTGGTGGGGTCAGAGACTCAGTTATTCTACCCAGTTGTGCCTTTGAAGTGGAGGTGACTTCAAAGAGGGGCTTTAAAGTGCACAGAGGTCCTCCCTCCCAGCTCTGCCTCCAGACTTACTACAGCGGGGTATGCAGCCCTTTGTGTGGAGACAGGACACAGCCTATTCAGGTGTGTCAGCTCCTCCCTCCCATCCTGTCCAGAATGGTCCATCAAGATGTGGATGGCCACTCAGTCACACCTAAGTTCCCTTTGTGTGGCACTGTCTAGATGGAATGCACAAAGTGCAGCTGTCACCCACACCAGGCGTGTATTGGAGACAGGCTACAGGCACACAGGGATAAGAGCAGAATAATGCCATCTGTGTGCTGCTGCTTTCTCCTGAGGCTTGAGCCGGGAGACAATCCTCGCTAGCTCTGCTAAACTTGCACATTGCACTGTACTGTTTTTAGGCACCATATTTCCTGCTTTTAAACAACAAATCGTTTTTTAAACAAATCGAACGTTTTTAACTTTCTAAACTTTTTACCTGCTGTAATTTGTAGTTTGTCACAGAATTCGCACTCGTTTCTGTTGGAGAGTGCTGGCATGGTCTGGGGCAACGAAAACTTTCGTAATTGCTGAGCGCGACCGCCATCTTGAGGGTATTGCGAGTCAGTGGGCTAGTTCTTTTCCCCTGACAGCATAAATGGGAGCGCTGATGCGACCGCGCAGCGGACGCGCCGCTGGCGCGCCGAAGGCCCGTCTGCGCCCGTCCGCGCTCGGACAACGCTCAGCGCCAGCACCCCTGCCCCTTCTAACTCAGGTGAGATGATCAGCCTGAAGTATTCGAGAGCACAACTGTTAGACTTAAAGCCGGTGGGTAAGACCATCGGCTGTGTAAAACTCGCGCTGAATACCAGACCCCCCTCTTCCCTAACTATTTGTCCTAACTGTAACTGTGTGCTACCTAACCTGATACATCATTCTATTAAAGATATCAATTACAAAAACTTAAAGAGGATGGAGTCAGAGAAAACAGTGATAAAATGTATATTGCTTAACGCTAGATCACTGGTAAAGCACAGTACAGAGTGTGCAACTCTCATAGAGGAAGGAAACTTCAAATTGGCTTTCATCACAGAGGCATGGACTGATGCAGCCTCAGGTCCAGATATAGTGAAAGCTACACCGCCGGGATTTCTATGTCATACTCTAAACAGGCCAATTAGGAGAGGTGGTGGATTAGCAATTATCTATCACGACTCATTAAAAGCTGGTTTTCAGACAGCCTCAAATCCAGATTGTGAGGCACTTTCCTTTAGTTTTAGTATATTGAATCATCACACATTTAAAGGTATTTTACTATATAGACCTCCTGGTCCCAAGAGCACCTTCCTAACATCCATCAGTAGTCTTTTGGAAGAAGGGCTTTGTACTGGCTCCTTTACTATTATGGGAGACTTTAATTATTACTTGGAAGCTCCTCTGGAACCAGACACGATTGCCCTTCTGGACATGATGAAAAGCGCTGACCTTAGCCAACAGGTAATAGGTCCTACACATGTGGCAGGACATACTCTGGATGGGATCTTTTCTAACCATCCACAACTCTGCTTCACGGGTCTGTTGCCTCTCACTTGGACCGACCACTCTGCTGTGCAATTTGAGCTGGCCCTCCCCGCGTACTGCATGGGCAGTAAGGGGCCAAAGTACCTAATTAAAAGCAGGGCTTGGAATAAAATTGAGGGCAAGGCTCTAGAAAATGCGCTTACATCAACTATGGATCAATTACCCACAGGAATAGAGGAGGCCACTATGCACTATACTAAGTGGCTAGAAACAGCGTGTAATAAACTAGCCCCAGAAAAAGTTTTATCTTCCAAAAGATCTCAACCAACGGCCCCTTGGTATACAGAGGATCTAAGGAAACAGAAACTTAATTGTAAATCCCTTGAGCGGAATTGGAGGCAAGAATACAAGGAAGCGGAGAAAAAACGCTATAAACAAAGTCTTGCCATCTACAAACTAATGATATTTAATGCAAAAAGAGTTCTTTACAAACCGAATTTCTCTTACGAAAAACTCGGCTAAAGAACTTTTAAAACAGTTTCTAATCTGGCCTCCCCCGTCCTGCAAAAATCCAGACGAGCCAGGAACTATGTGAAAATATTGCTAGTTTCTTTTTAAATAAGGTAGAGGTCATCTTTTCGACATTCCTCCACCCAAGCACTATAGGGGCGGTAACACAGTTGGAAGGAAGGACCACCGCTGTCTTTGATAAATTTGAGCCACTATCTGTTATAGATACAGAGACGCTCTTATTGGCAGCAAGGTCAGGCTCCCCTTATGACCCCTGTCCAGTTTCGGTGATCAAAGGTGCTTCGGGACTTATTGCCCCTGTACTCACCTCCCTGTTCAACTCAATGTTCAATGCAGGGTATTTCCCTAAACTTTGGAAAGTGGCCTCAATATTGCCGCTGCTAAAAAGCCCAACCTTGATCCCAAGGACCCCAATAACTTTCGTCCAATTTCACGTCTCCCGCTGCCTGCCAAACTGGTCAAGAAATCGATGAATGTACAACTCAGTGCCTTCCCTAGGTGAAACCCAAGCCTTGGACCCTACTCAGTATGGGTTCAGAGAGGGACATAGCACTGAGTCTGCCCTCATTAAGTCCACTGAAGAAATTAGAGAAGTATTGGATAGGGGAGGCAAGGCCGCCTTGATTATGTTGGACTTATCGGCGGCCTTTGATACGGTCCATCATGACCTACTGCTGAACCAATTATCAGCATGCGGGATTCAGGGTAAGGCATGGAAGCTGCTGAAGTCCTTCCTAACGGGCAGATCTCAAATTGTGGCACTAGATGAATTTTATTCCAAACCGTTTTCCCTGCCTTGCGGAGTACCTCAGGGATCCTCCCTTAGTCCGACTCTTTTTAACGTATATGTCTCTTCCCTGGCTTCTTTAATTGGCTCTTTTGGTTTTGACCTCACTTCTTATGCAGACGACACACAAATTGTGGTGGCTCTGCGACCAGGACAGGGAGTAGGAATTGACATTCAGTTCCACGACTGTATGGCGGCAGTCGGGAGGTGGATGTCGCAAAACTGCCTGAAACTTAATTCAGGTAAGACTGAGGTCATCTTATTTGGAAATGATGCCAATTTTTGGACCCCCAATTGGTGGCCGGATACATTGGGTACTCTCCCTACACCCACCAAGAAAGTAAAGAATTTAGGAGTGATAATTGATGACAAGCTTAATTTTGGTGATCAGATAAATGCAGTAACCTCAGCCACTTTTTATACCCTCAAAATGATTAAAAAATACTACATTTCTTACCAGTAGACAGTCGGCGGACAGTAGTCACGGCACTTATCATGTCTAGGCTGGATTACTTCAATGGTCTTTACTTAAACATTCAAGAACGGTTCATGAACAAGCTCCAATTGTTGCAAAATGCGGCGGCAAGACTGCTTACTGGTACCCCGAAATTTACTCCTATTGCCAAGGAAATCAAAAAACTTCACTGGCTGCCTGTCAGGAAAAGGGTACGTTTTAAGGCCCTGTGCACCGTGCATAAAGCACTGCAAGGTACAGGCCCAGACTACCTTAAACAGCGTCTGAAATGGTATCAACCCATAAGAACTCTTCGCTCCCTTGGTGCTAAGTTGGTATCAGTACCACCCATAAAAAAAGTCGCATGGGGAGGGAGAAGTTTTATTGCTGGTGCTGCTAAGGCCTGGAATGATCTCCCTTGAGAAACACACATAATATCCTAACCTTCAGGAAGGAATTGAAGACATGGCTTTTTACTTTGTAAAAATTGTCTTCCACCTCAGTGCCCAGTTTGAGAGCAGCTAGCGCCAGGACACCTTTGGGTAACCGTTCGCGCTGTATAAATGCCTATAACATAACATAACATAACATCTTTCTAAAGTAGCATTTTTAAAAGAGTAGTGATAAATTCATCTTTACCAGTAAAGAGAATTTTTCATTACCTTCAAATAATATGAAACATGACAGAGTTACACCTTCTCAATCAGGAATTACAGGTTATAAGTATAATAAGGAATTCCCAATGTTGACCTACGAGAGGGGTGGTCCTCACATTAGTGAAAAATGAATTTGGGTGTTTTTCACTACCAGGACATACAAAACCTAAATGTAAATGTCCTACCTTTCATTTACACAGCACCCAACCCTTTTTTCCCCTAGGGGTGGCTAATATGTAATAAAAGGGGAGTTTAAGGCTTGGCAAGATGTTTAAAATGGCAAGTCGACATGGCAGTGTAAACTGCACACAGGCTCTGCAGTGGCAGGCCTGATACAGGTTTAAAGTGCTACTTTTGTGGGTGGCACAATCAGTGCTGCAGGCCCACTAGTAGCATTTAATTTACAGGCCTTGGGCACATGTACTGCTCTTTAATAGTTAGTTATAAGTAAACTAAATATGCCAATCGGGTATTAACCAGTGTTACCATGGTTAGAGGTGAGAGCACATGCACTTAAGCACTGGTTAGCAGTGGTAAAGTGCTCAGAGTTCTGAAGCCAACAAAAACAAGGTCAGAAAAAGAGGAGGAGGAAGGCAAAAGGTTTGGGGTGACCCTTTAGAGAGGGCCATTTTCCAATAAGACCCCCCCTTCCAGCCTAAAGCCAGGGTAGACTAATCAATACATTGATGGAATTCCCTGCTTAAGGCAATAGAACATGGGCAATGGCCCACTACTGCAGGTGCACTTGCCATTTCTATGCCTCTCTGAACCCAGTTGGATCCCTCTTTCTCTATACTCGATGGAGCCACTGAGCTACCCCAGGGGGCATCCTTCTTCTTACCTGTGGACCCCATCTGTGCAGCACCTAACCTTAACTTGCTCATAGATGCATCCCAGTAGGTAGACAGTACCACCAAAGACAAAAAAGTGATGTGGCCCATTCCAGCCCTTGTGTCTGACTTGTGCTCCTGACCCAAGGAAAACTGCTTCCACAAGGACCGCAAACAACAGAGACCACTGACAGCTGTCAGTGTCACGAGCCAGGCCCTAGGCCATCCAAGGCCCTCTGTCCTCTGTGGCTTCTCTGAGTAGGGGGCAGTAGCCTCATGTGCTTTATACCCTTTTTCCACTCTACCTCCCACCAGTTCAGGGGTGGTATACCGGAACTGGTACTTCAGCCCAGGGCATGTACCCTTGGGCTGAACAGGAGTCATGAGTGAGTCCATCCCCCCCACCCCACCATCTGGACTTCTGTACCCTCCGTTTGGGAGTGGTACCCCCAGAAAACTGATATGTCAGGACACCTGTGGCAGCAGGCCCTCCCAGTTCTCCTCGCATCTGGGGCAACTCATTTCCCAGATTACAGTCAATTGGCATCTGAGGACTAATTATTACCCTCCTTTGGGTCAGTTCCCCACCCCACTCTAGGGACACCAGGGCCATAGGGCGGATAAAGTCCTGCTGCTGTGCCTGAATCACCCTCTACACCTGGCCGGTAAAGTGCTCTGGGGAGACTAGCCTTTCCATCACCATGGAAAGGCTGTGGCTGGGACCTCATTCACTTTCATCTGGTAGAACTGATGACTCCCACCCTCAGGGATCACCGGCTCACCCTCTGAGTCTATCTCCCAGCTGAGGGAGATCAGGGCATGGTCTATGACCTGTCCCTGTGGACTACTTATTCCTAAGGCCATATTGGCCACTCCGGTGGAGTTCCCACCAGACAGGTGTTGCTCCAATTCTTCCTCAGATCTTGGCCTTTCCTCCCCATCATCTGTGTGAGTCTGGTGGGCTTCAATCAATCAATCAATCAATCAATCACAGAATTTGTAGAGTGCACTATTTACCCTCGAGGGTCTCAAGGTGCTGGGGAAAAAAAAGGGGGGGGGTGCCGCTACTGGTCGAACAGCCAGGTCTTGAGTAGCCTCCTGAAGGTCAGCAGGTCTTGGGTCTGTCGTAGGCTGAGTGGAAGGGTGTTCCAGGTCTTGGCGGCGAGGTGGGAGAAGGATCTGCCGCCGGTGGTTGTTCTTCGAATGCGAGGGACGGTGGCGAGGGAGAGGTCGGCGGAGCGGAGCTGGCGGTTGGGGACGTAGAAGAAGAGTCGTCTGTTGAGGTAGGCTGGGCCGGTCTTGTGGAGTGCCTTGTGTGCGTGGATGAGGAGTTTGAAGGAGATTCTCCTGTCGACGGGGAGCCAGTGCAGGTTCCTCAGGTGGGGGTGATGTGGCTGTGGCGTGGTACGTCGAGGATCAGGCGTGCAGAGGCGTTTTGTATGCGTTGCAGTCGCTTGATGAGCTTGGCCGGGGCTCCCGCATAGAGGGCGTTCCCATAGTCAAGTCTGCTACTGACGAGGGCCTAGGTGACTGTTCTTCTTGTATCTGTTGGGATCCACCTGTAGATCTTGCGAAGCATGCGGAGGGTGTTGAAGCAGGAGGAGGAGACTGCGTTGACTTGCTTGGCCATGGAGAGCATTGAGTCGAGGATGACTCCCAGGTTGCGTGCGTGGTCGGTGGGTGTCGGGGCTGCTCCCAGTGTCGTTGGCCACCAGGAGTCGTCCCAGGCTGAGGGGTTGGAGCCGAGGATGAGGACCTCTGTCTTGTCCGTGTTCAGCTTTAGTCGGCTGATCTTCATCCAATCGGCGATGGCCTTCATTCCTTCATGGAGGTTGGATTTGGCGGTGAGGGGGTCCTTGGTGAGGGAGAGGATCAGTTGAGTGTCGTCGGCGTAGGAGATTATGTTGAGGTCGTGCTGTCTGGCGATGCGTGTGAGTGGGGCCATGTAGATGTTGAACAGTGTCGGGCTGAGGGATGATCCCTGGGGTACGCCGCAGATGATCTCCGAGGCTTCGGATCGGAATGGTGGGAGGCGGACTCTCTGGGTTCTGCCGGCGAGGAAGGAGGTGGTTCATTCCAGGGCCTTGTCTCGGATCCCTGCGTCGTGGAGGCGTGCGCGTAGAGTGCGGTGGCAGACAGTGTCGAAGGTGGCGGAGAGGTCCAGCAGGATGAGGGCTGCGGTCTCACCATTGTCCAGCAGGGTCCTGATGTCGTCGGTGGTGGCGATGAGGGCAGTCTCAGTGCTGTGGTTGCTGCGGAACCCTGACTGGGATGGGTCCAGGATGCTGTTTTCTTCGAGGTATCGGGTTAGCTGTCTGTTGACGATCTTCTCAATGACCTTGGCTGGGAACGGAAGCAGGGAGATGGGCCGGAAGTTCTTGAGGTCTCTCGGGTCCGCCTTGGGTTTTTTGAGTAGGGCGTTGATCTCTGCGTGTTTCCAGCTCTCTGGGAAGGTCGCGGTCTCGAAGGAGAGATTGATAATGTTGCGCAGGTGGGGTGCGTTGGAGCTGCTGGCTTTGTTGAAGATGTGGTGCGGGAAAGGGTCTGACGGGGAGCCGGAGTGTATCGTGCTCATGGTCTTGATGGTGTCATCCATGTTCACGCTGGCCCAGGCTGGCAAGGGGTCGTGGTCGATGGTTTGCGGCGGGTCTGGTGCATCGATCTCAGTTGGGGCTGTCTGGGTGTTGAAGCTGTTGTGGATGTCGGCGATCTTGCGGTGGAAGAAGGTGGCGAGGGAATCGCACAGGGCTTGCGACGGCGAGATGTTGTTGGTGTTGGAGCTGGGGTTGGAGAGTTCTTTCACGATGTTGAAGAGCTCCTTGCTGTTGTGTGCGTTGTTGTCGAGGCGGTCTTTGAAGGAGATTCTCTTGGCGGACCTGATGAGGTGGTGGTGGTTACGGATGGCGTCTTTGTGGGCTGCGTGGCTGTCCGGTGTCTTTTCACTGTGCCATTTCTTCTCTAGTTTCCGGCAGGTACGCTTGGAAGCTAGGTGTTCCGGGGTGAACCAGCTGGCTCTTTTGGTGGTGTCACTGTAGGTGAGTTTTTTCAGCGGGGCGAGGGTGTTGGCACAGTCGTCTATCCATCGTCTGAGGTTGCAGGCAGCGTCGTCGGTGTTGGATGGGTCGGAGGGTGGGTTGAGAGCGAGGTTTGCCCGTAGTTGGTCTTCGGTGACTTCTGCCCATGCTTTCAAAGCTGTTTAGAGCTCTGCTTTCTTAAAACTCCCTTTGGTAAACAACCTCGTCTCCTAGCAGAGTTCCTTGAGCTGGGCCACAGTGTAGCTCTCTAGGTTGGCCAGCTCAAAATCCATCTTGTCAGGTGAGGTCACAGACACAATAGTATAAATGGGAATTGGGAAAACGTTAGAAAAATCTAAAGTGTCAAACAGGGATTTGATTCAAATTGGTCTAGATATGGAGCATTAGTGTACACCAAGTCAATGTATGACACTGCACAAACACAAGTCCTATCCTCACTGCTGATCACCAATGTTAGAAATTGGGTTTCTGGTTGTCAGAGGTATGCACCCTGTCCAAGCAGGAACCTCAATCCTACTCGAGGAAAGGTATATATGCACCATAAATTAACTTGTGCTCACTAACTGGTAGCTTGGCACAGAGCAGGTGGCCTTAACATAAGAGGCAATGTGTAAAATATTTGTTCAACACTTCAAACAGTAACACAGTGAAAACACCGCAAAAGACTTCATACCAGTTTAGAAAAATAGATTATGGGCCACATGCATCAAAGTTAGGAATTGCGATTCCTAAATTGCGATTTTTAAGAAATCGCAATTTAGGAATCGCAATTCTATGCATGTAGGAATCGCAAAAAACTTGCGATTCCTACACATTTCTTATTTGCGACTCGCAAATTGCGAATCACAAATAAGGAATTGCTTCCCATTCATTCCTATGAGCCAGAGGCCCATAGGAATCAATGGAATTAGACATAAGCAATTTGCGAGTACCAAAGAGGTACTCGCAAATTGCGCATGCAATTTCAAGGGTGCCAAAAGGACACCCTGATGCACCCCTGAAATTGCAATTTAAAAACATGTTTCACACACACATGCCCCAAGGGCCTGTATGTGTGCAACATAGAACTTTGAAAAATGCACTTTTGCGCATTTTTCAAAGTTCTCGCATATTACCATCAACTTTGAATTGATGGTAATTTGCATTTCTTAAATGCGAAATCGCAATTTTTTGTTGCATTGCATTTAGGGAATTGCAATTTGCGATTCCCTAAATGCAATCGCAATTTAAGTAATCGCAAATTTAGCGATTACTCAAATAGCGATTTTTGCATTTGGGATGATGCATCCCAAATGCAAAGATTGCGGTCGTCTTTTCACTGTGCCATTTCTTCTCTAGTTTCCGGCAGGTACGCTTGGAAGCTAGGAGTTCCGGGGTGAACCAGCTGGCTCTTTTGGTGGTGTCACTGTAGGTGAGTTTTTTCAGCGGGGCGAGGGTGTTGGCACAGTCGTCTATCCATCGTCTGAGGTTGCAGGCAGCGTCGTCGGTGTTGGATGGGTCGGAGGGTTGGTTGAGAGCGAGGTTTGCCCGTAGTTGGTCTTCGGTGACTTCTGCCCATGCTCTCAAAGCTGTTTGGAGCTCTGCTTTCTTAAAACTCCCTTTGGTAAACAACCTCGTCTCCTAGCAGAGTTCCTTGAGCTGGGCCACAGTGTAGCTCTCTAGGTTGGCCAGCTCAAAATCCATATTGTCAGGTGAGGTCACAGACACAATAGTATAAATGGGAATTGGGAAAACGTTAGAAAAATCTAAAGTGTCAAACAGGGAATTGATTCAAATTGGTCTAGATATGGAGCATTAGTGTACACCAAGTCAATGTATGACACTGCACAAACACAAGTCCTATCTTCACTGCTGATCACCAATGTTAGAAATTGGGTTTCTGGTTGTCAGAGGTATGCACCCTGTCCAAGCAGGAACCTCAATCCTACTCTAGGAAAGGTATATATGCACCATAAATTAACTTGTGCTCACTAACTGGTAGCTTGGCACAGAGCAGGTGGCCTTAACATAAGAGGCAATGTGTAAAATATTTGTTCAACACTTCAAACAGTAACACAGTGAAAACACCGCAAAAAGACTTCATACCAGTTTAGAAAAATAGATTATGGGCCACATGCATCAAAGTTAGGAATTGCGATTCCTAAATTGCGATTTTTAAGAAATCGCAATTTAGGAATTGCAATTCCTTATGCATGTAGGAATCGCAAAAAAACTTGCGATTCCTACACATTTCTTATTTGCGACTCGCAAATTGCGAATCACAAATAAGGAATTGCTTCCCATTCATTCCTATGAGCCAGAGGCCCATAGGAATCAATGGGAATTGCATGCGCAATTTGCGAGTACCAAAGAGGTACTCGCAAATTGTGCATGCAATTTCAAGGGTGCAAGGGTGCCAAAAGGACACCCTGATGCACCCCTGAAATTGCAATTTAAAAACATGTTTCACACACACATGCCCCAAGGGCCTGTATGTGTGCAACATAGAACTTTGAAAAATGCACTTTGCGCATTTTTCAAAGTTTTTGCATATAACCATCAACTTTGAATTGATGGTAATTTGCATTTCTTAAATGCGAAATCGCAATTTTTTGTTGCATTGCATTTAGGGAATTGCAATTTGCGATTCCCTAAATGCAATCGCAATTTAAGTAATCGCAAATTTAGCGATTACTCAAATAGCGATTTTTGCATTTGGGATGATGCATCCCAAATGCAAAAATTGCGGTCGCAAAGGCAGCGACGGCAATTTGCAATGTTGCATGTGCCCCTATGATTTTATAAATAAATCAAGACCAAAATGACAAAAGTCCAGTTAGTAGAAGTCAAAATATGAATTTTCTAAGATTAAAAGTGAAAAATAGCTCTTAGAAGCAATAAGCACCTATGGGGTTACCGGGCCGCCCTGGACTGGGGCAAAGTCTAGAGTTCAGGCCAACTGTGATGGAGCACAAGCTGGATACAGGAGATATGCAAGGCCCGTTGAACAAAAGTAACTTGATCCTGATTACAAAAGTGAGATGCGGGGTGCATCCGAGCGATGCATCTGTGCCAATCCCGCAGTCCAGGTGATGCGTCGATTTTCTCCATGCAACGATGGTGATGCACCAGTTCCGAAGATGAAGTGCTGGTTTTGAGATGAGTTGGTTCTGAGTGCGATGCACCGAGTTTCTCCACACAGTTGAAGGGATGTGTCACTCATCTCTCACTGCAGTGACAGTGATGCGGTGGTTCCCAGGCGTCTGTTCCAATGGCGATGCGCTGGTTCCAAGCGTGATGCACTGGTTCTGTTCCCACAGCAGCAGAGATGTGTCTATTCTGCTCACGCAGCAGAGGATGTGTTGGTTCCACTAGAGCAAGCACCTGGATCCACTTCCAATGGACCAGGCACAGGAGCATGGGGTAAGACTTTGATATCTCTGAGTCTTAAAACAGGAGGCAAGCCAGCATGCCCTTAGAGATAACTCTGGGTTCAAGTAGGATAGTCCAGTTCTTTCTCAGCAGGGCAGAGTCTAGCAGGCAGCAGGGAAGCACACCAGAAAAGCAATTATTCCAGAGCAGCAGTCCAGCAGAGTGGCAGTCCTTGAAACAGCACAGCAGTGCTTACTCCTGGCAGAGTTCTTCACAGGTCCAGTAGTGTACTGATTTGGTGCGGTCGGAGACCCAGTATTTATACCCAGTTGTGCCTTTGAAGTGAGGGTGACTTCAAAGAGGGGCTTTGAAGTGCACAGAATTCCTCCCTCCCAGCTCTGGCTCCAGACTCACTGCAGCCCTTTGTGTGGGGACAAGACAGACTATTCAGGTGTAAGTGTCCGCTCCTCTCTCCCATCTTGCCCAAGATGGCCCATCAGGATGTGGATGGCCACTCAGTCCCATCTAAGCTCCCTTTGTGTGTGGCTCTCTAGAGGTAATGCACAAAGTCCAGCTGTGTCCCACCTGGACGTGTATTGGAGACAGGCTGCAGGCACACAGGACTAAGAGCAGAAAAATGCCATCTTTCTAAAAGTGGTAATTTTAAAAGGGTAGTGATAAAATCATCTTTACCAGTAAAGAGGATTTAACCTTCCCATTCCAATCATATGGAACATGACAGAGTTACTTCTCAATCAGGAATTCCAGATTGTAAGTGTAATAAGTAATTCCCAATGCTAACCTATGAGAGGAGTAGGCCTCACAGTAGTGAAAAATGAATTTGGGTGTTTTTCACTACCAGGAAATGCAAATCTTCAAAGTACATGTCCTACATTTTAATTACACAACATCCTGCCCTATGGTCTACTTAGGGTCTACCTTAGGGGTGACTTATGAATAATAAAAGGGGAGGTTAAGGTTTGGCAAGAGGTTTTAAATGCCAAGTTGACATGGCAGTGTAAACTGCACATACAGGCTCTGCAGTGGCAGGCCTGAGACAGGTTTAAAGTGCTACTTGTGTGGGTGGCACAATCAGTGCTGCAGGCCCACGATTAACAATTAATTAACAGGCCCTTGGCACATGTAGAGCACTTTACTAGGGACTTATAAGTAAATTAAACATGTCAATTGCGTATGAATCAATGCTACCATGTTTAGAGTGAAGAGCACATACACTTTAGCACTTAGGTCAGAAAAAGAGGAGGAAGGCAATATGTTTGGGGTGACCCTTCAGAGAGGGCCATTTTCGAACAAAAAGCAACAAAGATAAAAAGATAAATGAACTCACAGGCATCACAGATCTCTTACGAACAGTGATTGCAAAAGCTAAAGGGAAAAAATACAAAAAGGAGAGTATTGAGAGGATCCTGAAATGGATAACCAATGGGAGATGGAGGTAGGAAGAAATAACAGTAGAAGAGCTTTGCAAGGGGTTTGTATCTAGTCGGACTGGACAATCTGGGTGTGATGTAAAAAGTCTTGGGAGAGCTAGGTCAGAAAGAAGAAAAGATGAGTAAAGACAATGTCAATCAAAAGCCCATGCCAATAAAGGACTATTTTTTATCTCCAGAATGTGGCTTAAAGGACCCTAAGAGAAATTGGAGGTCAACAGTAGTAGTAAAGGAAGAATCATTAACAGATGGTCCAGTAAGCCTAAAAACGGCAAAGAGCACATATAGAGGTGTGATGACAAGATGGGATTTCTTGTATTTAATGCAGAGTTATAGCCCAGAGGAACTAAGCAAGACAATGGTGTTTTTCCAAAGCCCAAATCAAAGGGAGACCTCCGAAAATTTAGGCTCAGACAGTAATTTACTCTAAGATGAAGAGGACCTAAATAGTTCAATTAAAATGAAAACAGGGAGGATGCGAATAAAGACAAATGAGAAGCCTGTCACACTAAAGGATAACATCTGTTTACAAATTGCAGAGAAAGATTTAAAGGAAAAACAACATACTCAATGGGAGTTGGACATTATAAGTGATAAATCCTTCTAGAAACATTGTTAGAAGATACATTTTAAATACAAGTGGACAACGAGGAAATGCCTCTGTGCTCTACACTGTCAGATATGATAGAAGCAGGGATAGCGCAGAGCACTTCCAGCCCCATCTGGAAATATGCTACCCTCAATGACCATGAACAAACGTGTGGCTCTGATAATCAACCAAGAGGACCATATCTGTGGTGTGTATCCTTTCGGAATGGGAGTTCCTATTTGGGAGAAAGTGTGACTAAATCAAATAAAGATGACGGTAGAAGCAATTAAGAATATAGGGCCAGATGCATCAAGCATTTTTCTGCAAATCGGCCCATTTACGATCGCAAAAAATGCTTTTGCAATGCATCAAACCCAATTTTGCGATTCGGTAACCTGTTACCGAATCGCAAAATGGGTTTGCGATTTGCTATTAGGAAGGGGCGTGTTTAGGGCGTCCCTTCCTAATACAGAATCGCATCGGTATGCATGAATGTTTTGCGACCGAAATGCGGTCGCAAAACATACGCATTTTACCACCTACTTCAAGTAGGTGGTAACCACTCGCAAATGGGAATTGGTCCCCAAGGGACCCCTTCCCTTTGTGAATGTCAGCAAATGCATTTTCTTAGAGCAGGCAGTGGTCCCACGGACCA
Organism: Calotriton arnoldi; assembly: GCA_963921515.1. Taxonomy (NCBI): domain Eukaryota; kingdom Metazoa; phylum Chordata; class Amphibia; order Caudata; family Salamandridae; genus Calotriton; species Calotriton arnoldi. The sequence continues at coordinate 76,685 of CAWUFW010004686.1, forward strand.
CTGCCTGCTCTTAGAAAATAAAAGGAAAAGTTTTCATTTTCTCTTTTGTAAAGCATCCCGTTTTCCTTTAAGGAAAACGGGCTGCTTTACAAAATAAAAGATTGCTTTATTAAAAAGCAATCACGGACATGTTGGTCTGCTGACCCCAGCAGGCCACCATCCCTGTGATTTTTGCGAATCCTAGGGGGTCGCAAAGTGCGACCTACCTCATTAATATTCATGAGGTAGGACATTTGCGACCCCTTAGGAATCGCAGAAAGTGTTAAACACACTTTCATGCATTCCGTTTTGCGATTCCCTAATTGCGAATCGCAAAGATTCGCAATTAGGGAATCGCAAAATATTTTTTTGATGCATCTGGCCCTAAGTCCTGGAGATACAGGAACTATGAAAACCACAAGTGGAAGTTTGGTTGTACCGAAGATGTTGGTATTGGATGATTTAATTGCTAATAAAGATGGTTAGTGGTTTGGAACAGAATTCCGAAACAACATCAGTGGCAGGGCCTAGAACTAGAGACATAAAGCAAGGGAAGCCAGAGGAAGCATTATGTAATGGGCACAATATTTGCCACTTCTGTCAAGGAAAAACAGAGTATGAGAACGAAGATATGTAGGCCATGCAAAAAGGGCAATTGGACAAAAGTGTTCATGTCGAAATCCATGATAAAACTGGGAGACTGTAGAAGCCCCAAAACTAGCTCGCAGCTGCACACGAGCTTGGCAACGAATGGGCAAGTTACATCGCAGAGGAGGTAAGCCCACGTGGAAGATACCGAAGACAAAGATAAAAATCTAGGGAAAATGTAATGAAGGTAAATTAGTCCAGTGGATGGGATGTAGAATAATGAAGATGGTTTATTGATGCAGTTCTTAGGTGGTATTGAAGATAGATGTAGATCATAAAGCGAGCCCCACCAGGAGCAGCTTCCTTGCTGCTCAGCCCATACTCCCAACTGACACTCCACAACCAGGCATCCCAACATTCTATTACCTCACCATGCACACCAACATTCCACAGTACATCCTCACTGGCTGAGCAGCAAGGGAAAGGAAGCAGGAAAGATGCATTGCACTGGAAAGCAGATACCACACATCTTCCCCCTTTACAAATCAACAACAAAGTGATAATACCAGAAGTAAGCATGGCAATAACATAAGTAACATTGATGTAAACATGCTGCCAACAACGTAATATAAACTTAGACAGCACAAAGCATTTCATGGGAAGGCAATCAATAATATATAAGATGAAATTAAATGAAACACTATTATAAGTAAGGAGAAGACAATTCAAAGATAAGAGAACACTGACATGACACACATCTTCCCCTTTTACGGAGCAAAACAGAACAAGAAAATGCAGGATACAACCTTGGTTACAATAATATAAATTTTACATATAAAAGGCTGAAGAAGAACAAAATGTTGCAAGTAAAACAATTAAATGAGAAAGAAAAAGTGAGTATAAGGCATGATTCTCACCATACGCAGCAATACAAACACTAGCAGAAATACAAACACAGGACAAAACGTCCAGAGTACACCAGTACACACCAGTTGGCCAGACCAGCAAGTAAAGGAATAAACAGCGAACGCCAAAATATGAGGAGGAGTGCACACAACCAGAAAAGAAAAAAAGGTACTCCCAACAAGAGAAACCAAGCAGGAATCTCCTACAAACAGCAAAAAGGAAGGGTGAGAAATGCACCCGCTAGGAGTACTAACAACAATTGTAAAGCACAAGGTACTCCTAACAAAAGAAACCAAAAGGAAACACTACACACAGACATAAAGAAAGGTGAAAAATACACCCGCTAGAAGTACCTGCAAAGACCTCGAATGCCAGACTAGCCACGCACAAAACTTATGCGCAAAGGTAGTATAGAACCTGACAGAAATTAAAGAAAATCACAGCAAAAGATTCCAAGCACAGGAACTTTGTAAACCAAATACAGAAAAGTAAAAATCTCATGTAAATGTAGGTGATGAATCCACACATTAAATTGCACAGGGGTGGAAAGTCACATAGCTGGAAAGCTATAACAACACATACCTCAATGAGGAAAATTTCCAAAGGAAACTTGTAAGTAAAGTACTGTAAAATAAATAATCATGCAGGTGACGAGTCCACGCACATAGAATTGCACAGGTGGAAAGTCACATAGCCAAAGGCTATTATGAATAATACCTAATACAGAGAAGAATTCCAAAAGGAACTTTGTAAATAAATTACAGAAAATTAAATTATCATGCAGCAAATGATAAATCCATGCAATCAGGTTTGCTAAAAAGGTGGAAACTCACACAATGCCTCAGCACTGTAAAAATAATAAGCGGTGATAGTGCAGTCAACCCAGAGAATAAACACAATGTGCATCACCAAGAAGAAAGTGAAAAGAACAAAGAAACATGTTTGAAAATCATGGCATAGCCAAACAGTAAATATTGGAACAATACAAGAAAGTTTTAAAGATTTGGTACTTCTCTCCGGTGAGCGACTCCTCGCCCGAAGTCCCACAGAAGTCCCACGTACATTAGAGAAATTTGAAGAGTCAATACACAGAGAAAGCAGTGCCCGAAAATGATGCAGACCGGAACCAAGTCAAAGTACACCAGGAGGATCCGACTTGACTTTTTTTTTTTTTAAAAGGAAACAGCAAAGCGTTCCAGATGTGGTAAATTGTAACATGAAAACCCCCAAAGAAATCTTTCCGACGTTGAAGATTAAAAACTTTATTGGGAGCTTGGCAGTGAACATTTTGAAGCATTTGGTCACCAGTAAGCAGCAATGAGAGGCTCCAGAGTGACGTTGTTGCTACCAACCTCAAAATGGCGGCACGCTTTCAGACGTCCTGCCGGATGGCTCACGGCACATCTGTGCAATCGGCGTCTAGGAGCAGGTATCCAACGAAAGAGTCAAGACGTGAGAGGACTGCATGGTGACAACAATGCAGGTAAGAGTGCGCGCGCTATGGGGAGCTCGTGCCAGCATTTTTTAATAGAAGGACGGCGGTTAACTGACGCTCACAATCCTAAAGTCGCATATGACTTACAAAAATAATGGACAAAAGTTGTCTCACCTCATATGGTTGGCAATTCAAAAATAAAACCCACAGTTACCGATCAAAGCACATAAAATCACGCTCACCAGAAATGTGCAATGCCAGAATAATGGGATGAAAAAACACGGGATGATTTCCTGTAAAGCAGTAACGAAGTAACTGCCAACACTGTTGTAATCACAGTTTGTACTTCGTGGAAACACTCTCACAGGGCAGCAAAACAGTGACACTCGCTTCCAAAGAAGAAGGAGAAGGAGGCAGCATGGCAGGCAGGTAGCTGGACAAACAGGCAGCAAGAACTGGGCGCTGTTGTGGAAAACTGCACTTTTTGAAACGCTGTCCCAAAGTGGCAGGACAGGAACACTGTCCCTAATGAGTGGGAGAAGGAGCAGAAAAGTAGAGCAGGGACTGGCACATTAACGTTGGGGCGACCGATGGACAGGTCACTGGTGGGGCTCAGGGGTGCCAGCATGCTTCAAATCTGTAGCTTGTAGTATTAAGAGGTTCTTTACCTTGGAGTTTCTTCAGGATGAAAGTTACAGTAGTTCATCAGGTTGAACACGCAGGTTCTTTTCCAGATCGTCGCCAAATGTAATGAAGGTAAATTAGTCCAGTGGATGGGATGTAGAATAATGAAGATGGTTTATTGATGCAGTTCTTAGGTGGTATTGAAGATAGATGTAGATCATAAAGCGAGCCCCACCAGGAGCAGCTTCCTTGCTGCTCAGCCCATACTCCCAACTGACACTCCACAACCAGGCATCCCAACATTCTATTACCTCACCATGCACACCAACATTCCACAGTACATCCTCACTGGCTGAGCAGCAAGGGAAAGGAAGCAGGAAAGATGAATTGCACTGGAAACCAGATACCACAGAAACTAAAAGAGATATTTTCTAATTTAAAATAAAAAACCTCTGAATGTCATGCAAAATTTAAATAAAAAGAAACTAAGAAGGTTTAAAAACAAAGCTTGCAGAAAATAGGGCTTCTCTGGAGTGCAATATAAAATATGCAAGACCTAGCGGTAGCTCAAAAATCAATTCAGATGTCACCCCAGAAACCAGATGGGAAAGACCTTCGCAATCCGGACTTGAAGGGCGTCTCACAAGGCAAAATCATGCTGGCACGAATGGCATCCGGTATCTCAAAGAAAAATCCTCCTCAGAATTTAAACGAAGGCATCAGATAATATAGCCTTGGAAAGAGCCAATGTAGAGAGACAGCATCGGTCTGTAGGGAGCCCAGAGAAGACAAAGGGTAAAGCAGTCGACCGGGCTCTGAATAGAACAAACAAGCAGCCTAATAACTTGCAAAAAGATGACCTAAGGGTTGGGTTTGACCAAGGAAAGATAATACAGGTAAGTAAGGCACCGGGCCTCCCAACAGACGCAGATGATGAAAAAGGAAACAGAGAATATGGGGACAACGTCCCGTCAAACAGATCTGCTTGAGGTGCAGCTGGTTGATATGTTTGGAGATAACAATGGAGATGGTGACACTGAGTGTGTTAACAAGCTTTCATTTGATACTAAAGTTAGTAAAGATTGCAACAAGAGACATTGCAGTGGTTTACTTTCCAAAAATCACAGGGCAAGATATGCCCAGAGAGGGTCATCTATAATTCTATTCAAGGATTCTTGTTGATCTAGTATAGTCTACCACAGATGACCTAAGATGCCTCTGGTGTGACTTGTTTGAAATAATTCACAGAGGTGAAGATTTGAAAGAAGGACCCCTGCCAGGTCGAGAATGACAAGAGAGTTAGACATCAAAGAAGTGCAGTTGTAAGATGTGGAATGAGGTAGAACCAAAAGAGAGATGCGAGCCTGTTAATAAAAAGAGGGAGCGAATATTAATAAATAAAAAAGGATCAAGGAGTAGTATTTATAAAAGTAAAGTAAATACATCTTATGAGGAGGGTGCACAACAGGACAAGAATTGTATAGCCTCAACGATCATACCAGAGAGATAGTAGCCAAGCCAAATTATTCCTGATGGGAAGTTATTAACAATATCTCGTGGAATGTTGCAAGGTTGAAAAGAAATTGGAATTTTTCAGAAGCAATTTTATGAGGAAAGAAGTGTATTTATTGCCATGTTATTTAAAGTCTACCGATGTTTTACTCCAAGGGAAGTAAAAGGTATATTTGGGTGCCCAACCAGCGGCTTTGCTATCTTAATAGCCGCAAAGGTAAAATGAAGAGCAGAGCACTCGGATTTCCTTGAGGTCGCCCTGATAGGTCTAAGGGTGCAACAGTCTCATGGACAGTAAATTCAAGTCAGCGTCTTATTGTGGTTAATGTTTACCTGCCACCACATGGGAGTACTGACGTCATAGAAAAGAAGTTAACAGGGTTCAGATTAATGCCCCCAGATAATAGCAGTCTTCTGATGGGCGACTTCAATGCAAAGATAAAGTCAGGGAAAAAGAAATACTTCACTGGAAAAACTTGGGAAACACCCCTCAGTTTCTTAAGGCATCAAAGGGAATATGAGGGGGAAAAGATAGGGAGCATCTTCAAAGCATTTAATTTAACAATAATAACTGGTAGAACACGGAGTGACCAGCCAGCAAAGGATACGTTTAACAATGGAAGATCAACATCTCTGTTAGAGTCTCTGTTAGTAATAGTTGCCTTATTGAGTAGGAGAATACAACTATCTTGGGACCTGATAGCAAAATTAAAAGATACTGTGAAAAAAGTGGTGGCGGAGGAAGCTTGGGTCCAATATAATAAGAATTTCTAGACGATAAAGGGCAATATTGTAGACCAAGGAGAGGCGCTAATTAGATTGCAAAACCTGAATTGATGGAAACAACTTCTCAGGTGGTGATGCCACCCACAATCAGGGAAATTGAAGCAATAATCAAGAAGCTCAAGCCTTGAAGGTTACAAAGGCTCGATGCCTTGTCGGCAGAACTCCTGGAGCTCGATGCCAACCTCTGGGCATGTGGCCTGGGTCCTGTATACAAGGCTGTTATTCAGGAAAATATAATATTGGAATCCTGGAGAATACATAAATTTGGACAAAGAGCTCAACCTGTGAATTATAAAAAAAATTACTGCCCTATACATACCGAACAAAATCTACGCCAAGCACCTATTAAACAATGAACAAAAGTGGAAAAGACCCTACCAGTGACTGAACTGGGTTTCAGGTCAGGGCGCTCAGCTAAAAATGGCTGTCTGGCCTTGAAACTAATAACAGAAACATAGTAAATTACGTACTTAAAAGAAATCTGCTGGTTTAAGGGATCTTTATAGACTTAACTGCAGCGTTCTATAGTATAAACAGAGGGAAACTGTGGAAAAAACTTGCAGATATGAACACTTTGCAAAATCGACTTAACTTGATTATCTAATTGCATTAATAAGCTTGGACGCAGTTAGAGCTAGGGCGCAACAGGGCATTATCCAGAAATATCTCTACAATGAATGGTCTGCAGCAAGTCTGTATCGTGGTGCTGCTCTTGTTTTAAAAATATATATCAGATATTCCTGAGGCACCGGTGGCAGTTCGTGCATTTCCACCTAAATTGACCGAGGTGGTTGTTTCTCACCTCTTTTATGTAGATGAAACATTATTGCTAGTCTTGACACCTGTAGGTCTACAGCACCAAATCAACTAATTTGAAACATACTATGCACCGTATGATCTCATGGTCAATTTAGGGAAAACAAAAATCATAATTTTTGGGCACCAGGGGAGAAAGAAGCTGTGTTTAAAGTGGTGGTGGACCGGGAGGCAACTTGAGATGGGCTCAAAAAATAAGTACCTGGGAGTCTTGTTTGAATACAACCTAAACTTCAAGTCTCATGGTGAGAAATTAACTCAAAATGCAAGAGCAGTTGCAAGCGCTTTTCGCAAACTGGGCTGTAAGTTAGGATACAAATTAGTGGAAGTACTGAAACTGGCTTATATTTGAAGTAGTAAGCCACCTGCTGTGTGGGTGTGAAATATTGGAAGAGAAATCAATGCAGGGGTTACAGACAGTGGAAATAAGTAACTGGAAATCATGGGTAGGTTTGCCAAAAGGATCACTGAACAGCACAGCACGACTGGAACTGGGGCAAATGAAAATATTTTTTAAGTACTACCTAGGGTTAATTATCTACAATGATCACCTTGGGGGAGCTTCCCCGGGCTCACTAAGGCACATAACGCAGACCCATATTCTGAAAACCAGTGTAACGTCCTGGCAAGATAATTTGCAAATGATAATAGAGCAATTAATGATGGACCAGACACCGAAGGTGGGGGAAATCTCAAAGCTTTCTTGGAAATCTTAATAAAATGAAGGGTCAGTCAATCAACCAGGGTAATTGTAAGCACACTACTCATCCGTGAGGGTCTCAAGGCGCTGGGGGGGGGAGGTTAAGCAGCTACGTTCAGTCGGAGAGCCAGGTCTTGAGTGTCTTCCTGAAGATGTTCAGGGAGGGGGCGCGTCTGATGTCGATCGGGAGTTCGTTCCAGGTCTTGGCTGCGATGTAGGAGAAAGCTCTTCCCCCTGTTCTAGCTCTGTGGATCCGCGGGATTACGGCGAGGGCGAGGTGGGAGGATCGGAGGTTTGGATTGGGTGCGTGGAAGGAGATTCTCTCATTGAGGTATTTGGGTCCGTGTTGTGAAGGCATTTGTAGGTGTGGGTGAGTATCTTGAAGGTGATTATCTTTTCTATGGGGAGCCAGTGGAGTTTCTGCAGGTGTCGGGTGATGCGCTCGTGTCGAGGGATGCCGAGGACGAGTCTGGCTGCGGTGTTCTGTATGGTCTGGAGTTTGCGGAGCAGGGACTTGTTGATACCGGCGTAGAGGGCGTTTCCGTAGTCCAGTCTGCTGGTTACGGGTGCGTGGGTGACGGTCTTCCTTGATTCGGGGGGGATCCATTTGAAGGTCTTTCGGAGGATGCGGAGGGTGTTGAAGCAGCTGGAGGTGACGGCGTTGACCTGTCGGGTCATGGAGAGGGAGGAGTTGAGTTCGATGCCGAGGTTATGAGCGTGGTCCGTGGGGGTGGGAGGGCTGCCGAGGGCGGTGGGCCACCAGGTGTTGTTCCATGCAGAGGAGGAGGGTCCGAGCACGAGGACCTCTGTCTTCTCTGAGTTGAGCTTCAGGCAGCTGCTGCTGATCCAGGATGCGACGTCCTTCATTACTTCTTGGAAGTTGAGCTTGGTGGTGATGGGGTCCTTGGTGAGGGAGAGGATGAGCTGGGTGTCGTCGGCTTAGGATACTATGCTGAGTCCGTGCTGTCTGATGATGGCGGCGAGGGGGGCCATGTAGATGTTGAAGAGTGTAGGGCTGGGCGATGATCCTTGGGGTACTCCGCAGTTGATTTCCGTCGGTTCGGAGAGGAAGGGTGGCAGTCTGATTCTTTGGGTTCTGCCGGAGAGGAAGGAGCGGATCCAGTCAAGGGCAGTTCCCTGTATTCCAGCGTCACGGAGTCTGGCGGTGAGTGTGCGGTGGGAGACGGAGTCGAACGCTGCAGAGAGGTCGAGTAGGATCAGGGCCGCAGTGTGTCCTTGGTCGAGGAGCGTGCGCATGTCGTCCGTGGCGGCAAGTAGAGCGGTCTCGATGCTGTGGTTGCTGCGGAATACGGATTGGGTGAGATAAATTGAATTTGAACAGGATGCTGAGGACTATAATATGAGACCCCAAATAGCCCACTTCGAGGTGGCCTTTGTAACTAAAGCTTGGGCAAGCACCCGCTTATATTGAGCAATGGATAACGGTAAATGTAGATTTTGTAAGTCAGGCACTTTATCCTAACTGCATATGATAATTTTTTGGTACATATTTCATGAGTAAAAGAAGGTACATTTTATTACCAGCGTAAATCAAAGTTACAGAAGTAATGTCAATGAGGACTTCAGAAAATGTGGTAATATGTTTTAAATTGATCAATTTTTGTTTACTGATTTTAGGAAAAATGGGGGCAAACAGTCTTAAAGCAGATAAGACTGAAATAGGTGTATAGAGACGGATTTTAATGGGCTGGAGATCATGAAATCTGAGTGGGGTATATGTTTATAAAGGTTTATTTTTAATTATTGTGCTATGTAATGTTTGTTTGCCGGATAGGCACTACTTGTTTCCATCGGAATGAGAATTACAAAGACATTTTGCTCCATTTGTGCTTTCTTAACTGCTGATGTAGTCTGAAACATTTGTACAGCTAATTTACAAATATTTAAAAAAATTTGTGTGTTTGAAAAAATGACATCTACTATACCCCTGCAAGATTTCCAAATAGTTCACTTTACAAAATCATCTGACTTTGCAGTTAGATAAAGTGAACAACAATCTGCATGTTAAAAGGAAAACAGTCATTTGCCAGAAGCTATTGCCTGGCAATTGACGTCTGTCTTTGAGGCACAGCAAATGTAACCAGATAAAAACAAAATTTAAAGGCATCTTTATTGCTCATTCACCTTCTGAACTGCAGCATGGTTATTTTGGGTGTTTGCAGCACCCCCAGCACCCCTGCTTCCAGCGCCTATGCTTATGAGCTCAGAATGGGGTGCTAACATTTCCTTAGCAGAATACTGCAAAGTGTAGCAACAGGTTTGCCCTAGCATGTGTTTTTCCCTGGTAATTCTGACAGTATTGGGATTAGGTCCTACAATGGAAGGTATTATTTAAATTCCCCTTTATCGCAAGTAAATAAGCCCTAATAAGCACCAATATATACGTGCCCCAGGAGGAGCATATAGATTGTCAAAGGGGTTATAGATCACCAAAAGGTTTGTACTTTTTCAACTGCACTTAAAGGTGGATATTTATTCCCATTTTGTTTGTTTCACATTTCACATTTCTTACCTCTCTAGTTTCAGCAAGTTCCATACTTCCAACAATATCACACTGTGGAGCCTCATACTAAGGAAAAAGTCATAGGTCAAATATTTGCCATTGAGTGAAAAGTTACTTTTAAAGTGGCAACGTCTTCAGATTTTGAAACTATGGGGCTGATTACGATGGCGGACGGAAAAGCATTCCAACTGCCGTGCTAGCGGGAAATTGCCGCCCGCAGGTACCGCGGCAAAACCGCCGGCCAGATTAGGATGCACCGCCAGAAACTCCCTACCGCAGCGGTCGGATTCCAGGATTCAGCGGCGGAAAAGCTGAAAATCCGTCTGCGGCGGTCGGATTTTCTGCGGAAAGGCCAAAGACCGCCGTTTCCCCAGCGGTCTCAAGCACATGGAGCTATCCGCAGTATTGCCACCGCCATCCTCAATTGGCCGGATTCTCCGCAGCGGTGTGGTGGGCTGTTTGTGGCATCGTAATACAACCGGAGGTCGTAACCGCATTCCGCACGGCGGTCCCTCCCTTTTGGCTCCATCCGCCACCTCTGCGGAAGGGGATTCCTGGCGGTTCCCGAAACACTGCAGCGGATGGGAAATGGGCTATCTTTGCCCATCGTAATACGGCGGACGCAAGGACCGCCGATGGAGTGCGGAAAAGGGCATTTTCCGCCACAGCCAGCACTGCGGATGTGCTACCGCCCGCCATCGTAATCAGCACCATAGTTTGGAAAATATGGTTCCAATTTACAAATGAGATTTCCAGACTTATGTTTGGAATGGGCTTGAAAGTACGTGCAGCTTTCACTTGTGTAAGATACATCATATTTACAGAAGTTGATGTACTTGTGTGAGATAGCGAAATATGAGTGTGCAACTTTCGCTAGTTTGGGTAACTGTCACAATCTCATATTTTTGTTTAGATTCATCCCCGGTAGTGGGGTCAGGGTATTGGTAAGGGAAATCCCATACAAATGTAGGACACACCCACTAGAGTGTAACATTTTGGGTGTTGTCAAAATCACCTAAAACTGTGATCCAGATAGAGCTGGAGTGGTGGCAGCATCCCACACTTTGCTGAACCATACGTCCTCCTTACACTACTGCCCTTTAAATTCGAAGTAGATACAGTGAAATTGGAATTCAGGTGTTTAATGGAGTGTGTCCTTGTGAGATGTGAAGCTTCTGTCCAAATGGAACCGAAATTCTGCACACCCTTCCTCCTCTTCTGCTCTTGAAGTTGTGCATATGTGATATGGAATGTCATGTAGTTGTATGCACATTCCCACACCACATGCTGAGAAATATCTACCATCAGATGAAATTATATTTCCCACACTTATCTGCACACTTTGGGGCTGATTCGCATACAAAAATGTGAAAGTATGGGAGGTGTTCTATGACTCTGTCTGAATGTACTTTTAACCTTTTTGCTATGCACAAAAATGGTCAAACCAGGGGCAGGTTTCCAGGAATCCAGGAATACTACTTTATTTGTCATATCACTTTTTAAAGGATGGCTATTGCCTATTCGGCCACTTAAGGGGAAGGACAGCAGATTGTGCAAAAGTAAATCTCTGCATGGAAAACATATTTCCCAGCGAGGAAAGCACTCACCTAAGACCCCCAGCAAACCTGTGGCTGAATCTTTCTCCAATCTTTCTCCATTTCCAGGGTGGGAAAGGCATTTTGTAATTTATGTCGGTGGTTGCAGGTTGTGGTCACTAGCACTCTTTGGGACCAGGACTTATTTTTTACCATTCAGACCAGGACTTATTTTTTACCATTCAGACTTTGACCCAGAGCAAGGGAGAAATGGGAAGAAAAGGGTGAAAGAAGGAGACCAAGAAAAATAGGAAAACTGAAAGTGTAGGCTGTTGAAGAAAGACACATGAAAGGGAATCAAATCTAGGGATCCTTGTTATTTGACAATCCTGGCATTCCTCATTTGGCAACACAAACAGCAGGCTCCTAAAATAATGTTGGGGTCCTGCATTTATTCTGTACTAATTAGGCACTGGAGAAAGGGTTGGATTTCTGTTTGGGAATGTGTTTGTGAATGTCCAAAAATGAGCATGTTTGTGGGCATACCCTTATCATGCCTAATCATGCCCTTTTCTTCCCATTTTCTTTATCTTGCGTGGAAGGTACTGTAGCATATTAATGTTATACGCACTGGGACCCTCGTGGTTCTGGGGAAGACTCTGAACTACGTCATATGTGGGGAAGTGTTAAGGTGTGGTTAATGTTGAGTATGCGATAATGTGCAGTGTGTGAGTGTGTGCTGAGAAATAAGGATGTGTTTAACTACAGCTCCTGTGTGGCCTAATTCAACTGCATGTTTGAGGGCTGGGGAAGACGCTAAATTTGGCGATGAGTAATGGGATGTGTGCTCTGAAGAAAACAAAGCTGCTGTCCCTGAGAGTTTGCAACAGTACGGCAAGCTGCTCATGCATGCCAGTTGTGCCTCAAATCGATGCAAAGTAGATTGCAACTAGCACAATTGGAGTCAAAGCCCTGTTGCAGCCCATACATGGCCAAAGAAGAAAGTGAAAGCCCTGCAAAGGAGCATATTCAAAATGCCCACCAAAACTCCCAGTGAAGTGGTCTACGGACACGCTACTCTACGCCCCGAATATGGAGCAATTACTTAAACAAAGCAGAAATATAATGGCAGCGACAACCAGGTCTCAGAAACAAAAAATGTATTCACTCTCAAGGACAAGTGACACATTCTATGACCTCAGATCGGGCGTGGTGGCCCAAGTTCAAGCAAAAGGGTTGTGGTTGAGGAAGTTGCAGGAACCAGGGTACAGCGAAAGGTGTCTGAACAGCATGTGCTCCCAATGGCAGAAAAAGGGAGCACAAAATACAATGTAGCCGTGTTCCTGAAACAACCACCGCCCTTCGACACTGCTAAGAAGAACTTTGGTGCCAGGTGGGCTGCGTGGATTGAAATGTTTGAATACTTCATAGATTCACTAGAAGAAGAATATGAAAAGAAGATCATCAAATACTTAAAGAAACCTTGCTAGTGATGGACTGAAAAAGTGCTAAAGAAGATTTCAAGAACCAAAGCAAAACAATACCAAAAGGTAAAAGAATCTTTGGAGGCCAAGTTCAACACAATGCCGAATGTCGACTCTGAAAGGTATATCAACAACAGGTTGGTGAAACAATGGACAAATTTGTTGAAAGACTTGATACACTCATTAAACATTGCAAATTCTGTGATTACACCGACGAAGAAGCTATGCGCCTCAGAGTCATTGATGGCTGCCCTTCAGATTCGTTTAGAAGATGCTTGCTGAGAGAAATACACAGCTTGGAGAAAATGCTGATTTCTCGTACAGCAGAAAAACGAGCAGACCGACAAGCTGCTGACATGGAAGCAGGAACAGCTCACAGTGAATCAGCCCTGGCCATGAAAAGCAAGCACAAGCAAAAACAAGATACACGTAAGTTGAAATCTTTAAAGAAATCAAAATTATGATTCCGCTGTAGATTTTCATTTTCCCATGATAGTGAATGTCCAATCATCGGGTAGGTCTGCAAAGGCTGTTAAAAAAGAATAATTTCATAATTGTGTGCCAATCTAAAGAAAAATCAAGTGCATCTTGATGGACAGAAAAGATGGATGTGAGAACGTTCCAGAAGCACTCTCTCGCCACGCCCACAAAACCAAAAACGCAACATCAGCAATGATAAATGGAAACCAGGCAAAATCAATCATCATCAGGATCATCATACAAAGGCTCTTCAACGTCATTTTCGAGCACCATTGAACAAGATAAGTATGCGCTGATGATGTCTACCAAAGGGGGGTGTGCGCATGTGGGGTTGGCTGCCCGTAAAGAAGATCACAGTTCAAAGAAAACTCACAAAACAAAGCAACAAACTTAATTTGGACACTGTCCCGAGATCACATTGAAAGTGAAAGATCATCCAGTGACTTTTATCATGGACAGTGGTGTATCGATTAATATTATGACAGTGGGAAAGTTCAGCAGATTATCTACCGTGCCTCATCTCACTCCATCAGGCACGAAGGTATGCACCTGGGCAGCTTCTGAGCCACCACAAAGCCAAGGGTCATTCACAGCAGCAATGCGACACAAAAATATGTTGATGCAAGCCACCATTCTTGTTCTACAAGGGACTTCATTGAATGCCAGTTTGCTCCGTATTGCTACCACTGCTGACCTGGGATTAATATCTCTCAACCACAACCTCTGTGCTCAAGTCTGAGATAACGAGCTTATTCCCAATGTTGTTTCATGGCCTGGGAAAACTCAAGAAAATGAAAGAACAGCTTCACATCAATGAAGCCATTCACCTAATTGCTCAGCGACACTATGTAGTTGCTTTAGAAGCTGTAGAGAAAATCGCTTTTAAATCATTGAGCTTTCCACATTCCCCACGCCAGGAGTTTCACCCATAGTAATAGTACCAAAAAAGGACAGTAACGGGGCAATGCGCATTTGCGCTGATATGCGCCAGGCAAACAAAGACATGGAAATGGAGAGACACCCTGGCATCATGCAATTGAAAGGAACCAAAGTGTTTTTCCGTCTCAACCTAAATAGAGGATACCATCAACTTGAATTGGAGGAGAACTGCATCTACATTACTACTTTTCCGACTCATGTTGGTTTGTTCAGATATATGAAACTGAGTTGTGGAGTATCCTTGGCTGCTGAGACATTTCAGGATGTTATTCGCAGAGTTATCCAAACTGTTACACATGCTTTTAATTACAGTGACGACATATTGGTTTTTGGGAGAACCCAAGAAGAACATGATAATGCCCTTAACCAAGTTTGGCAGTTACTTGTTGATGCTGGCCTCACTCTGAATGCTGGAAAGTGCTAGTTCCACAAAACCAAAGTCAAATAGTTTGGGCACATATATTTTCTGATGGAGGAATGACTTCAGACCCAGACAAGATGCAGGCACCATCATCCACTTGCCCCTCCACAAGATGTTACCATGCTATGATCCTTTCTAGGCATGTCCAGTTATTGCTCCAGATACATTTGCAAATTTGCTACAGTGAGCACCCCATTAAGAGACTTGACAAAGGAAAATGTACCTTTTCAATAGTCTCGAGAATGCAACATTAAGTATGGGATTGAAAATTCAACTGAAATGGCCTACTTTGACCCTAACTTACATACTGAAATAACAGTTGATGCAAGCCCAGTAGGGCTAGGGGCACCCCTTGCTCAACACAATGGCCATCGGAATGCTCAGAGACACATTGTGGCCTATGCCAGTCTGAGCCTGTGTGAGACAGAATATGCCTACTCTCGGGTGGAGAAGGATAGTCTCACTGTAGTGTGGGCCTGCAAGTTCCTCTGTGGAAAACTATTCACTGTCATCACAAATCACCAGGCATCACTCACAATTTTTTGGGAACCCGAAGGCTAAGATGCCCCTTTGCATCGAGAGGTGAGGGTTAAGACTGCAAGAGTAGGACTATGAAATTGTGCACAAACTGGGGAAGGATCAAAACCCAGCAGATTACTTTTCAAGAGTGTCACTACATTGTCACAATTCGACATCGTGAGATCCAGCACACCAGCGGCTCTATCGATGGAACAAATCATTGCTGCCATCAATGCTAATAAAGATATGATCATTGTTAAAACTCATGGATGAGAAGTACCCGGCCTCTTGCCGATTAATTCCAAAAGTTCAAAAATGTGCAGGATGAGTTAGCCATTACCCAAGAAGGCATAATACTGAGAGGCTGAAGAATCATCATACCTGGAAGCTTAAAAAAGTGGGTGATTGAGATGGCCCATGAGAGACACCGTGGTATTGTAGCCACCAAAAGAGCCCTATGAGATCGAGTGTGGCTAACTCAACTGAATGAACAAGTTGAGAAGGAGCTGAAAATGTGTCACATTTGTAATGTCTCCTAATGTGATGCAACACCCAGTGACAATGTCTGACCTTCCTGCTCATGCCTGGGAGAGAGTTGCAGTTTACTATTTTGGACGTTTAGGAAATGGACAACATCTCATGGTAGTCATTGATGAGTATTTGCATTTCCCTTTGGTGGAAGACCTATCTTGGACAACCCATGACAAGGTCATAGAATGACTTGATGGCATCTTTGCAATGTGAGGCATTCCCAAAACCCTAAAATCTGACAATGGCCCACCTTTTAACAGCAAAGAGTTTCTTGTCCGACTCAACGTCAAATACCGAAAGAGTACACCTCTCTGGCCCCAAGCCAATGGTGTAGTTGAATGATTCCTGGGTACCCTCAACAAAGTCATCCAGCGAGCATCCATGGAAGGAATAGATTTCAACCAAGCCATGTGCCAGGCCCTCTGGGCCTATCGATCAACTCCTCACACCACAACTGGTAAGAGTCCAGACACCTGGCTATTTGGGAGAGCCATCAGAACAAAATTACCTCAATGGACCTCAGATCAATCAGCAAATGTTGTCCAGGTTTGAGACAACAATGCGACTTAAAAAAGGAAAATGAAAACCGATCAGTGTCGTCATGCCCAGGAGACAGTCTTTGACAAAGGAGACTGGGTACTGGTTAAAAAGAAACGAAGACGGAAAATTGGCACTCCTTCTGCTGCTGATCCTCTACAGGTTGTGGTCTGCAAGGGACATATGATAACAGCACATCATCCTGGACAATTCATCACTCGGGAGACGTCACATTTCAAACACATACCACAACACTTCTCGAGTCCTGGAACCATGCATGAGGCAGCCCTACCAGCAGATCTGGCTCCAGCACCTGAGAATATGCCACCGTTGTCTGATCAGGGTGGAACTCGATCATCTCGGATTACCCAGTCCATCTGACAAGTGCAATAACCTCTCCGACTGATTAAAGAAATGTGATTTTCAAAATGTTCACCAATTTTAATTTAACAAAAGGGGAGACGTAGTATATTGATGTTATACACACTGGGACCCTCATGGTTCTAGGGTGAACTCTGAATAGAAACTACATCATATGCGGGGAGTTGTTTAACCACAGCTCCCGTGTGGCGTAATTCATCTGCATGCTCCAGGGTTGGAGAAGACGCTACAGTAACTACTATGGATTTCTCTGAATGCGTGGTAGAGGAGTCTGCAGTAGTAAAACAATTTACAACTGGCAAGATTTCTTTTGTGAATTCCTGGCAGGCTTACCAGGTGTAATCATAGGTGCATGGTTGAAAATGGCCTTGCAAAACTTGCCTTTTATATATGAGTGGAAGTTACATACACAATGGATGTGGAAAGCATGGGAAGGAGCAACAATTACTCCAGATGTCACTGAATATGGGTGTATTGGGGAAAATCTAGTTAAAAGTGTGAAAAGAAAGGATTTCTAAAGTTAATTAAAAAAAATAGAAATTTCTCAATCCTGAACAGGACTATTTTACTCAATGCCCGAAATAAGCAAGCTTTTGGTTAAGTTTGTTTTTCTAGTAAATCTGATCAGTGGCATAACATAGGCCCCCGCAACCCCCGCAGTGCGGGGGGACCCCGAGCTCTAGGGGCCTCCTCAACACAGTAACCTAGCCAGAGAGCTCTTGACTGAGTCCAGAGGGGGGCCCTTCCCTGTACTTTGCAGGAGGGCCTGCTCATATTTCATTACACCACTGAATCTGATCCACTTAAAATGGTTCCTTACACCCCTTAAGTTGTGCCTCCGTGGTAAGGACTTTTTTGAAAATGCTACTAATTGGTGCAACTTAAGACCGGATATACAATTAATTTGTGAGAATTGTTAAGTTTATGACTATTTTTGTAATTTGGGCCCTAAGTGTTTGTTCAATGTTGAGAATATGCATTTCACTAGCTAGTGCCAGTTCAAACATGCTAGCCATACTGGATGAAGTTACATTTTGGCACCTCACACACTAATAAGGGGTAAGCTGTGATGCTTATCGAGGCAATCTGGCTAAAATCCTCCAGCTAGCACCATAGGTGGCCAGCTTTTGCTGCAATTCCTTAGCAGAGTTGCTGTCTACTGCTTATGCCTGATGTTTCATAATAAAGTTATGTATGTGGCTGAGTGGTATGAGAGGTGTGCCCATTAACATGAAAAGGCTTCCCAAGAAACTGGTGTTATTCTATATCGCATAGCATTTTTAATTAACATATTCTTATATAATGAGGCAGTATGGATATTTGACTGCTGTGCATGCTGAAACGTGTTTCTTCCACTGAATATTTTTCCAAGCAACTGTATGACTTTGCGCTACAGAAAAAGTCAAAGTGAGGAGGGGTACAGGGAAACAACATTCTCAAGCTTTATTAATTTGATCAAAACAGTTTCCATACTAAATAACAACTGTTCCTGCACTGTTTAGTGGTGCAGTTTGAAAGGGGGAGAAGAAGGGTCTCCATGGGCATCAATTCACCAAAATGCCCGGGGTAGCAGATGGACAGAATGCTGCACAATGTCATACATTCACCCCAGTATAGAGATCTGGGCCTAAATCCATCGTTTTTTTGCTCCCCATGCCACTCTAGTTCAGACCCAGCCGTATGCAAATCAGTCTTGAACCTGTTCCCCATGGGAACAGTCCAGCCCGAACTGCCAGGCCAGATCCTACCCGGACTGGCAACAAGCATCCTGGGACCGGTTTCGGGGCATCACCCCTCATCACGGGGTAGCAGAAGTGACATTGCATGCCCTATGATCTTACATTTCACTGGGGGCGTGGCCTGGAGCCGATGTGAGCGAACACAGACTGCGGGGCTCCGTCTGCCGTATCCCCCGTAATCATACATCCTGAGCCCCGGGCGCAGATATAAGCATAGATCTGCACATCGGAGGACCCCAGGAGCACGGGGCGATAGGCGGTGAGCTCTGTTTGCCTACGAGCAGTGCTTAATTCTGCAAATCCGTTGCCGCATGGCGCGGACGAGACGGCAGCAAGATGGCGCCCGCGCCGTAGCGGAGTGACTACAGTCGCAGCAGGCCGTGAGGGAGAAAAGAGACTCAGCAACGAGAAATGCCTCGAGCACTGGATGAGCCCAGGACAACATCAGTGTGAGGGGGACCTGCAATTGGGCCCTTACAGAGATCAGAGACGTGTCCGCACCCCAGTAGGCACCTGAGGTGAGACCGTAGAGGAACTAGCAGGAGAAGCGCGCTTTCGAGGCAGAGGCGGGTGGACGAACAGATCAGACCTGCGGGGGGAGACCACCCAAGTCGGAAAGTGGATGACGGAGTAATCGGCCTAAGTCCCGGGGATCACCGAGGCAAATCCGTTGCCGCGCCGTGCAGACGAGATGGCAACAAGATGGCGCCCGCATCATAGCGGCGTGACTACAGACGCAGCAGACTGAAAGGGAGAAAAGAGACTTGGCAGCGAGAAATGTCTTGAGCACTAGATGAGCCCAGGTTTACGCCAGCGTGAGTGGGACCTGCAATTGGGCCCTTACAGAGACCAGAGACGTGCCCGTATCCCAGTAGGCACCTGAGGTGAGACCGCAGAGGGACTAACAGGAGGAGTGCGCTCTCGAGGCAGAGGCGGGCGGACAAACAGAGCAGGCCTGCGGGGGGAGACCACCCACATCAGAAAGTGGGAGACGGAGTAATCAACCGGAATCCCAGGGATCACCGAGGCGCTCGGCAGGCATCTACTGGCCTCGAGGCAAAGAGGCGGACTATCAGGAAGGGGGTGAACTGAGAGTCCTGCATGCCCCGCATTGTGAACAGAGATCGCAGAGGAAGGAGCATAGTGCAGCCTGACCAGGAGGTGAATGGCTGCCGCATAGAAGAGGCCGATAGTGCCTGGAAGAACACCGGTCACCTGGGGGTAAGCGGTGCACCAGTCACTGGAGAGCCCGTGAAGGGGGGCGTCCTCATAACAAATAGACGTGCTGCTGCCCGGACGGAGAACTTTGGGGGCACTGATCGCGGAGCTCCCTCAAACCTATTACATAACAATGGAAACCCAAATAGAAACAACACTGGGCACACGCAGCAGACCTCGCCATATAAGCTCAACGTGGAGCTCAACGTGGATAAAAGAATGAAAGTAGGCTCCCTGAATGTTTAATGAGGCCACATTGGTGGAGCCTGTGCTGTGATCCGGGGGCACCCTTCTACACTGGACAGTACTGGTCTTTACAACTATTACGGCACGCTGGGCCCGACAAGCAGCTGTAGTACAGCGGAATCGACTCCTTTCCTTAGGGGATTGCCTGGTAACGGAGGGGGAAAATAAGTAACCGGCTAAGAAAATGGGGAGAGTCCAGAAGAAAAGGGGATATGCTGTCCTCAACACCGAGGCCCCTGGTAACCAGACTGATGATGACGAAGAAGTGATGGAGGCGAGAAAAAACTCAGCTTCCTTGAAACCTACGCTGGCGGATATCATGCAGGCGATCACGACTTCCAGGGAGGTGCTGGAGGCGAAAATCGACGCAATAGGCACAGACTTAAGCCTATTAAAGGATGATCATCGAAAACTTAAAGAACGAGTCGTAACCACTGAGAAAGTGCTGGATGGCCTCCCAGAGGCAGTGACCACGCTACAGAAATCACTCACAGAGTTGGAAACTAAAGTCAAAGTCCTGGAAGTGTGGGCCGAAGATAGTGAGGGAAGATCCCGCAGAAATAACATATGGGTAATTGGAGTGCCGGACAGGGCAGAGGGAACGAACATGGTGAGCTTTATGGAGGATTGGCTCCAAAAAACAGTGGCCCCAGAGGGACTGTCACCCTTCTACGCACTGGAAAGAGCCCATAGAGTACCGGCAAGACCGCCCAGACCTGGAGCTCCTCCTAGACAGATAGTGGCGCGCCTTCTGCATATTAGGGACAGAGATCACATCCTACAACAAGCCCGCCAAAAACAAGGTCTGCAGATTGATAATAATACAGTAATGATCTTTCCAGACTTTACCAGAGAAGTTCAACGTAACAGAGCGTCTTTCTTGGCTGTTAAAAAGAAACTTTGCCAACTCCAACTGCCGTACGCAATGCTATTCCCAGCGCGACTTCGAGTGGCCGATCCAGCGGGGACTAGATTTTTCACCACACCACAGGAGGCATGGGACTGGCTCGACACTCGTCGACCCCAGGAGCATCGCAACCCCTCGTCGGATTTAACCCAACAGAGTCCCCACAACAACAAAACCGGATCCAGAGCCCCCGTCTCCCAGAGAACTCAGTCTGGAACATCGCAGAGTGCTACAGGCAGTTGCGACACATAGCCAAAATGTGTCCAGCCCCACCTCAAGTAAAAGTGGAATGGACGCGGAAAGATCGGAAAGGTCACCAGCACTTAGCGAGAACAATACTTCGGAGACGGAGTTACCGGAGATCACGCCTCAGACGGCAGACGATATTGTTTGAAGATTACACTTTGTAATACATACCTGCAGCTCACTGTGGCATGGGGTAGCCTTGATCTAGAAGGGCGATCACTGGGAGCTGCCGACTGTACCCCTGTAACGAATGAACTCAGAAGATTGCTCCAGGGCCGTTTATCTACTTCAGGTATTGGGGGGAGGCGTGGTGGGGTTCCGGGTCCAGAAGTGCAAGCCGCACACCCCTGTAACCACTAGAAGACTTTGTGAATTCAGATTAAGTTTGGACGGGAACTAGTTCTCCAATACCTGTTCTCGGGAGGGGGAGTTGGGGGTTCAGTTTGGTTAAAGGGATGTTATTCGGGGACAGGCGTGTCACAATAGGGGTAATTAGTGGGGGCGCGTTCCGCTCAATGTAATGGGACCTTCACTAGATTTAAAATGTATTTCTTGGAATGTACGGGGATGCATTCAATGTTGTGGCACCATAAAATACATGCATATTTAGTCTGAAGGGGGTTCAAATTGCACTGTTCCAGGAGACCCACATAATGGCAAAGGAGAGGGCGGCGTTACAGCGACGATGGAGAGGCCAAGTGTTTTATACCAATTATTCGACATTCACCAAGGGTGCGTTGATCTGGGTGAGGGCGGGCGTGCCCTTTCAGAGCACAAACCAAATTACGGATCCGGAAGGAAGGTACGTTTAGTAACTGGGAGGTTGGATGGCAGAGATATAGTATTGGGGAGTTTATATGCCCCTAACACGGACCAGCCTGCCTATTTGTCACAGCTTTCTGGGAGATTGGCTACAATACTAACGGGATCAGTAGTATTAGGGGGCGATATCAATTGCATACCGGATGTTGATCTGGATTGTTCTCATCCTCCACATCCTGACACACCCATACATAAAATAGCAGAACCGAGGCGGAACTGGCAACAGAGGTGGGGCTTAGTGGACTCGTGGAGAGCACAACAGCCTGGGGTTAGGGATTACTCCTTTTTCTCTGCACTGCATGAACTACATGTTCGACTGGATGCCATACTGTGGTCCCCTGATGTACACAAGGGGGTGCAAAGTAGTGAATATCTCACTAGAACAATATCGGATCATAATCCAGTACTGATAAGGATGCAGTGGTCACTCACGAGGCCCAAAATACCCACATGGCGCTTACGACCTGACGCCTTAGATGATCAGGTTTTCCACAAAGCAGTGGACACTGCTATCGAACAATATTTCCAAGACAATGTTAACACAGCAACAAATTCATTAGTAGAATGGGATGCTTTTAAATCAGTCATCAGGGGGCGCTGTATTTCAGAGTTGGTGGGAACGCGCAAGGTGCTCCTGCGGGACATGCAGGTGGCAGACCAACATCTACGAGAGTTAGAACAGGAACGACCTGAGAGAACTGACAAGCAGGGAGCACTAATGGATACTAGAGAAGCAGTGGCAGTACAGGTAGAACGCCTTCGCTGTTTTGACTATAAAAACTATATAACTCGAGCCCACACTGAGAGAGACAAATCTGGGGCCCTCTTGGCCAGGAGAGGTACGGTAATTTTAGAGCTTAGAGGACAGAATGGAGATGTTTGTTACGACCAGCAAGGTATTAATGCTTTGTTCCTCGATTATTATGCAGACCTGTACAGAAGTAGATTGACCCCAGAAGAAGAAGGCATAGATAGGTTCATAAGTAAGGTGGAATTGCTGGCACTGGGCGAGGGATTAGCAGACACCCTAGGCCGGGATGTAGAAATCAGAGAAGTGAGAGGAGCTATTAAGAATATTGCCAGGAACAAGACATCGGGGACAGATGGTCTGCCGTTAGAATTTTACTTAGCATATACTGATGATTGGCTCCTAGACTCGTAAACCTATACAATGATGCAAAGCAGATGGGGCGCCTGCCTCCATCGGCTCGGGAGGCGATTATCATCCCATTGCTCAAACCCGGGAAGCCATCCTGGGACAGGTCTGCGTACCGCCCGCTTTCCATGCTTAATCTAGACTAAAAGATCCTGAGCCGTATCCTAGCTACCCGCCTCCTTCCTTACATGACAACACTAATACACAAAGACCAATCTGGATTCATTCCCACCAGGAACACGGCTCTCAACATCCGGCGCCTCCTGCGGGTGTTGGAGGCGGATTCATATCAGAGAGATGTGGCTACTGTTTTCGCAGTGGACATTGAAAAGGCATTCGATAGCCTCGAATGGCCTTATCTGTTCCACGTGATGCGGAAATTTGGATTAGGGGATAGATTTGTAGGCTGGACAGCTCTTCTATATAAAGATTTCACTGCCAGGGTTAAAATGGGTGGGCTAATATCTGACACCTGTAGTATAGGCCGGGGGACAAGACAGGGATGCCCGCTCTCCCCCCTCTTGTTCGCCTTGGCCATGGAGCCGCTTGCGGCTAGGGCCAGAACGGGACAACATTATCAGGGCCTTATTGTGTATGGGCAGACGCACCACATTGCGCTCTATGCTGATGACTTACTGATGTTCCTGGCAGACTCGAGAGAAGCACTTTGTGGTGCAAAAGAATTACTCCAGGATCTAGGTAGGGTAGCGGGGCTCAAGGTAAATTTGGCGAAGTCTTGTCTCTACCCGACGAAGGGGAATAGAGTCGACCCACAAGAGACTGAAGGAGTGAGATGGGAGGACAGGTGCTTGACATACCTAGGTACGCAAATATACCACACTCAAGGGGACCTATTGGAGGGCAATATAGGAAGAGCCATTGGGGGAGCAAAAAGCAACTTTGACTTTTGGGGTTCATTACCACTGTCGGTAGCTGGACGAGTAGCCTTACTTAAAATGGTGACCCTCCCGAGACTTTTGTACTACTTTGGGACATTAACGGTCTAGATACCAGCAAGATTCTTTACCTAACTCAAGACAATGATTTCGGGATTTCTGTGGGGAACTGGTAGAAGGAGAGTAGCACTTGGAGTCCTCATGAGACCAAGATCAGAAGGGGGGCTGGCTGTGCCTGATTTTA
The DNA here is from genome assembly GCA_963921515.1 of Calotriton arnoldi. Lineage (NCBI taxonomy): Eukaryota > Metazoa > Chordata > Amphibia > Caudata > Salamandridae > Calotriton > Calotriton arnoldi. The sequence continues at coordinate 100,856 of CAWUFW010004686.1, forward strand.
AAGCCTACTACCAGGCGGCACAGTTGCAATGGCTCACGAAGTGGGTGGCAGACCGGCTTAGGGGGACAGAGGAGCTAAGAGATGATTCCCTGACCTTACGAGTATTATCTCAAATTATACTGAAGCTACCCATTCGAACCCATGCTATCCCTCCGGAACTAAGAACAACACGGAAGTGCTGGAATAGGTACCTGAGACGGGCACAGATTAAATACCCTTTTGCCCCGGAAATCCCGCTGCTTGTATGTGAGGCTTTGCCTCATGGGGGAACCTGGTAGGGATTAGCGGCTTGGAAGGAGCGGGGGCTATCCACAATAGGGGATTTGTATAAGGAAAGCACCATGATCCCATTCAATGATCTGCAAGAATGATACGATTTACCCGGATGGGATTTCTTATTGCATTCCGCGCTCACTGCGGCCATACAAAAGCACTGGAGGGGGGACTCACTGAGCCGCAGACGTCATTGGGTTGTCAATACATAGTGATGCGGCGGGTACCTTCAAAGCGGTCACGTGCCTATATAGGCACATAACACAGGAAACACTGGTGCCCCTGACTGAGCTACGACTAAAATGGGAAGCAGACCTGGGAGAGATAATTCCAGAAAAAACTTGGGGAGATCTTGTGGAAAGGGCATGGAAGAGTTCCAGGAATGCCAGATTCCAACTGGTACACTTCTATGTCTTGCATAGAGCATACCTCACCTCGGCGAAGATTAATAAATATTTCGAGACTCAAACAGCAGCATACCCGCGCTGTAATAGGGAAGGAGCAGATTTTCGACATATGTTCTGGGATTGCCTGCAATTGGGTAATTTCTGAAAAAGAGGTAACTACACTACTGGCCGCCATCACCGATAGAGAGGTGGAGACGTCTTTGGGGCCCTGCCTATTACACTGGTTCCCTCACACAGCCAAAAATAAAGTAACAAGCAAATTCTTAGATCTGGGTTTACTATTAGTTAAAAGGGACATCACTATGCATTGGAAAGCAAAAAGGGGCCCAAGTGTAGCCAGATGGAAGAAGGAATTTGTCAAATGGGCAGAATGTGAGGGAATAATCAGAATGCAAATAGCAAAAAGAACGAGGAGTGAGAGGGCATTGGAGTCAGCAAGGGCATGGGAAACACTAGCTGTACTACTAAGGATTCCGGACGACAGTGGGGACGAGGACCCAATAGTCAAAGTCCCTGAAGAAGTAGATTAGATTATGTACCCCCAAACAAAACACAGAGTTGCGGAATTAAACAAAAGGTATAATGCACCCTCGCCCTCAATGAGGGGTAGATTCCAACGTACCGCTTTGGTCGCCTATGATAAGCAGCTTGGAGCAACTGAGTACAGCAGCCTAGCAATTTGCCTATAAGTGACAGGCCTGGTGGGAGGGCAGGGAGGGGGGTAGTTGTGGGAGGGTAGTATAGATCCAAGACCAAAGGTACTAACAGACGCACATTAAATGAATACAGACTTGTACATTGTTGTTAGATTACTGGAGAAGGAGGGCGAGGCCTCGCCCATTGCAAGGACATTTCTTCTGCATTAAGTATATAAGTGAACTTGTCAGCTGAAAATCCTGGTTAATGGTAATTATGTTGCATTAGTTGTACCTGGAACATTATGCAAAACTCAATAAAGTTTGTTTAAAAAAAAAAGATCTTACATTTCACTCACACACACATGCTTATAAATACAAAAACGTTCACATATATACACACTCTTCTTACACATACACACACTCATAAACACACTCTCATCCGTAAGCACACACACAACATACATTCTAAAAGCTTTTTTTTTACTTACATCAGCTGCTAGGGAAGGTCATCTTCCAGCTATTTGTACTCCATTTTTTAATTACACTAATAATGCCATTCCAGGTCAGACCCAGCCATATGGGCATCAATTCACCAAAATGCCCCGGGTAGCAGATGGACAGAATGCTGCACAATGTCATACATTCACACCAGTACAGAGATCTAGGCCTAAATCCATCATTTGTTTGCTTCCCAGCATTCCAGTTCAGACCGAGCCATATGCAAATCAGTCTTGAACCTGTTCCCCATGGATGAGTCCAGCCTGAACTGCCAAGCCAGATCTTCCCCAGACTGGAAACAAGCATCCTGGGACCAGTTTCGGGACATCATCCCTCATCACGGGGTAGCAGAAGTGACATCACATGCCCTATGACCTTACATTTCACTCTCACACACATGCTTATAAATACAAAAACATTCATATATATACCCACTCTTCTTACACATACACACACTCATAAACACACTCTCATCCGTAAGCATGCACACAACATACATTCTAAAATCTTTTTTTACTTACATCAGCTGCTAGGGAAAGTCATATTCTAGCTATTTGTACTCCATTTTTTAATTACACTAATAATGAATAATGTATATTATTCACTATTAGTATGATAAAAAATTGACAGAAAACAAGGAGAGTGGAGCGCCAACTGACGTCTATAAGGAGGAGCTGCCCCCCTGTTTCTGGCACTGATTTGCCACATCTGAGGCCAGGGATCACAAAGGCAGATGCCACCCTATCTATGAAGGCTCAGATCCAAACTGTCGCTGGCACCTGTTTTGGCATGCTAAAAATGTTAAAAAACGTTCTTCCCCTGGTACCGGTCGAGTATCGGAAGACTGTAGTCTAAGCCCTAATTGTATCCAGGCTGGATTACGTCAACATCTTGTACCTGGGCCTACCTGAGTACTTACTCAATCGTCTGCAGGTGGTTCAGAATGCGGCGGCCAGAGCTATTCTCATGTTGGGACCCAGAGCACGTATGACTATCCACCTGAATGCTTTGCACTGGCTACCGGTCCGGAAGAGGATCCAATTTAAAGCTCTGGTTCTGGCTTTTCGGGCCTTTCATGGTACGGGCGCTGTATATCTCTGGAGGAGGGTCCAGCATTATGTGCTGCAACGAGCCTTGAGGTCCTCACTGCAGCTTCTGATGTCCATTCCTAAGTTTGCCCGCTCTCGTGTGGGCGGTCGCTCCTTTCAAGTGCTGGCTGCCCGCTTATGGAACTGTCTGCCTCTACCCCTTAGGCAGGTCCCGGATCTGCTTATTTTTAGGAGACAGCTAAAAACCTGGCTTTTCCAGCAATAGTTTTTTCTGTTCTTTCTGGTTCTCGGGCTCTGGTGCCTGTTTTCGGTGGTCCTTCAGCGCCGGGACACTCTGTGGAGTAGCCGTGTACTTTATAAGTACCTATTTTCATTTCATTTCAGTGCCAGGGGTTGCAAGGGGGAAGACAGGGGTCACAGCTGCCTACCCTGGCGACCCCTAAATAACGTCCATGAGAGTCTCATCTACTGTGAAGTGAGAGAAGGGAAAGGCAGTTAAAGAACAAACAAGCCTTTTCTCCAGGGTGCCTGTTACTTGAAAGAAAGGTAAATCTGTGCAGTTGGTTAATCAGCAAATCTAAAGGCTTTAATTGATAGAATTTGAAATTTTTCCATTTAATGGAAACCTATGAATAAGATTTCCAGAAGGTACAGTCACATTATTGCTAAAACATAACTTTGAAAAGAACTCTGAACATTTAAACAAGTCTTTTTGTGACAACTTATTTATACTTTGTGCAACATATCTCATACTCTGTGTAATATATTTTTTTAACAAATGACTTGCATATTCACAATGCTTTCTGTCACAGGTGTAACACTATTAATACTAATATTTTCACAGAGTACCGACCAAGATTCAAATCAATGACCATAGGGTTACACTCACAGACATCTGAGGTGACCACATTCACCAACTCAACTTTCCTACCAGAAAAAGGTATATAACACAGATGCATTTAAGATGCATTTTTCTTACGTTGAAGGTGTGTGCATCATATTTTTAATATGTAGTTACCTTTAAGTGAAAGACCAACAGAACGTTTACAGAATATTTAATTATTTTTAGTCATGTCTCTGACCCTGCCCCGACACTCCCTGACCCTGTCCCCTTTTTACCCTGGATCACAGTTCCCATACATTTCTTTATGCACCTCGACCACTGGCTGCAGAGGACTGCTGCCCTACTGTAACGTGGGAAAGACTAACACATTTGAATATTTACTTCAATTTCCACAGAGCTGGGTGCTAATATATATTTCAGTCAATGTATTTGCTAAACTCTGACACAAAATGCGCCATTTATCCATATATGGTTTCAAAAAGTGTCTTGAGGCAGAGACCTCCCCCCCAGACTATCTTTCAGAAGTTGTACCTCTTCTACTCAATGGAAGGTGAATGGGTAGTAAATCATTTTCTGGGGCTACATTTGGTTGCAGCAGCATCCTCAGTCAGGCCAGTCTGCTGGTGCCCCACGCTGTCCTCAAAATATATGCCTTTCCACTGCCTTCTGAATTGTTTGTGTGAATGCACATGCCAAGTACAAAATGACATTTAAAATGTTCTCCTACCTTTTCCTACAGATGAAAACATTGAAAGTGTGACTTAATAGTGCCTTGGGGTATGCGCCTAGTAACCAGTATATGCCCTTGCAAATTCTGCTCGCTGTGCATAGAGCAACGTACACATGTGTAAAGTTGCGTGGATACATTATTCTAGCTCAGCCAGACAGGTATGACTCTGGGAAGGTCAGCTCAGCCTCTCATGCTGCTAGTACGATGAAAGGAATGCCAATCAGTTCTATTAATAAATGTGATTCATTAAATTAAGAAGGCATAAACTGTGGTAGAAAATGCTATTTAACAAAAGCTACTCTCATTTTTGTGTACATTTTGTATGCTTTTTGAACACCAATAAATTGAACTTGCCTACAAAGGAGGTGGACGACACTGTATTTACAAATAACTCAATATAAATGTGTATTTTAAATACTAATTATTATTAGTAGTAGTATTATTACTATTGTTCTTGTTGTTATCTGTGTTAGCAGTAGAAGTAGTAGTAATATTATACACAAGTGAATGTTCAATACGTAACTTCAGAATTGCAATGCTGAAAAATAAAGTTTCTAGATTAGAGTTATATTTACTTCCGCTGCTTCAGGAGCTATGTTTATTTCCTTCCTGGCCCCCTCCAATTAGCTGCAGATTATTATTGTCTGCTGCAACAGTTACAATTATGTTTTAAAGACTTCGCATGTAGCCATGTAAATTCAGTTTCCTCTTCTTCATGCTGTTATTCTATTTTAACCAGCCGCAGACGTGTTGATTGCGGTTGGTGATGGGTTTTGTGCCTCAGTGTCGGATGACAGCGGTGATGTATTGTATTTTGTATTGTAATTGCATTTATATAGCGCTTACTACCCCTGACGAGGCGTCGAAGCGCTTTTTCGGCGAGTAGCACGCTACTCCGGGACCCATAGAGGATTAGTGTTGAATTAGTATAGTGAAACATGCAAGTACATTTTAAGTGGTGGATAGGTTAGTCAGTTATTTGGATTTGGAATGATAGCAGAAGGATAGAGGAGGAAAAAAAGGTTTGTATTTATATAGCGCTTGTTACCCCTGATGGGGTGTTGAAGCACGCTACTCCGGAAGCCCATAAAGGATTAGTGGTGAATTAATATGGTGAAATATGAAAGTAGTTTCAGTGGTGGATATTAGTCAGTTATTTGGAGTGAGAAGGATAGCGGAGGGATAAAAAGGGAAGAAAGGTTTGCATTCATATAGCACTTGTTACCCCTGATGGGTGTTGAAGCGCTTTTCTGGCGAGTAGCACGCCACTCCGGAACCCATTAAGGATTAGTGTTGAAAATTAGTATAGTAAAAAATGAAGTAATTTGAGTAGTGGATATGTTATTCAGTTATTTGGGTAGAGAAGGGTAGGTGGCGGGATAGAAGAGGAAAAGAGGTTTGTATTTATATAGCGCTTGCTACCCCTGATGGGGTTTTGAAGCGCAAGTAGCACGCTACTCTGGAACCCATAAGTATTAGTGTTGAATTAGTATGGTGAAACATGAAAGTAATTTTAGTGGTGGATATGTTAGTCAGTTATTTGGATTGAGAAGGGTTGGGGAGGGTAGAAAGGGAAAAGGTTTGCATTTATATAGCGCTTGTAACCCTGATGGGGTGTTGAGGACGCTTTATTGGCGAGTAGCACGCTACTCTGGAACCCATAAAGGATTAGTGGTGAATTAGTATAGTTGAAAATGGAATTTGAGAATTGAACATGTTAGTCTGTTAATTTTGATTGAAAAGGATAGTGGAGGGATAAAAGAGTGAAGGATTTTTTTTACATTTTTTTTAGGTCTTAGCAATAGGAGGAGGCTTTTGGATGAGTAAAAGGGGGTTTTGGAGGGGAGGAGTCAGGGAAGAGTTTAGAAAGGTTTGTTTTAGGGGATCGGTATAGTAAAAGAGGTGTCAGATGATGCAAGGAGGGTAGAGTAGGAGAGAGTCTAGAAAGGGTTATTTTGGGGATCATAGTAGTGGTATGGGGTTTAGGATAAATGAGAGTGTGGATGTAGAGGATATATTGATAAATGTATAGGATGAGAGATAGGGTAGTTCATTGGAAAGAGTAGTAGAATGAAGTTTGAGATGAGTCAGAAGGTTGGGCTAGAAGATATATTGAGATAAGTATAGGCTGAGAACTAGGGTAGTGCCTTGGAAATGCTAAATTAGAAGAAAGTGATAAATATATAGATCCATAAGCACATTGAAAGTATATAGATACATAAAGGTGGTAAGTATATGTAGATTAAAGATATTGATAGAGGCACAGGATGAGAAATAGGGTAGTGCATTGGATATGCTTTTTCAGGAGAAAAGTAACAGAGACACAGATCCAAGTACATGGAAGATACATAGATGCACAATGGAAGTAAGTACATGTAGACCAAAGATGATATTTATTTATTTATTATTATTATTATTATTATTTTTCTCTCAACAACATAATTATTCTACATGTTTATACAAAGCAATACACAACGATAGGTACATGTCTATAGTGAAAACAAATGCTTATATACAGAGGGATATGCTGTAAATTTCTGTTTGCGTATGGTGCTTATGTGGGGAAGAGCCAATTCTTGAGTAGTTTTCTGAAGATAAGGTGGTTGTCGGTGGATCTTATGTTGGGGGTAAAGAGTTCCATATTTTGGCTGCTTGAACAGAGAAGGATGTGCCACCCATGGTTTTTTTCTTGTATCTTGGGATTTTGAGGCGAGATGCTCCTTTAGAGCGGAGGTTCCTCTGTTGAATGTGTTTGGTGATTTTATTCCTGATGAAGAGCAGTCCCATTCCATGTATTGCTTTGTGGGTGATACAAAGCAGCTTGAACGTGGATCTTCTGGCAACCGGTAACCAATGCAGGGCTTTCAAGGCAGGGGAGATGTGGTCTCGCGGTTTGCTATGCAAGAGTAGTCTGGCAGCCGAGTTCTGAATCCGTTGTAGTCTTTTCATGGTTGTTAAAGGTGATCCGTGGTACAGGCTATTGGCGTAATCGAGTTTGGACAGAACAAGGGAGATGGTAGCTTGGACCTTGTGCGGAAATCCCAAATGAGGGAAAATGCGTTGCAGCGTTTTTATAGTGACAAAGCTTGATCTTGCTAGTTTGTCCACTTGGGCATTCATCGACAGCTTGGAGTCCATGGTCATTCCGAGGTTTCTTACTTCCTTCGATACTTTAGGTGGTGATCCCAGTTGATTAGGCCATGCGGCAAGCGGGTTGTAATGTTTCCAATCGCCACACGTGAGTATTTCCGTTTTTGAAGTATTCAATTTGAGATGGCTCCAAGTCATCCACTGATCCACGGCTCTGAGACAGCTGAAAATTGGTGATTTTCCAATGTCTTTGGGGCATTCCAGTTGAAGGAGTATTTGCGTGTCATCTGCATAGTTATAGCACGTGAGGTGAAATTTATTGATCAGAACTGGTAATGACTTCATGTAGATGTTGAAAAGCATGGGCGAGATGATAGAACCTTGAGGGACCCCTGCTTTTGTGGAGTACGGTTTGGACGAGAAAGGTGGGGTATGGATGACATTAGTTCTGTTTCGAAGGTAGGACGCGATCCAGTCTAGAGCAGTTCCCTCTATGCCGGCTTCATAGAGTCTTTGTTTCAGAGTGTCATGGTCAACCGTGTCAAAGGCAGCCGAGAGGTCCAAGAGGAGTAGCGCAGCAACTCCGTTGCGGTCAACTGTATTTTTCAGGTCATCCCAGATGGCAAGGAGGGCAGATTTAGTGCCTCTCCCCGGACGGAATCCTGTTTGGAAGTCTGAAAGTATGTCATTCTCTTCAATGAATTGTGACATCTGGGCGAACGCTGCTCTTTCTATCAGTTTGCCCAGGAAAGGTCCATTTGTAATGGGTCTGTAGTTGTCAGGGTTCAGCGGGTCCAAGTTTGTTTTCTTCAGTAAAGGGCGTATGTGTGATTTTTTGAGTTCTTCTTGAAATATTCCGGTAGTGAAGGAATCGTTGATGATTCTTCTTACTGGAGTGGCAGCAGAGGTTGTTAAAAGAATTGTTTTGAAAATTTGTGGTGGACAGGGGTCAGAAGGGCTGCCGGCAGGCCTGCTTGCTTTGACCAGGTCCATAAATTCATTGTGTGAGATGTGTTGGAAGGAACGGAGAGGCTTGGTTAGAGTATTCTTGGATTGTTGTTTTGTACAAGGGTTAGTGCTGGTGCTTTGTTTCTGTTTTAAGTATGAGTCCAAGGTGTCTGCTTTGTCCGTGTAATGATTTGCCAGTTTGTCTGTGAAATCTTGAGTAACAGGATGAGTTCCTTCTAGGCAATTTGGTTTGCGAAATTCATTGAGTATTTTATAGAATTCTTTATTTGCACATTTAGCGTTTTGAATTCTGTCTGAATAGTACCTTTTCTTAGCTTTTTTGATAGCCAACTTGTATAATCTGTTAATTTTTTGTAGGTGAAGTTTGTCTTGTTTGGCGTTTGTTTTGAGCCAGGTACGTTGCAGCTTTCTAATTTGTTGTTTTATGTCTTTTATTTCTAAGTTTCTCCAAGGTGCTTTTTTTCTTTTGTTCTGTTGTGTGGTTTTGAGTGGTATCAGGATGTCAAAAGCTTCTTGTAGCCACTCATATAGTTTTTGAACAGAATTTATTGTTTCTAGATTTGTACTTGATGTTAGTTGTGTTTCTAAGTGTTCCAAATTGAGTTTGTTCCACGGCCGATAGGTGGATGGATGTAAGGTAGTTTTAGGTGAGTCGCTTAGTGTTGTTTTATGTTGGAAAGCAAGCAAGTGGTAGTCTGACCATGTGACTGGAGTTATAGTTTGAAAGGTAACTAGTTCAGTATTAGCAAAAATGACATCTAGGATATGTCCAGCGGTGTGTGTCGGTTTGTGGACAATCTGATGGAGGTTCAGTGCGTCTAGGCCAGTGATTTTTGTTTTTGGATGGGTCATATTGGGTTTGTCAAACCAAATGTTGAGGTCACCCAGAACGCATAGGTTGGAGTGAATTGTTATCAGGTTTGAAACTGTGTCTAGAAGTGCGTCTGGGAATGTTGCCTTGCTAGGTGGAGGTCTGTAAAGGAGCAGGAAGTTACAGGAGGAAGACGGTGTAGGATTGCATCTTGTTAGAAGAGCCTCACAATTCTTTATGGAGATGTCATCAATTTTAGTGATATGTATTGTTTGCCTGAATACAACAGCTAGACCACCTCCTTTTTTGGCTATACGATTTTGGGTGATTGTTTGATAGCCTAGAGGAATGGCTTCATGCAGGACTGGAGCCATATCCTCTCCCAACCATGAGTCGGTTATGAATAGTATGTCTGGTTTTGCATCTGTGAAAAGGTCGTAGATGTGATGCTTGTTTTTAGAGAGGGATCGAGCATTTATTAGTAGACAGTTTAGAGAGTGGCCTTTGGTGATTGTGAGACTTTGTTTTGTAGAAGAGTGGTCAGTATTGTGTGGGTTTGTAGCAGGTGTGTTTTTAGAGCTGACATTAGCTGTATTAGGATAGCAATCGTGTAGCTGTTCTGTATCATCTTCTTCATCCAGCATGCTAAGAAGGCATTTTGATGAGTCTGCGTGTGTATGTGGTGGAGATGGTGTTTGAGAGTGAGTTGGAGTGCTGTGTTGTTTTCGTGGTGTAACATTGTGAAGTAGACATGGGGAAGCGAAGTTGTGATGTATGGCATGTTGCTTATATTGTTTGCGTGTGTTTAATGCGGAAGGTGTATGAGTCAGGGGTGGTGGTGCAGCATGTGGGTCATGTAGTAAGGTTCTAAATTGTCCAATGGATGAGAGGCGGTTAGAAGAGAGTTGCTGTGTTGCTGTATCTGTGTTAGGTGTGGTGGAAGAGAGAAAGCTTGGCATTGGAGTTGGTTCCTTTGTGTTTGAAAGGTGGGTGTATGTTTGTATTTTGTGATGGTAAGTATTATGAGGTGTTGTGCTTTGAAGATCTTGTTGTGCTGGTGAGTGTGATATGTTTTGTTTTTGAGGAGTAGTGAAAAGGGGTGCTGATGTATATGTTTCATGCAATGGATTTGGTTGTATAGTATTGTTTGTGAGAGGAGGTTGTACGGTAGAGGGGGTGGTGATGTGTTTATGAGTAGAGTGTATGATGTGTGTAGGTGGGAATGAAGTAGAGGTAAGACTGTTTGTCTTAGACTGGTTTGTTGCAAGAGTTAAAAAGTGTGGTGGTCTGCAGTGTGTGTGTTGTACGTTAGTGTTATTATGGTAGAAGGGAGAGGAGGGTGTTTGTTGGACAAATGATGGAAGGATGATTATATGTTTGTTAGTGATAAAAGGTGGTATGTTAGGTGTAATTACAGCAGAGAGCGTGTGTCTGGATGGGATGTAGTTATGTATGGTGTCAATTGGCGTTGTGTTAGTGATGAGTGTATTGGTTAGTGGTATAGGATAGGGTTGTGTACTGTTTCTAGGTGATGGTGGATATGTGTGGTAGTTGGGATAGTAGGGTGTATAGATGTGGTTTGGTTAGTTTTGTAGTGCATGCTGGTACATTAATCTGTGCATAGTGTTGTGCGTGGTGTACATTTGGTGTGTGTGTTGCTCTGTTTGTGGATGTGGATGGTGTGGGCTGGGTGTTGCTTAATGGGAAGATGGACAGCATTTCTGGCCCTGGCCAGTCTCGAACAGGCTCAAACAGGCAACTGCCCTTGTCCTCTCTGCCCTTAACATGCTCAAACAGGCAACTGCCCTTGTCCTCTCTGCCCTTAGCCTCGATGCCCGGGCTGAGACGCCCTAACCCTGGCCTTTCATAGCCCTAGTAATTAGGTGACCCCGTCAGCCAATGGGAACCCTAGCCCTAACACTATCCAATCACAACACTAGCCCTAAAAATCTAGAACCAATAGGAGATCAGGACCTTACAGCCAATATTAGCCCTATATCCAAGCACCCAATAAGTTCAAACCCCTGATCTCTACGTCCAATAGAGGCCCTAGCCCTACCAGTAGTCCCAACCCTAGTCCAAGCAACCAATGGGACAGGAAGCCCTAGTCCCTCCTACTCTTAGTACCACACCTAGTCCAACAACCAATAACACCAGAAGCCCTAATCGCTACTTCCAATTAAAGGACTAACCCTAGCCCTAGTTCCACCTTAGTCCCAACAACCAATAACACAGGAAGCCCTAGTCCCTACTTCCAATAGAAATCATAACCCTAGCCCTAGTCCCAACCCTACATTGATTGAATCACAGACCCAGAAACCAATCAGAACCCTCAAATACCCAACCAATGAGGACACTAACCCAATCCAATAGAAACATCAGATACAAACACCAATCAGTGTATACATGTACCAACCACTAGCAGACTATATAAGGTCCCAGCAACCTCAGACAAGGTTTGCTGGCCAGGGAGGTTGGAAGCTGCTTCTCCTGATCAGAATCTCCTAGGAGACAGACAGGCTCAATCCACACTTTGGACTTCCTTCAGGTAAAGGCCTCACAAACTTGAAATCTAACAATACTGTTTGAATACAACTTTACTCCCTCTCCTGGCCAAAAAATGAAGTGCACAGTCCATATTAAACACAGTTTAAACAGCTCACAGAAGCACCCTCTGATGTAGAATATCCCTGTTGCTGGGGGGGGAGGCAGGGGGGGCTGGTTTCAGTGGCTTGATAACACAAAATGGTGGCTGGGGGTGCACTGTTTAACATACAGGTCTTAGCACAGAGCAAAGGAGAAATTTGGAGGGAAAACTGAATAGTCACCAGGAATGAGAGGGAAAGACTACAGAGTTTGGACTGCAAATCCCACAATTCAACACGTTAAATGGAAGCAATCATGGGCAGGAAAACCACAAGTTTAAAACACAAAACAGGTGATAAAATATGCAATCACAGGCAGGTTAAAACTACAATTTTAAACTGTAACAACCACAGGCAAAGACAGTAATCACAGAAAGGGAAAATCGTTTTTTAAAAGCTTTTGGGGGGGGAGGGGGGAGGAAGAGACAGCACTAGTCTGCCTCCTTACCACTTCCTGGACTCTGCTCACTGCAATCTGGGGCACAGGTAGGCTGCAACTCACAAGATGGAGGAGAATGATTTGGGGTGCACCCAGCAAAGCCTTAAGGGGTCTGGGCAGGTGTGAGGGGAGGGCTCAAAGTTGCCTGGGAGCTGAATAGCCAATCCCCCGTCCCAGGTCTGCTGGCCTGGGGGTGGGGACTGGGACTGGGGAGCTGCTCTATTCACAGATCTCCTAGGAGACCGACAGGCTCAATCCACACTTTGGACTTCCTTCAGGTAAAGGCCTCACAAACTTGAAATCTAACAATACTGTTTGTATAAAACTTTGCTCCCTCTCCTGGCCAAAAACCGAAGTGCACAGTCCCTATTAAACACAGTTTAAACAGCTCACAGAAGCACCCTCTGATGTAGAATATCCCTGTTCCTGGGGGGGGGCAGGGGGGGCTGGTTTCACTTGCTTGATAACACAAAATGGTGGCTGGGGGTGCACTGTTTAACATACAGGTCTTAGCACAGAGCAAAGGAGAAATTTGGAGGGAAAACTGAATAGTCACCAGGAATGAGAGGGAAAGACTACAGAGTTTGGACTGCAAATCCCACAATTCAACACGTTAAATGGAAGCAATCATGGGCAGGAAAACCACAAGTTTAAAACACAAAACAGGTGATAAAATATGCAATCACAGGCAGGTTAAAACTACAATTTTAAACTGTAACAACCACAGGCAAAGACAGTAATCACAGAAAGGGAAAATCGTTTTTTAAAAACTTTTTTTGGGGGGGGGAGGAAGAGACAGCACTAGTCTGCCTCCTTACCACTTCCTGGACTCTGCTCACTGCAATCTGGGGCACAGGTAGGCACTTCCTTATTTATTATATTATACTGTTGCAAATAATATGATGGGGGTTCTGCTGCTTGGTGTGTTGATCTTAAGGTCCATGATGGGAGAAAAGGCTACTTTTTTCTTTGATTCCCTATTCACACAAGAGAGACTGTTTTTGTCAGTCTCACAAATGTCTACACTGTATTATGTTTTTTTAATAACTGAGGTAATACATTTAATAATAATATTAATAAGTGTGACCACACACAAAGTTATATATTATATTTGTTTGTTTGTACTAGTAGTAATTAAACCACAACAATGAATACCACGTTTCACTGATGTTCTTCTTGCTTCTTTGCTTTTAGGTGCACAAAAGAGGAGGAGGCGTCATCACCCATTGTACTGCCAGACAGAAGTCCTGCAGCGCACATTGTCACGTGACGTGTGACCACAGACATCTCTTCAACTTACTTGTGCCACTGCGTGCTGCTGACATCTGAATAAGATAGCCCCAAAGAAAGGTACCAGGTCCTCCAGTACCAAGAAAGTTGCCAGTGAGAAGAAGGAACTGCCATTTACCAAGACTGGTGTGCCGCCCAAGATCTTTTTTGGGAAACCAAAAATTGCGTCTGCAGCAGCGGTGTCCGAGGAGCAAGCTGGGAGTAGCACACCTGCATCAGTGGACCCACCCCACCAACCTAGGCCCAAGCCCATGTCTGTCGCTGAGGCAGCCAGTCTAATCACTTCAACGCCGACGAGCAGTGATGTTGAAATTAACTTATCGTTATCGCAAAGTAGTACCCAATCAATGCAGGGAACTGAGATAAGTGGGCAACAACAGCCGCAACCGCCCCCCGAAGTAGGGGCAGTTCAGGAGATAGAACTTCCTGCAGAGGAAGAAGAACAAGCCACTCTTTCAGAAGATCCATTGTCTTCCAGATCCCCAGCTAGGAAAAGGAGGGTTAGTCCATCAACTTCTTCTCCAAGCCCCCCTTCCGATGATCTAGACGCCACTTGGATCCCACCACCTCAGTCTGAGAGTGAGACACGCCACGAGACAAGGCTAGGGAAAAGGAAGGTTCCAGAAAGCCTTAGAGTTATGGAGGTAGATGTAGAAGAGGAGGATGATGCCGAGCCAGTCAACATCATGGACATTAGTCCCGCCCCACTGGAGACCAACATTACCCCATCCCAAATTGCTGTGAGGGATGTGGCACAGATACCACCAACACAGATTATACCACCAACACCACCTCCAGCTTCCATATTTTGCCGGTCGCCATGTACATCCACCACGAGTACCACCTCAGTAGAAGTAGGTACTGCAGAGAGTCAAACTTCATGCCCACCTACCAGTTCATCCGGCATTGCAAGTGGCACCAGCAGCAGCGCCAGAAAGTTGACCTCCCCAGTTTGGGACTTCTTTTCGGTTAGCACGAAGGAGGTGAACATTTCTATATGCTCCATTTGTGGACAAGGTGTTAGTCGGGGTAAGCTTGGTACAAACTATGGTACCGGAGGCCAAACTACCCATCTGAAGAAACACCACTTGATCCAGTGGGAGGCGCACCTTAGCGGCCAAATAACTGCACCCATTGCTGTTGGTGGGAATGAAGAAGTAGAAGATACGATAGCGGTGGAAGGTGAACAAGAGGAAGACATTTTCTCTGGTACACAAAGTAGCCCTGTCCCCAGCAGTGCAGTGGTACTACCCACATCCTCATCAGCAACATCGCAGTGGCACAAGAGTAAGAGTCAGCCTGAGACACCAAGGGGTCCCAGGCAAGAGAGTACTGCAACGAAAAAACATGCGTTGAGCCTAACAACATCTGGCGTCAAGAAGTCACCTGCATCAGTGGCACCAGAAAAGAAAAAAAGTCCAGCCTACCATTCTCAGCATGTTTAGGTCAGAGGGTCAATACGAACGCAACCACCCAACGGCACGTTTGTACAATGCGAATCTGGCTAAAATGTTAGCGCTGGACCTCCTCCCTTTTTCTTTTGTGGAAGGGGTGGGTTTTCTTGAATTTGTGACAGCCATCTGCCCAAAATGGAAGGTTCCCAGCCGGTCCTTATTTCACCAGAGTTGCTGTTCCAGCACTACATCACGACGTGCTGGAATTGCTTGGACAAGCTTTGCAGCAGAGTGCTGTTCACACTATACACATGACACTAGACATGTGGACCAGTTGCCAAGCCACTGATTACATGTGCATCACTGCACACTGGATCTCTTTTGTGGGGGTTAGAGAAAAGATATCTGCAGCAGGTGTTGTTAACAATGCTGAGATTTTTAATGCCACTCGGAAACATGCAACTGTAGCCATGTTCGCCATGGAGAAATTTCATACTGCTGCAAACATTTTGGAAGACTTTGACAGCAAGGTCTTTGAATGGCTGCACCCAAGAGGGCTTAACATTGGTTTTGTTGCCACGGACAATGACAGTAATATAGTTAAGGCCATGTTCTATGGTAGCTATTTCAGGGTCCTGTGCACACTGCATTAACATCATTGTTCAAGACTTTCTGAAAAAAGAAGACCGAGTCAGCAACTTACTGACCACCTACAGAAGAATCTGAACACATTTCAACCATTCTTTTAAATCCCGGAAGCAGCTGAGGATCATTCAACGTGAGCATAGAATGCCAGTGACCTACTTCTGGGTGAACCATCAACATGTTGGAACTCAACTTATTACATGCTTGAACGTCTGTTTGAGCAGTACAGACCAATCAATGAATATGTCATGCAAAGAGGGGATGCTACTGTGAAAGGCATGATCATTGAGATGGACCAATGGGGCCTAGTTAAATGCCTGACAGAGATGCTACTTCCTTTCGAGCTCTTCACACGTGAAGTCAGCAAGGAGGACTGTACTATGGGCCAAGCTATCCCATTGTTGCACATGCTACAGGAACAGCTGAAGGGGGTGTCTGCAATGTTCGCAGGTGTGGAGGAAAAAAGAAGCATATGAGTTGGTGGAGAGCTTAACCCTTCAGCTTATCTGAAAATACAAGGGTGCAAAGAGGCATTGTGTCATCCAACCATTACATTTGTGCCACAATTCTGGATCCACGGTACAATCAAGTACTGAACACATTGATTCCTTTTTTTAGAAGGGGATGTTGTCAATTACAAAACTTGGATAGCTGCGGAAGCCAGTCGCTTAGAAACAGAACGGCTGGGAATTAGAGGCCTGCTGCTCCAGGCCATGTCACTCCGGGGTGTAGCACCCTCCCGGAAGGTAGGTCAGAAGTCCTCCTTTAAGCGCCCTTGGCGCAAATTGAATTGGGATCAATTCCACACCCTTCGCTCAACAAATATTCCCAGTCTGCCTGCTGACCCGGATGATGCTAATAAAGCGTTATGTGACTGGATTCTCCAGCCCCTGGACACACTTATTCCTGCCAAGTGGTCTAAGAACCATAATTCTAACTCTAGCCCTTGGTATAATGACAAGCTGGCGACCATGCGCAAGGCATGTAAACGGCTGGAGCGGGTTTGGAGACGGGACTACAACCCGGTCTCGAAGGGGTGCTATCAGGCTGCTATTAAAAACTACCACAGGTCCATCCAATCAGAACGGGCAGCTTTCTATGCAAAGGAAATTAGGGAGAGTTGCAATCCGGCCAAAAGTATTTTCTCGATACTTACAGACCTTAAATCACGGAAGACATCAACAGTCCCTTTGATCACGTCGGAACAGCAGTGTGAGGACCTCGCCACCTTCTTTGTTAGGAAGGTGGAAAACATTTATCTGTCCTTCCCGCCAGTCCCAGCGTGTTTAAGTGCTGTACCAAGACCCCTCACTACCTGCACCCTGGCGGCCTTTCCACCTATCTCTCAGGATCAGCTGCACTTGCTATGCAGCAAAATTAAATCCGGCTCTCCTGCTGACCTTCTTAAGCCCGACCAATTTAGGAAAAGTTTGCCTGTGCTCCTGGCACCTTTGTGCCAGGTGATCAATAGGTCCCTCTCCATGGCGGTTGTCCCTAGGATGTGGAAGCAGGCATGGGTGGTCCCTCTGCTTAAGAAACCCACTCTGGATCCAGCTAAACCAGAGAACTTCCGCCCTATTTCTCTCTTGCCATGGGCGTCTAAGATCGCTGAGGCCTATATTAACTCCCTCCTAACAGAATTCCTGAATAAAAACAACATTCTAGACCCCTCTCAGAATGGTTTTCGCCCAGGCCACAGCACGGAGTTGGCGCTCCAAGCTGTGACAGAACATCTGCAGACAGCACTAGATGCTGGGCGCACTTCGGCAATGATATTATTAGACCTCAATGCCGCATTTGATACGGTCTCCCATCCAATTCTGCTGCAACGTCTGGAGGAGGCAGGCATATTGGGCTCCGCCCTAGATTGGCTCACTTCTTTTCTTTCTGAGAGGACGTTCCAGGTGACAGCCCCCCCCTTTACCTCTGGTGTTCACACCATTAAACAGGGTGTGCCACAGGGCTCATCCTTGAGCCCATTGTTATTTAATCTGTATGTCCAACCTCTGGCCGCTGTAGCCAGGAACAGAGGGCTGACTATTGTCTCCTATCCCGACGACACACAGTTGGTAGTGGCACTCTCGGACGACTCTACGCAGGATGCTCCCAAGTTTCAGAGCTATCTTGCAGCCGTCGCTGAGTGGATGACTGCCAACTGTCTCCAGCTTAACGCCAGCAAGTCTGAGGTGTTGTTGGTTGGGAAAGACTCTGGGCTATGGAGTGAGCATTGGTGGCCCGCAACCCCTCGGCAGCGCCCTCCCCCAAGCAGGTGGTAAAAAATCTGGGGGTGCGGATGGACTCGGCCCTCAGTTTTCAAGTCCAAACTAAAAAGGTGGCAGGGACATGTTTCGGGCTACTGCGGGGGCTCAAACCTTTACTGGGTTGTTTTGACCCGTCGACCCGGCAAGTCATCGTCCAGGCCTCAATTTTGTCGAGACTGGATTATGCCAGCTCGCTCTATCTGGGGACCAATAAGGCAGAAATTTTGAGACTACAGAGGGTCCAAAATTCGGCTGCCAGGACCCTTCTCGGTCTCCCTAGAGTGTGTTCTGCGGTGGATGCCATTCGCCGGCTTAACTGGTTGCCGGTGGCCAGGCGGATAGAGTTTAAAGCTCTCTGCATGGCCTTTAAGATTCTGAAATCTGCCTCCCATGGATCTTGGCCAACCTGCTTTTGCCCTATGTACCCACCCGCCAACTCCGCTCTTTGGGGCAACACCTGGTGGTGGTCCCCCGGGTAAGGAGGATGCACGCTGGGGTGCGTTCTTTTCACACCATGGCGGCAAAACTCTGGAACTCTCTTCCTTTACAGACCCGCAGCTTGAGCAACTACCTAGCATTCCGGAAGGCAATCAAAACACTTCTCTTTCCTTTGCCGTAGGCTCTAGCTCTCACCAGGGCCCCTGTTCTTTCACTGCTGTCAGCGCCGGGACGCCTCTTCGCTGGGGCAGCTGTGCACTATATAAAAATGTTATAACATAACATAACAAGTACTGCAGGGCAACCGGCGTCAAGTTCAACTTCAGAACCTGAGGGCAGTGCGGTTGGCTCACAGCAGTCAAAACCACCAACAACACCAAAAACTACATCAACAACAACAAGAACAGGAGCATCAGCCCCACCAAAATCAGCACAGGAATGGTTTCTACTGCAAGGGCTTGTTAGGTCCAGTGCTGAGGCAAAGGCAAAAGAGGCCGAGCAAAGGGGAGCACCCCTGAGCATTGAGCGGATGGTCCAGTCCTATATGGATGACCCAACAGAGGTCTTCATTGATCAAAACCCATTGCTGTATTGGTATGGGAAAAGGCACCAATGGCCAGTGCTCAGCAGGCTGGCGATAAACTATCTGGCTTGCCCTATCGCAAGTGTCTCTTCTGAGCGTGTTTTCAGTGCTGCAAGTGCCGTTCTGACAGTGAGAAGGACCAGTCTCTCACCCCAAAACGTAGAGAGGTTAACCATGATCAAAATTAATCAGCAATTTATACCACTGGATTACACCATACCTGAAGTAGCACAGCAGGAAGATGATGACGGCGACTTAGGTCATGGAAGTAGTGTGTTAGATGACCTACCTCTGAGTGAACCACCAGAGTTTAAGGACGAGCTCTACTTCCCTGACAAGTAGGCTTTTTCGATTTCCAGTTACTTTCTTTGTTTCTTTGACCCCCCAAAAAGAGAAACCCCCCCAAAAAAAAGATATAGCTAAGTAACATTATTTACTTTATTATTTGTGTGTGTCACTTTCTTTCTGGTTCACAAATCCATCCCCACCGTCTTACTCTTTTTATTGCCGGATCAGAGTTGCAACTGTGTGCAGTCAGTGAAGAAGTAAGTCCACTCCTCCGAGTCCTGCTCCAGTCCTGACTCGCCCTAAATCCATTTCCCTCAAGCCAGACATTGGATGGAGAATAGTACAAGAAATGTGAAATGTGTGCCTGCCTCGTCGAGTTCCTCCAAATAACCTGACTATAGCTATCCTCCTTTCCGATCCTAGAGGGACTGTCCCGTAAGAACAGGTAAATGATGGCATGCATTGGACGCTGACTCTGAGTGATTGGTGTTTGTGTTGTTGTTGTGCATGATGTTTACTAGTATTAATGTACACACAAAAAAGTGACTCAAGTCAATGTTTCCCTTCTTGTTGTTCAATAACAAAATTGTACTACTGCAGGCCGATCCATTGCATTTTCGATTCTGGACTCACTTGGTACACTACAGAATTGAACACCATGATGACCATACCATACTTGCAGTCAGTCAGTAGGATCAGAAATAATTGATGTAATAACTCGGGCGTTTCATGAAGTGGCCTAAAAGGTAAACAAGTCAACAACAACAACACCAGACCTACATGTATGTGTAGTGGTGGAGGCGAGTGTAGTGGCATGACTGACAGCGGTGCATTGATTTAGTTACTTAATTTGGAAAATGCTATGTTGCTGTGTATTTGTGTGTGCTCAGTGCTGTCTGGCTCAAACTCTAAGCTAAGTGGAGGTTGGGTGGGCGCCGCGGGCCTGCTCCTGTTGTTATTGTAGATGCTGGAAACAGTCAGAGTAGACATGTTTTAGCCATGCCGCCTCTGAAAGTTTTCTTGTTGCACTTCTCCTTAATTTATGCAGTTTATCTTTACTTTTCTCCTTGATTTTTCAATATCCCTTTTGTTTTTCCATCTACACTTACAGGCCGGCCTTTACCCTCTGTCCCTCTGCTATACTGGGAAAAACAACTCAGACTTCCTTACCAATCTGCATCCGCCAGGCAGGCACCCAAGATTGATGGAGGGAGCGTCCATGGAAGGAAGGGCCAAGAGGAATGCCAACTGCCGAGATGCAACTCCAATTTGACCATAACATAGTTTTAGTATCATATTATTTTCATTTGATTAATTTTTTCTCTTCAATCATTACGACTGTGTGTGTTGTTGTTATTATGTTTGCTTATATTTGACTCCTACAGATATTTTTAAAATTTCTTTTCTAGCTTTAAAAGGAAGCCCAGTACAACAGAACATAAAATGTATGTAACTTGGGTCTCTCTGGGGGCAGACAGGCAAGGCAATTGCATAATAATAATATTTAATTGTATATACTGCTGCCCTGTACTACTACTAGTCTAGTACTACTCATCATCAAGTCATCATCATGCATGCATTTCCTTTTTCTCCCTTAACTGATTTAAGATGGTCGTCTGCCAAGATTGTGTGTTGTCCATGTGTACTGTTTGTCTTTGTCAAACCTTTCCCTCAAATACCCCTTCCCAACCATTCATCAAACCCTAACCCTCTTCCCCCGGGCTGTGTGATTTATATTGAGATGTGACTAAATTAAATTTACACCAATAATTGATCACACACTCGTTGGGGCGGATGTGGTGAAAGCAACACTAACTCAAGGCAAGGCGAGGATCTTCTTCTGCTTGCCCACCCATGCTCAGTATTCGCGAGTAAATTGTTTTTCCAGAGGAACATAATCCATCATAATTATAATTGCCGGCATCGATTCATCATCCTTCCAGTACTAAAGGTTACTCTTGTCCACTTCATAGGTCAAGTCAACTTCAGTTTGTATCTTGTACTAGGCTATCCCCTCCACCGTTATGTTTTATTTTACTTTAGCATTGCTTATCATCATCATGGCTCCTTGTTTGCCAGTCTTCATATGTACTGCTGATTGCACCTTGATAATCACCGAAACAATAACCCCATCCACACCTGGGTTTTTGATCGGACTGTGATGCCTCATCTCTCCAACTCCCTCGTTTGATTTCGACATTCTCAGATTAAACCTGATCTTTGTCCTGACAGCGGAGTCCGAGCATTATGGCTGATGCCCGGTGGAGCTGCCTAGACAGCTATAGAGGAGTTCGGCCAGGGTTCACCCCCTCGGCCGTCACCTACCCAGCCGGACATTGGGCACAGTTTCTCCCCGTCTCTCTGTTATGTCTCCTTCCTCCCCCTCCCTCCGACGAATTACCGTAACATCGCTTTTTTATCCTATGTTTGATTATGCTCTTGTAACAGATGTAACTTGTAACTCCTTGATCCTCATGTAAAGCGCTCTGATACCTCCGGGTCTAGCCAGCGCTATATAAAACTTTTCAAATAAATAAATAAATACTGTACTTTTACTACTCGTTCCCGAGTCTCCCTCAGGCGACTGACTGTCTCATTTTCTTTTTTTGCAAATGCTACTGTCACTGTCAGTGTCTACTTCTACCACCACCATGGCATCTTGGAAAACCAAACCATCATCACCATGCAGCCATCGCTTTGCCTAAGTAAAAATAAACATCAATCAAAGGTAAGAGAAGAAGTTTGGGGGAGGCATAATTAATATGGAAATTAATTCATTAATTCACACACCCGCACCCTTCCAAGTCCAGTTGCAGACTGCATAGACTGGGAGCAGAGACTGACAGTACTAGTAGGAGAAGTCACAACTGAGGGTACCGCATCTATCTGCTGGTGTGTTACACTATTGCAGATTATTATTTCAATCAAAAACTGGCTGCGGCCCTGCAGCAGCAAAGGAAACCGTGTGAAGTAAAAGAGTAACCCCCCCACAAAACATCTACATTGTATATAAAGTAAGTATAAATAATTTATTACCCTAACAAAATAAACTATTGGAAAAACCCACAACACCTGACCCACCCCTCTCCCTAACCCCAACCAATGTCCGAAGATTGTCCACTCCAAAAGTCTATTGTCCATATAAACTCCAACTTTCCCCCAACGCCCCACCACCCACCTAAATTTTTTTAAAAAGGGGCAAGGCGACGGAGTTCTAGCGGCGGGCTTGCAGTTGCCAGTTAATCTCCAGGACCTCCTTTACCCGCTCCTCTAGGCGCGCCATCCGGAGGAGCATGCAGCCCTTGAATGCTCTACAATTGCATCCACAGGGGGGGCAGGAGTGTTGAATGAAGATGAAGTGCGGCGGGTGACTGGCAGACTGCAGAACCGTATAACTGGGGGGGCCTGGCTGGGGCCCGGGGCAGTGGAGGAGGCTGCAGCTGCTGCCGCCTCCTCCTCCTCCTCCGCCAGAGCCACCAGCCGCCGATATTCTATGCAGGTGGCCTCCAGCTTCCGGCGCCGGGCCATGACTGCTAACTCCTTCCTGCTTAATTGGGAAGGAGTAGCTATATCAAGAAAGAAAAAAAGACAATTGTAACCAATACTCTTAGCAAAACTGTAGCACAAAATTAATTATACACATAATGGCACAGTAGCACTAGAAAGCACAGTACATAACATTTGTGGTATCCTCCCACTTCCTCAGCCTTTAACATATGTGAGAGTATCAGGCATTACTACTACTAGGCACTATGGAGTAGACAAGTCTTTCTCTTCTCTCTCTCTTGTTTAGCTAAATTAACCTTGGTGGCATGCCAGCTCAGTCAACTTGCGCCTTAGACAGACATACTCGTGTCACAGACTCACGTTATTTTATTTACTACTGTCTGCAGGTGGGTCAGCTGTAGTTTACAACTACACAATTATCTTATTTTTCTATTATGGCCATACTCTGTTACATCAAAGTCAACTGCTTAATTTCACTTTCACCCTGACAAGGCAGATGATATCTGATCCAAATGATCATTGATTATATATGGGACGAAGGCAGCCGATAGGCCACCCATGGCAGGCTGACACAGTCGAAAATGACATAGGGACTAGGGAGTGGGCCTCGGAATTGGAGGGAGGCGCTTGATAATGGTGGGTGAGTCTGGGTACATACATACACAATATATATGCTGTGTTTGCAAACTACTATGAGTCAAGGGAGTATTCTGAAATACAACCTTGAATCAAAAACCTTTGAAAAAAACAGTCCTTGTTTCTCTTACCAGCGATTTTCCATTTATCATTGCATTGCTCTTCTAGCATTATATTTTTTAATTTGAATCTCTTATTCTATTCTCCTCGGTTTTGCTACTCTGCCACAGTTTATTTTTCTTTTACATTGTCTTCATCCAGTGACAGTCTCCACCTATGCTATGATGATTGTACCATCCAGGCATCCATCCATTTAAAGTAAACATGGCTATCATTCTTCTTAAATAATCTCTCAACAAACCTTTCACCAACAACATACATTTGTAATTTTTTTTTTAACCACCACCCATGCGTCCCTCCTTGCTTGCCTTTGAGTTTGACCCATGAAACCCCCCGGAGGATTCTTCCTATCACCCATACAGTTTCACCCACCCAGGCAGGCATCCTTTCTTTCACCTTACACCCATCCTTCAACCACCCATGCATCCGATTCCTATCAGCCACCTATGCATCCCACGCATCCTTCTCTGCCAGTCATATATATATTATTACATGTCGCCCATCCTTCCTCCTTCCATCCTTCTTTCCCTTTTCGTTCAACCCATCCATCAAGGTCGTATGACTCTCAGTCTTCTTCATAAAACTTTCCCAGCTGAGTTGGAGTCAGATAGCAGAGGCCATTAGATACTCAACTCCTGCCGCTAATGCTATTGCTAATGCTAAGTAAAGTGTGTCTTCTTCAACCGTTGTTGACAACAACTTAGTCTCTCTCAACAGTATAGTACAGTACACCCTTGCAGCGACTGTGTAACTATTGTCAATGGGCCCGATTCACAGAACTAACTTACTACAAAATCCTAAACTTACTACCATTTTGGTATTCACAGAAGGCACTTACTCATTTTGGTATTCACAGAAGGTACTTACTCATTTTGGTATTCACAGAATGCACTTACTCATACTAACTTTATGTCCGCACTCGGGCTGGAGATTCCGGCCCAGTGGTGGAGATTCCGGCCCGGAGGTGGAGATTCCGGCCCGGAGGTGGAGATTCCGGCCCGATGGTGGAGATACAGGCCCAGTTGTGGAGATTTCGGCCGGTGGCGGAATCTCTGCCACCGGCCGGAATCTCCACCACCGGCCGGAATCTCCACCATCGGGCCGGAATCTCCACCTCCGGACCGGAATCTCCACCTCCGGGCCGGAATCTCCACCACCGGGCCGGAATCTCCGGCCCAAGTGCAGACATAAAGTTAGTATGAGTAAGTGCATTCTGTGAATACCAAAATGAGTAAGTGCCTTCTGTGAATACCAAAATGAGTAAGTACCTTCTGTGAATACCAAAATTAGTAAGTGCCTTCTGTGAATACCAAAATGGTAGTAAGTTTAGGATTTTGTAGTAAGTTAGTTCAGTGAATCGGGCCCAATAAGTAAGGAATATAAGTACAACTTACCACCGCCTGCCACTGCTGCTGGCTCACCCACCCCTGCAGAAGCTGCTGCATCTACTCCCTCCTGGCTGGCGTCGCATGCCCCGCCGCTGGCCCCGGCACTGGTGGTCGGTATGCCTAGAAAAAACATTACACATTTTTTAGATGCCATACACACCACCCCCTGTTTATTTATTTTCACTAGCAAGATTGAGAAAATACAATACATACATACATATACCACATACATCTTTACAAATCGGGTACTAGAGTAGAGTAGACAGTAGTATGTCCTATCCTATTCCTATCAAAAATAGTAAAATATCTGGTTGGGTATTTTGTTGGTGGCAATTGTTGAAAAGCCTCTCAAGATTAAGAAGAGGACAACCCAAAGGACTGGACTCAGTGGCTAGAGCTATTGGTGAATCTGAGTTTTAAAACCTTTTAAAAATAAAGAGTGGCCAACTGGAAACGGAAATAATAGTTCATAAAAAATAAGGTGCATTAAAAGTTAGGGGAATATAATTATTAATATTAACAACAGGAGGACTTTCTGGGGCCAGCAGCAGAGCCCTTGGTAGAGGAGCGATCCTGGCCCTGAGAGGCATCTCCAGCTCCGAGTCCCGCCTCAGACGACCCCATCGTCTTCTTGCCCCTGAATGCTGATCATGTAAGATATAATAAAGAGACAAAAATTGATTGGTGTGAAACAAATAAAGGGGCATATTATCAAGGGCTTTATCGCCGCTTTAGCAGCACTTTTTGCCGCTAAAGCGGCGATAATTTTATCGCCCTATTAGCAAGCTGTCGCTAACAGGCGTTAGCGACAGCTTTCAGGCGTTAGAGGCCGCGTTAACCATCGCCTTGCATGTCAGCGATAATTATCGCTAATGACATGCAAGGAAGGCGTTCCCTACTAAAAGCGACTGAAAACAGTCGCTAATCCCACTACCCCCTATTAGCAAGGCAGGCGAGCGATATAATAATTCGCGCTAAGCGCGTTTATCGCTATATTTTATCTCCTGCTAGTGAGGATGACTTACCTGTTTAAGGTATAGGAGGTGGATTCTAATGCTGAATCCACCTTAGCGATAATGCGAGAATATCGCTGCTTTTCCAGCGATATTCTCACATTTTACCGCTATCGCTGGAAATTTTATTGCTATGGAGATAAACCTTGTTAATAGGGTGTTATCTCAGCAATATTTTCCAGCGATAGGCGGCGTTAACCAAAGTCGCGGTCAGCGATAAATATCGCTATTCCTTGCTAATATGCCCCAAAATATTTTTAAAAACGCTCTAAAAACATTTTTGGACAGGAAACAACAATTGCAATAAAATTGACCTATCTAATCTGATCGACTGGTAGTAGTATCGTGGACCGTCTAGTTATTATTATTTATTAATCCAGTGTTCCATTCTGATTCCAGAATCCTAAACTTGTAAGTAAGTACCACCTAGCCTAGCCCGCCTTTTTCAGAGACATTGGAAATGAATTCAATTGCCAAAAAATATATTTGCTTCTTCTAAGTTTCAATCTCATTCAAAATCAAATCATCAATTAATCAACCCCCTTTGATGGGCCAATTGTTTACTAAGTCTGCATTTCCATTTATTTTAGTCCTCAAAAATGCATAAAAGGACACATGCATATTGCATACACAAAATTGTTGGTTGGTTGCTGCTGATGTGCTGCTGATGAGTTGCTGTATTACTCACTCACTAACAAACTACAAAAGGTTCTACTAAGGACTGGAGTCAGCAGCACGTGGCGGAGAACGCGTCACGCCACGGGCCGCTAACAAATTACTAACTAATACTAAGTAACTAAACTACCTACCTACCAGCACTATCTTAGTGACAGGACAAAGGAAAGGAGTCTCTCTAGCATTACCTAACTTAAGTTCTATAAACTCTCCTACATAATCAGCCCAAGCGAGCGCAAAATTACAAACAAGTAAGATTAGTAGCGCCGAGCACCTGTCTAGTGTCAAGAAGGATAACAATCACATAAGATTTTTAAACGAAACTTACCTGCATGTAAGCAGCAGCATTCTTGCTATTTGGGAAAAAAATAATATTCGCAATAACACAGAACAGAACACACAATACTACTATAATTAGCTACTCACCAAGCCCCACGACCTCAACACCTAGCAGGTCCAGCAGGTCCTGCTCCCGGTCCAAGATGTTGACCACTGGTGAGTCAGCTGCTTGTGGGTGCGCCGGACCTCAGAGCAGCGAAACACTGCTCAGCGCACCCTCGCCCACCGGCAGTGACGCTTCTAGGTAGCGTAGCCGGGCCTGCCACCTGCTGCCAAGGTTAAGGGTAGGTGGCGCTGTACAAAAAAAACAAGGGTGGCCACCTCCACCTCGAAGAATAGGGCCCGGGGCTGAACCCCTTCCAGGCGCAGTCTTCCGCAAGGAAGGCGGCTTTTGGCCTCACTACATTGGCCTGCCCCTTCTGGCTAGCCTTAGCCATGGTTCTGGGAGGGCGGGCGGAAAACAAAAATGTAGAAGTAAAAAATAAAGTCAGGAGAAGAAGTAGGAAAGTAAAAAAAGAAAAAAGCAAGTAATACAAAAACAGTACAGAAACACAGTAAAAGTAGAAATAAAACACTAAATATACACTTAGGGAGAGAGAGGGATAGATAATAAATAAAAAAGATCAGAAAAAAAGTGTAAGAAACAAAGGATTGAAAAGATTGGAGAGGGATGAAAAACGGGCCCCAGAACCATGCAAAGTGTAGAAAAACAAGATGGCTGCGCCCATTGGCGACCGCGTGGTGAAGTTTGCGCGATATTTCCCCCTAACACGCAATCCACAATGCCAAACGTCAGAAAACGTCTCGCGAGCATGCGTAAGCATGCGCGAGCATGCGGGATGAGCAACTCTGCATGCTCGTGGAACTTCGCGTAGCGTTGCAGAGTTTTTTGACCGCTTCGCGTAGGTTCGCGTAGCGCGGCTACACGAACTCCGCCCGGGCTTAGTATATATCTTTAAGTCTCAGAAACATTTACGGAAGACTTACACTCATGGGATGATGTCATGAGTGATGTAATTTGAGATGTCATCAATGATGTCATGAGTGATGAAATATGTGAAGTCAGAAGTAGGGCATTTGGGTAACTATAACTGTTGAATTTTACTCATTTTGTACGAGTAAAATGTGAGCCTAAATATAACGACCCTGTAACCTTTGTTTTTGTCAGTGAATTTCTAAGGTGTTTTTAATTCTATTTCCTTACTATAACGTCCCTGTAACCTTTGTTTTTCAGTGAATTTCTAAGTTTTACAAAAATCTATTTCCTTACTATAATGTCCCTGTAACCTTTGTTTTTTTCAGTGAATTTCTAATTTAAAAAAAAAAAATATTTCCTACCTTTGGTGCCTCAGTGAGTGTGTGACTGAGTGCCTCAATGGGTGTGTGACTGGGGTGTGTGTATGAGGATTCTGGGATTACTTGCATACATGTGTCACTGGGTGTGTGAGTGAGTGCATCACTGTCTGAGTGAGTCTCTGACTATTTGAGTAGATTCTAAGTGGGTGCACGAGTGTCTGAGTGGGTCAGTGACTGGGTGCATGAGTTTTTGAGTGGATTTGACACTTGAGAATGACCTATAACATGCCAAGTGAAGCTTGCAGTAAGAGAGCACAGACAGGGTCTTCACTAGTAGCTATCACCCATGTTTGAAGGGCTATTTCTGTACATGGTTGAGATGGTTGTGTCAGTATTTGCCTACATATCTAAGAGAGTGTAGGAGTACGCCTCTATTAGTGCCATGAGATGTTTAAGTAAATGTGCTGATATGTAACTGCCTGCTATAATACATCTATGGTTGCCTAAATGTGTATGTAAGTGGCTGCACAAATACGTCAGTGCCTGTGTTAGGCAATAGACAGCCATGTAGGTGTCACTGAAACCTCCTTTGAGTCTGCTGCATGCATAAATAATTTCTGGTAAGCGAATGAATGTAAAAGTGCTTCTGTAGCTGTCTCTGTAATTGGAAGAGAGGCTCTATGCATTTATGAACATCTATGTCAATTGGTTTAGGGATAGCATACTCTGTGTAGTACTTGGCATAGAGGCCTTCAAGTGCACAAGTAACTTATTCAACTCAAAAGGACATCTGTCAATGTCTTAAGCACAAAACAGCATCCTTTATGGCATACCTACAGCATATCTCAGAAGTGTGTTATGGGTTTGATATTTCAGAAAGACCTATAACTTGCCAACTTAAGCTTGCAGTGAGAGTGCATAGACAGGATCTGCACTAGTAGCCATCACCCATAATTCACAAACTATTTCTCTGCATGGTTCAGAAGGTTGTATCAGTAATTTCCTACATATGTAAGTGAGTTTAAAAATACACCTGTATGAGTACCATAAGATGTTTAAGTAAATGTCCTGGTATGTGACTATGTGTTTTAGCAGCTCTATGGCTGTCTAAATGTGTATGTAAGTGGCTGCACAAATACTTCAGTCCCTCTATAAGGGAATAGAGAGCTATGAATGTGTGACTGCAACTACATTTGAGTCTGCTGCAAGCATAAGTAGTTTCTAATAAGTGAGTGAATGTATATGTGCTTCTGTAGCTGTCTGATTAGGTTGTGGGGAGGGTCTATGCTTTTGTGAACATATATATCAGTTGCTTTAGGGGCGCATACTCTATGTAATACGTCGCATACGGGCCTACACGTGCTCAAGTAACTTATTCAACTCAAAAGGACATCTGTCAGTCTCTTAAGCACAAAACAGCATCCTTTATAGCATATGTACAACATATTTAGAAGTATGTAATGTGCACTAAAACGTGGGTTTGACACTTCAGAAACACTGATAACATGCCACATGAAGCTTGTAGTGACAGTGCACAATCAGGGTATGCACTAGTAGCCATCACCCATTTTGTAATACTATTTCTCTGCATGGTTGAAACGATTGTGTCAGTACTTGCCTACATATCTGAGAGAGTGTAGAAGTACATCGCTATCAGTGCCATGAGATGTTTAAGTAAATGTGCTGGTATGTAACTGCCTGCTATATTACCTCTATGGCTGTCTAAATGTGTATATAAGTGGCTGCAGAAATACTACAGTGCCCGTGTTAGGCAATATAGAGCTACGTAGGTGTGACTGCAACCTCCTTTGAGTCTGATGCATGTATTAACAGTTTCTGGTGAGTGACTGAATCTATACATGCTTCTGTAGCTGTCTCAATAGCTGAAAAAGAGGCTTTATGTTTTTCTGAACATGTATGTCAGTTGCTTTAGGGGTGGCATACTCTATGTAGTATTTGACATAGGAACATGCAAGTGCACAAGTAACTTAGTGAACAGAAAAGAATATCTCTCATCTTTTCAGCACAAACCAGCATTCTTTATAGCACACCTACAGCATCTCTCACATGTGACTTGTGCATACTGAAACTTGGATTTAAGACTTGACAAACAGATTTGCCATCAAATCAAGCTACAAGTGAAAGTGCACACATAGGACCTGTACTATCAAGCATCATCCATGTTTGAAAGAATATTTCTCTACATGAATGAGAAGGTTGGGTCAATACTTGCCAACATATCTGTGAAATTGTAGATGTACCCCTGTAGCAGTGCCATGAGACGTTTAAATAAATGTGCAGGTATGTGACTGTCTATTTTAGTATCTCTATGACTCTCTAAATATCTATGTAAGTGGCTATAAACAAACACCACAGTGGCTGTGTAACGGAAAAGACAGCAATATAGATGTGAATACTACTAAGTTTGAATCTGCTCCATGCACAAGTAGTTTCTGGGTAAGTGACTGAATGTATTTGTGCTTCTGTAGCTGTCTGACAAAGCAGTGTAACAGAACTACAACACACAGAAATCAAAGAAAAACGCTCTTTGAGAACATCACATCGTATATACACATATAAATAATTCCACTTCTTCTAATGCCTTGCTAACTAAAAGTTTAACTCTTAATCTGCAACTTGTGTACTACCAATTGCACCATGTAGTAAGCAGCAATTGTACAACATAATAATTCAAAGCAACAGGTTGTGAACAATTTCTCACACACCTAGTCTGAAAATCAGAAAAACTGTCACGTTCTCATACACTCATAAAGCATTTACTAACCTGTTATTAAACATACAAAGCCACTCACAAAACCACTCATACATCACCTCATATAGGCCCACATGCATCAACAAATGTGTTTGCGATTCCATAATAGCGAAAAATAAGAAATCGCTATCATGGAATCGCAAAATGGAATGCATCAATGAAATCGGTAAATATTTGCGAAACGTTAAAAATCGCAAATGCTATTACCGAATCCGTATATTCCGATTCTGTAATTGCGAATTCGCAATTACTGAATCGGAAATTGCGAATTACCCATATTGCAGCATGGTGATGACATCACAAAACAGGAAGTCATTCACTGAATCACCACACCTGCACACAGGGAGAGGAGGAGGAGGAGGAAGACTGGTGGAGCACACCCTGGAGGAATTGTTGCTGAACAGGAGCTGTGAGAAAAATACACCATGGCCACTGAAAAGCCACAAAAAAAGGAGAAGGCAGGAAGAGAAAAATCAAGTTCAGTGACAAGGAACTTGAAATCCTCATTGAGGAAGTTGTCCGGAGACATGACCAGCTTTTTGGGAGACAATCCCTGCATGTAGCAGAGTCAGTGAAGAGGAAGATTTGGCTTGGCATACAAGCCAAGATAAATGCTGTGGGGGTGACACACCGTGACATACAGAACCTGCAGAAGAGATGGTATGACCTTCGCAGCCGTGCCAAAGAGAGGGTGGCAGAAAGGCTAGCCGCAGCTGCCAAAACAGGAGGGGAACATCTAGCGTGCGCCCAAACACCACACTGGAGGACCTGGTGGAATCCACGTTGCAGCCAGAGACAGTAGTTGGTGTGACACAGATTGACACCTCAGGACATGTGGGCATCTCCCAAGGTAAGTGCACAGCTGAACATGTACATATGTCAAATGTAATCACAACGTGCCCCAAATGCATGCCCTGCGTAGTGTAGCACACCTGAGTCCAGTCCACCTTTTACAAGCAACCCCCTAATGCATTCTGGGAGTTGTATGCAGAGAAATTGAAGGGGAAGGCATGGAGGGCACACCATAGGTGTAGTGCAGCACAGTACAGCAAGGAGTGACAACAGTAGATATTCAACATGACAGAAGTAGATTTAATATAACTGCGCAGGCGTAATATTACAAACAAGTGCAAACAAACAAATAACAGAACTTGCACTGTTCCACTCACAGATGCAGCGCAGGACAGTGATGGGCCGCACAACCACGAGTCCGAGGGAGACATGGAACAGCATGATGAGGGACAAGAAATGCCGCCATCCCCACCCATACCTGCTCCCACACACCGCAGGAGGAGAGTACTACCACTCCCTGACTTGGAGAGTGATGAGGACAGCAACACTGGATCCCACACACTGCAGCCTGCACATACCCCCCCCATCACCAGCACAAGAGCAAACAATGCTGCACAGTCCCGTGCAGTACCGCAGGCGAAGGCCAAGGAGGTTTCCCACGCCTGATGATGAGGATGGCGAATCCACCGCAAGTGTCCTTGAGTCCAAGATGCTGAAGGTGCAGCGCCTGCAAGGGTAGAACATCCGTCACATGCAGGTCCAACTGGGAACACTTGCCAAACACATGGGTGGTATTCATGACTGCCTGAGGAGCTCACAACTGCAGTAGTGGAAGGGCACAGGGCAAACAATGCGAGACTAGACCGTGTTGCAACTGGCATTGAGGATATGTGCAGGGCAATTCAGGCAGAGCATGTCACAAATGGGAGGAGGCATCAGACTGCTATGGCACGCATGCACAGTTACACCCGGGCCGTCAATAGGCTGAGTCACACCACAGCTCAGCTTTCAAGGCGTGCTGTCGGCATGCAGGTGGAGATGGCCCACTGCTGTGGGGATGTCGCAAGGGGACTCATCAAGGTCACCGATGCTGTGGAAGGACTACAGACTGCAGCAGCTAGCGGAAGCCCCATGCGTGCAGGGGGACAGTGAGGAGGGCTCTAGCCTGAGCAGCCTACTGGCACCTGTGTCACATGACAGGAGGCGCAGTACCAGGAGTCAATCTGGCACAGAGGGGTCCATGAGGGGGGTATCAGAGCCCACAAACAGGGCCACAGGAGTGCGTGGCAGGAGAAAGTAGTGAATCGCA
This sequence comes from Calotriton arnoldi, assembly GCA_963921515.1. Lineage (NCBI taxonomy): Eukaryota > Metazoa > Chordata > Amphibia > Caudata > Salamandridae > Calotriton > Calotriton arnoldi. The sequence continues at coordinate 133,996 of CAWUFW010004686.1, forward strand.
CCTGGGCCACTGTGGTGGGGTAAACAGACTTATGACCCCATCTCCCAAAGATGTTGCAGTGCCAAGACAATGACTTACAAATTGTCTGCACCCACACTGCACTTTTCTGAGTATGGCATGTGTGCATCAACACAACTACCCACCTAACAGAATAAACCATTACATACAAAATGTGTTGTGTCTTGATTTCTCACCTTAGAAGTAACGTTGCGTGATTTCGGCACGTCTCCTTCTCCCCTCAGCTGCATCTGGGCCGCGTGCTGCTTGGTGTGGTTGTCGTGGCTGGATGTCCAGTTCTGGCTCACTATCAGAGTCTTCCAGGTGGATGCCCCTGCCCCTATTGGTGGCAAGGTTATGCAACATAGCACATGTAGCGACGATCTTGCAGCATGTCTCCGGCCTATACTGTAAGGCCCCACCGGTTTTGTGGAGGATGCGAAACCTGGATTTCAGTACGCCAAATGTCCTCTCAATCACATTTCGTGTTGCAATGTGGGCATGATTGTATCGCTGCTCCTGTCGTGTTGTGGGATTCAGATAGGGAGTGAGGATGAACGACCTCACAGCGTATGCACTGTCACCTACAGGATGTTGAAATAGACAAACATTAGGTACTGCTATGTGTCACCATGGCAGACAGGTGTGCAAGACAGTATGACATGTGTTTACCAAGCAAATATCCTTCTCCAAATGCACCAGCCAGCAGACGTCTGTGCATGCCACTATGCCTGAAGATATAAGAGTCATGGGCACTCCCAGGGTAACTTGCCACTATGTCTGTGATTATGGTGTTTGCATTGTACATTACTTGGATGTTGAGGGAATTGTACGACTTGCGGTTCCGGTAAATATGTTCATTCACTGAGCGGGGACATATGGGTACGTACGTCCCATCAATGCAGCCTATGACTTGTGGAAATTGTGCAACCTGATAGAAATCTAATTTGGTTTGCATCAATTCCTGTGGTGTTGTGGGGAACCTGATGTGGTGGTGTATCCTCTGCAACATGGCATTTAGGAAGGCGTTGAAAAAGCGCGATAAGGCACTTTGGGAGACACCGCCAGCTGTTGCAATTACTCCCTGGAAGGCCCCTGACGCTAGGAGGTGTAGTGAGCATAGGACCTGCACATGGGTGGGGATGGCATGTGTCTTGCGAGTCTGACGCTGCAGTATTGGGTCTAACTCAGCAATGAGCTCTAAGATGGTGGCGGCATTCAGTCTATACTTATCGTATATCTCTTCCTCCGTCTGCCCTAGCAAAGTGACGTGCACTCTGAATATTCTCTCCTGTATCCTTCTTCTCTGTGCTGCTGCGCTTAGCCTCATCCTCCGCGCTATGAAGTAGAGCGCTGCCATTGTGGAACACTCTGATGCATTCTGGGGCTGTTTAAGTAGTTTGCTAATGATTAACACCTGATTTGTTGAATGTGTAATTTTTACCACCTGATATGGTTTCTTCCTATTTAGGGAATGCAATTTGCGATTCTTTACTGATTCTGTATTTGCGAAGTCTTGTTGCATGCGAGTTAGGGATTTCTATTTAGCGAATCACTAATACAGAATCGCTATTACCGATTCGGAGATTTAGAAATCGCTAAAATACCGATTTCTAAAGCTTTCGGTGATTTTGTTTCATGCATTGGAAGGAGCTCTTTTGCGATCGCAAACAGCATTTTTTACCGATTCGCAACGTTTGCGATCACAAATTAGCTTGATGCATGTGGGCCATAGTTCCTAATATTTTCTGAAAAATATTTGATACTCTCTTATAACATTCTCACATACACATATACCTTTTCAATCATTTTTTTCTCCAAATTAAATGTGATTCACATACCTGGAAATTGAGTTTGTTGTCAAATATCATTTTTTGGTCTTATCAGCTATATACAACACTGACAGGAAATGTAAAACCTAAGGATAAGAATGGCACACCACTCGCACACAAAGCAACAATTAATGGTAGCATTTTCAAATTTGCACCCTCTGATAGTGCTGAAGGCAGCAAATAAAAACATATCTTTCATTTTAGTATTTTGTCACTCCATTCCTGAATGGTTAGTATGTATTAACCCTTTCATGCACTTTTATAAAGAAGTCTAATATGTGTGGGTGTTTTGCATACTTCTGATATTGGGCTATACTTGGGCTACTTTTGGGTGATATTTGTGCTACATTTGGGCTTTTCTCTCTCTGCGAGACTAATTTGTTGTGAAGCTCCCTAATCTCCTCATTTACTGCAGTATCCTCAGTAGTAAATGCTTTCAGTTTCCACTACCATTCCATCAAGATGGCGGTCAGATGTGCCACACTTTGGCATAAATTAAAAATGTTAGCACTATAGTTTCTCATCAGAACACTGTAGTAAACTGCTGATCAGCAGGGAGTTAACTGTGAGAAGTGAGAACTCACTTAAAACGTGTCCTAATTTTTCTTTCTACAGCACTAACCAAATTTTCTATGACAAAATGAAACCCCTCATTTTGTTCCTTTCTAAATTAAATATGTTAGGTTTTTCCAGTGTGATTCAATCATGATGGCTTCAAGTGTGCCATACATTTGTCATAAGTAAGACTGTTAGCTCTCTAGTTGTTCTTTAGAACACTCTGGGAAGCTGCAGTAAAACACAAGGGAATTAACTGACAGGCTGCACCTGTTGAAGTACAACAGGAAGATATTTGAGATCTCACTTAAAACATGTTCTTATTTTTCTTTTTAAAGCACTAACCATAATTTCTATGACAAAATGACCCCCCTCATTGTGTTTCTTTCTAAATTAAATATGTTAGGTTTTTCCAGTTTGATTCAATCAAGATGGCTTCAGGTGTGCCATACTTTTGTCATAAGTAAGACTGCTAGCGCTCTAGTTGTTCTTTAGAACACTGGGAGGCTGCAGCAGAACACACGGGAATCAACTGACAGGCTGCCCCTGTTGGAAGTACATATTTTACTGAGAATGTCAGACTTCATTCTCATATGGCTTAGAAACATAGTGTGAATTTACAGAAAATATGCTCTTATATTAGCTTCTGGAGCACCTTTTATAACCTCTATGGGAAAATCATGAGAAAACAGTTTTCTCGCAAACATGATTGATGTACTCCCAGCAGAAGGCTTTTTCACAGGGTAAAATCACCTTAGAACACACCACAATTCCTAAAACTTGTATGGTACCAACAACAAATAATTTCTCCTTTTTGTGACCCTCAAAACCTGCCATTCACTATAATGGTTTTCAATAGGGTGCTATCATGTATATTGGTCCCTAGATGGCTCCAACACTTTCTGGTTGAAGAGCTGACAGCCAATCACATCTCAACATGAGATCTGTGCTTAGGCTCCGCCCAGATATCCTTGTCTGCTTTCCCTTAAATTTCACAACAACTACTAAACGGATTTAAACCAAATAGCTGAAAGTGTGATCTGCGAACCAAAATCTACCTTCCAACCAAATTTGGTGTAATTCCTTCCACTGGTTCGGGCTGTAGTCATGTTCAGAGCTCTTACTGGCATTAAGATGGGAAATCATATTTTTTTCAACCCCCCTTATTCTCGACCCTCGCTTGACAGATCACCCTGAAACGTTCCATGTTGCTGTATGAGTGGCTGTATGGGTAACTGAGTGGATGTGTGTGTAGACCTATGAATCAGTGAGTGGGTGTGTAAGTACTGGTATGAGTGTGTCAATGGTTTTGAGAATGTTAGTGTGGAAGTTGGAGTGGGTATATGAAAGGTTATATGAGGGTGTGAGTGGGTGTGTGAGAGATTCTGTGGATGTCATCATCGGTGATGTCATTTGAGATGTCATCAGTGATGTCACTAACCATGTCATGAGTGGTTTAATATGTGAGGTCATAAGCAGTGCATTGCGGGGGAGCGAGTTATACTATAACGTCCCTGTAACCTTTGGTTTTTTCAGTGAATTTCTAAGGTTTTTTAAATGCTAACTTCTTACTATATTCACTGACAAAAACCAAAGGTTACAGGGAATATATATATATATATATATATATATATATATATTCACTGAAAAAACCATAGGTTTCAGGCACGTTATAGTTAGAAATTGGCATTTAAAAAAACCTTTGAAATTCACTGAAAAAACCATAGGTTTCAGGCACGTTATAGTTAAAAATTAGCATTTCAAAAACCTTAGAAATTCACTGAAAAAACCATAGGTTTCAGGGACGTTATAGTTAGTTGGACATTTCACTCATACAAAACCATAGAAATGTCACCGTTATAGTTAGTTCAGCTAACTATAACTCGCGCCCCCGCAATGCACTGCTGATGACGTCACATATTACATCATTCATGACATGGTCAGTGACATCACTGATGACATCTCAAATGACATCACTGATGACATCACTGATGACATCATCCAGTGAATGTAGCTTTCTTTAAAATTTAAATATGTATTATATATATAGCAAGCTGTATTGAAGAATGAATGGATGTATAAGTGTCTGGATGGAGGATTTAGTAGGTGTGTGACTGACTGTTTAAGTGAATCATTAAATGTATCTTACTGAATACATGGGTTAGTGTCTAAAGTGTGTGAATGTCTGTATCACTCTGTCTGTTGTTGTGTAAGCTGCTGCATTGGTTGGTCAGTAGCTACATCAATGTCTATATGGATTATTGATTAGTTGCCTGCGTATTTGTATAAGAGACTGAGTGTGTGTGTGGTTGGGTGGGGCTGTGTGACTCTGTGCATAGATGTGTGAGTGGTTGATTGACAGGGTGTATGAGTTTAAGAGTGCATGTGGAAACAGTTGTATGGGTGGGTAAGTGTGTGTATGGGCGTCTTGGTGAGTGAATCGATGTCTCAGTGCACATGTCCAACTAAGTACATATATAAAAGGCAGTGTATGTGAGAGTTGGTGTATAGAAATGACTATACGTGAGAGTCAGTGATTGTGAGAGTGGCTGTATGTATGAGTGTATATTGTATTAGTGATTATATAAGAGACTAAGTATGCGTTACTATCTGTATGAATAAATGAGGTGGTGTGTGTATAACTGTGTAGGTGAGTAAATGGAACTGTGATTGATTCTTTGCATGAGTGACTAGGATGAGTACATAACTGACTAGGATGAGTGCTGGTGTGTCAATGTCTATATAGGTGTATGAGTGCATTTGATAGTGTTCTATTGATCAGTGACTGCATGTATTACTGATTGTATGGGTGAATGGGTAGATGTGTGTCTAGACCTAGGAATCACTGAGTGGGTATGTAGTAACTGGTATTAGTGTGTCAATGGTATCGAAAATGGTAGTCTGTATTTTACAGTGAGTGTATCAAAGGTTATATTAGTGTGTGACGAGGTACATCAGATTGTCACATGGATGATGTCATCAGTGATGTCATTTGAGATGTCATCAGTGATGTCATCAGTGATGTCACTGACCATGTCATGAATGATGTAATATGTGACGTCATCAGCAGTGCATTGCAGGGGCACGAGTTATAGTTAGCTGAACTAACTATAACAGTGGAATTTCTATGGTTTTGTATGAGTGAAATGTCCAACTAACTATAACGTCCCTGAAACCTATGGTTTTTTCAGTGAATTTCGAAGGTTTTTGAAATGCTAATTTCTAACTATAACGTGCCTGAAACCTATGGTTTTTTCAGTGAATTTCAAAGGTTTTTTTAAATGTCAATTTCTAACTATAACGTGCCTGAAACCTATGGTTTTTTCAGTGAATTTCAAAGGTTTTTAAATACTAATTTCTATCTATAACGTCCCTGAAACGTATGGTTTTTTCAGTGAATTTCAATGTTTTTTTTAATGCTAACTTCTAATTATAATGTTTATTTAACCTATAGTTTTTCCGACACCCAAGAAGGACACAACACCCACTGCCACAACCCTCAGGACCTCCCCCCTCGTACCACCCCTCTCCCTACTGTAATTTTTTTTTATTTGTTATTTGTTATTTAAACTATATAATGTCTTCTTGTTTTTTAAATATTAAACAACTACATACAGTATGAAAGGGAGCCTAGCCCAGAGCCACATCTGAAGACCAACACATGTCATAGACCTACTGATCAAGCAGCTCCGACACCCAAGAATGCCACAACACCCACCACCACCCCCAGGCCCCCCCCCTCTACCACCGAGGCAGCGCAGAACAAGACAGCGAACTTTCCAAAAACGGCATGGCCCCTCAGCCACACAATAGCTGAATATTAGGACAGGTGTGAACAAACTATATGTGAAGGAAGCAATTCACCCATGTTTAACAATGCACACAATGCAAAGTGTAGCGGTGATGTGCTGGACACATCTCAGTATGCAGAACACACACCTCTCCATGTGCACAAATACTACTGGTGCTTGTAGTGTTGTGGACAGTGGACCTAACCATGTTACGTTAAACACTAGGGAAGATCTCAGTCATGTAGCTGTGTCATCCCCCCTGTAAGCATAAGCGTAACTGGAGTGGGCTGGTCCAACGTATGCCACTTCAGCGTAGGAGTGTGAATAAATAGGCCGGAGCTCTGGGCGTGGTTCACTTGTGGGAAGGCCAAAGCGTCTGCCAGGGCGGCACCCCTCACCCTGCCACGAGGCCGCCAACATGACCGCCAGCCTCCTCAGCCGATCGCTGGCTTCCGCCACACAGGCCCCCAGCGGCACAGCACCGCGGACTTATGTCTGTACAAACTACTGCCTTCGATATACACTGCGGACAGCAAGGCTCACAATTCAGATCGAGTCGCGATTGCAGATGACGCAGTCCCGTAGGCAAGAGACATTGCTGAAGTCAACAACACATGGCTGTGGGCCCTTCCTGACCGCTGCCTCCGGCCTACACTGCGGTCAGTAGGGCTCACAATTCAGATGGAGTCGAGATTGCAGATGACGCAGTCCAGTAGGCAAGAGACATTACTCAAGTCAACAACACGTGCCTGTGGGCCCTTCCTCACCGCTGCCTCCACTGCGGTGAGTAGGGCTCACAATTCAGAGCGACTCGCGATTGCAGATGACGCAGTCCAGTAGGCAACAGACATTGCTACCAGTGCGGCCAGCCCGGACCACGCATCATCGCTGACTGCGCACACGCTAAGTGCTTCAAGTACCACTAACTCTGTGCAGCTCAAATCAACGCCACGTGGCTGTGGGCCCTTGATGACCGCTGCCTCCGGCCTACAATGCGGTTAACAGGGCTAACAATTCAAGATTAGTGCCGATGCTAATTGTGTAAGAGAGTATAATCGGTTAAGAAGACTGTATGCTCCCAATCTAAAGCTCAAGTCAACGTCACGTGGCTGTGGGCCCTTGCTGACCGCTACCTCTGGCCTACACTGCGGTCATCAGGGCTCACAATTAACATTAAGTCTTGATTCATTAATTACAGAGTCCAGTAGGCAAGCAACTATCACAGGCCTAAAATCTACATAATATCCTTTTAGTATCTTTGCTTCAAGAACTTTTTTATATCAGTTATAGCTTTAGTACAATCACCAAATTCATCTTCAAGTGCAAACAAACACTCATTAGCAGTCTACACTGCGGGCCGCAGAGCTCGCAATTCGAATTTTGGACACGTGGTGCCACTGACCCTGTTCAACACAAGCCGCGACACGTGGTGCCACTAACCCTGTTCAACACAAGCCGGCGACACGTGGTGCCACTAACCCTGTTCAACACAAGCCGATCCCACATGTGGAACTGTGTCCTGAGTCCTGAATGGCAGTGACCCCAAGTCCGTGGCAGCGACCACAGCACCAGACTCCCTTCGATCAGTGAGGCATATTTCCATATGCAAGGCCGGCTACAGGTGGTGGCACTAACCCTGTACAACACAAGGCGCGACACGTGGTGCCACTAACCCTGTTCAACACAAGCCGATCCCACATGTGGAACTGTGTCCTGACTCCTGAATGGCAGTGACCCCAACTTCGTGGCAGCGACCACAGCACCAGACTCCCTTCGATTAGTGAGGCGTATTTGCATATGGAAGGCCGACGACACGTGGTGCCACTGAACCTGAACTACGCAGGCCGGTGGGGCCACCAACCTATGCACGTGGCTGTGGGCCCTTGCTCACCGCTACCTCTGGCCTACACTGCGGTCAGCAGGGCTCACAATTCAGATACAGTCGCGATTGCACATGACGCAGTCCAGTAGGCAAGAGACGTTGCTCCCAGTGCGGCCCGTCCGCACCAAGCAGCATCACAGGCTCATACATTCTCAATGCTTCTGGTGCCAGTAACTGTGCACCTCAACTCAACGCCACGTGGCTATGGGCCCTTGCTGACCGCTACCTCTGGCCTACACTGCGGTCATCAGGGCTCACAATTAAAATTAAGTCTTTATTCATTAATTACAGAGTCCAGTAGGCAACTAACTATCACAGGCCTAAAACCTACATAATATCCTTTTAGTATCCTTGCTTCAAGAACTTTTTTTATATCAGTTATATCTTTAGTACAATCACCAAATTCATCTTCAAGTGCAAACGAACACTCATTAGCAGTCTACACTGCGGGCAGCAGAGCTCGCAATTTGAATTTTGGACACGTGGTGCCACTAACCCTGTTCAACACAAGCAGCGACACGTGGTGCCACTAACCCTGTTCAACACAAGCCGGCGACACGTGGTGCCACTAACCCTGTTCAACACAAGCCAATCCCACATGTGGAACTGTGTCCTGAGTCCTGAATGGCAGTGACCCCAACTCCGTGAGAGAACCACAGCAGCAGACTCCCTTCGATTAGTGAGGCATATTTGCATATGAAAGGCCGGCGACACATGGTGCCACTAACCCTGTTCAACACAAGCCGATCCCACATGTGTAACTGTGTCCTGAGTCCTGAATTGCAGTGACCCCAAGTCCGTGGCAGCAACCACAGCACCAGACTCCCTTCGATCAGTAAGGCATATTTCCATATGAAAGGCCGGCGACACATGGTGCCACTAACCCTGTTCAACACAAGCCGATCCCACATGTGTAACTGTGTCCTGAGTCCTGAATTGCAGTGACCCCAAGTCCGTGGCAGCAACCACAGCACCAGACTCCCTTCGATCAGTAAGGCATATTTCCATATGAAAGGCCGGCGACACATGGTGCCACTAACCCTGTTCAACACAAGCCGATCCCACATGTGTAACTGTGTCCTGAGTCCTGAATGGCAGTGACCCCAAGTCCATGGCAGTGACCACAGCGCCAGACTCCCTTCGATCAGTGAGGCATATTTCCATATGGAAGGCCGGCAACACGTGGTGCCACTAACCCTGTTCAACGCAAGCCGATCCCACATGTGTAACTGTGTCCTGAGTCCTGAATGGCAGTGACTCCAACTCCGTGAGAGAACCACAGCAGCAGACTCCCTTCGATTAGTGAGGCGTATTTGCATATGGAAGGCCGGCGACACATGGTGCCACTAACCCTGTTCAACACAAGCCAATCCCACATGTGTAACTGTGTCCTGAGTCCTGAATGGCAGTGACCCCAAGTCCGTGGCAGCGACCACAGCACCACACTCCCTTCGATCAGTGAGGCATATTTCCATTTGGAAAGCCGGCAACACGTCATGCCACTAACCCTGTTCAACACAAGCCGATCCCACATGTGTAACTGTGTCCTGAGTCCTGAATGGCAGTGACCCCAAGTCCGTGGCAGCAACCACACCACCAGACTCCCTTCGATCAGTGAGGCATATTTCCATATGGAAGGCCGGCAACACGTGGTGCCACTAACCCTGTTCAACACAAGCCGATCCCACATGTGTAACTGCATCCTGAGTCCTGAATGGCAGTGACCCCAAGTCCGTGGCAGCGACCACAGCACCAGACTCCCTTCGATTAGTGACGGGTATTTGCATATGGAAGGCCGGCGACACGTGGTGCCACTGAACCTGAACTACGCAGGCCGGTGGGGCCACCAACCTATCCACGTGGCTGTGGGCCCTTAGTCACCGCTACCTCTGGCCTACACTATGGTCAGCAGGCCTCACAATTCACATAGAGTCCCGATTGCACATGACGCAGACCAGTAGGCAAGACACATTGCTCCCAGTGTGGCCTGTCCGCACCAAGCATCATCACAGGCTCATACACTCTCAATGATTCTGGTGCCACTAACTGTGCACCTCAACTCAACGCCACGTGGCTATGGGCCCTTGCTGACCACTACCTCTGGCCTACACTGCGGTCATCAGGGCTCACAATAAAAATTATTTCTTGATTCATTAACTACAGAGTCCAGTAGGCAAGTAACTATCACAGTCCTAAACCCTACATAATATCCTTTTAGTATCCTTGCTTCAAGAACTTTTTTATATCAGTTATAGTTTAGTACAATGACCAAATTCATCTTCAAGTGCAAACGAACACTCAATAGCAGTCTACACTGCGGGCAGCAGAGCTCGCAATTCGATTTTTAAATGCTAATTTCTAACAAGAAGATTGTACTCAGAAAATACAACACTTCGTCAGTGTATTCTATACTTATTTCATCTTTTCATGATACACCTACACTGCGGTCAGTAGGGCTCACAATTAAAATTAAGTATTGATTCATTAACTACAGAGTCCACTAGGCAAGTAACTATCACAGGCCTAAAATCTACATAATATCCTTTTAGTATCCTTTCTTCAAGAATTTTTTTATATCAGTTATAGCTTTAGTACAATCACCAAATTCATTTTCAAATGCAAACGAACACTCAGCAGTCTACACTGCGGGCAGCAGAACTCGCAATTCCAACTTTGGACACGTGGTGCCACTAACCCTGTTCAACACAAGCCGTGACACATGGTGCCACTAACCCTGTTCAACACAAGCCTGCGACATATGGTACCACTAACCCTGTTCAACGCAAGCCGAGACACGTGGTGCCATTAACCCTGTTCAACACAAGCCGGCGACACGTGGTGCCACTAACCCTGTTCAACACAAGCCAATCCCACATGTGGAACTGTGTCCTGAGTCCTGAATGGCAGTGACCCCAAGTCCGTGGCAGCGACCACAGCACCAGACTCCCTTCAGTTTTATTTGTTGTTGTTTTCTTTAAATAAAATGTTTTATATGTAAACCTATACATGACTAAGATTCTTGTTTGTCCAACCGCACAGGGAGACTTCCGGGCCCAAGAAGGTTGTTGGGGGTATGTTGGTAATGTGGGAAGAGGGTGCATTACCTGCTGATGTGGGGAGAGGCAGCGTGAAAGGGGTATCTCTCACAGAAAGAACTCCGATATGTTTTCAGAAATGCCTCAGACAGATGCCAGCTGACGGACTGAATCACAAAATGGTTTTTCAATGCTTATGTAGTGTGAGTTATGAACAGTTCGCACCCAGGCTCGCAGAGGGACAACTGCGGCCTGTCCGCTCGACTCACACATGCAGTACTACGACCCGTCCGCTCCCAAAGGAACAGCGACTATTTTAGAGGACAGTGGTCCCTAGACAATTAGATGAAATATAAAGTTAAATATAGACCCAGTCAGTACTATATTGTCTGTCCAGCCGGACAGTTTTTAATATACAGTGATTGTATAAAACCATTAAGACGAGAATTTACAAGCGGGACACAGCCTGCGTCCTGCTGACGTACATTTTACAAACAACATAAAGGAAGGGGGTTCAGGCAAGAAAACCGTGTCTGTAATTACATTGGATATAAGTACAACAGACAAATTACGTTGCGCACACCATTACAAATTAAGCATTATAATATAGCCAATGTATATGGTGTACAGTTGTCGACTGACGTTTCGATCCCTTTTTAAATCAGTGGGATCATCTTCAGGACATTAATAATGACATGCCTGTATAAAATAGCTCAATTACTTAAACCATACAATGAAGGCGAGAAAGAAGGGGGGAAAAAAGGAGAAAAAGACAAAAATTATGCCGAGGGAGAGAGTGATACACATAAACTGATTCAATTTATTTCAAGTGACGTACATGAATTGGCCGTGACCAAGTAAGCCTCTAAGTATTACCAGAAAGAGGTTCAAGGAAAGATGTGAACCAGAATGCATGTGGCATGCTCTGGTGAAAGAGGATCTAGTGACTATGAAAAAGGCCGTGTCTCGAAAACAACCAAGTACGCGCCGATACGTTGCGTGAATTACAGTGGTCTCATGAGGAGAAGGCCATGTGAGAAACTGTCAAGGATTGCTAATCGTGATGACCACACAAGTAGATGCGCGAGGAAAGAAAGAAAGCGCACGCTTACTGCGAGCTGGTGTGCCTGTCAATTCAGAGGCAGATGTGGGGGACACCATCTGGCGTGTTTAATCAGCGCCTAATTATGAAGGGAGAATTAAGTTAACAGAGATTACAAGGGGGCTAGATTAAAGGTGCAAGGCATGGGAGGTCCTTACCAACGAGGATTAGGTGAACCGCGATGACTGCGGGGACCGCAACAAATAAGGGAGCAACCTAGAAGAGAGGGTTCACATGGGTGGGGCTACCACAGCAATGGGGCTAAGTATAACCGGCAACAAGCAAGGCAGAGCTTACCTTAATAGGGAGCGTGCCAGAGTTGCAATGGAGCCGCTTCTGCGTACTCCGTGATTAGGCCTAAGACAAATTTCAAGGACAATTATTACTCAGTGAGGGAAATAAGTAGGGGCGGTGATAGAGTCTAAAAACCTGCTCAGTTGGATTACTTACCGAGCGAGTCAAGGCTTCAGGGGCAGTCCCCGCGGGAGTGCGAGCGCGAGCAGATCCTCAGCGCATTGGTAGCAAGGGCCATGAAGGCGGCTAGTAATATTACAATCAGGTGATCAAGGGAAGGTCATGTGACCAGGTGCTAGTACAGCTGATTTCACTACCTAGCTTGGCGGCCATGTTAGAATTGGTATAGGGCATGCAAGGACACCACGAAAGTGATGAATTGTGTACCATTTGAAACAGAAGTCGAAACATTATTCCTAAGGGCAATGTATGCATATACAGCCGATATAATGCAAAATTACATTACGAATTTAACCAAAAAACAACCAAGGAAGATAAGGTCTAAAATAGAGTCGGATATTTTGCAAGTTGTAATTGTGTACCAGATCAAGGCTTAAGGAACATTCTCCGTCAGAGTGCGAATAACTCCCGCGCATGAGTAGCAAAAGGCCATGATAGCGGCTGTTAATATTGCGATCAGCTGATCAAGGGTTGGTCATGTGACCGGTTGTTGGTATTGCTAGAAGGTCTACCTAACCAGGCGGCCATATTTGAGTTGGCAAAAAACATATAAGGACACCAGTAGGGTGAGGAATTGTATGCCTTCACAGCCAGTGGTTAATACATTTTTTTAAGGGGCAATGTTTGCATATGCAACCAATATAATACAAAATTACAATTCAATTTAAACAAAAACAAAAACAACCAAGGATGGCGCTCCATAACGATAAGGCCTAGGGTTGGAATGGCCATATTGCAAGGTGTAATTGTGTACAGATAAGGTTCATAGTGCAATATGATTGTGAGCATGAAAATGCAGTGACATTAATATTAAAATCCATTTTAACCATAAAAGCAGAATTTTAACAGCACATCTTATTGATGGTGGACAATTAGAGCAAGGAGGTCCAATCTTCAAGGCGGTTTAGACCCGTATGTATACTTCCAGTTTTCAGGATCCATTTCAGTTCCTCTTTATTGGGTAATTGATGAATATAGCCTCCCCTGGGAGGTGGTTTAATCACGTTAATGATAGTCCATTTCATATCATTTTCTGAGTGTCCCATGGCATTGTAATGTTCAACTAATGGGGCATTTGGCGTGTTGCAACAAATCCTGCTGCGATGCTGGCAAATTCGTAAGCGTGCTTTCTGAGTTGTTTGCCCTATATATATCTTGTTGCATGGACATACAATGGCATATATGATGTTACATGTGTTACAATTCGAGAACATTTTTCGCTCAAACTTAATTTTGGCATATTCAAAATCTCTACCTTCTACTGTCAATTCACACACAATACAATCCCCGCATTTAGCATGTCCAGTTAAAGGAGGTAGGCCCCAAAGATCGTTCAAAGTATTTTTTGGTGTCTGGGGGCGGTAGAGCCGCTCGTACCAAATGATCTTTAATGTTTTTGGCTTTGCGAAAGGCAAACAAGGGGCGTTCAAGATTCAGTACTCCTGCATTCAGTACTGTCCAGTGTTTGATGATACTTTTACGGATGGCATGTGATACCGGTGTGAAAGTAGTGACACATATCATACGGTCCTGTGTTTTCTTAGTCTTAGGTTCTAGGAGGACATCTCTGGGACAATACCAAGCTCGTTTGAGTGCATTGCGGACTAGTCTACGTGGATATCCACGGGTAGTAAGCTTGTTGCTGAGAATCTGTGCTTCCCTGAAGTAGTCCTTTTTAAGGAAACAATTTCTCCTAATACGGAGGAATTGGGAATACGGTAATGAATCCCTAAGGGCGCGGGGATGGTGGCTGTCATATCGAAGAAGCGTGTTGCGCTCAGTGGGTTTTCTGTATAAACTTGTTATTAGATGTCCCTCATTGTGTTGGATATTCAGGTCAAGGAAAGGAATGGTGTATTTGCTCTTGGAAAGAGTGAAGGTGAGACCACCACAGTTGTTATTTAGCCAGTGGAGAAATTGGTCCAAGGCATCATTGGACTCTCGCCAAATCATGAAAATATCATCTATATACCGCTTCCACAAATTAAGTATTGATTCATTAACTACAGAGTCCACTAGGCAAGTAACTATCACAGGCCTAAAATCTACATAATATCCTTTTAGTATCCTTACTTCAAGAATTTTTTTATATCAGTTATAGCTTTAGTACAATCACCAAATTCATTTTCAAATGCAAACGAACACTCAGCAGTCTACACTGCGGGCAGCAGAGCTCGCAATTCCAACTTTGGACACGTGGTGCCACTAACCCTGTTCAACACAAGCCGTGACACATGGTGCCACTAACCCTGTTCAACACAAGCCTGCGACATATGGTACCACTAACCCTGTTCAACGCAAGCCGAGACACGTGGTGCCATTAACCCTGTTCAACACAAGCCGGCGACACGTGGTGCCACTAACCCTGTTCAACACAAGCCAATCCCACATGTGGAACTGTGTCCTGAGTCCTGAATGGCAGTGACCCCAAGTCCGTGGCAGCGACCACAGCACCAGACTCCCTTCAGTTTTATTTGTTGTTGTTTTCTTTAAATAAAATGTTTTATATGTAAACCTATACATGACTAAGATTCTTGTTTGTCCAACCGCACAGGGAGACTTCCGGGCCCAAGAAGGTTGTTGGGGGTATGTTGGTAATGTGGGAAGAGGGTGCATTACCTGCTGATGTGGGGAGAGGCAGCGTGAAAGGGGTATCTCTCACAGAAAGAACTCCGATATGTTTTCAGAAATGCCTCAGACAGATGCCAGCTGACGGACTGAATCACAAAATGGTTTTTCAATGCTTATGTAGTGTGAGTTATGAACAGTTCGCACCCAGGCTCGCAGAGGGACAACTGCGGCCTGTCCGCTCGACTCACACATGCAGTACTACGACCCGTCCGCTCCCAAAGGAACAGCAGCGTAGTACCTCGCAGATGTACAGGCACAGTAGCGTACTAGCTCGCAAACGTAGAGAGCTGCGAGCCGACGGACTGGCTTCTAACGGCATAGCTGCGAAGTGGTGATGTTGGGCAGACGGAGCGTGAAAGAGTTATCTCGCAGAAACAGAGGTCCGGTATATTAAATTGCCCCCGAGACCTTTCTTTAATATTTTCACTCGATGCGAGAAAGCGCGCTTTCTGGACCAAGACCTTTCTCCCTGCCAAATCTGGCGTAATTCCGTTCAGCAGTTTGACCTGTAGCCTTGTCTAAAGTTTCCTATGGAAAATTCATTGAGAAAACACGTTTTCACACCCCCACATAGCTACCTGTCGCAGGCGTACTCGCTGTTGGTGTGCAGGTCAGTGGTCTAGTTGTCAACATGTCACGGCCACTCCCTGAGGGCAGGTTTGCACACACCACACCCATCCGGCACATGCGTCACAGGCCATGGGACCACGCAAATATAATGGATCCACAACGTCTCATCCTTTATTGCCGGTGGTGACTGGATGGTGGACGCTCCACAGGTCGCAATCATAAAGACTCATGAAAAGTTGCGCAGAGGGTTAGTCGCACCCTGAGCTCTATGGCCGTCAGGGGCCTACTACCACGTGGCGCGGACTTGAGTTCCACAGGGTTATTGCCACCCGAAGCTGATGTGGCCGTCACAGGCCTACCACCACGTGGCGCAGACTTGAGTTGCACAGGGTTACTGCCACCCGAAGCTAATGTGGCCGTCAGGGGCCTACCACCACGTGGCGCGAACTTGAGTTGCACAGGGTTAGTGCCACCCGAAGCTGATGTGGCCGTCAGGGGCCTTCGACCACGTGGCGCGGACTTGAGTTGCACAGGGTTAGTCGCACCCTAAATTGTATGGCCATCACCGGCCTACCACCATGTGGCGCTGACTAGCGTTGCACAGGGTTAGCGGCACCAAAAGCTGCTGAGGTCTCCGCCATTGATGACTCAGGACTCAGCGACATATGTGAGATCTGCCGGGCCGCGGAGAAGCTGATGTGGTCTCTGCCATTCATGACTCAGCGACATCTGTGAGATCTGCCGGGCCGCGGAGCTTTGACGGGCACGTGGAGTGCCCACTGGTAGACACTTCGGTGGCAGCAGGTAATTATTTGGTCATGGATGCGCAGGGGCAGCAGTATCTCTCTCTCTCTCTCTCTCACTTCCCTCTCTTCACTCTCTCTCACTCTCTTCCTTCCTTTTCTTCTCTTTCTCTATCTCCCTTCTCCCTTTCTCCCTCCCTTTCTTTCTTTCCTTCCCTATCTTTTTCTCTCTGGCTTTTTTTTCCTTCTCTGTGTCTCACTCCTTTCATATGTGCATTACACACGTC
The DNA here is from genome assembly GCA_963921515.1 of Calotriton arnoldi. Lineage (NCBI taxonomy): Eukaryota > Metazoa > Chordata > Amphibia > Caudata > Salamandridae > Calotriton > Calotriton arnoldi. Next base: position 150,895 of record CAWUFW010004686.1, read on the forward strand.
CTTATTTTGTGCTTTATTTTCCAGGCTGTGTCGTCGACATTCATGGTCCCGACAGGAGTCTTCCGCCTTGTTGTTTTGTGTTCAGTTTGTTAAATTTAGTTTATCCTTTATATATACGTTTACAAAAAAATTAAGTTTGATTAAAAAAACAACAAAAAAATCAATAAAGTTTTTGGTTGTTACTTAAGTGCTATGTGACTCTTTCTCGTTCTTATTACTGTTATTTCGTGGTGTCCACCATGGTGTTAAATTTTGGGGCAGTTATCACGGGAATACTGGTGATGTCTGCAGTTTGCACCAGCTTCTGAATAGTGTGTTATATTTATCTCCACTTTAGTTGCATTAAAGTGCTGATAATGAAATGCAGAGTAGGCGTTCCCGTGGAAAAAGACACGAGGTGCACCTTTGCGATTTATTCTAAATACTAAAATCCTGTATTGAATTGCACTGTGGTAGTGGGTGCACTTACAGTGTACACACAAAATCAATGAAGAAATGTCATTGTATTTATATTGATTGGGAATAGTGGGTCAGGTGCTGGATCTTGACGGGATACACTGCCCAGTTCCTTTATTTTTCTGTACACGAAAAACCACATCACAACTTTGACAACAACTGCGATGCGAAACAAATTCCGGCGATAAGCCGCGTTAGCACCAGGGATTTTACGCCTGCTTTCTGCTGGTGTTAAGCAGGACGACTACCTGCAGCATGAAAGGGAACACAGCCAAGAGCCACACCGAAACACCCACAGGTGCCATACAGTCAATGAGCATGATACACGGATACCCATCAGGTCCACAACACTCATCGCAACAACCCCAGGACCGCCAACACCCCCCGAACCCGCATCTGAGCAAGTGTGTCCGTGTGGTCATTGTGTTAGCATGATAGGCACCGGCCCTGCAACATCACAGTGTCAGCGGACGTTACCATGTCACCTCAGCGTTGGCAGTGAGCCTGGACATGTAGCTACGCACGCATCCTCCTGCATGCACAAGCGGCGTGTGCTGGTCCGGCGTACACAGGTCAGCGCAGGGGTCTGCCTATCTGGCAAGGGGAACGGGGTGTCTCGGACATTTCCGTGTTCAGGAAGTGCGGTAAGTGTGTCTCTGTGTTCTGGTGTGGCCGCCACAAGGGCCGCAGCAGTCGATGTTGTACAGTGGCATGCACCACCTCCAAACTGCAGTCTCACGGTGTGGTTGGAATGCCGCAGGACATGCGCAAATAGGCATTACAATGGTGTGCCGTAGGAGTGCACGGGTTACAACAGTGCACCGTACAAAAGTGTGGGGGCTCGTGGGAGGGAGGAGCAGCTGTTTGGCAACGTAACACACAGTGAACCCACCCATGTGCCACGTGCTGGGCATCTCATCCATGATGACCAGGGTCGCAGACATCCCACAACACCCACGACCGGCCTTTGTACACATCCTGTATGAATGCAGCTGGAGAACTTACTGTAGGGATGAAAGGTTCTTTGTCTGAGCTATCTTGCAGTAGCACATCTGCTGCTCCGAGAAGGAACTTCCAAGTGGCCAGCCCCCCCCTGACAGATACAATAATATTTGCATCCGTCTCCCACACTACGCACTGCCTGATTTGAGAACAACGAGTACACATCCCACTCTCAAAAGTCCTTCGTCGTAGTTAGCGTGCGTGAAATGGCCTTCACACATACTCCCACCACACCCCTGCCCTGCACCCATTGCACACAGACCCGGCTCATTGCACCAAGCTGTGCCATTTCATCCACAAGACTGGCACACGGCAAGCCAGTGCAGCTACAAGCAGAGCCACTGACGCAATGGCAGAGCATCCCGAACACATGGTCGACTCCATGCACGTCCAGCTATACCTTGCACGTCTGCTGCATGTCCTGGGTGCACTGCCTTTGGCAGTACTGCGGATCACTTACCGGCTGTGCTTCCGCATTGCGGACGTCACCTGCGTTCAACCTGTATTGCAATGTCGCACGTGCCTATCCGAGTGGTGCATGGACATGTGCCTCTCCAACGAGTGGGTAGCTGACATGGATTACGACAGATGTGTGCGCCCCCTGTTGGCCCATGACCAGGACTGTCATGGTAATGCCCGTTTATGGCATGCATGGATGTTTGGCATGCATGTTGGAACTGGGCCTGGGAGATTGCACGTGTCGTAGTATGCAGTGAGCAAATTGACCCACTTCCCGATTCTGCTTTGGTGCACATTGGGTACAGTGGTTGGAGTCAGCACATCTGTCCCGGTCAGCTGATGGATTACGTCGACGACATGTCAAATATTGTGGCCAACCATCACTCATTAGAGATAGTGGCTTACGCAGCTGCACTCGCGTTCATGGACGAGTGACAAGGTACCTCCAACCACGACTCGATGTGCCACATTGCACGTGTCCCTCCGCATCATTGCACGTTGTACATCTGGTCACATGTCCCAAAACAACAGTGGACATGGCTGCATTGGCGTCGAATCATGTCCGAAGCGTGGACAACCAACGCTGCTTGACACTGACGTGTGTTGGTGATGGACTACCCCGAGGTGAACCCCGAGGTGAACATGAACGTTTTCCTACGTTCCTTATTCAGCCATGCTGCTGCATTTCTCTGCATATCGTGGCACTACTCTTGGCCGTACTGACACACACTTTTTTTTATAAAGTTTCCACATTTTCACTTGTCTCCAAATGTGTAGTGTCTTCATTTGTATGCCAATGTGTGTGTCACGGACTCTCTGGCTGCCTGCCATACGTGAATTGCTACCCCATCCGGACTGTGGGTTTGTACTTATGCGTTCTCATGTGCCTGTTTCGTACTGACGCTTTTGGATGCTTAACCGCCTCAGGCGAGTGCATTTGTGTCCTGTGTTCGATTGTGCAAATCTTTGTGTTTGGACAACATTGTGTTGGATGTTGGTGTACTCTGCTTCCTATGTGTGTGTGCTGCATTGTGTGTGAGATGTCTCTTCATGTGAGCTTTTGTTCACCCTTCTCCCTTTCCGGCAGTGTGGTTTTCACTTCTATGCTTGTTCAGTGGTGTGATGTTGGCGGGTTGTGTGACTTGTGCTCCTTGTTGGTGTGTTTCATTTTGGCCATGGTTTGTCTATAGTTGTGCTGTACTTAACCCCTTTGGTGCTTGCGTCGGCCAATGGCCGACGCAAGGACTACCTCCCTGGTGCGGCGCACGTCCATTGGCCGTCACCAGGGAGGGCCCCCTTTAAACCTCCAGTGCATCGCACCGGAGATTGTTTGTTTTTTTATTCCCCCTGGGGGAGACGTGGAAGGCTTTCCGCGTCTCCCCCGCCCCCTCCCGCCCATCTGTGACGTCAGCGCGCCGCGAGGTGCTCTGACGTCACTGATTTCCCCACCGGAGCCGAGGACAGCAGCAGGTAAGGCCGCGCTCGACTCCGATGGGGAAATCCGGCCGAAAACGGCCTCCCCAGCTTTCAGGGAGGCCTCGTTTGAAAGGGGAGAGTCTCCCCTTTCAAACGAGGTCTTCCTGAAAGGCTTTCCTGGCCGTGGATCGTGGCAGCGCTGCGATCCACGGCCAGGAAACCCCACTAGACACCAGGGATGTCTTTGGGGGGGTCGGCCCTCGTGGTAATGAGTCGGCCCCCCCCCCGGGGGCATATTTATTTTAATTTTTGAAAGTTGGCTTTGTTTGGGGTGTGCGATCGCACCCCAAAAATGAGAAAAAAAAACGAAAAAAAATGGCGGCGATATTGGCAGGGGGTCGGTCCTCCTGCTCAGTGGCCGACCCCCTGTGGGGGCAATTTTTTTTATACCTATGTGCTTTCCGTGGGGGCCACAATCGGCCCCCAGGGAAGCCATAGCTATAAAAAAAAATAGAGAAACAGAGAGATCTTTCTTTATATATATATATATATATAGAGAGAGAGAGAGAGAGAGTCTCTTTCTCTCTGTAGATGATATATGTATATATATGTATCTATATACATATGTATGTGTATATAGATACATATATATACATAAGTCTAAAGAGTGAATGATATATATATGTATCTATATACATATATATGTATAGATATATGTATATAGATGTATATAAATATATGTAGAGATAAAATCTATGTATATATATATTCACTGAAAAAACCATAGGTTTTAGGGACAGTTATAGTTAGTTGGACATTTCACTCGTACAAAACCATAGAAATTCCCCCGTTATAGTTAGTTCAGCTAACTATAACTCGCGCCCCGCAATGCACTGCTGATGACGTCACATATTACATCACTCATGACATGGTCAGTGACATCACTGATGACATCACTGATGACATCTCAAATGACATCACTGATGACATCATCCAGTGACTGTGTGTTTCTGTAAAGTTTAAATATGTTTAATATATATAGGGAAAGGCGTATTGAAGAATGAGTGGCTGTATAAGTGTCTGAATGGATGATTTAGTACGTGAGTGACTAACTCTACAAGTGAGTGATTAAATGTATCTTACTGAATGCATGGGTAAGTGACTAAACTGTGTGAATGTCTGTATCCGTCTGTCTGTTGGTTTGTAAGCGGCTGCATGGCTTTCTGAATAGCTACATGAGTGTCTACATGGGTTATTGATTGATTGTCTGAGTATCTGTATGGGTGCCTGAGTGTTTGTGTGGGTGGGGTGTTTGTGACTCTGTGCTTAGATGTGTGAGTTGGTGATTCACTGGGTGCATGGTTTCAAGAGTGCATCTGTGATGGACTGAATGGGTGGGTGAGTGTGTGTATGGGTGTGTTAGTGATTGAATGTATATCTCAGTGGTACATGTGTGAGTAACTACATATGTGAAAGGCAGTATATATGTGTGTTGGAGTATATAAATGGCTATAAGTGAGAGTGTGTGATTGTGAGAGTGGCTGTATGGATGAGTGTGTACTTGTATCAGTAATTGTATAAGAGCGTAAGAATGTGCTAGTATTTGTATGAGTAAGTGAGCTGGTGTGTGTATAACTGTATAGGTGAGTAAATGGGTGTGTGATTAAGTTTTTGCATGACTGACTAGGTGTGTGAGTACCTCTATGGATGAGTGGCGGTGTGTGAGTGTTTATATAGGTGTATGAGTGCATATGATAGTCCTGTACTGAGTGACTGTAAGTATGAGTGACTGTACGGGTAAGTGAGTGGATGTGTGTGTAGACCTAAGAATCAGTGAGTGGGTATGTAGTTTTTGGTGTTGGAGTGTCTATGGTTTTGAGAATGGCAGTCTGTAATTTAGAGTGGGTGTATCAAAAGTTATATTAGGGTGTGAGAAGATGCATGAAATTATCACATGGATGATGTCATCAGTGATGTCATTTGAGATGTCATCAGTGATGTCATCAGTGATGTCACTGACCATGTCATGAGTGATGTAATATGTGACGTCATCAGCAGTGCATTGCTGGGGCGCGAGTTATAGTTAGCTGAACTAACTATAACGGGGGAATTTCTATGGTTTTGTACGAGTGAAATGTCCAACTAACTATAACTGTCCCTAAAACCTATGGTTTTTTCAGTGAATTTCAAAGGTTTTTTAAATGCTAATTTCTAACTATAACGTGTCTGAAACCTATGGTTTTTTCAGTGAATTTCAAAGGTTTTTTAAATGCTAATTTCTAATTATAACGTGCCTGAAACCTATGATTTTTTAAGTGAATTTCAAAGGTTTTTTTAAATGCTAGTTTCTAACTATGCCTACAGAGGTAGGACATGTGAAGAAAGAAGAAAAAACGCACAGAAAGAAGCAAAAGATGTGCAGAAAGAACCAACAGAGGAGCAGAAAGAGGCCTTGTTGCAAAATCATCCTGTGCCCACAACTTTTTCAGACGGGTACTGGTGGTAACTGACTCTGACTAACCAGAGCCAGTGCTATGCTAAAAGACACTTAGAATACCGTGAAAACACCTACATACACTAGGGAACACTATGCGTTGGGGTACCCCTGTGATTAGCATGACCTCCTCTGCAAGTCCCTAGTACATAATAGGGCAGGGGGATTAAAACTACCTCTTAAAACGTGCTACAGGGCGCGTTTGCACAGTGGTGAAGGGAGGGATGGCCTGAGGTGACATGTGTGCAAACGCACCCCGTGGCGCGTTTTAAGTTGCGGGATAAACTGGCACATGCATCAACCGAAATACTGGTCGCAAACGGGCAGATTCTCAGAATCTGCCCCGTTGCGACCAGTATTTTTGCATTTGGGATGCATCATCCCAAATGCAGAAATCGCAATTTAAGGAATCGCAAAATTGCTATTCCTTAAATTGCAATTGCATTTAAGGAATCACAAATTGAGATTCCTTAAATGCAATGCATTAAAGTTAAAAAATACGCAATTTCGCTAATAGGGGGAGCAAATTACCATGAAGTTAAACTGCATGGTAATTTGCAAAAACTTTGAAAAATGCACTAAAGTTCATTTTTCAAACTTCCATTTTACACACACACATGCCCTTGGGGCATGTGTGTGTGCAAGATGTACTCATATGCAGATTTCAGGGGTGCAACAGGGTGTCCTATTGACACCCTGACACCCTTGAAATAGCTCCCGCTATTAGCCATTCTTTAATAGCGAATCGCTAATAGTGAATATCTTTCCATTCATTCCTATGGGCCTCCTGGCCCACAGGAATGAATGGGTAGGTATTCCTTAATTGCGACTCGCAATTTGCGAGTAGCAATTAAGGAATGTTTAGGAATCGCTATTTATTGAGCGATTTCTACATGCATAGGCAATTGCGATTCCTTAATAGCGATTCCTTAATAATCGCTATTAAGGAATCGCAATTGCCTAGCTTGATGCATGTGCCCCAAAGTCCCCTTGAATTTTGATGGTCCCTGGGGCCCAACTAGCCCCCCAGGTACCTACAGTTAGGACCACAGAGCTGAGTTGCAGAGAGGCGTTCCGAGGCCACGCACCTTTTTCACCTCTCTGCAACGCAACTCTGTTGTGCTTACTGAAGGTTCCTGGTGGGCTAGTTGGCCCCCAGGGTCCCTCAGGATTCAAAGGGAATTAATTCCCCAACTTAAAACGCACCACAGGGCGTGTTTGCGCACATGTCACCTGAGGCCCCGCCCCTCCCTTCACCACTGTGCAAACGCGCCCCGTGGTGTGTTTTAAGTTGGGGGATTAGGTCACCTTGAATCCTGAGGGTCCCTGGGGCCCAACTAGCCCACTAGGTACTTCCAGTAAGCACCACAGGCCTGCGTTGCAACGCCTGTAACAAATTGTGCAGTTGTGTTTAGGTAGTGAAGAGGGTCGTGCTGGGGGTAGTGTTTTAGGGTTTAGGGTAGTGCAGCGGTGTTTGTGTAGTGTAGGGGGTCATGCTGGGGGTAGATTTAGGGTTTAGGGTAGTGCAGTGGTGTTTGGGTAGTGTAGGGAGTCGTGCTGGGGGAGTGTTTTAGGGTTTAGGGTAGTGCAGTGGTGTTTGGGTAGTGTAGGGGGCCGTGCTGGGGGTAGTGTTTTAGGGTTTAGGGTAGTGCAGTGGTGTTTGGGTAGTGTAGGGGGTCGTGCTGGGGGTAGTGATTTAGGGTAGTGCAGTGGTGTTTGGGTAGTGTAGGGGGTACTGCTGGGGGTAGTGTTTTAGGGTTTAGGGTAGTGCAGAGGTGTTTGGGAAGTGTAGGGGTACTGCTGGGGGTAGTTTTTTAGGGTTTAGGGTAGTGCAGTGGTGATGGATAGTGTAGTGGTTCGTGCAGGGGGTAGTTTTTTAGGGTTTAGGGTAGTGCAGTGGTGTTTGTGTAGTGTAGGGGTAGTGTTTTAGGGTTTAGGGTAGTGCAGTGGTGTTTGTGTAGTGTAGGAGGTCGTGTTTTAGGGTTTAGGGTAGTGCAGTGGTCTTTGGGTAGTGTAGGGAGTCGTGCGGGGGTAGTGTTTTAGGGTTTAGGGTAGTGTAGGGGGTCATGCGGGGGTAGTGTTTTAGGGATTAGGGTAGTGCATTGGGTTTTGGGTAGTGTAGGGGGTCATGCGGGGGTAGTGTTTTAGGGTTTAGGGCAGTGCAGTGGTGTTTGGGTAGTGTAGGGGTCATGCGGGGGTAGTGTTTTAGGGTTTAGGGCAGTGCAGTGGTGTTCGGGTAGTGTAGGGGGTCGTGCTGGGGGAGTGTTTTAGGGGTTAGGGCAGTGCAGTGGTGTTCGGGTAGTGTAGGGGGTCGTGCTGGGGGAGTGTTCTAGGGTTTAGGGCAGTGCAGTGGTGTTTGGGCAGTGTAGGGGGTAATGCTGGGGGTGGTGTTTTAGGGTTTAGGGCAGTGCAGTGGTGTTCGGGCAGGGTAGGGGGTCGTGCTGGGGGTGGTGTTTCAGGGTTTAGGGCAGTGCAGTGGTGTTCGGGCAGTGTAGGGGGTGGTGTTTCAGGGTTTAGGGCAGTGCAATGGTGTTCGGGCAGTGTAGGGGGTCGTGCAGGGGGTGGTGTTTCAGGGTTTAGGGCAGTGGTGTTCGGGCAGTGTAGGGGGTCGTGCTGGGGGTGGTGTTTCAGGGTTTGGGGCAGTGGAGTGGTGTTCGAGCAGTAAAGGGGTCATGCTGGGGTGGTGTTTCAGGGTTTAGGGCAGTGCAGTGGTGTTCGGGCAGTGTAGGGGGCGGTGCAGGGGTGGTGTTTCAGGGTTTAGGGCAGTGCAGTGGTGTTCGGGCAGTGTAGGGGTGGTGCAGGGGGTGGTGTTTCAGGGTTTATTGCAGTGCAGTGGTGTTCGGGCAGTGTAGGGGGTCATGCAGGGGGTGGTGTTTCAGGGTTTAGGGCAGTACAGTGGTGTTCGGGCAGTGTAGGGGGTCGTGCTGGGGCTGGTGTTTCAGGGTTTAGGGCAGTGCAGTGGTGTTCGGGCAGTGTAGGGGGTTGTGCTGGGGCTGGTGTTTCAGGGTTTAGGGCAGTGCAGTGGTGTTCGGGCAGTGTAGGTGGTCGTGCTGGGGCTGGTGTTTCAGGGTTTAGGGCAGTGCAGTGGTGTTCGGGCAGTGTAGGGGGTCGTGCTGGGGGTGGTGTTTCAGGGTTTAGGGCAGTGCAGTGGTGTTCGGGCAGTTTAGGGGGTCGTGCTGGGGCTAGTGTTTCAGGATTTAGGGCAGAGCAATGGTGTTCAGGCAGTGTAGGGGGCTTTGCTGGAGGTGGTGTTTCAGGGTTTAGGGCAGTGCAGTGGTGTTTGTGCAGTGTAGGGGTGGTGTTTCAGGGTTTAGGGCAGTGGTGTTCAGGCAGTGTAGGGGGTCTTGCTGGGGTTGATGTTTCAGGGTTTAGGGCAGTGCAGTGGTGTTCGGGCAGTGTAGGGGGTCGTGCTGGGGGTGGTGTTTCAGGGTTTAGGGCAGTGCAGTGGTGTTCCGGCAGTGTAGGAGGTCGTGCAGGGGTGGTGTTTCAGGGTTTAGGGCAGTGCAGTGGTGTTCGGGCAGTGTAGGGGGTCGTGCTGGGGTGGTGTTTCAGAGTTTAGGGCAGTGCAGTGGTGTTCGGGCAGTGTAGGGTGTCGTGCTGAGGGTGGTGTTTCAGGGTTTAGGGCAGTGCAGTGGTGTTCGGGCAGTGTAGGGGTTCGTGCAGGGGTGGTGTTTCAGGTTTTAGGGCAGTGCAGTGGTGTTTGGGCAGTGTAGGGGGTCGTGCAGGGGGTGGTGTTTCAGGTTTTAGGGCAGTGCAGTGGTGTTTGGGCAGTGTAGGGGGTCGTGCAGGGGGTGGCGTTTCAGGGTTTAGGGCAGTGCAGTGGTGTTCGGCCAGTGTAGGTGGTCTTGCTGGGGGTGGTGTTTCAGGCTTTAGTGCAGTGGTGTTCGGGCAGTGTAGGGGGTCTTGCTGGGGGTGGTGCTTCAGGGTTTAGGGCAGTGCAGTGGTGTTCGGGCAATGTAGGGGGTCGTGCTGGGGCTGGTGTTTGAGGGTTTAGGGTAGTGCAGTGGTGTTCGGGCAGTGTAGGGGTCGTGCTGGGGCTGGTGTTTCAGGGTTTAGGGCAGTGCAGTGGTTTTCGGGCAGTGTAGGCGGTCGTGCTGGGGCTGGTGTTTCAGGGTTTAGGGCAGTGCAGTGGTGTTCGGGCAGTGTACGGGGTAGTGCTGGGGCTGGTGTTTCAGGGTTTAGGGCAGTGCAGTGGTGTTCGGGCAGTGTAGGGGGTCGTGCTGGGGCTGGTGTTTCATGGTTTAGGGCAGTGCAGTGGTGTTCGGGCAGTGTAGGGGGTCGTGCTGGGGGTGGTGTTTCAAGGTTTAGGGCAGTGCAGTGGTGTTCGGGCAGTGTAGGGGCTCATGCTGGGGGTGGTGTTTCAGGGTTTAGGGCAGTGCAGTGGTGTTCGGGCAGTGTAGGGGGTCTTGCTGGGGGTGGTGTTTCAGGGTTTAGGGCAGTGGTGTTCGGGCAGTGTAGGGGGTCTTGCTGGGGGTGATGTTTCAGGGTTTAGGGCAGTGCAGTGGTGTTCGGGCAGTGTAGGGGGTCTTGCTGGGGGTATTGTTTCAGGGTTTAGGGTAGTGCAGTGGTGTTCGTGCAGTGTAGGGGGTTGTGCTGGGGGTGGTGTTTCAGGGTTTAGGGCAGTGCAGTAGTGTTCGGGCAGTGTAGGGGATCGTGCAGGGGGTGGTGTTTCAGGGTTTAGGGCAGTGCAGTGGTGTTCGGGCAGTGTAGGGGGTTGTGCTGGGGGTGGTGTTTCAGGGTTTAGGGCAGTGCAGTGGTGTTCGCGCAGTGTAGGGGGTCGTGCAGGGGTGGTGTTTCAGGGTTTAGGGCAGTGCAGTGGTGTTCGGGCAGTGTAGGGGTCATGCTGGGGCTGGTGTTTCAGGGTTTAGGGCAGTGCAGTGGTGTTCGGGCAGTGTAGGGGTCTTGCTGGGAGTGGTGTTTCAGGGTTTAGGGCAGTGGTGTTCGGGCAGTGTAGGGGGTCTTGCTGGGGGTGATGTTTCAGGGTTTAGGGCAGTGCAGTGGTGTTCGGGCAGTGTAGGGGGTCTTGCTGGGCGTAGTGTTTCAGGGTTTAGGGCACTGCAGTGGTGTTCGTGCAGTGTAGGGGGTCGTGCTGGGGATGGTGTTTCAGGGTTTAGGGCAGTGCAGTAGTGTTCGGGCAGTGTAGGGGATCGTGCAGGGGGTGGTGTTTCAGGGTTTAGGGCAGTGCAGTGGTGTTCGGGCAGTGTAGGGGGTCGTGCTGGGGGTGGTGTTTCAGGGTTTAGGGCAGTGCAGTGGTGTTTGGGCAGTGTAGGGGGTCGTGCTGGGGGTGGTGTTTCAGGGTTTAGGGCAGTGGTGTTCGGGCAGTGTAGGGGGTCTTGCTGGGGGTGATGTTTCAGGGTTTAGGGCAATGCAGTGGTCTTCGGGCAGTGTAGGAGGTCTTTCTGGGGGTAGTGTTTCAGGGTTTAGGGCAGTGCAGTGGTGTTCGGGCAGTGTAGGGGGCGTGCTGGGGGTGGTGTTTCAGGGTTTAGGGCAGTGCAGTGGTGTTCGGGCAGTGTAGGGGGTCGTGAAGGGGTGGTGTTTCAGGGTTTAGGGCAGTGCAGTGGTGTTCGGGCAGTGTAGGGGGTCGTGCAGTGGCTGGTGTTTCAGGGTTTAGGGCAGTGCAGTGGTGTTCGGGCAGTGTAGGGGTCGTGCTGGGAGTAGTGTTTTAGGGTTTAGGGTAGTGCAGTGGTGCTTGTGTAGTGTAGGGGGTCGTGCTGGGGGTAGTGTTTTAGGGTTTAGGGTAGTGCAGTGGTGTTTGTGTAGTGTAGGGGGTCATGTTTTAGGGTAGTGCAGTGGTGTTTGGGTAGTGTAGGGGGTCGTGCTGGGGTAGTGTTTTAGGATTTAGGTTAGTGCAGTGGTGTTTGGGTAGTGTAGAGGGTCGTGCTGGGGGTAGTGTTTTAGGGTTTAAGGTAGTGCAGTGGTGTTTGTGTAGTGTAGGGGGTCGTGCTAGGTGTAGTGTTTTAGGGTTTAGGGTAGTGCAGTGGTGCTTGTGTAGTGTAGGGGGTCATGCTGGGGGTAGTGTTTTAGGGTTTAGGGTAGTGCAGTGGTGTTTGTGTAGTGTAGGGGGTCATGTTTTAGGGTAGTGCAGTGGTGTTTGGGTAGTGTAGGGGGTCGTGCTGGGGGTAGTGTTTTAGGATTTAGGTTAGTGCAGTGGTGTTGGGGTAGTGTTTTAGGGTTTAGGGTAGTGCAGTGGTGTTTGTGTAGTGTAGGGGGTCATGCTGGGGGTAGTGTTTTAGGGTTTAGGATAGTGCAGTGGTGCTTGTGTAGTGTAGGGGGTCGTGCTGGGGGTAGTGTTTTAGGGTTTAGGGTAGTGCAGTGGTGTTTTTGTTGTGTAGGGGGTCATGTTTTAAGATGCAACACTCCAATACCTGACCAGTCTGCACTACATAAAACTGCAAAAAAACTAAAAATAAAAGTGTTTTGCACACTTTTGTCATTGGGCTATATGTGGGCTACATCTGGGTAATATGTGTGCTACATTTGGGCTCTTTTTTCACTGGTGGCCATCTTGGAAGACTTCTTTGTTATGAAGTTTCCTAATTTCCTCATTTACTGCAGTCTCCTCAGTAGGAAATGCTTTCAGTTTTTTACTTTGATTCCATCAAGAAGGCATTCAGATGTGTCACACATTTGCCATAAATTCAGAATGTTAGCACTCTAGTTGTTCATTAGATCACTGTAGTAAAGCTACTGCTCACCAAGGAGTTAACTGGAAGTCTACAGCTGGTATTGAAAGTGATTGTTTCAGTCTGCATGTCAGAATTTTCTAATGAAATAGAAGAGGATTTGAGATCTCACTTAAAACATGCACTAAATTTTCTTTTTGCAGCACTAACCATAATTTCTATGGCAAAATGAACCCCCTCATTTTGTTCCTTTTTAAATTAAATGTTTTAAGTGTTACCAGTTTATTCCAATCAAGATGGCTTCAGGTGTGCCATACTTTTGTCATAAGTAAGGCTGTTAGCACTCTAGTTGTTCTTTAGAACACTCTGGGAAGCTGCAGTAGAACACAAAGGCATCAACTGACAGGCTGCTCCTGTTGAAATATAACAGGAAGATATTTGAGATCTCACTTAAAACATGTCCTAATTTTTCTTTCTACAGCACTAACCATAATTTCTATGGCAAAATGAACCCCCTCATTTTGTTCCTTTTTAAATTAAATGTTTTAAGTGTTACCAGTTTATTCCAATCAAGATGGCTTCAGGTGTGCCATACTTTTGTCATAAGTAAGACTGTTAGCGCTCTAGTTGTTCTTTAGAAATCTCTGGGAAGCTGCAGTAGAACACAAAGGCATCAACTGACAGGCTGCTCCTGTTGAAATATAACAGGAAGATATTTGAGATCACACTTGAAACATGTCCTAATTTTTCTTTCCAGAGCACTAACCATAATTTCTATGACAAGATGAACCCCATCATTTTGTTCCTTTTTAAATTAAATGTTTTAAGTGTTACCAGTTTATTCCAATCAAGATGGCTTCAGGTGTGCCATACTTTTGTCATAAGTAAGGCTGTTAGCACTCTAGTTGTTCTTTAGAACACTCTGGGAAGCTGCAGTAGAACACAAAGGAATCAACTGACAGTCTCTGCCCTTGTTGGATGTACATGTTTTACTGAGAATGTCAGACTTCATTCTCACATGACTGAGAAAGATAATGTGAATTTACAGAAAATATGCTCTCATTTTAGCTTCTGGAGCACCTTACACCAAATTTGGCAAAGAGGTAGTTCTTGGTTCAGAAAGAACCCTTTTTGTTAAATGGTGTAAATCCGTTCAGTAGTTGCTGAGAAAATCAAAAGTAAAAAGATAGATATATCTATGGCCGAGTAGGGTCCGCGTACCCTCAGCGCACCCTGCGCGCACCGTCCCGATCACGAGCTGCATGTTAATTGGCTGTCAGCTGGCTGTCAACATTCCGATTCAGGAAATGTTGGCAGCCATTTTGTCCTCGGTAGAACCGAGGGACAGAAACAAGTGCAAAGGGGCAGGGTAGAAACACCCTGACCCCTAGGTTTGCTCAGGGGTCCCACAAGGACCCCCTGGGCAAAAAAAAAAATTTAAAAAAATCGGCAGGATGCGCTCAGGGTGAGCGAATCCTGCCGAGCAAATCGAAGCGCGGTCTCCGCGCTTCGGTTGCATTGCCCCCGGGTGGCCCAAGTCCCGAGGGCATGGTGGGGGTGGGTATATTGTTTGTATGGGGGCCTCAAAGGGCCCCCAAGCCCGAGGACCGCCACCCCCGGGGCTTTATAAAAATGGTGCGGGAGGGCTCTCCTGCCCTCCCGCAGCCCCGGGGACCGCCACCCCCGGGGCTTCTTTTTTAAATAAATAAGGTGTGGGGGCTCCAGCCCCCACACGCCCCTGGGACCACCACCTCCCCGGGGCACTTACAAAATAAATGTGGGGGTCCATTACGGACCCCAGAGCCCGGGGACCACCACCTCCCGGGGCTGTGCAATTTAAGGGAGGGGGGCCGCGCGGCCCCCTCCTGGAGCCCTTGATGGCCCTGGGGACCGCCACCCCCAAGGCCGGCTCCTGCAGTGTCCCGGGGTGCCTACCCCCGGGACACTGTAGTTTGCTATGGCAGGACGGGAGCCTCGCGGCTCCCGTTCTGCCATAGCAAACTGCTTGGATATTGGAAGAGAGAGCAGGAAACCTGCTCTCTCTTCCAATATCCAAAGCACATTGCTTTCCACATGGGGAGCTGCATCTTAGCAGCTCCCCATGTGGAAAGCAATGCCGGCTCCCAAGGGACGCGGGGAGCCGGCGGGACTGTGGGGGATTGGGGACCCCCACAGTCCCCAACGGAGAGGGCCAGCCCCGGGGGATGGGGTCCCGGGGCAAGTAGTGGCCCGGGAGGGGGCCACGCGGCCCCCTCCCCAAAAAATAAAAAATAAATTTTAAAAAAAACGGAAAGGCCGGCCCCGGGGATGGGGTCCCCGGGGCCTTAAATGGCCTGAGGAGGGGGCCACGCAGCCCCCTCCAAAGAAAAAATCGAGGCCATGCCCCGGGGGATGGGGTCCCCGGGGCCAATACAGGCCCAGGGAAGGGGGCCACGCGGCCCCCTTCCAGTTTTTTTTTAAATTTAATTTAAAAAAAGGGGTAAGGCCCTGGGGGATGGGGTCCCCAGGGCCCAAAAACAGGAAAAAGGAAGGGGGGCCACACAGCCCCCCTTCAGGGGACAAAAAAAACACACAAAAAACGATCGGGCTCGCAGGCCCCGCCGCGTTCCTTCACCACTCTGCAAACGCGCCCCCTGGCGCGTTTGCAGAGAGAGCAATTCCCCTTGAATACTGGGGGTCCCTGGGGGCCAACTAGCCCACCAGGAACCTCCAGTATGCGCCAGGGGCTGCGTTGCAGAGAGGTGTACAGAGGCCACGCCCCTTTTACACCTCTCTGCAACGCAGCTCTGTGGCGCTTTTGGATATACCTGTTGGGCTAGTTGGCCCCCAGGGACCCTCAGGATTCAAGGGGAGTTAATCCCCCGACTTAAAACGCGCCACGGGGCGCGTTTGCACAGTGGTGAAGGGAGGGGCGGGGCTTCAGGTGACATCTGTGCAAACGCGCCCCGTGGCGCGTTTTAAGTTGGGGATTAAATCCCCTTCAATCCTGAGGGTCCCTGGGGGCCAACTAGCCCAACAGGTACATCCAGAAAGCGCCACAGATCTGCGTTGCAGAGAGGTGTAAAAAGGGGCGTGGCCTCTGTACACCTCTCTGCAACGCAGCCCCTGGCGCATATTGGAGGTTCCTGGTGGGCTAGTTGGCCCCTAGGGACCCTCAGGATTCAAGGGACTTAATCCCCAACTTAAAACGCGCCACGAGGCGCGATTGCACAGATGTCACCTCAGGCCCCGCCCCTCCCTTCACCATTGTGCAAATATTCTTCTAAAATCATCCGAAATACGAATTCCGATTTACTCACCTGTTATAAGGAGAGACCTCAGTGCTGTATCTTTCAGTCCAGTACTGGTCCTGAAAAGTAATTTTAACCGTACTTACCAGTAACTTGAATTTCCTTCCATAGGATATCATTGCCTGCTTTTTGCTGAAAAAGTTTCTAAGTGTTGATTTTTGAAACCTACAAATATTCCTCTAAAATCAGCCGAAATGCGAATTCCGATTTACTCACCTGTTATAAGGAGAGACCTCAGTGCTGTATCTTTCAGCCCAGTACTGGTCCTGAAAAGTAATTTTAACCGTACTTACCAGTAACTTGAATTTTCTTCCATAGGCTAACATTGACTGGTTTCACTTGGAAATTCTTCTAAGTGTGGAGTTTTGGAACTTTAAAATATTCCTCTAAAATCAGCCGAAATACGAATTCCGATTTACTCACCTGTTATCAGGAGAGACCTCAGTGCTGCATCTTTCAGCCCAGTACTAATCCTGAAAAGTAATTTTAACCTTACTTACCAGTAACTTGAATTTCCTTCCATAGGATATCATTGCCTGCTTTTTGCTGAAAAAGTTTCTAAGTGTTGATTTTTGAAACATACAAATATTCCTCTAAAATCAGCCGAAATCCGAATTCTGATTTACTCACCTGTTATCAGGAGAGAGCTCAGTGCTGCATCTTTCAGCCCAGTACTGGTCCTGAAAAGTAATTTTAACCGTACTTACCAGTAACTTGAATTTTCTTCCATAGGCTAACATTGACTGGTTTCACTTGAAAATTCTTCCAAGTGTGGAGTTTTGGAACTTTAAATTATTCTTCTAAAATCAGCCGAAATACGAATTCCGATTTACTCACCTGTTATCAGGAGAGACCTCAGTGCTGCATCTTTCAGCCCAGTACTAATCCTGAAAAGTAATTTTAACCGTACTTACCAGTAACTTGAATTTCCTTCCATAGGATATCATTGCCTGCTTTTTGATGAAAAAGTTTCTAAGTGTTGATTTTTGAAACATACAAATATTCCTCTAAAATCAGCCGAAATCCGAATTCTGATTTACTCACCTGTTATCAGGAGAGAGCTCAGTGCTGCATCTTTCAGCCCAGTACTGGTCCTGAAAAGTAATTTTAACCGTACTTACCAGTAACTTGAATTTCCTTCCATAGGCTAACATTGACTGGTTTCACTTGAAAATTCTTCTAAGTGTGGAGTTTTGGAACTTTAAATTATTATTCTAAAATCAGCCGAAATACGAATTCCGATTTACTCACCTGTTATCAGGAGAGACCTCAGTGCTGCATCTTTTAGCCCAGCACTGACCCTGAAAAGTAATTTTAACCGTACTTACCAGTAACTTATATTTTCTTCCATAGGAATCCATTGTCTGGTTTTCAGCAGAAAAGTTTCAAAGTGTCGATTTTCACAAACTACAAATATTCCTTAAAAATCGCCTGTATGACTTAAACGCATTTTTTCAACTGTTTACAGGAGATGCACCAGTGCTGGATCCAGGATCCAACACTGAGTAAGAAAAAGTAACGATAAGAGTTTTTACCTGCTAAGTGAATTTCCTTCCATAGGATAACATTGGTGATTCTATGAGGAAAAGTTTCTAAGTGTCAACTTTTAAAATACAATAATATTCCTTAAAAATCACGACTGTAACCAAAACGCTTTTACTCAACTGTTTACAGGAGATGTCCCAGGACTGAATCTAGGATCCAGTCCTGTGGTTAGAAAAAGTAATCCATAAAGTAACCAATTGCATTTAACTAGAAATTCACATTGAGCTGAATGTTGCATTGTGTTTGAAAATGTGTTGCCCATTGCAACAACTGTAACTACTGTACTTAAAAGTCTATTGCCTATGTGCTAAGTATTTAAACTAAAGTAATTCATTCTGAGAAAGTATTTTTTGTAATGTAATGTATAATGTAATTACAATGTAATTTAAAAAATAAAATATGTAAAAGAAATTGTTGCTAAAAATGTAGTAAGTCAGTATGAAAAAAATTAATAAAAAAATTAATACATTTAAAAAATGTCATTTAAAAAACCTTTGAAATTCACTGAAAAAACCGTAGGTTTCAGGCACGTTATAGTTACAAATTAGCATTTAAAAAACCTTTGAAATTCACTGAAAAAACCATAGGTTTCAGACACGTTATAGTTAGAACTTAGCATTTAAAAAACCTTTGAAATTCACTGAAAAAACCATAGGTTTTAGGGACAGTTATAGTTACAAATTAGCATTTAAAAAACCTTTGAAATTCACTGAAAAAACCATAGGTTTCAGATATGTTATAGTTACAAATTAGCATTTAAAAAACCTTTGAAATTCACTGAAAAAACCATAGGTTTTAGGGACAGTTATAGTTAGTTGGACATTTCACTCGTACAAAACCCGTGAAATTCCCCGTTATAGTTTGTTCAGCTAACTATAACTCGCGCCCCACAATGCACTGCTGATGACGTCACATATTACATCACTCATGACATGGTCAGTGACATCACTGATGACATCACTGATGACATCTCAAATGACATCACTGATGACATCATCGACGTGATAATCTGATGCAGCTCCTCACACCCTAATATAACCTTTGATACACCCAATCTAAATTACAGACTGCCATTCGCAAAACTATAGACACTCCAACACCAATAACTACATACCCACTCACTGATTCTTAGGTCTACACACACACATCCACTCACTCACCCGTACAGTCACTCATACTTATGGTCACTCAGTACAGGACTATCATATGCACTCTTACTCCTATATAGACACTCAAACACCACCACTCATCCATAGAGGTACTCACACACCTAGTCAGTCATGCAAATAATTAAACACACTGCCATTTACTCACCTATACAGTTATACACACACCAGCTCACTTAATCATACAAATACTAGCACATTGTTACGCTCTTATACAATCACTGATACAAGCACACACTCATCCATACAGCCACTATCACAATCACTCACTCTACGCTTATAGCTATTTATATACTCCAACACACATATATACTGGCTTTCACATATGTAGTTACTCACACATGTACCACTGGGACATACATTCACTCACTAACACACTCTTACACACACTTACCCACCCATACAGTCTATCACAGATGCACTCTTGAAACCATCCACCCAGTGAATCACCCACTCACACATCTATGCACAGAGTCGCACACACCCCACCCACACAAACACTCAGGCACCCATACAGATACTCAGACAACCAATCAATAACTCATATAGACACTCATGTAGCTATTCACAAACCCATGCAGCCACTTACACAGCAACAGGCAGACGGATACAGACATTCACCCAGTTTAGTCACTAACCTATGCATTCAGTAAGATACGTTAAATCACTCACTTATAGAGTCAGTCACGCACCTACTAAATCATCCATACAGACACTTACACACCCACTCATTCTTCAATACGTCTTTTCCTATATATATTAAAAATATTTAAACTTTACAGAAACACACAGTCACTGGATGATGTCATCAGTGATGTCATTTGAGATGTCATCAGTGATGTCATGAGTGATGTCACTGACCATGTCATGAGTGATGTAATATGTGACGTCATCAGCAGTGCATTGCGGGGCGCGAGTTATAGTTAGCTGAACTAACTATAACGGGGAATTTCACGGGTTTTGTACGAGTGAAATGTCCAACTAACTATAACTGTCCCTAAAACCTATGGTTTTTTCAGTGAATTTCAAAGGTTTTTTAAATGCTAATTTGTAACTATAACATATCTGAAACCTATGGTTTTTTCAGTGAATTTCAAAGGTTTTTAAATGCTAATTTGTAACTATAACTGTCCCTAAAACCTATGGTTTTTTCAGTGAATATATATATGTATATATATATATATATATATGCTCCTTGATGCACAGTGAACGGCGCGCTTGCGGACGGGTGCTTCACAAACGCGGGGGTGCGCCCGCGATATTTATCCAGGCTCTGTTTCCTTGTTTCCCAAAAGAAAAACAGCACTCGCGGAGGCAGTTGCTAGAGTTTATTGGCCCCCGCGAGTGCTGTTTTTCGTTTTGGGAAACAAGGAAATGGAGCTTGGATATATATATATATCTATATATATATATATATATATATATATATATATATATATTCAGAAACACAAAGGATGCCGCACTCTAGAGATTGGTTTCAGAGTTGCTTTATTTTCACCACGACTGGTGGTAGTGGTGGTGAAAATAAAGCAACTCTGAAACCGGTCTTGGAGTGCGGCATCCTTTGTGTTTCTGAATTTAAATATCGGGTAAGGATTCTACCCGTTGCTGCCTGCACCAGGTATTGAGCGCTCTGACATTGGGAATTAATTGTTATATATATATATATATATATATAAATATTTATTTACAGAGATATTTCTCAGTGCTGAAATTATGAGACTGTGAAAGAACTATAATGAGTCTCTTTGAAGTTACCTGAAAGGCAGTAAAGTGTGGTACTGCTGCAGAGTACAAAAAACTATTCCTTCTAGATAGAGATATCTGACTTTTGTGTAGTGGCAGTTTTGACGCCATAAAGGGTATGCTGAAACGAACAGATCGGTATTATGTAGACAGCTAAGTGGATTAGTAAAGCCACAAAGTAGAAACACTTTGTAACAGACTAAATGTATGTGAGAGAGGGGCTATGGAGAGATGAGGGGCACGTTTGCAAGGATGGTAGTGGGCGCATCAAAGGAGGTCATAGTGTGCAATTGTAAAGCACACGTTCACCCGTAGGCATCTTGGCGCCAAAATGATGGTTGCAATGGCTCCCACCAGCGCTAAAAGGCTGCGATGATGGGTATGTGGCAAGGTAAAGTAATACTGTGTCTTTTTTCTCTCTTTCTTAGTCTTTTTGGAGAGCGTACAGAGTTCGCAAAGGTAAGGTGACTTTGTCATTATTGACTTAAACACTTCACTCACGCGCACACACCCACCTACACTTTAAAACCAACAACCTATCTGCCTTCTACGTAGGATTGTGTTTTAAAAGGATAGTTTAGGCACTAGCAGAGATGACATATCGTTGGATGGATGCTGCCCAGGCCCTAAATCTGGTTCTGGAGTCCAGCTCTGAGGCAGGATCAGAGACTGAGACAGCAGATACTGAGACAGCATCTGAGGGAGAGGACAATGGAGCCGAATCTGGGAGTGACTTTTCAGTTGGCGCAGTTCCATCCGATGACTCATCGTCCAGCGATTCTGAAGGAGACGATGTCAGTCGTGCTGTGCCTTTGCCAGCACAGTCTGTGCAGCAGGACACCCGTAACAGGTTAGAGCAACCCAGAGTGCAGGCACGTGCGGCCGCAAGCACAGACAGAGTGCTGTCTTGGCAGCCTCCCAATTTAGTTCAGCCCCAAATTCCGCCTATCACTGGTGACGCTGGATGTAAAGTAGATACGGCAAATTTTTTGCCAATTGACTACTTCCATCTCTTTTTTGGTGTTGACTTCCTAGACGAAATTGTGCAGCAAACAAATTTGCGTGCCGAACAATTTCTGAGGGAGCAAGGAGGCACTCTTGGGCCTCATTCTAGGGCGCGCAAGTGTACTCCCACTTCTCTAGGGGAGTTGAAGATATTTTTGGGCCTCACGCTTAAAATGGGGGTAGTGCATAAACCAACCTTGCTATCCTACTGGTCTACTCGCACGGTTTGGTTAACCCCCATCTTCACACCATACATGAGCAGAGATCGTTTTTTGCTATTGCAGCGCATGCTGCATTTCAATGACAACTCTGCTGCATTGCCCCGGGACCATCCAGACTATGACAGGTTGTTCAAAATTCGGCCTGTCGTGGAACATTTGTCTGCCAGGTTTCCAGAGGTTTATACTCCTGGAAAGAATATAGCCATTTATGAGTCCTTGATCTTGTATAAAGGGCGGCTGCTGTTTAGGCAGTACATTCCGAGCAAACGTGCTCGCTATGGCATCAAGCTGTACATGTTGTGTGAGAGCTCGACTGGCTATGTGTACAGCTTGAGAGTGTATACAGGGAAGGACACAACTCTTAACCCTGTAGGTTGCCCTCCCATGCTAGGGGTCACAGGAAAGATTGTATGGGAGCTTGTCCAGCCACTTCTTCACAAAGGTTATAACCTTTATGTGGACAATTTCTATACAGGAGTAGAGCTGTTCAGTGAGATCTATAAAGCTGGCACCGTGGCTTGCGGTACAATTCGTTGTCGCCGCAAAGGATTCCCGCAGGAGCTTGTTTGCAAGAAGCTCCAGAAATCCCAGAGCACTGCGTTGCGTTCCATCGAACTGCTCGCAGTTAAGTTCTCAGATAGGCGTGATGTGTACATGCTCACTACAATTCATGCTGAGAGCACTTCCCCTGTCACGGTTTGGGGTCAGATGGCCGAAGTCCACAAGCCCAACTGTATACTTGATTACAACAAGTACATGGGCGGAGTGGACAAGAACGACCAGGTTCTTCAGCCATACAATGCGAGTCGTAAAACTCGCACTTGGTATAAGAAACTGTTTACGCACCTGATCCAGATGGCAACATACAATGCGTATGTTGTTTATCGTGAGACCACCACAGGAAGACTCATGTCTTTCCTTGACTTTCAGTTGTCTGTGATTGAAAGTCTTACTGCTACAGAAGCAGAAGCCTCCACTTCATGTGTTCTGGAGGACGTGGCAAGGCTGCAGGAGCGACACTTTGCAGATAAAATTCCTGCAACACCCAAAAAGGAGCGACCATGTCGTCGTTGTAAAGTGTGCTCGATGCAGGGAAAGAGGCAGGAGACTCGTGTTTACTGTCCCCAGTGCCCAAGTAAGCCTGCCTTCTGTTTTCCTACTTGCTTTATGTTGTATCACACTAAAGCAAAATACTGGGAAATTGACTGAGGTGGAGCTGCCAATAGGATAACCTTTCAATTGGTGTGAATGGATACCTACTGTCTGTGGGCCACTCCTTCACTACGCAAGCAGCTGCAGGATATTTCTTCCTCTACTTCATGAAATCATGGACTTCTCAACACCTTTATCTGCTTTCAGAACGTGGTAGTTGTTCTGTTCGCCAATTGACAAGTGCATTATAGTCCCCACGCTGCACATACTGGTGGACAGAACATATGCCACGTTGTCATGGAGTACCCATGTTTCACATTCAACCGTTCTTCGTAGTTTATGATGTTCTCTTTAGGAAGTTTTTGAAAATTTCCAGCATGTTTGCCTTAGTTTCAAAGGTAGATATGCTTGCTCAGCTCGAGAAATGTTTTTGCGGCATACTCGGGCACCCCCCAACTTGCATCCACAAACTGGAAGGAGTTGGATAGAGCATTGTGAGAGCATTGATAGCTCGTGACAGAAATGTTCACTCAAGCTTCAAGTAGCTAGAGATGAAAGGCATTAGTATAGGGTCTCTTAACAATTGGACAGGGTTAGTCAGGACTCTGAGGACAGACACACGAACGGGTTAGAACAGCTTACGGTAGGTACGCTTTCCGAGCAATATTGCAAAGGTAGAAGGCAGATAGTAAAGGTAGTATAGATACACGTCCTGACTTCTTCTTCACCCATGGATTCAAATCCATTGCTGCCACACTCACACTGAATTTACTGTAGTACTTATGGGTCAATGCTGCTTGCCATGTTCATCCTCCGTTAGAACTTAGTAGATGGTCAGTTTGCTGTATGATAAGTGCATTACAGTCACTGCACATAACGGTGGATTGGACATATGCTACGTTGTCATGGACTACCCTTGTTTCACATTCATCCGTTCATAGTTTATGATGTTATCTTTTGAAAATTTCCAGCATGTTTGCCTTAGTTTCAAAGGTAGATATGCTTGCTCAGCTCGAGAAATGTTTTTGCGGCATACTCGAGCACCCCCCAACTTGCATCCACAAACTGGAAGGAGTTGGATTTAGCATAGTGAGTGCACTAAAGGTGCATGAAAGACATGTCTTCCTGAGCCTCATGTGGCTGTCATGGAAGTCATTAGTATAGGTTCACTGGGCATGAGTTCGGTAACGTTCTGGAAGAAGGAGGTGGAGACTTGACAGGTGGTAGAATATAGTCAAAGTCATTATGTCTTGTGGCATATGAATGTGATGGGCCCTTGCATGGCGGCAGTATGTTTGTGTGAGTGCAAGTGATATGGTTGTTTGGGCCCGTGGCTGGCGCTATGGAAGTCTTGTGTGTGGTGTGTGAATGGCGTGTGAATGGACCATAAAGTGGTTGGTGCCGTGATGTGGCTTTATGGCTCCCCTTCAGAAGGCTTGGCTTCAATATTTATATACTTTGATAAGTATTTGTGCTTTGAAGCCAGCGTTTCTGGAGGTGCTAAAACCAACCTGTGTAAGTGGTGGATTAACTTTATCAAATGAGTGTTAGATTTATATTTGTGTTGGTTTAATGGCCTTTTGTAAGATATTTTTTTTTCACAATGGGTAGCAGGGGACTTTCTGCCCTAGCTCAGTCGTCACCTAGGCAAACCTTTACATTTTTGAGTAGTAGACAAAGGGGGAAGTACAAGGGTGAATGACTTGCGTGGTTATCACTGTTTTCTTTTACCCAACATGCCCTGCTAGCCTCTTATTTTGTTGAAAAAAATCACTATTTCCACACATTATTGTGTGGGAAAGCTGTGGCATCGCCGGACAGACATGCATTTCCTACCACCCAGTGTTCCCCAAGGTCTCCCGATAAAAATGGTACCTCACTCGTGTGGGAGGCCCAAGTACCCGCGACAGGCTAGGGCCCAAAACGTATTGAGGCGACATTAAAATTGCCTATCACAAAACAACCTGGTTTTGTGAGAGGGGTCACCTTGGTTTTTGGCCCCGTGCTCGGCGGCCTGCTAGGGAAACCTACCAAACCCACACATTTCTGAAAACTAGACACCCGGGGGGTTCCAGGGAGGTATGGCTTGCGTGGATCCCCCAACGTTTTCTTACCCAGAATCCCCTGCAAACCTCGAATTTAGCTGAAAAAATCACTTTTTCCACACATTTTTGTGTGGAAAAGTTGTGGCATCGCCGGGCAGACACGCATTTCCTACCACCCAGCGTTCCCCAAGGTCTCCCGATAAAAATGGTGCCTCACTCGTGTGGGAGGCCCAAGTACCCGCGACAGGCTAGGGCCCAAAAGGTATTGAGGCGACATTAAAATTGCCTATCACAAAACAACCTGGTTTTGTGAGAGGGGTCACCTTGGTTTTTGGCCCCGTGCTCGGTGGCCAGCTAGGGAAAACTACCAAACCCACACATTTCTGAAAACTAGACACCCGGGGGGTTCCAGGGAGGTATGGCTTGCGTGGATCTCCCAACGTTTTCTTACCCAGAATCCCCTGCAAACCTCGAATTTAGCTGGAAAAATCACTTTTTCCACACATTTTTGTGTGGGAAAGTTGTGACATCGCCGGGCAGACACGCATTTCCTACCACCCAGCGTTCCCCAAGGTCTCCCGATAAAAATGGTGCCTCACTTGTGTGGGAGGCCCAAGTACCCGCGACAGGCTAGGGCCCAAAAGGTATTAAGGCGACATTAAAATTGCCTATCACAAAACAACCTGGTTTTGTGAGAGGGGTCACCTTGGTTTTTGGCCCCGTGCTCGGCGGCCAGCTAGGGAAACCTATCAAACCCACACATTTCTGAAAACTAGACACCCGGGGGTTCCAGGGAGGTATGGCTTGCGTGGATCCCCCAACGTTTTCTTACCCAGAATCCCCTGCAAACCTCGAATTTAGCTGAAAAAATCACTTTTTCCACACATTTTTGTGTGGAAAAGTTGTGGCATCGCCGGGCAGACACGCATTTCCTACCACCCAGCGTTCCCCAAGGTCTCCCGATAAAAATGGTGCCTCACTCGTGTGGGAGGCCCAAGTACCCGCGACAGGCTAGGGCCCAAAAGGTATTGAGGCGACATTAAAATTGCCTATCACAAAACAACCTGGTTTTGTGAGAGGGGTCACCTTGGTTTTTGGCCCCGTGCTCGGCGGCCAGCTAGGGAAACCTACCAAACCCACACATTTCTGAAAACTATACACCCAGGGGGTTCCAGGGAGGTATGGCTTGCGTGGATCCCCCAACGTTTTCTTATCCATAATCCCCTGCAAACCTCGAATTTAGCTGAAAAAATCACTTTTTCCACATATTTTTGTGTGGGAAAGTTGTGGCATCGCCGGGCACACACGCATTTCCTACCACCCAGCGTTCCCCAAGGTCTCCCGATAAAAATGGTGCCTCACTCATGTGGGAGGCCCAAGTACCCGCGACAGGCTAGGGCCCAAAAGGTATTGAGGCGACATTAAAATTGCCTATCACAAAACAACCTGGTTTTGTGAGAGGGGTCACCTTGGTTTTTGGCCCCGTGCTCGGCGGCCAGCTAGGGAAACCTACCAAACCCACACATTTCTGAAAACTAGACACCCGGGGGGTTCCAGGGAGGTATGGCTTGCGTGGATCCCCCAACGTTTTCTTACCCAGAATCCCCTGCAAACCTCGAATTTAGCTGAAAAAATCACTTTTTCCACACATTTTGTGTGGGAAAGTTGTGGCATCGCCGGGCAGACAAGCATTTCCTACCACCCAGCGTTCCCCAAGGTCTCCCGATAAAAATGGTGCCTCACTCGTGTGGGAGGCCCAAGTACCCGCGACAGGCTAGGGCCCAAAAGGTATTGAGGCGACATTAACATTGCCTATCACAAAACAACCTGGTTTTGTGAGAGGGATCACCTTGGTTTTTGGCCCGTGCTCGGCGGCCAGCTAGGGAAACCTATCAAACCCACACATTTCTGAAAACTAGACATCCGGGGGGTTCCAGGGAGGTATGGCTTGCGTGGATCCCCCAACGTTTTCTTACCCAGAATCCCCTGCAAACCTCGAATTTAGCTGAAAAAAATCACTTTTTCCACACATTTTTGTGTGGGAAAGTTGTGGCATTGCCGGGCAGACACGCATTTCCTACCACCCAGCATTCCCCAAGGTCTCCCGATAAAAATGGTGCCTCACTCGTGTGGGAGGCCCAAGTACCCGCGACAGGCTAGGGCCCAAAATGTATTGAGGCGACATTAAAATTGCCTATCACAAAACAACCTGGTTTTGTGAGAGGGGTCACCTTGGTTTTTGGCCCCGTGCTCGGCGGCCAGCTAGGGAAACCTACCAAACCCACACATTTCTGAAAACTAGACACCCGGGGGTTCCAGGGAGGTATGGCTTGCGTGGATCCCCCAACGTTTTCTTACCCAGAATCCCCTGCAAACCTCGAATTTAGCTGAAAAAAATCACTTTTTCCACACATTTTTGTGTGGGAAACTTGTGGCATCGCCGGGCAGACACGCATTTCCTACCAACCAGCATTCCCCAAGGTCTCCCGATAAAAATGGTGCCTCACTCGTGTGGGAGGCCCAAGTACCCGCGACAGGCTAGGGCCCAAAAGGTATTGAGGCGACATTAAAATTGCCTATCACAAAACAACCTGGTTTTGTGAGAGGGGTCACCTTGGTTTTTGGCCCCGTGCTCGGCGGCCAGCTAGGGAAACCTACCAAACCCACACATTTCTGAAAACTAGACACCCAGGGGGTTCCAGGGAGGTATGGCTTGCGTGGATCCCCCAACGTTTTCTTACCCATAATCCCCTGCAAACCTCGAATTTAGCTGAAAAAATCACTTTTTCCACACATTTTTGTGTGGGAAAGTTGTGGCATCGCTGGGCAGACATGCATTTCCTACCACCCAGCGTTCCCCAAGGTGTCCCGATAAAAATGGTTCCTCACTCGTGTGGGAGGCCCAAGTACCCGCGACAGGCTAGGGCCCAAAAGGTATTGAGGCGACATTAAAATTGCCTATCACAAAACAACCTGGTTTGGGGAGAGGGGTCACCTTGGTTTTTGGCCCCGTGCTCGGCGGCCAGCTAGGGAAACCTACCAAACCCACACATTTCTGAAAACTAGACACCCGGGGGGTTCCAGGGAGGTATGGCTTGCGTGGATCCACCAACGTTTTCTTACCCAGAATCCCCTGCAAACCTCGAATTTAGATGAAAAAATCACTTTTTCCACACATTTTGTGTGGGAAAGTTGTGGCATCGCCGGGCAGACACGCATTTCCTACCACCCAGCGTTCCCCAAGGTCTCCCGATAAAAATGGTGCCTCACTCGTGTGGGAGGCCCAAGTACCTGCGACAGGCTAGGGCCGAAAAGGTATTGAGGCGACATTAAAATTGCCTATCACAAAACAACCTGGTTTTTTGAGAGGGGTCACCTTGGTTTTTGGCCCCGTGCTCGGCGGCCAGCTAGGGAAACCTATCAAACCCACACATTTCTGAAAACTAGACACCCGGGGGGTTCCAGCGAGGTATGGCTTGCGTGGATCCCCCAACGTTTTCTTACCCAGAATCCCCTGCAAACCTCGAATTTAGCTGAAAAAATCACTTTTTCCACACATTTTTGTGTGGGAAAGTTGTGGCATCGCCGGGCAGACACGCATTTCCTACCACCCAGCATTCCCCAAGGTCTCCCGATAAAAATGGTTCCTCACTCGTGTGGGAGGCCCAAGTACCCGCGACAGGCTAGGGCCCAAAAGGTATTGAGGCGACATTAAAATTGCCTATCACAAAACAACCTGGTTTTGTGAGAGGGGTCACCTTGGTTTTTGGCCCCGTGCTCGGCGGCCAGCCAGGGAAACCTACCAAACCCACACATTTCTGAAAACTAGACACCCGGGGGGTTCCAGGGACGTATGGCTTGCGTGGATCCCCCAACGTTTTCTTACCCAGAATCCCCTGCAAACCTCGAATTTAGCTGAAAAAATCACTTTTTCCACACATTTTTGTGTGGGAAAGTTGTGGCATCGCCGGGCAGACACGCATTTCCTACCACCCAGCATTCCCCAAGGTCTCCCGATAAAAATGGTTCCTCACTCGTGTGGGAGGCCCAAGTACCCGCGACAGGCTAGGGCCCAAAATGTATTGAGGCGACATTAAAATTGCCTATCACAAAACAACCTGGTTTTGTGAGAGGGGTCACCTTGGTTTTTGGCCCCGTGCTCGGCGGCCAGCCAGGGAAACCTACCAAACCCACACATTTCTGAAAACTAGACACCCGGGGGGTTCCAGGGACGTATGGCTTGCGTGGATCCCCCAACGTTTTCTTACCCAGAATCCCCTGCAAACCTCGAATTTAGCTGAAAAAATCACTTTTTCCACACATTTTTGTGTGGGAAAGTTGTGGCATCGCCGGGCAGACACGTATTTCCTACCACCCAGCGTTCCCCAAGGTCTCGCGATAAAAATGGTGCCTCACTCGTGTGGGAGGCCCAAGTACCCGCGACAGGCTAGGGCCCAAAAGGTATTGAGGCGACATTAACATTGCCTATCACAAAACAACCTGGTTTTGTGAGAGGGATCACCTTGGTTTTTGGCCCCGTGCTCGGCGGCCAGCTAGGGAAACCTATCAAACCCACACATTTCTGAAAACTAGACACCCGGGGGGTTCCAGGGAGGTATGGCTTGCGTGGATCCCCCAACGTTTTCTTACCCAGAATCCCCTGCAAACCTCGAATTTAGCTGAAGAAAATCACTTTTTCCACACATTTTTGTGTGGGAAAGTTGTAGCATCGCCGGGCAGACACGCATTTCCTACCACCCAGCATTCCCCAAGGTCTCCCGATAAAAATGGTGCCTCACTCGTGTGGGAGGCCCAAGTACCCGCGACAGGCTAGGGCCCAAAATGTATTGAGGCGACATTAAAATTGCCTATCACAAAACAACCTGGTTTTGTGAGAGGGTCACCTAGTTTTGGCCCCGTGCTCGGCGGCCAGCTAGGGAAACCTACCAAACCCACACATTTCTGAAAACTAGACACCCGGGGGTTCCAGGGAGGTATGGCTTGCGTGGATCCCCCAACGTTTTCTTACCCAGAATCCCCTGCAAACCTCGAATTTAGCTGAAAAAATCACTTTTTCCACACATTTTTGTGTGGGAAAGTTGTGGCATCGCTGGGCAGACACGCATTTCCTACCACCCAGCATTCCCCAAGGTCTCCCGATAAAAATGGTGCCTCACTCGTGTGGGAGGCCCAAGTACCCGCGACAGGCTAGGGCCCAAAAGGTATTGAGGCGACATTAAAATTGCCTATCACAAAACAACCTGGTTTTGTGAGAGGGATCACTTTGGTTTTTGGCCCCGAGCTCGGCGGCCAGCTAGGGAAACCTATCAAACCCACACATTTCTGAAAACTAGACACCCGGGGGGTTCCAGGGAGGTATGGCTTGCGTGGATCCCCCAACGTTGTCTTACCCAGAATCCCCTGCAAACCTCGAATTTAGCTGAAAAAAATCACTTTTTCCACACATTTTTGTGTGGGAAAGTTGTGGCATCGCCGGGCAGACACGCATTTCCTACCACCCAGCATTCCCCAAGGTCTCCCGATAAAAATGGTGCCTCACTCGTGTGGGAGGCCCAAGTACCCGCGACAGGCTAGGGCCCAAAAGGTATTGAGGCGACATTAAAATTGCCTATCACAAAACAACCTGGTTTTGTGAGAGGGGTCACCTGGTTTTTGGTCCCGTGCTCGGTTGCCAGCTAGGAAACCTACCAAACCCACACATTTCTGAAAACTAGACACCCGGGGGTTCCAGGGAGGTATGTCTTGCGTGGATCCCCCAACGTTTTCTTACCCAGAATCCCCTGCAAACCTCGAATTTAGCTGAAAAAATCACTTTTTCCACACATTTTTGTGTGGGAAAGTTGTGGCATCGCCGGGCAGACACGCATTTCCTACCACCCAGCGTTACCCAAGGTCTCCCGATAAAAATGCTGCCTCACTCGTGTTGGAGGCCCAAGTACCCGCGACAGGCTAGGGCCCAAAACGTATTGAGGTGACATTAAAATTGCCTATCACAAAACAACCTGGTTTTGCAAGGGGGTCACCTCGGTTTATGGCCCCGTGCTCGGCGGCCAGCTTGGGAAACCTACCAAACCCACACATTTCTGAAAACTAAACACCCGGGGGGTTTCAGGGAGGTATGGCTTGCGTGGATCCCCCAACGTTTTCTTACCCAGAATCCCCTGCAAACCTCGAATTTAGCTGAAAAAATCACTTTTTCCACACATTTTTGTGTGGGAAAGTTGTGGCATCGCCGGGCAGACACGCATTTCCTACCACCCACCGTTCCCCAAGGTCTCCCGATAAAAATGGTGCCTCACTCGTGTGGGAGGCCCAAGTACCCGCGACAGGCTAGGGCCCAAAATGTATTGAGGCGACATTAAAATTGCCTATCACAAAACAACTTGGTTTTGTGAGAGGGGTCACCTTGGTTTTTGGCCCCGTGCTTGGCGGCCAGCTAGGGAAACCTACCAAACCCACCCATTTCTGAAAACTAGACACCCGGGGGGTTCCAGGGAGGTATGGCTTGCGTGGATCCCCCAACGTTTTCTTACCCAGAATCCCCTGCAAACCTCGAATTTAGCTGAAAAAATCACTTTTTCCACACATTTTTGTGTGGGAAAGTTGTGGCATCGCCGGGCAGACACGCATTTCCTACCACCCAGCGTTCCCCAAGGTCTCCCGATAAAAATGGTGCCTCACTGTTGTGGGAGGCCCAAGTACCCGCGACAGGCTAGGGCCCAAAACGTATTGAGGCAACATCAAAATTGCCTATCACAAAATGTTTTGGGCCCTAGCCTGTCGCGGGTACTTGGGCCTCCACACGAGTGAGGTACCATTTTTATCGGGAGACCTTGAGGAACGCTGAGTGGTAGGAAATGCGTGTCTGCCTAGCGATCTACAACTTTCCCACACAAAAATGTGTGGAAAAAGTGATTTTTCAGTTAAATTCGAGGTTTGCAGGGGAATCTGGGTAAGAAAACGTTGGGGGATCCACGCAAGCCATACCTCCCTGGAACCCCGGGTGTCTAGTTTTCAGAAATGTGTGGGTTTGGTAGGTTTCCTAGCTGGCCGCCGAGCACGGGCCAAAACCACGGTGACTCCTCTCACAAAACCAGGCTGTTTTGTGATAGGCAATTTTAATGTCGCTTCAATACGTTTTGGGCCCTAGCCTGTCGCGAGTACTTGGGCCTCCCACACGAGTGAGGCACCATTTCTATCGAGAGACCTTGGGGAACGCTAGGTGGTAGGAAATGCGTGTCTGCCCGGCGATGCTACAACTTCCCACACAAAAATGTGTGGAAGAAGTGATTTTTCAGCAAAATTTGAGGTTTGCAGGGATTCTGGGTAAGAAAACGTTGGGGATCCACGCAAGCCATACCTCCCTGGAACCACCTGGGTGTCTAGATTTTCAGAAATGTGTGGGTTTGATAGGTTTCCTAGCTGGCCGCCGAGCACAGGGCCAAAACCGAGGTGACTCCTTGCAAAACCAGGTTGTTTTGTGATAGGCAATTTTAATGTCACCTCAATACGTTTTGGGCCCTAGCCTGTCGCTGGTACTTGGGCCTCCCACACGAGTGAGGCACCATTTTTATCGGGAGACCTTGGGGAACACTGGGTGATAGGAAATGCGTGTCTGCCGGCGATCTACAACTTCCCACACAAAATGTGTGGAAGAAGTGATTTTTTCAGCAAAATTTGAGGTTTGCAGAGGATTCTGGGTAAGAAAACGTTGGGGATCCATGCAAGCCATACCTCCCTGGATCCACCTGGGTGTCTAGTTTTCAGAAATGTGTGGGTTTGATAGGTTTCCTAGCTGGCCGCCGAGCACGGAGCCAAAACAGAGGTGACCCCCTTGCAAAACCAGGTTGTTTTGTGATAGGCAATTTTAATGTCACCTCAATACGTTTTGGGCCCTAGCCTGT
Source organism: Calotriton arnoldi (assembly GCA_963921515.1). Lineage (NCBI taxonomy): Eukaryota > Metazoa > Chordata > Amphibia > Caudata > Salamandridae > Calotriton > Calotriton arnoldi. The sequence goes on from CAWUFW010004686.1 coordinate 183,440, forward strand.
CAGCTGGTACTTAGGCCTCCCACACGAGTGAGGCACCATTTTATCGGGAGACCTTGGGGAACACTGGGTGATAGGGAAATGCGTGTCTGCCCGGCGATGCCACAACTTTCCCACACAAAAATGTGTGGAAAAAGTGATTTTTTTCAGCTAAATTTGAGGTTTGCAGGGATTCTGGTAAGAAAACGTTGGGGGATCCACGCAAGCCATACCTCCCTGGAACCACCCGGGTGTCTAGTTTTCAGAAATGTGTGGGTTTGATAGGTTTCCCAAGCTTGACGCCTGAGCACGGGCCAAAACCGAGGTGACCCTCCTTGCAAAACCAGGTTGTTTTGTGATAGGCAATTTTAATGTCACCTCAATACGTTTTGGGCCCTAGCCTGTCGCGAGTACTTGGGCCTCCCACACGAGTGAGGCACCATTTTATCGGGAGACCTTGGGGAACGCTGGGTGGTAGGAAATGCGTGTCTGCCCGGCGATGCCACAACTTCCCACACAAAAATGTGTGGAAGAAGTGATTTTTTCAGCAAATTTTGAGGTTTGCAGGGGATTCTGGGTAAGAAAACGTTGGGGGATCCACGCAAGCCATACCTCCCTCGAACCACCCGGGTGTCTAGTTTTCAGAAATGTGTGGGTTTGATAGGTTTCCCAAGCTGGCCGCCGAGCACGGGGCCAAAAACCGAGGTGACCCTCCTTGCAAAACCAGGTTGTTTTGTGATAGGCAATTTTAATGTCACCTCAATACGTTTTGGGCCCTAGCCTGTCATGAGTACTTGGGCCTCCCACACGAGTGAGGCACCATTTTTATCGGGAGACCTTGGGGAACACTGGGTGGTAGGAAATGCGTGTCTGCCCGACGATGCCACAACTTTCCACACAAAAATGTGTGGAAGAAGTGATTTTTTCAGCAAAATTTGAGGTTTGCAGAGATTCTGGGTAAGAAAACGTTGGGGGCACCACGCAAGCCATACCTCCCTGGAACCACCTGGGTGTCTAGTTTTCAGAAATGTGTGGGTTTGATAGGTTTCCTAGCTGGCCGCCGAGCACGGGGCCAAAAACCGAGGTGACCCCTTGCAAAACCAGGTTGTTTTGTGATAGGCAATTTTAATGTCACCTCAATATGTTTTGGGCCCTAGCCTGTCGCAGGTACTTGGGCCTCCCACACAAGTGAGGTACCATTTTTATCAGAAGACTTTGGGGAACGCAGGGTGGGTGGAAATTTGTGGATCCATGCAGATTCCAGAACTTTCCACCACAGAAATGTGAGGAAAATGTGTTTTTTTGACAATTTTTAAGTTTGCAAGGGATTCTGGGTAACAGAACCTGGTGAGAGCCAGTCAAATCACCCCATCCTGGATTCCCCTGGGTGTCTACTTTTCAAAAATGTATAGGTTTGAAAGGTTTCCCTAGGTGCCGGCAGAGCTAGGGTTCAAAATCTACAGCTAGCCACTTTGTTGAAAAAGGGTCCATTTTCACTGCGAAAATGTGGTGTGTCCACGTTGCGTTTTGGGCCGTTTCCTGTCACGGGTACTTGGGCCTCCCACACAAGTGAGGTACCATTTTTATCGGAAGACTTTGGGGAACGCGCGGTGGGTGGAATTTTGTGGATCCACGCAGATTCCAGAACTTTCCACCACAGAAATGTGAGGAAAATGTGGTTTTTTTGGACAATTTTTTAGGTTTGCAAGGGATTCTGGGTAACAGAACCTGGTGAGAGGCAGTAAAGTCACCCCATCCTGGATTCCCCTGGGTGTATAGTTTTCAAAAATATATAGGTTTGCTAGGTTTCCCCAGATGCAGGCAGAGCTAGGATTCAAAAATAACAGCTAGGCACTTTGCCAAAAAAGGGTCATTTTTCACTGTGAAATTGGGGTGTGTCCACGTTGCGTTTTGCGCGATTTCCTGTCGCGGGCTCTAGGCCTACCCACACAAGTGAGGTACCATTTTTCTTGGAACACTTTGGGGAATGCGGGGTGGGTAGAAATTTGTGGATCCACGCAGATTTCAGGACTTTCCACCACAGAAATGTGAGGAAAATGTGTTTTTTTACACTTTTTTAGGTTTGCAAGGGATTCTGGGTAACAGAACCTGGTGAGAGACAGTAAAGTCACCCCATCCTGGATTCCCCTGGGTGTCTAGTTTTCAAAAATATATAGGTTTGCTAGGTTTCCCCAGATGCAGGCAGAGCTAGGATTCAAAAATAACAGCTAGGCATTTTGCCAAAAAAGGGTCATTTTTCACTGTGAAATTGGGGTGTGTCCACGTTGCGTTTTGCGCGATTTCCTGTCGCGGGCTCTAGGCCTACCCACACAAGTGAGGTACCATTTTTCTCGGAACACTTTGGGGAATGCGGGGTGGGTAGAAATTTGTGGATCCACGCAGATTCCAGGACTTTCCACCACAGAAATGTGAGGAAAATGTGTTTCTTTTGACAATTTTTTAGGTTTGCAAGGGATTCTGGGTAACAGAACCTGGTCAGAGGCAGTAAAGTCACCCCATACTGGATTCCCCTGGGTGTCTAGTTTTCAAAAATATATAGGTTTGCTAGGTTTCCCTAGATGCAGGCAGAGCTACGATTCAAAAATAACAGCTAGGCACTTTGCCAAAAAGGGTAATTTTTCACTGTGAAATTGGGGTGTGTCCACGTTGCGTTTTGCGCGATTTCCTGTTACGGGCTCTAGGCCTACCCACACAAGTGAGGTACCATTTTTCTCGGAAGACTTTGGGGAACGCGGGGTGGGTAGAAATTTGTGGATCCACGCAGATTTCAGGACTTTCCACCACAGAAATGTGAGGAAAATGTGTTTTTTGACAATTATTTAGGTTTGCAAGGGATTCTGGGTAACAGAACCTGGTGAGAGGCAGTAAAGTCACCCCATCCTGGATTCCCCTGGGTGTCTAGTTTTCAAAAATATATAGATTTGCTAGGTTTCCCTAGATGCAGGCAGAGCTAGGATTCAAAAACTACAGCTAGGCACTTTGCCAAAAAAGGGTCATTTTTCACTGTGAAATTGGGGTGTGTCCACGTTGCGTTTTGCGCGATTTCCTGTTGCGGGCTCTAGGCCTACCCACACAAGTGAGGTACCATTTTTCTCGGAAGACTTTGGGGAACGCGGGGTGGGTAGAAATTTCTGGATCCACGCAGATTCCAGGACTTTCCACCACAGAAATGTGAGGAAAATGTGGTTTTTTTGACAATTTGTTAGGTTTGCAAGGGATTCTGGGTAACAGAACCTGGTGAGAGGCAGTAAAATCACCCCATCCTGGATTCCCCTGGGTGTCTAGTTTTCAAAAATGTATAGGCTTGCTAGGTTTCCCTAGATGCAGGCAGAGCTAGGATTCAAAAACTACAGCTAGGCACTTTGCCAAAAAAGGGTCATTTTTCACTGTGAAATCGGGGTGTGTCCACGTTGCGTTTTGCGCCATTTCCTGTCGCAGGCTCTAGGCCTACCCACACAAGTGAAGTACCATTTTTCTCGGAAGACTTTGGGGAACGCAGGGTGGGTTGAAATTTGTGTATCCACGCAGATTCCAGAACTTTCCACCACAGAAATGTAGGGAAAATGTGTTTTTTTACCATTTATTAGGTTTGCAAGGGATTCTGGGTAACAGAACCTGGTGGGAGGCAGTCAAGTCACCCCATCCTGGATTCCCCTGGGTGTCTAGTTTTCAAAAACGTATAGGTTTGCTAGGTTTCCCTAGATGCCGGCAGAGCTAGGGTTCAAAAACTACAGCTAGGCACTTTGCCAAAAAAGGGTCATTTTTCACTGTGAAATTGGGGTGTGTCCACGTTGCGTTTTGTGCCATTTCCTGTCGTGGGCACTAGGCCTACCCACACAAGTGAGGTACCATTTTACTCTGAAGACTTTGGGGAACGCTGGGTGGGTGGAAATTTGTGGATCCATGCAGATTCCAGAACTTTCCACCACAGAAATGTGAGGAAAATGTGTTTTTTTGGACAATTGTTTAGGTTTGCAAGGGATTCTGGGTAACAGAACCTGGTGAAAGCCAGTCAAGTCACCCCATCCTGGATTCCCCTGGGTGTCTAGTTTTCAAAAATGTATAGGTTTGCTAGGTTTCCTGGGTGCCGGCAGAGCAAGGGTTCAAAAACTACAGCTAGGCACTTTGCAAAAAAGGGTAATTTTTCATTGTGAAAATGTGTTGTGTTCACGTTGCGTTTTGAGCCGTTTCCTGTCGTGGGCACTATGCCTACCCACACAAGTGAGGTACCATTTTTATCGGGACACTTACGGTAATTCAGATTTGTAAAGCAACTGTTATTACCTATTGACTTTTGATGCATTTCTGCCTTCCAAATGAAAGACAATGTGTAAAAAGAAGTTATTTTGAAAAATGACCTATAATTCTCATGCTAGTATGAGTATTACCAATTTCAGAAATGTGCAAGTATCTACTGTTTCTAAACTCTATATTGTGTTCCCATTTCAGAAATACATGGGAGTCTTTCATACCGAATATTCCATGTATACATTTTCCCAGAATAATTGCTATATACCCGGTACATAATAAAAAACCATTGCAAGACGCTGCTCAGTTTTTGGCTCTGGGTTCGTCGGGTTCTTGGTGAACCTACAAGTCCTATATATCCCCACAACCAGTGAGGTCCAGTGGATGTAACGGTATATTGCTTTCAAAGAGCAGTCATAATTAGAAGAAGTTACAGGTGAAAACGTTGACACAAAAGGCTGTTTTTTTCAACTAATTTTCAATTTTTCCTATATTTAACTGTTAGTTTCTATAAAGAAACCTTGATGGATTTACACAAATGACCCCTTGCTGAATTCAGCATTTTGTCTACTTTTCTAAAATGTATAGATTTCCAGGATACATTATTGCTTTCATACCCATTTCTACCATTAACTGAAAGGAGGTTGAAAGCACAAAAAATAGCAAAAATAGGCTATGTCCCAGAAAAATGCCAAAACTGTGTAAAATATTTTGGTTTTCTGACAAAAGTCTGTCATTCCCTAAAAGCTGGGAAAATGGAGATTTCAGCCCCACAAACACTTTTTGATACCATTTGCAGGGAAAAACCCAGACACTTTCATATGCGGGACTTTTTTCCCATTTTTCCCAAAAAACCAAAATATAGCTGTATTTTGGCTAAAATCTGGGACCCCTCCAGGGGAATCCACAAACCCTGGGTACCTTTAGAATCCCCATGATGTTGGAAGAAAAGGACGCAAATTTGGCGTGGATACCTTATGTGGTCAAAAAGTTACAGAGGCCTAATCGCGAACTACTACAAATAGCCAAAAAAGGGCTCAGCACTGGGGGGGAAAAGGCCCAGCAGTTAAGGGGTTAATTGTGCATGTGTACCATTGTGGCCATCCTCCCCCGTCCCCCCACTCCCTGCTTCTTCCTCTTCCTGGGGCTGTTGTGTCTGTAATTTTGTTGATCCACACATAAATACATGTAATGAACAAATTAGAATAGTTCCTTGATTCTTTTAGGTTTCAAAACTTCTCTCTATTGTTTTTTTAAATTTTTTCCATATAAACAGTTTTTTTAATATTCAAGGACACATAGAAATCAGAAGTGCAACGTATTCTATCAACACACTTTCTAGAACATTCTACAACACGTGCAGGTTAAAAGTTCATCAATATTTTTAAACCTAACGATATTTTTTTGCAACATTTTCTCGAACATTTAACGGCACGTGCAGGTTAAAAGTTCACGATTGTTTTAAGTTCGAACAGAGCCTTCCAAATGCAAGTAGCAGGTGTGGTTGAGTTGAGCAAATTTTATCCTATGATATGTACTCCACGTTTAAACTGCTTTTTCTTAACCAATCACAAAGATGCTTTTCCACCAAACGAATGTGCACCCTACTTTTAAAAAACAATGCTTTTCATCTCCCAATCAGGTATCGTTTTGTATGGCAAAAAAAGTAGTTCCCCATCTTTAAACATATCTCTTATTCTACGAACGGACTGCATGAGCTACAGACATCTATCCATTCCTCCCAGCCATACCTTCAAAATGCTAGTGTGGATCGTAGGACATAGCTATGTTTTCTGGTGAAAGAGGTATGCAGAACAGAGACGTATTGACTTAGACCTAGGTTTACAAAATGTGGACATTAAATGGTTTGGACAAAGAGGATTGAAGTGGCACCAATTGTTGCCTTTGGTTAAAACCTGTTTGCATCTCCAACACCCTGACCTCATGATTGTGCACTGTGGTGGAAACGACCTAGGCACATTGACTGGGGTAGGTTTGGAAATGCTAATGAAGGACACCTTTCGACAATTGATATTGCTTTTGCCTCAAACTGTCTTTGTATATTCCAATATATGCCAAAGACAGAAGTGGAAATGGTCAAACCAATTTTGTCCTCAGATTGAAAAATCTAGGAAGAATGTCAACAAAGCTGTGTCTGCATACCTCAGAGACCATTGAATGGGGTTGATCTACAACAATAACATACGTTTTCATATGGCTGATATCTACAGAAGTGATGGAGTACACTTCACAGATCAGGGAAATCGAGTTTTTCTAAATAACCTGAAGCTGTGCATCCGCACTTATATGTAGCTCCAACTAATAAACACAAGGGCTCTTTTTAGAGCCGCCTTATATTCCCAATATCGGTTCACAGAGTGACAGCTGCAATCCGGCTAGCACAGGGAGACCTGCGGGCCGTCGAGCAGCCTCGCAGAGGGACACCTGCGGCCCGTGGGCTCAGCTTGCACAGGGAGAGCTCCGTCGGCTCGGCTCGCACAGTGTGAGCTACGGGCCGTCGGCTCACAAACGCACACCAGCGTGCTGGCTCGCAGAGGGAGAGCTCCGGTCTAACTCGCAAAGGGACACCAACGGGCCAACCGCCCTGCTAGCAGACACACACCTATCACCTAACGGACTCACTCGGACATGTACAGCTAGGGATACGATGGCTCGCAGACGCACAGCTGCAAGCCGACGGACTGCTACTGTTTTATGCTTTAGGGTAGTACAGTGGTGTTTGGGTAGTGTAGGGGTTGTGCTGGGGGTAGTATTTTAGGGTTTAGGGTAGTGCAGTGGTGTTTGGGTAGGGGGTCGTGCTGGGGGTAGATTTAGGGTTTAGGGTAGTGCACTGGTGTTTGGGTAGTGTAGGGTATCGTGCTGGGTAGTGTTTTCGAGTTTACGACAGTGCAGTGGTGTTTGGGTAGTCTTTGGGTAGTGTAGGGGGTCGTGCCGACAGACTGACTTACAGAGCTCCGAGCCGACGGACGGGCTTCTAAAGACATAGCCGCGATCTGATGATATGAGGAGAGGCAGCCTGAAAGGCATATCTCACACAGACACAGATGCCAGTGTTGCCTCGCAGAGGTAAAACTACGAACCCGATGGCTTCTTAACGGAGAGATGAGAGCTGACGGAGTAAATCACAAAATGGCTGCCAACACTTCCTGGTTTCAACCATTCACAGCCAATAAGCCGCAAGCTGCTGCTTGTAACACCTCAGCCAATCACATGTCAGAATTCTCAAATATCGATATCTGTAAAATTTGATATTTCTCAAAAACTACTGAACGGATTTACACCATTTAAACAAAAGTGTGCTTTCTGGACCATCACCTTTCTCCCTGCCAAATTTGGCGTAATTCCGTTCAGCAGTTTCACCTGTAGTCTTCTGTAAAGTTTCGTATGGAAATTGCATGGAGAAAACACGTTTTAGGACCCTCTTTTTCTCAGCCCCTCCTACACCATTCACCCCCAAACTTTCAATATAAGAGCTAATCCAAAAAAGAGAAACTTTTTGGATAATTTCATAAAGATTCGTCTAACGACGCCAAAGTTACAAGCACATACAAGGCTCCAGAAGGTTGGCCGCGCAACACCCTCCCAACATAAGTGAAGCCCCGGGGCTGCGTGGACCGCAGCAGCCCCCCGCCACCCCTGCGAGCCCCTGCTATTATTTTTTAGAAATACCCCCGCAACATAGTCCACACAAGGGCCTCATTAAAATAAAACGCGAGAACCCGCGAACCCAGCGAGAATTTTTGCCGATTTTTAATTTTTTTTAAAATTATTTTTTGGGCCCTGGGGGTCCTCCTGGGACCCCCTGAGCAGATCTAGTGGGTCAGGGTTTTTCTACCCTGCCCACTTCTCTTGTTTTATACCTTTGTTTCTCCGTTTTCGGGTGACTCGCTTCTACCGAGCCACAAGATGCCAACACTTCCTGGTTTGGAGTGCTAGCAGCCAATCACAGTGAAGCTCGCGCACGCGACTTAGGGTCCGCCCAGATATTGAAACCTTTATTTTTCTAATTTCTCAGCAACTACTGAACGGATTTACACCATTTTTAAAAAGGTCGCTTTCTGACCCAAGCACTACCTTTCTACCAAATTTGGAGTAATTCCGTTCAGTAGTTTCGGCTGTAGCCCTGCACAAAGTTTCCTATGGGAAATTGATTTTTTGACTCTTATTTTTTGAATTTCTCAAAAACTACTGAACGGATTTACACCATTTAAAAAAAAGGTCGCTTTCTGAACCAAGCTCTACTGTTCTGCCAAATTTGGGGTACTTCCGTTCAGCAGTTCGAGCTGTAGCTCGTCGCAAAATTTCCTATGGAAATGAACATGGAGAAAACGAGTTTTGGGTAAGGGTGGGCGGAATTTGCGGAATTGCGTTCCGCGAAATTCCGCGAAACGGCAAAAAATCTCCGCAAGCACGCGGAATTTCGCGTGCTCGCGGAGATTTTGCTGCGCCCCTTTATATCTGTAAGTGCTTCCTGTTGAGGTTTAATTTTTGTGACAGGAGCATCGTGCCAGCCCAGAATGAATCCTGCCCTGCATATTTATCCAAGAAGATGAGTCCGTTTTGTGCAATACCTCTACTCAGCTGGAGTACTTTCTACTGGCTAATCAGTAAGTGCTACCTCGTTGGGTAAATGTATAGTGCCTTTCCTACACTACAGCTGCGAAAAGGACCTGAAGAATTTTCCCCAGTGACCTGTGTGTCTGTAACTTTGCCACCGCGCCGAAAGCACCGGGGTCCTTTGATTAAGCTGTCCATCATAGTGGGGAAAGGGCGGGAAGACGGTGCATACCACTAGTGTATGTGGGGCGGGGCCAAACGGGCGGGGCTTCTAGGCCCGTTCACATGCCTCTTGTTTATAAAGGGTCAGAGCAGGATCTCAGCGGCAGACGAGGAGAAGGAACCTCCTGGTCACAGGAACTACACGAGGATTGCGCTCGAGAAAATCAAGGATGCAAAGACCTCCATCAAGGATTACAGCTAGCTTTTCAGGGTGGCAATGGAGAGAAGGCACATCTGCTTAACCATGCTCACGAATTCTACATGAGGATTGCGCTCGAGAAAATCAAGGATGCAAAGACCTCCATCAAGGATTACAGCCAACTTTTCAGGGTGGCAATGGAGAGAAGGCACATCTGCTTAATCACGCTCACAAATTCTACACGAGAATTGTGCTCGAGAAAATCAAGGATGCAAAGACCTCCATCAAGGATTACAGCTAACTTTTCACGTTGGAAATGGAGAGAAGGCACATCTGCTTAACCACGCTCATGAATTCTGCACACCTACCCTGCATATTTATCCAAGAAGATGCCTCCGTTTTGTGCAATACCTCTACTCAGCTGGAGTACTTTCTACTGGCTAATCAGTAAGTGCTACCTCGTTGGGTAAATGTATAGTGCCTTTCCTACACTACACTACAGCTGCGTAAAGGACCTGAAGAATTTTCCCCAGTGACTTGTGTGTCTGTAACTTTGCCACCGCGCCGAAAGCACCGGGGTCCTTTGATTAAGCTGTCCATCATAGTGGGGAAAGGGCGGGAAGACGGTGCATACCACTAGTGTATTTGGGGCGGGGCCAAACGGGCGTGGCTTCTAGGCCCGTTCACATGCCTCTTGTTTATAAAGGGTCAGAGCAGGATCTCAGCGGCAGACGAGGAGAAGGAACCTCCTGGTCACAGGAACTACACGAGAATTTGCGCTCGAGAAAATCAAGGGTGCAGAGACCTCCATCAAGGATTACAGCTAACTTTACAGGGTGGAAATGGAGAGAAGGCACATCTGCTTAACCACGCTCACGAATTCTACACGAGGATTGCGCTCGAGAAAATCAACGATGCAAAGACCTCCATCAATGATTACAGCTAGCTTTTCAGGGTGGCAATGGAGAGAAGGCACATCTGCTTAGCCACAAGTTACCTCGCTCACAGAATTTGAGCTTCAACTCGGGCACCTGCTTTATTTATACCCGAATTCCGTTCCGCTCGCGGATCGCGGAAGTTTCGACATTTCCGCGTTCCGTGCGGAACGCGGAAATGCCGAAATTTCGCAAGTTCCACGAGCGGAACGGAATTTGCCGCCCAGGGTTAGTTTTGGGACCCCCCTTTTTTCTCAACCCCCGCTTGACGAATCACCCCCAAACTTTCAGGATAGGAGCTGACCTGGATAGACTTTTTCTTTGGAGAATTTCAGGAAGATTCGTCAAACGACGCCAAAGTTATTAGCAAATCAAAAAATGCTTTTCCTATGGAAACTAGGTTCTAACTATAACTACTTACTGGCGACCGCCAGTAGGTAATATATATATATATAGATATAGATATATAGACATATATATCTATATATATATTCACTTAAAAAAACAAAGGTTACAGGGGCGTTATAGTTAGGAAATAGCATTTAAACAACCTTTGAAATTCACTGAAAAAAACAAAGGTTACAGGGGCGTTATAGTTAGGAAATGGGAAAAAAAACCTTAGAAATTCACTGAAAAAGCCAAAGGTTACAGGGACATTATAGTTAGGAACAATATAACTAATAGACCTGATTGTACTCGGACACAAAAAACTTTTCAAAAATCCTGGGTACAGGCTAATGATATCTCTGCCCAAACACTGGCTTCTACAAACTGCCAATAGCGGCCAGGCCTGAGTGTCCAATTTTTAATGTTTGTCAGTCCACCCCACTTGTACCCCCGCTTGTAGTGTATACAAGAAAAAATGAGTGAAAGGTCAGAAAGTACCTCATGTTAGCATCACCAAGGGAGCTGCTGGTAGGTACTCACCAGTTTGCTCACGTTTATCATCATTGGTGACTTTCGTGACCGTAAAAAATGAATAAAGTGTCAAGCTTATTTTTGAAGGTGAATAAAAAGAAATGATACAAAATGATATGTGGAAGAATGCACAAAGAGTGCTTGTGTCGTTCTATCCCAACTAGACCCCGTGGTGAGAGAAAGGGTAAACTCGCTTCTCCAAGCTAAAAATGAGTTGTGACTCACTTGCAAATAAGCCTACTTTATTGGATGCCGTGAGCCCACTCAAGGTTAAGAAAAGAACAGCATGTTTCGGACCACTTCAATTAGGAAAGGCCAACATGTTTCATTGCAAAATACCTTGCAGCAATTTCATCAGGGCTCGGGCCAGTCTTCACCTCACTGGTATTTCAATCTGAGCCAAGGGTGACAGGTGGTTGCCATCAAAGTTCATACCGGCACCCCACCTCCTAGGGAGTGTCCTCCATTCGTTAGCCACACATCCCCATGTGGACACATGCAGTCGCCGCCCGTCAACCGAGTTTGAACATGAGTCCACCTTCACTTCAATGAACTTCAAAGTTCATACCGGCACCCCACCTCCTAGGGAGTGTCCTCCATTCATTAGCCACACATCCCCATGTGGACACATGCAGTCGCCGCCCGTCAACCGCGTTTGAACGTGAGCCCACCTTCACATTTGCTGAGTGGTGGATAAAGAGGGCATGGCCTCTGACCACCTCTCAGCAATCCCATTGTGTGGAGCTTACTGGAGGTAACCAGAGGTCTTGTTGGCCCCTAAGGACGGTAAGCAGCCAAGGGGACTTTATCCCCCAACCAGCAGCGTGCCAGGAGGCACGTTTGCAGAGTGGTGGAGAAAGGAGGCAGGGCCTCCGGAGAGTTGTCGGGCCTTTTTTTCTTTTTTTTTTCCTAAGGGGGCCCCCTACCCTGGGCCGATTGTGGGGAAACAGACACAAATCTAAATCCGTATTTGTAAAGCGCGAACTACTCACCCTTACGGGTCTCAAGGCGCTGGGGGCCGTCGTGGAAATTAAGTGAGCTATTGCCCAGAGTCACATGGTGCTGAGCTGAGCTGCCGCCGGAGCCGGGGATCGAACCGTGAGCCCTGTGCTCCGAAGTCAGCTGCCCTGGCCGCTGCACCACACCTCTCCACCTCCACTTTTAGCAAGCGAGAGCATTTTCTGCTCTCGCTTGCTGAAAGTGGAGAAGGTTTGCTACGGCCCTACAAGCCATAGCAAACTGTAATGTGCCGGGGGTGGGCACCCAAGGACATTGCTGGAGGTGGCCCTGGGAGGTGGCTGGCCCCAGGGCCATCTAAGGCTCCAAGAGATGTCCATGCGGCCCCCTCCTTTCTTCTTTTAGGGCCTGCCCCGGGGAGGTGGCGGGACCCTGGGCCGATAATGGCCCAGGAGGAGTGGCCACATGAGCCCCTCCCATTTTCGAGTTTGCCCTCAGGGAGGTGGTGGTCCCCGGGGGTCAGTGAAGCCCCAAAAGCTAAATATATAAAGCCCAGGGGAGGTGATGGTCCCTGGGGCAGGGGGGGTCCACAAGGCCCCCCATATAAGTGTAATTAGCCCTGGGGAGGTGGCGGTCCCCAGGGCAGGGGGGTTCACGAGGCCCTCCCCTATTATTGTAATTTGCCTCAAGGAGGTGGCAGTCCACGGGGCTGCTGGTGGGCCAAGTGGGCCCACCCGCATACATGATAAAAAGTGCCCCGGGGAGATGGCAGTCTTTGAAAAGTCCTTGGAGGGGGCCCCGTGTGCCCCCTCCCATATTAATGATATGCCACTGGGGCCTGGCCCACCCAGGGTCTATTTAAAAGCAAGCGTGTATTAGTGATTTTGCAACAAAATAATTTTTACATAAAATGCTTTTATGCCATGGAAGTGAACCTGGGGGACCCCAAGACCATGGCTTGGGGGGGTCAGGGTATTTCTACCCTGCCCCCATCTCTTTATTTTCACTTTTTTTTTGTGGGCAGCCGATCAGAGCGGTGCAGTTCCCTGCAGAAGTTCATCTTTTTTTGCAAAGGCTTCACGACCAAAGATATCACTATCTTTTCCTTCTTAAATTTCTCAACATCTACTGAACGGATTTGCACCAAATAACAAAAAGAACAATCTACGTAACAACACCTACCTTTCTGCCAAATTTGGTGTAATTCAATTCAGTGGTTCAGGCTGTAGTCATTTTGACAGATTCCTATGGGAATTAACATTGCAAATGCACCCTTTTTTCAATCCCATTTTTCTCAGCCCCATCTTCACAAATCCCCTTGGAAACTTTCTATGTGCAACAAGAATCACCAGAGCACTTTTTTGGGGCAAATTTTGTGAAGATTCATTGAACGGCGCCAAAGTTATAGGCAAGTCAAAAAACACTGTTCCTATGGAAACATGGTTCTAACTATACCTACCTACTGGCAACTATATATATTACCGCCATTTGACAAATCTTCATGATTTTTTTTTAACAAGTACCCTGGTGAATCTTGTTGTGTATGGAAAGTTTCGGGTCGATTCATGAAGCAGGGGCTGAGAAAAAGGGGTGCATTTGCAATGTTAATTCATATAGGACCTGTCAACACGCCTATGGCCCGAACCACAGAACGGAATTACACTAAATTTGTCAGAAAGCTAGATTTGGTTACGCAGATAACACTTTCATTTATTTGGTATAAATCCATTCAGTCGTTTTTAGGAAATTTAAAAGAAATATTTAGTGATAGCTGTGGTCGGGGTAATTTTGTGGAGATGCGAGGCAACAGAAATGCTGTGATTGGACAGCAGTAACCTGAATAGAAAGTTGCGGCTGGAATTTTAATGGCTCTTGGAACAGTTCTTGGGGCTGAAAATGTGTGTGAAAGGTGATATAAGGGTTCAGGGTGGTGGTGCTCTGACCAAATGTTTGAGAAATGGAGGTATTAATGACACAAGTTATATGTCCAAAAATGAATTTTTAATTACGCACGATATTCGCGAAGAATAAGATACCACAACCGTCAGCACGGCCCCCCCATGTAACGCCGCGGATGTGTTGCAACTATCGCGACACCTTCGTGAATATTGATGAAAATTTAAAAAATATATATTCACACACCCACCCTCAGTTGTACTTAGATACTCACACACCCACTTAGACACTCATGCACCTACTAATAATCACCCATTCAGAGACACCCACTCACAGTTGCACTCCACCACTAACACACCCACTCAGACACTCATGCATCCATTCACAGACTCACTCAGAGACTCATACACCAATGTATGGACCTACTCAGAGAGTTACACACCTGCTCACAGACCCACTTAGAGACTTATGCACCTACTCACATCTCTACTGAGACATTGATGCACCCACTAACAGACCCACTCAGACACTGATGCACTCACTGAGATACCCACTCAAAGACTTACATACCCAGTTACAGACCCACTCAGAGACACATGCACCCATTTGCACACCCACTGAGAGACTCATGCACCCATTTGCAGACCCGCAAAGAGACTCACACGCCCATGTACAGACCCACTCAGAGACTGACACACCTACTCACAGACCCACTCAGAGACTGACACACCTACTCACAGACCCACTGAGAGACCTATGCACCTACTGACACATCTACTGAGACATTGATGCACCCACTAACAGACCCACTCAATCACTGATGCACTCACTCAGATACCCACTCAAAGACTATGGGGGTGATTATGATGTTGTAACGTTCGCCACCGCCGAGCCGGCTGTGGCGACCGTTACAGCATCGTAACGAGTAATACCCCCACCATATTATAATGGCGGGGGTATCGCGGCCGACGCAAAGTGCGTCCGCCGCTTTTCCGCCAGTCGGCAATCGTTCCGATTGCTGGCCGTGCGGACTTGGCCCCTGATATGGTGGCAGTGTTTGGTCTTTCCATGGCGGCGATGCCGCCATGGAAAGGCTGGTGGGGATTTGCTTTGGGGGCCCATTGTGGGCCCCCGGGAGGGTGCACATCCCCCTCCATTTCCATGCACAAGGTGGCAGGCACCGCATGGTGCCTGCCACGTTGTGCATGGAAATGCACAACATGTCATTCTGACATTGCGGCGGGTGCTGCTTACAGCAGCACCCGCCGCAATGTTAAAATGCGGAATGCGACCGCCAGGGTGGCGGTCGCATCCTAATCAGGGCTGCGGGACACCGCATGTCTGGCGGCCGGTCCCGTTACCACTGGGATGGCCATCCTAATCAGCCCCTTAGAAACCAGTTTACAGACCTATTCAGAGATTCATGCACCCATGCGCACACCCACTCAGAGACTCATGCACCGATTCACAGACCCACTCAGAGACTAACACACCCACATACGGACCCACACAGAGACTCACACAGCCACTCACAGACCCACTCAGAGACTGGCACATCTAGTGACAGAGCCACTCAGAGACTCATGTTCCCACTCACACATCTACTCAGAGACTAATGCACTCACTAACAGATCCACTCAGACACTGATGCATGCATTGAGAAACCCACTCAAACACTTACATACCCAGTTACAGACCCCTTCAGAGACTCATGCACACATTTGCACACCCACTCACAGACTCACACATCCATGTATGGACCCACTCAGAGCATTACATACCCACTCACAGACCCACTCAGAGACTGACACACCTACTCAGAGACCTATGCTGTATGGGTGAGTGTGTGGCTAAATGAGTGGCTGTACGGGTGAGTGACTGGTTGTATGAGTGGTTGAATGTGTGAGTGAATAGTTGTGAGGGTCCGGCGGGAGCGAACACTTTAATTGGCTGGTGGTAACATGAAAACAAATGTTGCAATGGTCATTTCAGGACTCAGTACTTAACCCCCTGTCCTGAAAATGTTTTAAAAAACAATATAAGGGGGCTGGATAGAGATACTCTGCCCCCCTAGCCTTTATGACAGGGCCCCAGAGGGACTAAAAAAAGTAACAAAAAGAATGTATATAGTACAAAAAAAGAATGCCTACAGTACAAAAAATCTAAATTAAAAATAAAAATGAATTGTAATTCACTTAGTATGAAAAATAAGCCCCACAAATTAACTAAAAAACGAAAAATTAGAGGGACATAATACTTTAGAAATTAAATTTGAAAAACCTTTGAAATATACTGAAAAAACCAAAGGTTACAGGAGGTTTATAGTTAGGAAATAGTAATTTTAAAAAAACTTTAGGAAAAAACCAAAGGTTATAGGAAAGTTATAGTTAGGCTCAGATTTCACACGTAAAAAACTAGTGAAATTCAGCAGTTATAGTTACCTGAGCTAACTATAACTTTCGCCCCGCATTGCTTATTACCTCACATATTACATCACTTATGACATGGTCTGTGACATCACTCATGACATCACTGATGGCATCTGAAATGACATCACTGATAGACATCACTCATGACATCTCAAATTCTTCTAGCAAAGAAAACTTCTACTGACAGTATGGATGTATACGACATTCTGATCCCTGATGCATAACACCCAGGGATGCAGGATTATATCTGTTACATATTAATGTTGATGATGCTTCTGAGAATTATTACTAACAGGCCATAAATGTAATGCCACTAAACTATTTGTTATGTTCTATTGAACATAAATAATGTTTAAAAAAATACATGGGCTTAATTGTCACATATTTTTGGTAGCTCATGTTAACAGACCTAAGAAGGGATTCTTCCACTGCCTGCAGCACCTAGTTTACGCAGTGGTTCAGAAACTGTAAATGGCCTAGTTCAGTTCCTTGTCAGAGTAAAACAGGATATAAAAGAACCACTGTGTGCTTTCTGAAATCTGAATGAAAGTTTTGTTCATTGTTCAGAATAAATGAAATAAGAGTCCAACATGAGCAGACCCCTCTTTACACCCCTACCCTGTGGGTGTCCTGCTTTAACGTGTATTTGTGTTTAACAATATTTCTTCATTAACTTACTCTTTCTGTTGCCACCAACTGTGTTAGGGAGCTGTTTCATGTAGTCACTACAAATTAAGTCAAACATAGGGCCAGATGTATGTAAAGCTGCTAAAAAATCTGGTTGCAATTTGCAATCAGCATTTTTGCTACCAGTAAAGAATTTTTAGGGACCAATCTATACACTAACAGGCCTGTTTCTAAAATTCTGGTTGGGAGTATGTTGCAAGCCAACATACCTCATGAATATTAATGAGGTTGGTCACAAATTGTGTCTCACCCTGATTGGTGCCCCTCACCGGAAGGTGACATGCTAGACTCAGCAGACAGCCATATCTGTGATTGCTTTTCAACAAAGTACATTTTTTTAAGCAGCACATTTTCCATAAAGGAGTTTTCATACCACTGGTATATTAATCAGATAGACAATGCCTCTGTTTATCCCTGAGTATCCTGAGAATGGAGGTCGAAGGTACCGGCTGACACTGACACTGAAATGCCTGTTGTCTGACCAGTATCATTGACGTCCAGAAAAATCAACTTGTCTTTCAGATTTGATTGAAGCTGTGCCCAACAAAGAAATAGGGGGGTTTCAGACCATAAAGAAACAGTTGCTTACCTTGAAGGATAAGACTTCTGCCCACTCCACATAAATAATGACAGTAAAACCCTATAATTCACACAGTCCCTATTTTCCTGAGACCTCCTGGAAAATAAAAAATAATTTTGTAATGAATTAATGAATCAATCAGGGGTTTGTAAAGCGCGTCTACTCACTCGTGAGGGTCTCAAGGTGCTGAGGGGGGCTGCAGATCAGTCTGGGCGCTGGGTTCATTCAAAGAGCCAGGTCTTGAGGTCCTTCCTGAATTGGGACAGCGATGGGGATTGCCTGAGGCGGAGGGGCATGGTGTTCCAGGCCTTGGTGGTGAGGTAGGAAAAGGATCTTCCTCTGGTTCTGGTCCTGCGAATTAGTGGGACGGTGGCCAGTGACAGTTGTACGGAGCGGAGGGGTCTGTTGGGTGCGTGCAATGAGAGGCGGTGGTTCAGGTATGCAGGTCCGGCGTTGTGGAGGGCCTTGTACGCTTGGTGAGGAACTGGAAGGTTATTCTTTTGCCAACTGGGAGCCAGTGGAGTTCACACAGGTGTTGTGTGAGGTGGCTGCAGCGGAGGATGTTTAGGACCAGTCTGGCTGCAGCGTTTTGAACGTTATGGAGCTACTAGAGGAGTTTCTGGGTGAGACTGGCGTAGAGTGCGTTGCCATAGTTGAGTCTGCTGATGATGAGGGTGTTGGTGACTGTCTTCCTGGATTCAGTGGGGATCTATCTGAAGGTCTTTCGGAGTGGGAGGAGCATGTTGAAAGTTGACAAGGAGACAGCGTTGATCTGGTGGTTCATAGTGAGCGCGGAGTCCAGTATGATGCAGAGGTTGTGTGCGTGGTCTGTGGGTATGGTAGGTGTTCCCAGTGCAGCGGGCCACCAGGAGTCATTCCAAGCGGAGCGGGTGCATCCCAGAATGAGGACTTCTGTCTTGTCTGAGTTGAGCTTAGGCAGCTGTCTCTCATCGAGGTTGCAACAGCTTTCATCCCTTCGTGGAAGTTGTTCTTGGCGACTGTGGGTTCGTTGGTGAGGGAGAGGATAAGCTGGGTGTCGTCAGCGTAGGAGACAATGTTCAGTCCGTGGTTTCTGACGATGGTTGCAAGTGTGGCCATGTAGATGTTGAAGAGGGTGGGGCTCAGGGAGGAGCCCTGGGGCACTCCACAGCTGATCTCTGTAGGTTCTGAGAGGTACAGTGATAGTCGGACCCACTGTGTTCGGCCGGTGAGGAAGGAGTGGATCCAGTCCAGGGCTTTGTTGCAGATTCCGGCGTCGTGGAGTCTTCTGCTTAGGGTGCGGTGGGAGATGGTGTCGAAGGCCGCCGAGAGGTCCAGGAGGATGAGGGCTGCGGTTTTGCCCTTGTCAAGGAGGAAGCGGATGTCGTCGGTGGTGGCGAGGAAAGGAGTCTCGGTGCTGTGGTTGCATCGGAAACCGGATTGGGAGATGTCCAGGATGTGGTTGGCTCGATGAACTCGGCAAGCTGGGCGTTGATGGCTTTTTCAGTGACCTTGGCTTGGAAGGGGAGCAGTGAGATGGCCTTGAAATTCTTGAGGTCCTGGGGTCCGCCGAAGGTTTCTTCAGCATGTTTCCAGTCATCTGGGAAGGTGTTGGGTTTGATGAAGCAGTTGAAGGTGTGGCGTAGCTCGGGTGCGATGGCGGCCCTGTGGAAGATGTGGTGCGGACAGGGATCTAATGGGGCTCTGGAGTGAATGCTCTTCAGGGTCTTGAGGGTGTCGTCCGTGGTGAGCGGGGTCCAGTTGAACAGGATCTGGTGGTGGCCGGCAGCAGCTTTGGTTGCGGTGGTGGCGGTGCAGTCTGATGGCCTTGGGCGTCGAAGCTGTCGTAGATCTGCTTGATCTTGTGGTGGATGTAGGTGCTGAGTTTGCTACAGGGTTCTTGGGAGGTTGGAACATCTGTGGTCTCGCTGTTGGGCTTGGCGAACTCTTTAATGATGACGAAGAGTTCTTTGCTGTTGTGTGCACTGGCGTTGATACTGTCTTGGAGGGCCGTTTTCTTTGTGGTTTTGATGAGGTGGTGGTGTGCGGTGGTGGCTGCTTTGAAGACGGCGTGGGTTTCCGGGGTTTTGCTGTTCCTCCATCTCTTCTCGAGCCGACTAAATGTGCTTCTGGACTCTTGGAGGGTGGGGGTGAACCAGCTTGCTTTCTTGACGTGTTGTTTGCCGGGGGGGTTCTTGAGGGGAGCCAGGGTGTCGGAGCAGTTAGCAATCCAGTGATGGATGTTGCGTGCTGCGGTGTTATTATCTGTGGAAGCCGGTGGTGGGGTTCTTCTGAGGTAGGTGGTAAGATGTTCTTCGGTGCCGATAAATAATCTGTGAGGACCCCTGGTGCCTGACCTGCGTTTTTTTTGCCGTTTTTAAGGTCAGGTAAATGAGACTTTTATTTCCTCTACAAAGATATGTTCTTCTTTCTGAATTTTTTGGATGAACCCAACTTTCCCCATTCCTTTCCAGCTTATTGGCGCCGCCCTATCCTAAAAGGCTGGGAACCCATATTTGGTATATTTAAATTAGGGCATATGCAATTGTGCATAGTAGTGCGTCATACTTGTAAGGGTTGGTTATGCAGAGTGGTTATCGAATCAACTTCGCATTTATGCTTTATGTCAAAAAAAGATTCCAAAATTATTATGGATAAAGCTGTGTCTGCTGTGCACAACTATTTGTATTGTAAGTAAATAAATGAAAAAAATAGTCCACACCGTGAGACACAATAAAGAACGTAGGGGAAGAAATTATTCAAGAACAAAAGAGAGCCAGTCACAAAAAGGTAAAAAAAATGACACTCAGGCATGTTTGCCTCATCCTTTCGATTGATTCATTTATCATGAAAGAGGAAATCAAATATGAAAAGAGATTCAAGGGAAATTAATTTGCGGCCTGCTGTCTTTTCTATGGGTTGGAACATGCTGGGTGTGAGATCAGTCCCTGGAAATACCCAGTGGAGAGAGCTCTTAATAAACAAGGTGTGATGATTGTCTCAGAGCTCTTGGAACATCACCAGCTCCCATTAATTTTTGTTTTGAGCTTCGTCTCTATGTTGTTAATGTTTCAGCTCCCTATTGTTGATCTAAATCCTGTTCAGTCTTGCTTATGCCATTTCCCCGAATAAATGTGTCCCTGAAATACTTACTTAACTATGAATACAAAGTACATAAGGGATAAAGACAGAACGAATCAGAGATACAGCTGTAAGACAATGTACGTATTGCACCGACAACAGTCATTTTGAAAAATGTATAGTGGAACAATGAATAAATGAAAAATGTACATTGCTATACATTACACAGTCTGTGGAAGCAACTGTGTGGTTTTAGTTCAGATGCTCTTGTCATTGTAGAGGCTTTTGTTTGGTTGGCTAATAACTTTGTTTAACAAATGTGCACAAAGTGGGCACTAGCATGGTTCATCCAGCCATGTTTCTATTGTTAAGTTTTAAGACCAAACATCCATGCCAGGAAAACTGAAGGGGGGGGGATTAAAAATACGTATTTTCCATTTTAGTCCCGTTAGGAATTTTTGTTATTTGCTTTAGGAAAACATTTGCTGAATGAAATGACACATATTGTGGCACGGAATTTAAAATTTTCTTCCAATATGTGATTCTTCGTGTTTGGGGCTGGTCCATTCAGTAGTTTTTAGCATACTAACCTTACAAAAAGCTTTTGGGTGGATTTTGAAGCATTACCTTTTGAGAGATAGCTTTATAGTTGAAAAAACATTATTGCTTTAATGCTGTTTGACTGATCTGCATGTCATTTGATAGACACTTAGCATGTTTAGCATACTCCTTCTATGATGCATTTTCTGACGATCCATCATTTGGGCACAGTTAAAAGTGTCAAATGGGTAAAAAAAAAAAATCATATGTTTATATCTTTGCCACCATTTGCGCTACTTACAAAATTTGGCTGGCATTCGACATGTCCAGTTTACTGCTGGAAGGCCAAGTTTCAGGCTGATCCATCAAGGGGATGGACAGAAAAGGAGGAACCGTGAGCAGGTAGTTCCAGGTGAGACCTGTTGAGCTGGCAGAATGGACTATAACATAAGTATTTGTAAATTGCACGTTCACCCAAGAGTATCGTGGTGCTGAATAACAGATATTTATTGTTACCCAACTCAATGTTACTCATTTTATTGACCTCAGAAGGATGAAAGGCTAAGTGAACCCTCTGGGATTTGAACCCGTGACCATGAGGTTAAACACATGGTCTTCCAGTGGACGCATTAGTCCACTAAGCCACCAGACCCAGCTGGAATGGCTCAACCCACCAGCCACCCAGTAGCATTTAAGGATGACACATGACATCACTGAGAAGCATCCAGAAAGTCTGAAATTACTGTAACCAAGTCTTAAGCAGCATGTGTGGACTCCATGGAACCCCAATGAAGATACCAGCGTGCTGAGGTTAAGTCTGGAGAGTGATCTATATTGAGCAAGAGTTATGTTCTCCTCTATCTACTTCTTCTCTTATGACTGCCTCTACATTGACCTTACCTTATTCAGGTCGTATTATCTCGGATACCATTTTTGCGTTGAAATGTATAGACAAAAAGGTTTCTAGGCCAATTCATAAATCCAGGTGGTCGTCTTTATGGCATAATCCTAAGATTAAGACTGATATGGACTTGGTTACGATGTCAGCTTGGGCTAGTAAAGGAATTATGTTGGTCAAAGACCTTTATGATTCCAAGCAGGACCCAATCCCTTTCTCTTCCTTAGCGACGCAGTATAATCTCAATAGTATGGATTTTTATTCATTTCTGAAATTAAAGGTAGCCTTGTCTAAAGTATCTTTCTACCCTGATTCACACATCGTTTCCCTCCTTTCTATGTGGTATAGATCAGGTCACGTTGCCTCCAGAATATATAAATTTTTATCCACCACACCGCCTTGCAGTCTACGGTTACACAGCAGAAATGGTTACACCACTTAGAGCATGATATGTTTAAACATATTACACCAGACACCTGGCAACTCATTGGGAAGTTTTCCCTACGAAATAAGATTGCTCCATCTCTTATTCAATCTAAATTTTTTACTCTCAATCTTCTACATTGGACCCCGGCTCATTTACATAAACTCAAACTTAAAGATAATGATCTTTGTTGGAGCTGCAATATAGCTGCTGGCACCCATCAGCATATGTTTTTGAATGCTCGTTATTACAACCTTTTTGGGAACTGGTTCACAAACATTTATTATTAATCTTGGATATTAAATTTGAGCTCCCTTTACCTCTAATTTTATTAGGTCCATGGGCTGCACCATCTCCGTTATCTTTGGACGCCACAGATATGCAACTGCTAGATTTGCTGATATCAATTGCTGTTAAGATCATATTAACAGAGTGGAAATCCTTTAAGTCAATATCATATCATACATGGTGGGCATGGTCTCGTTTCTCCGCGGGGTTCATACTTCTGTGGAGGAGAAAGATTATACGCCTTCTATTTCTAGTGGTGTTTGGAGGTCTCTCGATAAATATATGAATTTGGCTTCACAAGGCTTGGTGGCTCAATATCCTTTTGTGTCTTCCTCTTAATTTATCTCACCCTTTGAAGCAGGTGTCCCGATCTCTTGCTTATCTTTTCTCTCTTCACTCTTCTTCTTTTCTTCCTCCTTACTAATTTCTTCTCGCTTTCGTTTTTTTTTTTCTTTCTCTCCTTCACTTTGTTGACCTATTTATTCAAGCAATACATTTGATGTCTTCGAATTGTTTCTTTGCCTTTTAACATATTGCATTGATACATACGTGTTATTTATGGCATTGTTTATATTTATAATGATGAGCGCTTATTTATTTATTGTTCAAATGTTATGCTGTATTGCATTATATGGTATTTTAATTATTTATACTCCTTTTTAAAAATAATAAACATATTAGAACAAAAAAAAAAAAGTCTGGAGAGTGAGGGCAAGAAGTGGCTGCACCCCTACGAATGAACAACGTCAGAGGGCGGTGAATGGAGCGGATGACTGTGGCTCATTTCAGGCAGCCTGGGCTGGCCCACGCTTCTCATTGAAATGTGAGATCGCAGACATGTGCTAGTTTGTCCAAGGTCACCCAAAGTGATCTTGGACAGCATTTAACCAAGCTGTTTAAGTAATTACACACAAGAGATGGGACCTTGGAGAAAAATATATCACTCATGATAATTGGCGTACAGCACGGAGATTGTGGCTTTAGTTTATCAGGGTCAAGGTCGCCGCCAAGGTCAAAATGTAGGATAAGAAAAAGAGGAGCATCCAAGGACACAGTAGAAATGCCCATTTTCCCTCGCCCACACCCACAGCTACCAGCCAATGCCATCCTCGCACACAGCTCCTACACATTTTAGGAGCTGAAAACAACTTCACTGTTTTAATCAAATAAATGTTCGAAATAAAAAATGCAATAATCGGCTTTAACTAGCGATGCAGTATGGATTTCTACAGCGGAGCAGAAGGTTTTCCTGCTTTAACACAGCCTTGAATATTTAATCATCACTCTTCGCCTTCTTTTCTAATAATAATCAACATCTACATATGGTTTTGTGTATAGTTTTACTTAAAAGTACATCTATGGAACCAACATTTTCTTTCCTTTAAACGATGCATGGTAATATTTTAATTGTACATACTTGCTGCCATCTGATCATGTTGGCTTAGACCACGTTCAAGATTGGAACACGCAGAACATTTTTTTCTACTGAAAGTGCCAGATTTAAAATATAGCAGAAGTCAATCTTGCATTCATGGAAAAAAAATTCAAACAGATGTAGTTCATGTTGATTGTGCACCAAAAATTTTACTTTATTTTCAAAGATTACAATTCTATTTTGTCTGAAAGGAGTGCAAAATCACTTTTCTTTTAGTGGACAAATTATATTTAACACTAAAATTATGATTGTATTTTATTAAAATATGAGTCTGGTTTGATCATATCAAGCAAAACGGGGTAAATGTGATTACAAAAAAGTAATGCAGCATGTTTTAAGGTCATAGCTACTTATGAGAGAAATAACTATTAGCACTACCCGATACATGATTGAAACAAACCTGTGCCAATTGGCGCCATTCATGCTGTAAAACTAAATGGAGGACATAGGTTATTGCATCAAACTTAGCTTCACCATATTACATAAAGGTTTGCACATGGGCAAACTTAAAACTACATTTATTTCTCAATTTACCTAATGAGGGGCGAAGCAAAGTCATTTTGCTTGGGTTTTCAACTGGCTGGTGCTAACACTGAGGCACAAACATTTCTCTTCATGTGTTACTTTTCCTGTCTTCTGCATCAAAGACTTTAAACTGTGATGGTGATCTACCACGAATCACCAATCTACTTTAGGAAATGTATCTATCTATCTATCTATCTATCTATCTATCTATCTATCTACCTACCTGCCCATACCCACCTATCTATCTATCTATCTATCTATCTATCTATCTATCTATCTATCTATCTATCTATCTATCTATCTATCGATCTATCCCTCCATTCATATATCTATCTGTGATTTCATGAATGATGTCATTTGAGACATCATCAGTGCTTTCATCAGTGATGTAATGCAACATGTAATGAGTGATGTAATTTGTGATGTGATAAGCTGAGAATGATGGAGGCACAAGTTATATTTAGTTGACTGAACTATAACTGGCGAATTTCAGTGGTTTTCCATTTTTTAAACATTGTTATCTCTTTCTAATACCTAACTGTAACGCCACTTTAATCCTTGCTTTTTAGTGAATTTCAGTTTTTTTTTTTACATAAGATAAGATCGTATTACCATACTTAACTATAACGCCACTTTAACCTTTAGGTTTGTTCAGTGAATTTCTGACTTTTTTTATCTGATTCAAAGTTGAGTCTGAGCCCAAACCCCCTCAGGCAACCTGAAGCCAATGCACACGCTGTGCCAGGCCATGATACCAACTTCCCCATCCCCCACAGGTGGTCACACCCCCACTGCACAGGACGTTCAGCCTATGACTGACCCTTGCAGTTTTTGTTACTTGTTTTTTTGGTAGAGTAGTATTGATATCACTACTATGGTACCACTTGAGTGGCCTCGTTGGGTACCACATTACTGGGTTTTGGTATGTGGTACCAGTGACCCCAAAATATATGTCTATTTTTTTTTTTTAATTTCGCTCAAGGGGGTCCCTTTGAGACCTTCCACATGGCCCTGGGAGTCAGGGTGTGCTGACCCTACTCCCTTATGTGGACTTTTGAAAATGTATCCAGGACTGTTTGGTGCCTCACACATTGAATGTAATAATTACATTTCGCAGGAAAGCAACTGTCCTAATAGTCAGCAGGCCTTGTAAAAGTGATTTTACCTTACTATACACATTTAACCCATTGCATACTGGCTTTTTTCCAGTGATTGTTTTTTTAAAATCACATATCACAGCCAAGATTTCAATTTGTCTGACTCTCTTTGGGCAGCCAATCTGGCTTTTAGCAATGTGCAGTGTGGGGTTGGCCACAGGGCCTGGTTTCCAGCCGGCTCACGCTCTTAACCTCTGTGAGCAGCATCACCAACAGTGCACAACCTTCAGACAGACTCTTCACCCAACACCCCATGGAGATCAACCCTCGCTTCGCAAGACTGAAGGTTATGCGGAGTTGGGTTAGCCGCAGGGCCTTCATCCACTCCTCACTCATGCACACCAGGAGATCGCTGCATTTCCTGATTAGAGACGCCTCCCCCTTAGTCCTGCACTGCCCACAGTGCGAAGAGGGAAGTGTCTGGTGCCTGCTCGGTCTGGTGCTCGGACGTGAGATGAGCGCTGCGGAGCAGGAGCTCGCCCGCTTAATCATTGCCCCCCGTACTGCCAGAGAAGGATGTAAGCGGGGTCTTGGGGCCGCCAGGCTGGGGGCCCGCAAATGTAGGACACCCTAATCCCCTGCAGCCAGAGAAGGGGCATGGCATAAGGACATTATTGACCACAAGGACTTCCCCTGCATTCCCCCCTCAACTCCTCTGAGGCAAACATTGTGTGGGGTAATCTCTGGGACATAACATGAGGCTGCTCATGCCTCCCAGCCCTGTTGAGTGGGACAGATAGTGCTGGGAGATGGCAGGCCTAATAAAACAGTTGGATTGTATCCCCGGATCATCCACCACTGACATCATCACTGTGGAGCGGGACAGAGATGTTGGGAGAAATTAGAGGGACCCTTCATCACTGGAAAGGAGACCAATTGCGTGCTCCACTCCATACATGGGAAACTATGACTACAGCAGATGGCCGCAACAGCAATGCAGACCACCTGCCCCATAATGGGCCCCCCTCAAACATCCTCCGGAGCCCCTCCTCCCTGGACGGCTACAGGGTACAGTGCATATCGCGAAGCTGCTCGTACATCCCCAGCTTACATAGACTCAAAGGAAAGAGCTGGGGGACGGTGGGCCTCTGTGAATGATAATTACACTTGGCCAGCCTCATACACAGTTTGTGCTAGCACTGGAACACTGAGAGCCACAGGGAATGGTGTGACAAAAAAGCAGAAAACCATCACTGGCAGTGCAGACCTTGGAAGGGTCATGTAATGAGATGGCCACTGCTTCTGCCACCCCCTGGCTCTTCCCCTGACTGGTCCAAACCCCTTGGCTGCCGATTCTCCTCTTTCCCCTTGATTACACCATCGCTGTGCAATGTGCATCGCCACTGTCCCCCGCTTCCGAAGAGCGACCTCCGGTGGCAGATCGTTCTCCCACCTCGCCGCCAAGACCTGGAACACCCTCCCCATCCACCTACGGCAGACCCAAGACCTGCTGACCTTCAGAAAACTCCTCAAGACCTGGCTTTTCGAGCAGTAGCAGCATTCCCCACCCCAGCGCCTTGAGACCCTCACGGGTGAGTAGTGCGCTTTACAAATGATATGATTGATTGATTGATTGATTGATGTAAGAGGGCCTCTCTCATGGGA
Organism: Calotriton arnoldi; assembly: GCA_963921515.1. Taxonomy (NCBI): domain Eukaryota; kingdom Metazoa; phylum Chordata; class Amphibia; order Caudata; family Salamandridae; genus Calotriton; species Calotriton arnoldi. The sequence goes on from CAWUFW010004686.1 coordinate 210,958, forward strand.
GAAAAACTTCAGCTGCAGGAGGCTGGCCTTAAGTACTCACTGCTGTTCCCCACAAGGCTGAAAATGCTAGCTAACGAGAAATCCTGCTTCTTCGCGGAACCCGCGGATGCTTGAGATTGGATATCACTCGCCAGAGGCGAAAGACTCACCTGTGTGAAGACGGAGCCAGAGACCTCCATGTACCATGGACTGGCCGAGGAACTCAGGCCTTGCCACAGCGGCTCATCTGCGTGAACCTGTTCTGACCGGCTATGCAGGCTCAGATGATGCAGATTTGGCTAGAGGGTCCGAAGACTCCCTGGCCTGCCTGTCTCTTTGATGCCCCCTTCTTCATGCCACAGACATCCGACTAAATAATCTAACTTTACCAATGAATGGTGTCCCCCCTGTTATGGCAATCTGAGAACCCAAGAAGCAACCCTACTGGCAGTATGGGGGTCTGTCCTCTCCCTGTGCAGTGTGACACCTCTCCATAGCCTGCCGTCCTCCACATTGACTGCTCCCGTCACATGCCTTGTCAGTCGCATGTGTGCATATGATTGCTTTTGGATAGACTGACTTTGACATCACCTCCTTCTGAAATGGCCCCATGCCTCTCCCTGCTTTTTTTCCCTATTGCAGCCCTATGGCCCATAAGCCAGCGGGACTATACCCAGAAAGGTGTTTCTACTATACCAACCTGTTTGTTTCCCATGTTTGAGCAGCCAAAATGTTACTCTGCTGCCCTGGGGTTTGGGAGTTGGGAAGTTCATGTTGTTGAGCCTACTATGTATTACGCTGTTTGGGATGCTTTGGAGGCAGACCATGCGGTGCTGATTCCTCTCTGCCTTTACCTCCTAAGACCACCTCTTTCGATCACAACTAGACACTATAATTAATGGATAAATGAACATTGCGGACCTGGAACATCCATAGCATAACACTGCATGGAGGTGGTGCTCCGTGTATCAGTATATGAAGAGGCGGGCAGCACATATCGCTTTCTTGCAAGAAACCCATCTTGCAAGGTGGGAAGACACGAAACTTCAAAAATGCTGGCAAGGGGCAGTGTTACGGCACTGGTTACTCCGGTTACGTAAGAGGGTTGCTCATACCAGCAGTACCTTTCCTCCGAATCACAGTGGAGATAGACCCAGAAGGTGAGGTATATCCTGGTTGATGGAATTTTAGACAGAATTGCAGTATTGCTGGTTAGTGTTTACCTGCCAAAAAATGGACAATCCCAAATTTTAGCTGCCCTTTTGACCTGTTTACTGTGCTAGTCGCATTTACCTTGGATATGAAGGGGGTCTTTGATTGTGTTCTTGACACAACAATAGATCGCTCACATACCCCCTCCCAAAATCCCCCACGGTTCACACTACAACCTATCTAATGCAATGGGCGGCTCAGTGGTCATTAGTTGACATAAGGAGAGTGAAGCACCCAGACGTCATAGAATTCTCCTTTTATTTCCTCTCATGATTTATATGTTCGCCTCAATCATTTCATATGCCACCCAGCTATACAACTGCTTGCATCAGATTACGAGTGCCCAATTGGTGTCTGGAACCCACAGCGTTGAAGGATCAAGTGTTTCATACAACTATACATGACGCACTCACAAATTACTTTACTGAAAATGCAAATACGGCCTACACGCAGTCAGTGAAATGGGATGCAATGAAACAATTGCTAGGGGGCATTGTATACACACGCTCATTGGTGTACAAGGTGCACTGAGTCAGGACTTAGACCAACTTGAGAGGGCCCTACAGGTTTTAGAAGCTAATGCTATTGCAGATGTTACGGCTCAAACGAAACTGCGAGAGGTGAGTGAACTCCACGCTTGCCTTCTTGAGTCATCACGATGGCTTGATTATAAAACATATCAAGCAAAAACACATTCGAAGAGCAATAAGCCAGGCGTCCACTTGCTTGGCTCTTCACAAGAGAGACTGCACACATACCAGTGAAATTCTACTGTGCTATTCTCACAGGCAGACATCCATATGGCGTTCTTTACCCATTACTAATTTCTTTATAGTCCCAGACATGACTGGTAATGTCCAAGGCCTGAAAGGTGGCTGTCAAATATTGAACTCCAGGCTGTGACAGCGGAGCAAGGGTTGGCCTTAAATGCCTCAATACCAGCGCAAGAGATTAGGCGCACCACCCTGAACTCTCCTACATACAAAACTTCAGGGTTTGATGGTTTTCCCATTGAGTTCTATAGGACATACGCTGATTTATTGATCCCCAAATTGGCTGAATTACATACCTCTGCACTTGATGCAGGTATCTATCTAAACTCTATGGGCCCGATTACGATGCAGTTAGGAAAGCATTCCCACCTAGGGCCCGATTGCGATGCGGTTAGGAAGGCCTCCTAATGGCATTTGCCCTTCCGAATCAGATCGGGAACGTGTCTCCCCGACCGAGGGACAGATTACGATGCGGTTAGGAACATAGGCTCCAATAGAAGTCAATGGGAGTCCAACCAAATTGTATCTGGAAGCATCCGGATGCATCATACTCGGTCGGTCGGACTCTCCCGATCCGAGTCGGTCGGAAATCATTTCCAAACCGATTCGATCGGGAAGATTTCTTAACCGCATCATAATCGGGCCCTCGGTGTGAAGCATTATTAGTTTCTCTCCCCAAGCCAGGTAGAGACGACTTAGAAGTTGCCTCCTATCAGTCTTTGGCCATGATGGGTTGCGATTATCAAATACTTCGTAAAACTTCTCGCAACCCAACTACTGGAATGTATGCCACATCTGGTCCATGACGACAAAAACAGATTAATTCCAGATAGCTTGCATCGGATCCTTGAAGAAGCCCCTCTGCAATGGCCATACTTTGTCTGCTTGTTCTTAGACCTCAAGAAAGCATTTGATATGCTGGACTGAGATTATATGATCGCAGTCTTCACAGTAGGCATAGGCGATAGGATGATACACCTGTTCAAACTGCTCTACATGGAGCCTGTGGCCATGGTAAATATTGATAATTTGATATCTGCCCCATTTCCAGTGGGCTGGGGAACACACCAGGGCTGTCCATTGTCACTGCTACTCTTTGCTCTAGCCATGGAACACCTGGCTGAGCAACTGTGCCACTCTGGAAGGATCTGGGGTATTCTTTTATGAGGTGAACGCACGCTGTATCATTGTATGCCAATGACTTACTTATATATGTATGGGATATAAGAGATGGTGTAGACGCCATTGTGCGAGAGTTGAGCAATTTTAAATTTATCTCGGGCCTGAGGGTTAACTGGTCAAATACCAGCTTATTTCCACTATATTAGGAATGCCCGGTCCCCCCAATCATGGTAGACAACCACGACTGTCCGGCCTCAAACCACATTTTGAAGTCTATTTGCCTATCATGGTTCGGGGTAGGGTCGTGTTGTCCAAAATGGTGATGCTTCTGAGATTGCTCAATCACTTTGCAAACCTACCCATCTCCATCCCCCGCAAGTTATTGTGAATGTTGGACAGACTGCTGGGTGATTTGATATGGAATACAGGTAGAAGCAGAGTGGCTCTTTTCAAGTTACAATTTCCCACGAATACCATTGCATTCTGGGCTCCGACTTCAATGGGCGACTAGCTGATTAGCAGGACTTAACTTGATGGATGTATCGGCTGTGGTTGGCCGAGATAGGCCGAACTGAGTACGAAAATGGTCCCTTCCCAAAGCATCACTGCCTACAACCCTAAGCACCTTCCTCTGAGTGGCGCATGTTAGCTATCAGCGTGCATTGTGGGTCTTACTGGGTGTGATACCTTATATGCCGGGAATCCCTCCGCGGTCATTGTAAAAGTTCTGAGCAGTGGCAGGCAGGGAGGAAATGGAGATGTGAGATTTACTAAGTCTGGGCACACTGGGCAATTTCTTTCAAGAAGGCAACTTATTCCCTTTTGATTTATTGTTGGAGTAGACTGGCCTCCCAGCAGGGTAGTTTTTGACACACAGGCACCTTGTCCTTGAAGTAGAAAGCATATGGGGAGGCACAGCAAGCGAACCCACCATACACTCACTAATTCAAATACTCTTCTTATTAGGCAACAGAAGGAGGCTCATATTCTGAGTTACAAGAGCCCTTCCGGACAGGACCACAGACCCCCTTGTTGACTTGTGGCGGAAATGGGACCAGGACTTGGGGTATGCGTTGTATCCCAAAGAATGGCAAAGGGCACTCATATACCCACAAAAGGTTTCCTGTAATGCCAGATTTCAATCTGTACAACATAATATCCTCCACAGGGCCTATTTGACACCATCCAGACTCCACATACTTTACTCTGCGGCGTCACCCGCCTACCCTCATATCCAGCCCCCGAATCTGATATCTTACATATGTTTTGGGACTGGCTCCTTGTAAAAGTCTTTTGGGATGCTGTTTGCATGACACTCCTGCCAGTAAGGGATCGACAAGACCTGAACAAAGTAAAAATTTGGGTCTTGGGCCTCTATAAGTGGCCACGTGCTTCTTCGATTTGGCACTGTTGTTAGCTAGACGCAAGATTGTGATGAGGTGGAAAGCGGCGTCATTCCCCGGGGCTTCACACTGGCAGGCCACAAAAATTCAATGGGAAGAGGTGGAATCTGTGGCACTGCAACAGGAGGAAATGCGTTGTTTAGCAAACATCCCATAGCGGCAGCATGAGAAGTATTACTTATGCACTCCAGACTGACCTGAATGATGATACCTAACCACCGTACCTGAAAGTGAGGCCCCTGGTATGGTTAGGACTGGTCAGAGGTACGGAGTACGAACACTCCCTAGGCAATGTTCTAATATTATTATCAGGGGCGAGGAGAGCCCACCCGGGTCTCCACAGCACATTATAAATCCCAATTTGTGCTAACCCACATCAGGGGCATAGGCTCGAGTTCAAATTTTAAAGCGAGGCACATATACACTACTTGCTGAGTGCATGATGTAAAGATGACAAACGTGTACAGTCATAATGTATGTAATGTTTTGTAATGCTAAGAAACAGAAAATGTCAGTTAAAACATACCGTTTTAAATTAACAAAACCACTGAAATTCACCAGTCATAGTTACCAATAGTAACTGTAACTCAACCTCTAAAGTCACTATAACTCGCACTCCCACCAAGCACAGTGTTGCTATCAATTATGTCATTTCAGATGTTGCAGTCTTCAGCCATGCGCCTTGTGGGGTTGGCCAAGGGCCCGGTCCTGCTCCCAACCCACGCTAGTGCCCAACCCAATCCCCCCAAGCCATGGGGAGTTTATGACAAGGCCTTGGTGTCATTTTAAGTAAGGCAGAACTACTGACTTTGTCAAAGGATTACAATGAAATGTATGTTCCAACAATGCATAGAGTGCAATGTTTAATAAAAGTGATTGTCTTAAAAATATGTAATAAAGTTTAATTTAAAAAAAACCAACATATCTTTGAGTCTTTTTGTTAACATTTTTCACGTTGCAAAGTGCAGCCATAGACCCCACAACGAGGGGGCTTTGCACTCCAGTTGAAGAGCTTAGAGCTTCAGCTAGGAATGCTTAAAAAAATGGTAAACTCTCCTGGGCTCATTGATTTAATGACCTAGGAGAATTACAGGTTTTTTTTAATGTTGCTGGGGGGCTGCAATACCTCCTGCACCCTACAACATCACAAAAAAATGCTTGGTGGTGTTCCTGTCCATTCTAGGGGCATCACCAAACTCCCCAAAAATGTTTAAAGATCTCTTGCAGGGCATTATGGTGAGCTCCTTCGAGGAGCAATGAATAATAAATGGGCGGCTCCTGCTGCTCATTTATTACACTCTTTTTTTATTTTTATTTTAGGTGTCCCAGTGCCTACCCTGAGCATCCATATCCTTAATTTCTGTTGGCGGCTGTGGCAGGAGCTTCAGGGCCCAGCTGCTCCTCTGGCACCACCCATCCTGGGAGCCAGAGGTAGTCAGCAATTCTTTATATTTTTTTCTTTTACATTTTTGGGGAGTGGGTTCAGCGCCCCACCCTAAGCCTTTACAGGCCCCGGGGACCCCATCCCCAGGGTATATTCATTTTTTAAGTGGATGGGGCAGGCGCTCCTCTCCCGAGCTTTTACAAGCCCTAGCAACCCATCCCTACAGCTGTATTAGTTTTTTAAGGGGAGGAGGCACATTAATTTTCAAATGACCCCAGGGGATGGAGTCACTGTAGCCTCCTACCAGCTCGGGGACACATGCCCCATCCCCAAAAAATATATATGGATGCCCCCTAAGCCCTGGCCCAGTTTTGTAATTTATCACAAAGTTGTGGAAACAATAAAAAAATTAATGTTTTGACCCCGCGGAGTATCACTCTGGGACCCCCCACCAGGCCTAGGGGGCAGGTTATCACTAGCCTGCCCGCTTATATCTTTTTTTTACGTTTTTTTCCTAGGGCTCGTATTAAGTCCCAAGACACAGTGTTATCACGGTGTTGTCGTCAATGATGTTAGATATATATATATATATATATATATATATATATATATATATATATATACATATATATATGTATATATATATATGTATATATATATATATAACGCTTCCGCAACCTTCCGTTTCACCCCAAGATTGAGGCAGACACAATTTACAGTTTTGCCGGTTATTTTCCTCCGTCTGCCATTTTAGGTACTAAAACCGGGACTCATAAGGGTAAACCTTCATCAGATAGAAAAATATGCTGTAAGCCCCTTTCGAACCAGAAAATTTTAAAGCACAGTTTTAGGGTATCATTAGTCACCAAATTTTAAATACAATGTGACCCGTTGATGCACCTGGGATTGCATCTTGGTCCTCATCAAATAATGATAGAGCAACTGTTTTCCTTTCACTCTCCCACTCCAACATAGTATAACAGTCCTCCGGCGCCCACGGTTCTAATCCGAACCGCGACAGCTACGCCTACATCTTGGGTTACCTAAAAAGAGCAACATTCGTGCCCAAACCCTAGAGGTATCATCCGATAAACAAGGAAATACCTTGTGACCAGTCTGGTCTCCCCATTTTGCTCTCATCACTGTGAAGGGCGATCACTCAACACAGTCCCACAAATTCTTTTGCACTTTATATAGGCCTTCCTGTCGCTATTCCTTTAATTATATTGACTCCAGAAAAAGGTGCTGATCCCTATGAATGAATTGTGTAGGGGTCCCAATAACTAGTATCATAGAGATTTTAGATATGATATCTGGCATCAATTATATCTGCGATATTATCGTCCGATGGGGCACTTGCCCCCACAGGACAGCAATAAAATATGTGGGTACAAGATGGCCGCCAAACTTCCTGTATACGGAATCAGGTGTTTGACATTGTAGTTTACTCTCCATGAAATGTATACACACAGGACTAAGATGAAGATCGTTGTGGGTTTCAAAAATATTTCTTTAATGATCTTTACCCAGTAGAAACAACGCATAATCAAGGGTGTGACATGCAATATCATGTGAAAGCGAGGGTTTATTTCTGCTGTTATTGCAAGCAGGAATTGTACCACAATGGAGCACGACTGATTAACAACAGTAACAATATCTGACATGCAAATGAAACGGCCGAGTCGCATTTGTACCTTGTACATTATTGGCAAAATTGTGAGCACACGAAAATTTGTCCTCAAATCCGTAGGATTTTATTGCACATCGCACTTTATTGATAAAGAGGTAACATGACAATTGATTTAAGAATTAATTTGAACTAGTTATTTTGAAATGAATTTAATTGGAAATGAATGAAATTAATTGAATCAATCATGCTACTTCAGAATTGCCATTACATTTGTAAATATTAATGTTTTTCTGGCTTAATACGAGTGTATGTTAAAGCCGGTAGTAACTCTTCCATGTTCATGCACCGCATAGTCTAGTTTTAAGGAAATCGGTGTACAGGAAATCACTTGAGAAAGGCTTACGCCGAAACGCGTAGTCTTGTAACTGGTGCACAATAAAGTTATTGTGCAGTCCTCTGGTATGCCGTTTCTTGGTTTTTGCTGCTTGCGGCGAATCTACAGGAGTCCATTTGCACATATATATATATATATATATATATATATATATATATATATATATATATATATATATATATATATATATATACATTATCTACTGGCGGTCGCCAGTAGATAGTTATAGTTAGGACCTATTTTCCATAGGAAATCCGCAACATTCTATTTGAAATAACTCTTGCGTCGGTTGATGAATCTTCGCGAAACTTTCAAACTTTATGGCCCGCTCCGGTCCGCTCCTACCCTGAAAGTTTCGGGGTGATTCGTCAAGCGGGGGCCGAGAAAAAAGGGGGGTCCCAAAACATGTTTTCCCCATTCATTTTCCCATAGGAAACTTTAGCCACGGCTACAGCCCGAACTGCTGAACGGAATTACACAAAATTTGGCAAAGAGGTAGTTCTTGGTTCAGAAAGAACCCTTTTTGTTAAATGGTGTAAATCTGTTCAGTAGTTGCTGAGAAAATCAAAAGTAAAAACACATATATATCTGGGCGGAGCCTAACCACACATGTCATCGTGAGATCTGATTGGCTGTCAGCACTTCATCCTGGAATTGCTGGCAGCCATCTTGGGACCAATATAAATGATAGTACCCCATTGAAATGCATTGTAGTGAATCGAAGATTTTGAGGGTTACCAAAAGGAGAACTATAAAGGGTGATAACAGACTTTAGTTACATTAGAATTCATTTGTTGATGGTACCATACTAATTTCAGGAATTGTGGTGTGTTCTAAGGTGATTTTACCCTGTGAAAAACCTTCTGCTGGGATATCATGAATCATGTTTGAGAGAAAACTATTTTCACATGCTTGTCCCATACAGTTTTGGAAGGTGCTCCAGAAGCTAAAATGAGAGCATATTTTCTGTAAATTCACATTATCTTTCTCAGTCATGTGAGAATGAAGTCTGACATTCTCAGTAAAACATGTACATCCAACAAGGGCAGAGACTGTCAGTTGATTCCTTTGTGTTCTACTGCAGCTTCCCAGAGTGTTCTAAAGAACAACTAGAGTGCTAACAGCCTTACTTATGACAAAAGTATGGCACACCTGAAGCCATCTTGATTGGAATAAACTGGTAACACTTAAAACATTTAATTTAAAAGGAACAAAATGATGGGGTTCATCTTGTCATAGAAATTATGGTTAGTGCTCTGGAAAGAAAAATTAGGACATGTTTCAAGTGTGAGCTCAAATATCTTCCTGTTATATTTCAACAGGAGCAGCCTGTCAGTTGATGCCTTTGTCTTCTACTGCAGCTTCCCAGAGTGTTCTAAAGAACAACTAGAGCGCTAACAGTCTTACTTATGACAAAAGTATGGCACACCTGAAGCCATCTTGATTGGAATAAACTGGTAACACTTAAAACATTTAATTTAAAAAGGAACAAAATGAGGGGGTTCATTTTGCCATAGAAATTATGGTTAGTGCTGTAGAAAGAAAAATTAGGACATGTTTTAAGTGAGATCTCAAATATCTTCCTGTTATATTTCAACAGGAGCAGCCTGTCAGTTGATGCCTTTGTGTTCTACTGCAGCTTCCCAGAGTGTTCTAAAGAACAACTAGAGTGCTAACAGCCTTACTTATGACAAAAGTATGGCACACCTGAAGCCATCTTGATTGGAATAAACTGGTAACACTTAAAACATTTAATTTAAAAAGGAACAAAATGAGGGGGTTCATTTTGCCATAGAAATTATGGTTAGTGCTGCAAAAAGAAAATTTAGTGCATGTTTTAAGTGAGATCTCAAATCCTCTTCTATTTCATTAGAAAATTCTGACATGCAGACTGAAACAATCACTTTCAATACCAGCAGTAGACTTCCAGTTAACTCCTTGGTGAGCAGTAGCTTTACTACAGTGATCTAATGAACAACTAGAGTGCTAACATTCTGAATTTATGGCAAATGTGTGACACATCTGAATGCCTTCTTGATGGAATCAAAGTAAAAAACTGAAAGCATTTCCTACTGAGGAGACTGCAGTAAATGAGGAAATTAGGAAACTTCATAACAAAGAAGTCTTCCAAGATGGCCACCAGTGAAAAAAGAGCCCAAATGTAGCACAAATATTACCCAGATGTAGCCCACATATAGCCCAATGACAAAAGTGTGCAAAACACTTTTTATTTTTAGTTTTTTTGCAGTTTTATGTAGTGCAGACTGGTCAGGTAGTGGAGCTTTGCATCTTAAAACATGACCCCCCTACACTACAAAAACACCACTGCACTACCCTAAACCCTAAAACACTACCCCCAGCACGACCCCTACACTACACAAGCACAACTGCACTATCCTAAACCCTAAAACACTACCCCCAGCATGACCCCCTACACTACACAAACACCACTGCACTACCCTACACCCTAAAACACTACCCCAACACCACTGCACTAACCTAAATCCTAAAACACAACCCCCAGCACGACCCCCTACACTACCCGAACACCACTGCACTGCCCTAAACCCTGAAACACCAGCCCCTGCACGACCCCCTACACTGCGCGAACACCACTGCACTGCCCTAAACCCTGAAACACCAACACTAGCACGACCCCCTACACTGCCCGAACACCACTGCACTGCCCTAAACCCTGAAAGACCACCCCCTTCACGACCCCCTACACTGCCCGAACACCACTGCACTGCCCTAAACCCTGAAACACCACCCCCAGCACGCCCCCTACACTGCCCGAACACCACTGCACTGCCCTAAACCCTGAAACACTACCCCCAGCAAGACCTCCTACACTGCCCAAACACAACTGCACTGCCCTAAACCCTGAAACATCACCCCCAGCAAGACCCCCTACACTGCCCGAACACCACTGCCCTAAACCCTGAAACACCACCCCCAGCACGACCCCCTACACTGCCTGAACACCACTGCACTGCCCTAAACCCTGAAACACCACCCCCAGCACAACCCCCTACACTGCCCGAACACCACTGCACTGCCCTAAACCCTGAAACACCATCCCCAGCACGACCCCCTACACTGCACGAACACCACTGCACTGCCCTAAACCCTGAAACACTACCCCCAGCAAGACCCCTACACTGCCCGAACACCACTGCACTGCCCTAAACCCTGAACATCCCCCCAGCAAGATCCCCTACACTGCCCGAACACCACTGCCCTAAACCCTGAAACACCACCCCGAGCAAGAACCCCTACACTGCCCGAACACCACTGCACTGCCCTAAACCCTGAAACACCAGCCCCAGCACGACCCCTACACTGCCCGAACACCACTGCACTGCCCTAAACCCTCAAACACCACTCCCTGCACGACCCCCTACACTGCCCGAACACCACTGCACTGCCCTAAACCCTGAATCACCACCCCCAGCACGACCCCCTACACTGCCCGAACACCACTGCACTGCCCTAAACCCTGAAACACCACCCCCTGCACGATCCCCTACACTGCCCGAACACTACTGCACTGCCCTAAACCCTGCAACACCACCCCCAGCACGACCCCCTACACTGCACGAACACCACTGCACTGCCCTAAACCCTGAAACACTACCCCCAGCAAGACCCCCTACACTGCCCGAACACCACTGCACTGCCCAAAACCCTGAAACATCACCCCCAGCAAGACCCCCTACACTGCCCGAACACCACTGCCCTAAACCCTGAAACACCACCCCCAGCAAGACCCCCTACACTGCCCAAACACCACTGCACTGCCCTAAACCCTGAAACACCACCCGCAGCATGACCCCCTACACTGCCCGAACACCATTGCATTGCCCTAAACCCTGAAACACCACCCCCAGCACGACCCCCTACACTGCCAGAACACCACTGCACTGCCCTAAACCATGAAACACCAGCCCCAGCACGACCCCCTACACTGCCCGATCACCACTGCACTGCCCTAAACCCTGAAACACCACCCCCAGCACGACCCCCTACACTGCCCGAACACCACTGCACTGCCCTAAACCCTGAAACACCAGCCCCAGCACAACCCTGTACACTGCCCGAACACCACTGCACTGCCCTAAACCCTGAAACACCAGCCCCAGCACGACCGCCTACACTGCCCGAAAACCTCTGCACTGCCCTAAACGCTGAAACACCAGCCCCAGCACGACCCCCTACACTGCCCGAACACCACTGCACTACCCTAAACCCTCAAACACCAGCCCCAGCACGACCCCCTACACTGCCCGAACACCACTGCACTGCCCTAAACCCTGAAACACCAGCCCCAGCAAGACCCCTACACTGCCCGAACACCACTGCACTGCCCTAAACCCTGAAACACCACCCCCAGCAAGACCCCTACACTGCCCGAACACCACTGCACTAAAGCCTGAAACACCACCCCCAGCAAGACCACCTACACTGGCAGAACACCACTGCACTGCCCTAAACCCTGAAACACCACCCCCTGCACGACCCCCTACACTGCCCAAACACCACTGCACTGCCCTAAACCCTGAAACACCACCCACTGCACGACCCCTACACTGCCCGAACACCACTGCACTGCCCTAAACCCTGAAACACCACCCCTCAGCACGACACCCTACACTGCTCGAACACCACTGCACTGCCCTAAACCCTGAAACACCACCCCCAGCACGACCCCCTACACTGCCCGAACACCACTGCACTGCCCTAAACCCTGAAACACCACCCCCTGCACGACCACCTACACTGCCGGAACACCACTGCACTGCCCTAAACCCTGAAACACCACCACCAGCACGACCCCCTACACTGCCCGAACACCACTGCATTGCCCTAAACCCTGAAACATCAACCCCAGCAAGACCCCCTACACTGCCTGAGCACCACTGCCCTAAACCCTGAAACACCACCCCCTACACTGCACGAACACCACTGCACTGCCCTAAACCCTGAAACATCAACCCCAGCAAGACCCCCTACACTGCCTGAACACCACTGCCCTAAACCCTGAAACACCACCCCCTACAATGTACGAACACCACTGCACTGCCCTAAACCCTGAAACACCACCTCCAGCAAAACCCCCTACACTGCCTGAACACCATTGCTCTGCCCTAACTCCTGAAACACTAGCCCCAGCACGACCCCCTACACTGCCCGAACACCACTGCACTGCCCTAAACCCTGAAACACCACCACCAGCACAACCCCCTACACTGCCCAAATACCACTGCACTGCCCTAAACCCTGAAACACCAGCCCCAGAAAGACCCCCTACACTGCCCGAACACCACTGCACTGCCCTAGACTCTGAAACACCAGCCCCAGCAAGACCCCTACACTGCCCGAACACCACTGCACTGCCCTAAACCCTGAAACACCAGCCCCAGCATGACCCCCTACACTGCCCGAACACCACTGCACTGCCCTAAACCCTGAAACACCAGCCCCAGCACGACCACCTACACTGCCCGAACACCACTGCACTGCACTAGACTCTGAAACACCAGCCCCAGCAAGACCCCTACACTGCCCGAACACCACTGCACTGCCCTAAACCCTGAAACACCAGCCACAGCATGATCCCCTACACTGCCCGAACACCACTGCACTGCCATAAACCCTGAAAATCCAGCCCCTGCACGACCACCTACACTGCCCGAACACCACTGCACTGCCCTAAACCCTGAAACACCAGCCCCAGCACGACCCCCTACACTGCCCGAACACCACTGCACTGCCCTAAACCCTGAAACACCAGCCCCAGCACGACCCCTACGCTGCCCGAACACCACTGTACTGCCCTAAACCCTGAAACACCAGCCCCAGCACGACCCCCTACACTGCCCAAACACCACTGCACTGCCCTAAACCCTAAAACACCACCCCCTGCATGACCCCCTACACTGCCCAAACACCACTGCACTGCCCTAAACCCTGAAACACCACCCCCCTACACTGCCTGAACACCACTGCACTGCCCTAAACCCTGAAACACCACCCCCAGCACGACCCCCTACACTGCCCGAACACCACTGCACTGCCCTAAACCCTAAAACACCACCACTAGCATTACCCCCTACACTGCCCAAACACCACTGCACTGCCCTAAACTCTAGAACACTACCCCCAGCACGACCCCCTACACTACCCGAACACCACTGCACTACCCTAAACCCTAAAATACTACCCCAGCACAACCCCTACACTACCCGAACACGACTGCACTGCCCTAAACCCTCAAACACTCCCCCAGCATGACCCCCTACACTACCCGAACACCACTGCACTGCCCTAAACCGTAAAACACTCCCCCAGCACGACCCCCTACACTACCCGAACACCACTGCACTGCCCTAAACCCTAAAACACTCCCCCAGCACGACCCCCTACACTACCCAAACACCACCGCACTGCCCTAAACCCTAAAACACTACCCCCGCATGACCCCCTACACTACCCAAGCACCAATGCACTACCCTAATCCCTAAAACACTACCCCCGCATGACCCCCTACACTACCCTAAACCCTAAAACACTACCCCCGCACGACTCCCTACACTACCCAAAGACCACTGCACTACCCTAAACCCTAAAACACGACCTCCTACACTACACAAACACTGCACTACTCTAAACCCTAAAACACTACCCCCTACACTACACAAACACCACTGCACTACCCTAAACCCTAAAAACTACCCCAGCACGAACCACTACACTACCCAAACACCACTGCACTACCCTAAACCCTAAAAACTACCCCCAGCAGTACCCCTACACTACCCAAACACCACTGCACTACCCTAAACCCTAAAACACTACCCCCAGCAGTACCCCTACACTACCCAAACACCACTGCACTACCCTAAATCACTACCCCAGCACGACCCCCTACACTACCCAAACACCACTGCACTACCCTAAACCCTAAAACACTACCCCAGCACGACCCCCTACACTACCCAAACACCACTGCACTACCCTAAACCCTAAAACACTCCCCCAGCACGACTCCCTACACTACCCAAACACCACTGCACTACCCTAAACCCTAAATCTACCCCCAGCATGACCCCCTACACTACACAAACACCACTGCACTACCCTAAACCCTAAAACACTACCCCCAGCACGACCCTCTTCACTACCTAAACACAACTGCACAATTTGTTACAGGCGTTGCAACGCAGGCCTGTGGTGCTTACTGGAAGTACCTAGTGGGCTAGTTGGGCCCCAGGGACCCTCAGGATTCAAGGTGACCTAATCCCCCAACTTAAAACGCACCACGGGGTGCTTTTGCACAGTGGTGAAGGGAGGGGGCGGGGCCTCAGGTGACATGTGCGCAAACACGCCCTGTGGTGCGTTTTAAGTTGGGGAATTAATTCCCTTTGAATCCTGAGGGACCCTGGGGGCCAACTAGCCCACCAGGTACCTTCAGTAAGCACAACAGAGTTGCGTTGCAGAGAGGTGAAAAAGGTGCGTGGCCTCGGAACGCCTCTCTGCAACTCAGCTCTGTGGTCCTAACTGTAGGTACCTGGGGGCTAGTTGGGCCCCAGGGACCCTCAGAATTCAAGGGGACTTAATCCCGCAACTTAAAACGCGCCACGGGGTGCGTTTGCACACATGTCACCTCAGGCCCCCTCCCTTCACCACTGTGCAAACGCGCCCTGTAGCACGTTTTAAGAGGTAGTTTTAATCCCCCTGCCCTATTATGTACTAGGGACTTGCAGAGGAGGTCATGCTAATCACAGGGGTACCCCAACGCATAGTGTTCCCTAGTGTATGTAGGTGTTTTCACTGTATTCTAAGTGTCTTTTAGCATAGCACTGGCTCTGGTTAGTCAGAGTCAGTTACCACCAGTACCCATCTGAAAAAGTTGTGGGCACAGGATGATTTTGCAACAAGGCCTCTTTCTGCTCCTCTGTTGGTTCTTTCTGCACATCTTTTGCTTCTTTCTGTGCGTTTTTTCTTCTTTCTTCACATGTCCTACCTCTCTAGGCATAGTTAGAAACTAGCATTTAAAAAAACCTTTGAAATTCACTTAAAAAATAATAGGTTTCAGGCACGTTATAGTTAGAAATTAGCATTTAAAAACCTTTGAAATTCACTGAAAAAACCATAGGTTTCAGACACGTTATAGTTAGAAATTAGCATTTAAAAAACCTTTGAAATTCACTGAAAAAGCCATAGGTTTTAGGGACAGTTATAGTTAGTTGGACATTTCACTCGTACAAAACCATAGAAATTCCCCGTTATAGTTAGTTCAGCTAACTATAACTCGCGCTCCGTAATGCACTGCTGATGACGTCACATATTACATCACTCATGACATGGTCAGTGACATCACTGATGACATCACTGATGACATCTCAAATGACATCACTGATGACATCATCCATGTGATAATTTCATGCATCTTCTCACACCCTAATATAACTTTTGATACACCCACTCTAAATTACAGACTGCCATTCTCAAAACCATAGACACTCCAACACCAAAAACTACATACCCACTCACTGATTCTTAGGTCTACACACACATCCACTCACTCACCCGTACAGTCACTCATACTTAGTCACTCAGTACAGGACTATCATATGCACTCATACACCTATATAAACACTCACACACCGCCACTCATCCATAGAGGTACTCACACACCTAGTCAGTCATGCAAAAAACTTAATCACACACCCATTTACTCACCTATACAGTTATACACACACCAGCTCACTTACTCATACAAATACTAGCACATTCTTACGCTCTTATACAATCACTGATACAAGTACACACTCATCCATACAGCCACTCTCACAATCACACACTCTCACTTATAGCCATTTATATACTCCAACACACATATATACTGCCTTTCACATATGTAGTTACTCACACATGTACCACTGAGATATACATTCAATCACTAACACACCCATACACACACTCACCCTCCCATACAGTCCATCACAGATGCACTCTTGAAACCATGCACCCAGTGAATCACCAACTCACACATCTATGCACAGAGTCACACACACCCCACCCACACAAACACTCAGGCACCCATACAGATACTCAGACAATCAATCAATAACCCATGTAGACACTCATGTAGCTATTCAGAAAGCCATGCAGCCGCTTACAAACCAACAGACAGACGGATACAGACATTCACACAGTTTAGTCACTAACCCTTGCATTCAGTAAGATACATTTAATCACTCACTTGTAGAGTCAGTCACTCACGTACTAAATCATCCATTCAGACACTTATACACCCACTCATTCTTCAATATGCCTTTCCCTATATATATTAAACATATTTAAACTTTACAGAAACACACAGTCACTGGATGATGTCATCAGTGATGTCATTAGTGATGTCATTTGAGATGTCATCAGTGATGTCACTGACCATGTCATGAGTGATGTCATATGTGACGTCATCAGCAGTGCATTGCGGGCGCGAGTTATAGTTAGCTGAACTAACTATAACGGGGAATTTCTATGGTTTTGTACGAGTGAAATGTCCAACTAACTATAACTGTCCCTAAAACCTATGGTTTTTCAGTGAATATATATATATATATAAATATATATATATATATAAATATATATATATATTCACTACAAAAACAAAGGTTAAAGTGACGTTATAATTCGGTAAAGCAGTCAGTTAAAACATGCTGTTTTAAACGTACAAAACCACTGAAATTCACCATTTATACTTATAGTTAACTCAAGCAGCTATAACTCGTGCTCTAAAGTAACTATAACTCGTGCCCTCGCCATCTCATCAATAATTTAATTGGAAATGTTGCAGTGATATCAATGATGTCATAGAAGATGTCATGAGTGATGTAATATGTGGGGTAATTAGCAGTTCATGGTGACCTTATGGCACAAATTATAGTTATAGTAATTTTATTTAATTACTTTTTTTGTAGTTGCAGGTTGTTGGTTTTTGCTGAGGAATACGGTGGGAAGTTTTTTAATTACCAACAATGTTATATTAATACTAATTAATTTCTAATGGCTCATCAATGATGTATTTGTTTAATACATTTTTGCTTTTAATTTTACATTATATTTATAGTATATTTAAATTGTTTTATTTTTGTTTGTAAAGTATATTTAATTAGCAGGTTGTTGGTTTTCCAGAGAAATATGGTGGGAAGTTAAATAAAATACAAATAATTGTATTTTAACGCTAATTCATTTTAATTGTTAATTAATTATGTAATTGATCATTAATTATGCAAATTATGTAAATTGATTTGTTTTTGTAATTGTAGAATCAATTTTTATTTTTAAAATCTTACAGTATATGTAAATGATTCTAATTGTGTTGGTAATTTATATTTTAGTAGCCGGTTGCTGGTTTTGGAGGGAAATAGGTTGGGTAGTTAGTTTAAGAAAAAATATTTTATTTTAATGCTAATTAATTTGTCATTTCTAAGTCATTATGTAATTAAAGATTTATTATGTATTTACTTTATTTTGTAATTGTTCTATTGATTATGTTTTAAAAATGTTACAGTATATTTATATTTTAAATTTTTGTTAGTAATGTATATTTTAGTAGTAGGTAGTTGGTATTGTACCGGAATAGGGTGGGAAGTTATTGAAGTTATAATATTTTTTTTAACTAATTGCTAATAATATTTAATTGATTAATTGATAATTATTTATGTGTGTGTTTTCATAATGGAAATATTATGTTCAGTAAGTTTTTGGTTGAAATTTTAAAAAAAATGTAGTACTAAGTATTTTTAATAATACTGTTGGTAAAAATATTGTTTTCAAATTAAATTTTTGTTTTTATTAAAGTAATATATATATATGTATATATATATATATTAAATGGTATTTCTTATTCACTGCTACAGAGAAGGAACACCCCATTATTGCTGCAAGGTCTTCTTACTTATATTTTTTAAAGCCTGGTGGTGTTCCCTACAAGTGGGACCCCCAAGCAACATTACCTTGGAAAATGAAGCATCATGGAGGTGAGGTGTTGATGGCCAAGGCAGGGCCGCTCCTTACTGCCACAGGGGAAGAGGGGCATTTAGTCCATGAGGAGGTGAGGCGTTGAGTCCGGGCTGGCAGGGGAAGTGAGGTGGGCGGGGCATCGGTTCCGTTCAGCAGTGCAGTGTTGGTGAGTTCAGGGAGCCACCCACTTCGGTTAACAGCTCCGCGATGTTGCAGGCACTGGCGGCAAGAGGCATTGGTGCGAGCGCTAACGTCGGAGAGATCAATAACTTGAAGGCGTCAACAGGCATCGGAGCTGCAGTGCAGGCAGGGCGGTGAGTCATGCACTTCACGAGCGGTGCCCACGGCCTCGGTGCAGGTCGTGGAGTCACAGGCGGTGTCGCTGCCAGCATCGCTGTTGTTTTTCCTTGGGTTGCAGCACCAATCACACGATGATTCCAAGGGCCCAGGAACTGGAATTTGCACCCTTTGGCTATCAGGAATCCAGATGAGGAGTCTGGGTACTTTTTGGCAAGATGCAGGTGAAGTCTTTGAATCCCTGAGACTTCAAAACAGGAGGCAAGCTCTACTTCAAGACCTTGGAAAATCTTCTTAAGCAGGATACCACAGCAAGGCAAAAGTCCAGTCCTATCCACTGCCCACAGATTGAAGCAGTAACTGCATAGCAACCTAGCAAAGCAACACACAGCATAGGGGCAGTACTCCTCCTGACAGCTCTTCAGCTCTTCTTCTTGGCAGGGTCCTCTTAGTCCAGAAGTAATCTAAAGTCTTGGGGTTTTATGTCCAATACTTATACCCCATTTCCTTATTGTTCTCTTTGCTTCAGAGCCTCTGAGCTCAGTCTAAACCAGTTCTGACCTCCTTGGTGCAGCATGAACACAGAGGGTGGAGACAGCATTGTGCAAAGGAGACACAGCCTATTCAGGTGCTAGCAAAACTCCTCCCACCACTCTAAATGCAGACCAGGTCTATGCAGCCTAGTGATGAGTCACCCATAAAGGCAGGATACACCTCAAACCCCCTTGTGACTGTATAGAGTGAATGCACATCCCGAGCTCCTGTCACTCCAAAACCAGACGGTGTATACACAACCAGTCAGAGGCACACAGATTGGTAAAGCAAGGAAATGCCCACTTTCTAAAAGTGGCATTTTCAAACACACAATTTAAAAACCACCTTTACTAAATGGTGTGTTATTAAATTCTGAGTTCAGAGAGCCTAAACTCCATTTCTCTGTCTTGTCCCAATTGAAAGTTACACATGTAAAATGTTACAGTGCAGCCCCAATGATAATCTATGAGACAGATAGCCTTTCAATAGTGAAAAACGAAATACACAGTATTTCTCCATCAGGACATATAAAACACCCCAGTACATGTTCTACCTTTCACATACACTACACCCTGCCCATGGGGGTACCTTGGGCCTACTTGAGGGGTACCATACATGTAAGAAAAGGGAAGGATAGGGCCTGGAAAGTGGGTGCACTTGCCATGTCAACATGGCAGTTTAAAACTGTGCGCACAGACACTACAGTGGTAGGTCTGAGACACATTTACAGGGCTACTCATATGGATGGCAGCACCAGTGCTGCAAGCCCACTAGTAGCATTTGCTTTACAGGCCCTGGCACACTCAATGCACTTTACTAGGGTCTTACCAGTAAATCAAATATGCCAATCATGCATAACCAATCATAATCACAATTTACACTGAGAGCATATGCACTTTAGCAATGATCAGCAGTGGTAAAGTGCCCACAATCCTGCAGCCAACAAAAACAGGGTCAAAAACAGGAGGTCAAAAAGCAAAAAGTCTGGGGGTAAACCTGCTAAAAATGCCAGGTCTACCATACCTCAACAATCACATCTGCTTTCACAAACCTTCCAGACACCTGTGTTTGTCCAGACTCCTATTTGCACAAATCCCACGCCTTCGGAAAAACCATATTGAGAGTTGAGCATTCTCCTACATCGCTCCTAAAGCATGAATCGACCTTCCACTATACATAAGAGCCTCCTCCTCACTTCTTGAATTCTGCAGGAAGCTGAAGACCCGGCTTATTCATTTTATTTTATTTATTTAAGAGATTTATATAGTGCTGGTCGGACCCGAAGTTATCGGAGCACTTCACAACAATTATCATGCCGATAACAGACAAACAATAGTTCAGCAAACAGCAGTGTCGTGGGGTGGGGTCTAGAAACCCTCCTACGTTTGGCGATTGTTAATCATCTGGGCAAGATGCCTGTTGCAGAGACACCCTATTGCGCTGGGTGATTGTTATCCAGTTGGTTGAGATGTCGATTGAGGAGGAGATCCTTAATCTGTCTTTTGAAGTTTATGAAGGAAGGGTTAGAGTAGGTCCACTTTTTCCTAGGTATGGCTGTGAGAAGTTGGCCTGGTATATGCTGTCCACTAATTATAGTGGGCACCTTGCACCAGTCCAAACAACCCCTTATTGGAGATAGGTTAAAGACAACCTTATGGAAAGCTATCCTAGTGGTAGCTATGGAGAGCAGCCTTCAGGATAAGTCTTGAAGGAATGTAAAGCAGCTTGTTTTACCAGTCTATAATCTCTTGAGTGACCAAATGAAAGAGCACCACACCAGGTATATATTCAAAATATATGTATTTATTGCTAAACACACCCCTCTAGTCTCTTTATGAGGCTAGAGTTCGAAATACATAAGTTATAAGTTATTAAATCACAGTAATAGCACAAATACACGTTTGGGCCCTAGGGGCGTACCAAACCATATACCAATAAAGTGGTATGCGAACCACGACTGAACTAGACACTAGGCCTAGAGCCTCTAGAAGTGCTTGGACCACAAGGAACCACCCAAGGTAGTGACACAGGGGACCTACGGGAGACGCGTGCAGTGTAAATACACAACCGCGATACGCCGTTGACTTCTATGGAGAAAGTCGGGAACGGGAAAATAGAGAAAAGGGACACTTAAAAGAGGACTAGGACAAAACCCTTAGAGATCTAGGACTTTGAAGAGTCTCTACCCATGGGAGCACCGGAGTACTCGTGTTACCTCACCCAGGGAAGCCGGGTGCATAGGTGCCTTTCGGGGTCGGGTTTCGTCGTCGATTCGAATGGCGATCTGCTGCAAAGTGCTGCTGGCGGCCAAGAGAAAAGTGTCCGGGTGGATCCAAGAGTGGATCGGAGTTCTGAAGAACCTGAAAGCAGAGGGGACAGAGTCTGGGTCACTAGCCAGTGACCAGGAAGGCGATGGACAGATGCCCACCGATGTCGAGTGCTTCAGGTGCGTTGACGGTCGTCTTGACTCTTCAGCCACGAGGTCCAGGAGGCGTTGTCGGCGACCAGGAGCAGGATTCGGGCTGGTACACGATGTCTGTCGAGTGCTGAGGTGTCGGCGACCGGCAACGGCAAGTCTCGGTGAAGATGTAGATCGTCGTTGGTGCAGACCAGCAAGGTCTGTGGAACTCACCCAGCGAGGGTAAGTGAGGGCAGGCCTGGAGCAACCAGGATGCCAAGTAAGAAAAGGATTGGCCTTCGTTGGGGCTACTAGCCAACGGGCTAGCGACCGCGAAGGAGCCTCGTGACGCCGCACGTGGATCTGGCTTACAGGACACTCGTGGAGTGGGGGCCAGTGATCTTCGGTGCAGGTGGTGCTGGAGGCTAGGGCTACTCGGAGCCCAAAGCACGACTTCTTGGGAGACCCAGAAGAGGATGCACTTGCAAATGTGCTCGGTGTCCAGGGGTCACGGTCTCAAGTCACCCACGATAGCCACGGGCCTCAGCTTTGCTGGGGACTCAGGAGTAGCCTCGGGAAGTCTGAGAATCCACCTCTGGTGATGCGATGACTTCGGCGTCCGACAGGAGCTTCAGAAATGCGAACCGGACAGATGCTTCTTTGGTGCCTGCCAAGCAGGAGTCACTCCTTGACCCCAAGGGAGATTCTTCAGTCCTCTAATCGTGAGTAGAGCATCGAAGGTCCAGGATTCAGTTTCAGAGTTTCGTCCAGGGATAATCTAAAGTCCTAAGGACTGGGTTCCTACCTTTATTCTAAAAATAGGGGTTGGACTACTCTGTGGCCCCACCTATGGGTGGGTCAGGGCAGAGGGGTGGCTACACCCCTTTCCCTTTGTCCAGTTCACGCCAAAGCAGGGGCTGCAAGCCCTGATCCGGTTTGAACTGGGGTATGCACTAGGGACACCAAATGTGCCCCCAGTGCAGGACTTCAAAGCACCCGAAAGTGCTCCCGCCCAGCCCCAATACACATTATCCTGTCTGGGGAGGTGGTCACACCTCCCTGGGACAGAAACCTATTGTCCAGGCCTCCCCTGCCGGAGTTTCGTCCAGCAGCAGGAGGCCAGACTCGTGTCTGTGGCAGCAGCATCCATTTTGTGATGCCAGGGCTCTGGAAAGAAGTTACCGGACTAGTCAGAGTTAACATGTCTTTCCCTCTAGAAGGGTGGAATGCTACCCCCGCCACCAGGATTGGCGGGGGGTAGTATTCCAAGATGTTTTACACCAAACACGACATGTTTAGGTGCAGCCATTCCAAAGTTAGCATTTTACCGCGAGGATATAATGCGCTTAAGAGTATATGGTCAGGCTGCACTACAAACAGCATCAGAGATGGTCTCCGAATGCTGCAGAGGGGCACTGCTCATGCAGGGGCACCCTCTCACATAGGAACCATGCACTCTGCCTTTAGGATTGATAAGGCCTGCCTTAGGAGTGACTTATAGGTTTATATGTGTGTATGTATTTAGTGATATAGGTAACCTATATCACAGTAAGAGTGCATGCACCACCTTACCCAGGCTCCAGTAGCAGACCTGTGGTGTCAGTTTGGATGGCCTTCCAGGGGTGGCACAATACATGCTGCAGCCCCTGGTAGGCCTCTGAGGTACCTATGCCCTTGGTACATAGTATACCATATACTAGGGACTTATAAGGGCACTCCAGATTCCAATCAGAGATGTGCCTAAGGCACATGGAAACCATTTTACAGAGAAAGCAGATAGACTGGGGCCCTGAATAGCAGGATCCCAGTCCAACTAAGTCATAAACCAGCAAAACACCATAAAAAAGTGGGGGCAACCATATAGTCAGATTCCACCTTCCTACATAACCCCCCAAACGAAAGGAGATAAGGCTAACCTTGGCCAGTTGAGCCTTCATTGACTAAGTGGTCATATAAGGAAGCACCTGCACTAGCATGGTTGCCCCCTGTCTTATGGTCCACTAAGCAATCCCTCACCCTAAGGGTATGAGAGGGTCTCCACCATGGGGAATCACTACCTGTGGTGTGCTTAGGAAAAGTACAAGGCTGGTGAGGTGTCTGAGTAGAGAAGTGAGGCCCTAGGAATGTTGGCCTCAGCTTCCTCAGATCACTGGTCACCATGTATGCCTGTCTTTCCATGACTGAGTTGCACTTTGCTCTAAGGGTCAACCTTTGGCTGCCTACAGCTGGGGGTTGGGTCCCTTTGGATGGACTACTGGAGGGACATGGCAGGTTTGGAACCTTCTGGTCCCAGGTTTGCCCTTGCCTACCAGAGTCCTTCTGGGGAGGTCCCTACATAAAGGTATGGGGGATCCCTCAGTGTGTAGAGGAACTTTCACCTGGCTAGGGCTACTAGACTGGGTGCCCCTAATCTGCTGATGGGGGCTTCCTCTGGACAGGGGGCCCTGGAGGTCCACTGACCTCCCTGACCTCTGCAGCCCTGGGCTGACTGAGGCAGGGTAGAGAGGGGCAGGTTACCTGCTCCAGACTGGGTACCACCTTGGAAGGGTCCTCTGCCATCAGGGGTGTGGCCAGGCCAGGCCTGACTACCTCTGGGGCAGTTCCTTCACTAGGGGTAGGGTCAGTTCCCTGAGGAGGCTGACCCTTACCTACTGTCTGGAGGGAAGAAGACTTTTCTTCAACCCTTGTTCTCTCTTTTGGGGGAGAGTGGGCCATTCTTTCAGGCTCCATCTCTCCAAATTCTTGGGCTGGGGCTGTGGCCATTACAGCCCCACTAACCTTTACAGGGACGCCCAGCATCCTAAGATGGGTTTGGTGTTCAACTTTAGCCCAGGCTGAAATTTCCAGATCATTGCCCATCAGGCAATCTACAGGTAGGGTTGGGGACACTGCCACTCTCTTTGGGCCTGTGACCCCCTCCCAGCTGAGATTGACTATGGCCATGGGGTGATCTGTTCTGACACCATCAATGTTGGTCACCTGGTATTTAAACTCAGGTAAAAGCTGGTGAGGGGGACTAGTTTCCCTGCCACCATGGTGACACTAGCCCCTGTGTCCCTAAATGCCACAGCTTTCTGACCATTAATTATTGGCTCCAATCTGTACCTGCCCAATGCTATGGGACCCATGGTAAAGGTGGCAAATCCTATACCACCATCAGAGTCAGAGGAGTCTGTTGAGGGTCCCTGTCTAAACTAGGGCCCACCTCTGTTCCTCTTGCAAAAACACCTAACTTTTTGGGTGCACTACTCCCAACTGGAGGATTACTACTGGTAGTACCAGGAGGGGTGGTAGTAGTTGTGGGAGGAACATTTTCTTTATTGCCAATCCTGGGGCAACTGGGATCAGTTTTCCAGTGCCCAGGCTTTTTACAGACATGGCAGTAGGGTTTCTTTTCAGGAGAGGAAGGAGTTTGGGACCCACCCCCAGAAGAGGAATTTTGGGGCCCTGTAGGGGACTTATCCTTAGATTTATCCCCACCTTTCTCTTGGGACTTAGTAGAATCTTTCTTCTGGTCACCACCCTGATTTCTAGTTTTTACTCTGGTTCTGACCCATTTGTCTGCCTTCTTTCCCAATTCTTGGGGAGAGGTCAGATCAGAGTCCACCAGATACTGGTGCAAAAGCTGGTTTTGACAATTATTAAGGATCTGCTCCCTCATAATCAAATTGTACAATCCTAAAAAGTCATGCACTTTGTTGCCATGTATCCAACCTTCCAGAGCCTTTGTAGCACAATCTACAAAATCAACCCAGTCTTGAGTCTGAGCTTTTTGGGTGTCTCTGAACTTCAACCTATACTGTTCAGTGGTTAGGCCAAACCCATCTATCAGAGCACTCTTCAAGACTGTGTAATTGTCAGCATCCTCTTCTCTTACAGTGAGGAGCTTGTCTCTACCTTTGTCTGCAAGGAGAGCCACAAGATTGCTGCCCACTGCCTCTGGGGGACCTTCTGAACTTTACAGGCCCTCTCCAGTGCAGTTATCCATTTGTGGATGTCATCCCCACTCTGGTAGGGAGGGACAATCTTGTTTAGGTTTCTATGGTCATAAGACCTTTCCCTATCTCTAGGGATATTGCTGCCACCATGGGACTCTAGTCCCAACTTTCTTCTCTCTCTAAGGAGATCTAGGGATTCCCTATCTAAAGCCAATTGCTTTTTCTGATCTCCAGCTGAGTTTCCTCATACTGGACCAGTCTGGTTCTCCTCTCATGAGAGGATTCCCTCCTGTGAGAGGAGACAGAGCTCCCTATAGAGGTGCCAGAGTGGTTAGACTCCTGAGAAGGAGATCTAGACTTCCTGGGCACACTCTTAATCCTTCCTGGGGGGACAAAGAGGGCATCATCTTGAATCATCCTCATCATCATCCACAGGAGGGATTGGGTTATCCAGGTCAGGGTCATTGTCACCCTCCTGGCCAGTTTCAGAGGGGGGGCTGGGGGTATTGGTACCCCTGGCCTCGTCCTCTTCTTCTGCCCCACTCTCAGCTCCTACCCCTTCAGTCCCTACAGATCTTACTAAGGTCATAAGCCACCAACAACTCCTTGAGGTGTTGGGTGGTGGAGACTTTGGCCTGTCCTTATTTTCTCAAGTTACATAAAGCTCTCAATTCCAAGAATGGGAGTGTATCATACTTGGAGGGTGGAAGCTCAAAGGCTTCCTGCAAGGATTCTTTGGATCCTGCCCTTAAAGACATTACTAGTGTGGTGTGGTGTATGCACTACCTACTCTAGTGTGGCCTACTAAACTCTCTTGAGTTGTAGAAAGGGTTGTGCTATCCCTTAACACACAACTCTAAGTTCAGTAGAACTTACTGTATTCTAAGCTTAAATTATATGTACCCTAGGTACCTTTAGTGGTTTTCAGTTGATCAATTCAATTGAGATTATCTGGTAAAACAATAGCAAGCTGGAATCCCACACGCTGCACACCAATGTGAGAAGTTGGCCTGGTATATGCTGTCCACTAATTATAGTGGGCACCTTGCACCAGTCCAAACAACCCCTTATTGGAGATAGGTTAAAGACAACCTTATGGAAAGCTATCCTAGTGGTAGCTATGGAGAGCAGCCTTCAGGCTAAGTCTTGAAGGAATGTAAAGCAGCTTGTTTTACCAGTCTATAATCTCTTGAGTGACCAAATGAAAGAGCACCACACCAGGTATATATTCAAAATATATGTATTTATTGCTAAACACACCCCTCTAGTCTCTTTATGAGGCTAGAGTTCGAAATACATAAGTTATAAGTTATTAAATCACAGTAATAGCACAAATACACGTTTGGGCCCTAGAGGCGTACCAAACCATATACCAATAAAGTGGTATGCGAACCACGACTGAACTAGACACTAGGCCTAGAGCCTCTAGAAGTGCTTGGACCACAAGGAACCACCCAAGGTAGTGACACAGGGGACCTACGGGAGGCAGCGTGCAGTGTAAATACACAACTGCGATACGCCGTTGACTTCTATGGAGAAAGTCGGGATCGGGAAAATAGAGAAAAGGGACACTTAAAAGAGGACTAGGACAAAACCCTTTGAGATCTAGGACTTTGAAGAGTCTCTACCCACGGGAGCACCGGAGTACTCGTGTTACCTCACCCAGGGAAGCCGGGTGCATAGGTTCCTTTCGGGGTCGGGTTTCGTCGTCGATTCGAATGGCGATCTGCTGCAAAGTGCTGCTGGCGGCCAAGAGAAAAGTGTCCGGGTGGATCCAAGAGTGGATCGGAGTTCTGAAGAACCTGAAAGCAGAGGGGACAGAGTCTGGGTCACTAGCCAGTGACAAGGAAGGCGATGGACAGATGCCCACCGATGTCGAGTGCTTCAGGTGCGTTGACGGTCGTCTTGACTCTTCAGCCACGAGGTCCAGGAGGCGTTGTCGGCAACCAGGAGCAGGATTCGGGCTGGTACACAATGTCTGTCGAGTGCTGAGGTGTCGGTGACCGGATTGGACCCAACAAGCCTTGGCAACGGCAAGTCTCAGTGAAGATGTAGATCATCGTTGGTGCAGACCAGTAAGGTCTGTGGAACTCACCCAGCGAGGGTAAGTGAGGGCAGGCCTGGAGCAACCAGGATGCCAAGTAAAAAAAGGATTGGCCTTCGTTAAGGGCTACTAGCCAATGGGCTAGCGACCGCAAAGGAGCCTCATGACGCCGCACGTGAATCTGGCTTACAGGACACTCGTGGAGTGGGGGCCAGTGATCTTCGGTGCAGGTGGTGCTGGAGGCTAGGGCTACTCGGAGCCCAAAGCATGACTTCTTGGGAGACCCAGAAGAGGATACACTTGCAAATGTGCTCGGTGTCCAGGGGTCACAGTCTCAAGTCACCCACGATAGCCACGGGCCTCAGCTTTGCTGGAGACTCAGGGTAGCCTCGGGGAAGTCTGAGAATTTACCTCTGGTGATGCGATGACTTCAGCATTCGACGGGAGCTTCAGAAATGCGAACCGGACAGATGCTTCTTTGGTGCCTGTCAAGCAGGGGAGTAACTCCTTGACCCCAAGGGAGATTCTTCAGTCCTCTAATCGTGAGTAGAGCGTCGAAGGTCCAGGATTCAGTTTCAGAGTTTCGTCCAGGGATAATCTAAAGTCCTAAGGACTGGGTTCCTACCTTTATTCTAAAAATAGGGGTTGGACTACTCTGTGGCCCCACCTATGGGTGGGTCAGGGCAGAGGGGTGGCTACACCCCTTTCCCTTTGTCCAGTTCGTGCCAAAGCAGGGGCTGCAAGCTCCTGATCCGGTTTGAACTGGGGTATGCACAGGGACACCAAATGTGCCCCCAGTGCAGGACTTCAAAGCACCCGAAAGTGCTCCCGCCCAGCCCTAATACACATTATCCTGTCTGGGGAGGTGGTCACACCTCCCTGGGACAGGAAACCTGTGTCCAGGCCTCCCCTGCCGGAGTTTCGTCCAGCAGCAGGAGGCCAGACTCGTGTCTGTGGCAGCAGCATCCATTTTGTGATGCCAGGGCTCTGGAAAGAAGTTACCGGACTAGTCAGAGTTAACATGTCTTTCCCTCTAGAAGGGTGGAATGCTACCCCCGCCGCCAGGATTGGCGGGGGGTAGTATTCCAAGATGTTTGACACCAAACACGACATGTTTAGGTGCAGCCATTCCAAAGTTAGCATTTTACCGCGAGGATATAATGCGCTTAAGAGTATATGGTCAGGCTGCACTACAAACAGCATCAGAGATGGTCTCCGAACGCTGCAGAGGGGCCCTGCTCATGCAGGGGCACCCTCTCACATAGGAACCATGCACTCTGCCTTTAGGATTGATAAGGCCTGCCTTAGGAGTGACTTATAGGTTTATATGTGTGTATGTATTTAGTGATATAGGTAACCTATATCACAGTAAAGAGTGCATGCACCACCTTACCCAGGCTGCAGTAGCAGACCTGTGGTGTCAGTTTGGATGGCCTTCCAGGGGTGGCACAATACATGCTGCAGCCCCTGGTAGGCCTCTGAGGTACCTATGCCCTTGGTACATAGTATACCATATACTAGGGACTTATAAGGGCACTCCAGATTCCAATCAGAGATGTGCCTAAGGCACATGGAAACCATTTTACAGAGAAAGCAGATAGACTGGGGCCCTGAATAGCAGGATCCCAGTCCAACTAAGTCATAAACCAGCAAAACACCATAAAAAAGTGGGGGCAACCATATAGTCAGATTCCACCTTCCTACAATGGCTACACTCACACCTGCTCAGCGCCAGGATACCTCCCTGGGTGATAGAGCGCGCTTCAAATTTACATAACGTAACATAATGTAACATAGCGTAGGACAACGTAACACAACACAACATAATATAAAACAACATAATATGACACAACATAAAATAACGTCTACTAAAAATGGTAGGCATGGCTTTGTGCCAAAATTGACACCTCCTGTAGGCAAGCATATCGTTTGAGAAACATTGTCGTTTCACAATATTTTTCTAACTTTGTATGTGTTTTGTAATGCATGGCTCACATACACACTTCAAAAAGTTTTTAACTGTGTCTAAACATAGTATTTTGTACTGGAATGGTACCCTTGCAGTCCAAAACCTATGCTAGACATCACACAGACACTCTTGTACACCAGTGCAAGAGTGTGTGGATGGTGTACGCGGCCTACAGTGCACTAGCGCAGGGGATGACAGAAGCAGCAGCATACATTAGCAGATATTGTGCTGTCCTGCTGTTTCTATTTCACACAATGCAACGCAGCAACTTTGGTTGCTGCTTTGCGTTGCCTCATTTTTAAGTAAACCTGGCCCTACGTGTGTAGTGTATGCATGGGTGCCATAACACTTATAAATGAAATCGATTTCGGTATTTTTACGATTTATGGATATAGAGTACACTATTTATGACCGAGTTAAGACTTTTCCAGTAGCAGGTCACTTTTAAACCTGTAAAAATGTTTGTGAATGGGGTCTTTCATTATCTACCTTACATAAAAGAGCGTCTATTGCATTTTTTTGTTACTGCTCTGTCTGCATCTATATAGCCAACGCGCTTAAAAGGAACTGAGAAAGCTGCTTTTCCCTTACCACAATCCGCACTGTCAGTGCTGCTATCACCAGTATGGTAATATCATTCACATTACGCCTGTGTGGGAGTGTGGCACCCTCCCAAAACGCAATAAATTTCCAGCAACTGCACTAGCGTTCCACATAGAATCTAATTTTCAATTATTGTTTTGATTACATAAATATTATTCTTCTTCCAAAAGATGACAGCATTGTGAACAGAACCATGTACTTCTCCACAGATGGCAATCAGTTCAGCACGACTTGCACCCACCATTAAAATACGTTTTCAAGATGAATAGTTTCCATTTCTGATGGCCACAATGCAGCCTGTAGAAAATCTCTTTTTTTGTCCATGAGAACTGTCTTGGATAGTTAAAGAATGTCTGAAGATTTCAGCAAAATGGCCTTTTGGTTGATCCCTTCAATCCATTACCTCTTCAGAATGAATTCTGTCAAACTCCTGGATTTATCCTTCGGGTAAAAGCAGTTTACAATAAGTCTTCGCCAGCACACATAAATCCTTCCCTTATTTATGTGAGGCTTTCATTAAGTTGGAAGGCAGGTCCTGATGCTCATTCTGTTTGACTCACTAAACATTCCAAGTGTTTTGCTAAACGCCACAACAGTCATAAAGCGAAAGCAAATTAAGGGTAACCCTTAAATGGTTCAAGAGCAGTGCATTTGTATTCAATGAAGCATGCAGAAAAGCGTCAAATAACCCGTTTGGTGATGGGAACAGGATTGTATGCTTAAATGGAAATTCATTTAGAATGCCTGCCAAGCCCCGCCACCAGGTATAAAGTGTCTTCGTATGACAGGCTGCGATGGGTGAGGACGGAAAAGAAGCGTAAGTGTTTCTACAAACAAAAAGGAAGGTTGTGACTCTGCACAGGTTGAAGATATCGGAAGGATACATTTTGAGGAGGGCACAGCGTGAAACCCTGTGGTAGATATTTTTGGTGCGCGGGGACCTCCTCCCGCCCCAATCTGCATGGGTTTTGAAGTGAAAGTGATGTTGTTGCTCTGACACAGTGGCTAATTAAGCTGAAAGTGTCTTGTGGCAATTACCAGCCCCTATGATGGCACCTCACACTGGGCCTAATTTGTGCTATTCTCAGCAGGCCCAGTTCCCGCTGATCCGAAGCCTTGACGGACAGGCAAAACCTTTCATTTTCCACAACACATTTATAGTGACACGTTGTGTTTCTCCACATCCTGCTCTCTGCAAAGCAGGCAGGTGGCATGCTCTTCTGAAGCCAATTTCCTTCACCTTCACCTCTAAAATAAGAACTTTGTAAACTAAAATAAAAGTTTTTTGCTTGAATTCTTTAACAACAATGTGTTGGCCAGCATCTTACCGCAGGATTGTTTTCAAATTTAACTCTCTACAAGAGAATCCTCTATTAGATTCTGGTAGGTCGCTTGCCGTTTTGTTCTATGCTTTTAGGGCAACATGGGTACAATTAATAAAGGCATTAATGAATATGGGAAGCAGTACTAATGGATTCTGTGCTTGCCTTCTAATAAATGCATTTTCGAATTATCAAACGGCTTATGTATGTATGTTTGTATGTTGTATATGTGAAGGGAAGTGTCAGCACAGAGCTGTACAGAGTCAAAGGAAAATATGCAGTCAGTGTGTGACTGGTGAGGGAGCTGGGTTCAGGGCCGGACTGGCCATAGCATGCATCGGGCGTTTCCCCAGGAGGTTGGAAGGGTAGAGCCGGTTTTGCAGCAGTGGGAGCCGATTTTGTTACTGGGGGCCGGTTTTGCAGCAGTGGTGCAATATTGTCCCCCAGTAACAAAAGCAGCAGTGCTTCACACTTGCATTCCCGTCTCCCCTTCCGCGGGGCTGGTCCGGCAAAATTATCAGGGCTGTTTTGGTTTTTCAGTCCGTCCCTGGATGGGTTTAGGCAGCAGAAGTGTACTGTTACTACATCATGGTGTTGCATTCTTTCCTTAATAGCAGCAGGGTTGGTGTGGTCCTGGTGAGTACAGGGATGTTGATCTTCAGATCCTGTGTACGGAGATGAAAAGGGCCTATTGTCTTCTTTTTTTCTTCTACCACACTTTGTCTTAAGTGTGATGGTGTACTGGGTGCGGGTGTGCTGAGAGCCACCATAGACGGTGAGCTTGCCAGCCAGATAGACAGGGATGCCAGTTGCGATGGCTGTAAATGATACAGCTGGTTTTGAAGATGTGTGGGCTAGCAAGGGAAGCCAGAGAAGTTCCATTAGGATAGAGGTGTCATTATCATTATTCTTCAGGCATTCAGACCTTGTGCAGCATGTAGAAGGCCCTTAATGGGGTCAGTGGGGAGTCTGGGAGGTCATGAAGCAGAACATTGCCATCATCCAGATGTGGGAACATTAGAATAGCATCACTGAAGTCTCATCCTGGTACCAGGCTGCCATTTTCGGCAGTGTGTTCCTTGAGGGTGAGGTTGGTGTCCAGGGCAAATCCAAGGAGCATGGCATTAGCTGAAAGTTGAGCTTCAAAGCTGTTAAGGTCCATTTAATTAAGCCAGGTTTGTATTGTTTCTAGCTTGTTGTTCTTGGCAAATAACAGGAATTCTGTCTCTGTACGGTTGAACTTAAGGCATATGCTGGACATCCATTTTTTTTTTTTTAAATCGTTTTTATTTGCATTTCATTGTATAATACAGTACATATCAATCAATCAATCAATCAATCAGGGGTTTATAAAGCGCGCTACTCACCCATGAGGGTCTCAAGGCGCTGAGGGTTGGGGGGGGGGAGCGGCTCCGGGTCAGTCGAAAAGCCAGGTCTTGAGGTCCTTCCTGAACGTGTGCAGGGTCGGGGAGCGTCTGATGTTCACAGGGAGCTCGTTCCAGGTTTTGGCTGCGATGTAGGAGAAAGCTCTCCTGCCGGTTCTGTTTCTATGGATGCGGGGGACCTCTGCCAGGGTGAGGTCAGCGGAGCGGAGGTTTCTCTCGGGTACGTAGAAGGATAATCTCTCGTTGAGGTATTTGGGTCCGATGTTGTAAAGGGATTTGTAGGCGTGGGTGTGGAGTTTGAAGGTCACCCTCTTCTCGACGGGGAGTCAGTGGAGGTCTCGTAGGTGTTGGGTCATGTGCTCGTGGCGCGGTGTCCCGAGGACGAGTCTGGCTGCGGCGTTCTGGATGGTTTGGAGTTTGTGTAGAAGAGTTTTGTTGATTCCGGAATAGAGGGCGTTGTCGTAGTCCAGTCTGCTGGTTATGAGTGCGTGTGTGACGGTCCTTCTGCAGTCGGGGGGGATCCATCTGAAGGTCTTACGGAGGATGCAAAGGCAGTTGAAACTAGTGGAGGCAACGGCGTTGATCTGGCGGTTCATGGAGAGGGAGAAGTCAAGGATGATGCAGAGGTTCCGAGCGTGGTCTGTAGGGGTGGGTGGGCTCCCGAGGGCGGAGGGCCACCAGGTGTTGTCCCAGGCGGAGGTGCAGGGTCCGAGGATGAGGACCTCGGTTTTCTCTGAGTTTAGCTTCAGGCAGCTGTTCTTCATCCAGGCTGCCACGTTCTTCATTCCTTCCTGGAAGCAGAGTCTGGTTTCTTCGGGTTTCTTTGTGAGCGAGAGGATGAGCTGGGTGTCGTCGGCGTAGGATACGATGCTGAGCCCATGTTGTCTGACGATGGCGGCGAGGGGGGCCATGTAGATGTTGAAGAGCGTGGGGCTGAGTGATGATCCCTGGGGGACTCCGCAGCTGATTTCCGTGGATTTGGAGAGGAAGGGAGGTAGTCGGATCCTCTGGGTTCTGCCGGAAAGGAAGGATTGGATCCAGTCGAGGGCGGCTCCTTCTATTCCCGCATCGTGAAGTCTGGCTGCGAGCGTGCGATGTGAGACGGTGTCGAACGCTGCGGAGAGGTCTAGAAGGATGAGGGCAGCTGTGTGTCCCTGATCCAGAAGCATGCAGATGTCGTCGGTGGCGGCGAGGAGGGCGGTCTCGGTGCTGTGGTTGCTGCGGAATCCATACTGGGAGGCGTCCAGGATGGAGTTCTCTTCTATGAAGGCGGTCAGCGGGGCGTTTACGAGTCTCTCGATGACTTTGGCCGCAAAGGGGAGGAGAGAGATGGGCCGGTAGTTTTTCAGGTCCATTGGGTCGGCCCTAGGTTTCTTGAGGAGGGATTTAACCTCTGCCCATTTGCAGTCGTCTGGGCAGATGCCTGCTCGGAGGGAGGCGTTGATGGTGCGTCCAAGTTCGGGTGCGATGGCGGCGGCGGCCCTGTGGAATATGTGCGGTGGGCAGGGGTCCGTAGGGGCTCCTGAGTGGGTTTTCTTCATGGTCGCAGTGATGAGTTCGGCGGTAGCGGGATCCCAGGACGTGATGGTAGGCTTATTGGCGGCGGTGGGTAGGGGGGTGGTGTTTGTCGTTGGTTCGCTGAAGTTGTCGTAGATGGCCCTGATCTTCAGATGGAAGTAGGAGCTGAGTTTGTCGCAGAGTTCCTGGGAAGGTGTGACGTCCGTGGCCTCGCAAGTGGGTTTAGCGAACTGCTGTATGATGTTGAACAGTTCCTTGGGGTTGGTCACGTTGGTCTGGATTTTGTCTCTTATGAAGGTCCGTTTGGTGTCTCTTATGCGCTGGTGGTATTCCTTCAGGGCGCTCTTGTGGTTATTCCGTGATTCCGTGGTTTTCAGGTTTCGCCAGGTTTTCTCTGGGCGTCTGCAGGAGCGTCTGGCTTCTTGGAGTTCTGTGGTGAATCAGGCGGCTTTCAGAGGGCGTTGCTTGGCGGGGGTGGAGGGGTGCGAGCTTGTCGGTGCAGCAGGAGACCCAGCGGTGAAATTCCCTGGCTGCGGAGTTGGTGTCGTTCGTGGCGATGGGGGGGGTTTTGACGGAGGGTGGTGTTGAGGTGCTCCTCTGTGACCTTGCTCCAGTTCTATCGTGGCGGGCGCAGGGCGGGTTTGGTTGCGGTGGTTGTGTTGAAGGTAAAGTGGACGCAGTGGTGGTCAGTCCAGAGGGGTTGGGTGGTGTGGCTGAAGCGGATGTTTGTTCCTCCCACGAAGATGGGGTCAAGGGTGTGACCCGCTCTGTGGGTGGGCGTGTTGACAAGCTGCTTTAGTCCTAGGTTGGCGAGGAGGGTGGTGGAGTCGGGGTCGTTGTTGTTGTCGAGGTGGAAGTTCAGGTCCCCCAGTAGAATGTAGTCCGTGGAGGTGATGGCGTGGGATGCGGCGAGCTCGGCGATGGTGGTTGCGTGGTGAGTGCGGGGTCCTGGCGGTCTGTAGATGAGGGTGCTGCGTAGCGTGGTCTTGGGGCTTGTCTGGATCTGGAAGTGGAGGTGTTCTGTGTAGGAGTGGGGGTCACTCGTGCTGGATGTGGAGAGTCGGAGGGGGGTCTTGTGTGCAATGGCGAGTTCTCCACCTGGGTGGTGTAGACGGTCCTTTCTCTGGATCTTGTAGCCGTTGGGGATGGCAGTGGCACTGTCGGTGGCATTGGTCCAGGTTTCCGTGAAGAAGGCGATGTCGGGTGAGAGGGTGTCGATTAGGTCCCAGATCTCTACGGCGTGTCGGTGCAGGGAGCGCACGTTGAGAAGGATGCAAGTCAGGGTTTCGGTGGGGCATGCATTGGGCGTGTCTTCGGCGGTCGTGGGAGCTTTGTCGATGGTGAAGGATCTGCGGCAGGGTCTGCACGAGAACTGCCCGTGGGTGGTGTTCGGCGAGGATCTTGCGCAGACGGCGTGTCTTCCAGGGTTGAGTGCGTGGAGTGCGGCAGAGCTGTAACGGTGGGGTCCCGGAGATCCAGGGTTCCTGGCACTGGCCGCAGTCGGGTCGCGGACGGGTGCAGACGGGCTTGCCTTATGTATCGGATATCATAGGTAATAAACATCATGCTGGTTACAGATCATGGTGTCAGTTATAGCCATGTCTTAGTGTATATCCCATCTGTCAGTCCAGTAAGTAGCCCCGCTGAAGTGAAGAGGTACATGGGAATAAAGCATGTGTCCATGAGAGATGGGACTGGACGTGAATTCTCAACGCCAGCCCTGTGGGTGAATTGTTGTTATACTTGCAGATAACGATCAGAACTCTTCAAACTGGGGAGTAGAACAGGGGTACACTGTGTCCAGAATGGTATCGTATAATCAGGGCCAGCGGGTGAACACTTCCGGGTTGAGCTGCTTAGTGCGCAGTGCTGTGAAAGGGAGCAAGGACCTCAGATCGGGAGTGGTATAGGAATCGTATGCCCCAGGCCACTGTCCTCGGCCCATTAAGTGCCTATTCTACGGGGGGACTGCTGTGGATACCACGGTATGCGCATGCACTGCGGGGGAACCAGCGCTCTGGGACGGTGGCTCCTCTGCCGCCTCCTGTTTAAAGGAGTGTAATATGATAGCCCTTGCCATAGATATGGGATGTTTGCGGGTAACTTTAATCTCTTCAGAGCGTAGCACCTCCTCCTCTGCGGCACCCCATTTGTTGACCGCCAAGCCGCTATCGGGGGTCCCCCCGGCGCCCTCCAGTGCATTGCTATGCAGCGTTTAGCTAACAACAGCGCCAAATACGCGAATCGCGTCTCTACTTTCATCGACTTACGGCGCTTGTGTTTGCCTAGTGCGCAGGCCTCCCATGTGTGAATGTCAGTGAGTCCCGTGACTGTGAGAAGGGTGGAGTGGACTCTGGTCCAATAAGCGTGGAGCGCTGGGCAGTCCCAGAACATGTGAAGAAAAGATGCAGACGACATGGGGCATCTGGGGCACGTAAAGGGCGTATCTGGGTAATACTGTTGGAGCTTCTCGGGTGTCAAATAGGCACGATGTAGTATGTGAAGTTGTATGTTTTTAAAACGATAGTTACGAGACACTTTTTTGGGGAATTCTAATGCCCAGTCCCATTCCCTGTCATGTAGGGGCCTCTGGAATTCAGCTTCCCATTTTTCCCGAAGGGGTGTGAGGGTGATTGGTTTCAGAGCCTGCACCGCTTTGTAGATCCAAGTGACCAGGTGCCGCCCCGGGCCCATCTGTAGCAATGTGTGGATCACCTGGTGTATGGGGGGCTCAGTGTCTATTGTGTGCCACATAATAAGACAGTCTGCTAGCAATTGCCGATGCAATAGAAATTGTCCCCTGGGAATCTCCAAGTCCGCTGCCAATTCCGCGAATGTCTGCAGTTCTCCATTCGAATAGAGACTGCCTACCTCTGTAACTTCGTGCGCTGTCCAATCGCGAAGCATCCGCGCAGTGTAATGTGTCCGGCCTCTAGGGAACCTCACCAGCAGCAGGACGGGAGAGTACATGGGCGCCTCGCGATTCAGTCGATGTATTCGTGTCAGACAGGCTCGTGCCACAGTCATCTGGAGGGGCCGGTCACGTAATGGCTCTGCCCCAGGTAGCATCATGCGAAGTATGGTTGGGGTTGGAGTGGGCCATGGGGTTGTGACTGTTTCGCCCAGCGCGCGGCCCGCTGTCCATCTCGAAACCCACTAAAGCTGGGCTGCTAGAAAATAGGCCTCAAAGGAGGGGGCGCCAGCCCCCCCTGAGTCAGGTGCAACTGGAGCTTAGCAAGGGCAATTCTCCTTCGGCCCGAGCCCCAGATAAGAGTGCCAAGGAGGGCGTCCAGTTCACGGAAGAAGGCGCGCAGAGGGACCACCGGAAGGTTAGTGAAATAGTAGAGCAGGCGCGGAACCAATATCATTTTGGCCACTGCGATTTTGCCAATGACGGCAAGGGGAAGATCTTTCCAAAAATGGACGGAAGCCCTGATACCAGCCATTACCATGTGATAGTTCCTTTCATAAAGGTCTTGCAGTGTGTGGTATAACCGAACACCCAAGTACCGTACTGCTTGAGGGCTCCATGAGACATTGATGCCACTTAATCGTAACGGATGAGGAGGGAGAGCGTCAACAAGAGGATACACCGTTGATTTAGACCAATTCACTTTAAGACCCGCCACTGCTTCAAATTCTTGTAGTAGGTGAATGATGGGGGTGAGATCTGATGCAACATCGCGGATATAAATGAGCACATCATCCGCATAGAGCGAAACCGCATGAGTGGTGTCCGCGATGGGGACACCCCAGCGTCCGCTCTCCCTGCGAAGGTGGACTGCCAGCGGCTCCATCGCCATGGCGAAGAGCAATGGAGAGAGCGGGCAGCCATGACGTGTGCCCCTGAGTACAGGAAATGACGGTGATATAAGGGGCCCAAGCCTCACTCTAGAGGTCGGTGTAGAGTAAATGAGCTTTGTGTAGGCAAGGAGGAGGGGTCCCACTCCCATCCGATGCAGAAACCAAAAGAGGCAAGGCCATAAAAGAGTGTCAAAAGCCTTTTCCAGGTCCAGGACCAGGCACGCTGCGCGAGGAAAGCGGTCTCGGATCTGGTCCTGAACGTGAAACAGATGCCGGATGTTGTAGGCGGTGCTCCGACCCGGAACAAACCCACACTGATCCGGATGGATCCGTTTCGGGAGGACCGCGGCGTATTTGTCTGCTAGTATCTTCCCAAAAATTTTGTAGTCAGCCAGTAGGAGGGCGATGGGCCGATAGGAGCCCATTTGTTGCGGGTCTCTGTCCGGCTTGAGGAGGGAGACTAAAACCGATTCACACATGGATTGTGGCAGCTGGCCCCTTTTGTATCGCTACATCTACCGCCGCCTGAAACTGCGCTACCAATTGTGGGACTAGCTGCGTTGCAAATGTCCGGTAAAATTCCAACGGGAAACCGTCTAGCCCCGGAGCCTTACAGGTAGCTAACGCTTGGAGCGCCTGTTTAATCTCAGCTGCGGCTATTGGCTCATCTAGGTCTGCTCTGTCACTGCGCGCAATGCGGGACAAAGGGTATTTGGTCAGGAATCGAGCGAGGCGCTCCTCGTCCACTGGGGGCGGGGCTGCATATAAATGTGTGTAATGCCACCGGAATGCATCTAGGATAGAAACCTGCGTATGTAGTAGGGTATCCCCCTCAGTGCGGATCGTTGTGATCGGTGGGAGGGTCGTGTCCTGCTTCACTAACCACGCCAGCAAAGCGCCCGCTCTATCACCTTCTCTGTGTACCCGCGCTGCGTATGCCCTAAAATTATAGCCGCGGAGATCAGCTAATGCTTCAGCATATGCGGTTTTAGCTTCCGCCACTTGGGCAGGAGTGGCTGCATTGGTGTCAGCTGCACGTGTTAGTGTGGCCAATGCATGCTCTGTTTTGTGTATGCGGTGCTCCAGGACATGGCGCGCCCCAGTTATGTGTTGAATGCAGGTGCCCCTAATGACCACTTTAAATGCGTTCCATTCTGCGGCTCGGGTGTTGGCTGTGCGCGTGTTCTCTCGGAAATAGTGCTGTATGTGCTCTGCCTGTGCCTGCCGGAAGATCGGGTCCTCTAGGCAGTCCCTGGGTAATAGCAAAGTAGGCACTGGCGGTCGGGGCGGGTGCCATGCAAGAGTAATAGCATGGGCGTCATGATCGGACAAGAGCCTTCCCAGATAATCAGCCTCTTAGATGGTGGGGAGGATGGGGGGAACACAGGAAGCTGTCAAGCAGGACCTTGAGATCGTGTGGTATGGAATGAAATGAGTAGAGCCGTGCAGTTGGATATTGTGAGCGCCAGGCATCCGTCAATGACCAGTGGGATGCCCACGCTGCAAAGCGTTTGGCTTGCACTACTACCGGGGATGCGGGGTGTGGCGGGTAAGACCTGTTCAGTGACGTGTTTTGCACACAATTATAATCCCCTCCCAGGATCCAAGGCGCTTGAGTATAAGAGCTAAGTGGTAGGGAAAGCGCATCCCAAAATTTACTCTGGTCTACATTAGGCGCATAGATGCTCCCCAAGACCACCGGCTGGCCATCTAGAAGCCCCTGCAAAAGGGCGTAACGCCCGCCTGGGTCAATCGTTCTAGACTGCTCCTGGAATGGAATCCCTGGGTGGATCCAAATAAGAGTCGCCCGCACGTAGGCTGAGTATGTGGTAGCACACAGGACACCGCGCCAGCGCTTGATCAGCTTTGCCACTTCCCCCGCGGTCAGGTGAGTCTCCTGTAATAGCGCGATCTGCGCCTTCTGGTGCTTTATGTAAGCATAGACTGAGTATCGCTTGCGTGCAGTGTGCATACCGCGCACCTTAAGCGTGAGTATAGTAATAGTGCCTTGGTGTGCCATTGGGAGCTAGAAGGGTTTGGGGGGGAAGAGGGACTGTAGCTGCCAGCCCCGTGTCGAGGCCCATCCCATCCTCCCCAAGCGCCCACGCGGATTGAGTGTTGCCGCGGCCTTTTGAGGATGTGGAGTTAGTGACACAGTGTGAGAAGGTGTAAGAACACGGGGGGAATAACTGGGGTAGGGGAACAGTCCCAATACTGGGGACCTACTGCTGGGGGCGGTACGTCCAAACTTGCTCTCATGTAACAAAAGAGCTTGAAAAACTTATATGGGGGTGGTGTTACATGTCTGCGAGGTTGTTCTCCGTTAGGGCATTAGTGTAATTATTGCGCGTCAACTGGCCTGTAAGAGATCTGTGTAGGTGCTGTGGACGCTATGCATGAACACTCGTACCGTGAGTTGTACCATAGTTCTGCTGGCAAGGAAGCCGTACTCCTATAGTCAACTAGTGTCCAGGTCAGATCATGGTGTCGGCGGTCTGAGGGGTAACCAGGGGCGGAGTAATCGAGTCCACCCTGGACTGTGTCTCCTCGCTGTCATCATCACCATCCGAGGAAAAGAGATGAGGGGCCTGATCCATGTCCTCCACGGGGGAAGAAGACTGGAGTTCCGCCACGGCTTGTAAGGCTTTCCGTTGCTCCTGTATGATTTGTTCCAGGTCGGGTGATGCTATGGCGTGGGATTGTGCAGTAGTGTCCTTCCCGCTACGTTGCTGTCGCGAGCGACGTCTATATGCTGGACATCCATAGCTGGATGAAGTGCAGCCAGTGTTTGAGGCTTTGGATGCCTGGAGTGGAGAAGACTGTCAAGTAGAGTTGTGTATCATCGCCATATCAGTGAATTTTGTTGCTGTTATGCAGTATGGAACTTGTGGGAGAGGGCCTCCACAGGTGATAGGGGTCTTCTGGGACCCAAGAATTGGTGTTGGTTGGATAGGTAGGAAGAGAAGCAGTGTATTAAATTGCTTGTGAATTCCATTCGAGACTTTAGGGTGTGGCTGAAAGTGGGATCGTTTACTGTGTTGAAGGAAGCTGAGAAGTCCATCAATATCAATAGACAGAGATCATTTTCATCTGTGGTCAGGAGGGTATTGTCTATAATATGTAAGGTAGCAGTCTCCGTGCTGCAGCATGATCTAAAGCCAGACTGGTAACTGTGTAGAAGATGATTGGTGTTGATGTGATCTTGGAGTAAGCCCGGCCGGAGCAGGCATAGTGCCTCTACGTGGAGTTCCACAGAGTTGGAAAACAGCTTCGTGGAATTCTGCTCCCTCCCCCCTCCCAAAGTACTTATAATGTTTAAAAAAAGGCACTTATCTGCTGTGACTGCCTCCTCCTCGCCATGGCCGCTCTCCTTCCTTGTCCTCGCCGTCCTTCT
The DNA here is from genome assembly GCA_963921515.1 of Calotriton arnoldi. Taxonomy (NCBI): domain Eukaryota; kingdom Metazoa; phylum Chordata; class Amphibia; order Caudata; family Salamandridae; genus Calotriton; species Calotriton arnoldi. The sequence goes on from CAWUFW010004686.1 coordinate 253,095, forward strand.
TCTTTGATAACCCTTACGTTGTACGTCTTGCGCCTTTTTCTAAACATTATAATTACTTTGGGAGGGTGGAGGGGCCGGCTAACTTTGCTCTGCCACGGAGTCTGAGTTTTGGCTGAACACCGCGTTCGCAGTGGAACGCGGAGTAGGCAAAACTCCGTAAACTCCGCTGGCGAAGCAGAGTAACCAGCCCGGGGTTATCTTGGAGTTGAGCGCGTACTACTTTTTGGATTATATTGTTGATGGATGGTAGGTGAGTAGCAAGGTCAAGAGGATGTGCACAACTCTAATATCACTTGAAAAAATATTGTTGGATACAAATATTATGTCAAAAATATTGTAATTTCAAGAATATTGTGGGGACAGAATATCACAGGTAAGAATATTGTTTTTTTTTATGTTTCACATAATATTTTAATAGAGTTGTACATCATATTGTTTTAAAATTATTTTGTAATGTTTTATTACTTTTTGTGCTATACGTTGCTATTATTGTAATGTTTATTATATAGAATTATTTTTTAGTATTGTTTGTTCTCCTTCTGCTTTGGTAATATATTTACTTTTTTATTTTATTTTTATGTATCTATTGGTAGGTTGTTGGGTTTGTTGGGGAGTATTGTGGAATGTCTTCTAATATAAATGTAATACCTGTTTATAAATAATTTTTTTATAAATTTTAATTTGGTAATTTTATTTTCATTGATATAAAGTATTTTATTTAGAAATTAATCAATGGATAATACAAAATTCTTAATTAAGGGGCTGATTATGAGTTTGGCGGTCAGGGAACTGCTGTGCCCACAGTTACGGTCCAACCGCCATGAGCTCGGTGGTCCAACCGCCGTATTACGAGACATGCGGTTCAATAAAAGAAACATCACCACGGTCCCACTGACACCTCTGGCCAACTCCTACTGCAGCTGGAGTGGAATAGGCCAAGAAGCCTGTGGGAGGCTTGGACTGCCAATGAAATCGCCAGCCCAATACGAGTTGCTTTACAGCCGGCGTGACCATGGTGGTCCAACCACCACATCTGAGATGGCAGAAAGGGAGGGATATAAGGACAAATCTCACCTCTAATCACCTCTACACGTCTTGTACCGCCATGGAGCCGATCCTACACGTTCTTCCACTGCTGCACATGCTCAATTACGTCCAAAACCCACTCTGTCGCACAAGATATCAGCAGTAAGTCATTCAACTACCAGTTTCCATAGACTCCTCAGCAAAACGATGCCCCGCCATGGACCACACAAGGAAATTGGGGTCCCTAAGTAAAACAGTTTTACAGGGACTCTGAATGGGATTGTTTCATATGAATATCAAAATGACATCTGTAGGATGCCCTCCTAGGCCAAAACACTGATACTGCAAAGGCACACTATGGACATGTGTTTACAAATAATATTCAGTGATAGTGATGTGTGCATTTATTTGTGTTCAACAACAGCATCTCATCATGAATATCACACCTATTGATGTCTGTGACACACTTCGTTTGCCCCTTCACACTTGTCTGCAATGATCACTCTTCATGCAATTACCATTTCTCAAGTCCTGGTAAGTCCACATAGAAATCACTACAACTACCATGAGCCCTGTGATTGCACCCCAAACCAAGATACTATACTCCTTTTGCCCTTTCTCAATTGTCTGGCATGCCACTATTGATGGTACCTTACTTCATATGCTGGTTACCATATGTCAGTGTAGGAAGGTGGAATCTGACTATATGGTTGCCCCCACTTTTTTATGGTGTTTTGCTGGTTTATGACTTAGTTGGACTGGGATCCTGCTATTCAGGGCCCCAGTCTATCTGCTTTCTCTGTAAAAAGGTTTCCATGTGCCTTAGGCACATCTCTGATTGGAATCTGGAGTGCCCTTATAAGTCCCTAGTATATGGTATACTATGTACCAAGGGCATAGGTACCTCAGAGGCCTACCAGGGGCTGCAGCATGTACTATGCCACCCCTGGAAGGCCATCCAAACTGACACCCCAGGTCTGCTTCTGCAGCCTGGGTAAGGTGGTGCATGCACCCCTTACTGTGATATAGGTTACCTATATCACTAAATACATACACACATATAAACCTATAAGTCACTCCTAAGGCAGGCCTTATCAATCCTAAAGGCAGAGTGCATGGTTCCTATGTGAGAGGGTGCCACTGCATGAGCAGGGCCCCTCTGCAGCGTTCGGAGACCCTTCTCTGATGCTGTTTGTAGTGCAGCCTGACCATATACTCTTAAGCGCATTATAACCTCGCGTTAAATGCTAACTTTGGAATGGCTGCACCTAAACATGTCGTGTTTGGTGTCAAACATCTTGGAATACTAGCCCCCGCCAATTCTGGCGGCGGGGGTAGCATTCCACCCTTCTAGAGGGAAAGACATGTTAACTCTGGCTAGCCCGGTAACTTCTTTCCAAAGCCCTGGCATCACAAAATGGATGCTGCTGCCACAGACACAAGTCTGGCCTCCTGCTGCTGGACGAAACTCCAGCAGGGGAGGCCTGGACAATAGGTTTCCTGTCCCAGGGAGGTGTGACCACCTCCCCAGACAGGATAATGTGTATTGGGGCTGGGCGGGAGCACTTTCGGGTGCTTTGAAGTCCTGCACTGGGGGCACACCTGGTGTCCCTGTGCATACCCCAGTTCAAACCGGATCAGGGGCTTGCAGCCCCTGCTTTGGCGTGAACTGGACAAAGGGAAAGGGGTGTAGCCACCCCTCTGCCTTGACCCACCCATAGGTGGGGCCACAGAGTAGTCCAACCCCTAAACTTAGTATGAGTATAGGAACCCAGTCCCTAGGACTTTAGATTATCCCTGGACGAAACTCTGAAACAGAATCCTGGACCTTCGACGCTCTACTCACGATTAGAGGACAGAAGAATCTCCCTTGGGGTCAAGGAGTGACTCCCCTGCTTGGCAGGCACCAAAGAAGCATCTGTCCGGTTCACATTTCTGAAGCTCCCGTCAGACGCCGAAGTCATCGCATCACCAGAGGTGAATTCACAGACTTCCCCGAGTCTACCCTGAGTCCCCAGCAAAGCTGAGGCCCGTAGCTATCGTGGGTGACTTGAAACCGTGACCCCTGGACACCGAGCACATTTGCAAGTACATCCTCTTCTGGGTCTCCCACGAAGTCGTGCTATGGGCTCCGAGTAGCCCTAGCCTCCAGCACCAACTGCACCGAAGATCACTGGCCTCCACTCCACGAGTGTCCTGTGAGCCAGATCCACGTGCGACGTCTTGAGGCTCCTTTGCGGTCGCTAGCCCGTTAGCTAGTAGCCCTTAACAAAGGCCAATCTTTTTCTTACTTGGCATCCTGGTTGCTCCAGGCCTGCCCTCACTTACCCTTGCTGGGTGAGTTCCCCAGACCTTGCTGGTCTGCACCATCGACGATCTTCTTCTGCATCGAGACTTGCCGTTGCCAAGGCTTGTTGGGTCCAATCCGGTCGCCAACACCTCAGCACTCGACAGACATCGTGTACCAGCTTGAATCCTGCTCCTGGTTGCCGAAAACACCTCCTGGACCTCATGGCTGAAGAGTCAAGACGACCGTCAACGCACCTGAAGCACTCGACATCGGTGGGCATCTGTCCATCGCCTTCCTGGTCACTGGCTAGTGACCCAGACTCTGTCCCCTCTGCTTTCAGGTTCTTCAGAACTCCTATCCACTCTTGGATCCACCCGGACACTTTCCACTTGGTCGCCAGCAGCACTTTGCAGCAGATCGCCATTCAAATCAACAACGAAACCCGACCCCGAAAGGCACCTATGCACCCGGCTTCCCTGGGTGAGGTAACACGAGTACTCCGGTGCTCCCATGGGTAGAGACTCTTCAAAGTCCTAGATCTCAAAGGGTTTGCTCCAAGTCCTCCTTTAAGTGTCCCTTTTCTTTAATTTCCCAATCACGACTTTCTCCATAGAAGTCAATGGCGTATCGCGGTTGTGTATTTACACTGCACGCGTCCCCCGTGGGTCCCCTGTGTCACTACCTTGGGTGGTTCCTTGTGGTCCAAGCACTTCTAGAGGCTCTAGGCCTAGTGTCTAGTTCAGTCGTGGTTCTTATACCACTTTATTGGTATATGGTTTGGTACGCCCCTAGGGCCCAAACGTGTATTTATGCTATTACTGTGTTTAAATAACTTCTAACTTATGTACTTCGAACTCTAGCCTCATAAAGAGACTAGAGGGGTGTGTTTAGCAATAAATACATATATTTTGAATATATACCTGGTGTGGTGCTCTTTCATTTGATCACTCAAGAGATTATAGACTGGTAAAACAAGCTGCTTTACATTCCTTCAAGACTTAGCCTGAAGGCTGCTCTCCATAGCTACCACTAGGATAGCTTTCAATAAGGTTGTCTTTAACCTATCTCCAATAAGGGGTTGTTTGGACTGGTGCAAGGTGCCCACTATAATTAGTGGACAGCATATACCAGGCCAACTTCTCACATTGGTGTGCAGCGTGTGGGATTCCAGCTTGCTATTGTTTTACCAGATAATCTCAATTGAATTGATCAACTGAAAACCACTAAAGGTACCTAAGGTACATATAATTTAAGCTTAGAATACAGTAAGTTCTACTGAACTTAGAGTTGTGTGTTAAGGGATAGCACAACCCTTTCTACAACTCAAGAGAGTTTAGTAGGCCACACTAGAGTAGGTAGTGCATACACCACACCACACTAGTAATGTCTTTAAGGGTAGGATCTAAAGAATCCTTGCAGGAAGCCACTGAGCTTCCACCCTCCAAGTATGATACACTCCCATTCTTGGAATTGAGAGCTTTATGCAACTTGAGAAAAATAAGGACAGGCCAAAGTCCCACCACCCAACACCTTAAAGAGTTGTTGGTGGCTTATGACCTTAGTAAGCCCTTGAGGACTGAAGGGGTAGGAGCTGAGGGTGGGGCAGAAGATGAGGATGGGACCAGGGGTAGAAATACCCCCAGCCCCCCCTCTGAAACTGGCCAGGAGGGTGAAAATGACCCTGACCTGGATAACCCAATCCCTCCTGAGGAAGATGAAGAGGATAATCAGGATGATGCCCTCTTTGTCCCCCCAGGAAGGATTAAGAGTGTGCCCAGAAAGTCTAGATCTCCTTCTCAGGAGTCTAACCACTCTGGCACCTCAATAGGGAGCTCTGTCTCATCTCATAGGAGGGAATCCTCTCATGAGAGAAGAAAGAGGCTGATTCAATATGAGGAAGCTCAGCTTGAACTCAGAAGGAAGCAAGTAGCCTTAGACAGGGAGTCCCTAGATCTCTTTAGAGAGAAAAGAAAGTTGGGACTAGAGTCCCATGGTGGCAGCAATATCCCTAGAGATAGGGAAAGGTCTTATGACCATAGAAACCTAAACAAGATTGTCCCTCCCTACCAGAGTGGGGATGACATCCACAAATGGATAACTGCACTGGAGAGGGCCTGTAAAGTTCAGAAGGTCCCCCAGAGGCAGTGGGCAGCAATCTTGTGGCTCTCCTTTGCAGACAAAGGTAGAGACAAGCTCCTCACTGTAAGAGAAGAGGATGCTGACAATTACACAGTCTTGAAGAGTGCTCTGATAGATGGGTTTGGCCTAACCACTGAACAGTATAGGTTGAAGTTCAGAGACACCCAAAAAGCTCAGACTCAAGACTGGGTTGATTTTGTAGATTGTGCTACAAAGGCTCTGGAAGGTTGGATACATGGCAACAAAGTGCATGACTTTTTAGGATTGTACAATTTGATTATGAGGGAGCAGATCCTTAATAATTGTCAAAACCAGCTTTTGCACCAGTATCTGGTGGACTCTGATCTGACCTCTCCCCAAGAATTGGGAAAGAAGGCAGACAAATGGGTCAGAACCAGAGTAAAAACTAGAAATCAGGGTGGTGACCAGAAGAAAGATTCTACTAAATCCCAAGAGAAAGGTGGGGATAAATCTAAGGATAAGTTCACTACAGGGCCCCAAAATTCCTCTTCTGGGGGTGGGTCCCAAACTCCTTCCTCTCCTGAAAAAAAACCATATTGCCATGTCTGTAAAAAGCCTGGGCACTGGAAATCTGATCCCAGTTGCCCCAGGATTGGCAATAAAGAAAATGTTCCCCCAGCAACTACTACCCCCCTCCTGGTACTACCAGTAGTAATCCTCCAGTTGGGAGTAGTGCACCCAAAAAGTTAGGTGCTTTTGCAACAGGAACAGAGGTGGGCCCTGGTTCAGACAGGGACCCCTCAACAGACTCCTCTGACTCTGATGGTGGTGTAGGATTTGCCACCTTTACCATGGGTCCCACAGCAATGGGCAGGTACAGACTGGAGCCAATGATTAATGGTCAGAAAGCTTTGGCATTTAGGGACACAGGGGCTAGTGTCACCATGGTGGCAGGGAAACTAGTCCCCCTCACCAGCTTTTACCTGAGTTTAAATACCAGGTGACCAACATTGATGGTGTCAGAACAGATCACCCCATGGCCATAGTCAATCTCAGCTGGGAGGGGGTCACAGGCCCAAAGAGGGTGGCAGTGTCCCCCACCTTACCTGTAGATTGCCTGATGGGCAATGATCTGGAGATTTCAGCCTGGGCTGAAGTTGAACACCAAACCCACCTTAGGATGTTGGGCATCCCTGTAAAGGCTAGTGGGGCTGTAATGGCCACAGCCCCAGCCCAAGAATTTGGAGAGATGGAGCCTGAAAGAATGGCCCACTCTCCCCAAAAGAGAGCACAAGGGTTGAAGAAAAGTCTTCTTCCCTCCAGACAGTAGGTAAGGGTCAGCCTCCTCAGGGAACTGACCCTACCCCTAGTGAAGGAACTGCCCCAGAGGTAGTCAGGCCTGGCCTGGCCACACCCCTGATGGCAGAGGGCCCTTCCAAGGTGGTACCCAGTCTGGAGCAGGTAACCTGCCCCTCTCTACCCTGCCTCAGCCAGCCCAGGGCTGCAGAGGTCAGGGAGGTCAGTGGACCCCCCAGGGCCCCCTGTCCAGAGGAACCCCCCATCAGCAGATTAGGGGCACCCAGTCTAGTAGCCCTAGCCAGGTGAAAACTCCTCTACACACTGAGGGATCCCCCATGCCTTTATGTAGGGACCTCCCCCAGAAGGACTCTGGTAGGCAAGGGCAAACCTGGGACCTGAAGGTTCCAAACCTGCCCTGTCCCTCCAGTAGTCCATCCAAAGGGACCCAACCCCCAGCTGTAGGCAGCCAAAGGTTGACCCTTAGAGCAAAGTGCAACTCAGTCATGGAAAGACAGGCATACATGGTGACCAGTGATCTGAGGAAGCTGAGGCCAACATTCCTAGGGCCTCACTTCCCTACTCAGACACCTCACCAGCCTTGTACTTTACCTAAGCACACCACAGGTAGTGATTCCCCATGGTGGAGACCCTCTCATACCCTTAGGGTGAGGGATTGCTTAGTGGACCATAAGACAGGGGGCAACCATGCTAGTGCAGGTGCTTCCTTATATGACCACTTAGTCAATGAAGGCTCAACTGGCCAAGGTTATCCTTATCTCCTTTCGTTTGGGGGGTTATGTAGGAAGGTGGAATCTGACTATATGGTTGCCCCCACTTTTTTATGGTGTTTTGCTGGTTTATGACTTAGTTGGACTGGGATCCTGCTATTCAGGACCCCAGTCTATCTGCTTTCTCTGTAAAAAGGTTTCCATGTGCCTTAGGCACATCTCTGATTGGAATCTGGAGTGCCCTTATAAGTCCCTAGTATATGGTATACTATGTACCAAATGCATAGGTACCTCAGAGGCCTACCAGGGGCTGCAGCATGTATTATGCCACCCCTGGAAGGGCATCCAAACTGACACCCCAGGTCTGCTACTGCAGCATGGGTAAGGTGGTGCATGCACCCCTTACTGTGATATAGGTTACCTATATCACTAAATACATACACACATATAAACCTATAAGTCACTCCTAAGGCAGGCCTTATCAATCCTAAAGGCAGAGTGCATGGTTCCTATGTGAGAGGGTGCCCCTGCATGAGCAGGGCCCCTCTGCAGCGTTCGGAGACCCTTCTCTGATGCTGTTTGTAGTGCAGCCTACTCTTAAGCGCATTATAACCTCGCGTTAAATGCTAACTTTGGAATGGCTGCACCTAAACATGTCGTGTTTGGTGTCAAACATCTTGGAATACTACCCCCCCGCCAATTCTGGCGGCGGGGGTAGCATTCCACCCTTCTAGAGGGAAAGACATGTTAACTCTGGCTAGCCCGTTAACTTCTTTCCAAAGCCCTGGCATCACAAAATGGATGCTGCTGCCACAGACACGAGTCTGGCCTCCTGCTGCTGGACGAAACTCCAGCAGGGGAGGCCTGGACAATAGGTTTCCTGTCCCAGAGAGGTGTGACCACCTCCCCAGACAGGATAATGTGTATTGGGGCTGGGCGGGAGCACTTTCGGGTGCTTTGAAGTCCTGCACTGGGGGCACACTTGGTGTCCCTGTGCATACCCCAGTTCAAACCGGATCAGGGGTTTGCAGCCCCTGCTTTGGCGCGAACTGGACAAAGGGAAAGGGGTGTAGCCACCCCTCTGCCCTGACCCACCCATAGGTGGGGCCACAGAGTAGTCCAACCCCTAAACTTAGTATAAGTATAGGAACCCAGTCCCTAGGACTTTAGATTATCCCTGGACGAAACTCTGAAACAGAATCCTGGACCTTCGACGCTCTACTCACGATTAGAGGACAGAAGAATCTCCCTTGGGGTCAAGGAGTGACTCCCCTGCTTGGCAGGCACCAAAGAAGCATCTGTCCGGTTCGCATTTCTGAAGCTCCCGTCGGACGCCGAAGTCATCGCATCACCATAGGTGGATTCACAGACTTCCCCGAGGCTACCCTGAGTCCCCAGCAAAGCTGAGGCCCGTAGCTATCGTGGGTGACTTGAGACCGTGATCCCTGGACACCGAGCACATTTGCAAGTGCATCCTCTTCTGGGTCTCCCACGAAGTCGTGCTATGGGCTCCGAGTAGCCCTAGCCTCCAGCACCAACTGCACCGAAGATCACTGGCCATTCATTGGGCACAGCTGGCACTTCGAAGATGGTACTTGGGATGGTGGGGTTGAGTTTTAGGGAGGGGTAGGTTTGTCCTTGGGAGGGGTTTTTATGGATGTTTTTTGATTTTGGGCTGGTTTTAAGGGGGTGGGGATGCTGTTTCTCTGGGGTGGAGTGGGAAGTGAAAGGGGTGGGTTTGTACTTGGGAGGGGTTTTTATGGGTTTTTTAGATTTTGGGCTGGTTCTAGGGGGTGGGGATGCTGTTTCTCTGGGGTGGAGTGGGAAGTGGAAAGGGAGGATTTGTCCTTGGGAGGGTTTTTTTTGTTTTATTTTGGGCTGGGTTCAGGGGGTGAGGATGCTGTTTCTCTGGGGTGGAGTGGGAAGGGGTGGGATTGTACTGGGGAAAGGTTTTTATGATTTTTTTTATTTGGGCTGGGTTCAGGAGGGTGGGGATGCTGTCTCTCTGGGGTGGAGTGGGAAGTGGAAAGGATTGGTTAGTGTATAGGAGAGCTTTCTGGGACTTTGGGAGGGTGGGGCTTGGGTTTCAAAGGGGCAAGGGCGATCAAGACATCATCAAGCGGAAAATGGGTAGGATGTTCGGGATGGAGTTCTGGTTGGGAGGAAGAGGGAGTGGAAGTGTGAGCTGGGTCTGCTGTCTGCACTCTGTGTTGTGTTGGTGTCTGTTGTGTGGGAGACAGTGAGCATTTGAGTTTTGTGTCTGTGTGCACAGTGGATGTGCTGGGTGTTGTGGAGGGCTCTGTGTATGTTGCTGTGTTATCTGTGGGTATGGTTGTGGAGGGGTCAGTGTGTCTTGCTGTGTTGTCTGTGGGTTTGGTTGTTTCTGTGGAGGGATCAGTGTGTGTTGATGTTGTCTGCGGCTATGGTTGTGTCTGTGTGTGTTGCTGTGTTGTCCGTGGGTATGGTTTTGTCTGTGGCGGGCTCTGTGTGGGTTGCTGTGTTGTCTGCAGGAAGGGTTGTATCTGTGGAGGGGTCAGTGTATGTTTCTGTGTTGTCTGTGGGTATGGTTGTGTCTGTGGCGGGGTCTGTGTGTGTTGATGTGTTGTCTGTGGGTATGGTTGCGTCTGTGGAGGGCTCTATGTGTGTTGCTGTGTTGTCTGCGGGTATGGTTGTGTCTGGTCAGAGTTCGCGGAGTTCCGCTACGTGGAACTCTTTGAAGTGACCAAAAAACTCCACCACGCTATACGGAGTTCCGCAAGCGGCAGAGTGCATATGGTCATGCCGTTCGCTTTGATTTTCACCACCGGGTGTTTGTCTCGCACTGTAAAATCAGCTTGAACGCCACCATGTGCAGTGCAAGAGGGAGATGCTTCTTTTCTTGACGCTCCAGTAGATTTTCTAACTGAGCGGCAGCTTTCTCAACACAAACGGAAGGTTTCTCAACGTGAGCGGTCGCAACCATCTGCGACCGACTGCGTTGAGCAATCTCACCAGGAGGTGGATTTTTATCGCTCACCAATATGACGTTGGCGAGAACGAGCGAGGAAAAAACAATGCTTTCAGAGCTCTGCATGCTCCGCAGAGGATGGAAAACTCTGCAAACTCCATGAACGGAGCAGAGTTCACCGCCCAGGCCTAGTGGTGAGGGGGGGTGAGTGTCTGCTGTGTACATGCATGTTTGAGTTTTTTGGATGTGTTGTGTTTGTGTGTGGAGCTTGTGTCTGTTAAAGTGTGTGTGTGCTTAGGTGTGCGTGTGCTTGGGATAGGAATGGGAATAGGAAATTTGGAAGGGGGTGGAGGTGGGGTGGATGGTTGGGATCGGTGGAAGGCTGATGTGAAGGAGGAGGCCACAGCCTGAAGAGATCTCTGTAGGCTAAATATTGAGTGTGAATGCCTTCCAGGTAGGCCAGCTGGTTGCCTTGCCCCTGGATGGCATTCAGGACTGCATTCTGACCCACAGAGATGCTCCTCAGGAGGTCAATAGCCTCCGAACTCAGAGCAGCGCAGCTAACAGGGACAGGGGCTGAGGTGCCTGGAGCAAAAGAGACTGCTCCCCTCTTAGGGGAGCAGGAATAGCCAACTTCTGGGGGACAACAGAGAGGGTGGCGATGGAACTGGGGTTTGCAGACAAGGATGAAGGTGATAATGATCCTATGGGATCCACCACCACTCAGGAGTCAAAGGATGACTCAGTAGATGAAGAGCTTGAGCTGCTGTCCTCCGATGCACTCTCCACACCCTACTGGTCACTGGGTCCCTCCGTGTCAGACATCTCACGTCCGGACTAGCTGTGTCCCCGCCGACATTGGCCCATTCTCCTCCACTTGCTCTGGATGTGTCTGAAATGACATCTAGCATGGGTTCATTGCAACTGCATTTCCACACCTGACCATCACAAAACAACAGAAACATTAAAGAATTCCACATATCACACCAGCTTCATGGTTCACTCTATAGGCTTCAAATTTAGCATGAGCACATGCATGCATGGTACCTAACCTGCTAAGTGTTGGGTCCACTCATGCCATAACACCAGACAGGCCTAAATGCATTGATGGGGTTGTCATCACTCCCTCCTTTTGTCCATTTGAAGATAGTTGGTCACCTTGCATACTTAGGCACTTGTATTATACCATTGTAAAATGATGTAAGGAAATAGGATGGATACAAGTTTGAGAATTACACAATGCTCACACACAGCCCAGAGTTGGACAAATCTATCTATTACTCATAACACATCATGATGTGCTCAAGGTCAAGTTCAACACCAATGTACCACCAATTAGTGTAGTGGCAGACATCATGTCACATGCAAATGCTCATTGCACACTGATGACACTTTGCACTCTAATTTACATCATATGTCCACTACCTGAAGAGTCAAATGAAAACTGTACACATGTAGTTTAGCTATGTATCACATTCAGCATATAAAGTCCCATGAAAACATTCAGGTCATAATATTTGGGAGATAGATACTCAGAATTCATACAGCACAAGACTCCATATAGCCATATGAACATCCGCAATCGTGCTTGGTACAGGTGATGATGCCAGTCAGTGATTGTATATCAACAAGCCAAGAAACCTTTAAAAGATTTGGGTGTCCCTGATTATTTATGACATGATGATGTGGGATCTCTAGAGTCCCAATGGGCAGGCACATCACACCACGCTTTGCTTTTGCACACGTAGATTGCCCTGTAAGGATGAGTGTAGACACTCACATTTGATCCCTACAGTTTTATATCTCACTTCCTTATGCATGTCACCAGTCAGTGAATGAGTGTTTTGGAACACTATTGCAGATGAACGAACTACTGGCTAATGCACACTGGCCAACATGTAGGCACTAATGCTGATGGCACCAGTGATGTTTGCAGTCTCAGTTCACTGTATGACCAGTACTTACCAATGGGAACTGTTGTACATTCACTGCATGTTCTGTGCACTCTTAGTCATGTCACATTGTTGGACTTGGCCCTTTTTGAAGGGTCATCCCAGAACCTTTTGCCTTCCTCTTGTATTTATTCTGACCTGTTATTGGTGGTTTTATGCTGATCAGCGCTAAAGTGCATATGCTCTCTCTTGTAAACTTGGTAAGATTGGTCTACACCTGCTTGGCATATTTAATTTACCTATTGGACCCTTGTACAGTGGTATCCCATATACCCAGGGCCAGTAAATTAAATGCTACTGGTGGGCTTGCAGCGCTGCTTGTGCAACCCACCGAAGTAGCCATTTAAACCTGTCTCAGGCCGCTGCCACTGCAGGGCCTGCGCTCGCAGTTTACTGCCGCTGTGACGTGGCATATAAAGTGGTTGCCACGTCTGCAACTTCCCTTTTACTACATATCAGTCACCCCTAAAGTAGGCCCTAGCTCGCCCTATGGGCAGGGTGCGGTGTAAGTAAAAGGTAGGACATGTGCCTTTTCTGTGTGGCATGGCCTGGTAGTGACAAACAGCCTATTTGGTTTGTCACTGCTGGGAGGCCGCTCTCTCATAGGGATGCATTGGGGATTCCCTGATATGTGCTTCAGTGGTAATTCCTGACATGAGAGGGGTAGCGCAATCATGTTTGGTATGTTTGGAATAGTAGTGATAAATCCTGCTTATTAGTGAAAGCAAATTTATTATTACTATTTTAGAAATGCCACTTTTAGAAGTGGGCATTTCTGTGTGCTATGTGTCTTTGTGCCTGCCTGGATGTGTATGGACTGTCTGGTTCTGACTGACAGGGGAGAGGGGATGTGCATTCACTCCAGCCAGTCCCTGGGGGGTTGAGGTATGTCCTGCCCTACCTGGGTGACTCAGTGCTGGGCTTAATAGACCTTGGCTGAATTTAGAGTAGCAGGAGGAGTTGTCCCTTGCTCCTGAATAGTCCTGGTCTGCATTTGGAGTGGTGGGAGGAGTTACACCTGCACCTGAATAGGGCTGTGCCTGCATTCCACAATGCTGGCTCCGTCCCCCTGTGGTGTGTCTGGGACCAAGGCTTACACTGTGAATGAAGGGTGTTGCGCACTTGTGATTATATTTTAAGTGACCCCAGAACAAAGACATGTGGACTATAAGTAAAGGGGCTGTGACCCCATGCGTGGGACTTGTGACCAGAGGATTGCTGTGCTGGCAGGAAACCACCACTATGACTTGCCTGGTTGTGCTGAACTACTGGAGGGTCTGCCTCTATGCCCAAGGATCCTGTGTGCTGGACTGCTGCCTGCTCTCCTGAGACTGCGTGCCCCAGTGCTCTCCAAGGAGCCCAGCACGAGAGGACTGCCCCTGTGTTGGTGAAACAGTAGCGCGGTGAACGCTTTATTCTCCTGGGTGGATTGGGTGGAAGAACGCATGGTTAGCGCTGTACTCAGGGTGAGTGTGGGAGCACTTTTCCTAAAGTTATGTCCTTCACTGCTAGGGGTTTTTTTTTTTGCGCTCCCCTGGGTGCCATTCGTGGTGGGTGCTGCCCGCTACACAGCCGGGGGCCCGAGATCCGGGCTGAGCCCCACACAAGAGAAGAGAAGGGTATCGAGCGCAGCCGCTTGTTAAGGCTCGAGTGCCGCAGGCGTGCCAGGTGTTGCCTAGGAACCTTCTGACGCTGGCTGCGTGCAAGGGAGCAAGTCGCAGCCCTGCAGGACACCACGTTGAGTGCCTAGAGCAGCAAGGACTCTCTCACCACAAGGAGCAGTGCAGCCATGCTCATTGGAGATACGCCCTCGCGCCTCTTGCTCCCCGTAGATGGAGTGGCGCCCACGTTGGAAGCCAGTCGGTCTTGACCGGGGAGCGGGTGAGTGCCCTCCCCCTACTTCTCTCCTTCTGGGGCCACATGCCGCTGCACCACCTGAGCTCAGGCAGCTGGATGTTTTACCTCCTGTTGGGGGTGTCTCAGGTACTGGCAGTACAGGGGGCATGGCTGGCCCCATTGGCCTGATCAGAGTAGCTGAGCCCCGACCATGCCGCAACTCGATTCAGCAGCTGCACCACGTGTCTGTGGGCAGCTGCCTTCCACTGTTGGGGGCATTTTTGAGTGGCATTGCGGGGCAAGCCCAGTATGGGCCCCAGATACGGAAGTTGCCGCCTGTAAGGAGCCACACTGATAAAGGGGGCCTGAGTGAGGTCTCTCCGCCTTCGGGGCATTATTTTTGCATAAAGTTCCACGTTCCTTAATAGAGGCACAAGAGTGAGGGGCCCTATCGCCCAGAGGAGGATGCGGTAACTAATATGCCTTCCGGGTAAACTGTGACTACGGCATTTCTGCATACTGCTGATGATGTTGGTTATGCCTAATGTTTTCATGCTACAGGTAATCCTACCAGTGGTTATTGGGTTGTGATGACTGATATGTGTATAACAATGGCCCAATTGGCCAAAGTGATTTATGTAATCCCTGTGAAGTCATGACCAGTGCCTAGTGGCACAGTACTATGGGGCATATTCTCAAGGAGCTAACGCCGTGTTATCGGCACTTTACCGCAGCCAAAGTCACGATAAATCTATCGCCCCATTCACAAGCTGGTGCTAACAGCCGATAACACCAGTTTACCTGTGAAAGCATCCGCAAAAAACATCGCCACAGATGACCCCGGCAACTATCGCTAATGAGATGCAGAGTAGGCGTTCCCGAGCAAAAATCTGCGACAACACCACTTCGCAACATTCTCAACGACCAGCCCGATCGGCGATAAGACCACAAAACAGGCGATAAGGCGTGTTAGCAGCAGGAAACTAACACCTGCTCTGACCTGGTGCAAAGTTGGACGACAACCTGCACAAGAAAAGAGAGCCCAGCCCACAGCCACACCTGAAGAACAACAGATGCCATGGAGCTACTCCTCATGCAGCTCGGAGCCCTGAGAGGGCCACAACACCCACCCCCACCACCTCCAGGACCGCCACCCCCCGGACCCCTCCCCCACCCCCCTCTCCCGGACCACCACAGAGGCAGCGCAGACAAAGACAGCGGACCTTCCGGAAATGCACCAGCCTCACAGACCTAACATCAGAGAATGTCATTGCCTACTACAGACTCAAAAGGTCAACCATTCTCCGCATCCTGAACATCATTGCCCACAGGCTGACGGTACCAACACAGTGGACAACCAGCATCCCACCCCAGACAAAGCTGCTGGCCGTGCTGCACCTGTTGGCCTCTGGGATATTCCAACCAACAACCGCCCGAGTCGGAGGAGTCTCACAGCCAGCCCTATCCAAGTTCCTCAAACCTGTCCTGGATGCCATCACCAGTTTGGTACCCCAGTACCTATACTTCCCCCACACTGCGCAGGAACAACTGGAGACCAAGCAAGGCTTCTACGCCATAGCTGGCTTCCCGCACGTATTGGGGACAATTGACTGCACACATGTCCTAATTGTGCCCCCTGCCGACACTGCACACAATTACCGCAACAGAAAGCACACGCATTCCATCAATGTGCAGGCAATAGTAGACCACCGGGGACTCTTCACCAACGTTGTCGCCAACTACCCAGGCAGTGTGCATGACTAATACATCTTCCGACAGTCCATCATCAACCGGCGCTTCCAGGTTGGCACCTATGGGAATGCAGTGCTCCACAAACATGCAACTCACAACTCTGGCAATGCTCACGTCACATACTCACATGCAACATGCCCACACACCACACACGACAGCACAACGTACTGCGGCAAGCTGGGCTGGCCATGTACATGAGCCATCAACGCCATGGCACCTGAGCCACACAATGGCAGTATGTGGGGAGAGGTGGGAACCATGCCTGTGCGAAGGAGGCAAGTGATCCATGAATGCGAATGCACACAATGCCAAGTGTGGCGTGGAAGTGCTGGACAGGCTGCAGTATGCAGACCACAGACATATCCATGTCGACATATACTGCTGGTGGTGGTAGTGTTGTGGACAGTGGACGCAACCATGTGACCCCAGTAAGTGGGGAAGATCTCGGAAATGTAGCTTGTCACGTCCCCCCCTGTATGTGTGTGCGGAGTGGGCTTGCCTGGTGTACGCCAGGCCAGCGTAGGGGTGTGAATAAAAAGCACGTTGACCTGGGCGTGGTCCTCTTCCGGAATGGCCAACATGGCTGCCAGGGCGGCGCCCCTCACCCCGCCACGAGGCCGACGCCGTGTGCGGCGGAGCCTGCGATCCTGTGCGCCTGCTGCAGCCCGGGCCACTGGTCCCCGAACCAGTCCCATCCGCCCCTGCGCATCCAGGCCTCACTGCTCACCTGCCGACACCGGCGTGTCTCCAAGAGGGCCCACCACGTGCCGGTGCCAACTCCGAGCCAGAGGCCCGCAACCTTGGCAGCCTCCTCAGACCGTCACGGCCACCACGGGCAAGGCACGCAGTACTCCTGCCCCGTTAATGTCCCCCACCGGCATATGCAGCGGTTAAGTAGGTCACACATTTGGGACTGAGGCTTGATTTGTCCATTGCAGAGTACACATCAATGTACAGGGTGCATCGCAGACTGCATCCCCTTCCAGCTCTGGTGCCACTGACTCCGTGCCACGGGAGTCATGGACACTCTCTGGTTGGACTCTGTCCATGGCCTGGGGGTCGTCTTCATCATCATGTAGCTGACACTGACATTGTGGGACTAATGAGACTGTAGCATTCAACTCCCCCATATTGCCTGTTACTGCTTGCTTCTGCCCTCTGCATCATGCCCTGGATGTACACCCTCCACTGTCCCCCGTAACACTCGGCGCCATCCCCCTTGGACATCAACGGTGACCCGCTCAGCTCTCGTGGCCATGCCTCAGTGCATCGCAAGTCACCGTCCCGTGGCGGTGTGCGTGTGCCGGCCGCTGAGCACCCTGGGCCACTGACTCTGTGCAGCTAAAGTCATGGACCCTTGCTGTTTGTACTTTGGACTTCTAATTGTCTGATCACTGTTGTTGTTGTTGCCAGCACCAGCCAACCCCTGAGGGGTGACTCACACTGCCCAACACCCATACGGCACACTCGTCACTGGACGTGTGACCCTGGCACTGTAAGGTGCAGGGCGCACGTGCCCGTAGCCAGTTCCACATGTTGTCTCAGTGTGTACGTGTGGTCATTCTGCATGCATGTGGGCCCTGAGCCATACCACATTACATTGTGCTGTGTACAGCGTGCGCAACCTTGCCACCTCAGGCAGTGGGGTAGACCTGGGACATGTAGCTGTGTGGTACCCCCTGCGTACGTGATGGGGTGGTCCGGCGTATGGCATAGGGGTGTGTTAATTCCACACGTGGCTCTGGGCAGGGTTAAGTTCAGGCCTTGCCATGGCGGTGACTAATGCATGTGTCTCAGGTGTTCTGTCGGCGCCACCTGTCACGCAATGTACAATGTTGCTATGTAGCATGCCCCCGGAGTACGGGCTGGGCAGAGGGGTAAATGAGGGTGTGCAAGCCCGCTTGGGGTCAGGGATCAGACATGCCAACTGTTGTGTGTGTGGCTATTTCCGCAGCATCAGCCAAAGGTCTACCCTCAACCGCATGGCGAGTTCAGCCAGGCATGGTCTCTACATCTGTGTCCGCCCTGCCCTTACCATGGGCCGACACACACGTGTCCGTCCACCTTCAACGCACAACATCACAGTGTCATTGTCAGGCTTGTGGAAATGCGCAAACAGGCATGACAATGGTGTGCCGTAGGAGTGCAAGTGATGCAACCGCGCTGTGCACACTAGTGAATGTTCTCGTGGGGAGGGTGGAGCAGCTGTGAAGCTACGTCATACACATTGATGCCGCTCATTTGCAACAAACAGTACATGTCATACAGTAATCACAGAGTCACACATATCACGCACCAATGGACCAGTGAGCATGCCAACACATCATGCAGAACCAACTCCTGACTCATGTCTCTCTGCACTGTCACAGGTGACCAAGGGTATGCACTATGCGCTTGGATGATGACACCCCTCTGAGCCCCGAACACACAGGCCCAGAGGCAGTACAATGCGGCCCACAGACGCACCAGGGGCATCGTGGAACGCACATTTGGCGTCTTGAAGACACGTTTCAGGTGCCTGGACATCACAGGTGGGAGGCTCCTGTACAGCCCAGACATTGTGTGCAAGATGATCATTGCATGTTGTGTGTTGCACAACATATGTGTATGCAGCAGGGCCCCATGGATACCAGTGCCAGATGCACCTGACGATGGTGATGAGGATGAGGCAGATGGACCACACCCCACTGCAGCCGCAGCAGGGATAGCCGTAGGGACACCATCATTGGCAATTTCTTCACATGAGCACGTCACATTGTGACTGTCCTTGGCAATCATGGGACATTACTAATTGACCACAGGCACGGCATGTGCAAATAAATGCATTCTGAGTACACATTCCCTGGGTGCATGTCACTCATCTGTTCTGGGACATCACTCAGACAAGTGTGTGTGTGACATGTGTTGCTGCAAGTTTTATGATTTGTTCATGGATGGTGGGTGTGTCACCTCTGTGCAGGGTGGCTGTTTGGGTGTCACGTATTCGGACTGCCAGTTCTATGTGTCGCAGTTGGTGGGGAGTCCCACTCCTAGGGGTTTCACGTGTGTCCAGTTTCATTCCATTTTGGCTGCCATTTGTGTCCTACAGGTGACAATAGTTCTCCTCATGGGGTCAGATATGTGCCACCATGATGCAGGGATGCCCCCTGTGACTCAGGTCCCATGACATGGGCAACATGTACGTAGGCGGGAGTCACTGCCCCTACCTTCGTCCACGCTTTCATGGTGGATTGGTCATGGTCATGACCCGTCTGTGTGCACGAAGGGTTGCTTGTCCCACTGCAATGTGGAGGGGGGATGCGGATTCAATGTGTATTCCATGCATATTTGGGCATTGGCATAGTTCACATGCAGGCTGCATGTCAATGTACGTTGTGACTGTGAGGAGGTGCCTGTTTGATGCGGGCCATTGGTCATTTGTTCTACGTCACGGATGTGGGGTTGTGCTTGTACATTGTCATCTCACCTTTTTTTTGCTCTGCTTTTATGGTGCATTTTCCCGCATGACGCGTGGGATTTGCAGGCCTATCGCTGGTTATCGCAGATTTTTGTATCGCTATTGGCATCATCGCTACTATTTTCGCTACTATTTTCGCGTTTTTTCAGCGTCGCGTTGGTTTGAATGCGTTCATTTGTCGCGTTCTCGTGTGTCTATCGCATGGTACTGCCGTGTTGGGAATACCACGTTAACACGGCGTTATTTTCCCACGATGGACTGCGATGTGCGGAGTTGTTTTAAGCTACACTTGCGGTGGTTATTACACGTTCTTGTGAATATGCCCCTATATGCGATGACTGATGTGTTATAACAGTGGCCCGATTGGCCAAAGTGAATTATATAAATCCCTGTGAAGTCATGAAAAGTGCCTAGTGGCACAATGATATATGTGATTGCGATCTAATGTGTTTTTATGGCTATTACAAATGATATTTTTATATAACCTTGTGTGGAGTTTATTTTGTGGTGTGCCTAGTGTGTCAGTGCTGTGTAAGTGTTTTGCGCAAACGCTTTACACATTGCCTCTGGGATAAGCCTGACTCCTCTGCCAAGCTACCAAGGGGGTGAGCAGGGGTTATCTTCAGTGTGTAACTTGCTTGCCCTGACTAGAGTGGTGGGTTCTGCCTGGCTTAGGTGCATACCCTAGCCAACCAGAAACCCCATTTCTGACACACATGTAATCGGGCCACCATCACATGAGAGACATTAGTGAGGGAACATCACTCCTCACTCAAGGAAGACAATTTGCCTGTGTGGTACTCATGTATTCAGATTGACTGAATACATGAGATGATCACTCACTTCACTCAGTGAGGTGTCTGCTCAAAAGGAGACAATTCGATGTGGACACAACTCTGCTGTGTTTCAGGTCAGAAGGACAATAGGCACAGCTCAGCAGCATGCACCTACTACCAGACCTACAGTAACAATGACTCATCTTGTTGTGTGGCACATGGACTACCACCAATATGGTTGGTTAAATGCTTGTCTGTAACACTCAAAGTTGGCAATATTACATGTATGCCTCTGGGCAGGACTCACCCCCATGTAGCTGTTGTTGTGCCCTCAACTGCCCATCAAGCTCCGGGTAGGCCACTGCCAGTTTGTGGGTCATCAGGGGGGGTCAGGGTCCGGCGCGTGCCCCTTCCACGTTAGGAGGACTTCCCCAGCTGGACCTCCGTGATCTTTCGGGTCCAGCGCCGCAGGTCCTTAACCTCTTTCTGCAGTGGACGCCATGCCAGTTGAAGACCCCCAGGGTCCGCACTTTCCAGGCAATGGCTCTCCAAATGGCCTTCTTCTGATGGGCATTGACCTCTATGGATGCAATAGATGTAGAAACAGATTGTAACTGCACAATAAGGAAGTCTGTAGGGTTAATACACATTATGTTGACATCTAGCACAAGCATTCATCAAGAGTCAACATAATACATGTGTCCATGTCACATGCTAAGCACAACTAAAGCATGGATGCACATTTGTGTGGTCTTCTGATGACTAACCTCAACCCTAGTCATGACCTACACTGACGGAGGCAGCCCACTAACATTATGTAGGCCAGGCCCATCCGACATGGAATGTGATGCAAGGTAACATGACACACAGCACACCATTTGGACCTTCTGAAGGGTAAACTACCTGTGCATGACTGTTCAGACACCATTACTTCCAGGTCCATAGCATTGATGCATATGGTCCATAGAGGAGAGTACCATAGCATACTCAACATTCTAAGCCTAAGGTCACAATGTAAGGACTGGTATGTGTATCACCTACCTCTGGGGGGATATATGTACATGTGGACTACTAATTGGGATATCATAGTACATCAGAATATGTTTGTGTTCCATGTACTGCCACCACAGGACACACCTTTTGCCGTATGTGGCACTGTAACAGGGACGACATTCAAAATAACATTGTATGTGTTGTGTGATAGGAAATATTGTAACCAAGCAGATGATTCACATTTCAAAATATAGTCTGAAGTAACCCACTATCTACACTGTTCATGTCCCAAATGTGCAATAAGCCTGTGGAGTGGAAGCAAAACTATAGGAAAAGTGTTAAGAGACTTGTCGGAGTGAGGGGACTGTCATTCGTGACAGACACACATTGACACTGTGGGTCAATGTAAAGAAGTATAAGGTCAGGGGGCCACCTCAGTCACCAGTCCTTATATTATCCATGTTACACATATTAGGTCTACTAGTAGGACAGATAACGCTTTCAGGGAACATCCATCGATCAGTAGGTCTACAGGGACAGTACTCTATGCCTCACTTCTACTACCACAGTAACTCAGGCCCAGGCTAGGCCATGGCCCAGACTGCCCACAACTCATTGTCGGCCCTTGCTGTCTGCAGCCTGTGCCTGCTGTTCCCACATGAACTTCACACTTCCACCAATTCTATATATAAAATTGAATATTCTGCTCATCTCATATGTGAGCATACGGTTGTGAGGCACTCTGAAGGGGTCTGTAATTTATAGCTACCTCCCAGACAAGGGTTTTACAAAGCCTGATGTGGGCTGAGTGGGACGGTACACATGGCTAACACCATCCTCAAATGCTCATAAAAGTATACAGACATGGCTCATGGTGTAACAAAACTATACACATATACCATGAAGTGATCTGAGAAATCATTGTAGCTACTATGAACTTGAGCCCTGCATAGATAAATGCATTTCACACAAGTAGAAACCCCCCTTATCACATATTACAATGGTGTTCTTCTCTCCACAAAGTACAGGGCCCCATAATGAGTTACATGTGTGTCCTATGTAAGTACCACACAATATTTGCAATCAACATAATTCTAATACTCTGACTCTCCGAGGCACATTGTACCCATGGGAATTGGAAGGAAGCAGTTAAATTGAGTTACATATTTAAAAGAGATTCTTACCTGTTCGTCTGGTGAGCCATAGAGTGGTCCATACTGGGGAAGACCTCATCTACAAGGGTATCCAGCTCCTCAGGAGTGAAGGGATGGGCCCTCTCACCAGCATGGCATGCCATAATTGCTATATAAGAAACAAAAAGGAACCACCCCAGAATGTATAAATGTGTTCTCCCAGATCAAGTGTGTTTCCTACAGTGGTGGGAAGCACACAGCTTTGTTAAAATACCCCTCACACACTAAAAGGGCCCTTGGTGTCATGCTTCATCATGGGGGTCTTCCCGCCCCGCTGCGGGACGGGGCGTGCTACTACCTGCGACTACGCGGGAGCACTGATTTCTTGAAACAAAACTATGTGTAGTGTGGAAAAGTTAGTGGAAGGGTCAGGAGTGAGTGAATGAGTGATTGTAAGTTAAAAAACACCTGGCCCTTGTGGAAGAAATTTTTTTAATATTCCATCGGGCTGGTGTTATTAAAAGTGGGGAATGAGGTGGAGATACATAGCTATAATGAGCAGTTTCTCCTATGTCGTCAACATGTTTGAAGCCCTCCCCTGGCTTCTTCGTCAGGATCAAAAGGATCCCTTCTACACTCAAATATATGTTCCAAAATGAGTACAGGAAGTGTATATACAAGTAGACAATACTACGTGAAGTGCATGTCAAATAATAAGAATGCACTACATACGATACCCCAATAGGTATGTTAATTATATGGATCTGGAAGAAAAGGCGAGACATTAAAAAGGACACATAATATATGTATTTTCCTTCACAATATGTGGAGACCTGTAAAGAAAGTGATAGACAATTGTGATATATAGCCACTATCACTATCCGCCTTGATGGATCGGTATTGTATATTACTGGTGGAAAAAAGACAATACAAAAAACAAACATACACTTAACATAAAACACACACTCTATATTGTAAAAGCAGCAAGACGCGGGTCCCAGGTGATAAACGCTGCTAAATGGCTAACATCAGTAATTAAAGGTAAATCAATTGCAGTTGCGAAAATAAGTTTAGAGCACATACTTTTTCTTAAAAGGGAAAATGCCCCATGAGCCTCTGAATGGGGTGGGAAGGAGTGTCTATAGTCACACACTAAAACGGAAAAAGAGAGAAAAAGTAATTGTTGTAGGTTAAATGGTATACTGCCTCACAAGATAGGGTCCCACAGGATTCAGACCAGCTATGCCGTAATCACATCGTCAAGATCACTGCCTCTCCTGGCTGCTACCTCCCCGCGGCTCCGTTGAACGTGTGTCCGCGGGGGGAGCATCCTTAAGTACTCTGTTTAATTGATCAAAAAACCGCCAAACCCGTGATTGATGGTGATTATTAGCACTAGACTGCTCGATGCCCTTACCGCTGTCTTGCCGGTTAAAAATAGCCTACTTCCGGTTTAGCGCGGTCACGTTCAGAGTCCGTTTACTGGGAATCACTGTTAAAAAATGAATGCAAGAAAAAGAACAAGGCTAGCGTGATGCTCCATTATGTGGGGAATTCAAAAGATGTAGATTGCCCATATGACGGACGTGCTCGCTTGGAGTGCTCCGCCCGTCTGACTGAAAGAACTAGACTGCTCACCTGCCCAAGGTCAGATTTCCACTTCCGGGAACGGAGAGAGAGCATAACCGGTGGTTCCTTATCTTTAAAGAAAGCCCACAGTTTAAGTTTCCGGATAAACTCCTTCATCTCGGCGCATAGTTTAAACTTCATCATTGAGTATAGGAACATACATACATCTGTTATGTATTCCATGTTTTTCTGAGTTGTCTTGACGCTTGATACGCAATATCATCAGAATTCAGCAAACCCCTTTTTAGACGGGAAGTGCATTTTACACGCTACTAGGTTCACATTCTATTTTTTCTGATTTACTAATCAGATTTTCCGGACTGATACTCCGAAATTAGGCATATCCTCCTTTATGGGCACATTTTCTGATTCAGTTGATTGTCATTACCTTTAAAACAAAAATTAGCCTTAAACTACCAGTGCCGAATAGCAACCTCGAACCGTGGTCTTTTCACACCGGGAGAGTGAATTATGCTCTCTCCGTTCCCGGAAGTGGAAATCTGACCTTGGGCAGGTGAGCAGTCTAGTTCTTTCAGTCAGACGGGCGGAGCACTCCAAGCGAGCACGTCCGTCATATGGGCAATCTACATCTTTTGAATTCCCCACATTATGGAGCATCACGCTAGCCTTGTTCTTTTTCTTGCATTCATTTTTTAACAGTGATTCCCAGTAAACGGACTCTGAACGTGACCGCGCTAAACCGGAAGTAGGCTATTTTTAACCGGCAAGACAGCGCTAAGGTCATCGAGCAGTCTAGTGCTAATAATCACCATCAATCACGGGTTTGGCGGTTTTTTGATCAATTAAACAGAGTACTTAAGGATGCTCCCCCCACGGACACACCGTTCAACGGAGCCGCGGGGAGGTAGCAGCCAGGAGAGGCAGTGATCTTGACGATGTGATTACGGCATAGCCGGTCTGAATCCTGTGGGACCCTATCTTGTGAGGCAGTATACCATTTAACCTACAACAATTACTTTTTCTCTCTTTTTCCGTTTTAGTGTGTGACTATAGACACTCCTTCCCATCCCATTCAGAGGCTCATGGGGCATTTTCCCTTTTAAGAAAAAGTATGTGCTCTAAACTTATTTTCGCAACTGCAATTGATTTACCTTTAATTACTGATGTTAGCCATTTAGCAGCGTTTATCACCTGGGACCCCGTCTTGCTGCTTTTACAATATAGAGTGTGTGTTTTATGTTAAGTGTATGTTTGTTTTTTGTATTGTCTTTTTTCCACCAGTAATATTCAACACCGATCCATCTAGCGGATAGTGATAGTGGCTATATATCACAATTGTCTATCACTTTCTTTACAGGTCTCCACATATTGTGAAGGAAAATACATATATTATGTGTCCTTTTTAATGTCTCGCTTTTTCTTCCAGATCCATATAATTAACATACCTATTGGGGTATCGTATGTAGTGCATTCTTATTATTTGACATGCACTTCACGTAGTATTGTCTACTTGTATATACACTTCCTGTACTCATTTTGGAACATATATTTGAGTGTAGAAGGGATCCTTTTGATCCTGACGAAGAAGCCAGGGGAGGGCTTCGAAACATGTTGACGATATAGGAGAAACTGCTCATTATAGCTATGTATCTCCACCTCATTCCCCACTTTTAATAACACCAGCCCGATGCACATGATTCGTTCACACTGCGTGACAGCACCATACCGCGGCTTGTAGGTAAGTGTGACCTGTCCAAACTTTGTGTGGGTAATATCAGGTAGTATAATCTGAAAGTGTGTAACTCATTGTTGCACTTCTGTCTGTCTTCCATCATAGACTCAGCGTAGCCCAACTGGCCATGGTTGTTGGCACCGCTGAGGAATCCTACTACACCAAGGGAAGTTTGCTTCAATGAGGCCCATGGAAGAACACGGCGGCCAGTGGCGTGGGCTTTTGGGCTCTAGAAAGCCAGATTCAGATCACTGGATAAGCCGGGGGACCCTCCTCTTCTCTCCCGGGAAGGTGTATAAGAGCACCGTGGCCTGCTGCTTGCTGCACAACATTGCCCTGTGATGGAACATCCCTTGCATTGCAGAGGATGCAGGCCATGAAGAGCCACCGGGTGGGGAACCTGAAATGCCAAATGATGATGATGATAGTGGTGAACAGGAAGGAATGGACTTGCTGCGAGATCTCATCCAAAACTACTACTTCCGAGTGTAAGTATGGTGTGAGATGTGATGACTTTGACTATTATTGCAACTCTTGTAGTGATGCTGTGAGGAGAATGTCAATGCTACATACAAGGAATATATGGGTCTGGCAAAATCTGGAGAAAGGTGTTTGTTTTGTAAGTGTAGCTTTGTTCAGCTGTAAATGTTGTCTGGGACTGTGTTCTCCAGGAGTTAACAGTGTGATCTGTGCCATTTCTATGGTTTCTTAGCTAATCCCTCTCTGTGTTGGTCTGTTTTAGATTCCTTCACCATGGCATCTTCATTTGGACATTTCAGAGTTGTGACATTGGCAAGTACAAGATGCTGTTCAGACTACAAAGTGAACATGGAGTCGTACTGTGAAGGGCTGTCACAGAGTTGATAGCTTGCATAGCGATAAGATGGAATTTACATGCCTTCCATTGGACTTGTTCCTTGTGGTGTGTTGGTCCTAATGCAATGTGTGTGCCATTATGTGATCCAACACAAAGTTGTGTTGGGCCCAATTCATGCTTTTCTGCCTTTACGTTGACTAATTCCTCATTGTATATGAACTGTATGTAGCTGTTGATGTGTCTGCTCATTGTAGGCCAAAGTGCTTGTGGCACATCACTGACATTTGTTTGTGACATTCCAGCAAATGCAAGCAACACTGGATTTGAAATGACCCAGCGGTCAGAAACTGTTGTACTGACATGTTTCTATTTGTTTATTTGATGTATGATTCATTTTGTGAAGTAAGAAATATGGCTCCAGCTGATGATGTAGACCTAATTTATTGCTGCCTATTTTATAGGATATTGTCAAATGTATCCCCTCCTTCCATGTTGTGACTGTCTGCAAGTGATTATGTGATCACTGACACAGAATTACTGAGTCAGGTCTGATTTGCTAGGTTTCTGACATCATGTCAGCCTATGATTAGAACAATGGAATAAAGATGTTGTCAGCCCAAATGCTTGTATGTATGTGTTGTTGTGACCTGGTAGTGATCCTGAGTTGAACATTGGTTACATACAACATACCCATGCTTCCTGAACTACTTAGATTTTAACATTGCAAAGTTAACATGCTAGCACATTCACATTGTTATATGTAAAAATTTCAACATGTGACAATGATTTAGTGACGTGTGTTTTTAATGAAGTGAATAAGGATAAGATCAAGTAATTTACAAAAATGACTCAGTGAAAAACAAAAGTGAAGTCTTCATTCATTGTGGATGAAACCATTGCAGTACAATCCAAATTGTCTGGAGTCCAAAGTCCAACATACTACTCTCATCAGATATGGAAACGTGGGCAGGAATAGTCTAAAAAGGGAATGTGTAGCACACACAGGAGGATATTAGTGGCAAGGTTTCTTACTGGCGGTGGTGGGTGTCTTGCCATCCCCTCCTCCTAGGCTCTTGCATGGATGTCCCCTCTTTTTGACGGAGGGGATCCACAGCTGTTAAGACAGAGGCGCATGCAGGCGTGTCCTCCTCTGACAGGTCCTCCCTTCCTGTGGTTGTGGCAGATGTGGATGGCCTGGATGGACTTTGACACAGGAAGGGATAGATGCAGGTGGAAAAGCCCTGCAGAGGGTGGAGTTGATGTCCTGCAGCACCCCAACCAGGGAGACCATGTTGGCGTTCATGCCGGCCACCTTGTATGGATTCTGGCAACCTCCTGGTATGTGTCCCTCTGGAGCTGCTTCATTTCCCGGATTTCAGTCAGTACGTGGCCCATTACACCTTGGGAGTCATGGAAAACTCCCAGGACTTGGGTGATGGCAGCCGGCGTGTCCGTGGCCCCAGTGGGCTAACTTTGCGGGCCCAAAGTTACCCTCCCACTAACACTCCCCCAGTGGTCTGTGCCTTAGGCACAGACTTCACCCTCCCACTGGGTCCTGGTTTCTCAGTGACTGGGGTGGTGATAGCCACCTCAGAACCCAGGACTGGAAGGCAGAGGATGGTGGTGACTGTGCTAGGTACACAGGTTGGGGGTGCAGTGGTTGGCTGTGTTGCTGCAGCTGTGGTGGGAGGTGTTATTGTGGGCACAGTAAGATTCACTGTTGCCATCTGCCTTGGCTGATCTGATGGACCAGGCCCATCATCCATGTCCACATCTTCAGGAGCGTTGTCATCACTGAGGGTTTCCTCCTGGGGTGGAGCGGAACTCTGTTCGGTGTCCAACCTCTGTGGCCGATTGACCTTATGAGAAATAGAGAACATTGTTACTTGTGGAAGTGTGGTATCTACATCCACGTCATTTGTGTCAAAGTAATTAGGGATCTAGAATGATACACAAGAGATAGAGGTTAGTATTGTCAATCAATTTGCATGGGGTTGGAGTTGGTTAGTGGACATTTGAATACATTAAAAACATGTAGTAGATTTCCTCTGCTCATTAGATGTGCAGATATGTGGCATTGTGTTTTTAGTGAATGACATGACATAGCCAAAACAGTGTAGTCGTAACATGTGTATTTGTCCATTCCGAGGCCTAGTTGTGTAAAATACATGCCAACACATAGCTTGGTTGTATATTTAGCATTGTTCATCATGTCAGGAATACAGAGTCAAGGGGTCACCTGCCATTGCAAATCAGCTGAGTTTCCTTCATGGCTTACATATATTTGGGGTACACAGTTGTTAGGGTGTCACTCATGTCATCAATAGTTTCAGTTGATGAGACCAGGACACCATCAAGCAAAGTATTCAGACATATAGCCGAGTAGAGCATTGTCTGTACATTGCATAGTCCATGAATACTGAACATCAGTTGCAACATGGCAGACAAGTGAAACTGGGCAAAAGAAGTCAAGCATTTTGGTTAGCGTTCCAGTCACAGGGCCTCATGGCAGTTGTAGTGAAGTCTATGCAGACTTATCAAGACTTGACAAATGGTAACCTGCTTGATGAGTGAATATCAGTAGTGAAATGGCAGGCAAGTGAGAAGGAGCAAAAAGAGTCTAGCATCTTGGTTAGAGTTCCAGTCACAGGGCCTCATTGAAGTTGTAGTCACTTCAATCTGACTTTACTAACAATTGACAATTGGTAACCTGCTTGTATAGTGAACCTCATTAGAGACATGGCAGACAAGTGAGACTGGGCAAAAGGAGTCTAGCATCTTGGTTAGTGTTCCAGTCACAGGGCCTGATGGCAGTTGTAGTGAAATCCATGTAGACGTACCAATACTTGACAATTGGTAACCTGCTTAAATAGTGAACCTCAGTAGTGACATGGCAGACAAGTGAGGATGGACAAAAGGAGTCTAGCATCTTGGTTAGAGTTCCAGTCACATGGCCTCACGATAGTTGTAGTAAAATCTATTTAGACTTACAAACACTTGACAAATGGTCACCTGCATGATGAGTGAACATCGGTAGTGACATGGCAGACAAGTGAGAAGGGGCAAAAGGAGTCTAGCATCTTGGTTAGAGCTCCAGTCACAGGGCCTCATGGTAGTTGTAGTCACTTCAATCTCAGTTTGCCAACACTTGACAAACACTTGGGGGCCGATTCCGATTCGGGCCGGAAATCTCTCCGACCGAGCCGGACTCGGAGAGATTTCCGACCGAATCGGACCCTAGCAGCCCGACCGAACAAGTACGATGCGCACGTATGCCATCGGACTCGATTCGGTCGGACTCCCATTGAAGTCAATGGGAGCCTGTCGTACAACACGTACGCGGGCTCCCATTGACTCAATGGGTGCGAGGCGAACAAGGGCGCCCCCTACAGCGTGTACGCGGCGAAGTGACTCGCGCCGCACACGCATAGGTAGGGGGGACCCATGGGTCCCCCCTGTGTGCGACTCGCGCGGCTACGCGTACAGGGGGGTCTGACACGGACCCCCAAAGTACGGCTCCGACTGCTCCTTCGAGCCGGACGGCGCGAGTCGGTCGGACTGCTCGCGGCGCGCATCGTACTTGCCTGGCCGGGGAACGTCTCCATTGCGCGGTGCGAGGCGTGTCCGAGCGAGTTGGTCGGTGCGGTTGGCTTTCGCGTGCGAGTCGGTCGGTGCAATTGGGTCTCGCAAACGAGTCGGTCGGAGTTTTCGCATCGTACTCGCTCGCCCGGACGCACGTACGAATCGGTCGGGAAACAGGGCTCCGAATCGGATCCGGTAAAGCCGAATCCGATTCGGAGCCCTACCGGCCGAGATCGGAATCGGCCCCAAGGTGTACCATACCTGTTGGCAACATGCATTTGAAATGGGCCATGCATTTACATTTTACCACATATCATGTGTCCTTGAATTATGTTTTTATGGGTATCCACTTACAGAGACCATTCCAACATGTGGCATGTCACGGATTTGGATACATGTGCTCCTATGTGCACCAGTACACATTGAGACAGACAAACCAACATCTCAGATACTTTAAGTACTGCATGCTAGGAAAGTAGATAGAGAACACAATAGAAAAAGCAGAGTTGAAAGCACACAGGACATTGTGATATTGTGACAGTCATTGAAGTGTAACTTACCAGAGCCCACTCCCCCAACTATTCCTGTCAAGCCCTCAGAATGCTGGATGGCCAAGACCTTCTCCTCCCAAGGAAAGAATTGTAATGGGGCTCTGGGAGGGCCACCGCCAGTCCCCGAAGCCTCCAGGTGGTGGTTATTGTACCGCGTACGGACACTCAACCTGAAATCAGTCCATCTCCTCCTAATGTCGTTCTGTGTGCGCAGGGTGGTACCAACAGCATTCACTCTGTTGACTATCCTGTCCCACATTTCAGTTTTCCTACTGAGAGGTATATGCTGGACTTTGGAACCAAAAAGTTAGAGCTCTACTTTAATGATTTCATCCACCATAACTGTCAACTCTGCCTCACTGAATCATTGATTTTTGTGTTCAGGCATGAAAAAAAAAGAAAATGTGAGTAACTATATGAAAGGAAAAGCAAACTAGTGATACAGGTAAAAATGTGCAAAACTAAATTTGGAGGTGGTGGAGATGCTAAATGATAAAATTAAATAAGGACTGCCTTATCTCAACAAACATTTGTGGTGTCTGTCCTGCTGTGCTGCAGTAGAGAGGCAAAGGATCATGGTCAGGGATGGGGTTTGTTTTATAGTGTAATTTGCATGCGTCTCCACTTGGCAATAGCACATCAGCTGTGTAGTTTTTAAATCCATCCAATGGTCACTGTTGTGGTGCTTTTTGGTGTGTGTACCGCGGCGGTCTACTGCAGAATGGTAACTGCCACTGGGAGACCACCAGTATGACTGTGTAGTCGTAATAGGCTCGGCTGGTACACCGCAGCCCTGACGGCATTGGTGGACGCAACAGCAACATTGCAGACTGCTGTGGTCTCGAAGGGCAGAGTGCTGTGGCCGCTGTCAGCATGACAGACAGCACAACTCGTAAAACGGCTGGCGGTAGAATATGAATATAAATATCCCTCCTTGACCCTTTGATTTCAGTTAAGCAGCCCATGTTGAAAGGGCACCCAGGTACAGGAACATTCTAGAAACTGGAAGATCTAGTGATTATGGGCTCTGATGGCTATCTTGGGGAATAGGCAGTTTAAGCTCCACCCAAGGTTGCACTCATCGCTTGATCTTTTCTCTGCTTCTATTGCTGTTCGTTTTTCCCTTCATTCCGGCTCCAGATAACCAATCCAACATTTACCTGCAGAGAATGTGCATCTCCAGCTCCAGTCTTCCTTTCTCTGGAAAAGGTAGTTCTCAAATCTGGTGACCCACCTACAAGGAAAGTCAAGGTCATTTATATCAGGCCTGCAATTTCAAAAAGGCACAGGCCCATAAAATTGCTGAAAGTCAAGATCTGTTCAAAAAGAAAAGTATCTACAAAAAAATGTACCAGTCCACGAGATTTCGGGTTTAAGTTTTTATTTCAAAGATCAACTTTCCAAGAGTGCAGTAACTCAGGCAAGTCTTGTTAGAGGCCAAATAACAAAGAATTTGGCAATAGACTACTTTCACATGGGAGATGATATGACAAGTAACAATCTCAGCAATTTGAAAGCATAATCAAGAAATGACAAGGAACCTCTGGATTGAAAATTATTATATTTTAAGGCGAGTGTTTGAACTAAAGGAAATCTCTCTTAGCAATATAAAACAAAAAAAGAGTTGTAGTTAATAAGTGTTGTTTCTTTTTGTTTTTGGCAGATTTATTGAAGGTCCAATGATCATGAGAGTAGTATTCTTGAACTAATGAGAACAAGTCCAACATGGATATCATGACCAGTTTCTTAGAGACCCATCCCATATTCCCCAAAATCCTCAATTCCCATGAAGCCTTCAGAAGTCGTTTGAGAGTTCCAGAATCATGGGGGTTAGATCGGACTTTGCATGGTTCCATAAACCAGTCATGACAAAAGGTTAGTGTCTTTAAGTACTGGTATAGACATGGTCCTTCATGATCTGACCCCTCCAAAGTTCAACATTTTCCTTACTATTGCTCAGGTTGGAGTGGGAATAGTAAATTTTACCCTTCTAAATTTCAACACTTTCCATACTGTCACTTACGTTGTAGAGGGAATAGTAAATCTGACCCCTCCAATGCCCACTCCTTTCCCTCCTGTTGCTTAGGTTGGAGTGTGAATATTAATTCTGATTTCTTCAAAGTCCAAACCTTTTTTCTATTGTTTCTCAAACTGAAGTGGGAATAGTAAATTAGACCCATCCAAACTCCAACACTTTCCCTACTGTAACATACATTGGGGTGGAAATAGTAAACCAGACCAATTCAAAGTTTAACACTTTCCATACCGTTGCTCTGTTTGGAGCGGGAATAGTGAATTTGATCCCACCAAAGTCTAAATTCTTTCTTTATTTGAATTTCTATTTGTTTTATTTTTATAACATATATTGTTTTGTGATTTTATTTAAAGGTATTTTAGTTTGAAGTTTGATTGTAATTTTCTTTTTATTTTGGAGTGATATTATTTTTATTATTTTTTTAGTTTAAATAATATTTTTAGATCTGTTTATTTTTGTATAATTGCTAATATTTAGTTTTTTTGAATTTATGTTGATTATTAGTAGTACTGGACTTCATTGCCTTCAAAAAGATTACCAACAAGGCTGAAAAGCTACAATCTTGGACCATCGATAAGGCAGAGTTTGCCCAGAAATGCATGCATGGACAGTTATGCACTCATATACTTCTTGGAGCCCGAAACCATATTTGACATCCTATATTGCAGCACCTACTCAACATTCATTATTACTATTGTGACTGGACGCTTTCCATCAAAAGACCTGGTCCCCACTTGGAAGCAGTCTTGGCCGGATCTTCCAATTTGTCTACATGGCTATAGCCAAGAAAGCCTACTTCATTTTTTGTCTGACTTTCCAGCCATCTTACCCCTTAGACAGAAATTGTTATGTCCAACTTTGAGAGCCCTTCAGATTAGATCCTGCCGCCCTGCAGTGATGGCTGTCTTGAATGATCACAGTCATCAGCCTTCTTGCAAGGGCACCAGGTTTATGCTCCAAGTAAAAAAGATGTTCACACAGCAAACACTGGCCCTTTAAATTAAAATTGATGATTGTCCACAGCCAGTAGCAGCCTTGGTCGCTTTACAAGTGTTACGAACACTATTAAGCTAATTTTAAATATAACTAATTGATTTAAACTTGATTCGCAGCTACTCATATTGCTGTGTTCTTTTAAACATTTTAATGAAGTTACTATCGTTATAATATCATGCATTAAATGACTCATTTTATTAATGCTTGTGCATATTGCAATTATTTTTATTAATTGGCAATTAAGAATTTATTTACTAGTAGTCATTTTTATTATTCAAATGTATCTAATATTTTGTATTTCAATGTTATGCTTATTATTTTTTCACATTTATTTTAAAGTAAATAATTGTATTATATATTTTTAAGTTATGAAATATATTTACATATTTTCTATATTTTATGTGCATTTTTAATGTTATTTCGTAAAATTAAATACATTTTTTAAAATGAATGTAATGTCAAATATTATAAATTCAATATAGTTACCTATTTAATGACAGGATTTTGGTCTACTGTATTTTTGTATCCAATATTTTTATTCATTTCATAGAAAGTATGCGCTGTCCATATTTGTTTTGTTGATATTTTTCGGGTGTTATTTATTATTGTGATAATTTTGTGGGCAATATTATGTTATATTCCTTGAATATTATCAAGTAACATGTTTGGGGCCAATTAACAAACACATTTATGAGTATGTTAAGAAGTACGATAGCATTATTGCTTCAAATTAATCCCTTTGTAAACCAGCCCTATGTTTCCAGTCCCTGGCTTTCATCAGACATCTGGCTATATTTTGAGAGTTGTATTCCTGATGAAATTCAATTGGATCAATTGGAATAAAATAGATGGCAGCAATGATGACAACAGCCTCTTATTTTCTGCTAATGGGCTATGGGAGTTTAAGTTACACAAAGTAAACAGCTTTTTCGGTTTCTGCTGTTGCACTTTTGACTCCTGAGACCAGGGACTGCAAGAGCAGTGCCAAAGATGCCTAAGGTTGAGCTGAGGTAATAGCTTCTACCCCTTATGGCAACTTCAGAAAACTTTGAAACAGACAATTGTGAATCTATAGCCGCAGTACACATTGGCCCAATTTATGCCAAAAGTGTAAATGTACAGAGAATGTCTAACAACCAGTGCTTAATTTGAGCCAGTGGCTGCTGATGGGGCCCACTGGAACGCATTTCTGGGGACTAGCGCTTACTTTCCTCATCAGACATTGACCGAGCACAAGAGGGGGAAAACACACAAAGGGGAAAAAAGAAGGTAGAGAAAGACATAAAAAATATCAAAAAAGGAGAAAGTAGGAACCTGTAAGAGTGAGATAAAGGGGCATAGTGTGTCTGGTATGGGAAAAAAGAGGCATAGGGTAGATTGACAATACACATTTGGCACACAAGCATTTAATTGTTTCGGCTGCAGGTTTCTGAGCAGAGCTTTGTGTACCATCACTCTCTTTTACAAATTAAGCACTATCGATAACTTTGCCTGAACGTACGGGCGGTGAACTCAGCTCCGCTTGCGGAGTTTGCGGAGTTTTCTGCACTCCACGTTACGCGGAGCTCGCGGAGTTCAGAAAAACTCAGCGGAGCGGAGTTTTTTCCCTTGCTCATGTTCATCAACATCAAGTTGGCTAGCGCGAGCGAGGAAAATCCACCTCCTGGCGAGATTTTTCCTCGTTCGCGATTGTCAACATCAAGTTGGCGAGTACGAGCGTGGAAAATCAACCTCCCGGCGAGATTTCTCAATGCGGGCGGTCAGATTCCTCATTGCAAGTGGTCGCGTTGAGAAACCGTCCGTTCGCGTTTAGAAAGCTGCCGCTTGAGTAAAAATCTACTCGAGCAGCAGAAAGGAAGCAGCGCCCGCTTGCACTACGCATGTGCCGTTCGCGATGATTGCACAGCGCGGACAAGCACCTGGCACTGAAAATCATTGCAAATGGCATTTATCTAAAGAAACTCCGCCGCTTGTGGAGCTCCGCGTAGCGCGGCGGAGTTTTTTTGCACTCTGCGGAGTTCCGCGTAACTCTGCCCAGGCTTAGTTTATACTTTATTAGCATTCACAAAGCAGATGTAATAATATACCTGCAATGCCATATCAGGTGCAGGTTTACAGATGCAGTTTAGCAGCTGTCATGCAACTTTCTTTAGGCTGCCTATTTCTCCTGTGAAAGTTGTTCATAGCACACACATACACAGAGTGGGCAGGGAACATTTTTATCTTTTTTTTCTCCACAGAGAAAACATTTTCCCACATAGAAAGTCCTTACCCTACACCCCCAGCATATCTGGTGGTGATCCGGTCCCCTCCCCATTCTGGAAGGAGAGTTATCCTAGTCCCTGGCTGCAGTAACTCTCTGACCATTTTCCAGGTTGGAAAAGGTTGGATTTCAGTTTGTAAATGCCCAAAAATGTATGTTTTTGTGGATGTTCGTAAGCTTACAAAGCAAACCATGCCTTGGAATGCCCACTTTCCAACCCTTGTTTGGGATTTACCACCTCAGATTTCCTCATACTTCATGTAGGGAAATCTGTGGGAGTTACTTCGTGTATGCCCGCCAAGGATCCTTTTGTGAATTTCTGGCAGACACAAAGGAAGAATTTTTCCCATTATATTTGCAGCTGAAAATATGTTTCTGGCTCTGCCAAGACCAAACCAAAGAAGCTTTTTGACTTTATCAGTACTACCACTAATACTCCATCATCTTTAATCATCAAATTTGATGACCCACCCAAGATATCAGCAGAATTTCTTCAATTATTCGATACTAAAGTTAATTCTCTCCTTGACCATACTTCACATCCAATCCCACATGAGTAATGCAAATCCAAAAGCTCCTGGCACAACTTTGACATCATCACCGATGACACCCTCCTCAAGAACATTTTAAAAACAAAATCTTCTAACCACTCCCTAGACCCTATACCAAGTGACCTTTCGATAGACCTTTACACCCACACACTCCCCTATTGATCTAATCTGATAAACTTCTTTCTCAGACAACGTTCCTTTCCTGATGTCCTCAAAATAGGTCAGGTGACCCCAGTACTAAAGAAACCATCCACTGATGTGAACGACCTTAACAACTTCCACCCTATCACCATACTCCCTTTCTTTGCTAAAATCACTGAAAGATGTGTAGCGGAGCTACTCACCCAAGACATCAAGAACGACAACCTTCTTTATAAATTTCAATCTGGCTTCAGTCAAGGCTGCACCACCGAAACAGTGCTGCTACAGGTTATCGACGATGCCCTCCGAGTCCTTGACTCTGGTAGCTCCTGATCCTGCTTGCCCTCTCTGCAGCCTTTGACACTGTAAACCATCACACACTTCTTAACACACTTCTTAACACAGAATGGGTTTTGAAGATGTAGTTCTCAAATGGATTGAATCAAACCTCACAGGCAGATCTAAGATGATCAAAATTGAAAACCGTCTCTCAACATCGGAGGCTTTTGATCATGGTGTCCCTCAAGGATCTATACTACCTCCCACCCTTTTAAATCTCTACATGGAACCTTTAGGAGAACTTCCAAAAAGGACTGGGATCCTTTATCACCTCTATGCTGACGACACCCAACTCTACCTCAAGGTGTCTTCCGCATATGACATTTCACTCTTCGCCACCACCCTCAACTACATCCAAGAATGGATAACATCTCACCACCTAAAACTAAATCCCTCGAAAACTGAATTCCTTCTTATCTCAAACTCCCCACCTCCTCTACAATCTTGGATGGATAATCTGAACATTCTTAACTGCACACCTACCATAATTGACAGTTCTAAATCACTAATAATCATCCTGGACAAGAGACTTAACCTCCAATCCCAAAATCAACACCATGGCCAAAAATGCATGCTACCAACTGCGCCTTCTAAGGGGTATCCTACGTTTCATTCCCAAACAAGACCTGAAAAACATTGTTGAATATTTGGTAGTCTCCAGACTGGACTACTGTAATTCTCTCCTTGCAGACCTCCCCAAAATCCACCTTTCTCGTATAAAGTCCATCTTCCATTCGACGGCGCACTTTGTCCAAGGGGCCAAAAGAAATAACCATATCACGCCTACGCTGATAACTCTTCGCTGGCTTCCTATTGAAGCCAAGTCAATATATAAGACTGCTTGCATCACCCATAAAGCCATTCACACTCTCACCCCTTGCTACCTAGCTAACAAACTCAGGATTTCTGGTCGATCCAGACCCTCACGTAATGTCGGAAAACCTACTGTTCGAACCTCTGACTTTCAAAAGGGAAAGACTTATGCCGTAATCTTTCTCAGGAAATGCAACTAGAATTTGGAACTCGCTTCCTCCAAACCTTCGCATCTTCAAAAAGGACCTGAAAAACTCTTCTCTTCCAAAGACACTTTTATCAATAATT
The DNA here is from genome assembly GCA_963921515.1 of Calotriton arnoldi. Lineage (NCBI taxonomy): Eukaryota > Metazoa > Chordata > Amphibia > Caudata > Salamandridae > Calotriton > Calotriton arnoldi. The sequence continues at coordinate 291,082 of CAWUFW010004686.1, forward strand.
CTGCTCGCCTAATTCCCCACTACACGCCATCACACGCCTTGGTGTGACTCCGACTGTTTCATGACATTCACTGGAGAGCTAGCTCGACCTTGTAATTGTGTAATATGTATTTATTCAACCCTAATCGCTCCAACTTTAGTTAGCAATGTACAATCTTTAGTGAATTTGTATTTTGTAAATATGTAACCATCACAAGTAACTGTAGTGGTTATACTTTTTGTCTACTCTAACATGTTATTTGGAATGTCTTATGTAATGTACTTCACTCAATTGTAAAGCGCTCTGACACCTTTGATTAAAGTACAGTCTATATAAAAACACATAAGTAAATAAATAAATTAGGCCGATAGTAAAATCAACAATGAGCTGAGTGAGCTTTAGATACTAATAGATTAATTGTAACATCCGTGGAGCAGTCCAATTTATAAGCTGTTTACTGAGTCTTTGTAAAGAGGTAAATTGTTTGCGCTTATAGGTTTGGGTATAACTACATAAAAGAATAACTTTGTCAGCAAAGATGGGCAAAGTATATAACTTTGATACTGCTCAAAGTTAGCGTGTTCTATAATTCACCCAAATTGGCTCTAGATTGAAGATTTCCTGCAAAAATGTTTTCGTGGGTGATTTTGCTGGCAAATTCATTTCTGCCATCGAATTCTCCCTCCAAATGTACTTTGCTGTAACTTCACTCAGAACGCCTAGTTCGGGAAGTTCCCCAAGTTTAGTGATGTAGAAGTAGGCGAAATTTTTCAACTTTGTCCAACCTTCGTTTTATCCAGTATAACTTAGCTCCACGGTCCTGGCTTTATTTTTGATTTTAAACTCAAAGTAGAGTTAAGGACCTAGCACTATAATGCTTTATGGGGCATATTCTCAAGGACTTATCGCCGATTTATCGGCACTTTAGCGCTGCAAAAGTGGCGATAGATTTTTCGCCCTATTCTCGAGCTGGTGCAAACTGCCGAAATCGCCAGTTTTCCAGTGATAGCTGCCGCAAAAAACATCGCCACGGATGAGAGTGACAACTAACGCTAATGATATGCATAGTAGGTGTTCCCGTGCAAAAACACACGAAAACACCACTTCGTGATATTCTCAACGACCAGCCAGATCGGCGAAGCGATCCAAAAACAGCCGATAAGGCGCGTTAGTAGCAGGGATTTAACCCCTGCCTATTACTGGTGCTAAGCAGGACGACAACCTGCAGTAGAAAGGGAGCCCAGACCAGAGCCACATCTGAAGACCAACAGATGCCATGGAGCCAATGATCATGCAGCTTGGAGACCCAAGAGGGCCACAACACCCACTGCCACCACCCCCAGGACCCCCCCCTGGACTACCCCTCCCACCGGACTACCACCTAGGCAGCGCAAAAGAAGACATCGGACGTTCCTAAAACACACCAGCCTCAGACACTCAACGCCAGAGGATGCCATTGCCCACTACAGGCTCAAAAGGACAACCATCCTCCGCATCCTGACCCACATTGCCCACAGGCTGACAGTACCAACACAGCGGAGAACCAACATCCCTCCGCAGACAAAGCTGCTGGCTGTGCTGCACCTGTTGGCCTCTGGTACCTTCCAACCAACAACTGCCAGAGTCGGAGGAGTCTCACAGCCAGCCCTATCAAAGTTCCTCACACCTGTCTTGGATGCATGTCCACAAAAGCAACGGCGGGCCCCTGTATCCGCACCACACGCTAGTTCCAATTCGTAGTGTTCCTGCGCAACCAACCCCAACGCCAGCCGTTGCTTAACGCCTCTGTGCTCCAGATCCAAGATTGTAGTAACTGAAATGGGGGTGCGCCAGGTCATGAAGTCCAGTAGTCAACAATAGTGTAAAAACAGTTCTTTATTACAAATACATAAATCAACAATACGAAAATATCAGCCAACGCGTTCCATTCCCAACGGGGAACTTCATCAGGGCAACGTGTGGATTCAATTAACTGCATATGCTGCGGGAAGTCCCCAATACAATTCCATATTCCGAAAGTCAGTATTCAGAAACCTGTTGGATAAATGGTGACAATGGTCAAGCGTCCGTATAGTCACAAACGTAATCTGGCACAGTGTATTGCAATTGGACAAACCGGAATGCTAACAGGTATGATAAATCCTGCATAAAAAGACCGTAACAGAAGTTCCTGTGGTCGTAACCTTCATAGAAAAGAAAAGGAAGGTTACGACCAGACGAACTTCTGTTACGGTCTTATTATGCAGGATTTATCATACCTGTAAGCATCACGGTTTGTATCAGCTTGATACCCCTGCACCTTCACTTCCCCCACACTGCGCAGGAACAGCTAGAGACCAAGCAAGGGAACTACGCCATAGCTGGCTTCCCGCACATGTTGGGGCAATTGACTGCACATATGTGCTACTTGTGCCCCCTGCCGACACTGCACACAATAACCGCAACAGAAACCACACGCATTCCATCAATGTGCAGGCAAAAGTGGACCACCGGGGCCTGTTCACGAATGTCGTCGCAAACTTCCCAGGCAGTGTGGAAGACCTTGGACATGTAGCTTTGTCGTCCCCCCCTGTAAGCGTGAGCGGAGTGGCCTTGGCCGGCGTATGTCGTGAATAAATAGCCCGGGGCTCTGGGCGTGGTTCAGTTCCGGGATGGCCACCAAAGTAACTACTGCGTGTGTCTCTGTGTCCGCCATATCCTCTCCATAGGCCTACACACACGTGGCCGACCACTTTCAACGGCCAGATTTACACTGGAGACGAGGTGGCGACGTCCCAAGCCAACCCGCGTACATCTCGTCATCGCATGCAGGGTTGTGTCTGCCAGGGTGGCGCCCCCCACCCAGCCACGAGGCCGCCGCCGTGACCGGTGGTGCCTGCGCGATCCTGTGTGCCTGCTGCACCCCAGCCCTGGTCCCCAGACCGGTCCGCCGCCCAGCGACGACTGGCCGCATCTGCGCACCCAGGCCTCAATGCTCACCTGCTGCCACCGGCGTGTCTCCAAGAGGGCCCACCACGTGCCGGTGCAACCTCCTCAGCCGATCGCTGGATTCCACTCCACAGGCCCCCAGCGCACCCTGCGGCACCGTGGAGTCATGTGTGTGCTGACTGCTGCCTTCGGCGTACACTGCGGTCCAGCAGGGCTCTCAATTCAAATCGAATCTTGATTGACAGGATGGCGTATCGAGGTCTACGCATCATCGCAGGCTGCACACCCGCACAGCTCTTCAGGTGCCTCTACCTCAGTGTACCGCAAGTCACCATCCCGTGGCGGTAGGCCCGTGCCGGCCGCAGTGCATCGGGTGCCACCAACTCTGTGCACCCCAAGTCATCGTCCCGTGGCGGTAGGCCCGTGTCGGCCGCAGTGCATCGGGTGCCACTAACCCAGTGCGCCACAAGTCATGGACCCTTTATGATTGAGTCTCGTGGTGCGGACGCCATCATGTCACCTCCGGCAGTGGGGAATGTGATGTGGTAGGCCCCTTTTATTGGCAGGGTCACATGTCCTGTGACGCCTGTGCTGGATGGGTGTGGTGTAGGTGTAAACTAGCCCTCAGGGAGTGGCTGTGGCATGCTGACAACTAGACCAGTGATCAGCAGAACACTACAGGGAAGACCTGGGACATGTAGCTTTGTCGTACCCCCTGTAAGCGTAAGCGGAGTGGGCTGGGCTGGCGTATGCCAGTCCAGCGTAGGGGTGTGAACAAAGAGCTCGGGGCTCTGGGCGTGGTTTAGTTCTGGGCTGGACAAGAAAGTAACTAATGCGTGTGTCTCTGTTGTAGTGTCGGCGCCACCCGGACCGCAATCGGCAATGTTGCACCCTGTGACTCAAGTCCCACAACATGAGCAACATGGACGTAAGGGGGAATCACTGACCCTACATTCATCCATACTTTCATACTTGAATGATCATAGACATGACACATCTGTGTGAATTTGAATGTTTTATTCACATTCAGTGGAGTGTTGAAGCTGGAGCAGTACAGGGCCATGCAAACCCCACTTCACATTGTTGCCCCGTGGAGGGCCAGCCAGAGTCCATCAGGGAATGACAAGTTCATCGGAAGAGGAAGAGTTCAGTCCGCAGTCTGATTGCTGTGTCATTGGTAACCAAACAGAATATGGCAGGCCATGTCGAGGTCCAAGGTGAGTGTCGCAGAGTGTATCCGGGGGACACTGGAAGGTGATGATGCAGAGGGCAGAACCAAGCAGAAACAGGCCATATGGCGGAGATGAATGCTACCGCTTCCTTCTTACCACTAAGGCAGACTCATCCGCATCTTCATCCTCTGATGTTTCATGTGTCTCACATGTGGGTGGTGTCGTTTTGTCTGCATCACTGTGTGGCAGTGACACATCAGTGGGCGGAGGTGCATTGTCTGCAGCACTGTGTGTCACTGACACATCAGGGGGCGGAGATGTGGATGTTGAAGCAGCAGCAGCATTTATCGGTGCCAGGCCTTGTGGCAGCAATGCCATGATGAGGATCTGCAGGGCATGGAAGATCCCAGCTACATCTCGCTGGTGTGCAGCCGTGGCAGCCATTCTTTCCGCCTGCATCCGCTCCCTGTTCTCCATGATCCTCCGCATGTGTCCCAACTCCCGGCTGACATCGCTGGAGCCAATCTGACTAGACAGTTGTCCTTGTCTCAGAGTCAGGACTCCAGCAATGTCAGCCGTGGATCGTTGGAGAGCATGGAGCAGACTGTGGGTGTCCGTTAGGGACTGTAAGTGGTCCCTGATGGGACTTAGACAACCACGTATGGCATCTAGTTTGGCTGCCATGAGGTCGAACCCCACCCGCACCTGTTCAGCCATCTTCTCCTGGCCCCCTAACACACGGCGTTGGAAGGCCATGTGTTGTTCGTGGGGGTCCTGGGAGACAGCCGGGATGGTGGGTGCTTTCTGCTGTGTGGTCTGTGCAGGGGGTGAGGTCTCCTCGATGCAGCTGGGCTGCCCTGCTCCTGGAGGTGAGGTGCCGAAGCTGTGTGTGGAAAAAGGGGGTACCCCTGAAATGTGTTTCCTACATCAGGGTGACAACATTATTGGGAAATAAACATGTAGGAAACGGATACAAAGTGGATCTATCCTAAACTGTAGAGCAATATGTGACCAGAAACAAGAAATTATTGAAAAATATATTATTTTATTTTATCAGCTAATTTTTAAGATATGAAAAAAGATTTTTTGAAAAAATATTTACACTAAACATACAATCATCAATAAAAATTAATACATTGAAATACTGTCAGAGTTCAGTTTTCAACTAATGTGGCTAATACTTGTGTTATGTCTAGATTAGATCAAACAACAAAGTATACATCAAAAGCTAAACATAGACAAATACATAGAAAAAATCAGTACATGATAGATATTAAATCATTCTACAATATAATTATGGCTAACATGGTTACAATCTCACGCGCGTTTCAGCGGACGCCTTCATCAGTAGCCATATATGTCTAAAAGAGAGAAATACATATTGAGACAGTATACAGATATTTTATGCACATATATACATATATATATTATCTGGGCACATATTATAGATCCTACTTATCAATTCTGTCTTACATTAGATCAGACCTCTTCAATTGTAAAATGATACATTCAATGACTTTAAAAACAAGGCCGCGTCACAGAGGAAAGTTGAAAGAATACAAAGAAGAAGATTAATGAGGATTCATACAGACAAGACTAAATCACCAGTAATAAAGAAAACTATAGATCATTGTGATATAGACCACCTAATGGTGACTAGAAAAAATGAAATTCAGTGACATACATATACCCAATATGTGTAATGATATTCTTCAGAAAAACAGGTCAGGAGAAGGGGAAAGAGGGTAAAAATACAGCTAGATTACCTCGAATGATGTATAATGAAATATCAGTCGACGGGGCTTCTTTGATTCATATCTTCTACCCCTATGATTAGGGATACAAGGTATAGTGAGAATCATTCCAAGTAGATGTGTGTTGATGAAAAATGAATAGAAATAATGCTAACCAAGATAAAGATTAAATGAAAACCAACCAAAGGGCTGTGGCTACTCGGTTAAGAACTCTGCTATTCATGAATACCTTGAAATTTGCGACCATGCTTCACAATAAGTGGTGATTAAATGAGACATCAGATCACATAATATATGTCTCCAGGATGACCAGCAGCTAATGAGAAAAACAAACCAGTAAAGATGCCGTTGAAAACGATAAAGCACACATCCAAAGACTATAACTCAAGAGAGGATGGAAGGCTTCTAATTATATGAAGACCTATAGATTACCTTAAATGATTTCCTGTGATTATAATGGTGTGATCCGGTACAAAGCCTTGAAGTTATATAAATAGATAAAGAATCTCTGGAGTAAAAAGTTTCATAAAAAAGGTCTAAATGCCATAAGAAGAGAAAAAACAAAACACAAATTCCATATTAGAGTGAAGGTTCAATCAAACGTTTAGTTCCATACGTAAACGGCCAACTATAGGAATATATACTTGGATATTTATATAGGCATAATTCTCCAAATTACGAAAAGAATAGAACACCGTCAGACATGTTTTACGAAATCGCCAGAAACTGTAAAAAACCAGAAAAAATAATACTGTAAGATTACCAGTTTTACCGTGGGCGATTGGTATGAATAGTTATCAAGATGTAATGGCGACATACCTTAAGACGGAGGTGAAGAGAAATATATATGGATAGCGAAAAAGGATGTATCACCATCAATGAGGTTTAATGAAAAACCTAAAAACGCAAAAGAAAACAAATTCGCTGTAAAGCGACTTTAAGATAAGTATAAGGCATGGATGATTTCCTAAAACGTCGCTGACATACCTCGATATTACATCTGTGGACCGTGGGCTTCACGTTCGTGCTGCATGGCCGTGTTGTGGTTGATGACTAGAAACGCCGAACACGAAATTGTGACACGGCAACCTTTAAATATACTTGTGCGTAACTGTCGTAGGCGATACTTCCTGATGGTGAGTGGACGCTAGCAAGCGGATGTAATTGCAAGAGAAAACGGACATGGTAACAGGTTCAAATGTGAGTGAATCACAGCCGCCATATTGGAATGTTAGAAAGGCTAAAGGGAAATGAACACCAGAAGTAAAATTCAGTATCGGATTACTGTCGATGGTTATGTTATATAAGCAGTACATGTATGCCCACAATTTAAAATTCGAAGTATTGAAGATACTAGTTTCCTCCTTAGCCGGTGTTCAGTTATATTCCAACTATATATAACTGTTGGCTGGGCAGGTTCCATATAAGACAAGATGAACTATGGATGCGAATACCTAACAAGATCAAAAAAGGTATCGCTAACAGTATTTGCCAAAAACTGTGAGGCCCAGAATGGGTGACATGCAATTAGAGATAAATAGCGTATGATCTGTAGTCCTATCACAGTGTCTCAAATTAAAGACTCGCAAGATCAAAATCTCTACATGGGGTCATGCTAAGCATTTTCAAAAGTACGTGGGCGCCAGAATAATAGTCAGTATAAAAAGTTATGACATGATCGGAATCTCTACATAGGATCATGTTGGGTACTATATGGGAATGTATGGGCACCAAAAAAGGTTTCTAGATGTTATTATATTTGATCACCTGATCCCAGGGGATCTCGTTATTTAATCCATTTTTATAAGTGTCCAAAGAATTGATCCAGTAGACCTCCCTTCTTTTGCGGATTTCCATACTTTGGTTGCCCGAATTGATGCGTATTTTTTCAAAAATGAACCACTGTATATCTTGGGCAGTGTGTTGTGTTTCCATATAGTGTTTGACTAATGGGGCTGCTGTCTTTTTGGTCCTGATGGCTGACCTATGTTCAGTTAAACGGGTGGCCATGGTACGTGAGGTCTCTCCGACATAACCTAGCTGACAAGGACATACCAAAGGGTATATGATGTTAGTTGTTTTACAATTAGTTAGCACTGTCGATTTAATGTGGATACCATTTATACTGTAAGTGCTAGCTTCTTCTCCGTCTTAAGGTATGTCGCCATTACATCTTGATAACTATTCATACCAATCGCCCACGGTAAAACTGGTAATCTTACAGTATTATTTTTTCTGGTTTTTTACAGTTTCTGGCGATTTCGTAAAACATGTCTGACGGTGTTCTATTCTTTTCGTAATTTGGAGAATTATGCCTATATAAATATCCAGGTATATATTCTTATAGTTGGCCGTTTACGTATGGAACTAAACGTTTGATTGAACCTTCACTCTAATATGGAATTTGTGTTTTGTTTTTTCTCTTCTTATGGCATTTAGACATTTTTGATGAAACTTTTTACTCCAGAGATTCTTTATCTATTTATATAACTTCAAGACTTTGTACCGGATCACACCATTATAATCACAGGAAATCATTTAAGGTAATCTATAGGTCTTCATATAATTAGAAGCCTTCCATCCTCTCTTGAGTTATAGTCTTTGGATGTGTGCTTTATCGTTTTCAACGGCATCTTTCCTGGTTTGTTTTTCTCATTAGCTGCTGGTCATCCTGGAGACATATATTATGTGATCTGATGTCTCATTTAGTCACCACTTATTGTGAAGCATGGTCGCTAATTTCAAGGTATTCATGAATAGCAGAGTTCTTAACCGAGTAGCCACAGCCCTTTGTTTGGTTTTCATTTAAACTTTATCTTGGTTAGCATTATTTCTATTCATTTTTCATCAACACACATCTACTTGGAATGATTCTCACTATACCTTGTATCCCTAATCATAGGGGTAGAAGATATGAATCAAAGAAGCCCCGTCAACTGATATTTCATTATACATCATTCGAGGTAATCTAGCTGTATTTTTACCCTCTTTCCCCTTCTCCTGACCTGTTTTTTGGAAGAATATCATTACATATATTGGGTATATGTATGTCACTGAATTTCATTTTTTCTAGTCACCATTAGGTGGTCTATATCACAATGATCTATAGTTTTCTTTATTACTGGTGATTTAGTCTTGTCTGTATGAATCCTCATTAATCTTCTTCTTTGTATTCTTTCAACTTTCCTCTGTGACGCGGCCTTGTTTTTTAAAGTCATTGAATGTATCATTTTACAATTGAAGAGGTCTGATCTAATGTAAGACAGAATTGATAAGTAGGATCTATAATATGTGCCCAGATAATATATATATGTATATATGTGCATAAAATATCTGTATACTGTCTCAATATGTATTTCTCTCTTTTAGACATATATGGCTACCTGATGAAGAGCGCTCCACGAAACGCGCGTAGATTGTAACCATGTTAGCCATAATTATATTGTAGAATGATTTAATATCTATCATGTACTGATTTTTTTCTATGTATTTGTCTATGTTTAGCTTTTGATGTATACTTTGTTGTTTGATCTAATCTAGACAGAACACAAGTATTAGCCACATTAGTTGAAAACTGAACTCTGACAGTATTTCAATGTATTAATTTTTATTGACGATTGTATGTTTAGTGTAAATATTTTTTCAAAAATCTTTTTCATATCTTAAAAATTAGCTGATAAAAATAAAATAATATATTTTTCAATAATTTCTTGTTTCTGGTCACATATTGCTCTACAGTTTAGGATAGATCCACTTTGTATCCGTTTCTACATGTTTATTTCCCAATAATGTTGTCACCCTGATGTAGGAAACACATTTCAGGGGTACCCCCTTTTTCCACACACAGCTTCGGCACCTCACCTCCAGGAGCAGGGCAGCCCAGCTGCATCGAGGAGACCTCACCCCCTGCACAGACCACACAGCAGAAAGCACCCACCATCCCGGCTGTCTCCCAGGACCCCCACGAACAACACATGGCCTTCCAACGCCGTGTGTTAGGGGGCCAGGAGAAGATGGCTGAACAGGTGCGGATGGGGTTTGACCTCATGGCAGCCAAACTAGATGCCATACGTGTGTGTCTAAGTCCCATCAGGGACTCCTGCCACCGTCACCACACTGATGACTGTGGACACCATTTCCTCCATCTCATCCAGCTCCTTCTGTGACGCTGGACTCCCACCTGGACTCCCACCTCCAGTCTGCATTGCTGCCTTCTGGTTGTTGCCGAGTTTAAATAAATAAATCTAAATAAGTTTCTGCTTGGTTTTGCGCTTCACATCATTCCAGCGCCTCTTGAGCTCTTCCATTGTCCTCCTCAGCACTCGGACTGCATTCACCTTGTCCACGATGGACTGCCATATTGCATTTTTTGTTGCCAATGACACAGTGGAGGTGACGAACAGTTGTTGATGGTGTTCTATCACCTCTGTTATCAGGATCCTGTTTTCCTGCGGACTGGACCGCGTCTTCCTCGTCTTCTTCTTCTCCTTGCCCTTCCCTGACCCCGAGGTCCCAGGCTGGTCCTCCGTGGGGCTTGTGGGGTTCTGGTTGTCCTCTGTACTTGCTCCGGCTACCTCCATTGTGCTTCGCAGTTGTTTTGGTTTTGTTTGTGGGGGTTTTTTCTGCTTTTATGGTGATTTTTCCCGCCTGACGTGTGTGAATTGCAGGCCTGGCGCAGCTTATCGCAGATTTTTTATCGCGGTTGGGCCCATCGCCACTTTTTTCACGTACGGCTTTAGATTTTTATTGCCGTCCCGGTAATTTTATCGCGGACATTTGACGCGTTATCGGGAAACTATCGCATGTTACCGCCGTGTTGAGAATAAGACGTTAACACGGCGTTATTTTCCAGCGATAGACGGCGATATGAATAATTGCGTTTACCTATTTTGGCGATGATTATCGCACGTTCTTGAGAATATCCCCCTATGTGTGGTCGAAAGCGCAGGTTTTTTTTTTTTCGAAAAGAGCAAAATAGCAACGTGCAAGCAGAGGGGGTACCTTTAAGATTCCGTAGCACCTGCATTTTTTGTACTTTTTACACAACGGTCCTATTTACCAATAATTTTAAGAGATGAAACAGAATGTTAGTTAATTTTCATCTCTTTTCTAAAATAATTTTATAATTATGATTGTGAATCAGATTTCGAAAATTAAAAAAGCTGTAAAAAATCAACATCCATACATGGAATCACCCGAGGATCGTACTCGAGAGGCCAACTTGGTTTTTTAAAGTTTTTTTTATCTGTAAAAAGTTAAACTGAGTTGCCGATCTATGTCCTAGTGAAAGTTTACCAGTTGATGTTTGACCAAAAAGTTTTTTTCTCCAGTGCAAGATAAGCTTTAGCGTATAGTGAGATATAATAAAACCCTGAGCGAAAATGTCAATATTTGAAGTTTCTTTATTCACCATACATTGTGTCCTTAGTGGAAAAGTATCAATGAGGGAGCACTGTTGAAAGGAGTGTAAGAGGGAATTTGAGAGGTCATATATCAGTGACTGCAGGGGCGCCCACTTGAACTCTGAATATTGCCATATGTTATCATTCAAGCAGAAGTCAGGGACCCCATATCCTTCAGTGCTCTAGGGTCCATGACACACGGTCAACGCTCCTGAGTGACTGGCTAAGTGTGGGTCAGTGGCAGAACATTAAAGTTCTTTGTGACTGACTATCATGTTCTTTGACTGATTGATATATTGTGCAGTCATTGTGAAGTGAGTGGGAAGATGCTTCCAGAAGGGGAGTGGGAGGAGAGTACATTTACATTTCATGTGTATTTTTGTGTTCCTGTGCAATTAGCTAATACAGAAGGAGACAAGTAAACAGTGGTGGGGAGAGTGAGATCTGTGCGATGCAAAGCTGTTACTAAATGCAAGAATCATATATCCTTCATAGTTCATATTAAGATGCTGTGTTTGTAAAGCCCTATTCATGGGAGCTTTCTGAATGTGTCTGGGAGTGAAGAAAGACTGTCTTCACAGACAAGGGCCCCCTTGGCGATTATGCAGATTGCACTAGTGCAGTTTTGAAACTCGCATTTGCACATCTCTTGCACCGACGACGACATGTTTTGGTGTACGTCATTCAGAGTAAATGTCACTTTTGCACTTGCAAATGGTGCCACATTTCAATGGAAGCAATGAAGCATTTGTCCGGCTGAAATGTTAGCCCAAAATAACCCCTACACCAGGGCGGTCCACAAGTGCAGTCTGTGTACTAAGAATAAGAGTGAACTTTGTTTTCTGACAATGATTTATGTGGATAGATAGTATGTGCTTTTGACTTCGTCTTAATGTTATTATCTTTGGTGCATGCATGTATTTGTGTACAGGTTTAAGTCAAAGAGTAATACGAATGCAGATGGTGGGGTTCACTGACTGGGTAAGCTACAACTCCCCCTCTCCTTTAAGAGCAGCAGCAGGAATTATTTTATGCAGATGAGTAGCCACTGAGAGCGACATTATTGGCATATTGGCAATATGATGTCAGTGCCTTAAGAGAAGGTGTTGGTGCCTTTTAGAAATTGGATTATTAATTGGGGTGGGTGACTACCCAACTCAAATTATAATAACAATCCTTCTCAGGGTGAATCCTTAAACTCTCCAAATTAACATAAGTCAACCCCCATGTAACTATAGCACAGCGCAGACAGGCTTAACTTAGGGCAATGTGTAAAACATGTATGCAGTACCAAAACAGTAATAAAGTCAGAACACAACACAATAGCAAATCCCAAACCAAATTAGAGAAATAGACATTTGAATAAATAAAGTGACACCAAAAAGTCAAAAATCCAATAAAGGGGACCTACATTATACAATTTAAAATAAAAACAGTGCCATACATCATTAAGCACACCAACTGTGGTCAATTCGTCATGGTAGACTAAGACCTAGTCATGATTTGAGGCTGACTACAATTGAGCGTGTGTTAGATACAGAAACCAGGTTCGACCACGTTGGAGGCTTAAATTAAGATTGACTCTCAAAAATGAAAGTAAAAAACGGTCGGCGGGGCAAGGGGGCAGGAAATAGCCAAAGAGGGATCCATGAGGTCAGTCCCGGTGAAGCCATTGGTTTAGGCGGGAAAAGCTCATAGCTGGTAAATTCAAATTTGCCAACCAGGGAAGTCCTCTCACCGGCTGGATTCTTTTGGCGCCTCACCTGTTCAAGATTTCTAAATTTGCACTTAGCCAGTTTTTAAGGAGATCTGAATCCTTCAGTGGTGCAAGGTTGCAGGCTGTAGTCATATGGAGTTTTGATACTTTCTTGCTGAATCGGGTTTGCTGCTGCGGAGAGGTTCTGAGAAAGAGAAACCTGAATCTTCAGCCCAACGGCAATGGATCTTGGGCGGATCGGCTTAACAGGTTGGTCCAGATCCACATGGTGGACTGAAGTTGAACAAGTTTTTAAGTCCCAAGTTTTCAGGGATGGTGGGAGAAGTCCAGCTACATACAGCCATGGGTGCGAGGATCTCTGAAACAGCACTTTGGGGTTAGGACATACTCCAGCAGAGGCCAATAGTAGAGCCCAGGTCAGGTCCAGTTGAACTGGTCAGCTGGGAAGTTGAAGGAGAAGGCCTCATGCAGCTTGTTGTGTCCCTGTAGCTTGAACAACATGTGAACCTGATGACCCTTGAAGTCCACTTCTTTGTTCTGGGTACAAGAGGGAGCAGGTTCAGTCCTTCAGGGCTCCTCTCAGGGCACAGACAGCGTCAAGTCCTCTTCTGATCTTCCTCAGGTCCAGTAGTGTTGTGAAGAGGGTGCCAGAGGAAGACACATTTATGCCTGAAATTAGCTTGTGGGTGGGGCTGACTTCTTCGGCTGTTCCCGGGGTAACACTACCTACTTTTGCAGCAGTTCCTGTCTGTCCTATTGCAAACAATCCTAAAGTGCACCTCACTTGCAAAATGCAAAATAGTGATACCCTTCTCTCATTGTGACTGTGTACTTACCCAGAAGTGTGGCCAAAAAGAGCAGCTCCTTCTCTATGGTCATTACAAACCAGTTTTAGGACCAGTTCTCCTCTCACTTGGTTTGGTACCTGCCTGACTGGGGAAATAAAAGAATGCCTCAGCTAACATTTGCCTGTGACAGGGGATGCCTCTTTGAAGTAAATTATGATCCTTGGCCCACACCAACTGGCCATCCTGCCAGGGGAATAAAAACACCTCTCCACACCCAGTCCTTTCTCTCTGCTCTGGGAGCAGTTTTCATACCTCATTCAGGGCCATTCACCAGCAGGGTGGCAGTTGAAATGTCAATGTAAAATAGCCTTTAGGAGTTTCAGGTAGGGAAAATGTAACTTTGTAAAAGTTACTTTCCCTTGACATTTACTAAAAATCCAACTTCTACCATTGAGTTGGGCTTTCAACAAATAATAAAAAGAGTTGTTAAGATAGAAGAATTAATATTCAATATTACTTCCCAGTGTTTCTCTGTGGACCAGACAACCTTCCTATATTGAAAATAGCTTTTGAGTGCTAGTAACCGTAAGGACATGTTTACATTTAATTTCAACATGTCCTCCTTTTAAATACCATGCACTCTGCCTTGTGGAGTACAAGGCCTACATAGGGGGGGCCGATGATCCCTCAATGCTGCCAGGGCATGGGAGGCATTAGTGGAAGAGTTGAAACATCCAGATCCCTCCTCCCTCGAGGAGCCACCAGACACTCCCTGATTACATGGGCAGCACTCTAGTACACCACATTGGGTTCCCGTTCTGAGGGCATGTAGCCTTCCCTAATATGGGGGTCTGTGGGGGGTTACATGAACTACATGGCAAATAACCCCATGGGGCACTATCCTACACCCTCTTGACTCCATGACCTGGAAAGTAAATGATTGCTGTCTTACGGTTGGTAACTGGTCCAGCAATGACACGCCTGGGGAGGGAGGGAAGAGGGGGGGTTTTATGTTGTTCCTTATAGTTAGGTCCGCAGTACATAGGCCAGGGGACCTTTGGGTACATAAACAAATGTTTCCAATCTTGTAATATCCATATTGATCATTGGGCTAGTATCATGTCACCCCAGGCCCGCCATGTGGGAGGATGCAATGGCTTTCAGATTAATTTGATCTATCAGAATTTGATTGTCCATTTGTTTCATATTGCACCAGAAACCTGGTTCTTCTTGAAAACAATATAAATTTGTTTAAAAAAAAAAAAAGAAAACAAGGCCTACATAGGAGTGATTTATTATTATTTAAAAGGAAGGTTTTGATCTGTCAAAAGGGTTTATTTTGACAGGTTGAATTGCATTTTTTACACTGGTACAGTCACGCTACAATGGTAGGCCTGTTGCACTGCAACTGTAGTGGATGGCACAATAGGTGCTGCAGTCAACTAATGGCATTTAACTTCAAAGCCCTAGGTACACTTTGTGGAACATACAAGGGACTAATAGGCAATTTAAAAATACCAATTAAGAGTATGCCAATTCAACAATTTTTAAGGAGGGAGCGCAAACATTTTGCTACCAGTTAGCAGAGGTAAAGTGCATCGAATTGCAAAGCTAGAAAAACAGATAGGGTAGAAATCTGAGGGGGGGGCATCACACAAAAGATGGTAATTTCCTACAGTGTTCCCAAGAATAATGTCTGAGGTCTTGAGGAGGGCCTGTGAATGGATCAGCTTTCTTGAGGATTACCTGCAGTTAGTTCATTAAACCTTGAAAAACAATACCTTTTCAGGCTTAGAGTGCAGCATAAATTATTCAAAAAGGGAAGCAAGGAACTATTTGAAATTCCCAAGTTTAGGTGGAGAGCAGGGGAGGAGTTGGCCTAATGGCTAGGGTGGTCGACCTCGAATCTGGGGAACTGGGTTCGAGTCTCGGCAATGACGCTGAACATCCTGTGATTCTGGGCAAATCACTTAATCTCCCCGTGCCTAACAAAAATTAATATGTCCTCATGTAATGCAACTGGTGCTATGTAAAGCGCTCTGATATCCGATTCGGGTCAAGTTCGCGCTATATAAAACTCTGTAAAAAAAAAAAAAAAACTGTGACACTCTGAATCTGTTCACCTCAAATGTTTGTTTTTCTAGCTACGTTTTTGGGCATAGGATTAGTGTAGTGTGCCATCCACGCTGAGCTCGAAAGTGACAAAGTCTTTTGCTGTTTTTACAGCAAATTCTTTAAACATTGGATTAGCTAGTGCTAACCATGCCGAGCTGCGATGACGAAAGCCTTTTACTACAGGCAGAGTATTACAGCTTTGGATTGGTAAAATACCATCCAAGCCAACCTGGAATAAATAAAAGCAACCCTGACGCATGTTTTGCTCTTGTTATGAGATCTTCTGAGAGGTATAGCTTTGTCCAGTCACAAGGGAGCACCCAGTATAAGTCAAAAGAATACCCTTTCAGGCCTAGAGTGCTGCACAAATTATGCAAAAAATCAAGCAAGGAACTCTGTGTAGTTCCCAAGTTTAAGTGGAGTGCCGCCCCTTTATAGAGCACCTTACAACACCAGCGAAACTCTCAATCTGTTCACCTCAAATGTATGTTTGATAGCAAAGTTCTTTGGCATAGGATTAGCGTAGTACCATTGATGGCGAGCTAGAAAGTGACAAAGTCCTTTGCCATTTTTACAGCAAAGTCTTTACGTTTTTTAAGTGTAGGATTAGGTAGTGCCATCCATGGCGAGCTGAAAAATGCCAGGCCCCTGGGGGGTGGGGGGACAATCTATTTAATAGGGGAGGGGGACGTGCAGCCGCCCCTTCCCAAGCCTCCTTGAAGTCACGGGGCCCCAACCCTGGGACTGATATGCAATTAAAATGGAGGGTGGCATGCATCCCCCCTGCCTGAGCCTCCTTGAGGGCCCTGAAACCCAGCCCCTGAGACAAATATGCAAATAAGGGGGGTGCAACCCCTGCTCAAGCCTCCTTGAAGCCCCAAGGATCCCCATCTCCAGGGTTGATTAACAAATTGAGGGGAGGGGGTGTGCAGACCCCTTTCCTTGAGTCTCCTTAAGGCCCTGGGGATCCCATCCTTCGAAGCCGAAATGTTGAATAAAGTGGCAGATCTACAGCAAAATTATAAAAACAAACCCCCTGGGGTGGGCCTGGTCCTGGTGGGTGGCGCAATCCATTTAATAGGGGAGGGTGGCATGCAATCATTGATAAAATCACTGCAACATCTGAAATTACATCATTGATAACAATACTATACATGGCGAGGGCATGAGTTTTCAGCTAACTATAACATCCCTTTAACCTTTGTCATTTTCATTGAAAGTATCAATCTATATCATTATCTCTCTCTCTCTCTCTCTCTGTATGTATATATATATTTATATAGCGAATTTATTCCTGGGCTGGTGGGAGGAGCAGGTTGTCTGGTCTGATGCCAATGATGTATACACCTGTCATATACCTTTATGGCTTAGGTATATAGATGATCTCTTCCTCATTTGGGATGGTGGAGAAGATTTAGCTAGGAGCTTTATTTCCAGTTTATCAATCAACAATTTAAATCTCAAATTCACATCGCATATGAGTCAAACTGAATGTGATTTTTTGGATATACATGTTGTGGTTCAGGGGGACAAATTGGTCACGGAGCTTTTCAGAAAAGAGACTGCAGGCAATAGTATTGTACATGCCTGTAGCCATCATCCCACTTCTCTCCTTATTAGCATCCCTTACGGAGAGCTGTTAAGAGCGCGTAGAAATTGTAGCACTGACTCAAGCTTTTTAAAGGAATCCAAAAACATGATAAGCAGATTCAGACAGAGAGGCTATTCTGAAAGAGTTCTATCTGTGGCTAAACGTAAATTTAACAATGTTAAACAAACTGACATCCTCTTTAAAGAACGAGATCTGGTGATACATAATGAAACTACAACTATTCCCAGAATGATCACCACCTTTAATGATAGGGCTGGCAAGCTCAGGTGGATCATGAAAAAACATTGGAGCCTTATTCGGGCTGATCCTGTGATAGGCACAAAGGTGGGTGCATCTCCCACTATAACATACAAGAGAGCACGTTCTTTGAAGGATAAATTGGTTAGCAGCCATTTTCAAAATGACAATAATGCTGGTTGGTTACAAAGCAGTAAAGGATTTTATAGATGTCAATCCTGTAAAGCCTGCAGATATAGCGTTAACAGCAAGAGCTATAAATTATCAAATGGAAAAGAAAAACTGATATCTAAATTCATCACTTGCACATCAGATTATGTAGTGTATAGTTTAGAATGTCCCTGTGGGCTTCGCTATATAGGGAGCAGCAAATTGTCTATCAAGAAACGTATTTTGGAACATCAAAGGTCAATAGTAAATCTAGACTTCAGTTACCCCGTGGCACGACATTTCTACCATAAACACAACAGTGATTATACGTTGTTGAAATACACTGGGATTGATCGTATCCTTAAACATATCAGGGGAGGTGATAGGGAGAAACAGTTGAGGATCTTAGAATCAAGATTCATTATTGACCTCAATACTAGAATACCATTTGGCCTGAATGAAGGGGAGGAGCTGGCTACGCATATAGGGGTATAATTCATCTGACCCAGATACTAAAA
Source organism: Calotriton arnoldi (assembly GCA_963921515.1). Lineage (NCBI taxonomy): Eukaryota > Metazoa > Chordata > Amphibia > Caudata > Salamandridae > Calotriton > Calotriton arnoldi. Next base: position 309,454 of record CAWUFW010004686.1, read on the forward strand.
TTAACTGTTCCTGTCTCTTAGGTTTTCTCCTATGATAAAATGATTATACATTGATGATTTTTTAATTCACATTGCATTCATATATCACTTTTTTATGTCACACTTAAACCTTGATTGTATTATTAGGGGATCTGTTGGTGCTAAGGGTATTTTTAAGGTAGACACTGTATACTTTGATATTTGTAAAATGATATGATATTGACATCATGAGGGCATTTGTCCTGTTGAAATGAAGAATGGATTAGTTGGATTTTCTTCCTTATTATTATTATTATTTTTTGTCCCCTACTTGCATGGTCCTTGGATTTGCCATCTATGGTAATTGTTTATATATGTACATAATAATATATATTGTGTATCACTATTTTTAACATATTTCTGTAAATAGGTGATGTGGTTGTTATATAATTTCACTATTTTTATTAAGGACAATGGATGGTATTATTTACACCGTGCTTAGCGTCTATAACATCTTGTAGAATGTGGCTTTGTTATCGGTGGCCATTTATTGATCAACATACCTCTTTTTGATTTGAAAAGATAGTTATCGGCGCTTTAACATTGTGATCAGAGCTATAAATAATTGATTATTAGATCTCTTATTTCAGATAATATCTCCATTTGGAGTTGATGAGCTTCAATATGCGGAAAGATATGAATTTGTTCCGCTTTATTTTGTAATATTCAACATCGTTGCTCTTGTTTATTATGTTTCTATAGCAATGGCCAATTGGAGTGAATGCTATGCGCGTTACATGTGTAATGACAAATCATTGAGTATTGGTTGTTATTTATTTCATTTAATTTAGATGCCACTGAGATTGCAGAATATCGCATTTATTTAAAATATTATTTATGAATTGCCACATTTCAAAGTTTGTTTATTGCCATGAAGTATTTTTTTACTTTCCATTATGACGTATGCGGATATATGGTGCAATACCTCCGATGCCCTTTGAACTTGACAAAGGCCGTTTCGGCTGAAACGCGTTGTTCGGTTTGTTTTCTCACTCGGAATAAACTACTGGTGTTTACTTGGTGTGCCGCCTTCCTTCTTTGGTTGGATTTTCTACATATATATACACATACATATATATATATACATACATATATATATACACATATATATTTATTATCTACTGGCGGTCGCCAGTAGATAGTTATAGTTAGGACCTATTTTCCATAGGAAATCCGCAACATTCTATTTGAAATAACTCTTGCGTCGGTTGACGAATCTTCACGAAATTTTCAAACTTTGTGGCCCGCTCCGGTCCGCTCCTATCCTGAAAGTCTCGGGGTGATTCGTCAAGCAGGGGCCGAGAAAAAAGGGGGGTCCCAAAACGTGTTTTCCCCATTCATTTTCCCATAGGAAACTTTAGCCACGGCTACAGCCCGAACTGCTGAACGGAATTACACCAAATTTGGCAAAGAGGTAGTTCTTGGTTCAGAAAGAACCCTGTTTGTTAAATGGTATAAATCCGTTTAGTAGTTCCTGAGAAAATCAAAAGGAAAATCACATATATATCTATGGCCGCGTCGGATTCGCACACCCTGAGCGCACCCTGCGCGCACCGTCCCGATCACGAGCTGCATGCTAATTGGCTGTCAAGTGGCTGTCAACACTCCAAATCAGGAAGTGTTGGCAGCCATTTTATGCCTCGGTAGAACCGAGGCACAGAAACAAGTGCGCAAAACGCACAAAGGGGGCAGGGTAGAAACACCCTGACCCCCTAGGTCTGCTCAGGGGGTCCCACAAGGACCCCCTGGGCAGAAAAAAGCATTTTTTTGGGGGGAAAAAATCGGCAGGATGCGCTTAGGGTGCGCGGATCCCGCCGAAAAAAAATAAATAAATAAGCGCGGTCTCCCGCGCTTCGTTGTTAATTGGCCCCCGGGTGGGCCAAGTCCCGGGGGCATGCGGGGGGTTCTGAAATTAATGAATGGGGGGCTGGCCCCCCCAAGCCCCGGGGACCGCCACCCCCCGGGGCTTTAAAAACAAATGGTGCGGGAGGGCTCTCAGCCCTCCCGCAGCCCCGGGGAACGCCACCCCCCGGGGCTTCTTTTTTTTATTTTCTAAGTACCTGTGTGGGGGGGCTCCACACGCCCCGGGGACCGCCACCTCCCGGGGCACTAAAGATTTAAATATGGGGGTCCGTTACGGACCCCAGAGCCCTGGGACCACCACCTCCCGGGGCTTTCAAGATGGTGGGAGGGGGCCGCGCGGCCCCTCCTGGAGCCCTTGATGGCCCTGGGGACCGCCACCCCCAGGGCCGGCTCCTGCAGTGTCCCGGGTGCCTACCCCGGGACACTGTAGTTTGCTATGGCAGGGCGGGAGCCTCGCGGCTCCCGTCCTGTCATAGCAAACTGCTTTGGTTTTGGAAGCCTGCTCTCTCTTCCAAAACCAAAGACAAATGCTTTCCACACGGGGAGCTGCATCTTAGCAGCTCCCCATGTGGAAAAGCAATGCCGGCTCCCCACGGTCCCCAACGGAGGGGGCTACAAGTGGCCCGGGAGGGGGGCCACGCGGCCCCCCTCCCCAAAATGTAATTTAAAAAAATAAATAAAACAAAGGCCGGCCCCGGGGGATGGGGTCCCCGGGGCCTTAAGTGGCCTGAGGAGGGGGGCAACGCAGCCCCCCTCCATAAGTTATTTAAAAAAAAAAAAGAAGGCCATGCCCGGGGGATGGGGTCCCCGGGCCGATTAAGGCCTCGGGAGGGGGGCCACACGGCCCCCTTCCAATTATTATTATTTTTTTTTAAAAGAGGGGGCAGGCCCTGGGGGATGGGGTCCCCAGGGCCAATAAATTAGAAAAAGAAGGGGGGCCACACAGCCCCCTTCTTAAAAAAAAAGACTGGCATCGTGCCGGAGCCCACGCCCCCTCCTTGCAGCACTCTGCAAACGCGCCAGGGGGAACGAATTCCCCTTGAATACTGGGGTTCCCTGGGGGCCAACTAGCCCACCAGAAACCTCCAGTATGCCCCAGGGGGCTGCGTTGCAGAGAGGTGTACAGAGGCCACGCCCCTTTTTACACCTCTCTGAATCGCACCTCTGTGGCGCTTTTTGGAGGTACATGGTGGGCTCGTTGGACTCCAGGGACCCTCAGGATTCAAGGGGACTTAATCCCCCAACTTAAAACGCGCCACGGGGCGCATTTGCACAGTGGTGAAGGGAGGGGGCGGGGCTTCAGGTGTCATGTGTGCAAACAGGCCCCATGGCGCGTTTTAAGATGGGGATTTAAATCCCCTTCAATCCTGAGGGTCCCTGGGAGCCAACTAGCCCACCAGGTACCTCCAGTAAGCGCCACGGAGCTGCGTTGCAGAGTGTTGTAAAAGGGGCGTGGCCTCTGAACACCTCTCTGCAACGCAGCTCTCTAGCGCATACTGGAGGTACTTGGTGGGCTAGTTGGCCCCTAGGGACCCTCGGGATTGAGGAGGAATTAATTCTCCAACTTAAAACGCGCCACAGGGCGTGTTTGCAGACATGTCACCTCAGGCCCCACCCCCTTCCTTCACCATTGTGCAAATATTCCTCTAAAATCAGCCGAACTACGAATTCCGATTTACTTACCTGTTATCAGGAGAGACCTCAGTGCTGCATCTTTGAGCCCAGTACTGATCCTGAAAAGTAATTTTAACCGTACTTACCAGTAACTTGAATTTCCTTCCATAGGCTAACATTGACTGGTTTCACTTGGAAACTCTATTAAGTGTGGAGTTTTGGAACTTTATAATATTCCTCTAAAATCAGCCGAACTACGAATTTCGATTTACTCACCTGTTATCAGGAGAGACCTCAGTGCTGCATCTTTGAGCCCAGTACTGATCCTGAAAAGTAATTTTAACCGTACTTACCAGTAACTTGAATTTCCTTCCATAGGCTAACATTGACTGGTTTCACTTGGAAATTCTTTTGTGTCGATTTTTGAAACTTACAAATATTCCTCTAAAATCAGCAGAACTACGAATTCCGATTTACTCACCTGTTATCAGGAGAGACCTCAGTGCTGCATCTTTAGCCCAGTACTGATCCTGAAAAGTAATTCTAACCGTACTTACCAGTAACTTGAATTTCCTTCTATAGGCTAACATTGACTGGTTTCACTTGGAAATTCTTCCAAGTGTGGAGTTTTGGAACTTTATAATATTCCTCTAAAATCAGCTGAACTACGAATTCCAATTTACTCACCTGTTATCAGGAGAGACCTCAGTGCTGCATCTTTGAGCCCAGTACAGATCCTGAAAAGTAATTCTAACCGTACTTACCAGTAACTTGAATTTCCTTCCATAGGCTAACATTGACTGGTTTCACTTGGAAATTCTTCCAAGTGTGGAGTTTTGGAACTTTATAATATTCCTCTAAAATCAGCCGAACTACGAATTCCGATTTACTCACCTGTTATCAGGAGAGAACCCAGTGCTGCATCTTTTAGCCCAGTACTGATCCTGAAAAGTAATTTTAACCGTACTTACCAGTAACTTGAATTTCCTTCCATAGGCTAACATTGACTGGTTTCACTTGGAAATTCTTCTGTGTCGATTTTTGAAACTTACAAATATTCCTCTAAAATCAGCAGAACTACGAATTCCGATTTACTCACCTGTTATCAGGAGAGACCTCAGTGCTGCATCTTTGAGCCCAGTACTGATCCTGAAAAGTAATTCTAACCGTACTTACCAGTAACTTGAATTTCCTTCTATAGGCTAACATTGACTGGTTTCACTTGGAAATTCTTCCAAGTGTGGAGTTTTGGAACTTTATAATATTCCTCTAAAATCAGCTGAACTACGAATTCCAATTTACTCACCTGTTATCAGGAGAGACCTCAGTGCTGCATCTTTGAGCCCAGTACAGATCCTGAAAAGTAATTCTAACTATACTTACCAGTAACTTGAATTTCCTTCCATAGGCTAACATTGACTGGTTTCACTTGGAAATTCTATTAAGTGTGGAGTTTTGGAACTTTATAATATTCCTCTAAAATCAGCCGAACTACGAATTCCGATTTACTCACCTGTTATCAGGAGAGACCTCAGTGCTGCATCTTTGAGCCCAGTACTGATCCTGAAAAGTAATTTTAACCGTACTTACCAGTAACTTGAATTTCCTTCCATAGGCTAACATTGACTGGTTTCACTTGGAAATTCTTCTGTGTCGATTTTGAAACTTACAAATATTCCTCTAAAATCAGCAGAACTATGAATTCCGATTTACTCACCTGTTATCAGGAGAGACCTCAGTGCTGCATCTTTGGGCCCAGTACTGATCCTGAAAAGTAATTCTAACCGTACTTACCAGTAACTTGAATTTCCTTCTATAGGCTAACATTGACTGGTTTCACTTGGAAATTCTTCCAAGTGTGGAGTTTTGGAACTTTATAATATTCCTCTAAAATCAGCTGAACTACGAATTCCAATTTACTCACCTGTTATCAGGAGAGACCTCAGTGCTGCATCTTTGAGCCCAGTACAGATCCTGAAAAGTCAATCAATCAATCAATCAATCAATCAATCAATCAATCAATCACGGCATTTATAGAGCGCGCTACTCACCCGGGAGGGTCTCAAGGCGCTGGGGGAGGGGGTAAGTTACTGCTCGAACAGCCAGGTCTTGAGCTGCTTCCTGAAGGAGAGATGGTCCTGGGTTCGCCGAAGGTGAGTGGGGAGGGAGTTCCAGGTCTTGGCTGCCAGGTAGGAGAAGGATCTTCCTCCGGCGGTGGCTCTGCGGATGAGTGGTACGGTGGCGAGGCGTGGCTGGTTGATCGTAGCTGGCGGGTGGGCGTGTAGAAGGTCATGCGGTCGTTGAGGTACTTGGGGCCCAGGTCGTGGAGGGCCTTGTGTGCGTGGGTGAGGAGTCTGAACGTGATTCTCTTGCTGACGGGGAGCCAGTGCAGGTCTTTCAGGTGTCCGGTGATGTGGCTGTGTCGGGGGATGTCCAGGATGAGTCGTGCGGAGGCGTTCTGGATGCGCTGGAGTCTTTTTGAAGTTTGGCTGTGGTTCCGGCGTAGAGGGTGTTCCCATAGTCCAGTCGGCTGGTGACGAGTGCCTGGGTGACGGTCTTCCTGGTTTCAGTGGGGATCCATCTGAAGATCTTGCGGAGCATGCGCAGGAGTGTTGAAGCACGAAGATGAGCCGGCGTTGACTTGTCTGGTCATCGACAGGGAGGAGTCCAGGATGAAGCCCAGGTTGCGTGCGTGGTCCGTTGGCTTGGGCGCGGTGCCCAGGGCAGGGGCCACCAAGAGTCGTCCCAGGCGGAGGGTGATGAGCCCAGGATGAGGACTTCCGTCTTGTCTGAGTTCAGTTTAAGGTGGCTGTTCCTCATCCAGTCGGCGACGTCTCTCATCCCGTCGTGTAGGTTGGCTCTGGCGGTGGTGGGGTCGTTGGTGAGGGAGAGGATCAGCTGGGTGTCGTCGGCGTAGGAGATGATGTTGAGGTTGTGTTGGCGTGCGATGGCTGCGAGGGGCTCATGTAGACGTTGAAGAGGGTTGGACTGAGTGAAGATCCTTGTGGAACACCGCAGATGACTTCGGTGGCCTCGGATCTGAACGGGGGAGGCGGACTCTCTGGGTTCTTCCGGCGAGGAGCAGAGATGATCCATTCCAGTGCTTTCTCTCGGATTCCGATGTTGCTGAGGCGCTTCACTAGGGTGCGGTGGCAGACGGTGTCGAACGCCGCGGAGAGGTCCAAGAGGATGAGGGCTGCTGTTTCCCGTTGTCGGTTAGGGTTCTGATGTCGTCGGTGGCTGCGATAAGGGCGGTCTCGGTGCTGTGGTTGGCCCGAAACCCGGACTGCGAGGGTCGAGGGATCCATTCGTCTCGAGGAAGGCGGCAAGCTGTCTGTTGACGGTCTTCTCGATGACTTTGGCCGGAAACGGAAGGAGCGAGATGGGACGGTAGTTCTTGGAGGTCGGTGGGGTCCGCCGTTGGTTTCTTCAGGAGGGCGGTAAGCTCGGCGTGCTTCCAGCTCTCCGGGAAGGTGGCGGTGTGGAAGGAGGAGTTGATGATGTCCCGGAGATGGGGGTGCGATGGTGGCGTCGGCTTTGTTGAAGACGTGGTGTGGGCAGGGGTCGGTTGGTGATCCGGAGTGGATGGAGTTCATCGTGCGGGTGGTGTCTTCGGTGCTGATCGGGGTCCAGTTGCAGAGGGTGGTGGTGGCGGGCGTTGGTTCGGCGGTAGGGTGCGTGGTCTGTGCGTCGAAGCTGTTATGTATGTCGGTGATCTTGCGGTGGAAGAACGCGGCGAGTGAGTTGCAGAGGTCTTGCGAGGGGTGATGTCGTTGTTTCCGGCGCTGGGGTTGGAGAACTCTTTGACGATGCTGAAAAGTTCCTTGCTGTCGTGGGCGTTGTTGTCCAGTCGTTCTTTGAGTGCCGACTTCTTGGTGGCACGGATCAGCTGGTGGTGTTTGCGGGTGGCGTGCTTGAGGGCGGTCCTGTTGTCTGTGGTCTGGTCGAGTCGCCAGGCTTTCTCGAGAGTGCGGCAGTTCTTCTTGGATTCCTTGAGTTCGTTGGTGAACCAGGGGTTTTCTTGCTTCCGGGTCTGCTGGGAGAGTTTTTAGTGGTGCGAGGTCGTCGGCGCAGGCGGTCAGCCACTTGGCGAGGTTGCTGGCTGCTTCGTTTGGGTCCGTTGTGTTGGTGGGTGTGTTCTGGCTGAGGGAGGCGGTGAGCTGCTCGGCGGTGATCTTGCTCCAGCTCCGGCGGGGAGCCTGTTGCGGGTGGTGGTGGGTCGCAGTCTTTCTGAAGCTGAAGTGGACGCAGCTGTGGTCGGTCCAGTGGAGTCCGGTGGCGTGGCTGAAGGAGATGTGCTTGCTGGAAGAGAAGACGGGGTCAAGCGTGTGGCCGGCGTAGTGGGTGGGCGTGTTCACCAGTTGCTTGAGTCCGAGGTTGGCGAGGTTGTCCAGCAGGGCGGTGGTGTTTCTGTCGTTGTTGTTCTCCAGGTGGAAGTTGAGGTCCCCTAGGAGGATGTAGTCGGCGGAGGGCATGGCGTGCGGGCTGATGACGGTTGAAGTAATTCTAACCGTACTTACCAATAACTTGAATTTCCTTCCATAGGCTAACATTGACTGGTTTCACTTGGAAATTCTTCCAAGTGTGGAGTTTTGGAACTTTATAATATTCCTCTAAAATCAGCCGAACTACGAATTCCGATTTACTCACCTGTTATCAGGAGAGAACCCAGTGCTGCATCTTTTAGCCCAGTACTGATCCTGAAAAGTAATTTTAACCGTACTTACCAGTAACTTGAATTTCCTTCCATAGGCTAACATTGACTGGTTTCACTTGGAAATTCTTCTGTGTCGATTTTGAAACTTACAAATATTCCTCTAAAATCAGCAGAACTACGAATTCCGATTTACTCACCTGTTATCAGGAGAGACCTCAGTGCTTCATCTTTGAGCCCAGTACTGATCCTGAAAAGTAATTCTAACCGTACTTACCAGTAACTTGAATTTCCTTCTATAGGCTAACATTGACTGGTTTCACTTGGAAATTCTTCCAAGTGTGGAGTTTTGGAACTTTATAATATTCCTCTAAAATCAGCTGAACTACGAATTCCAATTTACTCACCTGTTATCAGGAGAGACCTCAGTGCTGCATCTTTGAGCCCAGTACAGATCCTGAAAAGTAATTCTAACTATACTTACCAGTAACTTGAATTTCCTTCCATAGGCTAACATTGACTGGTTTCACTTGGAAATTCTTCCAAGTGTGGAGTTTTGGAACTTTATAATATTCCTCTAAAATCAGCCGAACTACGAATTCCGATTTACTCACCTGTTATCAGGAGAGAACCCAGTGCTGCATCTTTTAGCCCAGCACTGACCCTGAAAAGTAATTCTAACCGTACTTACCAGTAACTTGTATTTCCTTCCATAGGAATCCATTGTCTGGTTTTCAGCAGAAAAGTTTCAAAGTGTCAATTTTCACAAACTACAAATATTCCTTAAAAATCGCCTGTATGACTTAAACGCATTCTTTCAACTGTTTATAGGTGATGCACCAGTGCTAGATCCAGGATCCAGCACTGAGTAAGAAAAAGTAACGATAACACTACTTACCTGCTAAGTGAATTTCCTCCCATAGGATAACATTGGTGATTCTATGTGAAGAAGTTTCTAAGTGTCAACTTTTAAAATACAATAATATTCCTTAAAAATCACTACTGTAACCAAAACGCTTTTACTCAACTGCTTACAGGAGATGTCCCAGGACTGAATCTAGGATCCAGTCCTGTGGTTAGAAAAGTAATCCATAAAGTAACTAATTGCATTTAACTAGAAATTCACATTGAGCTCAATGTTGCATTGTGTTTGAAATTGTGTTGCCCATTGCAACAACTGTAACTACTGTACTTAAAAGTCTATTGCCTATTTGCAAAGTATTTAAACTAAAGTAATTCATTCTGAGAAAGTATATTTTGTAATGTAATGTATAATGTAATTACAATGTAATTTAAAAAATAAAATATCTAAAAATAAATAGTTTAAAAAATGTAGTAAATCAGTATCAAAAAATAAATATAACAATTAATACATTTAAAAATTGTCATTTACAAAACCTTTGAAATTCACTGAAAAAAACCATAGGTTTCAGACATGTTATAGTTAGGAATTAGCATTTAAAAACCTTTGAAATTCACTGAAAAACCATAGGTTTCAGGCACGTTATAGTTAGAAATTAGCATTTAAAGTGAGTGATGTCATCAGTGATGTCACTGACCATGTCATGAGTGATGTAATATGTGACGTCATCAGCAGTGCATTGTGGGGCGCGAGTTATAGTTAGCTGAACTAACTATAACGGGGGAATTTCACGGGTTTTGTACGAGTGCAATGTCCAACTACCTATAACTGTCCCTAAAACCTATGGTTTTTTCAGTGGATTTGTAAGGTTTTTTAAATGCTAATTTCTAACTATAACGTGCCTGAAACCTATGGTTTTTTCAGTGAATATATATATAGATATATATAGATATATATATATTTAGATATAGATACATATGTATTTTGGATACTTCTAGATAGAACGTTCTTGTGAGAGAATCAGTCTGGCAGTCTGGGATCCAGAGACCAGAGCAGGCAGATGCTATACCTCCAGAGGAACACTTTCTTTGAGAGCGTGGATTGTCTTGTTTCAGGCCATCAAGACCACTCTGATGAAATAAACTAACCCTGAGGAGCAGACAATTAGAGACTGACACCCTGGAATGGGTTCAATTAAGGAACGCCTGGATAGTGTGATCTCCCACACATACCCCAACTTTGAGAATTTGAAAATTGAGAATGGATTGGGTTCTAACAAGAAAGACAGCTACTAGCTAGGGATTACAACTTTGCATGCAGCATCGCTGTAGCACAGAGCCTAGTCACACTGATGAGACTCCATTTGTTCTCTTGAGGCATCTGTTCCTCAGAGTTTTTCTCAGTTGTTTAGAAATGTTATCCAGGTTTTACCTAGGCCATAGATCCAGGTAAAACAGACACTTCCTATCTATAAGAGGTGCACTGTTTTCTTCACAAGTAGCATAAGTGACAGAAAGGGTCTCTTCCAAATGGTACAGTAACCTAGCGTTTACCACACTGCTGTAGGAGTCAAGTGTCAGTTAAAGAAGATGTGTTAAGATCCAGATTGTCCACACGTTCAGGAAGGTTGTCAGGGGACTCTGGTTCCATAATGCTGAATGTCATTCTTGAACTCACACACAAGACAATGGGTTGTGTGAATTCCTTTATTACAGCCCTGGTGAATTCGAGGACCATGACATTATGCTTCTGTCCAATCCAACGGCCTTCTTTGGACTTCTCTTACAACATTGCAGTTACCTTACACTACACATAATGCTGTACAGTGGACTTACATCGTCAATATAAACCAACACAACCCAACAGAACACATGTCCTTTTTTTCTAAAAAAAACAAAAAAACATAATTTAACTTAACCACGCATAACACATGCACACTGAAAAAGATCCTGAAAATTTATTTTGATGATAGCACTGGCACTTTCACATGGATATAAAAGATCTATTGAACCACTTCTAATTTCAGTCATGTATGTGATCTTTTAATATCATGGGCCTCACAATTGCCCTACCAAATCTTCCAAATCTCATATTGTTTTGGACAGCTTCTGACCATCTTGTGCTTTTCTCGTTCTCACGGTCAGTAATTGGCCTCCTGCCATTCTGTTCTCCTCTGTACTCAATATTATCTCCAGCCTCCTCTATCCATCCTCCATTGGCCCTCCTACCATCTACACCATCCGTCAACCAGTCCTCACACCATATCGTGCATAAAGGCCTTGTAGCATGACTATAAAACAACTCAACCCAACATAACCACTCATAACAGTTATGCACTTACAATAAACCACTGGTTGTTGAGGATATATATATTCTTTTATATATGGCTGGCACTAAGAGCCTTATTCTAAATCTGGTTATTCACTCCTATGGCATAGCACTGTTGCTACTTTATTAATGAATTACAGGCTGCTTTCCCAGGCTCTATGAAAGCCTGCTGTCAGTGCGGCACTGGTTTTCTCTTCTATTGGACAGCAGAAAGGACAGCTTCAGGAGGGGGAGAAAAAGCTCAGAGGGTGGTGGTTTGCAGGCAGCCTGGTATATATATATATATTCTTAATTTGGGACTAGGGAGAGAGGCCAAGATATGTACAGCTCTCCCTTACTCCTCTACCTGTGTGTAGCAGTTGAAGGTTTGGGCAGATGATTTGGGGGTTACATAACATAAATTTATAGATGGGGAAGTGGGGAAAAAACATGAAATTGGACCAGATTTTCTCGAATCCTTGTGTTATTTCCCATTCTGGGGGAATTCATTTATAATCCCTGGTTATATTGTTGGGATAGCAGCTTGGGTTGGAGATTCCAGCCCTCCGGTATCACCACACCTATATTCAGGAACACATAATGGGGGTTAAAAGAGTTCTTGGTCATAGAAGATCTCTTAGAAAAAGTTAAGAAAAACGTTAATAGCACAATAGTATGTAAAATTGTAATGGAATCCTCAAGTAAAAATAGTAAGGATGCAAACTTAATATAATTTCATACCTCCTACATGCATATAATAAATTCCTAGTTACCATGAACAATAAAGGAGATTCTTTAGATTTTTACCACTTAAAAGTTCTGCTTAATAATGCTGCATATACAATTCTTATCCGTTTGTGACTCAAGGTCGGTTCTATGAAAATAACTTCCCTTGCATGTGGTTTTGTTGTATTTTCTATGCCAATGTTAATGTCTCTTTACCTTTTTCTGTTTATATATTTGCATGAAGGGCTGGGCTATGTTGTCCCATTGTTGAAGAAACATTTCTTTGGCATTAATAATATGGAGAACTTTGACTCACTACTGAGTATTTATTTCTGGTTTAGTGCATTGGAAATATTTTCATTCTTAATTATTTATAATTTTTTTCTTACATTCTGTTATCTACCTTTTGAATCTCATTTTAGCTCTGGCTTCACAGCACAACTATAGTAACATGTTTGATACTTTAACTAGAGAGTGACGCCTGGGGTAGCACTAGGTGTGAGATGAGTGAAACAAGGAAAGGAAAAGTCAAAAATTGCATGTTGACTTGATCTGTGCCAATATTGCAGTTAACATCAAAGATATGTTTCGGGTAGTGAGCAACTTCTTTCTGGTTCCAGAGATGTGCTCTAGAGTTTTACTGGGAGTGACCCCTCTTCATAGAAATTAGAAATGAGTGACGGTGCAAAAGGTCACAGAACCACTCTTTGGGACATTAGTTGTTGTTTGTTACTGCCATTGTTATGTTAAAAATATATGACAGTATTCAATTTTATTGGGTCCGTGTGTTGTCACTTTATTATTTTCTTTGGACCTTGTGATTTGACTTCCCTATATAGTGTCACATTTTATCAAACACATCTCATGATTTTTCGTTTTTTTAATAGTCTAGCCACAACGTGCTTGTAGTTTTTCAAGAGCTTGTTAGCAGCTCACACTACCTGTGGCATTATGGGTCTTCGAGCCACAGACATGGACGCTGAGTCTCTTTTCATCAGAATGCTATTGACCTCCTGATATAGAATTCTGGACTAATAGATACATTACAAATAATAAGAATGTAGTAATATGGAAAAGCCTTGAGAAAGCTCCAGGATGAATAACACCAGTGAGCGAAACATGTGATGGCTGCTAAGAAGTCCATCTTTTTTGGTGGAAGGCACTGAAGTGGGCATGTCAAGCCCTCCCCAAGGAGACTAGCAATGGACTAGCAATACATAGCCAAAATAATTCACTTAAAACCTTACGTGTGAAAGGCAATCCTGAAGGGATGAAATAATCTAATATTCACAATATTTGAAGGGTTGTCACATAGCAGAATAACATTGGGCCCGATTCACAGAACGAACTTAAGACAAATTCCTAAACTTTTTTTTTTTTTTATTGAGCAGAACCAAAAGGAAACAGCCAATTATTTACACATCACAAAAAAATTTACACTATAAACAAACCACATCCTGATTCAACACATAATACAAAAAGAGAAAAAAAGACATCATAATCAAATTAACAATCAGCAAAATAATCCCAGTCCCTCGAGAATTTCTTAATTGCCCCCACCCGCTTTGCATAAGCTTCTTCAAAACATTTTGTACGTTTCATTTTACTCAGCCATTTCTCAAACAAAGGTATTTCCAATGATCTCCAGTTTTGTAAAATCAATGAACGGGCCACCAACATAGCGATAGCAAGAAAACGTCCCTGAGTTTCAGACAGTATAACCTCCCTAATACCTATGCAGAACAGAGCAGCTTCTACTGAAGGTTTATAAGTTTTCTTAATTGCGCCACTAAAGTATACAAATATTTTTCCCCAAAAACTTTTAACTTAGGGCAAAGAAAAAAATATGTCGCCATCCCCTTCTGCCAAAGTACCACAACAAAAGCAGCTATTTATCACCTCTGGATATATTTTATTTAATGCTTCTGGAGTGTAATATACCATCCAGTTGGCAAAAAAAGCCATTCTTTTATAATTAGCAGCTCTCAAAGCCTTATTACCTAAAGATGACATTTTTTGCCATTCATGATAAGAAAAAGCACATTGTGTATGAGCTTCAACTTTCTCCAACATCTTTAACACCAAGGGAGATTCATCTTGAAAATTCAATAAACTCCCCACTCCAGATAATCTGGAAATATATAGTGCAGAAGCAATTTTACCAGGGGGGATGTTAAAAATAAAATTATATTTTTCAAAAATTAATAATTTGAATACATTCAAAAAAGAAGGTTTATTGGGACCCAAACTTCTAGCCTGAACTTCTTCCCAGGTAATCAGCCTGCCCTGAATGCCCAATTGATACAAAACCCCAAGCCAGAGTTATTCCATTTTTTCAATTGAGTAGAATGAACATACAAGCCTAAATCTCGACACTCGATTAATTTCAAAGAAAAGAACCCCGAGAAATCCCGTTGTTTAAAAACAATACGAAGTCGATTTGAAAAATCTAATAATATTTTATATCGAGTTCTCTTTGGGAGTTTTGAAGTCTTTAAAAAGTAGGGAGTTGAGTTCCGGCCTCTTGGATCATCTTGCTGATAAAAAAGTTATCAACCTGATAAGGTTTAGACAACAAACATGCTACATAATCAAAAAGTGATGCATCATAATATAAACGAATATTTGGGAGTGCCAGCCCACCCAGCTGAGTATCTAATTGCAGAATTGGCAACTTGACTCTAGCAGTCTTTTTATTCCACACGAATGATCTAATCATAGCATCAATCCCTTTAAAAAACTAACGTTAACCTTAATCGGAATGTTTGTAAACAAAAAAATCAAAAGGGATAAAATAGACATCTTAATTAATGCCACTCGTCCTATCAAAGTCAAAGGAAGATTAGACCATTGATTCAACAAATTCTGAATCTTAATACTGGTGGCTTCATAATTATTCTTAACCAGTTCCCCATATAGACCTGTAACATAAATTCCCAAATACCGAATGGGATCAGTTGTTCTTACTTGTTGTTTTAATTCTTCTGGAAGGCATGCCGGCCCCGAATTTAACATTAAAATTTCAGTTTTGGAGGGATTAATTTTATAGCCCCCTATTTGTTCGAATTTCATAAATTCCGCCAATGTGGACTGTAAATGTAACTTTTCTGGAGCTAGGTATAAAATAGCATCATCAGCAAAAAGTTTCAGTTTTGCCATTCCTTCAATGGGGGCTCTAATGTTGCTTTTAGCTCGTAATCTAATAGCAAGAGGTTCAATAAAAAAAGTAAACAAAGAGGTGATAAGGGACAGCCTTGCCTGGTCCCACGATTTATCTTTATTAACCCTGCTTGATCCCCGTTAACTATAATCTGAGCCTGTGCCCCCTGATAAATATTTTTAATCATGGTTATTACTGATGGTGGAAAACCAAACCTAGAAAGTGCATAAAATAATGAATCCCAATTAACTAAATCAAAGGCCTTTTCTGCGTCTACCATCATGATACAAGCAGGAGTCTTATTAATATTGAAAAAATCAGAGCTTGAATCAAAAAACGGGTATTGGTCGACATCACTCGACCCACAATAAACCCCGTTTGATCACCATGAATTACTTCCTTCGCTGCAGAAGTAAAGCGCAGTGCCCAAATCTTCATGAAAATTTTATAATCGGTATTCAATAAACTGATTGGACGATAAGAATTCAAGTTATTGGAGGGTTTACACTTTTTTACAAAACTAACTACTATCGCTTTTTTAAATTCAGAAGACACCACCCCACCCATTTTAATATAGTCAAATAACTTTGCCAAAAAAGGGGTCAACTCCTTCACAAAACATTTATAGAGTTCACTCGGGAACCCATCCTCGCCACAAGCTTTTGCTCCCGCCAAAGAATTAATAACTGCCGCTATCTCGGTTTCTGTAATTTTCATCTGCAGCGTCGTCACTAGATTCTGCGATATTTTAGGAACTTGAAGTGAAGCAAAATACTCCTCAATCAACTCAAAATTAACCGAATATTTAGTGGTATAAATTTGTTGAAAATGATTGAAAAATATTCGAGGAATTTCAGCTCTATCAGTAACTACTGTGTTGGATTGGGGATCCATTATTTCTACAATGCAGGCGGATTCTTGTCGAGCCCTAGTTGACCTGGCAAGCATCTTGCCCACCATTTGACTTTCTTCATAGACCTTCTGAAAATAAGTCTGGGAGCTATTTATTTCTTCTAAAATAAAAAAAATCTCGTAAAGCCTTCCTAGCCTGTTCCAGCTGAGTTCGATTTAAAGAGGCCACCGGATTAGCAGCATGGGTTAATGACTGCTGGAGTTGTACTATTTTATCTAAACGTTCCCTGATTTTCTTGACAGTGGCGGTAATCATCTGACCGCGGGCTGCAGCCTTAAAACCGCCCCAGACAGCAAACATATCAGCGGTCCCTTCATTAATAGAAAAGTAATCTTTTATCCAGCCTCTGAAATCATCAATCCAGACTGGATCTTGCAAAAGAAGGCGGTCCATCTGCCACTTGGACCTACGCTTTTTAGCAAAACCCAATTCTAAACATACTTGAACATAAGAGTGATCAGAGAAAGCATTAACACCAATATCTGCATCTCTAAGAACCAGAGAGCGTGACAACAATAAAAAATCGATTTGAGATGCAGTTTGATGTTGGCGTGAAGAGCAAGTATATTTACGAGCGGTTTGATTTAGAAAACGCCATGCGTCAACTAACTGAAGATCATCTATCAAAGCATCAAAAAGCTTCTTTGTTTTGGGTTTCAATTGTTTTTCCCTCTGTTTGAAGTATCCATGTTTAAATCCTGAATATAGTTAAAATCACCCCCAAACACGATTTGCCCAGAAACCCCCATCAAAAGTTTATAAAGTATACGTAAAGCAGATTCGTCATCAGATATTGGCCCATAATAACTAACAAGATTCAGAAGCTGGCCATTTAATGACACCTGTACCCACATCCACCTTCCCTGGGGATCTCTTTGTTCCTGAAGAAACACCCAATCGAATTCACGAGAAAAATATATAGCCACCCCCGCATTGCAACACCTGCTGAAGTGAAAAATACCCTTGAAAACATTCCTGGAATATAACATTTTGGAGTATTAGATTTCAAATGAGTTTCCTGTAAAAAAAGAATTTGAGGTTTTAAAGTAACTAGCCACCTAATCAATCCACCATATTTACGTATATTCAAGAATCCATTAACGTTGACAGAAAGAATTTGGCAATTACTGGATGAACTCATTCACAAAGTACAAAAAGATCAAAAACTCAACGTGCTGCAATTCTATTCTGAATTGATACCTACACCATTTAGCGCCTTCCTTATAGTACCTGCTCATTTTTCCAATTAACCACAACCACCCTAACCCTCCCACAACAAAAACCCTCCACCCCTTAGGAAATGTGGCTGTTCCCGCTGTCCACATACTCCACCCCCCCAAAACACATGCTGGTGCCCTGATATTGCACCACAGAGTGATCTCCCCCGCAAAAACGAGTCTTCAAAAAGAGAGACTCTGCAAAATCTTTGAATCACCAAGTCACCAAGTCAGAAATGAAAAAAAAAAAACCCCAACAGAGAGAGCAACCAGTCAATTATCTTCAAACAGAGATTGTCTTCAGCAGCTCCTGTGCTTCTTCTAGACGAGTAAATAAATGAAATTTTCCATGGACAAGAACTTTAAGTTTTGATTGTTGTGCAATCGAAGCTTGAGCCCCTTGAGCTTTAAACAAATATAATAACTTGAGAAACTCTTTCCGTCTTCTAGCTGCTGCTGCCGACATATCAGAAAAAACTCTGCACTTTACTCCATTTTCAATTACAAACTGTCTCAACTGAATTGCCATAGTCAGGACTTTTTCCTTTACACGATAGTCCGCGAAGTTAACAAGTATCGTACGGGGGAACTTTTCATTTGGAGGTAGATGAGCAGGAACCCGATGAGCCCTAGTTAGTGTTAAGTCTCCCGCAAAATCAGGTAACACAGTCTTCCTTATAAATGTTTCCACCCACTTAAGAGTGTCACCCCCTTCAAGCCGTTCCGGAACACCAACTATCCGAAGATTAGAACGGCGGGAAAAATTCTCAAGTTCCTCAATCTTGTTCTCCATGGTTGATTTTTCGCGGGACACTAAATCTGCTTGTTGAAGAACACCAATCATTTGGTCCTCTAGGGTTGAAATCCTCAACTCAGCATCATGGAGACGACCCGGAAGACTGGCAACTGCTTCCTCTATCTTTCCCAAACGTTGCTGAATCGATAGAATTTCTAACTGTTGTGTTTTCCTCATATCTCTGATTTCCTCAAGAATCATATTTAACATTGTTTTAATATCCATTTGGCATGAGACCGCCTTTTCATCCTGGAATACAAAGACAGGCTCTTTGGTTCCTTGTTAATACCCACTTTTATCTAAATCGGCCCAGACGTCTAGTATAATAGAATTACTTTCCGGTAAGGCTTGGGACCCTGGAAGAGCTGAGAGCTTTAGTTGTTGTACCGAGGGCTGCTGACCTTGCTTATCTGGCTGGCCCAGAGCCTGGGCCACGGTGGTGCCATTTGATTGGATTTGAAGAGCATTCAAACTGGTATGGAGAAGAGAGAGCGGAGATTGAGGGAGTGGAGTCGCAATAGCCATTGCCATAGTCGCTGCATTAAAAACAATGGGCCCGATTCACAGAACTAGCTAAGACAAATTCCTAAACTTACTACCATTTTGGTATTCACAGAAGGCACTTACTCATTTTGGTATTCACAGAAGGCACTTACCCATTTTGGTATTCACAGAAGGCACTTACTCATCAATGAGTAAGTGCCTTCTTTGCATACCAAAATGAGTAAGTGCCTTCTGTAAATACCAAAATGGTAGTAAGTTTAGGATTTTGTCTTAGCTAGTTCTGTGAATCGAGTCCATTGTTTTTGTGTATGGTTGTTCAGCGAAGGGGAAAATCAGTGACTGTTTTCTGCATTGTGTCCATTATATCCTTTGACAGTCATTAGCCTTCCACAGCTTGCATACAAAAAAACACAATATTTTTAATGGCAGCAATGCAATTCATGGAGTACATCTTTGCTCACCTTGCTGGTATTTGTATTGGATCTTACTTAGTACATTTGGAAGTCTGACATACAATTGAGATGTTTGTAAATTAACCTATTTCCATTTGGCAAAGTTCGCTCTGGGTTCAGCGGGGATGGACTGTTTAAATACCAGTAGTGAAAGTGATATGTTAAGTTCTATATATAGTAGAGGTGAGTGTGGCTTTTACACCCCTAGGTCTTTCGTAGATTACTTTTTCCCTGCAGCAATCAGTCTATTGAAGATATTGGTTTGTTGCTGTGCAGAAAACGACTTTGTGCATCTTATAGAGCTCTTCAGCACTGGGTTTCCCAAAATGTATTTTTGTGACTGGGGCTGCTGATGGACCGTGTGGATACGGGAAGCAATAATTGCATCTGATGGAAAACTGACATTGATTTGTGTTGTTTTGTGTAGTGATTTTTCTCACAGCTAAATTTACTCCCTCCTCAGTGTCCATAAAGCCACTTGCCTGGGGCCCCCACTGCAACGTCATGAAACTGGAGTTACCCTCCTCTCTCATTGAATCCCTACCCACCTTTTTATTTAACCTTTCCTTGAAATTAATTCAGCCTGAACATCCAGGTAAAGGGCTGGAAGGCTAAGCACAGCTTCCCTCTTTGGGTCTAGTAAAGTCAGACCCTTACCCTGGTCTCCCCATAGACTTCCCTTACCTCTATGGCCACCTTATGTCACTTCTCTTTCAAGTTCCTAATCTACCTATATCTTTCCACAGGATTTGTCACCATCTTAATCTCTCCTAAACCTTTGCATTTCCCACTCTTGTGAGTTGGACAAGTTAACTTCTGACCATAGTGGGTTGTATATTCCCTTTCCTATTGGTTTTTTCGCTCCCGGGGCCACATGCTATGCCTGGTTGCTTAATGCCGGGACCACTGGAACTATGCGAATGTTGCATGGTTATAGATTTGTCGCATTTGTCACAAAATCCATAATTTGTTGCATAATCTGCAGATTTTAACAAAACAAATTTGTTTCTAGCTCAAACGGTTCAAAAGATACTGAAAACGCAGCAACACTTATTGCTGCGTAGGGGAAGGCCCTTTGCAAGGGTTGACTGTTCACCTTTCTGTTGCTTATTGCTATATTTTGGTGTTAAACTGGTACTAATGAGGTGCAACCAATGCTCTGACAGTGTTTACAAGTTTATAAATGACAAAATATGAAAGTAATGCTATCACGAATTGTGCCACATTATGCGGCATAATTTGCCTTTTCTTGCCGCATAATTTACTCAACCCTACCGCATAATTTTGTCCTCCCTTCCACATAATTCCAGTGGGCCTGCTTAATGCCCATCCCTTTATATTGCTGATTACTCCCTGCCATCCCTTTCTGGATTCCTCAGAGCAAAATTATAGTGGATTGCATAATCCCATTCTGATGTGTTTCTCCTCTGTCTCCATCTAGCTGGAATGCCAAGGCCTGTTATGTGGCTAGCTGCTTAATGACTACTCCTGGACTCCTCCCTGGAGTATGCCTAGATGAAATACCATGATGGGTTGTATAACCTTCATTTCTTTGGATCACTCTTCTAACACTCCAAGCATACACTATGGCTATTTGTAAATTGATTGCTCCTGTACCACTCTTGGGTGGACCCCTCTGAGCATGTACCACATTGGGTTGCTACTCTGCCACTCTTGAGTGAACACCTCAGGGTTACACAGTGGCTGGTTGTATAATGGTTGTCATCTGCTGCTCTGAAGGGAATCCTAAAAAGACAAAACCATTGCAGAATGCATAATACCCACTCACTGTCGTTCATAGGTGAACTCCTTAGACATATGATGACGTTTATTATAATGCTAACTCCTATGGCTGCTCCTCATTGAACAACCTCTTCATGTGAGTTGCTCCTCTTTGCACCTAGGTGGAGTTCTCTGGAATGAAATGTGGCTGCATATTATCTGCTCTGTTTTCACTTCAAGGTTGACACATTAGAGCATATACTATGGATGGTGGGATAATGTCCATTCATATGTGTTTCTACCTACTGCTTCTTGTAGACTCCGGAGTATATACTGCAGCTGATGAATGATTGCAGCTCCCAATGGGACACCTCTTCAAACCTGGTGGGTATGTCTTGTGCTTCATTCTCAATGTGGTTTAATCTATATGATAGAGCCTGCACAATAAATGGTAGGTGTCTGCATGCACAACCCTACTATTAAACTTGCTAATGCACTGCTACATGTTTGCTGCAAAATAGTCTCAGCAGTCTCTGCATACATATATGACACTAATACCCTTCCACCCAAAGCCACACTACACCCGCACATTTTCTGAACATTTATATATCTGCTGATACTTGCACTTGTCTCATTCATTTTCACTTCAGTTCATGGCAATGCATAGGGACAACGCTCAATAAGAGCACAACTCTGATTCTCATGCACAACACTGACACAACACTTTCATCCAAAGCACTCCCACAGTGTAGCATGCAGCCCATCAACAAATAGGATTTAGAACGTCATCAGGGGCATGAAGTACTATATAAATGCAACTACAATCATTGTTAACAGGAACTAATGAAGTAGTAATTTATTCCTGATTTCTGCTCAGTGGCATGCTTAGACGTGCAATGCAGATCACTCTCACTAAAGTTTGTTCCCAATATAGGCACCACAAGCATGTAGGACACATTGCCTGCATCCAACTGTACTCAACACTGTAACATTGTAGTAGGTCTGTGCCTGTGCCTATGTGTCTGCCCTCCTATTCTTTGATGTTTGGAACTATCATTTGTGGCTGTGTCCTCTTCCATGCCCTGCTGCCACATGACACCCAATTCAGTTAAAGCTGGACCCGGGGGAGAGATGCCCCCATGCAGACATCTCTGTTATCCTTCCCGTAATCATCCTATGAACCCAATATCTCTTCCATTTCCTCTTACATCCTCATGCATTAAAGACTACACTTCAAAGTATACCATCTTGCATTTCCAACTGTCTCATTTAATCTGGGAGCAGCAAAAATGTTTGTCTCAATATTGCATTTTTTGTCACTGTTTTGTGATGTTTTTGCAATAACATATTTTTGTATGTTTTTTGTATATGTTTTTTGCACAGTTAACACAGTGACCCATTTAGTTTTTGAAACACCTAGGGGGGTTGTTGTTTCCTATGTTTTTGCAACAGTACAACCCTTCACTAATAAAAGGGAGACTTGATGGTTGGGCTATGTAACTTGTTCACCCTGAATGAATTGATAGATGGAAATGGTTGAGATGCAATTATATTTGGGTGGAGGATAAATATCTAATGCAGGGGGAAATGTGGTGATGCTTGACAAGTTAGAAGGATAATGCTTGTATTGAATGAGTACATGGATTGAAGGTGCATGATACATGTGGTAGCTAGAAAAGTAGGCAGACGTGCTTCTGAGGACATGTACTTCTAGGTGAGTGAAAGTGAGTGAAGAAGGAATTATGTCACAGCTCTTACCCATGTGGATTTTGATGAATTTTGAGTGAGGGATGACATGTTTTACAGTGTCAAAAGTGCAGCAACTTAATCCAGCGAGTACGCATACGGAATGATGCTATTTTGGTATTCACATAATCATATCCTGTCTTCCTACAGCTCTCTTGTGTTCAGCAGTGATATTCTCTGCTCTTTTGTGCATGATGTTTGAAGATATGTGCAATCAGGTGATCAGTGTGTCAGAACATTCCTTATTGCCCTACTGCTACAAGCACACATCATCCATCACAAACATTATGTGCATGCAGTAGATTGTACCCAAATGTGTGTCATGGATTGCCACATGTGCTTGCCCCTGTTCCCATTCACACATAGTCCTGGGCATTATTGGCCAGCCCTTCCAATCCTTGCTCAGGGCATTGCCATTCAGCATGCCATTCTTGCAGGTGTGACAGGATTCGTGTCGCCCAAAATATTAACTGCCACATGTGTGTTGCTGAGTTGTGCCCCCCATTACTAGCAAAACATATCCTGTCTCCATAAGGGCACATCTGAGTGGTAGGCTATAGTGGTGTTCATGCATCCACAGCAGGATTTCGAGGGTCCCAGGATTTGAAGATCTACTGCAGGATTCGAAGATCCTGAGATTCAAGGATCTACTGCAGGATTCAAGGATCCCGCAGTCTATAAAAGCCACACCCAGAGCACGGCCAGGAGGTTGTCTTCCCACCTTGTTAATGAGAGGAAACCTCTGCTTTAACTCTGCTCTTCATCTGTGTTCTGCTGCTTGAATTATGCTCTTTCATCTATGTTCCCGGCTCTAAAGCTCAGACAATTTTCTCAGAAGTTTTCATCATGTGGAATATCTTGGAATGTCTTCTGCAGTGTCACTTCAAAAATTCAAAGAATTACCCCATGCGATGGGAACTCTTCTAAGAATTTCCTTGCATCTTTGGAACTCCTCGCCCTCTTCCAATGCTGTCTTCAGAGGCCTAAGGCTACTGATTAGCAAGGGAAAGTTATATTTATTGGACTTATTGGATTGTGAAACTACTGTTGGATTCTTAAACTGCCCCTCGCACATGTGTACTGGAATTCTGTGTCACCTTCTCAGTTTTGCTGTCTCTTGTGATCCAGTGCGGCTAATATAAATTGCTCCTTAGGACACCAATCCAGAAAAACACCTACACAACCTTTGTCATTTAAAACTTATGTCGGTGGGGCCCATGACACCGCATACATACATTCATTCAATTTCTGGATTAAACGCTAAGGAGAATGAGCTGCTGGACAAACGGGATACCTTGATAAATCTGACAGAATAATAATCTATACATTATATACATTATCTTTGGATCCTGTCGGTTCTAAACATCAAGGAACTCCGCGATTCGGGCAATGGACAAACTAGTAGAATTAGTTGATGGCGATTAAGACCAGCTCAATCACAATTAAAACCTTTAACTTTTATAAATCATAAATGTATTAAAGAACCACAGACTCAGTTTAGAGTTAGAATATAATTTTATCTAAAATTATTCGAGCAAATAAGCGAAATTCTTTATTATGTAAAACATTTAGAAATATCAATAAACATTTTAAGAAAGATCTTTAGGAAAGTGAGAAATTATGCATTACCCTCGGCCATGGGCCGATGACAAGAATGGTTCACCAAAGGAAGATGAACCGCAGATCACAGGATAAGACTCCCAAACTGACTGACTGTCCCGCTAACCTCCTTGGACGCAATCACCTCCTGGGCAAATCCCCACAACGGTCTCGTTCCTTCCCCAGTCAAAGTTCAAAGTCCAAAATGACAGAGTCTCTCGCAGCATCAAGGTGGAAAAATGAAAAGCAAGCTTTTTTCACAACGTCAGAGCAGACTCTCTTATATCCTATTTTCTGGCTCACTACACTTAAAAGTTGCAATCCTTGGGGGCAAGAATCACGCTAATTGGTCCATCGGAGGGGTGGTGATGGTCACCTCATCGCCCTCCTTGTTCGAACCGGTTTGGGGACAATAAAGTACACAATAAGTCTCATTATCATGGTGTCAAAAAGTAGTCCAATTTGTTAATCCATTTTGTAACAATCTTCGATGGTCACACATTAGTTCATCCCCTGTCGCTCGTCTTTTCCATCCGTTCCCAGGCATATATGCTGAACACTTGGCACGCTCCTCATTGCAGTTCAGATTGGCCTTGACATCTCTCACTCTGAGCACAGGCCGCATACACGTCACTTGAGCTTTCATACTGATTCTGCGCAGGGGCCATCTTATTCAGCGCATGCGATCTCGTCCTTTCCAGCGGCCATTTTAGAAGCATGGCCTAGCAGGCCCGAACGAAACTAGTATAAGAACAAACACAATAGAAATTAAAATATGGAAAATAAGCCTTTCTGTTTACCACCCGCCATTCTAAAGACCCGTGTTAGATATTACCTAGTAGAAGCGACATTTAAAGCCATTTTACTTACCATCTGCATTCTTTGCCACAATACAATTCTATTACGCAACACAAATCATGCAATTCACTCTAATTACTACGCAAATCACAATACTTACGTTAATTAGCTTCACATTTGTAAATAAATTAGATTTTGCAACACTTAGCAAATTGCCCACGTGTAATGTCTACTAAAAAGGTGTATTTGTTGGTTAATTCATGCATTTCAAACGGTTAGTATCATTAATGGTTATGGGGTCATTAATTTCCAAGGGGTACAAAAAAGTTTCGTTTCCCCTGTTCCATCAATTCCCCCCTTTGGTGATTTTTAACAACACCACTAAAACCTATCCCTACAAATTTATCAGATAAATGTTTCTTGTCCACTTGCATTTGTTAATTTAGACAATCGTGTTCTTTTCATCCTGTCTTTTAGACCTTTTGTACATGTTCTCTTTAAACTCTTCCAATTCGATCTCTCCCATCTCCCGCTCTCTTACTTTATTTTTCTCGTTTTCTCTTTTTGCTTTATTTTGTCTTTTTCTTCTTTTAACACACACATTCGCTAATCTCAATATTGATATTATCACTATTACTAAGGTCACCGGAATTAGTATTTTCCCAATAAGAGAACTACCTATTTCTGTGAACCATTTCTTCATTGAGGAAAAACTCTTACCAAGTCTCTCCCAAGCACCTTCAACCTCCAGTGGGGCAATTTCTTTATGCAAATCAGTAATGGTCTTTATACACTGTATATTCTGACTTTTGTCTGGAATGTAAGTGCAACAATGTTGTACCTTCAGCAATCCACAGACTCCACCCTCTTTGCCAAAAGAATGTCAAAGGCAAGTCGATTTTGCATTACCATAGCTCTCATGGCAACCATTTCGGTATTTACCATCAAGAACCCTCCAGCAGTATTCGTTGATAAACGATCTACTATTGTAGACAATTTCCGAATCTTGTATGCATTCAAAGATATACCCACTGCTGGTATCAATGCTCCAAAATGTCACCTATTATCTCTGAGAAGCTTTCCCTTCTCCTACGGGTTAATGGTTTACCTATCTCGTGAATTCCTTTCGTTCCTCTTTCCACATGAAAAATCTTTGGAAAGACCAGGCCTAGAGAGGCAAGATGGCGTCTGAGTAGTCGCCGCTGCTGCTGCTCCGCTGGTCCGGGCCTTCGAATTGGAGGAAAAGCAGTCCTGTCCCTCTAAACCAAGAAACACTCTGAACATGCTCGAAAGAGCCTGATTTGATTTATGGCGCAAGTGTAATACCGTCACTATCCGATGATCACCGGGCGAGGCGTGCAAGTGTTGGTCCTTACGGTGCTGGGGAATCTTCCCGGGCTTGCTGTGCTCCCGGTTCGGTCCGCTCCTGCATCCTCTGGTTTCGCGGCCCTGCGGCGGGATCCTTCCGTGGCGTTGGCTGTGTGCTCTGCAATCTACAGAATCCTGCCGTGCGCGCGGGAAAGGAAGGTGAATCACAGGAGTGGCGGTGTTTCCCGGATAGCAGCACGGATACATTGTATCCAGCATTCTGATCAAGTAAGGATGGCAGGGCGGGGAGCCAAAGCGAGCAAAGGCAAAAGTACTATAATGACAGGTCTACAGGGGAAGAGCCTTTACACCCTAATCCAGCAGTAGCTGAAAGCCGCCAGAAGCGTCTTGACACACGGGGAGCGAGAAATAGGGAACAAAACGAAAAAGCTGCTTCTGTAGAAAAGAATGAACGGATGGTCAAACAAAAAAAAATTATACAAAGGAAGAACTCTAAAAGTACAGATAGCGGTCAGAACTTGCAGGATGGACAACCACTCATTAATAACATATTTGCTCCAATTGATCAGAGAACGCATGATGTGGTGGTGGGAGAAATGGCTCAAACAGATGGTCCGGTTGATCAGATGGGTTTTCAGGAATTGGCGCTGCATTCAGAAAATGCAATGGCTAGTAAAGCACCGATTTCACAGTCTAGCCCAGCTATCAGTATGGGAACTGCTCCGGAGGATAATAGCTATAAACTATTAATACCGTGTCCCATTGATGACCTTACAAATCCACAAATTTATAGTGTCGCTGCTTCTGTGAAAAGCAATTCAATAAACAAAGATATGCTGGCTCTCCCGCCCAAAACGCCTGATAACACGGATAAATTTTACTCACTTACAGATGAATCTGAAATCTCGGCTGGAAGTGTATCCATTGTTAGCGAAGATCCAAAACTGGGGTAGTAGCACAGACTCAGAACTATTTGTGAAAGCCTCCACGCAGGGGAAAAAATTATTGAAAAAAAAACCCAGTCGACATAAGAAATCTGAGATTTCAGATCAGGGTAGCTCGATGGATCTCAGATGGGATTACTCAGCCTCTCAATTATCAGCTCTGACAGAGTCAACGATGTGTTCAAGAGAGAACTATACACCCCCAGGAAACACCACTGAGGGGGCTATTGCATCTAAAGGGAGCCCACCTTGACAGAAGTGCTACAATCCATTAAGAGTTTTCAAGAGGAGGTCAAGGCTGATAGTCGAAGATCGCGTGTTGCAACGCAGAAACTCCAAGGCACCATAAGGAAAGTGGGTAAGACGTGCAACGAAATTGCAGATCGTATGGCTTGAGGTACGCACCGAAAACCTTGAGAAAGACACTGCTATCTTGAAAACACAAGGACTGGAGCATGATGGCATTGTCAAAGATCTTATGCTCAAAGTTGAGGAGCAAGAAAATCGACTACGTCGCAACAATCTACGCGTTCTTGGCATCCCGGAGGGAGTGGAGGGAATGACCCTAAGGCTTTCATGATTAAACTCTTTAAAGGAGCCTTCCCGGATCTACATTCTTGGGATTGGGATAAAGAACTACAGAGAGTTCATCGCTTTCCATTTACACTCTCCAAACGATCTACCTCTTCCTCCTCTTCACAATACCCACGAGTTATGCTGATCTACTTTGGTAATTTTCTCCTCCGAGAGCTGCTCTATGATCTTGCAAGGCCTGCAAACAAAAAAGAATTTAATGGCATTACTTTTTTCACTCAGCCTGACTTTGCTCATGCTACTGTGGAGCGCAGATGGAGGATGAGACAACTCTTTGTGCCATTTCAACAACTGGGTGCTACAGTCTATCTCCAGAATCCTGCACGCCTAAAAATCATATTTAAGGGGGTCACGCGTAGCTTTGCCTCCGAAATACAGGCTCAAGAGTATTTGCAAGAGATTACAAGCAAGAAATAAGATAAAATGAGACGAAAGGGAAAGGGAAAGAAGTGAAGGGAGGGGGAGGGAAGGAGGGGGAGGGAAGAGGGAGAAAAAGAGAAAAGGAATCTTTAGACACAATAAGAGTTATGAGGAATTCTCTCACTAGGCAATGTGGATATCGGATATAGGATTTGATCTTTGCTGTTATCTCCTTCTGGGCGGTCTTTTTTTTTTTTTTTTTCTCTCCTTTTCTTCTTTCTCTCCTTTTTTTTCTCTAAAGATGTATACTTCAATGAAACTGTGGTTTTCTTTAAGAGCATGTTTGTTTTTAAACTAGAATGCAACAGAAGAGGGGGAAGGAGAAGAAAGCAAAGAGGGGCATCACTCTGAATCCTACAGGATAATAATAAAGAAGGGTGAAGGTCCGGGCCACGGGGGGTATGGGTCGCGATTACTCAGACTTCATTATCCTGGCGCACGAGGCACCAGGTAACCTCAGTGATAGGTGGGGAGGGCGGGTTGGATTCAGGTTGGGTTAGGGTTAAGGGGGGGAAAAGGAGGGAAGGGGTTGGCACTCTGGGAGCTGGTGTCGGATATTTTGATGTTTTTCTATTTATGGCTACTGACGGTTATCAGTAATGAGTAAGCTGCGTATAGCGACAATTAATATTTGTGGCCTTAACGGTGTCAAAAAACGACGGAACACTGCTGCAGGGCTACGATTGTTGAAAGCTGATGTTATCTGCATGCAGGAAACGCATATAGAAAGAACACAGATACACTTGCTGGAAACACTTGGTTACACATTGGTGGGGGCCACGACCCAGAATTTAAAAATGCGGGGGTAGCAATTCTGACATCCAATCGCGCCATTCAATTTACTCGAACAATTGCTGATCAGAACGGGCGATGGGTAATTACAGAATGTCGCAGGGATAATGGGGATCCATTCACAATTTGTACTATTTATGGTAGCACTCTAGATGATCCAACTGTATTTGACTATATAAACAACGAATTAGCTGCTTGGCCAATACCCATAATTTTATGTGGAGATTTAAATATAAATTTGCCTGCCAGCCAAAATATCGCCCTTGATAATGGGTGGATCTATAACGGTCGGAAACCCAAGGTTTTTAGAGCCCTGAGGACTCTATGCTGTGAACAAGCACTTTTTGATGTCTGGAATTGGCAGAATCCCATGGACCCGGGTTTTACATATTTTTCTTTTCCACATAAAAAACATGCAAGATTAGATTTTTTTAGTATCACGTACTATACTTTATGCGTGTGTGATCGAGAAAGCTCCATGCATATTGGCTGACCACAATCCTTTAATAATAGAACTTATGGGATGGGGCTCTGGAAATACGGGCAAATCTAATTGGAGCTTTGAACGCTCGTTACTGCTGAATGAGGAATACTGCGAGCATATTAGGAAGTGGATACCCCAATTTTTCAAGGAGAATATAGGAAGTGCTGGGTTGGACATAGTCTGGGACACATTTAAAGCTGGTATACGGGGGGAGACATTGAGCTTTTCGCTAACTATGAATAAAGAAAGGATACAGCTGGTTATGGATAGGCAATGTAGCTTGGCCGCCGCAGAAGAAGATTTGATTTTAGTACTCCAGCAGGGCGGTGATCCCGCAGAAGCACATTTGAAAGTGATGTTAGCTAGGTCAATAATTCTTGAAACGATAGCTAAGAAAGCTGCAGATAGGCTAGTCATGTGGCGTGAGAAGGCATATGAATGTAGCGAACAGGTACATCATCTGGCAGTCAGAGCAAGACAAAGAATAACTTGGAATACAATAGCTGAGATTAATGATCCTGTTAAAGGGAGAACCTTAGATCCAGAGGGTATTCGTAGGGTATTTTATTCCTATTATAAAAGTCTGTATCATGAGGATACTCCTGAACATCTGGGTAATGTTACCTCATATCTTAAGCAAAGTCCAGTGGCACATATCTCACAAGAGGAACAGCAGCAACTCGAGGAACTCCCTCAGTGGTTGGATATTCTACTTTGTATTAATAGTCTTCCCAGCGGTAAAGCCACAGGTTTAGATAACATACCCTTAGAGTTTTATAAAAGTTTGCTACACAACTGAAAGAATGGATGCTACAGATAATATTGCATGTATTTGAAGGGGGCAATCCACCGCAATCCTGGACACAGGCCAAAATTATCGTTTTTCTTAAAAACATAAATCACCATTAGAACCTGGTTCCTATCGCCCCATCACGTTGATCAATGCTGACAGTAAAATCTATTCTAAAATTCTTGCTACTCGCTTAGCAGCTGTTATTCATAAGGTTGTTTCACCTCGCCAACATGGTTTTATACCAGGACGTGGCACGACTGATCACATTAGAAGGGTTATCTCACTATTTGACGCCGCTAATATTACCGGCGAGCCAACAGCACTTATATTGCTGGACGTTGAAAAGCCTTTGATAGGGTCTCCTGGTTTTATCTCTGGGAGACCCTGTCAAAGGTCGGAATAGGTAAAAAGCTAACACTTGCTTTTAAGATGCTTTATTTCAATCCCAGTGCGAAACTCTTCATAAATGGTGCTTTTACGGACCCATTTGAAATAACTAGGGGTACCCGGCAGGGTTGCCCGAGCTCTCCGCTGCTGTTTGCTCTGTATATAGACCCCTTTCTGCGACAATTGGAAAATAACGGAAGTATTAGATCTATCGCATCTAGGGGTGGGAAAACCAAAACTTTGGCTTACGCTGACGATATCGCGATAGTTACCCCTGATCCTGAAGCAGCTATAGTTGAGCTAGAAGCGGCGGCGGTGAGATTTGGGCAACTCTCGGGGTATTCTCTTAATAGCACTAAAACTCAAATAATCTGTAATAATGTTAATATGGTTAACAACACTAGGCAAGTTGAAAAAGCTACATACCTTAGAGTGGATATTCTAGCTAACGTTGATAAAATTGTTGATGATAATATTGATCTTCTGATCGCTAAAACAAAAATTGAATTAATGAGGTTACACAACTTACACTTATCAATCATCGGCAGATGTAATATAATTAAAATGATTTTTTCCCCAAATTTTTGTATTTCTTAAGGGCAATTCCTCTAGAATTTTCCACTATCTGTTTGAAAAAAATTGAAGATCTATTTTCTCGCTTTATCTGGGCATATGAAAAGCCTAGGAGAGCATATAAATTTCTATCTTTATCTAAAAACAGGGAGGGCTGGCTTTACCAAATATAAGATTATATTATTGGGCCACTACCTTATTATCTAATATAACTTTGATTTCGGAACAACCAAAAGATAGTAATTTGGAGGAAATACCAACACCTATAGAACTCATAATGGGCATAGACGCGTGGGGTTGGCTTTGGAGGTATGTGAACGATAGTCACTACAAAAAGGTTCGTTTTAAATCATTAATAGGCGGGTATAGGATCATGAGACTGACCCGGAAATTGTTAGGACTGGGCCGCTTGAGTCATTACACGCCGATCAGTAATAATCCTAATTTACCGGAAATCTTTAAGGGCCCTATTATTAAAAAATGGTGTGATGTCGGACTATCTAAACTCGAGCGATTTCTACTCTTTAACCGATATAGTCAGCTTTGACAATCTTAAAGAGACATATAATCTAGACTGGAGAGATTTTTATAAATATCTCCAAATCCGAGATTTTTATCTAAAAAGGAGGTGGCCCAAGCGGCTTTACTAATAATTTTATGATAGATAGATTAAGAAGAAATGGATTGCTCTCTATTAGGGATGTGTATAGCTTTTTAACTCATTAATGCCAGATGATATGGAGGCACGAGCAACAAAATGGAAAATAGAAATAGGCATGCAGGAAAACTTATTTTTTCATTCAATTAAACTGGCGCAGAAAGTCTTAATTCCAGCTCGGCTCCAGGCACAATATTATAAATCCTGCTTCTCACTTTATTATACTCCCAAAAAAATTCTAAGTGGGGACGGGTAAAGGAACTTTGTGTCCTAGATGTGCAATATATCAGGCGGATTTAGATCATATGTTTTGCTCGTGTAATTCATTAAGTAACTTGAAACAGGAAATCTCTAATTTCTTTAAAGAAGTACTGGGGGTCGGCTATCCTCTCTCCTCGTCTCTGATTGGACTTGGTGTAGACTCACAAATACAAGGGCAGCAAGGAGAAGAACTTATGTTCATCGGTATGGCGATACTACGATTATGCCTGGCCTCGGCGTGGCTGGACCCAAACCCCCTGTCTATCATCAATGGTTTTCTCGGCTGCTGGCAAATTATAACTTTGAGAGGGCTATATATGCAAAAAGGAGTGCGGGCCAGATCCAAAGGTTTAAAATTTGGGCACCACTAACTACATGGCTTGAGAAATTCATTAACTAAATGTAAGAGTCCAACTCCTTGTGGGTGGGATGGGAGGGGTGAAGAGCTGTCGGGGTGGGGGGTGGGTGGACTAAAAGGATAAAATGTGCATAATAATAATTCTTATACTTTATCTCTCTTTTCAATTTTTCCCTTTTTTTTTATATATGTGATAATTTCTTGACAATGATTTGTATTGATTGTTTGTATATAATTGAGTGTTTATTATGCACAAATAAAAAAAATTTTTAAAAAAAGGAAAGACCAGGCCTAGATAGCATGTTCTGTACCAATCGTCCGGCAACCTATAATAAGCTCTATTTCTGCAAATATAATAGATCCCTGGAAATACTGGATCTTTTCCTCCTTTATATCCCCATCCCCCTAAAATTTTGTATGTATCTTGGCACTCACTAGAACCCACAAAATAGTTATCATACATAGTGTTATCTCTACTAATACACAATTTTCCATGTTGGGGCCAATCTAGAACCATAGCTGCATTTGTTTCACCTTTGTCATAACTTCCCTCTTCAAACGCCCAAGGTGGGGTTTTTGTCTTTTCTCCTGCTGCCTTTCTTTGAAACTTAACCCTTATGTCTACTACCATGTCTAAGAAAACCTTTTCTTCCTTTCTTAACACACAAGTAAGATTA
Source organism: Calotriton arnoldi (assembly GCA_963921515.1). Taxonomy (NCBI): domain Eukaryota; kingdom Metazoa; phylum Chordata; class Amphibia; order Caudata; family Salamandridae; genus Calotriton; species Calotriton arnoldi. Next base: position 342,675 of record CAWUFW010004686.1, read on the forward strand.
TGTCTAAATGCATATTCTAATGTTAATTCTTTTGTTTCTAAGAAAAATTCTCCAAAAATCTTTGCATACTTCACCTTATTTAGTTCAGGGATTACGGGAACTTTAGCAAAAACAGCATCTGTGTCAGTGTAGTAATACTCTAATTTACCTGTTTTATAAAATAAGCTAGCTAAAACACTACAAATTATTCCATACGTCAAAGGAAGGTGATGATACGTCACACCTTCTGTTACAGACGCAGGTAACTGCATACAGACATAACAATCCCTCACATCCATTGTCTCCACATATTCGTACAAAAGTTTGGTGAAGACATTCTTGGAGAAATCAGTTATTGACTTATCCCTATGAAAATCAGTACTATCTATTAATGTTGCAGTGTTCTTTATGTTAGATTTCTTGTCACTACTCGTGTCATTCATGATTGCAGACGTATTTTCTACAACTAATCTAAGTGGAATTATAATTGCTAAAATAAACTAAATAAGCATCAGAAAGCCTGTACAATAGAAACACATTTGACACCATCTACGGAAAAACTCACATCTAGATCTTCTATTCTCAGTATCTACCACGTTGAAATACTTATCTAATTATATGTACAGAAATGTGTTTCCACACCTCAAATGACGTAGTGTTGACTAGGATCAACTGCTTTTGGCACACCTTTCGGTTTTTCAGAAATTTTCTTTGACTTTATCAGTTTGTGTGTCTAGTCCGGTCTTTCTTTCTTTGCCTTTCAGGATTTGCACAGTTCACTCTCACCCTCCTGTTCACAGTCTTTGTCTGGGTTCTCGTGACTGCTATCCACTTCTTTAATGTTAGTCAGTGCTATGTATAACCATTCAGGTGACTTGTATTTCAAGTTAGGTCTTTTCACTCTTTTGGTCTCTGCAACTGTCTTTCACTTGTTTTTCTTTGTCCTTTCTGACTTGTTGTTTCATTTACTTGTTCTGCATTGTCTTTGTTCAAATTTATTATTTTATATCTCAGTCTTTTAATTTCCTTGGGCCAATTGTCTCCTTTTCTTGGCCTTTTCAGTTCACTTTCTTTTTCCTCTCGTTCTGCACTCCAAGTTCTCTTTCTTGGTCCTATTCTTTGCCTTCTTTCTTCTTCACTTTCTTCAGATTCTGTCTCAGATCTCAATTCACTTCCTCTAACTTTGAACTTTATGATCTCAGTCTCTTTGTCTGAATCTGAATCTTCTTGTGTTTCTTCTGCTTGAAATTCTGAGTCTAATCCTCCTAGTGTTTCTTCCACAATTTCCCCAATTTCTCTATCTGAATCTAAATTTCCCTGTTTTTCTTCTGCTTGTAATTCTGAGTCTAATCCTCCTTGTGTTTCTTCCACAATTTCCCCAATCTCTCTATCTGAATCTAAATTTTCTTCAGTTACCTCTACAATTTCCGGAGGAATTTCCCCAAAGGTTGTACTTGGCTGTTCATTGTCACTGTTTATTAGTTCGGTTTCTCCCGTTTCAATATCAGTTCTTTTGTTTTCGGATTCTTCCTCTTGTCTTTCACCCGATTCAGGTTGGTCTGTTTCAGATGCCGAACTGGTATCTGATATTTCCAGATGTCGACTTACAGGTCGAGCTTCAGGATCTGGAACTCTGATTGTTTCACTTTCTTCTTCAGTTGTCAAACTGGTACCTGATTCTTCCAGATGTCGACTTACAGGTCGAGCTTCAAGATCTGGAACTCTGATTGTTTCAGTCTCTGCTTCAGATGCTGAGCTGGTATCTGATATTTCCAGATGTCGACTTACAGGTCGAGCTTCAGGATCTGGAACTCCGATGGTATGACTGGCATGAATCCAATTTTTCACACCTGCACACTTTACTGCAGTTGTTGTCACCAGGATCACTTGACGTGGTTTATCCCAGCGTGGAACCAAGCAATTTCTTCTTCTGTGGACTTTTATGCGGATCCAGTCTCCTGGACTCAGATCATGAGCTGGTTTTCTTTCAAGAGTGGTCGCATCTGGCCCAACCTGATGAAACACAGAATGCACCACATCAGCCAATCCTTTGCAATAGTCCAATACGAGATCATCAGTTATAGTCAGCAGTTTGTTGACAGGTACGTGTGCTTGACTCATTGCTTGTCCCATGATTATTTCATGCGAACTCAGACCTGTTTTTCTGTCAGGTATGCTTCTTATGCTCATTAGCACCAATGGCAAGGCATCGGGCCATTTGATTCCTGTGGCTTGACACATTTTCCCTAACCTATTCTTTATTGTACCATTTACTTGCTCTACCACTCCAGAAGCCTCTGGTCTGTAGGCACAATGCAGCTTTTGTTGAATGTCTAGTGCTTCACATATCAGTTGGATAATTTAATTCTGGAAATGCGTTCCTCTATCTGTTTCGATGGTTACTGGAAAGCCATATCTAGGAATGAATTCTCTCAGTAGGAGCTTAGCCACAGTAACTCCATCATTCCTTCTTGTCGGATAGGCCTCCACCCAACGAGAAAACAAACAGACGACCACCAGGACATACCTCAACCTGTTACTTGGGGGCATTTCAATAAAATCTAGTTGCATTCTGGTAAAAGGACCTCCTTCGCGTCCTACTGTTCCCAAACTCACTACTGTCTTCCTTCCAGGATTTATTTGTTGGCATATAAGACATCTTTGACAAAGGCTTTCAGCTATAGCCCTAAACTTTGGGTTGTACCAGGTCTGTTTGAAAAGTCTGATCATGGCATCTCTACCTATGTGTGCCTGTCCATGGTACATCCGTGCCATGTTAGAGATCATGCTATCAGGCATAACTGGTCTTTCATCCCTGTAAACCCAGACTTCATCTTCCTCTCTTTGTCTGCAACCTGCTTTTATCCAACCATCTTTTTCCTCATCACCTGCCTCTTCCTGCAATTGTTTTACCTCATCCCAGGTTTCAACTGTGTTAGTAAACAGCAAGGGACATGAAACATTCTCTTTTTCCCTTCTCCGATTCATTGAGGTCATATTTCTGGCACAATATTGGGCTAATTCGTCAGCGAATTTGTTACCCACTGCAATGTAATCAGTTCCATTTTTGTGAGCAGTGCATTTTACCACCGCAATCTGTTTAGGCAGCTGTATCGCCTCAAGCAACTTTTTCAAAAACTCACCATTCCTAATAGGAGACCCTGAGGAAGTCAGGAATCCCCTCTGGGACCAGATCTGTCCAAAATCGTGGACCACTCCGAAGCCATACTGGCTATCTGTGATCACAGTAATTTGGAAATTCTTTCCCAATTTGCACGCTCGAATCAGAGCAATCAGCTCAGGAACTTGGGCTGACCGTATTCCTCTCAAACAGGATGCTTCCATTAAGGTTGCCACGGTACACACAGCATATGCAGCACTTAAAACACCTTCATTTGTCCTCAGGCATGACCCGTCCACAAACATCACATAATCTGACTCTTTTAGAGGTTCATCTTTAATGTCTGATCGGGGCTTTGTGCAAAATTCAAGCACATCCAAACACTTATGATCAACATCATCTTTGACTTCTGCATTTACTTCATCTGGCAGTGAAGTGGAAGGATTCACACTCGTGCATCTTACAATGGTTACATTGTCTGCACCCAAGATCACTTTTTCATACCTAGTCAGCCGACTATGGGCCGGAAATCTCTCCGACCGAGCCGGACTCGGAGAGATTTCCGACCGAATCGGACCCTAGCAGTCCGACCGAACGAGTACGATGCGCACGTATGCTATCGGACTCGATTCGGTCGGACTCCCATTGAAGTCAATGCGAGCCAGTTGTACGACGCAGTACACGGGCTCCCATTGACTCAATGGGCATGACGCGAACAAGGGCGCCCCTACAGCGTGTTCGCGTCGATGCGGGTCGCACCGTACATGCACGTGTAGGGGGGACCCATGGCTCCCCCCTGTGTGCGACTCGCGTGCCTACGCTTCCAGGGGGGTCGTGTCGGACCCCCAAAGTGCGGCTCCGATAGCTCCTTGGAGCCGGACTGCGCGAGTCGGTCGGAGCGGTCGCGATGCGCATCGTACTTACCCGGCCGGGTAACGTCTCCATTGCGCGGTGCGAGTCGTCCCCGTGCGAGTCGGTCGGAGCGGTCGGGTCCTGCGAACGAGTCGGTCGGAGATTTCGCGTGCGCACGCATCGTACTCGCTCGCCTGGACGCACGTACGATTCGGTCGGGTAATAGGGCTCCGAATCGGATCCGGTAAAGCCGAATCCGATTCGGAGCCCTACCGGCCGAGATCGGAATCGGCCCCTATGTGTCATGAATTGGGTTTTTGTTCGGGTCAGAAGGATTTCAACTGAGTGTGGGACATATACTCTCAAAGGATATCCCATCACAATGCCTTCACTCTGTTCCAGACTCACACAAGTAGCAGCTAATGCTTTCAGACATCCAGGCAACGCCTTTGCTACCGGGTCTACAACAGCTAAAAAATAGGCTATTGGTCGTTTCATTTTTCCATGCCTTTGCACTAATACTGAAAGTGCACATCCGTCTCTCTCGCTACAATACAGTTCAAATTCTTTCTCATAATCAGGCATTCCCAATGCTGGTGCCTCACACAAACTTGTTCTCATTTCCTCGAAAGCCTTCATTTCCTCCTCATCCAATGCAATCGGATCTCTGACATCCTTCTTTGTCAATCGCTGTAAAGGTTTTGCAATCAATTAAAACCCATTTATCCACTGTGGGCAATAACCAACCATTCCAAGGAACATTCTCACCTCTCTTTGTGTCATTGGGGCTCTCATTCCTTTGATAATCCTTATCCTTTCTGTTGTCACTTTTCGCATCGCTTTCTCAATCTTATGACCTAGGTACTGTACTTCTTGTTGACAAAATTGCAGTTTTGATGGGGACACCTTGTGTCCTCCTTCTGCCAAATGATTCAATAAAGCAATTGTGTCCGTAACACATGCTTCTCTGGTCTTCGAATGCACTAATAGGTCATCAATATATTGGACCATCACAGATTTTTCAGGCATTTTCAAATCTTCTAAGGATTTCTTCAGAATCTGATTAAAAATTGAAGGGCTTTCTGTATACCCTTGAGGAATTCGGCACCATGCCAAAATACGCTCTCCGAACCGGAACGCAAATAATGGCTGGCTGTCAGGGTGCAATGGAATAGAAAAGAATGCATGGCACAAATCAATAACTGTATACCATTCTGCATCATGTGGGATTTGATACAGTATTACAGCAGGGTTTGGCACAATTGGGAAGCAAGGAATAACAATTTTGTTTATCTTTCTTAAATCTTGTACTATCCTATATGTTCCATTTGGCTTTTTCAATCCCATTATAGGAGAATTACATGGGCTGCTCATTATTTCTCTCAAAATCCCTTGTTCAATCATCTTATTATTTACAGGTGTTATTCCTTCAATAATTTCTGGCCTCAGTTTGTACTGCGGTGTATTTGGGTAATTCGTTCCTTCTTTTACAGTAATTTTTACAGGATCAACTTCTCTCATTAGTCCAATATCTTCGCCTGTGAAATCCCATACATCAGACCTGACTATTCCTTTCAATTCAATAGGGATTTTCTCCGCATCAAACACAGGAAACATATCATTCACTCCTGGTTCTAGTTCTGCCATGGTCATTTTATACAGAACATCCTCATCTGGTGTCTGGAAAGCAATACCATCTGGGGTACAATAGATGGTACAATTCATTTTGCAAAGCAGATCGCGTCCTAATAAATTTACAGGACTACAATCACACACCACAAAGCGATGCATCTCTTTGAATGGTCCAATTTCCACCTCTATTGGTTTTGTAAGAGGGGTTTTAATCTGCCTGTTTGAAACACCTACAACTTGGATATATTCTCCTGAGAGAGGAAGTTTTGGAATTTCCACTGATCTAACAGTAGAACGGGTAGCACCAGTGTCCACAAGGAATGTAACATTTACACCATTCACTTGTCCATCCACAAGTGGACCTGACTGATCTACCTCTAGAGTTGCACCAAGCACGCACTCCTCTTCCTCTCCTAGGCACCGTCATAAGCTTTCATACGATTCATCGCCATCCTGCCGTAACCAATACTGCGAAACTGCAGCCGCGCGCGGCAATTTTGTTACCTGCTCTTCTCTGTAGAATCCTGCCTCTGTACTGTATCTTTGAGGATTTACACTCTTTGGAAGAGGTGGTTGCGGCACCTGACACTGTTGAGTAACTACCTGCGGCAGTTGCAGCTTTTGGTAACTCACCTCATTCTGCACTTGTGGATTCTATGATTGATTTTTGACATTAACCTTCGGAGGAAATTTACACTTGTTTCTCCAGTGCCCTAATTTTCCGCAATTATGACATGGCCATTCTTCTATACTCATCTGACCTTTTCCCTTATCAATATTCGGTTTGGACTTGGTCTGTCCTGCATCACTAGACTGATTATTCATCTGAGCTTCTTGCTTTTCTGCAACCTTTACTTGTGCCCACATTGCCTTTTCCTTGAGTTTACGCTGTCTACATTCAATATCGTCACTACAATATTTCGCATACCGTAATACCTCATCTACTGTGCTATTCTGCCAACACAACATATGCTGCTTAATCATTTCACTTATCTCAGGTCTCAGACCATATACAAATCTATACACAAAATGACTCATGTCCTTTTCACTCAAATTCTCGTATCCACTATACTGTTTAAAAACCAAAAGCAATCTCTCGTAATAGGCATGTACAGATTCTTTACTCTCCTGAGTTGTTCTATCAATCTTTACCCAGTACGTTTCTTTTGGTGGGATTTTATTTTTAGAAACGTGATTGCCTGTTCATATTTTCTCATTACTTCTGAACCTGGGGCTCCTGTTTTTGCATCTCTAGGATATTCTTCCTTCGGCCAGTCAATTGTAATTTTACACTCTGTCCATAAATCTGCTGGAACAACAATCTCAAACAGTCCATCCAAATCTTCCCACAATACATTTGAAACTTTTACAAACCTTTCTACCTGTCTATACCATTTTACAGGTTTCTCTCTCAATCTTGGAAAGTCTTTTGTAAATGACAATATATCTTGTCTGGACCATGGGACATGTACATAACTTCCTCCTGGAGTTTCTCTCATTGGACACTCCATTACCGTCGGTTCTTTCTCTTTTACCGGAAAAGCCAATGAAGCTTTATCAGTTGTTCCCTCCTTTCTCCTTATCCACCTACTTCTCCACTTGTCTACATCTCCCCATTTTCTCAGTAACACAATCAATTCTTTTATCTGTGTTAGTCGTCCTGAAGTGTTCAGATTTTCTATATCCTTTTCACTAAAATCTACCCTGTATGGTTTCTGCAATCCTCTAATTTTTCCGAAATCTACTCCTAGTTCGTTCACTGTTTCTTCCAATTTTTCATGCAAGTTCCTAGCTCTCCAAGTGACGCTTTTACACATAAACATTAATTCATCATCTTGATAGGACTTCAATCGATCTGTACCAATAGTTCCTAGAATTAATTCTTCCATATCTATTTTTAATCTGACCACATCCAACAGTTGTGGTTCAGCATCCTTTTTCTGCAAGCTTCTCCCCCAATCATTTAATTCCTCTGCAGTCGGACCCACAGGGGTTTTATTTATTTCTGCCCAATTTACACTTCTCTCCGGAGTTTTGATTCCTGACTCAGTTCCCATAGGAATCCTATTTATCGGACTCTCATTAATTGTCAAATTTACAGGTGGACTTGACCTAAATGGACCAACAGAATCTTCTTTCTCTCTATTTTCTGGAATTATCCCTTCTCTTACTTTTTGCATACTGGAATTTAATGGAATTGTTAAGGAGTGTTCATCTATCTTTTGATTTTAAAATACTGGGATTACTGGCCCTATAGTTACTGGCACAGCCACGGCTTCCATATTCTTTGTCAGTTCTCTTATCTTTTCAGTCAACTCTCTTGTGGTTCTAGCTAAATCAGCTGTATTACCATTATCATGTTTCACAGTCTGTGGTGTTTCTAGTTTATTAAATGGACTATTTATTTCAGACATTTGATCAGGACATTGATTTATTACAGTTCTCATTGGCGGTGCATTTGGTGTCACCACCGCAGAATCCTGTTGATATGGAGGGGGTCTTTTATTTAAAATGCCATCCTCTGTGTCGCTAACTCCATACCCATATCTCTCTGTTACTGCATGCTTCTTTTTCTCCGTACACTTTTTCCCTGTAAATTCTTCAACTGTTCTGACAGGAAACAGGCCATCCGTCATGTTAGCATACCGCCATCGTCTCATCCTGTCTTCATGATTCAAACCCCATACTCTTCCATGAACTAAACTATAATTCTTTGCACCTCTGTGTCTTTCCCTTTCATACATCTCATCTTCTCATTCACCTAAGGCTTCGAACTGTGTTGGTCTAGGTCTCAGTTCAAGGTTCATCATTTTTCTCTCAAATTTCGAAGTATCGCTGTGCTAAACGATCCATTCTCTGGAAATGCCAATACTCCATCGTCTTTAGTATACTTCGCCCAATTTTCCAACCAAATGCAAGTATGATAGCCATATTTCAACATCATATGAGATGCTGGCATTTTCGGCGGAAGAAGTACTTCTCCTTCCCTAGTCACAACCTTCTTATCTTTCTTGAAAACGTTTTTAAGCTTCGCAAACCATGACGGTTTCTCTCTACCATACTCATAATAAGCCATATTTCACTGTTCTTTTTCCCAAAACAAATGTACGCAATTCTTCACCACTCTGTTCTTTCTACTGCTCGGCTATTCAGACCTATCCCAGCGCGTCTCACACCAACGCACCAATCCGAAAGTTTTACGTCACTCTCACACTAACCAATACCAGCTCGTCTCACACTAACGCACCAATCAGGAAGCTCCTCGTTCTTCCACAACTAGCCAATACCAGCGCGGTTTTTGTTGACGTCAGCTCTACTCCTGTTTCTTCTGACCTCTCCTTTACAAAAATTATCAGCAGTTTTCTTAGCTTTTCTTTTCAACTAAAATCGATTAGTTACAACGTAAAACACATTACCATTGTCTGTTTTCTCTAAACAAAAGAGATAGTTTATTCTAACTTACAAGAATACTGTTTCGTTCGATAAGTGTAGCACTTCTCTCTACCTTACCCTTCTCTCAAGCAAGAGGTAAACCCGTTTCTCTGGGGATAAAACACATGTGGAGACTATACTGCTCCTGAGAATTAAGGCCAAAGTTTCACAAGAAAACCTGTTGCTATTTCACTCAAATACAATTCATGCGTGAAATTTCCCTAACATAACACAGTCCTGTGTTATCACCAATTTTGAAATCAGACAATGCACATTTCCGTGCGACTTCTCTTGCCACACGTGTCTACTTCCTACTTCCCGGAAACTTCAAAATTTCGACTTACACATAACATAATACAAACTCAACATAGAGTGTTAGACACGAAAAATCAATAATCAATAATCAATAATCACCAAACTAATCTATAGAAACCATAACTCTGCTACCAAGAAATATGATCCAGCACGGCTAATATAAATTGCTCCTTAGGACACCAATCCAAAAAAACACCTACGCAACCTTTCTCATTTAAACTTATGTCGGTGGGGCCCATGACACCGCATACATACATTCATTCAATTTCTGGATTAAACGCTAAGGAGAATGAGCTGCTGGACAAACGGGATACCTTGTTAAATTTGACAGAATAATAATCTATACATTATATACATTATCTTTGGATCCTGTCGGTTCTAAACATCAAGGTACTCCGCTATTCGGTCGATGGACCAACTAGTAGAATTAGTTGATGGCGATTAAGACCAGCTCAATCACAATTAAAACCTTTAACTTTTATAAATCATAAATGTATTAAAGAACCACAGACTCATTTTAGAGTTAGAATATAATGTTATCTAAAATTATTCGAGCAAATAAGCGAAATTCTTTATTATGTAAAACATTTAGTAATATCAATAAACATTTTAAGAAAGATCTTTAGGAAAGTGAGAAATTATGCATTACCCTCGGCCATGGGGCGATGACAAGAATGGTTCACCAAAGGAAGATGAACCGCAGATCACAGGATAGGACTCCCAAACTGACTGACTGTCCCGCTAACCTCCTCGGACGCAATCACCTCCCGGGCAAATTCCCGCAACGGTCTCGTTCCTTCCCCAGTCAAAGTTCAAAGTCCAAAATGACAGAGTCTCTCACAGCATCAAGGTGGAAAAATGAAAAGCAAGCTTTTTTCACAACGTCAGAGCAGACTCTCTTATACCCTATTTTCTGGCTCACTACACTTAAAAGTTGCAATCCTTGGGGGCAAGAATAACGCTAATTGGTCCATCGGAGGGGTGGTGATGGTCACCTCATCGCCCTCCTTGTTTGAACCGGTTTGGGGACAATAAAGTACACAATAAGTCTCATGATCATGGTGTCAAAAAGTAGTCCAATTTGTTAATCCATTTTGTAACAATCTTCGATGGTCACACATTAGTTCATCCCCTGTCGCTCGTCTTTTCCATCCGTTCCCAGGCAGACATTTAAAGCCATTTTACTTACCATCTGCATTCTTTGCCACATTACAATTCTATTACGCAACACAAATCATGCAATTCACTCTAATTACTACACAAATCACAATACTTACGTTAATTAGCTTCACATTTGTAAATAAATTAGATTTTGCAACACTTAGCAAATTGCCCACGTGTAATGTCTACTAAAAAGGTGTATTTGTTGGTTAATTCATGCATTTCAAACGGTTAGTATCATTAATGGTTATGGGGTCATTAATTTCCAAGGGGTACAACAAAATTTTGTTTCCCCTGCTCCATCAATTGCAGAGTTATTTACAAATATTGAGTGATCCTTTTTTTGTGGTTTTTTGGTGCCTTAAGTAATGGAGCTTTAACAACTGTGTATAGGACATCAGAACTGTACAAGCCTCACAGCGAGTCCCTTCGCTCTAGCAAAATAAATATACTATGCCATTAATATGCTGTGTGTTTACTATGACGCACCTGTTTCTAGAGTGATACCTGGGTGTTATTTCAGTTTCTGTAGAATGTTACCATTTATGTGAAATCCAAGAAAAAAAGGAAACGACATGCAAATTAAATTGATGTAAGAGCAGATAGTAACAGTAGTCTTGTGTTCTGTTTATTATAAAAGAGTGCCACTCATGAGACACTGCAGAACACCTGAGAGAGTCTTCAGTGATGATATGAGCTGTGTGACTAGAACCCAACAACATCTTTTGTAAGCATTCTCTCATATTTCTACCCTACCCCTCCTCCTTTTTGCCATCAGTATTGAGTATAGTCTTGGACTTCTTTGGCACTGTCGATGGGGTAAGAGACTGGTGGGTACATGGCATTTCTTCAGTGACATTTGGATTTACAGGTTGGTGGTAACCTGAGTCTGATAGTGTGCGCATAAAAAGTGCTTAAGGATATTTATCCCACTGTAGTGATGCCAGTATAAATTTGACAGTTGAACAAAGATGTAAAGAAAGGGTGTATAAATAGAACTGGATTGCTAAGATAGGGGGAGATTTGTGGTGTATTAGCCCAGGCATGATAACCATAGAGCCATTACAGAGTATGTTTTTCCACTCATTGCTGTTCCTTTTTGGCGTTCTCAGTGCAGATGATATCGCTTGAGTAGCAATTTTTTCATGGTAAGTAGCAGCTGCAGTTATACAGTCCATCGCACGTAGACTCTCTGAAGTTCTCAATCCCATTGTTAATAGGGAGTAGTCTTACTTACAAAAATTCGTATATCTCATGTCCCTCGTTGCCACATTTACCAATGTTTATGAGGAGACCTGAAGGCATTGATTATAGTAATCCCCGTCTAGACACTGTAGTAATGTCCCTTTTCACGGAAGGTAAATCCTCATTATTCGGAATACGGCGGTTCTGGCAGCATAATTCATATTTCTCACCAACTGCCACTCATGACTGCCGAACAATTTCAAACGGGTGCTTCCGATGTGCCAGTGGCCACACATAACATTTTTAACACCAAACTTCCCCACAGAGGAAACGGAGCACTCACGGGTCAGTAGAAGTCCTTTTTATTCCCCAAAAGACGCTTTCTAGCATCATTGTCTTTTTCAATGTTGGTATTCCGCTCCGAGTCTCATGTTAGTGTCTTTAAAAAGGGTTCAAGACCACTCCCATTGGTTGGTTTCACATCACATCGGGTTGCCTTTGATTTGCTATTGCTACTACAGTGTCTAGACAGAGATTACCATAATCATCGCCTTCAGGTCTCCTCATAAATATTGGTAAATGCGGCAACAAGGGACATGAGATGTACGAACTTTCATAAGTAAGACCACTCCCTATTAACTTTGGGATTGCGAACTTCAGAGAGTCTATGTGCGATGGACTGTATAACTGCAGCTGCTACTTACCATGTAAATATTGCTACTCAAGCGTTATCATCTGCACTGAGAACGCCAAAAAGAAACAGCAATGAGTGGAAAAACATACTCTGTAATGGCTGCCATGCACGATAGCAAATCAAAGGCAACCCGATGTGATGTGAAACCAACCAATGGGAGTGGTCTTGAACCCTTTTTAAAGACGCTAACATGAGACTCTGAGCCGAATACCAACATTGAAAAAGGCAATGATGTCGAAACACGTCTGTTGGGGAATAAAAAGGACTTCTACTGACCCGTGAGGTCTCTGGTTCCTCTGTGGGGAAGTTTGGTGATAAATATATATACAGTGCTGGACCGGCGAGCCCCCAGGGCACAACTCGGGAAGAGTCAGTAGAGGAGCAGGCCCATGGGGGGATGTGAACTCGACGCGGGCAAGTTTGAAGATTTTCAGCGGGGGGATGGTGTTTCCCCATATCGGCTTGCAGACTCACTCATAATGCCGAGTGAGTCCTGGTGACTGGGCACCGTGGAAGCAGCAGCGTAAGCGGTGAGGTCTGCTGTGCTTAACATATATTTTTTTGATGTGAAGGCCTCCCCGGACCTTTAAAGTTTACAAATGTGGTGCTGCTAAAAGAGTCGGCTATATGTCTCAGCTATACATGAGGATGTTTATCTCTTCGAGATCTGCCCTGCAAATGTGCAGCTAATTAAATAACATTTCGGACAACATTGTTCCTTTCTGCGCAGGTCTCCAGTGACATTGTGCGTACGCAAAATGGATTTTCTTTGGCTTTTTGGACCTTAAAAGTCGAGCAAGACAATCAAAGAAACTCTGCTTTATGAATTCATTAATGCCATGCTAGAGGTTGGAGATTTCAAGTTATGTCTCAATGAGGCATTATGGAACTCAGAGTATTATTTCTTATCTGCATGGCTGATGAATAGTTGTGATTTGTATGTTATTACTCGTTTGGTCTTCACATTATTAGCCTATACTTGAAAATCCCTGGGCGTTTAAATAAGTTGCACTTTGAAATATGTCCTGCACACGATGATGTGACTCGAAGTAGTTTCTTTGCTCCGGCAAGGACCTGAATATAATTAAGTGATTTAGCTGTGAATATCGTCACCATTTGAGTCTCAAGGTCAAATGATATGCAGCACAAGTGATATGTTTATACTCATTTTTTTCGAGTGGGTTTTCGCTGTTTTTAGAGAAATAATAACAAGGTTTAAAATGTATAAGATTTGAAAAGAATGTGCTTTATATCCCCCTATGCAAAGTGATCTGTGGACTATACGAATAGTGTTAATTATGTCACATTAGTGTAATATGCCTTTCATCACAATATATTCGGGGGTACAGTGAGTCCACTACACTGATGGAGCACGCATTAATCAAGTCCCTGACGCGTTTCAGTGCACACCTGCACCACTGGAGGGCTGTGATTTTAGAACATTGGCAGAAAAAATGTTTTTGGACATCGGACCCCACCGGGGGGAAAAATCGGGACTACCACACCCAGCATGCTGTTCGCTGGAGATCACATGCATTAACAGGGACAATAAGGTGGCAGTCCATTTCTGTTGTTCCAATTTGCCTTTCCCTATGATTAAGGTGCAGGTGTGCACTGAAACGCGTTAGGGACTTGAATTGATTGGGTCCACAAAACCGCTGCTAATAAATAAAGGTTCTGTGAACATTTCCACACGGAGTGTGTCTTTAAAGCTCGGGGGAACTTGGAAAATGTTTGAACACGGCAGCTCCGGCCGTGGAAGACTGCACCGCCGATCAACAGCGAAGAAAGGTCTGTGTGGCTGCACATCGTGGAAGCCTGTTCCAGCGTGAGGAAATACTACAAAGGCAGCGGTTGTGTGGACCTGAGCCCACTGGAGGGCTGTGATTTTAGAACATTGGCAGAAAAAATGTTTTTGGACATCGGACCCCACCGGGGGGAAAAATCGGGACTACCACACCCAGCATGCTGTTCACTGGAGATCACATGCATTAACAGGGACAATAAGGTGGCAGTCCATTTCTGTTGTTCCAATTTGCCTTTCCCTATGATTAAGGTGAAGGTGTGCACTGAAACGCGTTAGGGACTTGAATTGATTGGGTCCACAAAACCGCTGCTAATAAATAAAGGTTCTGTGAACATTTCCACACGGAGTGTGTCTTTAAAGCTCCGGGGAACTTGGAAAATGTTTGAACACGGCAGCTCCGGCCGTGGAAGACTGCACCGCCGATCAACAGCGAAGAAAGGTCTGTGTGGCTGCACATCGTGGCAGCCTGTTCCAGCGTGAGGAAATACTACAAAGGCAGCGGTTGTGTGGACCTGAGCCCACTGGAGGGCTGTGATTTTAGAACATTGGCAGAAAAAATGTTTTTGGACATTGGACCCCACCGGGGGGAAAAATCGGGACTACCACACCCAGCATGCTGTTCACTGGAGATCACATGCATTAACAGGGACAATAAGGTGGCAGTCCATTTCTGTTGTTCCAATTTGCCGTTCCCTATGATTAAGGTGCAGGTGTGCACTGAAACGCGTTAGGGACTTGAATTGATTGGGTCCACAAACCGCTGCTAATAAATAAAGGTTCTGTGAACATTTCCACACGGAGTGTGTCTTTAAAGCTCGGGGAACTTGGAAAATATATATATATATATATATAATATTTGTAAATTTTTCTTTATAATTTTAAAAATTATAAAATAAATTAAAAGTAATAGTTTATTCATTGTTTTTAAGTAAATATATATATATATATTAATTATTATGTATGTGTTTAAGTTTTTTTAATTATGTTTATTTGTTATATTTGTTAAAATGTATATTAAATCTAATTTATTTATTTTTAAATACATTTTATTATTTAATATATTTAATATTTTTATTTTATTTTATATATATATAATTCGATATTTTGTACAACTATATTTTTTACATCAATATTTTTTTCTCGATATTTTTATACTTACCTGTTTAAGTATAGGGAGTCGATGTTTTTGCATTCTATATTTTCACCTCGATATTTTTTTCATCTATATTTTTGAGGTCGATATTCTGTCAGTGAATCCACACCAGCATGCACCTACTACCAGACCTACACAAACAATAACTCTTTTTGTGCATTGTATATGGGCCACCACCAATTTTGATGGGGAAATGCCTGCCTGTAACACACAAAATTGGCAAAGTAACATATATGTATCTGGCCAGGACTCATCCCTTGTAGCTGCTGTCGGGCCCGCCACTGCCCATCAAGCTTCAGGTAGGCCACCACCAGCATGCGGGCCATTAGTGGGGTCAGGGTCTGGCACGCACCCTGTCCACGTTGGGAGGACTTCCCCAGCTGGACCTCCATGATCTTCCTGGTCCAGCACCTCAGGTCCTCCCACCTCTTCCTTCAAGGGACGCTGCACCGGTTAAAGACCCCGAGGGTCCACACCTTTCGGGTAATGGCTTTCCAAATGGCTTTCTTCTGATGAGCATTGACCTGTGCTGATTCAATAGATGAAGAAACAGATTGTAACTGCAAGTTTCTGGATATCTGTTTGGTTGATACACATTTTGTATACACATAGCACAAACATTAATCACAAGCATTCATCAATAGTCAACACACTACATGTGTAATTATCAAATGCTAAGCACTACAAAACATGAATACACACTTTTGTAGTCATCTGCTGACTTTCCTCAATCCTGGTCATGATGTACACTGACTAAGCCAGGCCACTAACATCATGTAGCCTAATGCCATCCTACAAGTACTGTGATGAGAGGTACTATGACACACAACACACCATTGTGACCTTTTGAAGGCTAAACTACTTGTGCATGACTGTACAGCCACCTTTACAGCCAGGCCTATCAACTTGATACATACGTTCCATAGAGCCTGGTACCATAGTATAGATTACATCCTAAGTCTAAGGTTACAATGAAAGGGCTGGCATGTGTGTCACCGAGAGCTTCCTCTCTGGGGATGTGTGGACATGTGGACTACTTAATCGGATATCATACTATGTCTGATTGAGTTTGTGTTGTATGTACTGCCATCACAGGACTCACATTTTGCCATATGAGGCACTGTTACAGGGATGACAATCAACATACCATTGTATGTCTTGTATGATTTGATTGAATGTAACAAAGCTGTTGATTCTGATGTCAAAATCTCTAGGCCTGGGTGGTAAATTCTGCTCCGCTCGCGGAATTTGCAGAATTTTGGCAATTCCGCGTTCCGCAGAGAACTCGAATTTGCCAAAAATTCCGCGATCCGCAGCGTAGCAGAATTTTTTCCTTGTTCGCGCTTTCAAAATGCGTGTTCGCACGCGCGGGAGCGACTTACCGGGATCCCTGCGTTCGGCGACGAGTTTTCCTTTCCGTTCGTGTGCCCCACGAGATTTTGGTAGCCGGCCGCGCGATCCCGCGAGAGTGTGCGATCGCGAACACGTCATTCGGACGCGCCATCGGACATCCGCGTTCGCGAACAGGAAACACGCATCGCGAGCGGGCGGGACAAGTGAAACAAGATGGCCGCGCCAATTGGCGACCGCATGGGCAAGTTCGCTAGATATTTCCCCCCGAGCACGCAAACAGCATCCCCGAACAGGAAAATCGCATCGCGAACGGGCGGAACAAGCAATTCCGCGTGCTCGCGGAATTCTGCGTAGCTCGCGGAGATTTTTTACCATTTCGCAGAACTTTGCGTAACGTGACTACGCAAATTCCGCCCACCCCTAAAAATCTCTTCAGAAGTAACCAAGTATCTAGACTGTTAATGTGTCACATGTGCAATAGGCCTGTGCAGTGCAAGCATGACTTATGGAAAAGCGACAACAGAACTGTGGGAGCAAGGGGCCTGGCATAAGTAAATGACACCCATTGAAAATGTGGGTCTATGGAAAGTAGTATCGAGTCAGGGGGTTACCTCAGTCACCATTCCAAATGTAGTTCATGTAAAAGCATTCAGGGCTACTATTGGTAGAGAAAACTCATTTTGGGAACATCCAAGGATCTGCAGGGCTACATGGAGATTACTCTGTGCATCAGTTGTATTGTCACTGTAACTCTGCCCCAGCCTGGGCCATGGCTCACAATGGCCACAACTCATTTTCAGGCCTTAATCCCTGCAGGCTGAGCATACTGATCACACGTGGACATCACATTTCCACCAATTCAATACATAAAACTACATTTTCTGGCCATCAAATATGTGACTTCAAGTTTGTGTGGCATTCTGAAGGGGTCTTTGAGATATAGCTAGCTCCCAGAAAACAGGGATGTGTGGGACTGTACACATAGCTAACATCATCCTGAACTGCTTCCCACAGTATACAGACACAACTCATGCTGTAAAGCCTATATATTTCTTTGTACATTTGTCATGATCTGAATAGCAAATATATCATAGGTACCATGAAATGTATACATGTATAGATATGTGCATGCAGCACAAGTAGGATATAAGGCTTATCACACACCACCGTGGTGATGTTAATTCCACAAAGTACAGTGCCCCATGATCTATTACATGATTGTCCTATGTAGGGACCACACAATTTAACAAAAATAATCTGATGTCACTCTGGGACTCAGAGGCACATTGTAGCCTAAGGGAATGGAAAGGATGAAGTTGAACAGATTAAACAATGTCTTTGAGATACTTACCTGTTCCTCTGGTGAGCCATAGAGCTGGCCCTACAAGGGAAGGACCTCTCCAATCAGGGTCTCCAGGCCCTTTCACCTGCTTGGTCTGGCATGATTGCTCCTAGTGTTGGCAAGCAGCAGCTAAAGTGGAGGAGGTGTTGATAGCAGCAGTGCCAGGAGGCAAGTGAGTTATTTTTCAAACCGTGGTGTACATGTACGCCACGTACACGGTCATCAGCATAGACGGACCCTGCCATTGGACCGCGACTGTCACAATCACCAAAAATAGCCTATGACTGTGTTTGCTGTAGATGAAACCGCTCACCACATGGTCGACTTCCGGCAGCAGCAGTCTTCCCAAATGTCCTAAATGCAAGGTCAGGCATCCGTCATTTTAGTGGTTGGACCTACAGTACTGGTGACTGTTAAGTGCATTACTACCACTACAAATGAGGGCTAACATGTTTACATTTGAAATACTCCATTGCCATGTAATTTCCAACACACAAATCATCTGTGTAGCGCATTACTTTGCCTATGGGCAAAATGTGCGTAGTGCCCTGTAAACTGCGGTTGATGGTTTTTATCCTAAAATTTCCTAAATCTTTATAATGCAAATTTTACACTTCTGAATGGATAATGTGCACTTTCTGTACAGACACATGTGATGCCACAATGGGGATTATTCGTGGATGTTGGACAGTAGACAATAATTATGTGAATTATGTGTAATGCTTTATGAAGCACTTATGTTTTGTCACATTACGTTTGGCTTACTCTTCTTATATGTTACTCTGGACACAGTGACCAATGTTCAAAACTTTTTTACTCCTCACATAGGTACCCTGGGAGAGGGAGGAGATGACAGCCTCCAGTCTACCTCCCATTTCCAGACCTTAAGGCCATGGAAGAAAGGCATGACGTCAAGAAGTTTCATTTAAATAGACAAACAATACAGGATTTATGTCATCAGTTGGAACTTGATCTCCTTCCTCAAATCACTTATCCTACATGTATCCCACCAATTGTAAAACTTATGTCAGTATTGCATTTTCTGCCCATAGGTTCCTTTGAATACACTGTGGCTATATCTGGTGGTATTTCACAACCAATGTTCAGTGGTGTACTATGAGACATCCTTTCAGCATTAAAGAGACACATCGAGAGCTACATCCAGTTCCACAGATGTGAGGATCAAGCCACTATGAAGGGGGATTTCTATAGATTTGGTTGCATCCCACATGTGATTGGAGTCATTGATGGCACCCATATTGCCTTAGTATCACAGAAAGCCAGGGAGCAAGTTTACTGTAACAGGAAGCACTTCCATTCTATCAATGTGCAGGTTGTCTGCTTACCGGGTTTTTACATCTCAAACATCTGTGCCCAGTTCCCAGGTTCAGTCCATAATTC
Organism: Calotriton arnoldi; assembly: GCA_963921515.1. NCBI lineage: Eukaryota > Metazoa > Chordata > Amphibia > Caudata > Salamandridae > Calotriton > Calotriton arnoldi. The sequence goes on from CAWUFW010004686.1 coordinate 362,102, forward strand.
CTTCATACTGTGGAACAGCACCCCGCCAGCTGATGTCACAACTACTACCGGAGAGGGCCTGGCTTGTTGGTAAGTTTGATCTGTCCTAACTGTGTGTTGCTAATGTCAGGTACTACAATCAGAAAGTATGTGACTTATTGTTGCACTCTTGTCTGTCTTCCATCTCGGAGACTCACATATCCCAACTGTTCATGGTTGTTGGCACCACTGAGGGGTGTCCACTTCAATGAGGCACCATGGAAGAACATATCGGCTATTGAAGTGGGCTTTTGGGCTCCTAAAGGCCAGATTTAGATGTCTGGACAAGACTGGGGGAGCCCTCCCCTACTCAGGTGTGTCAAATCGCTGTGGCCTGCTGCATGCTCCACAACATTGCCCTGCGACGGAACCTCCCTTCTATCGCAGAGGATGAAGACCATGATGACCCACCGCGTGAGGATCCTGAAATGACAAATGATGATGATAGTGATGAAGAGGAAGGAGCTGACTTGTGTCAAGATCTCATCAACAACTTCTTCTCATGAGTGTAAGTATGCTGTGCAATATCATGAATTTCACTATTAAAGCAACTCTAGTTGTGATGACGTGAGGAGGCTGCTTATGGGAAATACTGATAAGATAAAGCTCGGGCAAAATCTGGTGAAAGGTGTTTGTTGAGGAAGGTTGTGACACATGTTCACTTTTCTTGGGGTTTCTTTGTTTAGCTTAGGATCTTGTCATGGACTGTGTTCTCTAGAAGTTGACTATGTGAATTGTGGCATATGAAGGGTTTCGTAGCTAATCTCTTTGTTTTGGGCTGTTTTAGTTACCTTCACCATGGCATCTTCATTTGGACATTTCAGAGAATTGTGACATTAGCAGGTATATGATGTTGTTTGGACGTAAGAAGTGAACATGGACTATTCCTGGGAATATCTCTCACAGAGTTTGGGTGTACAAAACCTGTACCAAGACAGCTTGCACAGCGATAGGATGGAAGTTAGGAGGGTATCATTGAACTTGTTCCTTGCGGTGCGGTGATCCTAATGAAAAATGTGTGCCATCATGTGCTCCAACCCAAAGTCTTGTTGGGCCCAAATCATGCTATTCTGCCTTTACTTTGGATACATTCTCATTGTGTATAAACTGTATGTAGCTTTTGATGTGTCTCCTCATTGTAGGCAAAAGTGCTTGTGGCACATCACTGACATTTGTTTGTGACATTCCACCAGATACTGGACCTTATTGTCAAACCATGCAAATTTAGGAGAAATTATGATTTAGGTTCAATTTTATGCATGCATATAGTCAGCAAAAGGTTTTGAATCCAAACAAAATCTTTAGATGTGCTCCAGGCATAAAGACAAACTTGGCACCTATTGACTTTATAAAAACATTTCTGTTTATTATTCACAGATACATTTCAAAACTGGTAGATGCTCTACCATACTCAGTAGTAAAAAGGAGAGGTTGCTCCAGGAAGGGGGTGCAAAAAGTGGTGCTCATTTGTGAAATAGGTAAAGTGAAAAAGGGGAGGAAATCAAAGTAAGGAAAATTCAAACCACAAACATCATTGTAATCATTCTGGAAGGTAACTGGTTGTAACTGACAACAAAACCAGTTAGATAAGGCCTTTCCACCATAAAGTAATTTCCATATAGGTATTTTTGTTAATTTCCAAAACCAGAGAGGTATCAACTGTAGCTCGGACGGGATAGTGGTGACGCGTGGTACAGGCGCACTTGGGGGTAAGCGTCGACGTTTCGACCCGACTTGAAAGCACAGAGGGTAACTACATCCTCAGCTGGCGGGTCTTCCTCAGGACAGGGGACAAAGGGGGAGACAACCTAGGGAATTAATCATAAAAAGGGAGGTTTTTTAGTGCCAAGATGTGAATAATAAATAAAAAGGCCTGGAAGTGCCGATTTGACTAACCTATTCAAGGTGCTCGTCGATCACGGCTCCCGGGGATGCAAAATCTGTAAAAGGGAGGGAGGAGTGCACATCAGATATCCAATACTTAATTAAGGATAAAGTAAAACGGTGACATTAGCCACTAAGTCAAACAATCGCTTACCCGCACTTTCGTTGCGGTCTAGGAACAATATTTCCAACACTCAAAAGGATGAGGGCAACTCAAAATCCCATCCTAGTTAGTCCATAGCATGTGACATATATATATATATATATATAAATGGTGAGTCAATCGCTATCTGAAACAAATAATAATATGGCCTCCAGTTATTCAGAAACCCAAATATATTGGGAACCAACCCGTGAAGAAAAGTACCCAGCACTGTACTTTACCTAGATTACTGCGGCAGCCCTGGGAGAATTCGACACCTCGCTCGTCAGTGCAAGACTGACCCGAGATATGTGTGTCTCTAAAGAATACGCGGCAGGCAGTGCGTGCACGTCGCCGTTGACGCGCCGTGTCACAGAAAACGTCTGCCTGATCATCCGGCTCCCTTTGGAGACGGGGAAGCCGGTCAGACAAGATAGACAAAAGACTAGTCATGTCAGTGAGGATCGGGGGTGATCATGATCGGACTAACAATAAAGAGACCATTAGCCATACCGATGTAAATTACTTAGACAACAAAACACATGACAGTTACATTAAACAAAGGTCAATTACATTAAACAAAGTCCATTACAATATAGCACAATACATTTAACAATATACCTTGCAATGTATCACAACAGAACGTGCTCAGCCGTGAGAGAACCACAGGGAGAAAGAACACACCTTCATTGCTACTAAAGAAAGACTGACTCAAGAGTGAGACAGAGACCCACAAGGGGAGAAAGGGCACACTTCCATTGTTTATTACAAAAATGCAAAATTAAAACACAATAAAACGAAGAACATAATTAAAGTATATCGCGCAATACCCAAGGGGCTGGGTAAAGGAGCGCTACCATGTTCCCTATTCAGTGGTGTATGTAACATATATACCTTGGAATTAATACAGTGGTCTAGAGGGTGTGTTGAGAGGGTCACCTTCTAGCCATTATTCAAAACAGCCACCTGTCTGGCAATTTCCTCATATTCGTTGAGGCCTCTCAGGACAGTGTCAAAAATGTGAATCCATTTGCACTCATGAATGCTGAGAGTATTGGTGAAATCGCCTCCCCTCGGGTTGACCTTCACTTTTTCTATGACCCACCAATTAAGACTCTCCGCTGCATGTGCAAATGTGATGAAATGTTCCACTAGGGGTGCAGCCTGGACCCTGCAGTGTATTCTACTGCAATGCTGCAGTATGCGGGTCTTCACCTTCTGTATGGTCTGACCAATATACAGAAATTCACATGGGCAGGTTATTGCATATATTACACCTGTGGAATTACAATTAGTATGGTCCTGTAATGTATGTGTGTCATTGTTATGGGTGAATTGTTTCATCTCCTTCGTCATCGGACAGGCTTTACATTGTCCGCACTTATGATGCCCTTTCACAGGAGGGATATCCCAAAGTGTTGATAGTCTGTCCCTTGCTTCCATAGGTAGTAGTGATTTGACCATGTGGTCCCTCACACTCTTACCCTTCCTAAAGGCATGCATAGGAGGTTCCATTATCCCTGTCCCGCCTGCCACCAGATGCCAGTGGCGATTTATGATCTTTTTAATCTCATTGCTTTTCGTGCAAAACGTGGTTACACATACCAAACGTTCCTGATCTGTGGTTGCTCTCTGCTTGGGTCCAAGGAGGAATTACCTGTGACTGAACCATGCCCGTTTTCGGGTTTTCTTAAGTAAACTCACAGGGTACCCTCTCTCAGTGAGACGTATCATTAGATCCGCAGATTCCTCAAAGTAATCATGTTTCTTAGTGCAGTTCCTACGCAACCTCAGGAATTGGCCAAAAGGTAGGTTATCCCTGAGGTTGTGAGAATGATGACTAGAATACAAAGAAGTGTATTTCTTTCACTGGTTTTCCTGTACAGGGTGGTGTATAGTCTGCCCTCATCAGCCCTGATCGAAATATCAAGAAAGTTTATCACTTGATTATTAAATTCAACTGAGAATTGAATATCCTCTGAACGGGCATTAAGCCAGGCGTGAAAATCCTTTAGTTGTTGTTCATTACCTTTCCATACCACCATGACATCGTCTATATAGCGTCGTCACACATCAATGTGCTCCCTATAGGGATTCTGATCACTCAGCACATGGGTATGTTCGTAGTTATCCATATAGATAAAGGCTAAATCAGGCGCAAAGCTGGCCCCCATCACCACCCCTTTAGTCTGGAGATAATATTCCCCTTGAAAGTAGAAAAAATTCTTCGTCATAGCGATCTCAAGGAGGTCCACTAAGAATTCTGTGGGAACCTGGTGTGATCTGGGACGGTCTTCAAGGACTGTCCTGATGATAGCAAGTGCCTCCCGCTGGGGAATATTGGTGTACAACGATGTTATGTTCATGGTAACCAAAATTTGGTTACTCGAGTTAAATGGTCGATTATCAACCAGCTTAATAGTTTGCATGGTATCCCTCAGGTATGCTGTGGTGTTTTCTGCAATGGGTTTTGAAAAAAACGTCTATAAATTTATACAATGGTTTCAAGACCGATCCACAGCCGGAGATGATAGGTCTCCTGGGTGGACTGTTCATGCGCTTATGGATCTTGGGTAGTGTATATATTGTGGGCATCCTAGGTTGCTTGTTATTCAGATACTCAAACTCATGTGTAGATAGAAACTCTTCCTCTAGTCCTCTATTGTAGATATGCCTTATAGTATCAGCAATCTCTTTTGTATGGTCAGATCTCAATTTGCTGTAATTCCCCTGTACTCCTAGTTGGGCAATGATCTCTATTTTATAGTCATCCGTATTCTGAACGACTATAGCCCCTCCCTTATGGGCAGGTTTTATGACTATGTTCGTGTTACTCTTAAGGGATTCCAAGGCTAGATGTTCCGACTTCGTGGGATTGTATTTAACATACTGTCTCTGTGACAAAGAGCTCATAGTGTCACGCATTACCACCTGTTCATAAGCTAGAATATTGTGAGACATACGTTGAGTTGAAGGGGTAAACCGAGAGGGTGGTCGTAGACCCGTGCTTGAAAAAATTGGTTTGAAAGGGATTTTATTAAAGTAATGTTTAAGGCGTACTTTCCTAAAGAACTGGTGCAATTCAATCTTTAGGTTGAAAGTATTAGGCAGAGTAGTAGGTACAAATGATAAACTTTTTTCCAGTACCTTTTTCTCATCTGGTTTCAAAACGTAACCAGATAAGTTCACCACTGGGTTATCATGGTTGGTTGGTGGGTGCTTCACCACCTGTAGTGTTGACGCCTGGTCTGTATCTCTCCATGTGTTTCTTGCTGAAAATGTACCTGTTTCTTGGCTCTGCCCCTGCCTCTGTTCCTTGTTGGTTCTCTCAGGCCCCTGGGTCATCCCCAGGGTTGTCCCCTCCCCCTGTAGTCCAACCATGGTCCCTCCCCTAAAAAGGTTGTTGGTCCAGGTATGAGTGACCTGGTGTGTGTGTACCTGCACTAGAGCCTGGTCTATCTGACTCACCGTCAGACCTACTTGCTGCAGAGGAGTCAGAAAATATAGTGCATCTTCTAAAACCCCCATGGCCTCTAGTGGAAAACCTGCCTTGAGCCTCCTTTATGTAGTGTCCTTCCTGTAAATAGGGGTAGGCGACCTTCTTGTCATAGAACTTTATCTCTTTTGCTAGTTTGTCAAGCTTGTTGGTCTATGTATATGTGTCAAAATCTCTGATAGTTCTCTCGAGACATTCCAAAGCCTCCTTAGCATTAGTCAATGCGTTGTCGTCAGTGATTTCTTTTTTCAGATCCGCTATCTCTTTCATTGAGCGTTGTACCTCTTCCAGGGCTGTCTCTATCCCGAGCACAATCCAGTGGCGGGAGCAGTTATTAGAGACAAAACTGAAGTTCTCTTTAAATTTTGGGTTATCAATAAAGATAGCGGGTTCATTCCTTACTCGTTGACCCACGGGGATGACATTTGCCTGTAGGTATTTAGTCAGGACATGCCCATGTAGTCTAGTTCTAATTAACTTCTTTTCTAGTCTTTCCAACTTATCTATGCTCGGTGTTGTTAAACCTAAGAAACTACTGCCGCCCTGAGCCTGCAGGAGTCGGTCAATGTAGTCTTCGCCATATGACAAGGTTTCTCTGTCAGACATAGCACAAGTTTAAATTAGATAATGTCGTAGGTGAACAAATGCAAGACATATAACATAACATACAATGTCAACGGACTGTGCCACAGTAAATTGCCACACAGAATTAAAGAACAACATGGACTCAATACACAACATATATAAACCCTCGCAGGTAACACCTGCTCAAAGTAGCCTTTATAAAATAATGGGGTAACCCAATCAATGTCCTCAGACCTGGGTATCAAATAGTACAGAAAACAGTTGGTCCTGGACCTTATTGTCAAACCATACAAATTTAGGAGAAATGATGATTTAGGTTCAATTTTATGCATGCATATAGTCAGCAAAAGGTTTTGAATCCAAACAAAATCTTTAGATGAGCACCAGTCATAAAGACAAACTTGGCACCTATTGACTTTATAAAAACATTTCTGTTTATTATTCACAGATACATTTCAAAACTGGTAGATGCTCTACCATACTCAGTTGTAAAAATGAACAGGTTAGTCAAATAGGCACTTTTTATAATGGATTCCACCAGATACCACCAGATTCCGCTAAAGCCAACCTCCACCGCGGCATGAAGGCTGTCGCCGACTGGATGGAAGAAAGCCGACTCAAACTCAACACAGACAAGACAGAGATCCTCATTCTCGGACCCAACCCATCAGCCTGGGACGACTCATGGTGGCCCACCTCACTAGGCACCGCTCCTACACCAACCAACCACGCACGCAATCTGGGAGTCATCCTCGACTCGAAACTCTCCATGACCAACCAGATCAACGCCGTCTCATCAACCTGCTTCTTCACCCTCCGCATGCTCCGCAAGATCTACAAATGGATCCCCACCAACACACGAAAGACCGTCACACACGCCCTCATCAGCAGTAGACTCGACTATGGCAACGCCCTCTACGCCGGAGCCCCGGCCAAACTCATCGGCAGACTTCAAAGAATCCAGAACGCCTCCGCCCGCCTGATCACCAATGTCCCCCGCCGAGACCACATCACCCCACACCTGAGAAACCTGCACTGGCTTCCCATCGACAGAAGAATCACCTTCAAGCTCCTCACCCACGCACACAAGGCACTCCACAACACCGGCCCGGCCTACCTCAACAACCGACTGTCATTCTACGCACCCAACAGGAGACTCCGCTCCGCCGACCTCTCCCTGGCCGCCGTCCCACGCATCCACAGATCCACCTCCGGAGGCAGATCCTTCTCCTACCGTGCCACCAAGACCTGGAACTCCCTCCCCCTCCACCTTCGGCAGACAGAGGACCCTCAGACCTTCAGGAGACTACTCAAGACCTGGCTCTTCGACCTCTAGCTGCGGCACCTCCCCACCCCCCACAGCACCTTGGGACCCTCACGGGTATGTAGCGCGCTTTATAAATGCCTGATTGATTGATTGATTGATTCCACCAGATACAGCAACACTGGATTGGAATGACCCTGTGATCAGAAACTGTTGTACTGCCATGTGTCTATTAATTTGTTTAAATGAAGTGGTATTCCTTCTGTTAGGTAGGTACTCCTTCCATGTTGTTAAGGTCTGCACCTGAAAATGTGATCACTGACACAGAATATTTGAGTCATGTATGATTTGCTATGTTTCTGACATCATGTCAGCCTATGATTGGAACAAAGGACTAAAGATGTTATAAGACCAAATACTTGTATGTATGTGTTGGTGTGACATGGTTGTGATCCTGAGTTAAACATTGTTTTCATTCAACATATCCATACTTACACAAGTAACTTGCTTTGGCATTGTAAAGTTCACAAGGGAGTATATATACATTGCTAGACAGATACTACAGGAGGCAATGAGTTTGTGACTAGAGTATTTATTGCAGTGAACAAGGGGAAAATAAACAATGTGCAAAGCCAAACAGGGAAAACCAGAAGTGAAAAAGTCAGTCATGGTGAATGAAACCATAGTTGTAGATGCCAAAATATCTGAAGTCCAATGTCCAAAATACTACTCCCATCAAAAATGGAAAAGTATCCAGAAATAGCCCACAAAGTGAATGTGTTGCACACACTGGAGTAAATTAGGTGTGATGCTTCTTACTGGAGGTGGTGGGTGTCTTGTCATCCACACCTCCTGGATGTTTGGGTGGACGTCCCCTCCTGTGGGTGAGGTGGAATCCGCTGCTGTTGAGACAGGGGTAACTGGAGATGTGTCTTCCTCTGACAGAGCCTCCCTTCCTGTGGCTGCCCCAGATGTCGATGGCCCGGATGTAGTTGAACTACAGGAAGGGGTAGATGGTGGTTGAAAAGCCCTGCAGGGGTTGGTATTGATGTCCTGCAGCACCCCAATGAGCTGGCCCATGTTGGTGTTCTGGGCGCCCAACTCCTGGTGTATGTCCCTTTGCAGCTGCTTCATCTCCCCGATTTCCATTCATATCTGCTCCATCATGCCTTGGGAGTCCCAATAGGCTCTTAAGACTTGGTTGATGGTGGCCTGGGTGTGAGAGGCCCCAGTGGGCTCACTCAGCGGGCCCACAGTTACCCTCCTATGAACCCTACCCCCACAGGCCTGTGTCCCTTGGCCCAGGCTACACCCTCCCACTAGGTCCTGGTTCTTCAGTGACTGGGTTGGTGATTGTCACCTCTGAATCCAGGACTGGGGGGCACAAGACGTCAGTGACTGTGCTAGGTACACAGGTTTTGGGGGCAGGGGTTGGCTGAGTTGTTTCAGCTGGGGTGGAAGTGGTTGTGGGCACAGTGAGACTCACTGCTGTTGTCTCACCCAACATGACAAGATGTGCCAGGAAGGTCATCCATGTCTACATCTTCAGGAGTGCTGTCATCACTGAAGGCTTGATCCTGGGATGGAGTGTGAGTCTGTTGGGTGGCCAAGCTCTGGCCAGGTGCTATGCCAGATCAACCTGCTGAGAAATAGAGAACATTGTTATTGGTGGAAGTGTGGTATCTACATGCACATTGTTTGTGTCACACTAAGTATAGAACTAGGAATAAACAAAATAGGTAGAGATTACTATTGTGATCTATTTTTGTGACATTTAACTTGTTTACAAGACACTTGGAGCCATTCAATACATGTAGTAGAATTGAGCAGCTCATTAGATATGCTCATATGTTGCATTTTGGATTAAGGAATGAACATGACATCTCCCAAACATTTAAGCCAACACAGTGTAGAAGCTACGTGTATTTGACCATTCCAAGGCCTAGTTGTGTACAATACAGATGAACACACAACTTGTTGTATATTTAGCATAAGTTACCATGTGAGCAGTGTAGCGTCAATGGGTCATTTGCCACTTCTGATCAACTGAGTTGCCTTCATTCCTTACATATATTTGAGGTACACACTTGGTATGGTGTCACTCATGCCATCAATAGTTTTAGTTGAGGAGACCAGGACAACATCAAGCTAAGTAGGCAGACATGTCTCTGAGTAGAGCATTGTATGTAGATTGCTCATTCCATGAGAAGTGGAAAACAGTTGTAACATGACTGACAAGTGAGAATTGGCAAACAACACTGTTGCTTCTTGTTTTCTGTTACAGAAATGGGACCTCAAGGTAGTTCTAGTCATTTCTATCTCTAATTCCCCACACTTGACAAATGGGTAACTCCATGAGAGGTGAACATCAGTTGTAACATGGCTGATAAGTGAGTATGGACAAACAACACTATTGCATCTTGTTTAGAGTTACAGAAACAGGGCCTCATATAGTTGTAGTCATTTAAATCTCTACACAGCACTCGACAAATGGGTAACTCCATGAGAAGTGGAAAACAGTTGTAATATGGCTGACAAGTTAGAATGGGCAAACAATACTATTGCTTCTTGCTTTGTGTTACAGAAATGGCCACATGGTAGTTGTAGGCATTTCTATCTCTATTCCCCACAATTGACAAATGGGAGGTGAACATCAGTTGTAACATGGCTGACAAGTGGGCAAACAACACAAATGCATCTTGTTTAGGGTTACAGAAACAGGGCCTCAGTTGTAACATGGCTGACAAGTGAGATTGGGCAAACAATACTATTGTTTCTTGTTTTCTGCTACAGAAATGGCCTCATGGTAGTTATAGTAATTTCTATCTCTACTTTCCAACACATGACAAATGGTTAGTGTAACATACCTGTTGCCAAGATGGAGTTGGGCTGGGCCATACAGTTATATATTGAAACATATCATGGGCCTGGGATGATCATTTCATAGTAATACACTTAGAGACAGCATTGCAACATGTGGCATGAAACGGAGATTGATATATGTGATCTTATATGCAACAATACACATTGAGACTGACAATCAAACATCTCTGATACTTTGAGTACTGCATCTTTAGGAAAGTAGATACAGAACACATTAGCAAAAGCTGAAATGAGAGCATACAGGACATTGAAGTGTTGTAACAGTTAGTGAGATGCAAATTACCAGACTCCATTACCCCAGCTGTTCCTGTCAAGCGATCAGAATGCAGGATGGCGTAAACCTTCTCCTCCCAGGGAAAGAGTTGTAATGAGATGCTGGAAGGACCACCACCAGTCTTCTGATTCTCCAGGTGATACTTGGAGGCCAAGGAAAGGACCTTCGCCCTCAGGTCATGCCACCTCTTCCTAATTTCCAGCTGTGTGCGCAGGGTGGTACCTAGAGCATTCACTTTGTTGACTATCCTTGTCCACATTTCCATTTTCCTATTTTTTTTTACATAGCACCAGTTGCGTTACATGAGGACACATTCATTTTTGTTAGGCACGGGGAGATTAAGTGATTTGCCCAGAATCAAAGGATATTCAGCGTCATTGCCGAGACTCGATCCCAGTTCCCCAGATTCGAGGTCGACCCCCCTAGCCGTTAGGCCAACTCCTCTCCCCTGAGAGGAGTATATTGGACTAGGGCTCCTAACAATTGTGGCTCTACTCTTATGATTTCATCCATCATGACTGACAACTCTGCCTCTGAAAAACGTGTTTTTTGAGTGCGTAACATAACTAGAAATTAAAGTGGGTGACAATGACTAACAAAAAACACCAAAGGATAGTCATGAAAATCTTTTTAAAAAGTGAGTGGAGGTGTTGAATGGGATAGTGGGAAAAAAGGGAAGCCTTATGTGATGGAATTTGCTGCTCTGTTGTGCTGTGCTGCAGTGTAGAGGAAACGGATCATGGTCTGGGATGGGGTGTGTTTAACAATGTGATTTTCAGGTGTGTCCACTTGGCCAATGGCCATCAGCTGTGTAGTTTTTGAATCCATCCAATGGGCACTGTTGTGGTGCTTTGCTGCGAGTGTACCGCGTCGGGGAACCACCAATGGGGGACCTCCAGTACAACTGTGTTTTCATAATCAGCTCAGCGAGAAACCGTGGCCCTGACGGCGTCGGACTACGCATCACCAACAGTGCAGATCGCCGTGGCCCAGGCGGGAACCATGTCTTCGATGAGGTCGGCGGTTCAGGTTGCATGCTTCGTAATACGGCGGGTTGAAGATCGCCAAACTCGTAATCAGGCCCTAAATCATTTTTCAGATTTTTTAATATTGTATTTAATATCATGTTTTTGAATATTGTTGCATACAATATTTTTTATTTTATGTTATTTTTTAAAACCTATTGTGTTCTTCTTTTAAAAGTATATTGATTTGAATTTTTGAATTTAATTGTTATAGCAGGGAATTGTATAGCTGATCAGAGAATTAGATGGAAGCATTTTTTAACATTTTGTTTTTAAGTATTAACATTTCTTTGTAAAAACTTAAAAAATGATCATTGCTCTGTTATATTTTTATGGGTATTGTTTAGTGACATGCATTTTTAAATTAATTAAATAATCATTGTGAAATAATGTGTAGACTGTAATGAAATCGATTTTTGATATTGAAATTAAGTTTTGAAGTTATGTTTTCATCTATGTTGTTATTTTTAATGTTTATATTTGTTAATATTTTTAATATGTGTTAATAAATATTAATTTTAATTATATTTATATTAATGATTTGGATCTTTTTAAATTCATGTTTTTGATCTTCTTTGTAGTGTTTTAGCAGGTATAGGTGGTATGAGTGTTTTAGAGGTTTCCATTTGTAAGAAATTAGGTTGTTTTATTGCTTTTTACATTAATCAAAATTTAACATTTTAATAGTATGTGGTAAAGATTAGAATGTGAATGTTAAATGTAAGTCCACCAACACTGAAAGTCCAAGACTTTCCGAAATATGGTTAAGTTTGCAGTGGGAATAGTAAAACATGATGCTGTTGTAGGCATTCCACCATGGGATGTGAAATCTGGGTGGGTGCCTGCATCCTAATCAGTACAGGCAAGCATTCAAAGTGTCTTAGTCCATTAGTGATGAAAGTTTATTTTTGATTTTGTTTGTAGTATGGGGACTCTATTAGCATGTTGTCGTGTTTGGTTACTTCTGTGATAGTAACATAGGCTAATACTATTAATATTTAGACTTTGAAGGCCAATTCTGCATTTTTGGTACATTATATACTAAGTGTAAATATTTATAGGTGCCTCCATATACACTGGTTGAAGTGGTAGTAATATCCGTGCATTGCTGTGTGTTGGTAATGTTTCACAATAGTAGAAATGATAGCTTGTTCAAAATCAATAATGATTTTTAGGTATTAAAATTATTTTTGTTTTGTTTTTTGTTTGATTATTGTTGAGAGTTTATGATAGGTTGCTCTTTGCTTGTTTGACAGCAGTGCACATATTAGAGAGACCTTTGTGTTATGGTACTCACTGTGTATAGTGTACATTTGTGTAAATGGTGATTGGCATGATTTAACTGTGCCCTCCATCATCCATGTGTTGCACGGTGTTAGGATCAGCAAATTACTGTTAGTTGCATAGACAATTCTTTTGTCATTATTTTAATTGTCATGCAATAAGAAATTGTGGTTATTGTGTGTTAATTTCACATTTTGGGGGATTTCTATTCTACCACATGTTCTGGATGCTCTAGGTGTCTCTCTTGTGATTCTCATTGAAATAGTTATTAATTCTTAGTTTTCTATGACAGGGGATTGACCAGTTGTAATTCAGGAATCTGGGGAATTATATTCTTTTACAAAATGTTTCTATTTAACTGTTTTTCCATTTTTTTCCATTTTATTTCATTGGTTGTTTGTTTAGTAGTTTGAAATATTTTTCTTTTTCACTTATATGGTAAATGCTAAATGGGTTGTTGTCTCCTATTTGTGTATGGTTGATTTCTTTCTATTTATATTTACATGAAGTAATTACTATAAATATATATTTTTAAATGACTGTTATCGATATTTTGGTTAACAATACGTTTGTATTTGTGGTTTTCGTCACATATCTTATGTTTTATTGCAACCTTGATATTTCATATTTCTTTATTTTTGTTTTTGATATTCAGGTATTTTAGAAACTTTTACTGCAATACTTTTGTGTTTAATGTGTAGAATGACGACATTTGTGTTCTCTATACTTTTTGATGATATTTTTGTATGCAGATATTATTTACATCAATCTTATGGTACAGAAGTGACTGAGGGTGGCAGATGAAACCTGTTGAATCATCATTTTTGTTAGGAAGAGTGTGATCTAAAGAGCTATAGGTGTCTCCCACTTACCTGATACCCTTCATTGTGGTCCTCTGTCCATGAAAGGGTTGCTTGTGAGTGATGCTCGTCTTTTTATAGTTTGCTGTGAAGGCATTGATTTTGATTTGGTTTTTTTCAAACATGCTGGGTCTGATTACGATGCGGTTCGGACCGCAACCAACGGCTTGTTGGTTGCGGTCTGAACCGCATCTATTGCTGCGGTCCGACCGATGCATTAAGATGCATGAGGAAGGATGCAGCAGTCGGAGGGAATGACCAATGCAATCCGATGGCCTCATGGAGCCCGTCGGTCTGTCGGAATGTCCTCATAATCCCTTAAGGACGGTGTTTCCGCCGTCGGGATTATGATGTCGGTTTCCGACAGCCTTTCCATGTCGGCCTTTCCAACATGGAAAGGTTGTTGGAAAACAACATTGGGGGCCCCCAGCAGGGCCCCCTTCCCCCCTGGCACTGCGCATCTGTGCTTGCGGGGAACGTATAGTGCCCCCTGAACATCCCTGCACCATGTGGCGGGCACCACACGGTGCAGGGATGTTCACAAACTTCCATTTCTCAATGGGAGTTTGTGCTGCGGGCGGTTTCCGCCCGCCGCACAAGCTTCCATTGAGAAATGGGAGTTTGTGACCGCACCATGTGCAGTTGCATCCAAATAATGCGGTCGGAACTGCCGACCTGAGGTCGGTCAGTTCCCAATCCGGAGTGATGTTGGTCTGAGGCAACTCTGACCGACATCACAATCAAGCCCACTGTGTTTTGGTGTGAATGCTGGTGCTTTGTTTTTAGCTGATGGCAGTTTGCTCACAGTTATAATTTATTTGCAATTCAAATTCCATCATGAAGGTGGACTTATGACCTCATTAGATATTGAGCTGAAGTGTCTTCTGTTCAGTAATGTGTTCATGGTGGTGTGATATTTTGTGTTTTTCTCAAATAACCACAATGACGCTGATTCACAAAAACACTTATGAGTATCAAATGTAGGACTACAGGAGCACTCTTTTACATACACCCACGAGCCATTGTGAATTCACCTGAAACGGCTAACTCCCATTTAGTAAAAGAAGAAAGAGGGCACAGCCCTTTCTGTTTGTACTAATTGTATACATATATTGGCCAAATAGTCATTATTTTTTAATATTTGAGGCCAATTCAGAAGGGCATGTAATGCATAAAAGAGAACTACAAGATTGTTTGAATGGTTTGTTTTAATCCACTTCACATGCTGTGTGGCCTCTAGACCTTTGCCTGATTAACATAGCCATTGTTTATGTTTTGGCATAGTGCTGCGCAAATTTCAATAGGTACAATATTGTTGAGTGTTTTCTCTCAAGAAACTGACCACTTAGCAGGAAATAGGTGGTGAATTATTCACCACATTCCTTACATTCCATTGACTATGCCAAAGAGGCTCTTCCATTGCATTGCATGGACGATGCAGCAGTCATTCATTCATTGCAGGGAATACTGCCTGCATATGCAAATGGCTATAGGAGCGTCCATGGCAACAAATATGGACACCAGCAAGCAACACAGTTATGAATGGTGCTTGTTGGAGCTCTGATCCTTCTAGCCCTGATTGCCTGGTCTTTATATGATTTCCTCTACCCCGCCCCCTTTCCGTGGACCTTGTCATTCAATTCATTGTGTTCCCTTTCATCAACCTTTTTGCCTCATCTCCCCAACAGTTTTTCAAAGTTTCTTTTAATCATTGTTTGTGTAGGGGGCCAGAGGAGTAGTTGGCCCTCTTGCTTCTGTTTGAACTTCTATTCCTTACAACTGCCACAGCAAAGATATTTAAAAAAAAAAGAAATTGTAGCTACGTAAATATTGACACTAATGTACCACTGCAACTTCGCTAAATGGGCCAGACCACACTCACACACTCTGTGTGAGTAAGAGCGATGCGCTGGCAACAGGACAAATCAGCATGCGACTGCCAATGGTGACTTCATGTTTCAGGACAGGTGCCGGCAACAGGACAAATCAGCATGCGACTGCCAATGGTGACTGTTCATGTTTCAGGACACTGTAGATTACACTATGTGTGAGTGTTTGTGTGTGTGTTTGTGTGTGTGTGTGTGTGTGTACGCACACAATGTGTGTTTGTGAGGGGGTTTAAGATAGCATGTGGCCTGCTAGACTCACTCTGGAAAACAGAGTGGTTTGGATTACAATAATGCAGGATAGTCTGGCTGAGACCAGGAACAATAGCTATTGTTTGCTTTGGGAGCTGAGGTGTGTGAAAAGATACACATAAGACATGCACACCCAAATATGCAGTAATTATTTGGAGTAATTGTACGATGCAAGAGATAACAAAATCCTTCTGCATTGGTGGACAGAACAACACTTAGGCATGTATAAACGTGTATCCGTGGAGCTTTGAGATACACTGCAAGATAGAATTTTTATGGTAAATCACTGCAAACATGAGGTAAGTGCCAACCCATACTGGTGCTAATATACATCAATTAGGGTAAGAACATAGTGACTAGCACATATGTGTACACTAATTATGCCATCACTTCCCTCAAATGATTGCTATATATTTGCGTCTGAATTTCATGAGTGTACCTTTTGTCAACTTGCTTTTACCAATGAAATTGCCATTTCGAAAGAACTTGTTTCTCCTTATTTATTAAACAACACCATATTGGATGACAACAGGCATTAGTACACGCCCTTCAAACCAGGAGACAGGCAAGTAAGCCTGCCTCAACATATTTATGTATGTCAATGACTGATGATTGCTCCCTTGCTGCGGGTAGGCATTTGTTTCCTCTCCTGGGGAGCAGAGTGATTAACTTGGCCCAGCAGGTGGGACAAACACCTGGAATCTGATTATGCGCTTAACCGGAGAAATATGACAATTCTTGACAAATCATAAGATGTGTATGTATGTTATTTGAATCTGCAAAATCAAATTCGGCATGCATGTTTCACCACGTTTGCCACATCGCTGAATTGTTTAGGCCTAAGTGGAGTGAAACTGCACTTTAAGGCAGAATTCACCTATTACATGTCCTGACAGTGAAAAACTCCATAGGTATAGTACAAATGAATAAACATGTATAAACCCTACTAACCTATCTAAGAATGCCCACTCATATTCTAAGGCCTACCCCAGGTCAGCACCTACCCTTGCAAAGTTCCTTCTGCACCATGCTACCTGTGCGCAATTACAGGACTGCGCATGATGTAGCTTCACACATGCAGCACACGTGTTCACATGCAGCCAGCCTAGTGCTCTGTACTCTAGTTGTGCCACATCAACCGTACATTAGAAGGCAAATATGGCAGTAAACACACTCATTCCAATTACCATGAAATTACCATGATTGAGACTCAGGTAGTGGGGCCGGTGTCATAAGAATAGTCCCCGCAGCCCCCATGGTGCGGTGGGGCCTCCGGGCTCCAGGGGGGCCCCTCCGGCTGTGTGCATGGGCGGCAGGCCACTGGTCTGAGAGCTCCTATGTACGGATTGCGGGGTGCCCCCTTCATGTACTTCGCAGGGGGGTCTCCTCAAGTTTTGTTACACCACTGAGTGGGACTCACCTGCAGATAGGTCCAGAAAACCGAGTGATCAAAAACTGAAAAATCCAGGTGGACTAAATGGATGGAACCCATTTGCAATAAAAGCCAAACCTATTAGCACTGTTAGTGCTTATAGGCCTTGTGCGCTGTGATTTTGAAGATCATTTTGTCTCATGACACAGTTTTATACCTTGCTCTATGCGCCCTTTTGGTTCATCTGCTGTAACTGGGTCATCAGAAGCTACATTTCAATTGTTCAGTGGCTTTCCAAACAGGCAATAAGGAGCTTTTTTAGAAGAAAAAGCAAAAGTAAAGAAAAAAATAGCAATATGAGTAAGTGGTAAGAGGGGAAGTCTCAAAAGAACAGTAACATCTTAAAAAGACTATTAAGGCCCTGATTGTGAGTTGGCCGAAATTATAGCGAAAAAACACTGACAGTGTCAACAGGAAGGCCTGAGGGAATGGTGGAGTTGAGGAGCTGGGCACTCTTGTTCCTGTCCAGGGGGAGAGGTGTCTGCTCCCACCATGCTGCTGCGCGGGCTGGGTGATGGCAGGTCTGTACTGATGCCTGCAGCCTCTGCTCCTGCTGAAGCAGCCCCAGTTTTTCCAGGAATGGAATTGTTAGGACCTGAGTTTGTGGATCTGATAACTCTGAGCCTGGAGAGACTTCTAATTGAGATATGAGGAATTTCACAGAGAGGTATCACTCCGGATAAAATACCCCAATTCATAATGATGGCCTAAGTGTGAAGTTGACGTTATCATTTTTAGGACTGATCTTTGAGACAACCTTAGCTATCTCACCATACTATTGCTTTCCCAAACAAATCATGCATACTATACATAGAGGTGTTTTAGTTAGTGAGTTTCATCCATTGGTATGTTAAATTGTCAATCACTTTCTGCTTCTACCCACCACAGCATAAAACATGGGGCAACAGGTCAGCCCATTTTATCCATGGGTTCTCTTTACTTTGAGAGACCGCACAAAACCTATGCACATTATTTACATCCGCCTGAAAATAGCTCTTTTCTTCAGTGACAATTCTGGTTCAAAGAGTGTTTTACTTTATTTATTTTTTATACTAACTTCAAATATCTGCTTTGTTTAGCCTGCACTCTGGGTGCCCAATTAGATGGTGATTTATTTTCCATTTACATTTTATGTTGCTCTTATAAGGTGTTTAAATAGCATTGTAACATTGTAGACATCTGTCATCTGAGTGATGGGTTAGGTGGTATATTTTTTTTCTAATTCACAAATAATAATAATAAAATGCACAGCACAACTGAAAGGCTTGTTATTTTTTTCTTTTTTTTAAATCACTAGCGAAACAGACACATCTGTGAAGGCTTTTTTATTTATTTTTTTCATTTTTATTGCAGGTATAAGTGGCCAGGTTTAGGTGGCTGCATATTTTCCTGTTACTTTTTTAGTGTTGTGGCATTGATTGTAATACAACCTAAAAAATTGTGTCAGCTTGCTACAGACAGAGCTATTGGCTTTGTCAATGCCTGTTTAAAATTGAATCACGACAAACAGTAAAGATTCCAGAAAGTTCCTATGCTTGCTACCTGATGGGTTGTGAGGCCTACTGAAACAGAATCCACACGATTTCCCTTTTAACTAAATAATTAAAACCGATAGACAATATGGTTGCACAAAACAAACATACAACGTGCATATTTATTTGAATCAACAAAGATTCAAATAAAACAGGTAGAAAACAATACGGCATTTACATAAATGTAAACAGAAAGGCTGCCTCCAGCCAGGGGGAGACAGGAAAACCATTTGAAAGGCAAATCTATCCTCAGCACATTTGTATGACTGCCAATCGATCGGTCCATTTATCTACACTAACCCCCGCTGGTCGACTCAGATCTGCTCGGGGTAAGGTTTTTAGGTTCAGTGCCTTAGTTCAGGGGAAATATTCTCTGATAGAACCGCTTTTGTTAAAATGCCGCTCACGCGAGGAGGTCTTTTCATGAAAAGGCAAAGCTGCGATGCCCTGCTATTCAATGTAGTCTCATGTTTTTGAGTCACTGTAACCTCAGATGGATATGTAAATGTCAAGAACTGAAATCTGCTAAAGTTCACATTGCTTCATGTGGTGGGGTTGGGGTGGGAGAATGAGGCAAACGCACTGACTAATTTTTCATTTTTTCCAAAGGCTTTGAAAATTATTTCTTCGTGATATTTTATTCCTATTTAAAGGTCTACAAACCTTTCGCTTTGTGTAGGTGGGATCTTGTGCGCATGTGCTCTCTCTCTCTCTCTCTATATATATATATATATGTATATATATCATCTTTTGCCGCTTGACTTCATTCCCCATCTCCGAAATGTTTAAAGCAGGCGCGGACCACGTTTTTGTGCATCAGTTCGTTTATTAACTTTCCTTTAGTCGGTATTTATATATACATACATATATATATAGAGAGAGAGAGATAGAGAGATAGAAAGATAGATATATCTGTAAAATTACTAGTACAATGCATCTACCTATCTCATTATTTTTCTCCCTCTCACTCTCTCTCTCTCTATATATGTACATATGTTCAGGGGAGCTGCTTTTGCTTATCAGCTTTCACCTTCAGCGAGTGCAGTCCCAACGAGGGGCAACCTGTTTTTCTTGGGTGTTTGTGGCCAGCCCAGTCACGGGACAGCACCACCCTGAGACCCGAGCGGGTCCGCCGCTGTGCATGGGCGCAGCTGACATGCGGAGCAGGAGGGGCTTTATATCTGCAAAGGCGTCCCCACAGAACATTGTTTGCCTCAAAGAAAAACATTTTATCCATGGTTTTAAAGGCAGCACCCACATGGGGAGTATGTGACTACCAGTCCCAGAATTCAATTGTCGCTCACCTGAGCGTAATTTCAGCAACGAAATAAATGAGGGGCTAAACTGGTGTGTTTTTGCCTGCCTTTCTTTTCCAGAAGACTGCCCAGAGGAAGGGCGTTGCCTGAAACGCGTCGGCAGTGGAAGCACGGGGATTATGTTCAGGGGAGCTGCCTTTGCTTATCACCTTTCACCTTCAGCGAGTGCAGTCCCAACAACGGGCAACCTGTTTTTCTTGGATGTTTGTGGCCAGCCTGGTCACGGGACAGCACCACCGCGAGACCCGAGTGGGTCTGCCGCTGTGCATGGGCGCAGCTGACATGCAGAGCAGGAGGGGCTTTATATCTGCAAAGGCGTCCCCACAGAACATTGTTTGCCTCAAAGAATAGCATTTTATCCATGGTTTTAAAGGCAGCACCCACATGGGGAGTATGTGACTACCAGTCCCAGAATTCAATTGTCGCTCACCTGAGCGTAATTTCAGCAACGAAATAAATGAGGGGCTAAACTGGTGTGTTTTTGCCTGCCTTTCTTTTCATGAATACTGCCCAGAGGAAGGGCGTTGCCCGAAACGCGTCGGCAGTGGAAGCACAGGGATTATGTTCAGGGGAGCTGCCTTTGCTTATCAGCTTTCACCTTCAGCGAGTGCAGTCCCAACGAGGGGCAACCTGTTTTTCTTGGATGTTTGTGGCCAGCCCGGTCACGGGACAGCACCACCGCGAGACCTGAGCGGGTCCGCCGCTGTGCATGGGTGCAGCTGGCATGCGGAGCAGGAGGGGCTTTATATCTGCAAAGGTGTCCCCACAGAACATTGTTTGCCTCAAAGAATAACATTTTATCCATGGTTTTAAAGGCAGCACCCACATGGGGAGTATGTGACTACAAGTCCCAGAATTCAATTGTCGCTCACCTGAGCGTAATTTCAGCAACGAAATAAATGAGGGGCTAAACTGGTGCAATTTGCTTGCCTTTCTTTTCCAGAAGACTGCGCAGAGGAAAGGCGTTGCTAAAAACGCGTCGGCAGTGGAAGCACGGGGATTATGTTCAGGGGAGCTGCCTTTGCTTATCAGCTTTCACCTTCAGCGAGTGCAGTCCCAACAAGGGGCAACCTGTTTTTCTTGGATGTTTGTGGCCAGCCCGGTCACGGGACAGCACCACCACGAGACCCTAGCGGGTCCGCAGCTGTGCATGGGCGCAGCTGACATGCGGAGCAGGAGTGGCTTTATATCTGCAAAGGCGTCCCCACAGAACATTGTTTGCCTCAAAGAATAACATTTTATCCATGGTTTTAAAGGCAGCACCCACATGGGGAGTATGTGACTACCAGTCCCAGAATTCAATTGTTGCTCACCTGAGCGTAATTTCAGCAACAAAATAAATGAGGGGCTAAACTGGTGTGTTTTTGCCTGCCTTTTTTTTCCAGAAGACTGCCCAGAGGAAGGGCGTTGCCCGAAACGCGTCGGCAGTGGAAGCACGGGGATTATGTTCAGGGGAGCTGCCTTTGCTTATCAGCTTTCACCTTCAGAGAGTGCAGTCCCAACAACGGGCAACCTGTTTTTCTTGGATGTTTGTGGCCAGCCCGGTCACGGGACAGCACCATCGCGAGACCCGAGCGTGTCTGCCGCTGTGCGTGGGCGCAGCTGACATGCGGAGCAGGAGGGGCTTTATATCTGCAAAGGCGTCCCCACAGAACATTGTTTGCCTCAAAGAATAACATTTTATCCATGGTTTTAAGGGCAGCACCAACATGGGGAGTATGTGACTACCAGTCCCAGAATTCAATTGTCGCTCACCTGAGCGTAATTTCAGCAACGAAATAAATGAGGGGCTAAACTGGTGTGTTTTTGCCTGCCTTTCTTTTCCAGAAGACTGCCCAGAGGAAGGGCGTTGCCCGAAACGCGTCGGCAGTGGAAGCACGGGGATTATGTTCAGGGGAGCTGCCTTTGCTTATCAGCTTTCACCTTCAGCGAGTGCAGTCCCAACGAGGGGCAACATGTTTTTCTTGGATGTTTGTGGCCAGCCCGGTAACGGGACATCACCACCGCGAGACCTGAGCGGGTCTGCCGCTGTGCATGGGTGCAGCTGGCATGCGGAGCAGGAGGGGCTTTATATCTGCAAAGGTGTCCCCACAGAACATTGTTTGCCTCAAAGAATAACATTTTATCCATGGTTTTAAAGGCAGCACCCACATGGGGAGTATGTGACTACAAGTCCCAGAATTCAATTGTCGCTCACCTGAGCGTAATTTCAGCAACGAAATAAATGAGGGGCTAAACTGGTGTAATTTGCTTGCCTTTCTTTTCCAGAAGACTGCCCAGAGGAAGGGCGTTGCTCAAAACGCGTTGGCAGTGGAAGCACGGGGATTATGTTCAGGGGAGCTGCCTTTGCTTATCAGCTTTCACCTTCAGCGAGTGCAGTCCCAACGAGGGGCAACCTGTTTTTCTTGGATGTTTGTGGCCAGCCCGGTCACGGGACAGCACCACCGCGAGACCCAAGCGGCTCCGCCGCTGTGCATGGGCGCAGCTGACATGCGGAGCAGGAGGGGCTTTATATCTGCAAAGGTGTCCCCACAGAACATTGTTTGCCTCAAAGAATAACATTTTAACCATGGTTTTAATGGCAGAACCCACATGGGGAGTATGTGACTACCAGTCCCAGAATTCAATTGACACTCACCTGAGCGTTATTTCAGCAACGAAATAAATGAGGGGCTAACCTGGTGTGTTTTTGCCTGCCTTTCTTTTCCAGAAGACTGTGCCCAGAGGAAGGGCGTTGCCGGAAACGCGTCGGCAGTGGAAGCACATGGGATTATGTTCAGGGGAGCTGCCTTTGCTTTTCAGCTTTCACCTTCAGCGAGTGCAGTCCCAATAAGGGGCAACTTGTTTTTCTTGTATGTTTGTGGCCAGCCCTGTCACGGGACAGCACCACCGCGAGACCCGAGCGGGTTCGCCACTGTGCATGGGCGCAGCTGACATGCGGAGCAGGAGGGGCTTTATATCTGCAAAGGCGTCCCCACAGAACATTGTTTGCCTCAAATAATAACATTTTATCCATGGTTTTAAAGGCAGCACCCACATGGGGAGTATGTGACTACCAGTCCCAGAATTCAATTGTAGCTCACCTGAGCGTAATTTCAGCAACAAAATAAATGAGGGGCTAAACTGGTGTGTTTTTGCCTGCCTTTCTTTTCCAGAAGACTGCCCAGAGGAAGGGCGTTGCCCGAAACGCGTCGGCAGTGGAAGCACACAGATTATGTTCAGGGGAGCTGCCTTTGCTTATCAGCTTTCACCTTCAGCGAGTGCAGTCCCAACGAGGGGCAACCTGTTTTTCTTGGATGTTTGTGGCCAGCCCGGTCACTGGACAGCACCACCGCGAGACCTGAGCGGGTCCGCTGCTGTGCATGGGTGCAGCTGGCATGCGGAGCAGGAGGGGCTTTATATCTGCAAAGGTGTCCCCACAGAACATTGTTTGCCTCAAAGAATAACATTTTATCCATGGTTTTAAAGGCAGCACCCACATGGGGAGTATGTGACTATAAGTCCCAGAATTCAATTGTCGCTCACCTGAGCGTAATTTCAGCAACGAAATAAATGAGGGGCTAAACTGGTGTAATTTGCTTGCCTTTCTTTTCCAGAAGAGTGCCCAGAGGAAGTGCGTTGCTCGAAACACGTCGGCAGTGGAAGCACGGGGATTATGTTCAGGGGAGCTGCCTTTGCTTATCAGCTTTCACCTTCAGCGAGTGCAGTCCCAACGAGGGGCAACCTGTTTTTCTTGGATGTTTGTGGCCAGCCCAATCACGGGACAGCACCACCGCGAGACCCGAGCGGGTCCGCCGCTGTGCATGGGCGCAGCTGACATGCAGAGCAGGAGGGGCTTTATATCTGCAAAGGTGTCCCCACAGAACATTGTTTGCCTCAAAGAATAACATTTTATCCATGGTTTTAATGGCAGCACCCACATGGGGAGTATGTGACTACCAGTCCCAGAATTCAATTGTCGCTCACCTGAGCGTAATTTCAGCAACGAAATAAATGAGGGGCTAAACTAGTGTGTTTTTGCCTGCCTTTCTTTTCCAGAAGACTGCCCAGAGGAAGGGCGTTGCCTGAAACGCATCGGCAGTGAAAGCACAGGGATTATTATGTTCAGGGGAGCTGCCTTTGCTTATCAGCTTTCACCTTCAGCGAGTGCAGTCCCAACGAGGGGCAACCTGTTTTTCTTGGATGTTTGTGGCCAGCCCCGTCACGGGACAGCACCACTGCGACACCCGAGCGGGTCCGCCGCTGTGCATGGGCGCAGCTGAGATGCGGAGCAGGAGGGGCTTTATATCTGTAAAGGCGTCCCCACAGAACATTGTTTGCCTCAAAGAATAACATTTTATCCATGGTTTTAAAGGCAGCACTCACATGGGGAGTATGTGACTACCAGTCCCAGAATTCAATTGTCGCTCACCTGAGCGTAATTTCAGCAAC
This sequence comes from Calotriton arnoldi, assembly GCA_963921515.1. Taxonomy (NCBI): domain Eukaryota; kingdom Metazoa; phylum Chordata; class Amphibia; order Caudata; family Salamandridae; genus Calotriton; species Calotriton arnoldi. The sequence continues at coordinate 386,666 of CAWUFW010004686.1, forward strand.
GAAATAAATGAGGGGCTAAACTGGTGTGTTTTTGCCTGCCTTTCTTTTCCAGAAGACTTCCCAGAGGAAGGGCGTTACCCGAAACGTGTCTGCAGTGGAAGCACGGGGATTATGTTCAGGGGAGCTGCCTTTGCTTGTCAGCTTTCACCTTCAGCGAGTGCAGTCCCAACGAGGGGCAACCTGTTTTTCTTGGTTGTTTGTGGCCAGCCCTGTCACGGGACAGCACCACCGCGAGACACGAGCGGGGCCGCCGCTGTGCATGGGCGCAGCTGACATGCGGAGCAGGAGGGGCTTTATATCTGCACAGGCCTCCCCACAGAATATTGTTTGCCTCAAGGAATAACATTTTATCCATGGTTTTAAAGGCAGCACCCACATGGGGAGTATGTGACTACCAGTCCCAGAATTCAATTGTCGCTCACCTGAGCGTAATTTCAACAACGAAATAAATGAGGGGCTAAACTGGTGTGTTTTTGCCTGCCTTTCTTTTCCAGAAGACTGCCCAGAGGAAGGGCGTTGCCCGAAATGCTTCGACAGTGGAAGCACGGGGATTATGTTCAGGGGAGCTGCCTTTGCTTATCAGCTTTCACCTTCAGCGAGTGCAGTCCCAACGAGGGGCAACCTGTTTTTCTTGTATATATGTATATATATATAGATAGATAGATCTGAAAACTTACTAGTAAAATGCATCTACCTATCTCATTATCAAAGGTTTTTTAAATGCTAGTTTCTAACTATGCCTACAGAGGTAGGACATGTGAAGAAAGAATAAAAAAAGCACAGAAAGAAGCAAAAGAAATGCAGAAAGAAGCAACAGAAGTCCACAAAGACGAAGAAAAGTGCAGGAAGAAGCAAAAGATGTGCAGAAAGAACCAACAGAGGAGCAGAAAGAGGCCTTGTTCCAAAATCACCCTGTGCCCACAACTTTTTCCTACGTGTACTGGTGGTAACTGACTCTGACTAACCAGAGCCAGTGCTATGCTAAAAGACACTTAGAATACAGTGAAAACACCTACATACACTAGGGAACACTATGCGTTGGGGTACCCCTGTGATTAGCATGACCTCCTCTGTAAGTCCCTAGTACATAATAGGGCAGGGGGATTAAAACTACCTCTTAAAACGCGCTACAGGGCGCGTTTGCACAGTGGTGAAGGGAGGGGGCGGGGCTTGAGGTGACATGTGTGCAAACGCGCCCCGTGGCGCGTTTTAAGTTGCAGGATTAAGTCCCCTTGAATCCTGAGTGTCCCTGGGGCCCAACTAGCCCCCCAGGTACCTACAGTTAGGACCACAGAGCTGAGTTGCAGAGAGGCATTCCGAGGCCACGCACCTTTTTTCACCTCTCTGCAACGCAACTCTGTTGTGCTTACTGAAGGTACCTGGTGGGCTAGTTGGACTCCAGGGACCCTCAGGATTGAAGGGGACTTAATCCCCCAACTTAAAACGCGCCACAGGGCCTGTTTGCACACATGTCACCTCAAGCCCCGCCCCTCCCTTCACCACTGTGCAAACGCGCCCCGTGGCGCGCTTTAGGTTGGGGATTAAGTCCCCTTGAATCATGAGGGTCCCTGGGGTCCAACTAGCCCACCCTGTACCTCCAGTATGCGCCAGGGAGCTGCATTGCAGAGAAGTGTTCAGAGGCCACGCCCCTTTTTACACCTCTCTGCAACGCAGCTCTGTGTCACTTTCTGGACGTACCTGGTGGGCTAGTTGGCCCCCAGGGACCCTCAGGATTGAAGGGGATTTAATTCCCCATCTTAAAACGGCCACAGGGCGTGTTTGCACACATGTCACCTCAAGCCTCGCCCCCTCCCTTCACCACTGTGCAAACGCACCCCGTGGCGCGTTTTAAGTTGGGGGATTAAGTCCCCTTGAATCCTGAGGGTCCCTGGAGTCCAACTTGCGCACCAGCTACCTCCAAAAAGCGCCACAGAGCTGCGTTGCAGAGAGGTGTAAAAAGGTGCGTGGCCTCTGTACACCTCTCTGCAACGCAGCCCCCTGACGCATACTGGAGGTTCCTGGTGGGCTAGTTGGCCCCCAGGGACCCCCAGTATTCAAGGGGAATTCGTTCCCCATCTGCAAACGCGCCAGGGGGCGCGTTTGCAGAGTGCTGCAAGGAGGGGGCGTGGCCTCTGGCGCGATGCCGGTCATTTTTTTTTTTTTTTTTTTAAGAAGGGGGGCTGTGTGGCACCTTTTCTTTTTCTAATTTATTGGCCCTGGGGACCCCATCCCCCAGGGCCTGCCCCCTAATATTGTGTTTTAAAAAATAATAATTTGGAAGGGGGCCGCGTGGCCCCCCTCCCCAGGCCTTAATCGGCTCCGGGGACCCCATCCCCCGGGGCATGGCCTTCTTTTTTTTTTAAATAAAACTTATGGAGGGGGGCAACACAGCCACTTATGGCCCCGGGGACCCCATCCCCCGGGGCCGGCCTTTGTATTTAAAAAAAAAAAAAAAAATTTAATTAAATTTGGGGGAGGGGGGGCCGCGTGGCCCCCCTCCCGGGCCACTTGTAGCCCCGGGGACCCCATCCCCCGGGGCTGGCCCTCTCCATTGGGGACCGTGGGGGGGTCCCCAATCCCACCACGGTCCCGCCGGCTCCCCGAGTCCCTCGGGAGCCGGCATTGCTTTTCCACATGGGGAGCTGCTAAGATGCAGCTCCCCGTGTGGAAAAGCAATTGTCTTTGGTTTTTGGAAGAGAGAGCAGGTTTCCTGCTCTCTCTTCCAAAAACCAAAGCAGTTCCAGCCCAGCCCAGCCCTGCCATAGCAAACTACAGTGTCCCGGGGGTGAGCACCCCGGGACACTGCAGGAGCCGGCCCTGGGGGTGGTGGTCCCCAGGGCCATCACAGGCTCCAGGAGGGGGCCGCGCGCCCCCTCCCAACTTCTTCAAAGACCCGGGAGGTGGTGGTCCCCGGGGCTCTGAGGTCCGTAACGGACCCCCATATTTAAATATTTAGTGCCTTGGGGAGGTGGCGGTCCCCGGGGCATGTGGGGGGGCTGGAGCCCCCCCACACAGGTACTTTAATTTTTTTTAAAAAGAAGCCCCGGGGGGTGGCGGTCCCCGGGGCATGTGGGGGGGCTGGAGCCCCCCCACACAGGTACTTTAATTTAAATAAAAAAGAAGCCCCGGGGGGTGGCGGTCCCCGGGGCTGCAAGAGGGCCGAGAGCCCTCGAGCCTTAGAGGCCCCCCCATAATAAAATTCAAAAACCCCCGCATGCCCCCGGGACTTGGCCCACCCGGGGGCCAATTAACAACGAAGTGCGGGAGACCGCGCTTCGTTTTTTTTTTTTTATCGGCTGGATCCACGCACCCAGCGCGTATTTTGCCGATTTAAAAAAAATTTGGGCCCTGAGCAGGCCTAGGGGGTCAGGGTGTTTCTACCCTGCCCCTTTTTTGCATTTTGCGCAGTTGTTTTACTGCTTTCTTGTGCCTCGGTTCCACCGAGGCACAAGATGGCTGCCAACACTTCCTGGTTTGGTGTGTTGACAGCCCATTGCCATACAGCTCGTGATCGGGAGGGTACGCGGACCCTACGCGGCCATAAATATATATATGGTTTTATTTTTGATTTTCTCAGGAACTACTGAATGGATTTACACCATTTAAGCAAAAGGTACGACTCTGAACGAAGGGCTACCTTTTTGCCAAATTTGGTGTAATTCCGTTCAGCAGTTCGGGCTGTAGCTGCGACTAAAGGTACCTATGGAAAATTGCATGGGGAAAAACGTTTTGGGACCCCCCTTTTTTCTCGGCCCCCACTTGACGAATCACCCCGCCAGTAGATAATATATACATATCAAATCCATGTGATAATTTGATGCATCTTCTCACACCCTAATATAACTTGTTATACACCCACTGTAAATTACAGACTGCCATTGTCAAAACCATAGACACTCCAACACCAATAACTACATACCCACTCACTGATTCTTAGGTCTACACACACATCCACTCACTCACCCATACAGTCACTCATACTTATGGTCACTCAGTACAGGACTATCATATGCACTCATAGACCTACATAGACATTCACACACCGCCACTCATCCATAGAGGTACTCACACACCTAGTCAGTCATGCAAATAATTAACCACACTGCCATTTACTCACCTATACAGTGATACACACACCAGCTCACTTACTCATACAAATACTAGCACATTCTTACGCTCTTATACAATCACTGATACAAGTACACACTCATGCATACAGCCACTCTCACAATCACACACTCTCACTTATAGCCATTTATATACTCCAACACACATATATACTGCCTTTCACATATGTAGTTACTCACACATGTACGACTGAGATATACATTCACTCACTAACACACCCATACACACACTCACCCACCCATACAGTCCATCACAGATGCACTCGTGAAACCATGCACCCAGTGAATCATCCATTCACACATCTATGCACAGAGTCACACACACCCCACCCACACAAACACTCAGGCACCCATACAGATACTCAGACAACCAATCAATAACTCATATAGACACTCGTGTAGCTATTCAGAAAGCCATGCAGCCACTTACACAGCAACAGACAGACGGATACAGACATTCACACAGTTTAGTCACTAACCCATGCATTCAGTAAGATACGTTTAATCACTCACTTATAGAGTCAGTCACGCACCTACTAAATCATCCATCCAGACACTTATACACCCACTCATTCTTCAATACACCTTGGCATATATATTAAACATATTTAAACTTTATAGAAACACACAGTCACTGGATGATGTCATCAGTGATGTCATTTGAGATGTCATCAGTGATGTCATGAGTGATGTCACTGACCATGTCATGAGTGATGTAATATGTGACGTCATCAGCAGTGCATTGCGGGGGCGTGAGTTATAGTTAGCTGAACTAACTATAACGGGGGAATTTCACGGGTTTTGTACGAGTGAAATGTCCAACTAACTATAACTGTCCCTAAAACCTATGGTTTTTTCAGTGAATTTCATAGGTTTTTTAAATGCTAATTTCTAACTATAACGTGCCTGAAACCTATGGTTTTTTCAGTGAATATATATATATATATATATATTTGTATATATATATAGAAAGAGAGGGAGAGGGAGAGGGAGAAAAATAATGAGATAGGTAGATGCATTTTACTAGTAAGTTTTCAGATCTATATCTCTCTCTCTATATATATATATATATATATATATACATATATATATAGAGAGAGAGAGGGAGAAAAATAATGAGATAGGTAGATGCATTTTACTAGTAAGTTTTCAGATCTATCTATCTATCTCTAGGGACACATCATGCATTTTACCTCTCTGCGAATCGGGCAGTTTCCGACCAGAAAAATGCATTTTGGTATGTATCAATTCCAATTTGCTATTTGGTAACATGTTTCCGAATTGCAATTTGGAATTGGGAAAACATACCGATTCGGTATTAGGAAGGGGCATGTTTTGGGCGGGCCTTTCTCCTACCGAATCGCAGCGGCATGTAGGAATATTTTGCAACCAAAATGTGGTCGCAAAACATTTGCATTTTACCACCTACTTCAAGTAGGTGGCAACCCATTCGCAAACGGTAAGGGGTCCCCAAGGGACCCCTCCCCTTTGTGAATGTTCGTAAAAAAGTTTTTAAGAGCAGGCAGTGGTCCCACGGGCCCCTGCCTGTTCTTGAAAAATGAAAAGAAAACCTTTAATTTTTCTTTTTTAAACGCAACCCGTTTTCCTTTAAGGAAAACTGGCTGCATTAAAAAAAAATGATTGCTTTATTTAAAAGCAATCACAGACATGGTGGTCTGCTGACACCAGCAGGCCACCATCCCTGTGATTTTAGCGATTCCTAATGGGTCGCAAATTGCGACCTGCTTTATTAATATTAATGAGGTAGGTCAATTTGCGACCCATTAGGAAACGCTAAATGAAACTCTTGGCGTTTCATACATTCAAATAGCGATTACCTAATTGCGATTCACAGAGAATCACAGTTAGGTAATCGCTATTTTAAATAATGATATATGTGGCCCCTAATCACTGAAATAAACAAAGGTAAAAGTGATGGTATAGTTAGTTAAGGTAATAAGATTTTAGCTTAAGTTAAATATCCCTAAAATTCACTTAAAAAAACAAAAGTTAAAGTCACATTATAGTTGGGTTTTGAAATTATACAAAAGCTAATGTTTTTACCAAAAAAACACTGATATTCACCTTTTACAATTTACTGAGCTAAGTATAACTTAGGCCCCCCCACCATTCACTGCTTTTAAAACTCACATATTATATCACTTATGACATGTCTCTAGATTTGTTTGTAATTGCATCTTCAAGGATTCTTCGTCTTTACAGTTATGTTTGTCCCTCCTTCTGGTCCTCGTTTTGCAAGTTCTTTTTGTTTTTCGCACATTACGGCGCTTTCACATCTTGGTTTTTTTCATGCTGGCCGTTGCTCTTTGCATAATTTTGGCAGCAGCCAGTATCCATCTAACAAAGTCCCTGAGGTAAAAGGATCTGGCTGTTGGTCAGGTTGACTGCTCACAGAGCCTAGGTCCACACTTGTTTGAGTTGCTAACGTTTCTTGTTTTTATGTATATGTATAAGGAGCCATTGAGATTCACCACTTTTAGTTAGACAACATGACCTCAACTAATGCTCTTGAAATGCACTGCTCATGAGCTCACACATGACATTGCGTAAATGACACCATTGATGGCATCACAGATATTATCTGAATGACTTATATCACCTAATCATAACTGGCGATTTTTGGTTTTGCTCAGTTACCATTACTTCACTTAAAATGTAGTTTTTCAGTGAAGTTCTGTGCATGTTTTGATTGTATACTACATTCAACTTCTTTCAAACTATTACCTGTGGGTAGGATACTTGCCTAAGCAACCATTGGCGGACACCAGTGCTGTTCATAAGCTTTGGCGGTATGCACCTGGGGTTGGCAGGAGGATGCCCGTAGCAGGAGACCAATGCCTAGTTTGAATAGGAAAATATTTTTTTTGACTTGCTGATAACTTTGGCACTGTTTGAGGAGTCTTCACGAAATGTTCCAAAAAACGTGTCCTACTTTGTCTAGTTGTGCATGTAAAGCTTTGGGTGATTCGTCAAGTGGGGACCAAGAAAAAGAAGGGGGGTTGAAAAAAGTTTGTTTCCAATGGTAATTCCCATAGAGACTTACACACAACTACAGCCCGAACGACTGAACGGAATTACACCAAATTTGGCAGAAAGCTAGATCTTGGTCCAGAAAGTGTACTTTTTGTGTTTTGGTACAAACCCAATCAGTAGCTTTTGAGATATTGAACTGAAAACAAATTTGTATATCTAGGGACGCGACTCCTTCGCGGATCCATCGCTGCACTTTGTGAATCCACGTGCCAACAGCAATGCCATGATTGTTTGGCCGCAACCTGAGTAGAAAGTTGAAGCCAATATTTTAGATATCAGGGAACGGTCCCCGGATGCAAAAATTGAGATGAAATGTAGTAAAAGGGGTCAGGGTAGAGGTACCCTGAGCCCATGGGTGTAATATAGGGTGTCTCTGAAGGACCCCTCATGGACTAGAAAATACTCATGAATCCGCTGCAATGCTCTGCATGGCCCCCATGTACCACTGCAGCGGATTCGCAAATCCTGCTGAAAAAATATATCACACACAAACTAACTTATACACCCACTCATAGACACACTCTCACACTCACTCACAGACCCACTCAGACTCTCACACACCCACTCACAGTCCCACTTAGATACTGTCAAACCAACTCACAGACCCAAGCTGACATTTGTACACCCACTCATAGACCCACTAAGACAGTCTTACACCCACTCACACATCTACTCAGACACTCTCACACCCACTCACAGACCGACTCAGGCAGTCTCACACCCACTCACAGTCCCACACAAACACTCACACACCCACTCACACACCCACTTGCAGACCCACTCAGACACTCTTATACTCACTCACAGACCCACTAATACACTCACACCCACTCACAGACCCACACAGACACTCACACACCCAGTCACAGACCCACACAAACACTTAAACACCCACTCATAGACCCAAATAGCCACTCACACACTCACTCACAGACCCATACATCTTCTCACACACACACTCACTGACTCACAAATCCACTTACACATCCTCAAAACTACTCACATACCCAGTCACTGACCTATACAGCTACTCACACACCCACTCACAGACCCATACAGCCACTCACATACCCATTCACAGACCCACACAGCTACTCACACACCTACTCACAAACCCATACAGCCACTCACACACCCACTCACTGACTCACAAATCCACTCACACACCCTCAAAACTACTCACATACTGACTCTTAAACCCATACAAACACTCACACACCCACTCACAGACCCATACAGCCACTCACATACCCAGTCACTGACCCATACAGCTGCTCACACACCCACTCACAGACCCATACAGTCACTCACAAACCCACTCACAGACCTATACAGCCACTCACTCACTGGCCCATACAGCCACTCACACACCCACAAAACCACTCACATACCCACTCACAGACCCATATGTCACTCACACACACATTCACAGACCCATACAGCCACTAACACATCCACTCACTGACCTATACAGCCCTTCACACACCCACTCTCAAAGGTTACAGGTTACAGTAAGGAAATCAATTTTTTTAAAATCTTTAAAATTCACAAAAAAAAACAAAGGTTACTAGGATGTTATAGTTAGGAAATAACATTGAACTTTTGAAATTCACTGGAAAAAAAAGTTTAGAGGGACGTTATAGTTAGGCTCAGATTTCACACATGCAAAACCATAGAAATTCAGCAATTATAGTTACCTGAGCTAACTATAACTTATGCCCCCGCAATGCACTGGTTTTGACCTCACATATTACGTCACTCATGACATGGTCAGTGACATCACTGATGATGTTGTGTGTTTCCTACATGGACATTGACATTTTCCCTATGTTAACCTAACTATGCACATTGTAGTGCAAGTGAACTGAAACAGAGCTACCATACACACAATGCATCAATGTGTTCATTAACAGCCCGGGTTTGGGAAAACAGCATCTCAGGGTCATTTGTTAACTTCATAACAAGTGCAAGAAGATAATCACCTGCTATGGTAGTAAAAACTACAGTAGGCATGCGCTATCCCAGAACATGTTTTAATCTGGCATTACAATCCACTAATGCATGTCTGTAGGAGTCGTGTTTTAACATGTTCACTCCATCAACTCAGTGACTTGAACCTCACCCAGCAATGCAACTAGTCTAGAATTTTCACAATAAAATATATTTATCCCATGAAAAGAAGAAATTAAATGTGTTACCTCTATATGAGCCTCTCATATGAGAAATTGAAAACACAAGAACTCTTTCCTTTCCTTTGAAAATAGCACTGCTAATTTTTGGCTCCTTTCACCCTACTTAATTTTAGTCCGGTCATCCTCTTCAGCTTTCCTAACTCATCCTATCTTTGAAGTATTGTTATGGTATACTTCTTTTAGGTCTTACATATACCTCTTCCATATTTCACCTAGAGATCATTCTTCATCCGTTTCATGTTGATGTATTCAATGTCACGAAAAGACAGCATCCCCATAGAGGTTCATTAACAGCCACGTTTGTCTTAGGAGTGCATGTTAGTGTTTACATTAAAAAAACACATCTTGGTGCTTCTTATGTATGTGCTAGTTGTTATTTTCAAAATGGAAACACTCCAGAAACAAGAAACTACGCTCTTCTCAACTTCTTGTGACAAGGTAGTGACCATTGCAAATGTTACATCCTGTTATACCTAGCAGGGCAGATTGATCACCTCATATGCACATTGTGCCTTTTTGCCTGGGACAAGCTCAACTTGCATTTACGCAGAAACTTGCCTAGCCCTAGTATGTGTGTGTTCTCCAATCTCTAGGAGGCCAAGGAAGTCATATGATGCGGCATGGGTTCACCTGTGCTCCTGTTGGCATAGATTTTGTTGGACATGAAGAATGTATGGAGCACTAGGGGGAAGTGCTATTCAGGGTCCATATTCTCATGACACTATTCCATTCAGAGTCTGGACTGGAGATGAGCTGGCACTGCCACAGGGATGAGGAGAACTGTCTAATCACGAGCAGGCGGCATCTCCCAACATTACAAACATTTATAAAGCAACTCTGACTAGCTAGTTTATTACTGTATATTAGCTTTTATTTGTATTTTTGTAAAGTGCTGCTAACCACTATGAGGTGGCCTCAGAATTGTGTGGTATAGATAAACAGAGAGGGTGAAGGAGGCAGCAAAATAGTATATTGCTGGAACCTGTGGAGGAAAACTGCTTAATCATCAACTTTTTAATACGGTGCAGTGCCTTTTGTCTCCTCCTATACACCAGACAGTAGAAAATTTGCAAGTGGTCTGCAATAGGGTGAAAGAGTTCTTCAAAGATAAGATCACAAAGATCTTCACAGATTTTCCTGCACTTACTGATAGCTCCTGTGATTTAGGGATGGAAGAAGGCAAAGGGAGGCCCATGATTTTGAGGGAAAGGGGCATCTACTGATTTGCCAAACCTCAGTTGTTTAGTCAGGTTCTCCCCGCTGCCTAAGTCTAAAATTAAGACTCTGTTAGGCAGTATCACCTCAGGCTCACCGGACGATCCCTGCCTGCCCAGGGTCCTGAGGTTGGTGCTGCTAACCACTATTAAGTGGCCTCAGAATTGTGTGGCATCCTGGTACGGGCTGTCCTACATTTATAATAAGAGGAAACAAAATTTGAAGTTCCAGAATGCAAAGAGAAAACAACTTAATAAATGGCCCCCGCAAAGAAAATGCATTACATTTAGTGCTGTTGCCTCACACTCGGTCTGGCTAGCATATCTCCAACGTACCAGTATATGCCTTTTAACTGAGGAAAAAGAGCAAAGTCAATGACCAGGAAGGGAGCATTCCTGCTCTGCTGACTCCCTGCTGGTATGCTGATCACTCCTGTCTGACCTCGTCTGCCTCCCTGCTGCTGGCGATCTTCTTAGAAGAAAGTTTTAAATGCATAGGTTGGGCCCAGTAATGGCCGGTAATGTGCAGCAGCAGTGGGGCGTCTCACACACACATGCACTCTCTTTCACACAAGCACACCCATTCACAGCATGCATACATGCACAAATACATAAACGTTCATACATACACACATGCATGCACGCATCCAACATTTTAAAAATTACCGGGCCACAGCGTTGATCTCTGGTGGAGGGGGGAAACCTCTGTTGTTTCCTGAAGTCTTTGGGTAAGGGAGGGATAGAAGGAAGATCCTGCCACCTATTTTTACTGGCTGACTTTGTTAAATGTCAGTGTTACAACTGTCATCCATAGGGTGGACTTCCCCCAACATTTTGAGTGCTTCCCTCCACTTTTTGCTGTATCTTTTGTTGGCATCAGGACTCTGAACACTTTACCCCTGCTGACCAATGCTAACATGTATGTACTTCTCCCTAAACATGGTAACATCGGTGTACACTTGATTGGCATATTTGGTTTACTTGTAAGTCCTATGTAAAGTGGTATAACATATACCCAGGGCCTATAATCTAAATGTTACTAGTGGGCCTGCAGCACTGATTGTGCCACCCACACAAGTAGCCTTTCAAACCTGTCTCAGGCCTGCCATTGCAGGGCCGGTGTGTGCAGTTTACTGCCACTTCGACTTGGCATTTAATATTATTGCCTTTGGTATCTCCCCATTTTTGTACAACTTATTTGAGAAAAGAGAGGTTGTGAAATTAAAACAGCACTGAAAGTCCTACCACTAGTGACTCACACAGAGCAAAGTCTAGAGCTGTGTCACATCACGTCCTTTTGATAGGCAATAAAAGCTCAGATGCAGCTAACTATAAAGTGAAGACTAGGTGGAGAAAAAATAAATGTCATGCTGATAAACTGTGCTATCAAACTTCTAAAAAAATACAACCCAGCCATTAAAGCAGCTAAATAAATTAATGAGCAGAAGTGATAATGAGGACTGAAATTCAGTGCAGAGGACTGTTCAAATTAGTAACTTTGATTACTGCCCCCTCCACTGCTGCTCTGGGGTGGTCTTCTCTCTTCAGCTCTGCAAGGAATGACTACATTTTTCATTAACAAAATCAACACAATCCGCCAGAGGCTAACTATAACTGCTAAACAGCTATCCCTGTAAGTTGTCCTTACAACCCACCATCTCAGAAGAAATAGAAACTCTTTTACAGGCTCTTAAGCCCACAACTCCACCATGGACCCAGCATTAGTTTGCATCCTCAAGGAGTACGACCCCTTTTGCACCCCCTTATTTATGACCTAATCAACAGCACCTTTTCTAGATCACCTAAAAGGGTCTGATTATAAAAAGAAAGACAGGTTTGGATCCCACTGCGCTTTCCAATTTCAGTCCAATAGCCAACTCTCTGTCTTAGGTAAGATAAGGGAAAAGATTGTTGTTACCCAACTCCAATTGGATCTGGGTGCTTAAAACTGCCTTTCACCCCTCCATTCAGGATTTTGGCCAAAATATTGCACAGAAATTGCTCGCCTTGGTTTTTAGGAAGATGCCCTCAGATTTACTAATCATGAGGCTGGCTGTTTGCTGGTTATACTGCACCTGTACACTGCATTTGACATCATAATGTATTCCATTCTTCTAGACAGGTTGGTCATGGCAGCATATGCATATTCTAATTCCAAGACAAGGTTTGTCTCTTCCTGTCCTAGCTTATCAAAAGAGTCTCTCTGAGCTGATTAGCCACTTATGATATCTCTTTTTTCACATTTTCAATAATGCACAGTTGGGAGTGTAGTCTTGTATATGGTCAATAGCCAGGTTTATATAACTTTGCCTCTGATGTCAGAAAATCCTAGATAAGGCCTAAGCTCAGTCAAGTAGCTATATACCATTAAACAGCTTGATCACTGAGGTTATCCATTTTGGAGGCAAAAGGGGGCACAGCCTGTTTTAACTCCAGATATCTTTGAGCAAAACCTCAAAGCATCCATAATGGCAAAACATCTACATGTTATTGTTAAGGCAGACATGGCATAAGCTCATAATTTGAATCTGTAAGAGGTAGCTGCTTATATGATTCACCCAATCAGGCCCATTCTGCCTCTGCATTCTCCTATGAATAAAACCTTAGTGGGTGTCGCCACCACCAATTGAAGATTGTAGTCCTGCAACTGCCTTTATGCTATCCAATTGGCGAGCTCCCATGTTTCCATAATCTGATGTACATTATTTTTGCATATAGTCCTGATATGCATCATCTGTTATCACTAGTAGGTACCTGTCCTGCAAGATGACACTATTCTATACTATTGTGCCTGTGTCAAAATACATGCACTTATTTGGCTACCACCAGATAAACTCCACAAAAAGATGCACACTGTGTGCAGGATGTGTTCTACGATTAGTGCAAGTGTGTCAAAGCTGCCACCATGTATCATCTACAGGACAGGATTGTCTTGATATTTCATATACGGCCACAAAGTGATATCAATACAAAAAAGGAATAGGTTTATCTTGGTTATTTAAAGAGGATTGCTGCATGTCATAAACATGAAAAAAATACATTGTTTGCCCTTAACATTCAAAGATGGCCACTGCACATACCCAATCTTAGATGGCCATTGTGTTCTGATGTGCGCCCTGAATTTCACGGTAGAGCAACATTTGTCCTGATAACTTTTAGATGACTTCTCCCTGCGCTAACTGCTACATCATAGCTGGCTATTTGGATAGTTTTTTGGCTCCACCAGCTAGTGGCGAGACCACTCTGACATACATTATGTTCCCCTCAAACTGGATCCTGCCTGACCACCATGCATCGCATATTCCCCGTCGATCTGAAGACCCAGGCACACAAGCATTGCGTGCTACACCTAACCTGCACTGCAAAGACCTGTACACCATTATCCACAGTTTTGATGTTGATTCCCATGGCATATATCACGGCCAATGCAATCCTTGAAGATGGACAGGATGACACACTTCTGTAGAAATGCCCTATGCCACCAGATATTCGATACTTGCCGATCAGAGGACTTGTAGATGTAGTGCACCATAATAATAATCTTTATTGCTTAGTTAATAAAAACCATTGCAATCAGCTACATCGAACGACACATATAAGAATGCTTAATTGATAAAAACCATTACAGTCAGCTGCTTGGTAGGTTACATGTAAAAAGTGCCTAAAACAACCCTTTTTGTAAATAGAGACAGTTAAGAAAGTTTGAGTAATTACAATGATTCCAAAAAACTACGAGGAGTATAAAAATTGGCATTTAGTGCGTGCAGTGAGGTGCAAAAGGAGTCGTGATGTAGTGCACCAGGTTCTGACTGTGCATCTCCAAATATTGGCCTCTTTTTGAGCTGGGTGATTATGAGACACCAGCCAAAACTTGTTAGATGCCCCATCTCAGGTCCCCCACTTCATTTTCAGGTGAGGGAAGCACTGTTTTTTTATGACAACTGGATCTGCACTGAAAAGACTATCAACGGCGCTGGACCACTGGTCACCATGGCATTGGAGGCTCTATCCTATTTAGAACAGACCCTTTAAAAGCCATTTCATCCTTTTCTGTCCTGGACTGCCAGGCACAACATGACGGCATCGGGCAGGAAAAAATTAATAATTGTAAAAAACCACCAGCATGTCAAGGTCATTGGCCTTTCATGCCTGCCTTCCTCTAAATGTGGTCCATATTATCTTTGTGTGTGGAGCAGGCTCTGATCTTATAGTCACCTTATTATTTCTGATTATGTTATTCTTCCTTCCTATTTATAATCTACCTATGACCAAAGCTAACCTCTGGTAATGCATATGCAGTCTGCCATACGGTGGCATCCATCCTACCCCACTGCCACTTCCAGGGTCCCCTCTCTCTGGCCTACAAGTAGGGCCAGTACTGAACATTGCAGCTGCAGCAGAAACATGAAACTGTGAACACTCCTGCCCAGGTATTGCTAATAGCTATGCTTTACTTTAACTATAAATAAAGAAGTGGCATTCTGAAGTGCTGCAAACCTAATTTCCCAATTTCCTTGTGGGACTATTCACAGTCCAGGTCATATATATATTTTTCTACTATACATTAACAGAATGAAGCAACATTTCTTTCACCTTATTGCAACCTGTGAATAAAATGAAGCAGACATTTAAGAGATGCCAAGCAGTGCTGTGTTCAGTAACCTCTTGTGTTTTCTACACTCTGGGATGAAACAAAATGTGAAATTGGGTTGTTTGTCAAACTGATTTTGTGACACAGCCTGATGTATGTTTAGGATCCATGGTTATAAAACAAATTATCCGGTGAAGCAAGCAGCACAGGCCGATATCTTTCATCTCACTCCCAGGAGAAGCTGAGGTCAGTTTGAGAAGATGGTCGGGATCTGCCAGGCGGTGAACTGCTCTCTGGCCCCTTCTGCTGCTTTTGGGGATGTTGTCATTCACTGGGCATGAGGATGGATGGCGCTTGTGCTGTCTTTTAGTGGTAAACCATCACGTTAGTTTTATACAGTCCTAGAGACAATAAATCAACAAAGTGTCTGGCTGAGCCTGGCGCAAACCCTCCTCACTCGGCAATAGCTTCATAAATCATGCTCCCATTATCTGAAATTAAACATATTATTTTTCAGCAAAACTAATCAAGAACAGCTTCAATTGAAGGGGGCAGTGATTATATAGGATTCCTCTATATTGTATGCTTTGCTGTAAAGTGGGACTCAAGATCTGATATTTCTTTACAGAACAAACAGAATATATTTTACATTTAAGATTGTTTTCACGAATGAAGCATCCCAACACAACCATATTAATCATCAGCATCGATTTTTTTTCTTTATTTCAGAAAGTACATCGTACAGTTAGGCATACAGATCACTTGAGAAAGAGAAACAACTTATTACCTGCTAGAAATTTTGGAATACAATAATGGGCAACAAAGGAAAAGATCAAGTAAAACTCGTAATAAATATCAAAGATTAAATTTACATTTACGAGCCAAATGTCTTGCTGGGAGTCTATTTCTTCCTAGTCTACAATGAAAAGGGGAAGAGATATTGTCAAAGGGCTTTGTGCTTTGACATTCACGCACAGCTTACCGGGCTACACACTTGATCATTGCAATCCTTCATCATCTCTCATGTCAATATTCAGATACAAACATTTATGACAAAAGGTTATTTTACAAAACTGTGCAAGGGTGTCGGTAGGATGTTCAAAAAGACCACAAGGGGGATATGTACAATGAAGTGGCGGAGCTTGTCGTTAGCCTCCTTGGCTTAACGACACGCTCCGCCACTTTGGAAACGCGAGGCTGCATCATATTTACAAGAATGTGGTGCAGCCTTGCGTTTCCCCCTGCGATGGCGCTAAGTTTAACAACTTAGCGCCAATGCAGGCACCCTTGCACCAGAGTGCAAGGGTGTCTGTGTGCAGGGGAGAATTGGTTATGTGTAGGAAGGTGTCCCTTCCTGCACATAAACAATCCTAAAATGCCATTTTATAACTGTCATGTGTGCTGCTTCATGCAGCACACATGAAAGTTACAAAATTGTTTATGTACAGGAAGGGACACCTTCCTGTACATAAACAAACCATGGCATTTTACTTTTTCCATGTGTGCTGCACAAGGCAGTACACATGGAAAAAGCAAAAACGAGGAGAAATAATGCATTTTTCCTCGTTTTGCCAACTTAAGACCAGGATTATCCTGGTCTTAATTTTGACGCTGCCTCCTATGTATGCCACCCTTGTACATAGGGGGCAGCGCCAAATACAATGAGTGTTGTGGTGGAACGCCCACCGCAACACCCACTGCACGCCCCTTTCACGCTAACCATAGCATGAACTTGTGCCTTATGTACAAGGCAGCGTTAAGCCACGTTAAGTGGCTTAACACTGCCTTGTACATAAGACAAAGCCCCTATCGCCACGGGAACGTCACAAAAAGTGACGTTCCCGTGGCGACAGGGGCTTGTTCATGTGCCCCCAAGTATCTTGCTTTGTCCACCTACACTTTACCTGCTCCAAATGGTGATCCTCGGCCTTCAATGGCATAAACATTTGAACAGAAGATGTCAACTTTGTGTCGTGATGTCAAGTGGCTGTGTCTAATTTTATCGTTCGTTCTCATCACCAACTTTCCTCCATACTGATGTTTTTGTATCTTTCTGCTGCTTTTGACACTGTTGAACACCCTTCACTTGTATTCTTTCTGTGTGGTCGATGAGCATTTCAGGTTTAGTTCTTTCCTGTTTGTATTCCTCTCACCCTCTTCATTTCTGTCTTTCTCCGAAAACATGGGACCGTTTCTGCTACTTCCTCATTGGTCCACCATTATTCCACCGGGTTCTATCACATCCTCCTTCAAATTCATGCACGTTTCTAGGCAGATGACTTGCATGTCTATTTCTTATTGTCACCGTTCACTGATTCTGCTCATGCTCGTCTTTCTTCCTGCCTCTCTTACAAATAAAAGGACACCCTTGACCTCCATGTAAGTCCTTCTAAGGCCCGAGTTTGAGTGGTGGGTAATGTCTGACCTCTGTGTAAACTACCATTCGCGCATATATCCGTATTCAGATTATTTTGTTAAAAATCTCACAACCAGCAAATATACACAACTTACTTTACAGTTGTGGCAGCAGTGGAAGCTGTAGAAGTATTGTTGGCACTGCACAGGAAGTACAAGTAATAATAATAACAACAACAAAAACAGCAAGCAACAATATTAATTATTATAATCATTATAATAATTAAAATAATACTAGTAATATCGGTAAGGCGGGGTGGTGGTCAGGGACGAGATGTCATGATCATGTTATTTGTAAGTGTATTGGTATTGGGGAGGCCTGGGGACAAACATGCCAGGAGGGGAGTGGTGATGCACCAAACAAGGGGTGGACCTAGGAGACTGGTCCAGGCAGTTTGGAAGAAGAGGGAACCAGTCTGAGATCCTCAGAGGGACCACCACCTTAGGGAGGATGGAAAGGTACCCACGGAGGGGAGACTTAGGCAACTGGAGAGGTCAGATTCTGGGACCAGAAGAGGGGCGAGGAGGGGTTGGGGGGAAGCAGGCGGAATGAGTTTGGGTCTGCATAGCCTTTGTACCTGTTATCTTATTTTGACCTAAACAGTTCCAACACATCTAATTAGTATAGTGATGACATAACTGGAACCAATTTCATATGACCTTCGCCTAACTTTAACATTATCTAAAATTGCATAAAAATGAGACATCATGCCATATATTGCCGTGACAAGACCTGAAGAACTCCACTTTACAAGTGAGGAAAGTGGGCTAACAACAGGTACCCAATCTTTTAGAAAGGAGGCAAGCCAACTGCGACCAGGCCCCCCATATCTGCCAGTCTATCCAGTAAGGTGGGATAGCAGATCAAGTTAAAGGCTGCAGACAGATTCCAGAGTTCCAGGGTAACGAACCTCCAGAATACAAAATACACAGCAGGTCGTCAGCCAGCAACAGCAAGCACTGACTTGGTATGTCATTGGGAGTTCGGTGGTGCCAAACTCTTGGTTCACCCTGCTTTCTGTGGGGTCACGAAAGCACTTGGGGCAGATTTATCAATATTTGATACAGTGCAAAGCAGCAAGACAACTTGCTACGCTGCGTCAAATGGAGAGGACAGGTATGCAACATATTTACTAAGAAATGACACATTCCTGCTCTCTCACTGCCCTGGAGCACTATGTGCTGCCTAGCACCAACGCAGGCAGCCTTGCGCCATGGTGCAAGGGTGCGTGTGTTGCAGGTAGGATTGTTTTTCTGCAGGAAGGGACACCTTCCTGCACAAAAACAATCCTTAGAGGTTTTTAATTTCTCTAAGTGGGCTACAGAATTCAGAACACTTAGAAAGAGGAAACAACAAAGAAAAATTAAGATATTTCTCCTAGTTGCGCCTCTATCGGGAAGGTTTACAATTTTGACACATTCACAGGTTTACTACTCTTGGTAAATTTGGGAATGCACCATAAAGCATAGGTGGATGGATGTGAACACCCACTCTCCACTCATGCAACACCTTCCCGCTGCAGAGTAACGCAAGGCAGCGACTTGCGCTGCCTTTTACCAAGCCACGCTGAGGCTTTGTGTAGCTTGGTAAATCTGACTTAACAAATGTGTTGCTCTTGTATCAGTTTGTGTGTTGCAAGAACAGTGCAATACTTAGATAAATCTGGCCTTTTATTTTTATTGGTAGAGCTTCAGCTCCACCTGGGTAATCCTTACCCTGCCACCCATTGCCTCAGCACCTCCAGCTCACAGTGGCACATGCTATGCTCTATTTAGGAAAGGTTGACATATGGCAGCCTGCAGGTCAATTGGTTTCTGAAAGTGAACACCCACTTTGGGAGTATTGCTGGCAGTGGGAATGTCCCCAGTAAAACCTATTGCATTTCTGCACACATTTTTTCTTGCTTAAAGGAGGAAACAAACGTGGAGAGAAAAGGATCTGGAATCAGGAATCACATACAATAATGGATTCAGTCATTCCAGATACAACATGTTATTCCCCATTCCTGGTACTTTATAATGGATGGGCACTGGGGTAAGGTAAACCGTTTACCTCTTTGGTACCACTAAAACAATTACACAGAGCCCAAAACAAGAGCCACAACTTCTCAAAACACAATTCTTTACAGTCCATCCTTCTGTCATTCCTGAAGTAACACCTGCTCTCACATCTCTTTAGTGCTAACCCTGTTCTAAAAACATGCCGGGCTCATCGAAATAATTCTCAGATATTACTGAGTGATGAATAGTGCCTTTCCCACCCTTTCCTTTGTGCCTAAACTGTGGAATCTCTTCTTACGATGACACTCTGATGCTTCAAATTTCATCAATACTTGACCATTCTACTATTGGTGATCTTTTGTTACATGCATGCATGTGTTATAGGTATAGCGTGAACAGTAGTGGCACCTCCGCTAATGCGGAGGAGCGTTGCCTCACTGCTTTTTTGCAGTGAAAGACAGAGAAAATAAAATGATAACTCGTGTTATTATCATTTTATTATCTCCTACTTCTGCCCACAGCTTTGTGTGAGGGGGCGGGGCAGTGGAGGAGTGGTAGCACCCTCCTAAAGTGTGCAAAGACCTCTCGGGCCGCCCAAATCATTCTTGCGCACTTCTCACGTTCTACATGCAGGCTGCCTTACAGCCTATGTGGAGAACATGCCCAGGCCTCCAGTCAGCGTCGGAGCGCAGAAAAACAGAGCTCAAATAAATCACAGCGCTGCTAAGGCAGCGTTATGATAGGCTGACTGGGAGCCTGGGTGTGATTCCTGTGGCCGAGCGAGGGAGGACTACGGAGGAGAGATGGACGAGGAAGCGGCGAAAAGGTACGTTTTTAATTACATTTTTTCATAGCCGCTTCCCCCGCGTCCTCCAACATACCTCACGTGTCCTCCCCTCCTCCCGCCACCGCCCCCTACCTCCAATCGGTGCCGGCCACTCCTGAGCGTGAGCCTCGCTAAAAGGCAGGGCAGTGCAGTAAATGGTCCAAAGCAAGGATACAGTCAACAGGTTGCTGGAGTGGCAGCTGCTTTCTGCGAAAAGTTGTTTATACATAATACATTGTTCTTTAAAGAGGTGCCTCTTCAACTAAATTGGAGCAAGATTGGGACAGTCCTGATGGATACAGGGATGCTGTTGCAGACACTGGTGCATAGATGCGAAGCCCTGTTGCTTTGTTTTTTCTTTTTTGCATTTTGTCTCCATTCTGATTGTGTCTTAGGTGTCTCGGGTACAGGTGTGCCGAGAGCCACCGGAGATGGTGAGCTCAGACAGAAGGTGATGCCGACCATGCTGGCTTTATATCAAACATATTGCTCTCAAAAGTAAGAATCCCTGGCATACAATTGCTTATCATACTTTTTCTACGACGTCTATTTCATCTTTTAGTTGTTAGCACAAATGTTCATGTTACATGTTTTAAATTGATATAATGCCACATTTTAGAAACCCAAAATGATAGCTGCTAATGACGGCCATTTATTGTTGCTTTTTAGCACGTTCTTCTGCTTGCGCTGTTTTTCTATTAGGATTGTACACTCTTAGATAGTGCATTTCTTAAAAGCTTTTGCAAACCGCTTCCGTTAATGGTGACAGGCTGAGTAAATTAAGCCTTCAACGCAATCAAAGGCGCATCCTTCCTCTAAATTGCAAAAAACGCTAGGCAGTTGGAGCGATGTAACCAACACGCACCTTCATTTTCCACCCACCTCTTCACGAGTGTTGTGACGCCACCCTCCCATCAGCCCACACCTGCTCTGTTTTAGAAAGTTCTAAATACCAGCGCATACCTTTTTTTTCTGCTTGTCATGACACGTGCTCACCTGACCAGTGTGATTTACTCCATTATGTTCATTCTTTCGACCTTCAGTGTCAGACAACGTCTTCAAAATGTGTTCATTGGAGGACTGTTACCGCCCCAAGAATCCTTCACCAATACCCATTGTGGCACCCTAGTTTGTTGAAATAGGAAAACCCTTGGTAAAGTCTGTTCATTTTCAGGTTTTCCTGAGAGAAAGGTCTTACATAGGTTGTCAGCGGCAAACATTTACATTGTGGTACCGATCTTGGAGGTGTCGAGTATAGGCTGGGAATTTAGTTTCAGCTAGTAGTTTTAAGACCTCATTAATCGCACCCGAACCCCTCATCCCTACTACAGCCATGCATTGTCATTGTAAGGATTTTAGTGCCCCTGGTTCATAAGAGCTTTACATCTTATTACACTTTTTTTAAAACGAATTCTTGATTGCGCTAATGATGCCAAACAGTATTGAATTGTTCACTACATTTTCAGAAACAGGGACATACAAAAACAATTGAATCGTGTCTCCTCGGAGACCTGAACTTTCACCTGGAGAACAACAACGACAGCAACTCCACCACCCTGATCGACAACCTCGCCAACCTTGGACTGAGACAGCTCGTCACAACACCGACCCATTCCGCCGGCCATACACTCGACCCCATCTTCTCCTCAAGCTCCCACGTCTCCTTCAGCCACACCACCGAACTCCTCTGGACCGACCACCCGCTGCATCCACTTCACCTTCCAGAAACCCACCACACACCACCGCACCCAACAGATCCCACGCCGCTGCTGGAGCAAAGTCACCGAAGACCAACTACGGGCAAACCTCGCTCTCAGCCCACCCCCCGACCCATCCGACACCAACGACGCTGCCTGCAACCTCAGACGATGGATAGACGACTGTGCCAACACCCTTGCCCCGCTGAAAAAAATCACCTACAGTGACACCACCAAAAGAGCCAGCTGGTTCACGCCGGAACTCCTAGCTTCCAAGCGTACCTGCCGGAAACTAGAGAAGAAATGGCACAGTGAAAAGACACCGGACAGCCACGCAGCCCACAAAGACGCCATCCGTAACCACCACCACCTCATCAGGTCCGCCAAGAGGATCTCCTTCAAAGACCGCCTCGACAACAACGCACACAACAGCAAGGAGCTCTTCAACATCGTGAAGGAACTCTCCAACCCCAGCTCCAACACCAACGACATCCCGCCGTCGCAAGCCCTGTGCGACTCCCTCGCCACCTTCTTCCACCGCAAGATCGCCGACATCCACAACAGCTTCAACACCCAGACAGCCCCAACTGAGACCGATGCACCAGACCCGCCGCACACCATCCACCACGACCCCCTGCCAGCCTGGGCCAGCGTGAACATCATTGACACCATCAAGACCATGAGCACGATACACTCCGGCTCCCCGTCAGACCCTTTCCCGCACCACATCTTCAACAAAGCCAGCAGCTCCATCGCACCCCACCTGCGCAACGTCATCAATCTCTCCTTCGAGACCGCGACCTTCCCAGAGAGCTGGAAACACGCCGAGATCAACGCCCTACTCAAAAAACCCAAGGCGGACCCAAGAGACCTCAAGAACTTCCGGCCCATCTCCCTGCTCCCGTTCCCAGCCAAGGTCATCGAGAAGATCGTCAACAGACAGCTAACCCGATGCCTCGAAGAAAACAGCATCCTGGACCCATCCCAGTCAGGGTTCCGCAGCAACCACAGCACTGAGACTGCCCTCATCGCCGCCACAGACGACATCAGGACCCTGCTGGACAACGGTGAGACCGCAGCCCTCATCCTGCTGGACCTCTCCGCCGCCTTCGACACTGTCTGCCACCGCACTCTACGCACACGCCTCCACGACGCAGGGATCCGAGACAAGGCCCTGGAATGGACCACCTCCTTCCTCGCAGGCAGAACCCAGAGAGTCCGCCTCCCACCATTCCGATCCGAAGCCTCCGAGATCATCTGCGGCGTACCCCAGGGATCATCCCTCAGCCCGACACTGTTCAACATCTACATGGCCCCGCTCGCACGCATCACCAGACAGCACGACCTCAACATAATCTCCTACACTGACGACACTCAACTGATCCTCTCCCTCACCTAGGACCCCCTCACCGCCAAATCCAATCTCCACGAAGGAATGAAGGCCGTCGCCGACTGGATGAAGAACAGCCGACTAAAGCTGAACACGGACAAGATGGAGGTCCTCATCCTCGGCTCCAACCCCTCAGCCTGGGACGACTCCTGGTGGCCAACGACACTGGGGGCAGCCCCGACACCCACCGACCACGCACGCAACCTGGGAGTCATCCTCGACTCAACGCTCTCCATGGCCAAACAAGTCAACGCGGTCTCCTCCTCCTGCTTCAGCACCCTCCGCATGCTTCGCAAGATCTACAGGTGGATCCCGACAGATACAAGAAGAACAGTCACCCAGGCCCTCGTCAGTAGCAGACTCGACTATGGGAACGCCCTCTACGCGGGAGCCCCGGCCAAGCTCATCAAGCGACTGCAACGCATACAAAACGCCTCCGCACGCCTGATCCTCGACATACCACGCCACAGCCACATCACCCCCCACCTGAGGAACCTGCACTGGCTCCCCGTCGACAGGAGAATCTCCTTCAAACTCCTCATCCACGCTCACAAGGCACTCCACAAGACCAGCCCAGCCTACCTCAACAGACGACTCTTCTTCTACGTACCCAACCGCCAGCTCCGCTCCGCCGACCTCTCCCTCGCCACCGTCCCTCGCATTCGAAGAACAACCACCGGCGGCAGATCCTTCTCCCACCTCGCCGCCAAGACCTGGAACACCCTTCCACTCAGCCTACGACAGACCCAAGACCTGCTGACCTTCAGGAGGCTACTCAAGACCTGGCTGTTCGACCAGTAGCGGCACCCCCCCTTTTTTCCCTAGCGCCTTGAGACCCTTGCGGGTAAGTAGTGCGCTCTACAAATTCTGTGATTGATTGATTGATTGATTGACTACAGCCTAAACAAGCATTGGTAAAGACAATAGGTCTCACCCATACAAAAGCTATTGGCTTTGGCAATGTGTTTTTGCAATGTTGTACACCAGTGTGGCTGCAGTTCAGCGTGGCTAAAGGTTAGTTGCATGGAGTGTCATAGAGTGGAGGGGAGGAGAGTAGAGTGTCGTAGACTGGATTTGTTGGAGTAGAGTGTCGCAAAGTGGAGAAGAGGGAGTAGAGTGCCGTAGAGTTGAATAGAGGGGAGTAGTGTTCAGTGGTTCAGTGGCAGTAGAGTGCAGTGTCATAGAGTGCAGTGTTGTAGAGTGGAGTGATGTAGAGTGGAGTAGGGGGAATAGGGTGGAGTGGGTTGGAGTGAATTGAGGTAGTGGGGTGCATTGGATTGGAGTAGAATGGGATGGATTGGATTGTAATCGGGTGGATTGTGGTGGATTGGAGTGGGGTGAATTGGAATGGAGTGGGTGTATTGTGGTGAGGTGGATTGGATTTGAGTGGCGTGGGGTGGGGTGGATCGCAATGGGGCAGATTGGAGTGGATTGGAGTGGGGCAGATTGTTTTGTCTTGAGTGGGCCAGATTGTTTTGGATTGGAGTGGAAGAAATTGTTTAGGGATTGGAGTGGGGCAGATTGTTTGGGATTGAAGTGGGGCACATTGGAGCAGGGCAGACTGTCTTGGATTGGAGTGGGGCAGATTGGAGTGGGGCAGATGGAAGTGGGGCAGATTGTTTTAGATTGACGTGGGACAGATTAATTTGGATTAGAGTTGGGCAGATTGTTTTGGTCTGGGGTGGGGCAGATTGTTTTGTACTGGAGTGGGGCAGATTGTTTTGGAGTGAGGCAGATTGTTTTGGATTAGAGTGCAGAAGATTGGAGTGCAGAATATTGGAACTGGGCAGACTCGTTTGGATGGGTGTAGGGCTCATAATTTTGGATTGGAGTGAGGCAAATTGGAGTGGGGCAGAGTGGAGTCGAGTGGGTTGGAGGATTGGAGTGTGGTGGAATAGATTGGATTGGATTGGGGTGAGTGATTTGGATTGGAGTGGGGTGGATTGGATTGGTTTGAGGTGGATTGGATTGAGTGGGGCTAGGTGGGGTGGATTGGAGTGTAGTGCACAATTATGTGTTAAAGCATCATTTCAGAAATTACGAATAAGAAACAAACTATGCCGCTTTGTAATAAAATAATCCTCATCTTTTGAGAACAGCGTCCACTAGCACAAACAAAAGAAAACATGAGTGCAAAGTGAGACGAGAAGACTTGGCAAAATAAAATAACCTTTTTTTTTATCACCTTTATCTTTGTTTTGTTTTGCAATAACAACACAGTGGATGCACATTTACCAGCAAGCGGGCAGTGAGGGATCAAGAGCAGTTTACACAATAAAAATAAAAGAAACTTAACTATGGAAAATACATCTCTGCAATTTTGTTTGTCCTTCTGGGCACGCTTCTGCAAATCACATGCCTTTTGTTTGCAGGGCGCTAAAAGTTAAACAAAACAAAATAGTACCTCAGTCACGCCGGGAGCAGCGGACGGGCACTGATTAAGTTGAAAAAATCAGTGCTTGGTCCCTACACAACGGAGAGGAATAGAAATGATGTTAGGCCTGCCTTGATGAATTATAAGGCTTTAAAGATGACTGCTACGCAAGCTAACAAATGGTAAGCAACAGGCTGGCTCCAAGCCCTTATAGGAATACAACAGTGTCTCACAAGGGTTTTAGACTTGACTCTAAAAACCATATGATGACACTTGGCAGAGGGAGAAAGAGGCAGAGGTATGCAAGAGAAAGTAGGGAAAAAGACAATGATTGAGAAAAATCACTCTCCCAGAGGGCCCCTGGTAAGGTGATGAGCTTGGGCAATTGTGCACTTTGCCCTTGGCGTAAAGCATCTCTGCAGTCATGCTGCCAGAAAATGTGATCACTTCACCTTCATTTGGCAGACTTTTAAGTCTGAGCTAAAATTTAAAATTGCCTGTTTGACCTTACAGGCAATCTGTGTAGACAATTCATTGTAACCGGCTCAAAGGCCAACAGTTCCAGATGTTACACACTTACCCATATTCAACTGGAACTTTAGAGTTTGAAAGAAAGAAAACCTGAAGGGGCAGATTTACAAATATTGCATGCAACGCAGTGCAGCGACAAAAGTGTCTGCGTGCTGCTGCATGAGGAAGGCAGCACCATATATGTAAAGATATTGCAATGTTTCTCCCTTGTCCTGCGCTGGCTCTCTTTGAGTCTGCCTTACGTCTCACACACACACAATCTCTTGCATTATTGTTTCTAGCATAGGATTTGTACTGAAAGGGTACAACATTCTATGATTAGACTAACTTTAAAACTTTTTCCAATTTTGTGGTGTGCTGTACAATACAGCACACATGTACCGTTGGATGAGTTAGGAGAAATTAAAACATTTTTCCCTTAACACATGCCTCGAGGAGGCATTATTTTTTGATGCAAAGCCCTATCTACCATTGTTAGCAAATAGAGCTTTGAGTCAAAACCCATGGGCGGTTGCATAGGAGTGCCACTGTAGTGCATAGTTTTGTGCTGGAAAGTGAATAGTTCATCAAGACTTCGCTCTGGCCTGTGTCGATTATAGTGGCTTCACATCGAAGTAAAGACTTGACAAATCTGCTCGGAAGTCAGTACTTCACTGTGGAAGACATGTTGACCTGAAAGGCTTTACCAGCGGTCAAGGTTTAAAGGGGTTTTGCTCACATCTTTTTCGAGATCATTTATGGAACTCTTTTGGGCTCATTCCTATTATTTAAGCTTCATTGAAATTCTCTGTTTTTTCTTGATGTTATATCTAAATCACGTGCACAGGTATGTTGCTAGTTCACACAAATCACATTTTCAATATAGCAAAGCAAAATAAATACCTTCACAGTCTTCTAATACTAATTCCTTGGAGAAATATATGACTTCTGTTCCTTAGTCCCACATGTTCGAACTCTGGTGTACCTTTGTCATTATCAAAATATGCCCATTCTAGTCATCTCACACTACTAACTTATTCGCCATGTCCTTCTACATATTCTAGTCACCTCACACTGCTAGACTCTTCACCCTGCCTTCTACATCATTAGCCTATTGATTTGCTCAGTTAATTCATAGGGCCTTACCTGATCTATGTTCCTCCAGTTTTTTCATAGGACTCGCTGACTGAGGGCCGTAGCATGGCCATGAAACCATTCACTGTGGAGCAGAGACACCGATGTGTACTGCACATTTGTTTTTCTACAAGTTGCACTGCCTAGGGTGCATTCAGTACCTCAGAAGATCTCCAAGCTAGTCCATGGGCTGCAAACCAGAGGCCACATTATGTAAAGTGCCCAGGAGGTCACAACAGGAGTGTGTGCATGCTTTCTCTGCTCCCAAGGCACCTTAGTATTACAAAAGGGGATGAATTCAGCTGCACTGACCCTTCTGTAATACAGATAGCGCCGGCAAACATATAGCGCTGGCGCTGTCCTATAACGGTGTTCCCACATTTACATGGGGTATGACCCAGTGCAAATGAGGGAAATATTTTGCCTTTGCACCCTCTGTACTAGAGATGTGGCACAGTAGTAAAGAAGCTGTCGGAGGACCAACTGACTGCATGCCACAAAGAAGTTCAGTACTGTCAGTTCTCGCCCCTCGGTACCATTCTGCAGTGGAAAGGCATCTCCTTCCAGGCACTTACTGCACCTGCCTGCAGGGGGGGATCTCTTTCCCTCCTTAAAGTGCAGGCCAGGTGCCCCTCTGTCATTCATTAATGCTCCTCCACAGGCCACCACAAGTTCACAGGTGCACATCATCAGTAATAGGGTGCCCTGTCCCCGCCTACGTCCAGTGCACTTACTATAATTCAGCCCCAGGAGTGCAATGATCAGTGCGATGAAAGTGCAACTCAAGCCTCTATATTTATCATAGCTTCTTATACTTTTTTAGCAGAGGAGCTGCTGCTACTGCTAATTCCCCTCTCAGAATAATCACTGTAATTCCATGATAGCATCATCTGACTATGGTACTTGAAGTGCCTATTGGTGTCAGCACTCTCCATCCAGAAATGAACAGCAGGGAAGCCTGCAACACTCCCCAAAAAAGAAGGGACAATAATTTGCATTGTTCATTTTGTTTTTGGGAAAAATTAGATGAGCATGCAAGGAAGGGGGCAAGTGAATGTACAGAGGGAGGCGAAAGGTGAAGATAGAGTAGCCGCCTTTTTCAGAAAAAAAAAATGGCAGACATTTGTTCAGGTTTGAGATTCTGAATGGGCTTGGAGCAGGTAATTTAATAACAATTTGTATAAAATCTGCTGCATTTATTTTCAGCGTTACGGTTCTGCCCTTGTTGGCTTTAATAATGATTAAGGAATTATATGTATGTATATATCATGTAAATACTTTTAAAGCTATTGATGCACATATTTACTGTTTTAACCTTATGTTTCAAAGAGAAAAAAATATCGTGCTTGCTGATTTGTTGACATTGTTTATATGCATCTAAAAAATACCAGCCATGTCAGTATGTATGTAAGTGTGCCCTGTCAATAGAAAAGGCACCACATAACTAAATACTAGTCACTCTTTTCTGCACTTTCTCCCGTCGAGCGATCTGTGAACCCACTCTGAGGGCCTGCCCCCCTCCTTCTTTTGGAAACCTAGTGGGCTGGCATCAACTTAAGAACTAAGCACAGCAGTAAAAGAGTGCCCCAGAACCCCAGGGTCCACCGGGGTCCACGCTTGAGGAGGAGCCGTTTCCAAAGGATAGTCTCCAGGACTATCGCCCTAGCCTCAGACCTAACCTCAGCCGCCCAATATGGTCAAACAGGATTACTTTAGAAGCCATCCCAGAGTCATTAGATGATCATCCAACTACTGTAGAAGTCATTTTCACGTCATCAGACATAATCAAGCTCTTGAAGTCATCAGCAAGGTTGAGAAACCTGAGCATGATGACTTCAGGATGACTTGAAAATGACCATTTGATTACTTCACAAGATAAGAATCTTCCTGAAGACTGGGGATGATTTGAAAGTTAGTTTACGATTACTTCTTAAGCTGAGATCATTCCTGATGACTTCAGGATGATTTAAAAATGACTAATTACTTCAGAAGCATTAACAAGATGAAATTGTTTCTGTCCATTATTTTGGTTGCATTTTCATCAGGAATGCTGCGCCTTTTCACTGATTAGGAACAGTAAAAACTATTTAGCTGCTGTACGCGTTGCCTGTAACTTCCAAATAAGCAAACAATGTGCTTCAGAAAAATGTGTCAAAGGTAATTTGCAGTGTGATTATTTTTAATGTTTTTATTACATTTAAGTAGACCAGGACAAAAAAATAAAATGTGTGAGTGCAGGCGTATTTAACAATAATAAAAGTTAGCCAATCTTGATAATAGGGGTGTGCTTATTTCTTGAAATTTTTCTTTTTCTTACATTTTCTAGTCACTTTCACTTGTTGTGGACTAGTTTTAGCAGAAAATGCCTTGCAGCATCATCCACCAGCTGCTGCATAAATTGAGATTCCAATACAAATAATTTTTCTTGCTTAAAGAGACCCTAAAAACATACAGCATACGTGGTGCATGTAATACCATCACAAGCGCACTGGAAAAGCTAGCTAGTCAACTTTCAAATGCTCATTGCTGTATGCAGATATTAAACAAGTAATAAAGAGGTGAAAATATGTGTACATAGTATAAATGACCTCAACTAATGATCTCGGGGAAGGACTTTCACACTTGTCAATGTTTTACAGCTGAAAAGTGGGAGATTTGGAAATAAATCTGAAGAATGCATTTTCCCATTGACATACGTTGAAGCGGACGCAATTTTAGGTGCGAGACAAGTAAATTAAAACCATTTTTTTGCTTCAAGAATCGGGAGTCTCCCACCTGAATTCGGACTGTTGGCATGTATGGGATTTTGCCTGCAATATTACAAAATCTTTTCATATTTAAAATGAATCAGACAGAATCGAAATAATGAGCCCTTCTTTGTCACAAAAATGTACTCAATGAAAAGAGTTGCTTGAAGAGTCCAATACTAAACTTGAAGCGGAACACTAGGGGCCGTATTACACAAAGTGCCCCAGGGGCGCAATGGGCGTTTGCGCCCACTTCGCGTGCCCCCGGGGCTCTTTGGTATTACAGAAGGGGTCGCAGCGCTTGTGCGGCCCCTTCTGTAACTCCGATATCGCTGGCTAACATAAAGCACCAGTGCTATCTTCAGGGGGCATTCCCTCAATTGCATGGGGGCCTGCCCCATGCAAATGAGGGAATCCCTGTGCCTCTGCACCAGTGCCGTATTACAGACGTGGGCGCAGAGGCAAAGAAGCTGATGGCAGTCCTCTGGAGGAGGTAAAGAGGGGCGCTCGGACTCCCCAGAAACCCCCCTGCAGACGGGTGCAGTCACTGACTACACTCGCCTGCAAGGGGATCTCTAATCCCCCTTCAAAATGCAGGTGGATTGCCGCCTGCACTGTGAAAACACGGAGTGGCTTTCAAGCAGCCGCTCCGTTTTTCCCATGAATGCTCTGCCGCCAGGGCAAAGCCAGTTCAGCGCATTCCTCATAATACGGCACATCTTCCTTAACGTGCGCCCAGAGCAATGAAGGAAAATGTGTTGCATTTATAATGCGGCCCCAGTGGTAAAACACATTTGGAATGCACAGAATAAAAGAAGCAATCCTTTATTACAAGAAGTGTATACAGGTAGGTAGGCTTGTTTTATGCTTTGTGCAATATTTTCTGTTTTATGCAAACAATTTTACTCTAGAAGTTGAAAAATAGAGTTTGAATATGTTTGCTTTCATGCATGGCAAGTATCATCTGTTTGTGAATAACATTTTATTTAGAGCTGCTAAATGTGTTTTTTCCTAAATAAACTTTGTATTTTTGAAAGCGTTAAGGTCCTGTCTATTTCTTTTGGCATTACAATAACAAATTAGTGATACAAAAATTCCACAGAAAAGAATTCCTACACGCCAACATTTTAGAAGAAAAAAAGAGGGTGATTTAAAAAAAAAAAAAAGAATTGGGAGAATGTATTTCACACTTACACGTCTATTGAAGGAGAGGCATTGGCTTAAAAATTAGAAGTCTCCCACGTGAGCCAGGTTTATTGGCATGTACAAGAATGCCATAATCTTTCCTTCCTCAATGCTGCCAGCACGATCTAGTCAATTTTAGTGTCTAACACTATTGAGTATTCGTGAGAACAAAATTTTAATAATGTTGAAGAGTTAAAAACAAGTTTACAAGCAAAAAGAAAGAGCAAATTTAATTTTGAACACAAATTAAAATGGTGTGTTCCTGGGATCGCCTTCTTGTGCATCTGCACAATTTGGAGGCACCGTGGTAAAATAAAGCCGAGCTAAACATTACCCTGGTGGCTACATTTGTCCTTTTTCTATTTCATGTTCTTCAAACCGGAAGTTGTCCTCAACTACCGGAAGCGAGTCTTTAGCAAGACCAGCGAGGAGAGAGGAGATTAAGTGCTGCCGTGCCAAGGGAACGACTGTTGATTACCGATGCCTTCTGTGTGTGTGTTTGCAGGAGAGTGGAAGGGAGATGCATTGCTGAGCCTCGTCGGTATTGTTTTTTTTAAAGTAAAGTGTGTTTATGGCATCCCACCTTTACACTCATGGGCTTCTTCCTCAACTGCGATTTCAAAGGCGGGAGACTCCAATCATGTCGGCTGAAGAACGAGGCGCCAAAGGTGATGCGAGACGCTGACTCTCATTCAGCATCACATCACTGCAGTGAAACAGAGAGTGGGCAAGTATACATCAGGTAGTATTGGCGAAATGTACTACTAACCTGACTGTACTTTGCATGCTCTCTGTCTGACTGAGGCAGCCGTGGGTGAACCCAAGATGTCCGGTAAGAAAATGTCTGGGCTGCAAATGGAGGGTACAGGGGAGTACAAGCCTCTCCCGCTGTTCAAAACTTACAAGGCCCAGTGAGGGTGCGAACTCGGACAGGGTAATGCAAGGCCAGTCTTGCTGTTGCAATGTAATCTTGGTACCAGTGCAGCGTTTGAGTCCTTCGTGACTGAAAACAAAAGGAAGTTCGCTACAGAGTTGACCTTTCCCCTCTGCTTTTATGGACGAGGTCGTATTCGGGTAAAGGAGAAAACAATCCTACTTTAAACACCTGGTATGCTGCTAAGAAATATGCGTGCGATGTAAATAGAAACATTTTAACATCGAACGCCTTATTCCTGGGTTTAAACAAACCAAGCTTAATTTAAATAGGAGAAAAGGCTGCATAATGCTGCTGACAGAAAGTATCGTTGTGAATCAGGTCATGCTGTGTGCATCGTATTTCAGATGAGATTAGGGCCACTGTATGTGTCTGAAATTTCAGCAATGTCCACAAACCTTTTTCCCCAAACAAGGTCTCCGTTCCCAATACCCTCCGCCACGGTCTCGCCTTTTCCCACTGCTTCTCTCTTAAGTGGTGCCCACACTTTCACTTCCGATCTTGCCACTGTGGAAGAGGAAAAGCCTCGATATTACAGCCTTAATCCTGTCAAGAAACTGGGGGGCATATTCACAAGGAGCTATCGCCGAATTAACGGCACTTTATCGCAGCCAAAGTCGTGATAAATTTACCTCCCCATTCACAAGCCGGTGTTAACAACCCACAGCACCAGCAGCCGCAAAAAACATCGCCACAGAGGACCCTCGCAAATATCGCTAATGAGATGCAGAGTAGGCGTTCCCGTGACAAAAGCCGAGACAACAGCACACCTCAACATTAACAACGACCAGCCACATCCGCGATAAAAACACAAAACAGGCGATAAGGCGCGTTAGCACCAGGAAATCTACACCTGCTCTGACCTGGTGTAAAGTCCGACGGCAGCCAGCACCACAAAAGGGAGCACAGCCCAGGGCCACAACCGAAGGCCAACAGATGCCATGGAGCCA
Source organism: Calotriton arnoldi (assembly GCA_963921515.1). NCBI lineage: Eukaryota > Metazoa > Chordata > Amphibia > Caudata > Salamandridae > Calotriton > Calotriton arnoldi. Next base: position 420,007 of record CAWUFW010004686.1, read on the forward strand.
CCCATCATGCGGCCCGGACACCCAAGAGGGCCACAATACCCACCGACACCACACCCAGGCCCGCAACACCCCCCCCCCCGGGACCACCCCCAACCCCGGACTAAGAAATTGCACACCAACACCACGAATCCCAAAACAAACATTTTGCCTGATGTCGCACAAGCAGGAAAATAAACATACATGCGTGGCCAGAAAATGGAGAATCAGTCATACAGCAATGCAATCACCAACACAAAACACCATACAAACAAAAGCTGAAACAACCCTTAGGATGAGTCCTAGCTGCTCCTCACTGGACAATCCGTAGCACACAGCCTGGAAGACCAAATCCAAGAGAAGAAGGTGTGCCATGCGCCCAACAAAGGAAAGAGAGGGAGAGAGCGAGGGAGAGAGACGGAGTGAGATAGCACAAGCAGCGCAAGGCCGCTCGGGCACCTGGCTCCACATGCCAACATGTGTGTGTGCATCGCCATCCATACACCATGAGCCCAAGGCCGTGTCCCAATCTCAGCGCCAAACCCACATCACATTCTGAAAACGAAAGTAGTAGTCAGACAAACATCAGGGATGAAAGCACCATTGTCCCAATGCAGAATGCGGGAGGACACCTGCACCTCTGACCTTGGTCCAGAACGCGCCTGGCACACCCTGATAGAGATGCAATGGCAGATGGGGACGACTCCCACACCATGCATTCCGCAAATGAACCATCCGACTCATCCACAGCCCACACACAGAAGCCCCTGCCTGTGGTACCCCTGCATGGGATGCCCTTGACACTCACGGAAACAGCAACCCATAACCCACAACGTTGCACACACATTCAAATCATTGCTCAGAGCTGTGGCATATCCTCCACACAACTGCCGCAGTCCAGAAGAGTGCCTGTTCACGAGACGCACCAACGCAATGGCAGGCCATACCGGGCACATGCACAACCCCCGTCACATGGAACAGTACCGTGCACGTATGCTGCATTTACTGGGCGCACTGCCACTGGCAGTGCTGCGGGTCAGTTACAGGCTCAGCTTCCGCATTGCCCACGTCACCTGCGTCCAGCCCTGGTTCCACTGCCGAACATGCACATTCGAGTGTCCCATGGATGTCTGCCTATCCAACACAACTGTTGATGAATTGGACTATGACTCGTGTCTGCACCCCCTGTTGGATCATGAACAGGAGTGTAACCGAGACAGCCGTGCATGGGATGCCTTGACATACTGCGTATGTATTGGTAGTTGTGCATGGGAGATAGCACAATTTCTTGTGTGCAGTGACCACATCGAGGCGCTCCCCTATTGGGCTGTGTTGCGGATCGGTGAGACGGCATGGGCTGAGCACACCTGCCCGGACCACCTAATGGACTGGCTCACTCTGGTGTTCCTTGAACATGACAACGACGTACTATTGGAACACATTGCACATGAAGCTGCACGGGCATTCATGGACGAGTAACTACGTTCCTGCAGCCACATCCGATTGCCACCCACAGCACATGGCCCAACAACTTGTTGCATCGTGGGGATTGCTCACATATCCCACCACAACAGAGGACACGCCTGCCAACGTTCGGGCTCTGGATGCATGTGCGTGGAATAACGCGTGTGTGTACACACACCTGTGCAAGGCGACGCAGGTCCATGGTCGGAGCAACACAGCGTTGTCTGGCAACGTTGCCAATTCGGACACACTGCTGGGTGAGAGCACACACATGGCAATGTAGCACGACATGTGAACCTGTCGGACCCTCACACCTGATCACTGTCAGCAGAGCAGACAATGGGCGCACCCCGGAGGCAGAGCACCATGCAGACCCCACGTGCAGTGAGTCGTGCCCCCTCACACGGGGCAATGTGCAGACGCCAAACAACACATGACTCGTCCAGCAAGGCAAGGTGGGCTGTGAGCGTTGCATCCGTGATGAATGTTGTCCATTTCAGCCCCACCATCATCTGAACCTCGACATGTACCCATGCTGCGTGTAAGTGTCTTAAGCATGTCCCTGCCTGTTGTGGCCGTTGCCTCATCCGTACTGACACGCACATGCCAATAAAGCCTATGCCACTCCACTGGTGTCTAACTGTGAGGTGTGTTGTTTAGATTGTCCACTCGTGTGCCACAATGAGCCTCGTCACAACACAGGGAGGAACTGACTGACGCATGTGCAATGGGGGTGTGTCCCTTTCGCAAGCTCCGCCTCTGTGAGCCAGACATTGTTTTTGGATAGGTGCGGGATGAAATGTGCACTTACATGACTCCAGCTATGTGTGTATGGTGTCCAACCTCTGACCATGTGGAGCAATGTCATACATCACAACAGATTGGGGTCACCTTGAGGCAGCTGGCCTGGCCTGCTCCTGGGGGTGGGGTGCAGAGGCTGTCCAACATCCGTTGGAGGGTGTCTTGACATATGTGCAGGTTGTCCTCTTCATCATCAATGGTGGGATGTGTGGTGTGCTCTGCAGTGGGTGTTGTTTGTCCCTCTGCAATGTAAAGGGGAGATGCAGGTTAACAGTGTTTCACATGTATGGTGATGATTTGCAGATGTATACATTCAGACTGCATGCCAATGTACATTGTGACTGTTTGGGGGGTGCTGGCTCTTTGATGGCAGTCAGTGTGTTTTTCGACTACATGACGGATGTGTGGTAGTACCCGTACATTATCATCACACAGTGTCAGGCAATGCCAGATATGGGTGGACAGTTACTATGCACGAGCGGAACCTGTTGTGAGCTCTGTCCTGTGGTGCTGGTGTTGCACTTTGTACCACATTGCCTTCATTGCTGATGTTCTGTGATTGCTATGTGTGTGAGCTGCATTGTGGGTGAGTTGCTCCTGCAGCTCTGATTTTGTGTAGCCTTCTCCCTTTGAGGCGGGGTGCCTTTGAATTGTGTGCTTTTCGGGGCCTGATTTGCTTTTGACTTGGGTCATGTGTGCTCGCATGGCAGAAACAAATTATGCGACAGGGTTAACTAAATTATGCGGCAAGAAAAGGCAAAATATGCAGCGGAATGCTGCACATTTTGTGATAGACCTTCATTCTTTTATAACTTTTTACACATGCTAATACTGTGTGAGCAAATATTTCACCTCTTTAGTATCCGTTTAAATACCAAATGCAGCAAAAAGCAACAGAAAGATGACCATTCAAATCTTTGCCAAGGGCTTTTCACTGCACGAGAACATATTTTGCCATGTTTTTAGTAAAGTTTGATCTGTTTGAGCAAGAAACATGTTTTTTATTTAACTCTGCATATCAATTCCACTCTACACCACTGCACTCAACCCTGCTCCACTCTGCACCACTGCACTCTACGCCACTCTGCCTCACTCAACTCTACTCCATTACACTGTAAGCCACTACCTACGTCACTTAACTCCATGCCAATGGACTCTAAACTACTTTACCCAGTCAATGCACTCTACGCCAATCTACTCTACTCCACAGTACTTTATGCACCTTCACTCTAGTCCACTCTACGACACTCCACTGTACAACACTCCACTGCCCTCTATGATGCTCTACTCCATTAAACTCTATGCACCTCGGACACTGTACTCCACTGTACGCATACTCCCCTCTTCAACACCCTGCTCCACTCGATACCGCTCTGCGACACTACTCCACTATGACGCTCTATGCAACTCCCTTTACGCTGCTCCATGCTGCTATACTCCGCTCTGGTCTATTACACACTACTTTACTCTACACTGACACTCTATGCCACTCCATGTTGTCACTCTATGCCACTCCACTCATCTCTACAACAATCTGCTCCACTCTACAACAATCTATTCCGCTCTAAGTCACTTTACTGTACAACACTCTCTATGCCACTTTGCTCTGCAACAATCTACTTTATGCCTTTACACCCTGAAACACTACTCCCTCCACAACACTCTACGACTCTCTATGCTACTCCATAACACTCCATTCTACTTCGCTTTATGACTCTCCTTTACCCCTGGAACTTTAGCCAGGCTGAACAACAGGTGTACAAAATGGCTAAATCATATTGACAAAGCCAATAGCTCTTGCATATGCAAGACCTATTGGCTTTGTCTATGCTTGTTATTGACCTGGCGCTAACATCTTTATGAAGTGGGGCCGTAGTAATCCCCCATTGTTCCACAACCTACTACACAAGCAGCTCAAAATGGAGGGTAACACATTTGCTCAATTTTTAGGTCTAATAGGCAGCACATATGAGACATATTGTTAGCTTACTGTTGGCTTAGAGCCCATTCGTTGGTTACCAGTTGGCTTCATTGCCACTCTGATTTGCTTACTTCTTTTTCGTTAGTGTTTTTTAGGCTTTCTCTCCTCTTCTTGTATTTGCCCCTCCTCTGGAGCATGGAAGCGTTCTGTGCCCTTACACTGCTAACCTTTTTAGGTTTTATTTTTTCTTCTTATTTAGGCACTCTGCGCGACTGCATGCGTATCATCTGTCTCACTATTGAGCTTTTCTTCCCTTCTTTCCATTCTCCCTTCACTCTCTGCTCTTTGTCCGCATTCTTTCTTTTGCTTCGCTTTACCCTCACTACCTGCATTTCATTTTTCGCCTTCCCGGGTTTCCCTTCCACTCTCCTTTTCACACGTTCCCCTCTGTCTTCTCTTCTTCCCTTGCTTTGCTCATCTTTCCACTTTTCATTCTCATCATGTTCCATATTTGCTCTCCCAATTTCAGCTTTCCCCAGTTCTCTTCACGTTCTTTTTCTAACATATCTTTGCCTTCATTGATCTCCTCCTTCCTTATTCTCCCTTTTATGTTTTTCCTTCTTGCACATATCTTTCATGGTTTGCACCTGTCTGTTTCCTTCCTTCTTCACTACTCTTTTTCCCTTCTCCTTGACCGTAGAAAATGTTTGCAGATTGTAATCCAGGCCTGGTACGTTAATACAATGATAGTCCATGCACTGTGGGGGTAACTTCAACATTTTATGCAGTACTGCTATCATCAGGACTCACCTGCCCAGCCCAATTCTCACTCGGATTCCTGGCAAACAGCAGCATGCAATCTTCTCCAGACAGTGCACAAAGCAACTAAAAGCTACCCCAAATTGGCCCACTACCCCAGCCCTCTTCTCTTGGGCCACTCAGTCACTGAATTGCAGGCCTCCTTTTGCATAGTCACAAAACTTGGAATCACTCTCCTACCGTGATGCTACTCCTTTCCAATGGTCTCATCTACACCACAAAGTGACAGGACTGAGTTTGAACAATTTAAAATATTAAACAAGCAAAGCCAAAAGTTCTGGCATTGATCATCAGCCTTTTGGCTTTGTCACTGTTTTAGTTTTAATATGTTTTTTGCAAAGCATTGTTAAGGAACACGCCAGGCGCACATGAATATAAAACAATAATTGTCTAAAAGCAAAAATACTTTAGGTCTTAAAAGCACACATTGCCATATCAGTCCTTGGCTTTTAAGGGAAATTCTTTGTGTTTGGATGTGTTTCTTGTGAAAGAGAAGAATGTCGTCACTCAAAGGGAAGTTAGCCAGTGAGTGAAGTGTGCTATCCCATGCTGTATGTTGTAGTGGACGAATAAAAATGACGGACCAATGGATGGAGAGGGAAAGCCTCTATAAGTAAAGATATTGTACTTATAATTTTAGTAAAATCAAAAGGTCTTGGTTAACATCAGACTTAAAATTAGATTTATATGGTTTGGAAGCTCCCGGAGGTGCACTGAGATCATATTGTAGAGTCAAGGACGCAGTCATGAATGCATATGATCCTGCACTTATGATGGTGATCCTAGCCAAAAGGCAGCTGAGTACTGTACAAGTTCAAAGACCAGGATAAAGTCAATGAGTTAAAGGGCTGTAGATGGTTAGTGCAGGCATCCGTGCGTCATGTTGCAAGGGTGCCTGTGTTGCGGATATGATTGTTTTTGTGCAGGAAGGGACACCTTCCTGCACAAAATCAATAATTGATGGCAGAAATCAGCACATAAAGAAAGAGGAAAACATGAGAATTAAAAGTATTTCTCCCCGTTGGGCCACTCCTACACTTCCCCTGGGGAGGCGTAGGATTCTGACGCATTTCCAGGTTTACAACACTTTGTACATTTGGGAATGTGTCAGGTTCCATGGATGTTGTGTGGGAACACCCACAGCAACGCCCATGGAACGCCCCTTTCACACAGAGTAATGCGTGAAAGGGGCTCATATTTACAAGGCTATGAAAAGTTGCGCAGGGTGACTTTATGTGGCCTTATGAATATAGGCAGGCCCACTGCAGCGCCGGTGCATCAAAAAAGTGAAGCATCGGCGGCGCAATGGGCTTGTAAATGAGGTCCTCAGTCTGCAGTCTGATGGTGCCCTGGCTGTGGGTGTGCAGAGATCCACCAGAGATGGTGAACTTATTTGCAATATAAGCAGGAGTGCTGCTCGTGACAGCTTTATAAATTATGCAGCTGGTTTTAAAAATAAAGCTTGCTGGCAAGTGACCCCTTCCTTCCCTTTTACAAATGGGCTAGCATGCCATCTTAACAGTAAAAATACATTTCACTTGTGCACACACCTTGATCAACATTTGTTCACTCACAACACTGCTCACTTTCACCATTTCATTGGTGATACCTCATACATAGAATTACAATCTTCTGGTCACAACTCCCACACAATTCACTATTTACCACTCGGTACAATTCAGAACCCAATTGCCATGCCATCTATTTGCGCATAGACCACAAGTCCTCTACATGCAGCACTACTAGGCAGCATCACTTCCACCTGTGGCTTACAAAGCTACTTCCTTATGTAATTCACTAAACAGCAGTCTTCTACAGCAGCCCTTCATTATAACTCATTCAAGGCATTCACCCCCCAAACTTCAAACTTAGCCGTGTGCGAAAAAGCTCATCTGTCCACATGCTAACAGAACCTTCCACTCGCTTTTAACACAACTCATATAACTATCACAATAATAATAGCGCATCTTACTCATACACCCTTACAAAGCACCATTCAGCCACTTGCAGTACTACACAGCAACATCAGAAAAAACTGGTAACTCACTCATAGAACTAATTATTTACACCATTGACTCCCATCATCTCATTAGTTTTCTGCCCTCTGTTTTACCCTTTTCTGCTCTGTGTTGCCTTTCCTGCTCATTTATCTTTCCTCTGATTTGCCTTTTCTGCTAGTTTTTCTGCCCCCCGTTTTGCCTTTTCTGTTCGTTTTTCTGCCCTCCGTTTTGCATTTTCTGCTTGTTTTTCTGCCCTCCGTTTGCCTTTTCTGTTTGTTTTTCTGCCCTCTGTTTTCCCTTTTCTGCTTGTTTTTCTGCCCTCTGTTTTGCCTTTTCTGCTTGTTTTTGGCCCTTTTGCCTTTTCTGCTTGTTGTTCTGCCCCCCATTTTGTCTTTTCTGCTAATTTTTCTTCCCTCTGTTTTTCCTTGTTTTGCTTGTTTTTCTGGCCTTTGTTTTGCCTTTACTGCTTGACTTTCTGCTCGTTTTTCTGCCCTCTTCTGCTCTGTGTTTTGCCTTTACTGCTCATTTTCTGCTCTGTTTTGCCTTATCTGCACTCTGTTTTGCCCTCTTCTGCTCTGTTTATCCTTTTCTGCTTGGCTTTCTGCCCTTTGTTTTGCCTTTTCTGCTTGGCTTTCTGCCCTGTGCTTTGCCTCTTCTGCCCTCTGTTTTTCCTTTTCTGATCACTCGTTTTTCTGCCCTACAAATGCTGATTCATTGATTAAACACATGAGATCCAATATCACTTGCCTCCATCGCCCGTTCACCGACACCTCACAACACACATTCAGCTGCATGCAATACCAGTCATCCCTTCAGAACACCACTATGGCATACACTTGCAGCACAACCTACTGCACCAATCACTCACTCCACTCTCTAGCCTTCAGGAAGCTATGACACTACTTACTTTCAGAACCAACCAGTCACACTATCACACAAACGCATGATAACTTGCCCACACAAATACCTCTGCTCTCACCCACTAACTTCACCACTCATCACCTACTCTTGCATTTGTATCCCTTAACCATTCACAATACCACCGAGACCTAGCCTCTCAACCTTTCTTTCACATCTCATATCTAAACCTGCCACCACTCAACTCAACCATTTGCAACAATCATTCACATCATTTGCAGTCCATACCACTCATTACTTACCAAAGCCTTCTACAACAGGACTCAAAATTCATCCCCAGCAATTTGCTGCACTAACCTGCAGTCATTCAGCAACACTGGTCCACTCACACCCCCACCAGCATTATACATCACAGCTGGTTGCAATAGTCCTTGCAACATTCTTGCAATCATTCACAGCACACTCACACTGCACTCACACTCACAATGCATTCATATTCCTAACACAATCTAGTTGCACTAGTCACTCGCAGCACTCCTCAGAACATCAATGACCACCAAAAATGTTTGCCTTCACCCACATCTATTGTATAATCATTCCCACCCTGTTGCGCCCAAGCTCTCAATCATGCACATCCCCCACATTTTCATGTATTAGACCTCCCTGACCCTACACAGTAAGTAAAGCCACTCAAAATGCCTCTGAGACACACAAAACACTTATTTCTTCACACACAAAAATAATGGCCACTCGCATCATTTGATCAAAATGCACTCCATCAGCTACTTATACAGCTCACAACCACAAGAACAGTCACCCAACACTGCCATTCTCCACAGTCTGCTATAGCAGTCCTCCTTCACATCGGCACTGAACTGCAGCACTCACTTGACCACTGAAAGGCTTCCTTAGTCACTGAACAACAACATACTTCTTGAGCAGTCTCATAGATGCACAACAACTCAATACCAGTTCTGCACTGGGGGTACTAACCTCTATACTTACAGTTATTGTTTTACATCTGCTATCAACAAAATTACTTGATTAGAATGACAGTGATCAAAATGAAAGAATAAGGGTGCGGCAGAATTAAAAGAAGTGCAATAATATTATTAGCGTTGCTCTGCTTATTGCAATAGCTTAACACACCAGTGTTATTCAAGTTGCAGCTGTACGTGGCAATCATGGACAACTCATAAAGAAGTAATAATGGAATTATCTTGGAGTAACAAGAATATATCCTGAAGTCCTTACAGGTAGGGCTGGGTATATGCTCTGTGGCAAGCTAAAGTATATTCCAAGTCAGGTATTCCGTTTAGGGTTCACTCTTCTGTTTTCTGTGGACCTAAAATGATGAGAGGTTTTCTTGTGTTCAAACAAGGAATTCGCTCTTTTTGGTAGGTTACCGAAGCTGCTTTTTTTTGTAGCAGCAGTCTGCTCTGCCAACGAACTGATAAAACTGCGTATTTCTTAACTTCCTGTATATGTCAGTTTTACACATTACTAGTCAAGATCATCATAGAATATACATCCATATACTAAAATCGCCATGCAGTAATACAGCCAGAACCTGTCTTAGGGTAATACATGGGTAATACATCCCCATCATGAAGTCATCATCGACTAGTAGAGCCCCATTCTAAAGATATTTTGGGATCGTCCTTGAGAAATCAGCCTCATTTGAAAGTCATCAAAAGATCATTCTGTAGTAATACAGCCCCATCCTGAAACACTTCTAAAATCAACCTGGAGTAATCCAGCCTAGTCCTGATATAATCCTGGGGTCATCCCGCAGTAGTAAGTGATCATCACATGTTTTGCAGTGAAGTAGTCAGGGATCCATCCTGGAGTAATCCGGCCTAATCCTGAAATAATCCTGGGATCATCCTGTAGTAGTAAAAGATCATCAAATGTTTTCCACTGAAGTAATAAGGAACCCATCCTGGAGTAGTTTCTCTGATGACTCTAGAGTCATCTCATTTAAATATTCCACCCTATAGTCATACTTCAGGATGGTTTGGGATGACTTCCCCAGATAATTGCAGGAATAGCCTGGCTGAAGTCATCAGATGACTACAGAATGACTCCAGGATAATCTTCCTTTTTGACTTGGGGCAGTCACGTACTGCCACCCAGTCATTCGTTTGTCCAGGCGGGGAGGGGGACAGGAGGGAGTTAGTGCGTGCTCGTCTCGATCCACCATCCGAGCAGTCAGCAGTTAGCAATTAACAATCCACAACCAGGAGAGACCTAGAAGTCCCCAAGCAGTCTTCTGACCTGCTGGCACCCACAGGCGTGGAAGCGAGGCTCAACCGGGAATCAGCGATAACCATCTAACTCCAGTAATTAAACAAGGCACAAAATGAGATCGGGCAAAGTCAGAGGTGCAGCAAAGCTAGCTAAAAGTCAAGGAAAGCCCAAGAAGGAGAAAGGGGAGCAAAAGGACTCAGCAACAATAACCAATGCCACGACAAGTCCACTGAGGAGAATCCTACTAGCAATAAAATTAAAACCAGTCAGTGCAAAGAGCAACCAGAGTTCAAGGTTTCCACAATAACCAGCAGGAGTGGGCCAGCAAGCTACCCAGAATTTCAAATTTAATTAGATCCAAATCCCACCGGCAAACCACAAGGCTATCAATAGCAGCTCGTAGAGGTTCTAGTTCATGCGCAAGCACACTCAAGCCAGCATCAATGAATGATACATCCAATGTCACAATCAATGACGCAACAGCTACCTCACAAACTGGAACCGTCAATAACCTGGCTTCATCAAGCTGCAATAGAGGAAATCCACAATGACCCAGCAGCTTGGCAGGAAATCCTCCTAAGCCCGTTTGAACAGCCACAGTCACCACTCCAGCTATCACTACCTGACCAGCCAAGATCACTGCCGTCTTGTAAACACGATTATAACATCTTACTCTCCCCAATTAAAATCTTCAAGAGAGGACAACCTACAGAAGAGGAAGAGAGTCAACCAAGATCAAACACCAACAAGCATATAAACGAATCATCTGCATTGGAGACAAAAGGAATAAGTGTTGCTCATGTGACCCAAGGGCGTCAGGAGGAAATATCTAAAAAGCCAAAGGGCCAGTCCGAACGGCACTTGGCTGAGGCAACAACGCATCCCCCAGACTCCTTCGTGTGGTACCATCTGTTAAACACCATGGAAGTAATTGGAACCGCAATGACATACCATGCAGACAAACTGGACACGCAAGTCGAGTTACTAAATGTACTAGCGATCCATGTTCAGGGGATAGAACAAAAGCTGAGGTCACTAAACAGAACGATAACAAAAGTACTACAGGATTGAGACATCGCTAGTCACACATGTCACTGCCCTCTAATAACAGACAAACTCACGACGGTTCCAACTATAATGACAGAATTATTGGGGGAAGTCAAGGAAACCCTCACAAAATCTCCAACGGCCAGGAAGTGGCCCCCAAACATCGATAGTAGCAATAACCAAATGCCAACCCAAAAAAACATCTCCAACACCACACAAACGGAGTCCACAATCGAAGTTGCCTCACAGGAAGAGCCATTACAAACAAAAGGAGCTCTAAACACTCCCCCAAAACAGCAAACCCCAACTGAAAAGCAGCAGAAGCCTCCCCAACCACCAGTTAATATCCCTCCCTCACAAATAGGGAACACAAATGCTTGAGGAAAGTGAGGAAAAGCAAAGGAAATAAAACAGAGTCTTCACATGCCATTCATACAAAAGCGAATCACCATCCATAACAGTGACGAGAAAACAGTCACAGAACTGGGTGCAGACAACAACCATGTAGCCCTCGAAGTAACCAGCAGAACGAACCACACACAGCCAGTCACCGACCTAGCCATAGAATCAATAAGACAAGCTTCACCCGTCATCAGAATGTATAATATATTCAAATGCCTGGACACCCATGAGGCAAATCAGACAAAAGCACAAGCCGAAACTACGGACAACACAACTCAAACCCATTTACAGCCCCTATAGCCTCTCACAAAATCAAAGATTTTAGTTAAAAACATGAGTAATGAGGTTTTTCCAGCAAGAGGTCCCCAAGCCACAGAGCTCAGCAATCAAGATAAGGCATTTTTTTTTTAAAACGTGTTTTTATTCATAACATTGCACAGAGATCAAGTTACATATTCGCCATATAAAGGGGTGTGCAGACAAAATATTGAGTTGGAAATGTAGAACTACAGGAATATCGAGTCCTAAATATAGTCAGTGAGAAATATCGATAACAAGAATATTGTAGTCAAAAATATCGAATTTAAGGTAAGAAACATCATTTTTAAAAATAAAGAAGTCAATAATATCGTTTGCAAAAATATCGTTGTTTAAAATATTGATTTTTTAAATTAGTGTTATGTATTTTAGTATTTATTTGGAATGTATGTGATGTATTTTTTTTATAATTATTGTTTATGTTTTTTAATATATGTGTTACATTTTTAGTAGTTATCAATTTTATTGTATTTAAATTTAGCATTTTTAGTTCCGTAGCGGGTTGTGGGTTTATAGGGGAATAGGGTGGGAAGTAATTAAATTATAATAAATTAATGATATTTTTTTATTTAACATTTATTTAATTGCTATTTTATAGTGTTAATTGTGGGAAGTAATTTATTTTTAATTAATTATTAATTTGTTGTTAATTAATATTAATTAAATATGAAAATTGTGTAATTAATTTTAGGTGCAGGTTGTGGTGTTTATAGGGGTAAAGGGTGGGAAGTAATTTATTTTTAATTAATTAATAATTTGTTGTTAATGAATATTAATTAGTTAATTGAAAATTAAATATTGAAATTGTGTAATTAATTTTAGGTGTGGGTTGTGGGGTTTATAGGAGTAAAGGGTGGGAAGTAATTATTTGTAATTAATTAATAATTTGTTGTTAATTATTATTAATTAATTATTGAAAATTAAATATGAAAATTGTTTAATTCATTTTAGGTGTAGGTTGTGGTATTTATAGGGGTAAAGGGTGGGATGTAATTTATTTTTAAATAATTAATAATTAGTTGTTAATTAATATTAATTATTTAATTGAAAATTAAATATGGAAATTGTGTAATTATTTTTAGGTGCAAGTTGTGGGGTTTATAGGGGTAAAGGGTGGGAAGTAATTTTTAAAAATTAATTAGTAATTAGTTGTTAATTAATAATATTTCATTCATTGAAAATTAAATATGGGAATTGTGTAATTAATTTTAGGTGTGGGTGGTGGGGTTTATAGGGGTAAAGGTTGGGAAGGTAATTGATTTTTTTGTGTTTTAATTTGTTTTTTAATTAATAATATTTATTTAATTGTTAATTAAATATGTTAATTATGGAAGTACATTTAATTTTTAATTTACATGTGGGTTGTGAATAGTGTGGTGTTATAGGGTAGGATGTAAATAAAATGAATGTATGTAATAATGTTTTTGTTTATAAATAATTTGTAACTAAAAATATTTTTTGTTTGCAAATTATTTTTATATTTTATTTAATACAATAATTGTAGGTAATAGTGATATGTATTTAACATTATAATATTTGTTTATTTTATTTATAATATTAAATATACTTGTATTTAAATTTTTTACATATTTATATATATTTTTTAATTAATTTTGTTTTTCAAACATTTTTTGTTGTTGAAATTTTGTTTGTTTTTAATTTTGAATTGACTGTAGTGGGAATAGTAGTTTTTATCCCTCCGCAATGCATCACTTTCCCTACTGTTACACTCACTGGAGTGGGAATAGTAATTTTGACCCTCCGCTATCCAACACTTTCCCTACTGTTACACTCACTGGAGTGGAAATAGTAATTTTTACCTCTCCGCTATACAACACTTTCCCTACTGTTGCACTGACTGGAGTGGGAATAGTAATTTTTACCCCTCCGCTATCCAACACTTTCCCTACTGTTACACTAACTGTAGTGGGAATAGTAATTTTTAGCTCTCCGCTATCCAACACTTTCCCTACTGTTGCACTGACTGGAGTGGGAATAGTATTTTTACCACTCCGCTATCCAACACTTTCCCTACTGTTGCAATGACTGGAGTGGGAATAGTAATTTTTACCCCTCCGCTATCCAACACTTTCCCTACTGTTGCACTTATTGGAGTGAGAATAGTAATTTTTATCCCTCCGCTATCCAACACTTTCCCTACTGTTGAACTCATTGGAGTGGGAATAGTATTTTTTACCCCTCCGCTATCCAACACTTTCTCTACTGTTGCACTCACTGGAGTGGGATTAGTAATTTTTACCCGGCGCTATCCAACACTTTCCCTACTGTTGCACTCATTGTAGTGGGAATAGTCATTTTTACCCCTCCGCTATCCAACACTTTTCCTACTGTTGCACTGACTGGAGTGGGAATAGTAAATGTTATCCCTCTGCTATCCAGCACATTCCCTACTGTTGCAATGACTGGAGTGGGAATAGTAATTTTTACCCCTCCGTTATCAAACACTTTCCCTACTGTTGCACTCACTGGAGTGGGAATAGTAATTTTTTACCCCTCTGCTATCCAACACTTTCCCTACTGTTGCATTGATTAGAGTGGGATATTTAAGTTAAAATATTTTTAAATAGTTTAATATTTTAATTAATAATAGAATGATTTTTAACATAAATTTTATGTTATTGGTATATGTATATATATATATATTTATTTGTTACATTTTTCTATATTTAAAAAAATATAAAATAAATGTAAATTAATAGTTTATTGTTTTACAGTAAATATATATAATAATTATTATATAACTGTGCTTAACTTTTTTAGGTTAAGTTCATTTGTTATTTTTGTTAAAATGTATATTAAATCTATTTATTTTTTAAATTATGTTTTTTTATTTAATATATTTAATATTTATTACTTTATTTTACATCACATATTTTTTACATCTATATTTATGTCATCGATATTTTTGTTTCGATATTTTTGTACTTACCTTTATAAATATCGGATGTCGATATTTTTGACATCTATATTTATGACTCGATATTGTGGTATGGGGATGTGTTGGGTGTCGATGTTTTGTCAGTGAACCATATAAAGGGTACAGTATATCATTAATAGACTATTGTTAACAAGTTATATCTTGGCATCCCATTAGTCTGTCTGTTTACATGTCCCGCTCTGTAGGTTCATCTTTGGCCTTTCACAGTATGTAAATCCCCCATTTTTTTCGGTACCGGATCATTCCGTGCAACAATATTTTTCATAGTATTAACTAATGGAATGTAGCAGAATAATAGGATTAAATAATAACCCGAAAAAGAGAAACCTTTGGCAGAGTCTGGCGGCGGAACCATCTCATGAGTAGGATAAATAGATCGTCTAGGGCCTGGCCATCAAAAAACAGAATATTTGTTACTGGACGGTTGTGTCAGCACCCATTTATGTTCCCCTGTTTAGTGTCGTACTTTACACTCAGGTGTGAGGCCTATCCCCGATCTCTGGGTTAGGCACAGGTGTAGCATGATTCTGCTTCTGCATTGTGCCAACCTCCCTTTCATTCTGATCCATCGCTGGCAACAATCCCTCCAGCATATGCCCCCATTCCTCCCGGTCTTCCTCTGCATTCTCATCTACTCGCACCACCCTTAAGCAGCACTCTTACGCCACGCGTCACTGTAACATGTCTGCCTTCCATCTGTCTAGGCTGGGGGGGACAGTGTGAATCCAGTGTATTGCAATGCGACACTTAGCTAAAACTAGGCCTAGGAGTGCGAATGTGTGTCACATGCGAGTCCCCTTTTTTGGTGTCTGGAGGACCCCTAGTAGGCACTGTTCGATGGCGGCCTCTATTCACACTGCTGCTATTGTACGGAGCGACTGTATCACTTGTTCCCAGTGTGTTTGTAGGTGCATACAGATCCATGTCATATGAATAAATATGGCCAGAACTGTACCACATCTTGGGCATGCTGAGGCGTGTCCTGGGGTAAAACGGGCCAGTCACTGAGGGGTCAGGTCTGTGCAGTGCAGATAGTGAAACTGAGGGAGTTTGAACCTAGCATTACTGGGTACCACACACATCTGTGCTAATGCCTTTGTCGATTCCCTTTCAGTGAGTGGAGAAGATAAGTCAAAAACAAGATGGCCGCCGGACGCGAAGGAGCTCCAGAAGGGAGCTCCCGAGGCTGGAGATCACTCTAACGAGTAAAAATCTCCGTTTATCCAGGATCCCAAAATGCCCTCTCACCGAGCCCCACCACCTAAACATTCCGGGAGGACTTCCCCCCGGATTCCATCGTCGCGACGAAACTCGTCTGAGGTGTGCCTGCCCCCAGCTCGAAGTTCGTCCTTGCAGGCTCTCGGTGGTGATCCCCTGCCACCATAAGGCAAACCGGGACCAGAGGACCATGCCGATCGACTACCACTGCATCGGGTCAACCGGAGGAACCCGTACGCCTTGCCAGGTGAGCCGGAACGGTCCTTTCCACCTCTGCCAGATGGGAACTCTAATCTCCTCCCAAGCAGGAAACGCGGTCTGATCTCCCGTTTTGAGGACGGTCGAGAGCAGCCCATCAGGCATATCAGTTCTACACAGTGGTGAGTCCACCTCCGCTTTTCGCCCCTGCGCTGAGCCCACAGAATTGAAGGGGACACCTAATGCGATGACGCGGTGAGCTCCGCCTCAATTTTCTTCTATGTGTGGGGACGTGCAGCCTGGCGGCCGCATAACCCATCACCGGTTCAACAGAGCCTAAGTGAAGGCTCCTTCGTCCTGGCTACCTGCCCTCCTCCCTCAGCACCAGAGCCTTACAGCCTTGCATGAAGGCTCATTGCTTAACTCGTTTGCTCTGCCCGCCCCCCCACTCAATTACGGAGAACCCGCACTGTGGCCGCATAACTGAAGAGGACACCATCTACTCATCTTAACGGTGGGACGTGCAGCCTGGCGGCCCGGTACTCCACACCAGTTCCTTAGAGCCTTAAGTGAAGGCTCCTTCGTCTTGGCCGCCCACCCTCCTCCCGCAGCACCGGAACCACACAGCCTCACATGAAGGCTCTTTGCTTTGCTTGTTTGCACCCCTGTCCCCCTCCCTCAATTCCGGAGCCTCAGAGCTTTCACGCCTAGGGCTCACTCGACTTGAACAGGCCGCCTGTCGCCCTCAGCCCCTGGACTGAGGGTCCTTTTCTCTCTTCTTGTTTGACCACCCACCCCTCTCCCTCTTCAACTGTCACCTCCTAGCCTCACTTGAAAGCTCTTTCGTTCTGACCTCTTTGGACATCAGGAAAGGGTGATCACTGTGGCCATTTTCCCACAGGCCATTCCTCTTCCAACCTTCCAGTATACAAAATGGCGAAATGGAGTGTATAAAAAGTAAAAGAGGACTACACAGCAAAAACTAAAAAGACTATGGAAGACACCTACAAAGTGGCAGCCATCTTGTAACGGCACCATACCTACTGTTGTTCCTCTAACAACTATGCAAAGCATTTACCCAAATCACCTCGGAATAATATATCCCTAGCATCTCCACCGTAGGTTGAGCAAACTGGTCTTTCCTCCCGGAACATCCCGGAACATCCCAGAACAAATACAATAAAAAAATAAAACATTTACTTGTGCTCCCACTGCTTGAGCCTACATTGGGGCAGTTTGTTTAATTAACATCTATCCTACTGATGCTACTGGCTTACTAATGTAACATTATTAGTACCCCATAAGAAAACTCACGCAGTTTCTCCTAAGACCATCCACGGTACGCTTCCTAGTCCGCTCTACCTCGTAACCTACCCGTCACCTCCTTTGCCTTACCTCCCGAAGGTCGCCTCCTGAACTACCCTAGGTCAGAGCTGCTTATAGACCCGCATCCTCACCATGGCGGAAGTATCTATGAAACTTGCAGGAACTAACTCCTACTCTATTCTATTCCCCTCCAATCTCTCTAGAAATGCTACCAAAACCTTCAAACACAACTTACTAAGAAAAAACCATGATACTCTGTTCCTTGACCCCTCCTGCAATTTGAACAAAGGAGTTATAATTAATAACCTCATATTTTTCACTAGAAAAATGGCCAAATGGCAAACCACATTTTCTAAGCTACTATGTATCCAAGATAAGAAAAATATCCCTTATGGACCCAAGATAACAACTGCACCCTCACAAAACCTTACAGCCAACCTAAACATAACCTCCTACAAAAATGGCACTGTTCTCATCCAAGCAGCCAACAAAGACTTAGAACAATTCGACAAATACTTCTCCACACTAAAAGCTCACGTCTTCAATTAACCCCATCACCCACTTCATATCGGAGATAATGCTCTCCCCAACACACCACCTGTAGTCCTCTTGGACCAATCTATTCCCTCTATCTCTCTGCTATCTTAGCAACCCACACCCCCGTCCAGAATCCCTGAAAAAATCAACAGCAACCCACCGCCTTTAGTACACATCTTATGACCCTCATCTATCCCTTACCGTGCCCCCAGCCTCATTGCTAATACCGCCACCCCCCTCAACCCCTCCTTGACCTCCCATAGCTCACTCAACAATAAGACTTTGGTAGCGAATCATAACAAAACCCCTCTACCCTATTCATCTAGGACCTCCACCATACCTACCACACAAACTTACCTTACTGTAAACACAGTCACCAAACTTCCCAGCATTCCTAACTTCAGCCTTCCTTGCACACCGCTCCTTGCTTCCCCCTCATTCCACTCGGAACTAGACACACTCAGACCCCAGCGGACATGACATACCGGAACCTACAAAACACTATCTTAGAAATCAAAAATATACTACTACTCTCTGAACATTCTCTCTCTAAAATTGAACATCTTCATCTATCTTTAACCGCAGCCAACTGCAACACTCACTCCATCCCCCTTCCTCTGTCAAAACGGAAATACCATACACGCAAACACTACAACTACTTATTTTTATTTTTTTTGTAAACCAATAATAAACAATATACATTTAAAATGAGATTATTTAGACAAATACATAACGAGAGGGATCAAAACATACATTTAGTCACGTTACCGAGGGGGGAGTTTATTCCAGAGTCGAATCGATTCCTTCTGCCCAATTATGACCCTTCCCACATTTACTGTATATTGAACTTCCAGCTGGTGCACTACCTGTATACCCAGAGAACAAAAATGGCCACTTTCCCAACTAAATCCCACCTCGGGGAGGTCCAGCGCATGTGCCGCCAGCAGAAAAATAACTGATTTCCAGTGGTTGACGTGTAAGCCCGACGCCGATCCAAAGGAGGCCAGCACTTCTAAGAGTACTGGGTTTGCCCCATCCGGCTGGCGAATGTATAGGAGTGCATCGTCTGCCTACAAGGAAAGTTTTTTTTAAATTTATTTATTTAAGTGATTTGTAGAGAGCGTAGCTACCCGAGGGCTTCCCAGCGCTAAAAGACTGATACTGAGAGAAGGCTAGAGGTAGGTTAATGATACTGATTGAACAGCCACGTTTTAATTGACTTCTGGAATGCTGCTTCCTTTGTCAGGAGTCGTGATTCACGTGGCAATGAGTTCCACAACTTGGGTGCCAGGTGGGTGAAGGATCTGCCTCCCCACCTGGCTCTCCTGATTCTCGTAATTTTTATCAGTCGTTCAGGCCCGGATCTCAGGCTCCTGTTTGGGACATAGAGGGTCAACAGGTTTCTGACTTTACTTGGGCCCATGTTGTGTAGAGCTCTGTGAGTCATGCAGAGTGCCTTGAATTTGATTCTGGCCTTCAACGGGAGCCAGTGGAGTGCTTTGAGATGCTTCCTGGCTGATTCCTGACTTGGGACCTTACACAGCAGCCTTGCTGCTGCGTTCTGGACCACCTGAAGTCTGTTAATCACTTATTTTGGTGCCCCTAGGAAACGTGAGTTTCCGTAGTCCAGATGTGACGTGACCAGGGAGTGGACTACTGTCTTTCTACGCTGTATGGGAATATGCTCCAGAATTTTGCGGAGCATTCTAAGTAGTCCGAAACATGTGCCTACTAGTTTCTTGGCTTGGGTCACCATTGTTAGATACTTGTCGAGCCAGAAACCAAGATTTTGAATAGATTCCTTCGGAATGGGTGGGCTACCTAGGCAGTTGGGCCAGCTGATTAAAGGCCTGGGGACTGCCTTGTTCCTGAGGACCATCAGCTCTGTTTTATCCCCGTTCAATTTTAGGCAGGTGTTTGTCATCCAGCCCACCACCCTTTCCATACAGGGAGCTAAACTATCGGAGTCCCATTGGTTCTGGGATCTAGGGAAATCACCAGCTGGGTGTCATCAGAGTAGGATGCCATGGAAACATCAAACTCTTCTAGCGCTATCCGTGCTAGTGGTTCCATATAGCCATTAAACAGTGTGGGACTCAGCCAGGAGCCCTGAGGCACCCCGCAGGTCAGAGGCATCGTACTGGAGAGGAGGTTGTTTTCCATAACTTGGAAAGTTCTCCCTTCCAAAAACGAAGCCAGCCACTGTAGAGTATTACTTTGGACACCAATGTCCATCAGCCTGTTTCGCAGAATGTGGTGGTCCACTGTGTCTAACGCTGCGCTCAAGTCCAGAAGTAATATAGCGGCTGAGCTTCCCTGGTCCAGAATCATTTTAAGTTCCTCTGCCACTGTTAGTAGTGCTGATTCTGTACTGTGCTGAGCGCAAAATCCCATCTGCGTGGGGTGGAGGCATTGGTTCGTTTCCAAGAACTCTGTCAGCACTCCGTTTACATGTTTTTCCAACAGCTTCCCAACAAATGGCAGCACTGAAATGGGGCGGTAGTTCCCTAATTGCATTTGGTCTAAGTTGGGCTTTTTGAGCAGAGGTCTAATTATAGCATGCTCCCATGCCCCTGGTACTACGCCCGACTCCAGAGAGAGGTTCATGATTTTAACCAGTGTGGGAAGCAGGATCTTTGTGACTTTTTTAAGAATATGCGGCGGGGCAGGGTCTAGTGGCGAGCCTGATCTCACCTCATCCATTAATATTTTCACATCCTCCTTGTGGACTGGGGGGAAGCTGGTAATGGTGTGCGTGGAGGAAGTCTGAGCCTGATCTCTTTCCTGCCTTGGGGGTATTTCTCTCCCAATCATGAAAGAGCTGTAGATGTCCGTGGCTTTTGTGAGGAAGTACATGAGTACGTCCATCTACGACGATACCCCATTGAGCCATATCTCTCCTAAGCTGGATTGGTAATGGTTCCATTGCCAGGGCAAAAAGGAGTGGGGACAGAGGGCACCCCTGTTGCGTGCCCCTCCCGATATTCAGTGCCTTCAATATTAGACCTCCATTTCGCACTCGAGCTCGTGACTGGCGGTAAAGTAGTCAAACCCAGGTCATATATTCTTTGCCTAGTCCCATTCTTCTCAGGACTTCCCATAGATATTCCCAGTGCAGTGTGTCGAATGCTTTCTCAATGTCTAGGGTGACGACTGCTGCCCGGATGTCACTGTCGGCTACTCAGTGTAAGATGTGTGAGAGGTGCCGTATGTTCATATGTGTTCTTCTTCCCAGCATGAACCCGCACTGGTCTTCATGCACCAGGTGAGCCACCACCCTGCTCAGGCAGACCGCCAGAACATTAGCAAGTAGTTTGGCATCAACGCCCAACATTGACAAGGGTCTGGATGAGCCTAGGTCGCATGTGTCTCTGCCAGGCTTAGGTAGCATAACAATCTGGGCCTCTCTCATGGAGTGTGGCAGTGCTCCCACTCTATTTTGCCTCCTGTAGTGTCTCCAGCAGTTGAGGGAGTAGTAAATCTGCATATGTCTGATAGAATTCCACTGGGATACCTTCTGGGCCCGGTGGCTTACAACGAGCCATGCTTTGTAGGGTCTCTCACAGTTCCTCCAGTTGGAACGCTGCATTTAGGTCTGCCGTCTGTTCCCCTGTGAGGCGGGGAAGGGGCATCCCAGCCAGGAATACCCCAAACTCAGGTGGTGTGGGCTCCGGGATCTCCTGGTACACCTCAGCTAAATGACCAAACAGTACCGAATTCCCTTCGACCTGTGTGGTGGTTGTGGTTCCGTCCGGGTACTTAAGTGTCAGTGTAAGTGGAGGGGGACGCTTGCGCTTTAGCAGCCACGCCAGTAACCCCCCCGGACCTGTTGCCCTGTGAAGTAACTGGCGATATTCTCGCCTGGTGAAGCAGTCCAGTCTTTTCCATATCTCACTAACTTGCCGCTGTGCTTGTAAAGTAGAGTCGCTATCTGGTTCTGGCACCTGCCTCATGTTGCAAATCATTTTTTTTTTAAGAAATAATGGTTCTGTCGGGGTATCAATTACTTAGGACAAGTAGTAACAACTTACTTATAACCAAATTGAATAATTTACACAACAAAAAAAAATGAAATAAATACATAAAGATATAACACACACCAAAGATTTTTGAATCAAAAATGTATTAGGAGAAAATCAAATAATAAAGGCTGTCGCAATTTATAATTTCAATTGCAATGCGTGACTGTGGTGCAACAGTGACATGTGGTGAATGGTGATAAATACAATCTACTATATACAGAAACAATTGTGCAAAAAAATGAGGAGGGGGGAGGGAAAAAGATTTCATAAATGTCCTTATTATTAGCACATATGCTTAATGATCCAATGACGAATGGGACTGTGATCATCAGCGTTGTGTGGACATATATAGTACGCCGACGTTTCGACCCTGTATATCGCGCAAGAAGTGAAAGTGCGTCCAGGCGGGTCTTCCTCAAGGCAGGAGGGGGGAGGAACGGCAGCCCAAAAGTAGATTCCTGGGTGGCCCTGTGATTAATGAATTCTTAGTCAGGTATAGGTAGAAAATTAATTCATAAGGATCTCCACCAGCCGGTTTGGAGCCTCAGAAAAAACTGTATTAGACTTCCACCCGTCGGTTGGAGTCGATTTTATGCCAGTCCGGTGTGTTTCGTGATCTGGGAATCAAGCCTCCTTCTGTCCGCGGTTAATTTCGGAAATGTTGCAAATCAGTCAGCCTGTCCTCAGCGGCATCAAGTCCTGTTGTAGTCGTCTCCTTGTCCCCCCTGTTCTGTATAAGCATTCTCCACGGGTGACTACCTTAAGTGTTTCCCACTCCACTCCTCTACTATTTTGTGGTCGACCAGTTCATATCCCGCAATGGCTTCCCTAAGCTCTTCTCGAAATACCCCATCACGAACTGTCTCCGGTCGCAAGTGCCACAGAGGGACCCTTGGCCTGACACACTCCGGCACCCACTCCACAATACTGGGGCGTGATCTGAAAGGAAGCTGCCTTATAATTTGGTCTGCGTCGCAATTCCACAGGCCTCCTGGGAGAGCAGAAAGCAGTAGAGCCTGCTAGAGACCTCACGTGATGACGTATAACAGGTGTACCTCCGCATACCTGCATGTGTTGCACGCCAAATGTCGACACAGTGCAGGCGGCTCATCACCTCTTGGATGGCTGCTGTCATGTGGGGTTTAGTGTACAGTTTTGGGGAGTGCCTATCTAGATTACCATCTGGTATGCAATTAAAATCCCCTGCCCATATTAACGGTGCCCCAATGTATGGGAGGAGTAATTTCTCTAAGTCGTGGTAGAACTCGCCGTCGTCTACATTTGGGGCATGGATATTCACCAGGCATACCTCCACACCATCCAGCACGCCATGCACTATCACATATCTCCCTTCTATGTCTGCCACATGTCCACACACCTGGAATGGGACTTGCGGGGCCACCCAGATCGCCACTCCCCTAGAATATGTGGAGTAGGTGGATGCAAACAACTGACCTCTCCATTTCTTGTGGAGCTTCTGGATTTCAGGGTCTAACAGGTGTGTCTCTTGAAACATCGCCACGTGGGCGCCTTGCTGTCGTAAGTATGTTTGTACTTGGTAGCATTTTACAAATGAGTTAAGCCCCCTTACATTCCACATTATGAATTTGAACTGCCCCATTTCTCATAGTCTGTGGCCGCCCTTCCAATGTGTGTCCGTCATTCCATCGCCATCACTGCCAGCAACAAACTGGAAATGAATAAATAAAACATCCCTCCCCCAGGTAGTCACTGCAACAATAAATCGTGCATCCCAATACATTCCCTCTCCTGACATTCGCTCCCCAGCCCCTAAGCCTCCAAAAATAGATAACAAACTATCCATAAACAGCCATCATCCATGGTGCATAGCCAGAATATTATAACCAACAAAAAACACACTCATACACCACGCATCGCAATCCTCCCCATACCACCATACGTCCAACTTGCAAACATCAGTGTTGTATCTCACACCAGGTCGGGTCGGTGCACGTAGCAGATGTAGTGCAGATCCACCGGTTGGACCTTCCCAATCCCCTTATCCACTCTCACCCAGACACACCACTTCTCATTTAACCAACATACATCTCCATACCATAGATATTTCAGTGAAAAGGGAAATATATAGGCCATCAGGACAAAGAGTAGGGGAAAGACAGAAAGAAAGGAGTGTAAAGGGAGAAAGACAATAGTGCAGAAGGATGAGAGATGGGGAGGGGGGGTGTCCGCCCGTCTAGTGGCAGTGCCCATCTCAATCAGTCCACTCAGCATGACAGGCAGACAGGTATCTCCTCAGTATAAAACCATGCAGAGCGAAACCTCGCTTACCACCATCTCGCAATCCCCACCACTGTTCAACATTCATTCTTTCCATGCGTGTTACCCCTGTCCACAGCTGGGTCAGGGGTCCTCTGGATGTGAAGTATCTTCCACTATGTCCCCCATGATGGCTTCGGAGCCCGACGCAGTCACTTCTTCTACTAGGGCCTTTGCAGCTTCTCTCTTGGCCTTTTGTGTCATCAGGTCAATTCTGGGGGATCTTTCGCCCTCGCTGCTGGAATCCGGCCGTGCCAGATCCAAGGATTCGTCATGGCGTACAACCACTCGTTGTGTTGGGCGGTAGGTTTTTCTGGATCTTCTACCCCGGCCACTGTTTTTTCTCGTGGTGGTGCCCTGGGTGTCCCGCGCCGGGCCTCTCCTTCTGTCTCCACGTACTTCTTACCAATCCCATGCAGCTTCTGGTGTTGCAAAGAAGTGGGCTCGGTCCTCATGAATAACCTTCAATTTTGCTGGGTAAATGAGCATGTACTGGAGGTTCATTGCCCGGAGTTTCTGTTTCACCCCACCAAAGGATGCTCTCTTCTGTTCCACTAAACGTGTCTAATCTGGGAAAATGCAAATTGCGTGGTTCCCGAAGGCTGGGTCTCCCTCTTGCCTCGCCACCTTGAGGATGGAGTCTTGATCCCTGTAATTTAGGATCTTCGCAATGAGAGTTCTGGGGTGGGCACCCGGGAGGTGCAGCGGCACCAGTGCCTGGTGTGCCCTCTCGATTATGAATATCGCAGAAAGGTCTGCTTGGGGTAATGCCTCCTTTATCCATTCAAGAAAAAGTTCAGGGTTTTTTCCCTCTGCGCCCTCTGGGAAACCCACAAAAGGAAGATTACACCTTCGGGAGCACCCTTCTGCATCTTCGGTACGACGTCCCAACGCTGCTGATTTAATGGTTAAGTCATTTAGGGTTGCCTTCAATGTGGAAACCTCGCTCTGTAGCTCAGTGATGTTTAGTTCAGTGGCTGTAGATCTTTCCGACAGTGCAGAGGTCAGCTCGCAGCAGTCCGACATCTAGTGACATTGCATTGCTTTTCGCCTGGACGGCCGCGCTGGAGGTCTCTATGGCTGCAAGAATTTGGACTCCTGTGGGTTCTGGCTATGCTGTGTCCTTCTCCGATGGTGCCTCACTTGTAGCGTCCTGTTTCATTGTGCCTCTCTGCGCCGTATAGTGATCCATTTTCACTTGTTGTGCCCCTCTTTGCGGCCTGTCCTTGCCCATGTTGGTTCTTTTCCAAAGGGCCGGTGAGAGCAACCAGTTAACTTTTGATACTTGGGTATCTCTGCGGTCCGGATGGTCTGCCGCAATGAACAGTTAGGACCCTGTGCCCAGAATCACAGTCCACACAGTCAGCCACATCAGGGTATCCCACCAAGGGAGCTCCCCTCTATATGCAGTCCGGGTGTCGGGGCTTGCCTCTATGTTCTTAGTCTTTTTTACCCTGAGCCTGCGGGCAGTCTAAATGTCTGAGGGGCCAGGCGTGCGACACCGGCTGCACCAGCTTCCCCAGGACCCGGGCCACCCCTCAGTGGTTATGCGATCCTATCCTCCAGTATGGCGTGATCACTCAAGCTCTGGCAATGCAGGCAGGCAGCTCAGGGGGCATCAGGGGACTGTCCGCACTTTATGGCCCATGTTAAGGAATGTGTCTATCTCTTCTCCCGCTGCCGAGGGTCGCAGCGCCCACTGTGGGCCGTGTCGTAGGGCCGGCAAGTTAGGTCCGTGTCTCCAGCATCAAGGATTCCCCTCTCTCCTCACTTCGTTACTGTCCTGGAGCTGGCCTCTTTAGGAGGAGGGGTGGCACCACTCATTCCAGTACCACCAGTGTGTGTCTCAGCGTCCAGCCAGGCCACTCCCAGTCTGCTTTACTCCCCCGTGGGCCGCCGTTGTGTTGGGCCCCACGCGGGCAAGCCTCTCCCGCGCAGCCACATCACGTCTCACCTCTCCAGTTGGGGCCCAGCCCGAGGGGAATCACTCAGCCTCCTCTGTGCATCATGTGTGCTGCGGCTCCTTGTGCGTGCTCATCCAGGCCCTCATGCCATTCACACCAGGAACTCGCGCATCTGGGCCAGTCTCCTACAAGTCTCTGGGCCTCGGCCCAGTGCATCGCTGGTTACACGCTGGCCGCAGCTCCCAGTCGCATCCTTAGTAGCTCTGCAGTGCAAGGAGGCCCTCCAGGCAAGGCCCCGGCACCACCCCTCACTGTGAGCCCCGCACACTGCATGCCACCTCCGCTCTCAAGTGGGCTTGGCCCGGGGAGGCATAGGGGGCCACCTCCAATTGCAGCTGGGGGGCCGGATGGGAGCAGCGCCCTCGACGGCGTGTGGGCCGGTTGTTTCTGCTAACCCCTGGACCAGTCCAGCCTTTTTTTTTTCCCGCTCACCGGGCCTGACTGGGGAAAGCCGCTACAGTCTGCTCGGAGAGGGTAGGGGTCCCCTCGATCTCTCCTGTCCGGTCTCCCTCTCTTGTTCTCCAACTGGAGGCGTCCAGGAAGGTTCATATGGACTGGATGGGCAGGATTATTTTGGATATTGAACGGGCGGACTACGGAGCTGTCTTAAGCTCTATCCGCTCCGGCCGCCTTCTTGGCCACGCCCCCTAACTGAGAGGCTTGAACACGAAGTTGGACAGACAACTTTAACAGATACAAGAAGCATAGGAGCATCCCCTGTAACGGAGCTCCAAAGGACATCACCGTATTATACGGAGCAAACATTACACATACTAACATCCCATCAAAGGGCTAACCGAAGCATCAGTAGAGACTCCGATTTATTACCCCGAGAAGCAGCTGAGGAACCTCTTAGGCCAGGCCAACTCAAAGATTGAGTTGATTCCTCATTACATATCAAGGGGCACCCATGGCACTTTAAATCAAAGCGCAATACTAAGGCTACTAGACGCTCTACCAGGCCTGATGCATATCAGATCAAGCAATCTAGAAAGAATTGAGTTTAAACCAAACCCCAATCAGCCGGGGACCAACATCACAATCACAAGCTGGTCAGATGTGACTATACTCAAACATTAAAGACCTGGCACAACTGGGCACTCTCATCAACTTTTTATATATATATATATATAGGATTGGTATGAGGAGATATTCTTATCTTCTCCCACACTCAGATGCTCTTTTACGCACTCTGACCTAATCCCCTGTGCCTAATTGATTAATAATTTAAAACAAAACCAGTAGTCAGTCACTCAACAAACAACACTCTAACTGAGTGTATGTGTCCCACAAAGAAAAAGTGTGGGGAAATGAGAAAGTATCTCACGTGCGCACCACCGGAGGAACTACTGGCAGGTTCTCACCAGCTTGCCCACGTAATTGTCATCATCGATAACTTTCTCATGTAAAAAGAAATGTGTGTCCAGTGCGGGAAAGATATAGAAACTAAACATAAAGTAAAGACCCCATGCAAAATGAGACACAAGAAGTCTCTAGTAAAAATAGAGGAAAACTCACACACGTACTCGTAACTTTTAATCCAAACGTGAGTTTGCCCAATGTTAAAAACACAGCATGTTGTGAACCACTTCAAGAACGGCCAACATGTTTCATTGCCTATTATACAATAGCGGCAAATTCGTCAGGGCAACTGAGGTCAGCAATCACCTCCCTGGACATCTAGAAATGAGTCAAGAGTGACTGACAAACATAGAGGAAAAGAAAAATAGACTGATAAATTCTTTAGAGACACACCACCCAAATTAGACCTTAACTACAGTACAGGTAATATTAAAAACGAGGACTGGACTACATTGTAGCCCACCGTCCTATTCTGTATGCAAATAATGATATTTACCTAATGAGAGCCATGGGCCCACGTACCAGCTCTCACTTAGTCATAGGGGTGTATATCATCTATACTTCTCTTCCCCTTGAAATCAGCACATTTGTTGCTTATAGGTTCATCTGTGGAAATAGACATATCACATTAGGTCACTCAGGACTAAACGTAACGTCGTTTGCATAATATTGCATCACAGAGTTGAGAGATTTGCTCCAAACTAGTTCCATTTTTTTTTTTAATCTATTCAATAGCAGCACGCAATCCAACCTCATTTAAAATTGTATACAATCACTCTCACCAAGTGTCATCATATTTATAGTGCATAAACCACTTCATGTTGCACCCAGCCCGAGAGTACGGCACGCTAAAGATCTTACTTCTCTCCTTACAGACTACTAAATTACTCTGACCAGCATCCTCGCATCCAGCATACTCTTACCGCTTTCCGACTACCTCCGTACGGTCAATCGTCCCGGCGTCTCACTCACACGCGAGCGCCTTCCATTTTTTAAACAGACGCGAACATCATCCTATCGCGTCATGACGTTGCGGCAGTCACATGCTCGCCGTCAGGCGCACCCTGAATCTCGGCAACAAATCCTCCATCTTTGACTTCCAATCAATCCTGTATATCAACACTTTATAACCAAATCAACTATGATATTGTAACCACATAGTATTTTGAAATTTTTTTTAAAAACAAAAACGTATTAAAATGCCTATCTATTATCTATTATATTCCATTCTCTGACAATAGCGGTACAGCTGCTAAACCACCCTCTACTTTATAAAATGTAATCTATTTGTCGCCCAGCCCTCACTTCATGAGTGCCAGTGACTATGGAAACTATGTGGTTACAATATCATAGTTGATTTGGTTATAAAGTGTTGATAAACAGGATTGATTGGAAGTCAAAGATGGTGGATTTGTTGCCGAGATTCAGGGTGCGCCTGACGGCGAGCATGTGACCGCCGCAACGTCATGACGCGATATGATGACGTTCGCGTCAATTTCAAAAATGGAAGGCGCTCGCGTGTGAGTGAGACGCCGGGACGATTGACCGTACGGAGGTAGTCGGAAAGCGGTAAGAGTATGCTAGATGCGAGGATGCTGGTCAGAGTAATTTAGTAGTCTGTAAGGAGAGAAGTAAGCTCTTTAGCGTGCCGTACTCTCGGGCTGGGTGCAACATGAAGTGGTTTATGCACTATAAATATGATGACGCTTGGTGAGAGTGATTGTATACAATTTTAAATGAGGTTGGATTGCGTGCTGCGATCGAATAGCTAAAACATTTTTTTAAATGGAACTAGTTTGGAGCAAATCTCTCAACTCGGTGATGGAATATTATGCAAACTACGTTACGTTTAGTCCGGAGTGACCTAATGTGATATGTCTATTTCCACAAATGAACCTATAAGCAACAAATGTGCTGATTTCAAGGGGAAGAGAAGTATAAATGATATACACCCCTATGACTAAGTGAGAGCTGGTACGTGGGGCCATGGCTCTCATTAGGTAAATATCATTATTTGCCTACAGAATAGGACGGTGGGCTACAATGTAGTCCAGTCCTCGTTTTTAATATTACCTGTACTGTAGTTAAGGTCTAATTTGGGTGGTGTGTCTCTAAAGAATTTATCAGTCTATTTTTCTTTTCCTCTATGTTTGTCAGTCACTCTTGACTCATTTCTAGATGTCCAGGGAGGTGATTGCTGACCTCAGTTGGCCTGACGAATTTGCCGCTATTGTGTAATAGGCAATGAAACATGTTGGCCGTCCTTGAAGTGGTTCACAACATGCTGTGTTTTTAACATTGGGCAAACTCACGTTTGGATTAAAAGTTACGAGTACGTGTGAGTTTTTCTCAATTTTTACTAGAGACGTCTTGTGTCTCATTTTGCATGGGGTCTTTTCTTTATGTTTAGTTTCTATATCTTTCCCGCACTGGACACACATTTCTTTTTACATGAGAAAGTTATCGATGATGACAATTACGTGGGCAAGCTGGTGAGAACCTGCCAGTAGCTCCTCCGGTGGTGCGCACGTGAGATACTTTCTCATTTTTCCACACTTTTTCTTTGTGGGACACATACACTCAGTTAGAGTGTTGTTTGTTGAGTGACTGACTACTCGTTTTGTTTTAAATTATTAATCAATTAGGCACAGGGGATTAGGTCAGAGTGCGTAAAAGAGCATCTGAGTGTGGGAGAAGATAAGAATATCTCCTCATACCAATCCTATATATATATATAAAAAGTTGATGAGAGTGCCCAGTTGTGCCAGGTCTTTAATGTTTGAGTATATGTTGATTGGAGGGTGATCTGGCACAGTAACTCCCTCTGTAGCTCCTTGTTGAGATTACAGATGTGACTATAGCCAAATGTAAATGGCAGCATAGAGAATCCTTCGCAACATGGGGCATTGAGCTAAAAACTGTGTTGCCAATATGCTACCCAAGCCCTTTACAACGTTCCAAACCAACGTCAAGTATACTGAAGGGAGCAACAGGACCAGTTAACCCCAGTATAATAAACGATGGATCACAAATTATTAGGCAAATTCTCATCAAACGCCCCCAGCATCAAATAGCCAACTTCAAAGAAAACCAACAAGCTGGGCCCCATACAAGCAAAACAACAGGAAAGCATGAGTCATGTTTCAACACATTACCGCAACAGTTCAAGGTTGCAAGATCTGTACTTGGAATGTGATTAGCTTAAGCAGCAAGGCTGAAGAGGACTTTCTAAAATTCCTCCAAGAACACGAGATTTTGCTACTTAGGGAAACTTGGCAGGTTACAAACACATCAATAGTGGGCTATAAAGAATATCACAACCAAGCCACAAAAGAAGCAAGTTCTGGGAGGACCAAAGGTGGTCTATCAATTTACATCTCTCCCGACATCCTCTGGGAATATGAAGAGGTAGACTTTGACTCAACTTGGATGCAGTCTATCAAACTAGCAGCCGCACCCTCCCTCAGCCTAATAATTCTGAACATCTATATACAGCCAGCACTGAAGTATAGGGAGAAAAAAATCCAGTTATTTTCATAGGGTCGCTTAAAGCACTAAAAGCCACATACCAACAAGCAAGCATAATTCTGTCAGGGGATTTTAACATGAACCTACTACAGGGTCCAGATAGCAAATTACCAGGACAAATACAGGCAAAGGAGGGCAACCAAACTAGATGTGATGTGCCTGGTAAAAAATGCATCTCAGCGCTAGAAGATATGGACATGTTCACGCTAAATGGACGAGACCCTTTGGATTGCCCAGAAGCCTTCACGAGAGTAACTAGCAGAACCTGCTCTACCATGGACTTCACCCTGGCAGATCCGGACTTGTTTACATACATTTCCAACTTTAACATCAAAGAAAGATCGGACAGTGACCACTTTGCCCAAACATTCATCCTGGATCTCACTCCTGCCAGTACCCAGAAAGCCCATGTCCTCGTCTCGGCAGACCAGCCGTACAACTTAAAGAGTCTTAAATGGAACGAAGACTCAATAGACGCCATCATGGATGCCAGCACAACCCTTCTGTCATATGTTAACGACAAGTCAACTTTGACAGAGGTTTGGGAGGATTTCGTCAAAATCTTCATCTCAATATTTCCAACCAAACCTTCAAGCCATAAAGCAGAAGGGAACACCGGTGCAGCTTGGCTCACCCAAAACCTAAAGACCATGAAAAAACAACTCAACAAAGTACTCAGAACCACGCATTCTTGTGCTATCCAACCAGGTCAGGACTCGGTCGCCACAATCGCAAAAATGAATTATAATTCAGACATCACTGAAACAGTCTGGACATATCACATAGCCACGGTATATAATGACGCGGCACAGCACTGCCCCCCAATCAAATAGGTAGTACCGCGAAGGGTCCAGCCAGCTCCAACTTCAAGAGGCAACCAATGCCTTGACCTCCCTAACAACACTAAATGTTACCTCCCTTCATTAAACGCTGACAATGTTTCAACGCACCACGCAAGCTCCATAGAAAGAGATGCACATTCAAGCAGGCACTCAATAACGTGGGCAAACCCTAAGGAATACAGTGCTCAGTTCACTCAAATGCAGGCCATGCACATCATAAAATAACTCAGATCTGAGGGGGTGCCAGGGCAAACGGCCTACCCAACACTTTATTTAAAAGGGCCCCAAGCTTCTGGTTCACACAGCCAACCCCCTTGTTCATTCACGCGCTGGAGACAGGCATCATTCCAGACTCATGGCGAGGTAGCATATTCCAACCAATATACAAAACAGGGGAGAGCTCCAACCCTAACAACTACAGACTAATTGCACTAATAGATGTGGGGGCCAAGATATGCGCCTCAAACCTGTTGTCCGACCTAGAGGACAGGGCGACCAGCATAAACCTAGTTACCGAAACACAAACTGGATTCCTTGCAGGAATAAGCACCTTAACAAACTTATCAGCAGTCACTCTCTTGGCCGAGCAAGCCATCTCTAAATCAAGCACACTTCATGCATGCTTTATAAACCTCAAAGCTGCCTTCGATAAGGTCCCCAGGGCAAAGTTATGGGAAAAAATTGAATGTTGGTGAGTTCCGGCAAAACTGCTTCAGGCAATCATAAACCTCTACTCAAAAACATGGGTTCAACTCAAACTAGGGGACAGCCGAAGCGTAACCAACAAAATCTTCACCACCAACGGCTTAAAACAAGGGTATGCCTTGGCTCCCTGCTTGTTTATCATCTATACAGCAGATCTAGAGAACCATCTATGCCAAGCACAGGGAGACCACCCCAAATTTGGGCAACGAACTAATAGGAAGTCTGCAATATGTCGACAATATTGTCTTACTCAGCAAAACTCCTCGAGGCCTACATCGGCTGATTTCCCAATTAGTGGATTACATAACAATCGC
Source organism: Calotriton arnoldi (assembly GCA_963921515.1). Taxonomy (NCBI): domain Eukaryota; kingdom Metazoa; phylum Chordata; class Amphibia; order Caudata; family Salamandridae; genus Calotriton; species Calotriton arnoldi. Next base: position 453,136 of record CAWUFW010004686.1, read on the forward strand.
GCAACTGGAACTCAATTATAACAAAAAGAAGGTCCTGTGCTTCTTGAGCTCCTACAAAAGCCAACCCAGATTCACCTGGAAGACAAAGGGTAACACCTTGGAACAGGTTACAACTTACAAATACCTGGGGGTACACCTTGATCGCCACCTCAACTACAAACAACACGTGTCATCTAGGCAAGCAAAAGCAAATAACCTGTTATTTGCAGTCAAAACGCTGCAGAATAAACTAAGAGACTGCTCAACAAACCCTCTTCTGAAGGTCAGAGCAGCAAAATTCATGCCTTCAATTTCGTACAGATCAGAATTGCTCAAAAGCAAAGATGCACCAAATTTGAACACCTTCCAATCTAGCCTTTTCAAAAAACTGTTCAGAATTCCACAACATATATCACAAGCACACATCAGGCTGGAGTTTGGATTAAACAACCAGACCTTAGCTAGAGAAGGCGCCCTAATAAAATACTATTGGAGAATGAGGGCAGCACTCAAACTCCCTGGCCCACCAATGTTGGCTCGAAATAGAAAAACAAGCCAGAGCAAAGAACTCAGTCTACTCCTTGCTACACCAGTCACTTGTAGCTTTAAAATTAGAAGAGGCCTGGCACATAATATCTGTATACCCGGAGTATAAACGAGTACCCAACAAAGCCATCAGACTGCAATCATTCTCATTCAACAAAGCAGCTTTGGTGAACAAAAGGCACACGTGGGTGATAAACAAATGAAACTGCTCACTGGGGCCTCTTGATTCCCCCTCTCTCTTCCCATTCTGAAGCGCATAGCCCTTGGCTTTGCAGACACGGCCATAAATTGCCAACAAGAAATGTAAAGAGGTGTATCCATTAAACAGACTGGTCTCAGACTGGTCTGAGCCTCAGAAGCTGTCACCCGTGGCACTAAGTCTGTTGTTATATAGGACAAAAGGCTTCAAACGTACACACACCTTGTCTGGCCCAAATGTGCTTTGGCAGTTTACATGTTCCGTGCACTAGCACTTTGAGCTTTTACCACATCTGTCATGGTACCAAAACGATCGTCTTAGCTATTTCCATGAAGTTCTAACTCGTGCGTGGTTGGCTTAACCTGAATGTATTTAGATTGACCAATTATAAAAACTAGGGGTGGCCACCCTAGAACTCTTATTAACTGGTTTTAGCTCGCAAATCGTCAAGTCTTTCGTATTTCTTGGCTTTATATCCCAAATCAACAATTCTGTAGTGAATTTTAAAAATATTTTGATCTTTCATTTTCTTATTTTAATTAACTGAATGATTTTAATTAATCAAACAATAATACATTACTATTACTGTTACTAGTCAGGTGGGGAGAAGCAGAGGTAAGTGGGGCAGAACCAGTGAAGAACTACAAGAGACTTTAGAGTAAGGGGAAAGTGGGGAGGTGGTAGTAAGGGTGGCAAAATCAGCAAATAGCTAAGAAGCTGGTGGTAGAAAGGAGTGTGAGAGTTGAGTGTAAGAGAAACAGAATCACCAAGAGAAGGTAAGAGGTGGGACAGAGAAGAGAGGACAGCATGGAGGGGAGAGATGGCCATAAGAGCGGTAGAACCATAAAGTAAGAATCAGGAGGCAGAGAGTGGAATTGGGGGTTTGTTTCTGAAAAACAAAAACCTTAATGACCCCACACCCTGCGAGTCTTCTTCCAGGTTGTCGGAGTCATTTTTTTCTTTTCTGCCTCTGCCCACCAGTTATGAACTGGAAAAAATTATATTTCGCAATCCACCCTAAATAGAGTGGGCGGTCAAATTCCCTTCCTGTAATGGTCCTACTCCATTGGCCCATCTGAGAAAGCTTTTAGCTCATTGCCAACAACTGCGGTGCTATTGACAGAAGGCTTACAGTCCACTCCTCTCTAAGGGGCCCATTAGGATGGTGGGTGGACTTTAGTCCGCCCGGCATCCTCGCGGTCCTGGGAACAGCCGCCAGACGTGCGGCGGTCCCGCACCGCTAATTAGGATGCGACTGCCACCCTGGCGGTCGCATTCCGCATTCCCAACATTGCGGCGGGTGCTGCTGTAAGCAGCACCCGCCCCAATGGTGAAAAGGCATGTTGTGCATTGCCATGCACAACGTGGCAGGCACCACGCGGTGCCTGCCACCTTGTGCATGGCAATGTAGGGGGGTACCATAGGTAGCCCCCAAGTGCAGCCCCCCACCCCACCACCCCCCCGGGGGCCCGGAACGGGCCCCCAAAGTGAATCCCTGCCAGCCTTTCCATGGCGGCATCACCGCCATGGAAAGGCCTTGATTCACACCCATCCTAATATGGATGGCGGTGCCTGCTAGGTACCGCCACCATATTGAGGCCCAATTCCGCTCGGCCGGCAATGGGAACGATTGCCGACCGGCAGAAAAGCGGCGGACGCAAAGTGCGTCCGCCGCCCTACCCCCACCATAATAATATGGCGGGGGTAAATCAGGTTGTGATGGCGATCCGCCCGCCATCATAATCACCCCCTAAATTAGGTGGGCGGACCAAGAGTTTGACAAACAGGGTACTCTGTCACATTTGCGATGGAGTATCCTCTAGGCCAGACTCTAAATCAGGCACCATGGTTGTGCGTGTCTCAACTTACAGGGAACCTGATGACCTCTGACCGTGGAGTTTCTCCAGCAGTCAACATACTACCTCGGCATGTCTAAATAAATATGCATTCTGGTATTACCTGAAAAAAAGTGTCTTTTTTCTTCCTGAACTGTAAACATGGCAATTTCAGATAAATCAAATCAGTGTCTGTGCTCTACAAATGAGGGTGTCATGATAAGGACCTCGCTTTTTGATAAACCTCTTATTTATTTTAAATATTTTACTCATCATCAACACCTCTACCCCTTTGCCATAACAGCACCAATTACCTCCTTACACATACCTACAGGACGTTATTCATTCTGCAGTTCCAGCCTACCAAATCATCAGTTACCCTGCTAGCCACACCTACATTTTGCAACTGTTTTCATCCAATGGTCTCCCCAAAATCTTTATTGTCTCTACCTTTATGCTTCTGTTATTGTCACTTCTTACAGCTGGGTTACACACACAAAGACACAATAACTAATCTCTTATATTTATTTATAAATATGGTGTGCACCATCGATCCGTGTATCTGCGAGCATGCGTAACCCATTATTTCTGTACATGAGTCCACTATGGCTTTATCTGCCTGTACTCTGTCCACGCATCTCTCTGTCCTCTCTCTCACATGTCATTTTTATTGTGCAGCTATATCTCTACTGTGCCACCATCTATCTGTTTACAAATATTTAAAATTATAGATAGATGAAATGATAGAGACAAAAAGAATGTTGTGTTTTATGTACTGTTTGTGTACTTCTATGTGCATTTATTTGTGTAGTATATTTCTTCTTTGATTATGCTGCTGGTAACGAAGTGAATCTTAAGCTACCACACACCGAGCAATGTACCCGTCACTCTTTACCACTTCACTTCGACAAGTTGAGGCTCTCGTCGTCCTGGGACATGATTGGCAATTCCTTGATCTTCGGCACCTCCGTGGACTGGGACAGTACACCTTAAGGGAGTACCTCCTCCTTCGCCTGTGGAAAAAGAGACTAAACTTGTTACATACTCTTAAAAAAAAACATTGCGTCCATTTTCTTTTTATGAAACTAACACAAACCTGACGAATACCGTATGCACTGCATCTGTACAAAATCCATTTTAAACCTTCAGGTGAACTGGCCAGAAATCAAGCACAGTAAACATGCAGGGAACAGTTTCAGGGAAACGTCAGCGGTCAATAAGAATACATAGACCTCCTCACTTGTGAATGTGCTTGTGTGGGGTGGAGGACCGGCCTTGGTTACAGTGACTTTATCTGTCTCTATCTGTGTACAGAGGGGAGAGCATGGCATAGTGGAGACAACACCAGTACCTCTTTACCTGCCAAGGGGGCGTCGGAACACCAGGACCCTTCTCAAGGTCTGTGTGGAGGTCCTAGGGACAGTACAGGAATGTTATAGTTATTAAATAACATTAAAAAAAACCTTAGTAATTCACTGACAAAACCAAAGTCTACAGGGATATTATAGTTAGGAAATAGAATTTAAAAAAATCTTAGAAATTCGCTGAAAAAAAAGAAATGTTAGAAATGGGGGTCTCTAGTTGGCAGTGGTTTGCACCCTGTCCAAGTAGGGACCCTTCCTTCTAGTCAGGATAAGGGAGTTACACACCCAAAATAACCCCTGCTCACCCCCTTGGTAGCTTGAAACGAGCAGACAGGCTTATCTCAGAGGCAATATGTAAAGCGTTGCACATAACACACAGTAACACAGTAAAAGCACTACAAACTGACACCACACCAGTTTTAGAAAAATAGCCAATATTTATCCATGTAATACAAAACTAAAATGATAAAAACCGACATACATAAATTAAGATACACATTTTGTAAGAATCAGCTTAAAATACAGTTCCTCGAAGTTGATAGCTCCGTGACGGTCTATTGTGGCGTCGTGAACAACAAATCTAACAGTTCAGGCCGACCACGAGGTCACGGGCCAGCTGCGGTGTCGGGAAGACCTCAAAACTGTACCTTGGAAATACAGGGCGTCGTGGACCTTGCGATGGGATCAGAAGATTCGGCATCACTGGCGTCGGCAAGCATCGGCTCCAGAGGTCGGTGCAGAAGTCATCGGGCCCTTGAAGTCACACGTGTTACAGATCGAACTCCGTGAGGTTGAAGTCAGGAGTGCTGGCATCGATGGGGCCAAGGCTGCAATGTGAAGAGGGGTGATACGACGTGCGGTGCCCACAGGCCATGTTGCAGGCAGAGGCTCCGTGACGGTGTCTGGCATTGTCGGTGAGACCAGGGCTGCGATGTGAAGTGGGGCGCTGCGACGTGCGGTGTCCAAAGGTCACGGTGCAGGTAGGTGCTTGGCATCTTGCTGAAGCGCTGTCGTCCATAAACCCAAGGTTGTGATGCAAAGTGGGGCGATGCATCGTGGGGTGCCCACAGGTTGTGGTGCAAGCAGCAGAGTTGGTTGATGATGCAGGAGTCGATGGTGCTGACTTCGGTGGAGCAGGGCTGTGGTGTGGGACGGGGTGATGCTTCGTGTACTTCAAGAGCGGTGTCTACAGGCCACGGTGCAGGCAGTGGCATCGATGTCAGTGGGGAGTGTCGTCGTTGGTGATACCAGAGCTGTGATGTGAAGCGAAGCGATGTGACGTGTGGTGCCCTCGGTGCAAGCAGCGGCGTCGGTGACGTGTTGGGGATGGCGTCAGAGATGGCATTGGTGTTACTTTTTCTTCTGCTGCAGCACAAACACACAGTTCCCAGTGCTGGTAAGCAGATGAAGTCGAAGTCTTTGATGTGCCTGACATTTCCAACAGTAGGCAAGCTCTACCTCAAGCCCTTGAAGAAACTTAAACAACAGGATCAAGAAAGTTCAGTCCAGTCCTTTCACTGCCCAAGACAGAAGCAGCACAAAGCAGGCCAACACAGTGAAGCACGCAGAAAAGTGGTAGTCTCTCCTGACAGCGTTTCCAGCTCTTCATCTTGGCAGATTCCTTAGTCCAGAGTATTCTAAAATTGTGGGGTCAGAGCCCCAATACTTATACCAGTTTTGGTCTTTGAAGTCGGAAAACTTCAAAGAAAAGTCTTTGTTGTGCTCAACACCTTGCCCTTTCCTGCTCTGCCCCTAGACACACTACAGGGGGTGGAGACAGCATTGTGTGAGGATAGGGACAGCCCTGTTCAGATATCAGTGACAACTCCTCCCACCACTCTAGTTCCAATAGGACCATCAACCGGGTGATGAGCCATCAGGAAATGCAGGGCACACCTCAACTCCCTTTGTGTGACTGTCTAAAGTGTATGCCCCTTTTCTAAAAGTGGCAATTTCAAACACGCCATTTAAAACCATCTTCACTAAAAGGTGTATTTTTAAATGGTAAGTTCAGACATCCCAAACTTCAGCTTCCTATCATCTTCCATTGAGAATCTTAACTTGAAAGGTTTTTCCAGGCAGTCCCCGTGTTAACCTATGGAAGAGATAGCCTTGCAATAGTGAAAAACGAAATGCACAGTATTTCACTATCAGGACATGTAAAAACACACCACTACATGTCCTACCTTTTAAGTACATTGCACCCTGCCCCTGGGGCTGCCTTGGGTCTACTTTAGGGGTGATTTAAATGTAATGAAAGAGAAAGGATAGGCCTTGCAAGTGGGTGCACTTGCCAGGTCGACAGGGCAGTTTAAAACTGCATGCACAGACACTGCAGTGGCAGTTGTGAGACACCTTTGAAAAGCTACTTGTGTGGGGGACGCAATCAGTGCTGCAGGCCCACTAGTAGCATTTGATTTATAGGCCCTGGGCACAGCTGTGCACATTACGAAGGACTTACTAGTAAATCAAATATCCCAATCATGGAAGTACCATTCAATTACAAAATTTACAGATGATCAGCAGTGATAAAGTGCACAGAGACAACAAATCAGCAAAAACTAAGTTCATTATACCATCAAAAACAGGAGGTCAGAAAGCAAAGAGACAGGGGAAACACCAAAAGATGCCAGGTCTAACACCAAAGGTTACAGGGATGTTATAGTTAGGTTCAGATTTCATTTGTGCAAAACCATTGAAATTCATCAGTTATAGTTACCTGAGCTAACTATAACTTATGCCCAGCAATGCACTGCTTATGACTTCACATATTACATCACTCATGACATGGTCCGTGACATCACTGAGTCGTCTATCATACTTAAATGCATTGATAGGACCGCCATGACAGTGGATCCTGCCAATGCTGGAAATGTCCACTGAGCTAGCGGGCATTTCTAAATTTGGGGGGCGGCACCTCTGTCGAGGTGTCAGAGTAATTTACTCCTTTGCATTGGAGGAGAAACTGGCAGCCCATCAATATTTAAATCGGGTTCTGATCTCTCTATAAAGAGCTCTCTCAAAACGGCCTTCTTCCTTCCTTAGATAGCGTTTTTTGTTTGGTAATGGGGCGAACCTTTTGAAACTTGCCTTTTTAACTTTCTTTACTTATCCCCTTCTTGCTGCTGGTCCCTTTTTTCCATCTCGCCTCGTTTCCCTTAGTGCTTTGAGGTCATTTTAGGGTCACATAATCCCCTAAATGGACAATCAACGTAACATGACATGACATGTCTTGATTGAAAGGCATCTGCAAAGAAAGTGTCTTCCATTTTTTGGAGCTGTGCTTGCCATTAATAAATGTTGGGTCATTTCTGAATATTGTGAAAGATGACTCTTTTGTGAGCTCCTCAGCTGCTGAAAATAAATGGATAAAATCCATTTAGGGAAACTAATCAGAAGCTAGAGTGATTTACTGTAAAAAGGAAATACAATAGCGTGATGGTGTGCGTATGCTGCTATCCCCACATTAGGCATCCTCACATGTTTATGATTAACCGCATTATCTATGTGAGACATTTCAGGGAAGAACACTCGATTTTGGCAGGTAACTTTCAGAAACATCATTGAAATCCCACTGGAAAATGTAAGCCTGTTCACTTAGTCATTATCACAGCTTTTCACTCAGATAGAAGCTTCACATCCTAATGTCCCTGCTGCAGTGCGTCCCTCCTCAATTAGCCTGCTTTTAGTACATCTTTGTGAAGGTTAAAATGCAGACACTTTCATATGGGATTATCACAGAGACTAATCTATTTCAGCCTAGGAAAATGGCGTGACTCTATAGAACAATACAGTGAGAGGAGGGGCATCCCCGTGGAACAAAGCGTGAGGGGAGGGGGCTTTTCCATGGAACAATGTGGTGAGGGGAGGAGGCAGTTCAGTGGAACAGTGCGGTGAGGGGAGGGGGCCTTTCCGTGGAACAATGGGGTGAGGGGAGGAGGCCGTTCAGTGGAACAATGCTATTAGGTGTGTGGGCAGCTTTGCCCCCTGCTGATACTTGCAGGACTACTTTTCTCCAGCTCCCTAAATATCTTTTGGTACAGAATTACTCGCCTTTATGATTTTTAGGTCTCGCCTGGCGTTGCAGCGCGCATGCGCTGCTCGCTCTGCGAGGGCTTCTTGGAATCAATATACTTTAAGAAGTTAAGTTTCGGCTCCGCCCGTAATTTCCATTGGTGTGCGTCATTTTGCGTCATTGGTTATGGTAAACGGTGTCTAATGATTGTAACTGAGGCTTTTTAGTCCCTCCAGGTTACCACCCTGTCCTCTTTTGGCCCCGCCCACCTGGACTGGATCTTTTACTGGCGGCGTGACACGGTGTGTTTTATAATTACTGTGTCAGCACTTTTTTTTTTACCATTACTTGCATGTGGGTTGTGCGTTTATTGTTGGGTTACGTTTAACTAATGATTTTTTTAACTGTTATGTGGGTTTTGCGTAACTATTGTGTAGCGTTTAACTATGTATAATTATTACTATACGCTAGGGGCTTGAGCCGATATGTACGCACAGAAGTTAAGGACACGCACATGGCTTGGGGCTTGTGCCGATACCTACGCACTTTTAAGGACACCTACAGGTAGGCATATTTTTTGTTATTGCGTGGATGTGCTTTTTACATTATGTGTTACCGCCTTTCAAATTTGTATTTTGTTTGATGTCTGTGGGGCATTGAGGTTGTGTTTTTACGTTGTTAATTGGTGCCATTCGCATTATGTCGCAGTTAGGGGCACGTAAAGGTTGTGCTTCTGTGTGTGAATGTGCGCTTACTGTTGTGTGCTTAATCTTGCTTTCTTTTAAATTATTGTATTGTAACTGGCTTTAGTTTGGGGCGCGTAGAGGTTGTGCTTTTTAGTCGCGAATGTGCGCATAGTGTTCTAAGCTTTTTTTCTGCAGTCCAGAACGTTAGCATCGCAACGGAGGTATAGGCACGAAAGGTAGGCTTTTGTGGGTTGTGCATTTAGTATTTGGTTACGTTTAACTAATAATGATTTTTTTAACTGTCATGTGGGTTTTGTGTAAATATTGTGTAGCGTTTAACTAATTATAATTGTTACTATACGCTTGGGGCTTGTGCTGATATGTACGTACTGAATGTAAGGACACGCACTCGGCTTGGGGCTTGTGCCGATAACTACGCACTTTTAAGGACACCTACAGGTAGGCATATTTTTTGTTATTGCGTGGTTGTGCTTTTTACATTATGTGTTACCGCCTTTCAAATTTGTATTTTGTTTTATGTCTGTCGGGCTTTGAGGTTGTGTTTTTACGTTGTTAATTGGTGCCATTCGCATTCTGTCGCAGTTAGAGGCACGTAGAGGTTGTTCTTCTGTGTGTGAATGTGCGCTTACTGTTGTGTGCTTAATCTTGCTTTTTTATTAATTATTGTATTGTAACTGGCTTTAGTTTGGGGCGCACAAACTACCAACACAAGTACCACTATCAGCATACTTCTGCCTTGTGCTAGTGCTCAAACCCTCCTTTTATATAACTTACAATGCTCTTCTAATCCTTACTCTACATCCATATGCCTCATACTACTCTCCTCCACACTCACGATCCTTCTGCCACACACTGCTCTTCTCCGCCACTCTCCATCCTTGTGCCTCACACTGCTCTGACCCTCATCACTCTCAGTCCTTCTGCATCACACTGCTCTTCTCCTCCTCCTTCTCCTACAATCTCCCTCGCACTGCTCTTCTACACCTATCTACCTCCTTATGCCTAATACTAATCTAATTATCTGTCCTTCCTTCTACCTCACACTACTCTTCTACATCTCACACTCCTTTCATATCCCTCCTGCTACTCTTCTACTCTTCTCTCCTTCCTTATGCCTCATACTGCTCTCCACACTTTCCTTCCTTCAAAATCACGCTAATCTCCTCCTCGCTTTCTTCCTTCTCCCTCATACTGCTCTCCTCACTCCCCTTTCTTCTGCCTCATGCTACTCTCCGCCTCACTATACTGCATTAACCCTCATACTATTCTTCTCCTCACTCTCCTTCCAAAATCTTAAACACTGCTCTTCTCCTCCTAACACTATGCTTTAAACTACTACACAGCTAACAATTACAATTCTAACAACATAAAGCCACAACATATCACATACATACACTCAATAAGACATAGCTAAAATACAATACCATTAGCAAAGCAAATGGCTCTAACTTAAACAAAGGCGAGACCTATTGCATTTCCAATGCTTGTTTTGTCTGTGCTCCAATCACTCCTTGTCTGTCCTTTGACTCTGAATCAAAACACCTCTTTTAACATGGTTAGATGGGGTGGTTGTGTTAGCCAGCAGCAGCTGCTGCGAGGCACGATTCATCTCTGCCGCTGCTGGCAGGATGGTCATTGAATGACAAGATTACTTACTGGTAAGTTTCATTACTCTGAGTCCTGTTTTCCCTTGTCACAGTGATCCAGCGGTAATTTCACGGTAATTTCTCAATGCAAAACCTCTTTTACCTCTAGTTTACCGCTTAAAGGAGATGGACCTTGGCCACCATTTATCACCTTCAGGAGACTTTACATAAACATGAAAAAATCAAATGCAATTAATTTTTAAGCCAATAATGAGAGTTGTGAATTGTTTTAAAGGGTTTTATTTTCTAGTCAAAAGTTAAGTTTCTCTGATTCTTTATTCATTAATCAATTTTCAATCAGGTTACAGAATTGAAAAATAGGAAAAATAGAATTAATACAGAACATATTATAGATGGCATACAAAGCACTTCATAAAGGAAAGGGAATGAGGCATAAAATGTCAGTCAGAACTCTTTAAGGAGTTCCAGGAAAAATATAATTCAAGAGTGAGTTTTGCAAGGCTAATCAATAATTAATAATTGGCAAAAATCTCCCATAAAGAGAAATAAATGCATAAGACAAATAAATCTTTTCAAAGCCAGTTAGTCAAAAGCATAAAACTTAAAGTTTTAGCATCAAAATCTGTCCTGATCTCTCAGCTGCTCTTTCTCTGTGCTCGCCTGTTCATCTCTGCTCCTCTGTGTCTGACACAAGCTGCTCCTTGAATGGCCCTCCCTTCACAAGACCACAGAAGCTGTGATCTGCCAAAAAGCAAGGCCAGCCTACACCTCCCTAAAGTATGTGAACAAAGCCCCCTCCTCCCTCTGTGTCTCCTCGGACGCAATCTCCACCCAGTCTGCACCCACGACGTTCACGTACCTAACCCGAATGATGTCTGGTCAGATCTGCTCCTCACACGCCCCCTAAGGGGTCATTATTTATACCCTAATTCTTGGCTGACTATACTAACAATATTGCAGTTTCAGTAGAAACTCGCACTGTGATTGGTTGGCACAGGTGACATAGGGATCTTAGCATCCTGTTCTCATCGCAAGTCCACCCCATACCGGTTCTGACAATAGGGGCTTAATGCTAAGAACAATATACATAACATGTATCAATAAGAACATCTCTTGCAACATTTTAAGCAACAAAATGTATCATTCAATTTCCTGTCTCTCTTTCACATCGCACACAGGGATGACACTTTCCCACAAACACTGGTACGTTGGCACGGTGACGGGAGTGTACAGATCATTGTGGCCTTGACCTATGTGTCTTCACTTGAGGCACTTGGCAGTTCATGCAGCTGGCACATTCTTCTGCACATGCGTCTCTCATTCAGCACACTGCTAACAATTCTCAGTCATGCTGGATTCTTAGGCAGCCATTTTTATTGTGGGCCCAAATGTATACTAAAGTAAAACAAACACAAAAGAATATTAATTTATGAAGTAAAGCCCATTATGTTCACCTCCCACCATTCTAATACCCTGTATTAATTATTACCTAGCGAAAGCTATTAATTTAAAGCAGCCTTTCTATTATTTGTGCACAACATGCAAAATGTGCAATGTACAACATAGCATAAACATGCACTATTGCAAATTTTCAAAGCGCAAACAGTTAATACATGCTCATAGCAACATGCTCTAATGTTTTAGATAGCTTTTCATGCAAAATGCGTTTGGCCCATGTGTAGTGTTGGTGCATGGTTGATTAATTAATACATATTATAAGAAAGATGTGTTATGAACTGAATATGCATTGTCTAAATATGCAACAAAGCCAAGGTTTCTTGAGACAGGAACAGAGGAACAAAGGTCTTTCATGGAGAGGAGACAGGAGGAAACATTCCATTCCTTATCTCAACATAGCTGCCAAGGTTTCAGATTGCTATGTGTGACATTTTCAAAATGTCAGTGTAATTATGAGTGACATTTCAACGACTAGGAGTGACACTTTCTCACAAGCAAAATTAAGCAATGAAGATGAGGAAAACATATAAATATCAGAAATTACACCCATTTGAGCAACAAGAACATCTTAAAAGTGCTGCAAAGCACTAGAAATGGTCTCTGTCCACATGGGACCTGGCCCAACAGGAAGGATGTGTGAGGCACCAACATGAACAAGTTACCCACGAAGCCATCTCAGTTATCTAAGTGTCACACTGTCTCAGCTGACACGTAGACTGCCTAGCACCATTCTGCATTATCTTCACAGGCTGAGGCCGGTGTAATAATCTCCCATACAACATAGATGAGAGCTTATTGCTGTCAGAAACCTGTTTTAAATTACCCCGGCAGTTTCGAGAAATAAACCACAAACTTAAAGGAAGGCACAGAAACACACACTTGGTCACAGCTATTATCATTCTTTTAGCACTAAAGTGACAGTGGAAGTGCATACCATATTGCATACTGCATACATGCTGTTTTGAACATGTCCGGTTTTTAACTTGCTGTAGAATACAGGCTGTTTATTAAGACATCACATGACATTCACTGCAGACTATGTATGTAAACATTTCTAAAAGGTGGAGGTAAAGGGATGAGAAGGAAAAAGAGAAGGAAGAAGAGAAAAAAACTGAAGGAGGGAGAGGAGAGAGAAGGAGGGAGACAATGGGAGTAGGGAGAGTAGGGAGAGGGGTGAGAGGGGAGGAGGTAGACAAAAGGAGGAGAGAGGGAAAGAGTTAAAAAAAGAAGGGGTATAGGTGAGATTGGAGGAGAGAGAGATGGCCAAAAGCAGAAATGGAAGGGGAAATGCAAATGTGAGGCACTTGACATGGCTATTGCAGCAACTAAATATAGCCAGACATGCGCTGGACAGCTCAGTTGAATTAGAGATAAGATCTCAGTTAAGGAATGGAACACTGATGTGCTCTGCTGTGAATTACTGTACTGTTCCCTGGAAGCTGGCGACCTCCCTGCACCTTCTGAGTACAGTGATAAGTAGTGTCAGATGGCCCCCAAATGTGAGTCAACACGTGTTCCATCTTTATGCCCCACAGGTTCCACTGTGCATGCTAAACTAGTACACGCATGCTAGGATAAACTAAATGCTTCTGCACATTGAGGTTGCCAGGGAGTGGTGAGCAGTAATGGTTCAGGTGTGACAGGTAATCCTTTATGTTTGCTTTGTGCTCTACATTTAAAGAGACAGTGGGCATTCTGAGTTTCAGACTCTTCTCCTTCGAGCCGTGGAAATTGCCCTCGCACTGAGCTCTTTCCCTGCTTCTGAGAGACGAATCCAAGGTCACCAGACCAGAGAATGCCGATTCTTTTGAAAAGCATGCTGCATGCAATAAAATTAAAAAACCTTTCATAGCCCTGTGGGGTTGCGGGAGGCAGTAGCAGGATCACAGGTGAGCATCGTGCAGGCATCAGTTGGCACGCCTCGCAGACACACATCCTCAGACTCAACCCCAGTCTCTGCTTCTCCGGTTATTATATTTTTTAGCAGAAGGCAAACGGCCGGGAGGCTTCCAGGGCACAGCTGCTGACAATTCTAGGCCTGTGACAGGCAGCCCCGGGACAAGAGTGCAGCCTGATCGGCTCTGTGCCTGCGAACCAGAACTGGAGGGGCGTGAAGCACAGGAGAGCTCGGGGACAGGTTGGAAGGTACAGGTCTTCTCACTGAGCCTCCCCTGGGCATGGGAATGCTAGTGATTAGGGAAAGTCTTCAGGGGAGAATGCAGCGGGCTCAAAGGGCTTCACTCCCACCGCCCAAAGCCCCCCAACCCTCGTCGTGTGTGTCAGCCCCCGGGCTGAGACAGCTTCCCGGGCACACATACAGCCGCGCCTGAGTACTTCACAGGTGTTTAAAAGACCGTTTGCTTCTTAATGAGGCATTGTTGTTTTTCACCCCTTCTTAGAGCCCCTGCATCTCCACTCCTATTTCTGGAAGAATCAGCCCCTCAACCCCCCCGAAATTTTTCTTCCCCCCCTCGAAATTTGGCTCTAGTTGCGCCTCTGGGTATGAATACACAGTGGGACATTTTCAGTCCTGGAACGGAGTAAAATTAAGGTTATATACATAGTGAAGGGTTTCAACATCATTGCCGTAACATCAACGTATTTTTCACTCCTACGTTTGTAATCGAAGGAGGCCCACTTCACCTTTCATCACAATTAGGCAGACAAAAGAACAGTCAAACATGGTAAATATATGCTAAATAAATTAGCAATGGTGGAACATGCAGCCAGGACACTACAAAACTTCTGTGAGTTACAGTGAGTTTTGTACACGACCGGCACCCACTGACTGACTGTGGCAACTGCCGATCGCGCGCTGTCTGAAGGAATTAATTAATCACACACGCACAGTCAGGTGGCTGCATTGCAGCACCGCTCTCTCTTACTTCTCCAAGTTGCAGTAACTCGAGCCACCTCAGCAAAATTACCGCTTGCCGCGGGTACCTCCTCAGAGAGTCTTCTGGGTCAGGCCTGGACTCGGGTCAAATGAAAGTCCTGGCCAATGCTGCTGCAACGGTCTGCCTCTCCGGGCAATTCAAATTGTCGCGGGTCTGACGTGACGCAGAGCTCCGGTGATGAAAAATGTAATTCACTGTGGTACAGCACGCGATGGCGGCCTGGGCAAGTGCCAGCAGCAGGCAGTGCTGCGAGCGACAAGATTGCGGCGGCGCCTGCACACCTTTAGCTAGCCAAAATTGTTTCCTCCCAAAACAAACTCCCCGCCTCGCAAGCAGGACTAACATCTCCCAACCTCGCGGCGCCAGACTAATACTGGACACTACCATGACGTCAGGTTACGTGAAAGCCCCGCCGCGCCGCGAAATCATAGTGAAACATTGTTGCATTGTGCAGTGCGCCTTACAGAAGCCTCAGGAATATTATTGCAGACTGGCGCCAGGCACAACACAGGCTGGGCAGATTTGTTTCATTGTAGTGCTCTCAGCCACTCCAGAGCTGAGAGCAGATGGATCTTTTAACTATTTGTGAACTCCGAGCCCAGCAAGCAGCTGCTGGCAGCATGTCTCTCGGAGAAGAGCAGAGCCCGCGCACAGGTGCAGGCGCCGCCGGTGGCGCTCTCTGGCTAGTGGCAAAATGCGTGACAAAGCATTTCAGTGCGGTGATGCGGAACACCACACTGAAATGCGTGAGCGTCACACCTGATGTGTGATACTTGGCAGGACTGTCTCAAGGTTAGTGAACTGCTGCTTAAAGCAAACTGAAGCCACGTGCTTCTCTACACTGCAAAATACCTGTTATTTCAGCACAATTATGTGCTACTTTAAAAGTAAAAAAAAAAAACATTCTCTAAATTAAATGTACATTCTATAGTGAGGTTAAATCTACACATTTTAACCACCCTGGATTAATTAATTGAGCATGGGTTTTAAATGAAAGCATTTCAGACTGAAAGCATTTTGACCAGGCCTCATTTCATGTGTCACGTGCTATGTGTTTTCACTTGCACCAAAATCTGCGTGCCATTTTAAAATGCAGTCTGTCTGAAAAACAAAACAGAGCAATGCTTAATCTTGATGAAATCTAAACTACATCAACAGTACTTACTCTATGATTGAAGTACTCAGGAATGGAGGTAAGCAACAGTTTCTCTAAATGAGAAAGTACTTTTTTTTAATAACCTCGTGGGTTTAGTCCATTTTTAATTTATACTGCTTTCTAGTATTTATTGTAAATTCTAATTCTCCAATAGGGGGAGCTAAGACCACTCCCATTCCTCTCTTTTTCTGGAAAACAATGTTTACTATAGCCTTATAGCCCGCTGCCGAGGGCTATACCGGCTGTTAAAGGCCCTGATCCCGAGTTATAGGCCCGAGCCGCAGGCGAGGGCCTATAACGAGGGAGAGGGCATTTAACAACCGGTATAGCCCGAGGCAGAAGAGCTATAAGACTATTAGAACATTCCACCCACTAAGGGTAGAATGTTCTAAATTAAAAATGGAGAAACAAAAAGACAATCATTGGAATGTTGGAGCACTGGGCTTATACCAGCCATTATAAGCCCAGAGCAACTCCATTGTCTTCAATGGAGCGCCCAACATTCCAATGTTCTAATATAGCCTTATAGCCCGCTGCCGAGGGCTATACCGGCTGTTAAAGGCCCTGATCCCGAGTTATAGGCCCGAGCCGCAGGCGAGCCTATAACGAGGAGAGAGGCCTTAACATCCGGTATAGCCTGAGGCAGAAGAAGCTATAAGGCTATTAGAACATTCCACCCACTAAGGGTAGAATGTTCTAAATTAAAAATGGAGAAACAAAAAGACAAACATTGGAATGTTGGAGCGCTGGGCTTATACCAGCCATTATAAGCCCAGAGCAACTCCATTGTCTTCAATGGAGCTCCCAACATTCCAATGGCTCGGGCCTATAACTCGGGACAGGGCCTTTAACAGCCGGTATAGCCCTCGGCAACAGGCTATAAGGCTATAGTAACTTCATCTGAAAGACAGGAATCTTGGTTACATGAGAAATGTTAAACTCTGTTTGCTAAACAAAGCTCTGTTTCACAGCGATCAGAACTATGAGTTCTGGGATAATATCCACGCCATGTCAATTTTCTCCAGATAGATATCAGTAGGTCACTTCTGATGAAATTTAGTAGGGTAAGATGACAGGTAAATAAAGATACATAAGAAATCAGCGTGGCTCATGGGGATTTAATGCAGAAAGCACCAAGTCAGCATGCAATTCCTCATTTTACTGAGAAAACGTTTTGCATCAGATTTATGTAACACACCTGGCACAGGTACTAGTATTTATCAGGTGCAGTAAATACTTCCCTCTGCTTTGACCCACTTATGATCACTGATGGCTCAGAGTAATGGAGATTAGAAGTGAGTAAGTAACTGTTCCCATCTTGTTAGAATTCCTTGTCATAGCTCAGGCTCTATGAGGTTGTACAAAGCCCACTGAGCTGCATTAATGCAGATTTCTAATAAAGAACACCCAGACACGATGCTCCATTGTGGTGTATTTAATTTAGAATTAATGCACATTGATTCAACCTTCAGCACTCTAACACCAAAACTTCCTGTCTGAATTTCGAAAACTTTCAATCAGTAATATGGCTCAAAACATTGTATTGCAGCTCACCAATTCGTGTGCAAGGCAACCCTGTTTCAAGCTGAATCTTAGCCAAACCCCTGCTGCACTTGCAATGGACTATGGATGTAGTTGCCTTCTCCACTTTATTCTTAATCTTTACTGATTGCTGCCTTGACTCACGAGACTATTGGACCAGTCAGAGGTTTAATGGACCTTTGACTGGTTCCTGGTCCCTATCAAATGGATCAATATGTAACAAACAGAGATTCGGCCGAAATTGGGGGTGGGGTGGTCTAGGCAGATGATTGCACCCACCTAATATCCAAAAAACACTTCTTCCTTTGATCCTGTATTAAACTAGAACATTGGCATGAAAATGTCTTCTTCTACATTAAAAGTAGAGGACACTTTTATAATGAATTCAGAGCCTTGTGAAATGACAAGGCTATTCGGCAAAATCATCATGCACATTGTAGATTCCACAGTAGCATACAGGTCTCCTACATTTCAGGCATGAATGATAGCCACAAGAGAACAGGCCTTCCTTGCTAACTTGTTTGAGCTGCAGTATCCAGTTGTTCAAATTATGGATGCTAAAGCCATGAAAACTCTCAGGGAAGATCCCGCGATGGCAATGGGAGAAGTATCATCACTCTACTAGAGAATTTGTATTGGACTTCAGAAGTACTTCATGTACTCATAAATGCAAATCACAAATGTGCAGCTTGAAATCTTCATCTATTCTGGCCCTATCTCTCATGTGCAGAATACTTTGCCACTTGTGTGTAGAACTAAGCACCAGTAGGTCTATATTTTAGTTGGAAATATCAGGGTGGTAAAAAGATACCACGTTACCCTGGTCCTTGTGTGTTGTCCTGCTTCAGTCCAGGTTTTTTCTTTGAAGCATGGGAATTGTAGTCTTATTTTATAATGGAGTGAACGGGACTACAAGTCTCAGAATTCAAAGAGTAAACCTGGACTGGAGCAGCATAGCACACACGGACCTGGGAAACTTGTCATGGCTTGAGTTAAAAGAAGTGGCTGTAAAATTGGAAATATTCACTAAAAAGTGGGAGGAGAAAACGGAAAATCAAAGAAGGGCCCAGGGAAGAGCATGCTAATATAAAAACATACTGGCAAAAGGTAAAGCAGTAGTAAATCCCAATGTTACACCCACATCTACTCAAGTTGCATTATAATCCAAAAGGTCTAAGGGGCTGATTACGATGGCGGGCGGACTAGGTCCGCCCGCCATCGTAGCAGTGTTTGGGACCGCCCGCCAGACATGCGGCGGTCCCACCACTGCGATTAGGATGCGCCCGCCATACTGGTGGGCGCATCCAGGGCTTTTAACATTGCAGGCGGTGCTGCTGGCTGCAGCACCATACGCAATGTTAAAAGTGCTTGCACTGCATTTCCCTGCACTACGTGGCAGGCACCACGCGGTGCCTGCCACTTGGTGCATGGAAATGCAGGGGAGTACCATGGGTACCCCCCAGTGCAGCGACACCTCCCCAAGCATGGGTCCCCAAACCCAATCCCTGCCAGACGCCTTTCCTATACCCACATCCTAATTTGGTGGACGGTGCCTGCTAGGCACCGCCACCATTTTAGGGGCCCTGCACCGTGCGCCAGGCAATCGGTGCGATTGCCTTTGGTGGTGAAGCGGCGGACGGACTTTGCGTCCGCCGCGAAACCCACCACCATCTTAATTTGGCGGTGGGTAATACGCTTGGTGATGGCGGAAGGACCGCCACCGCCGGCCCGGCGGTGGCGTCCTTTCGCCATCATAATGACCCCCTAAGTTCTCCTCCAGATAGCCTTGGAGTAAGTCACGCACCACATGCAAGGGAGTCACACTTGAACCAGCAGAGGCACGGGATAAGGATATGAGAAGAAAAAGAAAAACTAAATACAGAGGAAAATGCACCCACGCACAGCACATTCATAACATTTACAAAATAACATTTCTGAAAGACACACACAGGAGGCATTTCAAAAAGGCCCTCTACTCACATAAATAATAAGAGCAAATGGTCTTTCCACAGGCATCCCTTCTATAATCCTCTTTTATATTTTTTTTTATCAACTGCTTCCTAGTTTAATCTTCCTCCCACAAGAACTAACGAACACAAGAGCTAACGTAGTTAGATATTTCCCTCCTCAGGGACAATTTTAATCCAGCCCCCTCAGGCATATCCCCAGACTCTATGCCCCTTGGTGTGCCACTTCTTTATTTGCTCATATACACACTTTTGTTTTTTAAATCTAATTGAAATATGTGTTCTGTGTGAGCATTCCTATTGATGGATGTGTGTGATGACCTGAACATAACAAGCATTGGCAAAACCACAAGGTCTCGCCTATGCAAGATCTATTGGCTTTGTCAATATGTTTTTTAAGTCATGTTGTACAGTCACGACTGAAAGTAAAAAAAGAAAAAAAAATGTGCTATGATGCGATGAATGCTGGCCATGTCATAGCGTCTGTGGCATAATGGTCAGAGCTGCCGACTTTGGAACTGGGGAACCAGGTTTGAGTCCCGGAATTGGCTCAACCTCCTGTGATTCTGTGCAAATCACTTAATCTTTCTGTGCCTAAAATAAAGAGGAATGTGACCTTGTGTAATGTAACTGGTGCTCATGTGGAGTGGTTTAATACCTTTGGGTCGAGTTGTCACTGTACAAAACTGCAAACAAACAAAAAACGGCAGGGATAAATAAGAAAGAGGAGGAGAAATATGGGGGGGGGGTGCAAGGAAGAAAGTAATATGTGTGAGGGTTGCACTGAAGCCCTAAAGCACATGCACTCTCACACAAAAACGGCAATGAATGCAACCTACAAACACATGCAGTCACACAGACTGCTAAGTCACGTGGAACAAAATTGAAAGTTTGAAAAAATTAATATTGATCTGAAAAAAAATGTCCAAAACAAAGTTCTCGGAAGCACAGCGCAAATAGCGGAAGGACACAAATTAAACTAAAGGAATTAGTACATTGTCCATGCGCCGGAAAAATAAAAGGATGTGATGTCAGGCATATGGTGGCCAAATAGGAGGCCGTTACAAAGAGTGACAATCGAGCCTGCAAATAGTAGGTGATGATGGGGCTCCAAGCCATTCACTGCAAACACTACCCCTCGCAGCAACAGCACTTGTGTGCTGTTAAGCAAGACCTAAATACAAAGATTGCTCCAGAGATTATATTCCAGTTGTAAAATACTCACACCTGTTGATTCATTTACACATGAAATGACTCACAGCAGAAAGGCAGATGCTAAGGGTATTAATTTCTGAAGTTAGTTCACTGGAGGAAGTGACTGGTGGAAATGCATGACCTCGGCAAGGCACTTTGCTTCCTCCTCTCGTGACACCCCAAGAAGTTCCTGTTGCACCTCAGTGAGGCCCTAAAACCATTTGTCTAGGTTTATTAAGACTCAGGCTTGTCTCTTCATCAACCTTGAATGGGCCCCACACAGGTGAGATAGTGTGCATGGTCCCATACATTTCACAAATCTCATACCACACAGAAGCCTGTTCATCTACTCATACTCCCAGAGGTGGATCTTGCCCATGCCAGCCCTGCCTGCATGCTTGGCTATGCCACATGGCCAACTTTGTGGCCTCCTCTTAAAGAGCCGACATCTGGGAGGTCTTGGAGTGGTGATGTTCCACGAGAGTAACCATGCCTCACCTAGAGTTTCCTTTCCGTGAGATGACAGTCAGAAAACAGGAGTTACACCTTAGTGGGATGGTATAAAAGGAGATTGATGAATCTGACTGAGAATAGCAGCTATTGCCTTATATCTAGTATAACGGGCCTATATGTACATTTTGCCAGTGTAATTTCAGGAATTTCACATTATGCTTGTTAGGTGATATTATCAAAATTACACCATTCTGCCACCTTGTGAAATTATGTGCTATTTGTGGTAAAAATGTACTGAAAATGCACTGGAATGGGGGTGTGTCCAAGATGATGGCGGAGTAGGTCTCAGCCTTCGGAGCTCTGCCAGGCAAGCAGGCCAAGAAGCCCAGGAGCTGAGTGGGAGGCAACAGAGAATTGTCTACCTGGAGGCCCAGGGTGACCTGCGGCCCCAG
Source organism: Calotriton arnoldi (assembly GCA_963921515.1). Classification (NCBI taxonomy): domain Eukaryota; kingdom Metazoa; phylum Chordata; class Amphibia; order Caudata; family Salamandridae; genus Calotriton; species Calotriton arnoldi. The sequence goes on from CAWUFW010004686.1 coordinate 474,507, forward strand.
GCCTTGGCAGTTTCGGCAGCGACAGTCGCGGACCCCCGGTGGGGTGAATCGAGCAGTGCGGAGCAGCGGGGCCGGGACTCGTGGGTGGACATGACCTCGCTAGGTGGTGCGCTCACAGCCTATCCGCGTGGGGAATCCGGACCCGGGGGTGAGCGGTGATCGGCCCGCTCCCCCGGCACCAAATCATGAGTGACTCTGCATCCCCGGGAGTGGGATAGGTGGGGTCTGGGGGCCTTGTATCGCCACATTGGACTCTGGGCTGGAGCAGGCTCCGGCTCCCTGTACCCACAGCTGACATCGCGGGCAGTCTGAGGCCCAGTCCCTGATGTGGGGCGGTCCCGGAGCTGGGCAGTTGGCGCGCCGGCCGGGGCGGGCCCATCCTAATAAATAAGTTTGGCTGCCTCGTGTGATCTGTTGGGGACACAGGGCCCTCATACTACCTGGTGACTTGGTGGGCTTCCCTTCGGGATGCTACACGTGGCACCGTGGCGCCTGTCCCCGAGCCTGGTGGTGTAGCCGGGAGGGGGGCTCCCTCAATCGCGACAGTGACCTGGGGCACAGTAGCGGGGGCTCCTTGAGTCTCCCACCGTGGGTGGAGTGGCCTGTAGGGGATGAGGGCGCCTGTGGCGTGCCTTCTGTGGTCCGGTGGGGGCAGACCAGCCTGCCCCCAGGAAATTCCATGCTGTGCACTGCCCCCGGTTGGACTGTCCTATAGGGGGTGACGGAGAGTGCGGGTAATACCAGGTCTATAGTTGGACACCTGGTGGAGGTCGCCCCCTGCGCTGAAGCCCGGATTGCCACCCTGTTGCTCTCTGGGCCTGGGCGGTCTGGAGAGAGGTAGACCCGCCCGTCCCCAGGAGACTTGCTTGCTGTTCCCAGCCCTGGGTGCGAACTCCGGGGTTCTCCAATTAATTTCAAGGAGGGAGTAGACACTGTATATAAGAGGGAGTGCCACACACAGCTGCGCTGTAAGGCAGCGAAGCGAAAGGGACCTGCGCTATTGCCTCACGTGGCATCCTCCCCATTGGGAGAGCCCATCATCAACCAACGTAGTGGAGTGCAGTACCCCGCTGATAGCGACCGACAGCCCTGAGTGAATTCACTTTTGACAGGTGAGCGGCCATGTCAACCCACCGGACCGCTAAGAAGGACATGTCGGTAAAGGATATGTTCACCAGGTCCTCTACAAAAAGAATGGAAGCGGCCCCAGAGAAGGGCGACCTGGAGACAAAGGGGATGTGGCCAGGTACGATGCGTCCGGGAGGATGGCTCCCCTATCACTAAATCATTCCTTGAGCGGCTATTCAAATCCCTCCGCGGAGACTTTGCTGAACTTAAACAGGATATAGCTAATGATATTATAGGGATCCGTCATGATGTCGAGATGTTGGATCAGAGGGTGACCTCTCTGGAGCAGAATTACGATGCCAGAGAGGACGAGCTGGAGGGCCACTCCCAGGAACTGCTGAAGCTGCGTGACCAGAATACAGAGCTCCAGTATCAGATGGAGGACTTGGAGAACAGATCTCGGTGCTCCAATATTCGTATTAAGGGAGTTCCTTAGCAGGCAGTCACGGGCAACTTTGTGGTTCGCCTCTTCAAACACGTCGCACCATCGCTGCAGGACCAGGATATCATCCTTGACCACACTCATCGTGCGGGAGGATCAGCTTCCGGACTGGGACAACCACAAGACATACTTACCTGCCTCCACTACTACCAACAGAATGAGGCCATAATGACGGCTGCACGAGATTTGAAAGATATTGAATTCGAGGGCCTCCGGATCTGGCTGTATCAGGACCTTTCTCAATCACACTCCAGGGCCTGATTCACAGAACTAACTTACGTCAAAAACGTAAAGTTAGTACTTTTTGGTATTCACAGAATACACTTACTCATTTTGGTATTCACAGAATGAACTTACTCATTTCGGTATTCACAGAAGTTAGTAGTCCTAACTTTAGGACTCCTAAATGCCTTCTGTGAATACCGAAAGTCTTAAAGTTAGGATTTTTCTCAGTTTAGGAGTAGTAAAGTTAGGAGTCCTACACAAACGGTACTTCACTCCTTCTCAGAACTTAATGATCTCCCCGAGACGCCCATACATATCCTTTGGGAAACTTTGAAGGTGGTATTGCGAGGGCACTTTCTAGGTATATCAGCAGGTTTCAATAGAGAGCGAAGGGAGAAAAGAGGCAGGCTGGAAGCACAGATTAAAGACATGGAGCCAGCACATGTCCAGTCAGGATCAGTGGCCATCCGTCGCCAATTGAAAGTGACAAGAAAACAGCTGCAGGCGCTAGATATGGGACGGGCTGAGTATGCCCTTCTTAGAATACGCCAGACATATTTTGCAGGGGGAAATAAGGCAGGACGCCTGTTAGCCCACCGCCTTCGAGCGCAAGCAACGGATCAGGGGGTCCCTGAGGTACGATCTATGGACAGCTTCCTTTGCTCCTCGGACATAGAGGTAGCCAATGCCTTCTGAGATTTTTATCAGAAGCTCTATTAGGCTGAGTAGCTCCGCGATGTAGACATTGAAGCTTACTTGGCCCCAGTGTCTCTGCCGTTGGCGAATGGGTCCACCTTTGAAGCGCTAGAGTAGGATATAAGCGCCCAGGAGTTCCTCCTTGCAATCCAGAAACTAAAGTCTAACATGGCCCCTGTCCCCGATGGGTATGGGGCGGAGTTCTACAAGCTCTACAGATAGCCCCCATTTTGGCAAGGGTGTACAATTCATTGAAGGATGGGGAGAGGCTGCCAGAATCGATCCTCGAAGCAACTATCATAGTGATCCTGAAACCAGGAAAAGACCCTAGGGACTGCGCATCTTACCGCCCAATCTCACTTTTGAATGTTGACGCAAGAATTTTCACTAGCATCCTAGCACACAGGCTGGCCCCCTATGTGCAGGGATCGGAGGACTCAGATCAGGCTGGTTTTATCCAGGAAAGAGGTTGTAGCGACAACACTAAAAGACTGTGCCATCTCCTGGACAAAATTCAACGTACACAGTCCCCAGCCCTAGCGTTAATCATGGATGTAGGGAAAGCATTCAACCGCGTACATTGGCCTTACCTATACCGGGTGTTGGAGAGATTCGGATTTGGGCCCGCAGCTGGATCCATTCCTGCTACTCTGCCCCCCAGGCGAATGTACAAGTCAACTGCATAAAGTCATCTGCCTTCCCCATTAAGAGAGGGACCAGACAGGGCTGCCTTCTGTCGCCACTACTTTTAGCGCTCTACATGGAGCCATTTGCCAAAAGAATAAGGCTTAATCAACTTATCTCCTTGGTCGGAATGCGAGTCAGGAGCATAAAATAACGTTATATGCGGATGATGTGCTTCTCCCGCTTATGGACCCTGACACCTTGCTGGACGCTGTCTCCGCTGAGATGGATGAGTTCCGAGCGGCCTCAGGATTTAAGATCCACCCTCAGAAGTCCCTGCTCCTCGGCCTGACCATCCCTGGGATAGAGCGCTCTCGGCTGCAGGGCAAATATCCATACCATTGGGCGGAGGATAGCATACCGTACCTCGGTCTATGGGTGCACTTCACAACCACAGCCACTGCTGCTCACAATTATGAGGCCCTCCTAGCACTTGCGAGGCACGATCTCGCCAAATGGAAGACGCATAAGCTTTCATGGCTGGGCCGCCTTGCAGCAATCAAAATGACACTCCTTCCTAAGCTCCTCTACACTATGCAAACACTGCCCCATCAACCTCCCACATGGGTCCTGGATTGGATACAATCTCTCCTGTGGGATTTCGTCTGGGAGGGCAAGCGAGCGTGAATATCCAAGGCTCAAGCCTACCTCCCCCTGGCCGCTGGAGGCTTGAGTGTCCCGAACCTGGGGTGTTATTACCAGGCGGCGCAGCTCTGCTACATGGTGGAATGGTCCCGTCCACTCACTGAAAAACATTGGTGTTTCATCGAACAGGCCATCGCAGCCACCCATATTTGGAAGATACCCTGGTTGCCAAAAGCACACAGACCTATGGGCGTGTATGTCTCCCCAGTCACACGGGCCACAGTTGGGGTGTGGGATAGGATACAGCAACGACATGGGCTCTCCACTCCAATATCGCCACAAACACCTATGATTGGCAACCCAGACTTTCCACCGGCCCTCACAGGGGCAGCGTTTTAGCCCTGGCAGGAGGCCAACTGAAAGCGAATAGGCGACATGTGTGACGCTGATGGGCTTATGGATTTCCACACATTGCAAACCCTCTACAACCTGCCACACTTGACACAGTGGCAATACCTCATGGTGGCCCACTGGGTCACTCAGCCCTGGATCCGCCCACATGCCAGCAGACCCCTGACGGCATTCGAGAAGTGGATCCTCACCAGAACCTCGGATGCCAAGCTACTCTCAGACATTTACGCCTTCTTGGTAAAACTGATCTGTCCCCTAGCCTCGCCGGCCGGCACCCGCTGGGAGAGAGAATGCGAGCGTACTTTTACAGATAAGGAATGGAATGATATACTCCACAGGATGCGCTCCTCAGCATTGAGCACCACTAACAAAGAGATGTTCCTCAAGATCGCCCACTACTGGTCTCACACGCCTGACAGAGTGGCAGCGTGGAACCGGTCTGGTGATGGGAAATGTTGGTGCCATTGTGAACAACAAGGCACACTTACGCACATACTCTGGCAATGTCCCAAGTTGGAACCCTTCTGTTCCAAAGTTTTGGATTCGGTCAACACCATATTTCACACTGATATACCTAAATTCCCAAGCTACATACTCTTAGGCCTTCCCAATCCCCTCACATACCCACTGCGATCGCACAGAGGTAGAGCAATCACCTTGATGCTGGGTGCAGCAAAACAACTCTTGCTTGCAAGGTGAGGAACAGATGCGGTGCCAACACACCTGGATCGATTACATAAGGTCTGTGACGTATTGGGCATGGAAAGGTTGACGGCTATAGCCACACAGCAACTGCCTTGCTTTGATAAAATGTGGCATCCCTGCATACAGTATTTGTTGGACGAATTCCGAGTATTGTCCTGCCCTCAGTATTTGAAAATCTTACGCTTAACAACACCAACACCAGATGTGGCTACATAAGGATGGAGGCGGTCCGTAATGTATTGTGTCAAAATTATTAAAGAGATGTCAATCCTAAAATGCAATGGAACAATAGAAAGCAAGTGGCTGTTGGTTGGGATGCTTTTTAAATGAGTCCTCGCGCCAAAAATTGACACAAGGAGGCATTTTACACTAATCTATAGCATGAAGTGACAGATTTGCATTTCACATAAATACATATACATTTGCTAAAATTTCAGGTCATTACGAGAAAGCAAATACGCAAATTTCTCACAACCCTAGCATCTGGCGACTAGGAATTTGCAAGCTGGAAAATGACCTACTGAAGAAGACTGCTAGCCAGCAGTTAGATAGTCTGTGAGATGTCTTCCTGTATGGGGAAAACAATCCTCTCTACCTCAGCAGTGCTGGAAGCTGCTGCGATAGCGGCTTTGAGAACAGTGGGTTTTCGCCTGTGATTGCAATTCATCCTCCACTCATGGAAGGGTGGGCTTTATTGTCAGCTCATCATACCCAGGCACTGCAATGGAAGAGAAATGACAAGTTCATAATATGACATTCGAGAGAGTTGATGAGGCTTACTGGCGTAATGGCTAAACAGCTAGCTCCCGACAACTTTCCCATCATCTTGAAACTAATGGCCTCCTCAATGACTTCCAACACAGTTTTAGGCCCTGAAGAAGCACCAAAATCCCACTATTTAGGAGAATCAATGCATGGCCTGTGACCAAGGCCACCCAATGTCTTGACATTAATAGATTTGTTAGATGTATTTGACAGTATAGATCATCAAGGCCTTATTCAAAGGCTGGACACTTTTGCCAAAGAGATGGTGCTAGCTTGGGTCATATTAACCCTTCACAATGGCACTTCTCAAGCAAAGAGGGGAAACGTCCTCTCGAAAACAGGCTCTGTACAATGTGGTGCAAGAGAGCTGTCTTCTATCTTGGGTCATCGCTAAATAAATCACAAATTAATAGCGATACCAAGGTATGTGTGATTGGGAGAAAATCAATGAACCCATACATTAAAACTCCAATCACTAAGTAGATTAAGTTGATCTTGGTCCCGAATAATAGCTACTAGATCATTTTTATGACTACACGGAAGCCAGAAACATGTTAACCTATAGCTATCTATGATAACTAAAGTCTAATAGATAGCACCAAACATTTTTGATATAGGTAAGAGAATGTGTTCATTAAAGTTTATCCTGAAAAGTACATCTTTCCCAATTTTTAACCTCAACACCAATCTACTCCTTAAGCCCCCACACCCGCACTTCACCAAATGACGGACAAGAAGATCTCCGGCAAAGAGCCCCCATTGAGGGTGCCTGTCGGGCACTGCAGCACCAGCCCAACGAGGAGCAAGCGCCCTATGATGAAGCATGACACCTATCCAGGTGTGTGAGGGTATTTGATTCTTGCAGGATCGCGCCCATTGTGTACCCTACAGAATAGTCGTTGACCCACATAGACACTCCTTCTTCAGGAACTGCATACCCCACATACATTTATTGGAAATGCATTCTATCTAAGGTTTTGTCATCAACATTGCATTGTGGGATCATTAGACAGTGGTTTCACTTTGAAATGACAAATCACTTTCACCCTCTCTAGAGCTCTGAAACGACTAAATGGGGCGTTTAGTCGCACTTAATAAAATCTGAAAGTAAAATAAAATAAATTGTAAAACAGAAAGAACATTGTCAAAGTTAAAGCTCAACACAATTTGTAGATAGGACAGTGGGTGCCGTGGAAGGTGCAGAAATCCTTGCCCTTTGAAGCTACGAGCTGGACACAAAGCATGAGGAGCATTATCAAAGGTTGTGCCAGAGGACTCTGAAAAAAAGGGATATTGGCATGGTGCTGGCAAAAGGCCACTGTTTTTGCATTGTGAGAGCTTGACAAGGATGAAGGCCATGTTCTCCAGGCTCTTCATTTAAAGGTATGCAAAGTAATTTTTGTTAAGGGACGTTACGGCTCTCCGTTCACATCAATGAAGAAACAATATTATAATTTTTTTTAAAAACACTTGCTATTACCAATAAATTCATACCAAGAACATTGTACATATTCACTGATGTTGCATTAAGTATGGTTTGGCATAGAGTTATAAGGATGAAGAATCGTTGATCATTTTTACACATCAATAACCGTAGTTTAAACAGGGGTGTGCCAAATGTATGTAATTGCATTAAAATAATTATGCAGCCACGGTCCGTGCAGGTAACAGCGGTGGGGCGGTGGGGCCGCGTGGGGGGGAGATTTCAAGGGACGATGCCAAGGGAAAATTAAATAGATAATTAATGTTCCCTTGGCATCGTCCCTTGAAATCCCCTCCCCACGCCGCCCCACCGCTGTTAACTGCACAGACCGTGGCTGTAATTATGTGAAATTTCAGAAAAACTTAGCACTATATTTTAATGTAAGAATGAGTCTTTGTATCCATTGTTGGATGCGAGGACACATTTTGCGCTAAAAATAGTGCAAAAAAGACACTTGCCGCAAACAAAAAACACTTACCTTTTGTTTGCTAACGCTGTTCCTGCACATCTGCACTTCATTTTCACATTGAACAATGGTGTCATTACGTGGCTCGCGCATAATGACGTAATTTTAGGAATTTCGCAAATCAAGTATAACACAAAATTCCAAAATTTTGTGAATTGCACCAGCATAATTTACATTTTGCCCGGGTCGAATTTTAAATAGAAATCAAACACTGTAATACATGTCACAGATCTTATATAGGCAAAAAACTCTGGCGTAGGAATGCTTCATTTGGGATTATAATGCTCATTATCAATAGGGGAACTACTTAGTTATAAGATGTTATTTAAAATAAGATGGCACATGGTAGGTTCTTGAGGGAATGTTTAGGAGCTATCTTATCAAAATTTTTATATACTGTGAAATATTTACCAACTATAGCCTACGCATCTTCATTTTTGTTATCTATTATGCATTTCAATCATGCAATGACCATTTACTAGCTACTAATGTCTGCAGTGGATGGCACTGCAATCTTCATTGTATATATGTTATGTTATGTTATTTAAGCTTATAAAGCGCATTACTACCCTGAGGCATCTAAGCGCTGTAGTAGAATTAATGCAAGTATCAGGAGAGGGTAAATGATGCACTACATCCTGAATAACCAGGTTTTTACCGCTTTCCTAAAAGCAAGGAGGCTGGGTGCTGTTTTTATACCAATAGGAAGTATATATATAGATATATATAAAACAATTGATTGGCACTGCAGCGTTTATCTCAATTTAAATATTTTGTAAGTTATTTAGTCTTTGTCACTTCACAACCCCCATGTAGCCTTTACATTTACATTATCTTTAAATATTGGCTTCGGAATACAAGATTTTCAGATTATATACACACTTTGTTCATAATGAAATTATTGGTCACTGCATGGGTACTCGCAAACATTTTTCCAGGGACCAAAAAGTTTAGTCTATGGTGTGATCGAAGGCTGCATTGAAGCCAGCATGGAGAGGGAGGTTGGAAGGTGGGCATAGGGGATGTGAAGCATATGCACTGTGCAAAGCATGTTTGCAGTTAGTTGTGGAGTTATTTTGAGGATTTCATTCCATATTGTCCTCTAAATTAATCCCCCAATCTTTAGAATTCATATCAATCCTGGCGTCCCCACTTGACCAAAGTGTGTGATACTAGGCAATTGCTTTATTTCACTTTGCCTCCTTTTTGTTCATTATCATATATGAGAGCACCTTGAAATACATAAACTCAGGTTTTGAGCTGTACAAAACCTCTTGTGTTTGATTGACTGAACTATCATGTTGTTCCATGTATGATAAAAACCTAGACCACATAGTGGGCGCAAACGATTACTAATTTTCATCTTGGTCAACTAATGGCATAGTTGTCCAGGTGAGAAAGGCATGACTGTTTCTAAATTCATGTTTGAGGACTAGCACTTTTAATAAATACCTGTCAATGCAAGTAATATAATCTACTGCACTAAGATGAAACGCCTTCAGTGAAATACACTTTTTTACATTTTGAAGAGTATAATATTTTTAGATGATTGTTGCACGTCTTTAAAATGAAAGTTTTCTAATGATATGTGGTGCAGGACACCTTAGTTGCTTTTTCTTTTCTTTTAGTTAAAGTGTAAATAAATGTCTACCTGTTTAACTGCTTTCTAAACATCAGTGCTAAGTCAAGCAAACAGCATCCCAGGAAGGCCCGCACTTTTAGTATCTGTTGGTCACACCAGTCATGAAGATAGCACCATTGATGACATGTGTGACATCATATGCACTGGGAAATGACAGTTGCATCGTGTTAGACTTGGCATCTTTGGTGTGTTTCCCCTGACTTTTTGCCTCTACCTCCTGTATTTTTGATGCTGTGCTGGATTTCATTTTGCTGGCTGAGATGCTTTGGGTACTTTGCCACTGCTGATCAGTGTCAAAGTGCAAGTGTTCCCTGTGTAAATTGTTATTAAAATTGATTCTCCTTGATTGGCATATTTGATTTACTGGCAAGTCCCTAGTAAAGTGCACTGAGTGTGCCAGGGTCTGTAAATCAAATGCTACTAGTGGGCCTGCAGCACTGACTGTGCCACCCACATGAGTAGCCCTGCAAAGGTATCTCAGACCTGCCACTGTAGTGTCTGTGTGCAGTTTTAAACTGCCATGTCGACCTGGCAAGTGCACCCACTTGCCAGGCCCTAACCTTCCCTTTTCTTACATGTAAAGCACCCCTATGGTAGGCCCAAGGACCCCCCTGGGCGGGTGCAGTGTATGTGAAAGGTAGGACATGTACTGGTATGTGTGACATGTCCTGATAGTGAAAACCTGACAATTTAGTTTTTCACTATTGAAACGCTATCTGCCCCATAGGATAGAATGGGGGATGCTTTGTAACATCTTATAAGTATAACTTATCATTGGGACAAGATAGAGAAATAAAGTTTAGGTTCTCTGAACTCAGAATTTAATAACACATCTTTTAGTAAAGATAGTTTTTAAATTGTGTGTTTGAAAATGCCACTTTTAGAAAGTAGGCATTTTCTTGTTTAACCATTCTGTGTTCCTCTGCCTTTTTGTGGATTGACTGTCTGGTTTTGGAGTGTTAGGGGCTGGGGATGTGCATTCACTGTAGACAGCCACTTGGGGGAGGGGGGGAGGTGTGCCTGTCCCTTCCTGGATTTCTCAGAGCTGAGCTGATTGGGGCTTGGCTGCATTTAGTATAGTGGGAGGTGTTTTCCTTGCATCTGAAAAGGCCTGTCTCCCTTGCACAATGCTGTCTCTACCCCCTGTGATCAGACTGCACCAGTGAGGACAGAACTGGTTTGGACTGGGCTCAGAGACCCTTGCACAAAGAGAACAAAGACAAAATGGGATATAAGTAGTAGACCTTAAACCCCCGAACTTTAGATCACTTCTGGACTCAAGTGGAACCTTTGCCAAGGAGAAGAGCTGGAGAGCTGTGATGAGGAGTACTACCCCTTTTGCTGTCTGCTGTGTGGGGTTTGACCTGCAGTTGCTGCTTCTGCCAAGGAAAGGACAAAGACTGGAACGTTGCTGTGAACCTGCTTGAAGAAGAATCTTCAAGGTCCTGTGTGTGCTGGTCTCCTGTTCTGAAGTCTCAGGGACACAAAGACTTCACCCCCAGCTCCCCTGAACTCTATTGCTGAGAGTTCTGACCTGCCAGGAGGTGCCTATTCCAGTTTTGGGCCTCTGGAGGTTGTTCCTGCTGTTGGTAGCTGGAAAAAAGTTAAGAGAAGCAAGAAAACCTGTCTCCGACACCGTCAGCAACGCCGTGACCTGCACCGAGGCCAGGGGCACTGCTCGTGAAGTGCACAATGCACCGCCCGGCCTGCACCGCAGCTTTGACGCCCCTCGACACCTGCCAACGCCTGCACTTATCTGCATTTCCCGACACCAGCGCTCGCACGGACTCCGTCATCACCAGCATCTGCATCCTGTTATCGCAGCACCGATAACTGCAGAGGGTGACTCCACGAACTCGCCAACTTTGCATCGTCACAGAAATCGTCACCTCACTTTCGACGCAACTGTCTTCCCATGTCCTGGACTGGACACATCGCCTCCTCGAGGACCCGACGCCTCGCCTCTCTCGTGGCAGCCAGGGAGCCGGACTCGACCTCGGCACCGACGCCTCACCGCCACGACGCCGTGCATCGTCATAGACATTGTTTTCAAGGTACTGTTTCTTTGGGGGTCCGTGTGACTCCGTGCCCGACGCCGCGCTCCCCACGGTCTGCACTGTACTTTGGGTTTATTGCTGTCACGACATCGCAATAGCCTCAGGTGGAGCTATCTGCTTTCTACAAGCTTTATTTTTGGCAACAGCTGTCATATTTCATTACCTGTATGTTAGATTTTTGTCGTTTTGGTTTTGTTGGGTTTAGATAAAGATACTTTATTTTTTTAAACTGGGGCGGTGTCCATTTGTGGTGTTATCACTGTATTACTGTGTGTTTTGAGTACAAATACTTTACAAATTTTCTTTGGGATAAGCCTGTCTGCTCGTGCCAAGCTACCAAGGGGATGAGCAGGGGTTATCTAAAGTGTGTATCCCCCTTATCCTGACTAGAAGCAAAGGTCCCTATTTGGACAAAGGTACCTACCTCTGCCAACTAGAGACCTCCATTTCTAACACAGAGTTTCCCATTAGTTATGAATGTCAGTGCTTTCCTTTGGTTTTACAAAACGTCAAGCATGCGATTTCGGTGAAGGACAGCACTGTACAGTAAACTCAAAAATGGTCACTGAGGCCCTACAGTGTGAATCCTTAGATGATGTTTAATCTGGAAAACATTTGTTATTATGTCCTGAAACGAAAAATCTGTTCCAGGTGTTTAATCTCGAAAATGCATTCGTTTTCATGTCTTGCCAAACAAGAGAAAATTAAAACGGAGGAACATGATTGATGTGTTGCATTGTTTCTGGCTGACAGAGACTCCTGGACTCTAAGTGGATTATGTTATGCCCTCCACATCATTCTTATCATATATGAATGTCTCCTGTGTGCAGACTGACCAGTGCATGGTTGCAGCACAAGCAGAAAGATCAGAAGTCCTATGTAAAATTTAATTATTCAAAGACATACGGCGCATTGATTTTGATCTTTCAAATCTGCAGGGCTTTAACTGGAATTCAGATAGCATGTGCATCACAAAATGGTTCTTTAATTAGAAACTTTATTGATCCCTTGGAGATCTACAGTTAGAAATTATGAGACAAGGCCATATGGAGGCATTTTTCATTTCAAATACATTTTCTACGTTTAAATGGGTGGTTTGAAATTGGAACCGAAGGTTTTTAAATGTAGATTAGGAATACAGATTGAGTTATAAGAATAGCTTGAATGTCTGTTCATGAATTACTCAATGTTTGGGTGTTTACTCACATATGACCCACAGTCTGCAAAAGCCAATTAAAACACAACTTCCCACGTACCTAACCACTAATTGTTCAACAGATGTTTGAGAAAGTAGAAGTAACAAGTTGTACTGGCTTTTCTGTTTTTGGGACTTTCGGTTTTTATGGTTTTCGATAACATGTCCTGGGAAAAGTGGAGTATCTTATTAATAACATTCTAATATTTTTGGTACAGCAAAGTGCTCCTAACTATGGTGTACACTGACTGTGACGGAGAACCTATGCACGTGTCATTATGTGCCAAGCCACCGTGGTACGCTCCTTGTCCCTTCCAATGGATCCCTGTGGAGGAGGGTGGAAAATGAAGACCAACGCCTGGTGCCAACTTTTTGCACTCTTTCTGGGTGCTTAATTGGCACAGCACATGCAGAGACAATGAGAATTGTATTGTCTGCATGGGACACGCCCATATGCAAATGAGGAAACATGGCACCTACACATTTCACATGCACGTCAATAAAGGCCTTCTGGGGGGGGGCGTGGCTTGCAGCCAAGCGTGATGGCCGCAACCTAGCAGAGCTCCGGGAAGCACAGAGAAATCCCCATGAAATCCGCTCATAAATCCGGATGAAATTAGACCCCAAAGACGCTATTCAAGCATCGGAGCACCCGGGGCCCCTCCGACCGCGGTTGGAGCCAGCGCAGCAACGTTTCAGCACACTGCGAGGAGGCGACGCGGAGCGGCCTGCGGCTGCGATTGAAGCAGGGGCCTCGCATGCGTCAGCGGCCCGCGACCGCGCCTGACTCGGCACGGCCCTTGCGTGGCAGCGGGAGGTAGGCAGCGCTGGACGAACCTCCGTGAATATACCCCAGCGCCCTCGCCACACCCGCCCGCTTGGCAACAGGGACGACCACACAGGACCTAAATGAAGTATAGAGGCTCCCGACAAGGCGGAGAGGCCTCTCTGCGCCCAAGGGTCATCGACCTACAGGCCCCAACAACCCCCGATGGAAGGCACCGGTAGCACCTGGGGGTGAGTGCCAGCAACACCCCACGCTCCGCCCGAGGCCCGCGATCTTGCCCCTGAAGCCTCCAGGCACCACGAACGCGGAGCGGCCTGCAGCAGCAAACACAGCAGGGGCCTCGCGTGAGACAACACCCCAGCAAAATAGCGCCCGCGCCTGAGGGACCGCGCGCGACGGCACGGGGCAAACTGCACCCTACAGCCTGCGGGGACGCAGCCTAGCACCTCAGCCCTGCCTGCCCTCCGGGGCACTGAAGGGACCGTGTGGCGCCCCCAAGAAGACCCGAGGCTGACAACAAGAGGGCAGGGCCGCTCAACACTCCAGCATCATCAACACGTGAGCAGACACAACACTCTGCCAGAGGCATTAAAGACGCATAGGGGGAGGCATTATCCCTGCCCAAAGAGCCCAGACTTCCACCCAACATACAGCTCCAGTAAGCCAAGGCCCGAGTGAGAGGGCCTGACGCGCACGTAGGCGCTGCGCGGCCCAGACACTCCAAGTTCCGCATAATCACGGGCCCACCACTGACTTCAACAATAGTGTGCGACACTAGAGACGCTCTGCAGCCAACCATATCCTGCGGTGCCCGCTCGGGGTCCCGGGTGGACTAGCTTTGGCCCCAACCAACGGCCAAAGGCCACCTCAACAACGTCGTGACGGATCCGGGACTAGTGGCCGCCACAATCTCCCTCACTGCGAGGCAGGAAACCCGACAGGCCGCAAGTGGCATTTAGCCACAAGGCAGGCGGCGGTGAGTACTGCCCAGCACCTGACCAATTGATGGGGCCATCCCGGAGAACGGACCCAATGGGGGGCCAGGGCCAACGCACGACCCATCAAGTCAAGTTGGACAAATACGCGTACTCCAAAGACACCTCGGACACAGCCGCCCATCAGGCCCCCACAGAATCCAACTCAACGCCTGAGGGCCAACATGAAGTCACACTACACGACATAATGTCCGCCCTAACAAACGTCCAAACAACAGTGGGATCGATCTCTGCGGATGTTTCGTTCCTCCGTGCAGACTTTCAAAAAATGGCTTCCAGAGTAACCGACGTCGAAAATACAACGGCGTCCCTCACGAAAGACACCGCCACCCTACAACGGAAGGTCCAACAATTAGAAGCTCAAAACCGGCTAATGGCATCCAAGCTGGATGACCAAGAAGGCAGGTCTAGACGCAACAATGTGAGTATTACAGGAGTTCCGGAATCCAAAGGAGTGCCAGCTATGGACCTATACATAGAGTAGCTCATCAAGACCCAGCTTCAACCGAGGGGGCTTTCCAGTTTTTTCTCGGTGGAAAGGGCCCACAGAGTGCCAGGCGGTAAACCTAAACCTGGAGCCCCCCCCCCCCCAGACCAATCCTGGCTAGGATCTTTAACTTCAGGGATCGCGACGCCATCCTCCAAACAGCAAGAGTGGCTCCGCCATTACGCATAGAAAACTCAGTGATCTCATTCTTCCGGGATTACACGGCGGCGGTCACCAAAGAAGCTTCCTCGAGGTCAAAAAGGAACTTAGATGCAGGGAACTCACCTACTCAATGCTGTTTCCAGCGAGGCTCCGAGTAGTGGCGGATGGGAAGTCCTGGTTTTTTGACGCACCCGAAGACGCCCACGACTGGCTGGAAGGCTGGCGCCAGGTAAATGGGTCGAGGAGAGACGGTAGACAACAACAGCGTCGCCCGCCCGATGAAACATCGCACGGCCAGAGACAAGTAGGTGGTGACGAAGACCAACCACAGACAGCCACGGAGAAATGAAAGCTGAGGTTGACAGGCACCTACTTCGCAAAAACGACACAAAGAACGCCCAAAAAGCCTACCACTGAGATGCAGAACTAAAGCAAGGATCGCCCCAAATGGCTTGACCGGTCGGCGCTGGCCCACCTGGGTCACGACTAATGAACTTTACACTTGCTTCCCGATGCCATAATTACTGTAACGTACTGAACTTTCCAAAGTCTTTGAGCAAGGGGATGTTCAAAGTGCTCCGGATGTCTTCTCCCCCCACACGCAAGTACTCTTAATGGGACTAAAGCACTCTGCACAGTTGAGGTGGCGGGTAGTTGGAAATCCGTCTAGCAGGGAGGCAGGGAGGGGGGTTGAGAGGGGGTTTGTTTATGTTAATGTTCAAGTTTGCAACTTTTATTTCATTTATGTTTAACCGTCAAATGCTGATGCAATACATTTCAAGGTTAGCACGCAAGGATCCCAATAACTCACACACACAGCTCCAATGCCCAACAATCGCTCCAATGTCCCAGGGAACGTAGTTCCTGACCCTGCGCACTCGCGGCCAGAGTGCACACATGAGCCGAGCCCCCCTCTTACTTTTATATCCTGGAATGTAAATGGCTTATGTGACAAGATAAAGAGAGGGCTGATATTGCAACATCTCAAGAGGCATGCTCCCTCAGTGGTCTTCTTACAGGAAACACATCTGGTGGGGACGGCCACCAAAGCTCTGGATAGATGGGGTTTCAAGATGATGGCACACTCCGAATTCACATCGGGATCCAGAGGGGTGGGAATACTGGTTCGAAAGAGTTGCCCGCTGGTAGTACAGGGAACTCAGACAGATGATCAAGGACGCTTTGCAGCGCTTTCCTGTCAGTGGGAAGGTCGAGCTTACAACCTAGTCTCAGTCTATATTCCCCCTGCACTTCACAATCTAGCCTTCCCAGCCCTTGGCAAATTCCTGCTTTCACTCCCCCAAGGGGAACTGATCATGGGGGGCGACTTTAACGCCGCAATAGACGCTGCCTGGGATAGACTTCCACCGAGAGACCAAGGGACTTCTTCCACACACCTACGAGAATTCATGGACGCGCTGGGGCTGGTGGACGTTTGGCGCACACGCCACCCCACGATGCGACAGTACACATATCACTCAGGAGCCCATCACAGCATGTCCAACGAGCCTAGAAAAAGTCCTGGAGATCACACACCTCCCCAGAGGAATATCCGATCATTCCCCTATATCAGCAACATACACATCACACCACACTGGGAGGAGTCGCACATACCCTATATACCCAGGATACCTGAAGGTCCCACCCATAGGGAAAGGCCTACACAAAACCTCGAGGCACTACTTTCAAGAAAACACACACTCCGTAACCTCTCCCGTTACTCTATGGGAGGCGTATAAGCAGTCCTGCGCGGACAGGCCATTTCATTAATCACCTCCCACATACGGGACAAGGCCCATCAGGTACGGGAGCTCGAAAGGGCGGTGAGCCTGGCAGAAGACGAACACTCAGGGGACCCAACCGACGAAACGACTCACAAACTAGCCCTCGCTAAACAAGCCTACAGGGACCACACGTGGGAAGACGCTATGGCCAGAGCTACGAAAACGCAACACACTATTTATGAAGTGGGAGACAAAGCCGGCAAGCTCCTTGCCTGGCTAGATAAAAAAGAGCGTGCCAGTCGCTGGGTGGCACGATTACACTTGGCTATTGGGGAGGACATAACAGACCTGCAGGACATAGTCGCAGCCTTTGCACAATACTACGAGACAATTTATACACCCACCACACAAGCAACCGTAGAAGAGAATCTGGCCTTTCTTAAAGACATACGTCTACCCACGCTAGCAACCCAAGAGGTGCAAACATTGGAAGCACATCTCACAGCTGATGAAATTACGGCTGCGATTAGAGGGCTCCAACCGGGCAAAGCATTGGGTCCAAATGGTATTCCCGTAGAGCTCTACAAAAAGGAAGCAGATACGCTGGTGCCATATTTGTTGAAGATGTACGAGGCCAGCCTAGAAAAGGGAATACTCCCTAGAGACCAGAGGATAGCGACTCTTGTGACGATCCCAAAACCGGGTAAACCCCCACAGGAATGCACCTCCTACCGTCCAATTTCGCTCCTCAATGTAGAAGCGAAAATATTAGCGAAAGCACTGGCGACCAGGCTCCAACCACATCTCACGTCCCTTATACACCCCGACCAATCCGGTTTCATGCCAGGCCGAAACACGGCGATGAACTTGAGACGGCTTCACGTCGTAATGGCCCGCATGTCGACTATCCAAGAAGAGGCGGTCATTCTATCATTGGACGCCAGTATGGCCTTTGATCGGGTGGAATGGCCCTTTTTATTTGCAGTGCTACAACATTTTGGTTTTGGCCCCAAATTTCGTGCCTGGGTTCAGCTCCTATATACACAACCCATGGCACACGTAGTGGTTAATGGGCGAGTGTCCGATGACTTCCCCCTGGGGCGCGGGACCAGACAGGGCTGTCCCCTGTCCCCACTCTTGTTTGCTCTGGTACTTGAGCCGCTCGCAGCATGGATAAGAGGGGACCCAGTGATACGGGGACTGCGATGGACGGAGGGGTGGGAGGACCGCATTTCCCTCTATGCTGATGACATCTTGTTATACATGACTTCCCCTAGACGATCAATCAATCGCTTATTAGACATCTGTGCGTCCTACGGCAGGTTTTCTGGGTACACAATTAACTGGGCGAAGTCGGTCATATTCGTTCTTCATGGTCCCCCCCCCTCGCTTGCCCAGGGGTGTAACGATACAACTCGAGAAAGATGGGTTCAAATACCTGGGCATTCACATCACATCAGATTGTACTCAATTCTACGGGTGTAACCTTATGCCCCCTCTCCGGAGACTCAAAAACGATGTGAAACATTGGCACTCGCTGCCACTGACACTTTTGGGCCGAGCGGCCCTATTCAAAATGATGGCTCTTCCCAGGTTTCTATACGCTCTACAAAACACGCCAACCCCAGTCCCCAACTCCTATTTCAAATCCATCGAGGCAGAGGTGGGCCTCCTCTTCTGGGACGGAAAGCCCCCCCGCATAGCAATGTCGAAACTCACAAGGAGCTGGTACGATGGCGGAATTGCCCTGCCCAATGTGCAACTTTACTATTGGGCCTCTCAACTTATAGTGGTTAACCAATGGCTCCACGCACCACAGGGGGAACCGGCCCTGCGACTCGATAGGCACACCCTTCGTACAGACGGACTCCTGGGCTCACTATACAACAGGCCCGAAAACGCACGCTGATCGGCCCCACTGCACATACAGTACACACTAGTTCACGGCACAGCGAGCGCTCGGCTGGGAGGGAGTACTCACCCAACATACACCGCTTTGGGACACCCCAAGATTGGGTATGCTTCGCAACAGTAAAGGTTTCACTCAATGGGATCTTATTGGCATCTCTAGGGTTGGTGACCTGTGGAAGAAGTGGGAGATAGTGACATTTGCCCAGTTACGAGCAACATACCAGATGGCTGACTCGGAGCAATTCCGATACTTGCAAATCAAACACGCACTTACCAAAGCCATACCCCGGGGTACCGACCTCCCCGAGTCATCACCACTCGAAGACCGTCTCCTGACGGACTACCTCACAAAAAAAGCAATCTCTCTTACATACCGCGAACTGATACATAATCAGAAAGATCCCACACACACCCTGAGAGAGAAATGGCAGGCAGAGCTTGGAGACATGGACGACCAGGACTGGCAGGAGGCATTGGCGTCCCCGCGGGAGGTGGCAATTCCATCCCGACTACAATTAGTGCAATTGAAAATACTGCACAGAACATACTACACTAGGACGACACTTCACAAGATCGGACGGACTGAAACACCTTTATATTTACGGGGTGTGGGCTGGCAGGCACTTTTTACCACACGTTGTGGGTCTGTCCCAACATAGCACAATACTGGGAGGCAATCATGGCCACGATCACCCGCAGAGGTTGTCCCCGAAAGTGGGTGCGGGTGTGGGGTAAATGGAACTCATACCGAGGCAATATATGCGCCCCCCCCACCTGAGGAATCCGACCCAGATCTAAGTGACTAACTCACACGAACTGTCACAGAGCCATATGAACAGCCTAGGATCAGCAATTAAGAAGAATGTGTCTGGGACGTTGGAGGGCGAAGCGCACCTGAACCCTGTTTCATCCGATGAGCTACCTTGTACAATGTATACCAGGAGATTTACAAATGTAGTATGTTATCAGCAATGTTGTAAGCAATATATCAATAAAAATTTTACAAAAAAATAAATAAAGGCCTTCTGCAAAATGGAAATGCTACTGAAACACAATAGGTAGCATAACCTACCACCTACCCTTTTAGCACATTTTCAATAATTCAGCTCCTACCTTGAAAGTAATTTGTTGTGAGGAAATATGAAAAACAGCAAAATTCTGAAAGCAAATAGGTAGTTGAATCAGACATATTAACTGTTATAGCTTAGAATGATGTATGACAGTGTATCGAGGTTAGTAATATCAACCTACAATAACATTGCATCCACTATATCGACCTAACCATTAAAATGCAGAGTTATTTCAATGCAATGAATGTGAGATTATTGCCATGCAATATAATTCATGCAACATAGTGGAGGTATATCACTTAGAGGAACTGGGAACAGGGTTTCAAGTGGACATTTTCCAGAGTTTAACAGAGTAAAAGTACGGAAAGGAGAGCATATGTGGGGAGCTGTTAAAATTAAGATTTACTTGTATAATGTGCTGTAGGACTGGAGGGAAGGGTATGTTTTGTTATGAGTATTCTTAAAAGACACTATCACCTGTGAGATATCCTAGCGCTGAGCAGGTGTGTGTGCCTGGCCCTGCCTCAGGTAGGTTGGTTAATTGACAAGCCAGGTCTTCAGCTTCTTGTGGAATTCAAGAAGACAAGAGGCTCTGATGTGGTCATTGATGTGTGATGTAGTTATTCCATGCTTCAGGAGTGATGTACGAGAACGCCCATCATGCTGATCTTGTTCTGTGTATGCATGGGATGTGTGCAAGTATGAGTCATGAGTGGCAGAGGTGTCCAGGCGGTTGGTGGAAGTAGAATTGACTGTTCAGGTAAATAAGGACTACGTTATGTAGTGCCTTGAATGTGTGCAGGAGGAGTTTGAAATGAGGGCATTCCTGTATCAGAAGCCAGTGGAGCTCCCTGAGGTGTGGTGCGATGTGAGTTCTCTGTGAGAGATTGAGGATGAGTCTAGTTTAGTTGCTGAGTTCTGGATCGTTTGTAGTTTTTTTGTGAATAGCTTGGAGATCCCAGCGTAGAGGGTGTTCCTATAGTCCAACTTGCTTGTGGCTAGGATGGTTTTTCTGGCTTGGGTGCTATTTGCACATCTTACTCAGCATCTTCAGGATGTGGAAGCAGAGAATGAAGGCTGCTGGGTCTCCTCTGTCAAGCTCATGTGGGTGTCGCCTGTGGTGGCGATGAGTGCTGTTTCTGTACTGGGGTTGGGCACGAATCCTGACTGCGTGGCGTCTATTTGCTGGTGGTTGCTGCTGTGGTCAGTGAGGCATCAGTTGATTAGTGTCTCTAAGGCCTTGGCCAGGTATGGTAGGAGGGAGATAGGTCTGTAGTTGGAGAGTGTGGCTGGGTCAGAGGGGCTTGATGGTGGCATGTTTTCAGGTGTCCAGGAATGAGTTGATGGAGGTGTTGAGGATGGGTGTTAGTGCTTTGCTGATCGGTGGATGCCCTTTGGTGAAGGAGTGGTCGGGGACAGATGCGGCCCCCAAGTGGATGGTCTTCATAGTAGCGGTGGTTTCTACGGTGGTGATGGTGGGCCATGACTTCAGGGTTCATTCTTCAGCTGTGATGGGAAGTTGAGTTGCAACATTGATTGGGTCCGGCAGAGGGTCGAAGTTGCCGTAGATGGAAGTGATTTTGTTACAGAAGAATTCTGAGAGCTTGTCGAAAAGGTCTTGCGAGGGGATGATGCTGCTGGAGGCAGAAGTAGGTGCGCTGAAATCTTTGATGATGGCTAAGATTTCCTTGCTGCTGTTTGTGCCAGTGTCAATGTGGTCTGCAAGAGCTGTGTGCTTTTTGTTCCTTACCTGCTGGTGGTAGCATCTTAGGGCGGAATTGAAGATGTCTTTATCTGTGGTGTCTTGACTTGTTCTCCATTTGTGTTCCAGTTGCAGTGGCATTTTATCAGCCTGAGTTCCTCTGTGTATCAGTGCTGGCCTGTGGTTGGGCTCTTACCGTTGGGTTGCGCTTGAGGGGAGCCAGGGTGTCTGTGCATGCAGTGATCCAGCTGTAGAGATTCTCAATACCTTCTGAAAAGTTGCTGGTGTGCTTGTGCCAGTGCAATGAAAGGGCACAATCCCAGTTTTCTTCTGTTATGATTTTCTAGCGGGTGGGTTGATGTTGGTAGGCCTGTGGTGTTGTGGGATGGGAAACTGACACTGGCGTGGTCTATCCAGGTCATAGTTGCTGACTTGCTGACTGGGATGTTGCTGATTGAGGATAAAATCGGGTCCAATAAGGGTTCAGTGGTGTGGGTGAGTTTGGTAACGTGCTGGGAGGTGAATGTTTTCTAGAAGGGCTGTAGATTTTGGGTCAGTGTAGTCTTCTAGATGAAAGTTAAAATCTCAGAGGAGAATGAAGGTGCTGGCATTGATGATAAGGGGTGAGACGAAGTCTGTGATGTCGCTGGCAAAATTAGTGTGGGATCTTGGTGGTCTGTATATAAGGGTTACGCCTAGAGAGATGTTGGATGTGATGTTTATCTTGAACGTGAGGTATTCCATGTAGCTGTTGAGGTGGTCTGTATAGGTGGTGCAGCTGATGGTATCTTTGACTGTGATGGTGACTCCACCTCCGGGCCTGCGTAAACAGTCTTGCCTGGTGATCTTGTAGCCAGTGGGTATGGCTGTAGCAATGTCCAGTGCAGAGTTGAGTTTACCCATGTTTCTGTGAGAAAAAGCAGATCTGGAGCGAGTGCCACAGGCCCCATACTTCTGTGCCATGTTTTATAAGAGATCAGGTGTTAAGGAGCATGCATGCAAGTAGGCATGTTGCATGCATGATGATTCATTTGTGTAAGCATGATCAGATGGCTCAGTTGTGTGAGTGAGTGGGGTGCTGGGTGCTATTGATGTGAGAGTGGTGAGTGTAGGGTGTGGGAGAGTGCATGACAACTTGCAGGAGGCGCATGTGAATGCTCCCTCTGCATTGTGTGTTGTGATGTGGCAGCAGTGTGGTGAGCAGCACCCGGGGTTGAAAGCATGCAGGTGTGCAGCATGGTAGTGGTGGGTAGGGGAGGACCAGAGTTCCTGACTCCGAGCGTGGTCCAGGCACGGACGGATGCAGACTGGCTCACCATTGGTGCATCTGACTATTAAGTACGGCTAGGGTGGAGGGAGGAGTACAAGGGACAGTCGGCTATGTGCAGATGGATGATGGGAAATGCATGCTTCTTGCTTGGCTTCTTCTTTTAAAGACAGTGAGGCAGGAATCCAGTGACGTCACTTCCTGTTCAGACGGCTGATGAGAAATGCAGTGATGTCACATCCTGTGCAGATGGGTGATGGGAAATTAATTCCTCTTGTTTGACTACTTCTATTCAGAACAGTTTTTTTTGGAACCAGTGATGTTTCTTCCTGAGTAGGTGAATGATGGGAAATGAAGTCCTCTTGCTTGGCTTCTTCTTTTAAAGAAGGTTCTGGAGGTAAACTTGTGATGTAATGATGAATAATGCTAGTGTATACAGTGTACTCTATACAATATTAAATGTGCACCATCCTACTGTCTATAGTGTTGTGCTTTGGAGGATCAGCTATGTGTCTAAGGCTTACCAGTGCCCACTGTTTTGCATATATGTACATGTCACTTCTTTAGCATTTCCAAATGCTGCCACTTTGGCTCATCCCTCCACTTTAGGATGAATCCACAGGGCTCAGGCCTACAGCACTGTGGTATCACCACATATTTTAATGTTTTCTGATGTCAAGCTCTTTGTAAGGCCTGTCCTGATACTATATTCATAACACTTTAAAATATATTGATTTTGATGTTATATTAGGTCCTTTTTGAGATACACAGAAACACATATATTTGCAAAATTGAGTACACAGCCAGACCCATAGAGGAATTTGTGCCTAAAATTGAAGTAAACACAATCTTGTCAAAGTTAACACTTTTGCTGCTGTTTTTATGTGAGAATCAAGATTTAGTTTTGATTCTACAATCTTTCCTTGGGACATTGATAAAGCAATGATTGTGGGTGCAATCCCCACCCAAATTGCAATGTAGTTAACAGTTTTGTTTTTGAAACAGAATGAGAAATTCTGTTTTCGGGGAGTTGAGCCATAGTTTTATATTTGCCATGCAGGTGTGCATTTCTGCTATGCAGGTCTTTAGGGCTAAAGGTTATACATGCAATTCATTGTTAGGTATAGCTGGTGTAATTTTTATGTTGATTAAGGGAGACTCCTCTTTTCAATAGGAGGTAGCCTTGTGATTCAATGTAAAGGTTAAAAGAATGGTGTCCAATAAGGAGTATTGAGGCAAAACAAAGAGTGAGGGGTGAGATTTGATGTTGAGTTGTTAATTTTGACTTGATGTTATAGGTGCGTGAGCTAAGGACTGAACCAATTCAGAACAACGTCTTCAAAACCCATGTGTTCTGATCGCAGGGTGAGAAATAGGTCATGATCAGTCATAGAAAATGCTGAGGATTGTAACACCAGTAGGCATGTTTTCCATTTATCAATGTGTTGGAGGGCATTATCAAAGATCATGATGAGGCTTGTTTCAGTGCTGTGTACAGCTCAAAAGCGGAATTGAAAAAGTCCTTGGAGTTGGTTGTTATTGATATGCTCATTAAATTGATATGCCATGAATTTTTCAAGTTATGGGAGACTTGTGATTGGTCTGAAGTTGTCTTTTGGCTGGTGTTGACATCTGTCTTCTTTAGTATAGTTCAGACATGGCTGATTTTGAAAGTGTCTGGTACAGCACCACTCTGGAATAGGACCACAATAGAAATTAGTCAAAGATATTTGAAGGGACATAGGTGTTTCTTGATCATGCATTGAGGGATGGGATTATTGGAGTTTTGAGTTTGCCTTTTCTTGGTAATATTTTTAATACTGCTTTGTGCAGGTAGATCAAAAATGCACTATTTATAGAAAATGTTTCTGGGAGTGAACCTATCATCGGTGTAGCGGTAGGAGTTGATCTTTTTCTGACTGACTTGATAGCTTAATAGGATAGTTTCTGGACAAATTGTAATTGTTTTTTTAGGGGAACGGACTTTAGCTTGCAATACCCATTTTTTTATCAGTGTGTTTAGTGGTTTTGGAGTTGTGTGAGGGTGTCCTCAGATAGATGCTTCCTTCATTTACACTTCAATCTTTTCAAAGTTTGCCCTCGTGTCTTTACTTGGTAGGAGTACCAGTGGGAAATTATTCTCACTCCTTTAGGTGGGTGGAGCAACGATGTGTTGAAAGTTCGATGTGATCCGTCAAGTGGGGGCCAAGAAAAAAGGGGAGCCCCAAAACGCACTTTCCCCATGTTATATCTATGGGGATTTTTCATTTTTTGAACATGACTACAGCCCGAACAGCTGAACGTAATTACACCAAATTTGGCAGAAAGTTAGATGTTGGTCCAGAAAGCATGCTTTTTTGTGATTTGGTGTAAATCCGTTAAGTAGTTTTAGAGATATTTAAGTTTAAAAAATATAGATATCAGGGAGCCCAAAATCCTACTGAAATTTGATTGGCTGCCCACATGTCAACTAGGAAGTGTTGGCAGTCATCTTGGGACTTGGCTTGAAGCCAAGCCCCACAACAAATGTAAAAAAAGAAAAAGGGGGTAGGGTAGAAATACCGTTATCCCCTAGGCCCCTTGGGGGAGGTCCCACAGGTACCCCGCAGGACCAAAAAATAGTATTTAAAAAAAACAATTTAGTGGGATCCGTGCTTCATTTTTAATCGCCCCCCGGGTGGGCCAGGTCCCGGGGCCATTGTAATAAAGGAGGGGTGGCTCATGGCCCACCCCTCTTTTGGTTACTATCAAAGAGAACTCTTGTGAGACCTATATTTCTCTATAAGCGGCCTCCTAAGGGCTCACATGCAAGACAGATCCCCAGCATAGATCTCAACCACAGCGAATTATTCAAAAAGACATTTTATTTATATTTTTATACATAAGAATGTTTTCTTTTTTTAAATTTTTTAAAAATTATTTTCTATAATTTATTTGTTCATATCAGTTCATTATTGGCAACATTGTACATATAATCCACAATTCACAATGAACAACAGGTAACATTGCATGAATACAAAATCACCAATTTCTTTGTAAGCATTTTATCCTATAATGAAAGGCAACTTAACATACAAAAGTCAAACAATTGCATGGAAACTCCTTTTATTTTGTAGACGACATACACTCTTTCATAGTTATGTGGTTTGATTTAATCTGAGAGCTTTCCACTGGTGTGTTGTCTTTAAGGGGTTTCCCATATGAACAGTCACGGTCAAGGCACGTTTCGGTGGAGAGGCTTTACAACCACCTTTATAAGGACCATATTGGTTAGAAAATAAATCTCAAATGTAGATGGGGGATATCTTATATATAAGAAAGATCCTTCATCTTCCCCATTATCATTCAAAGGCTTATCAGAGCCAGGCAAGGCATCAAATGTTGGAGTACAAGGACTCTTTCTTAAAGTCTGAGAGACACTGTACTGTTCCGTTCATATTTATGATGTGCAGAGAGTCAGTCGTCCGTCTGATACTCTGTGGTGTCCCACTATCGGTCTGGATGTAATGGCATGTTTTCAAAGAAGGCCAAATATGCTTACTGTACATGTTTTCTCGTAATCTTATGACACGCTCTTCAGTCGCGTGCAGCACGTCTCCCCGTCTGGCTCCGATAGGTCAAGTGAGCCCAAAATCCTACTGAAATTTGATTGGCTGCCCACACTTCAACTAGGAAGTGTTGGCAGTCATCTTGGGACTTGGCTTGAAGCCAAGCCCCACAACAAATGTAAAAAAATAAAAATGGGGCAGGGTAGAAATACCCTTATCCCCTAGGCCCCTTGGGGGAGGTCCCACAGGTACTCCGCAGGGCCAAAAAAAAGCATTTAAAAATAACAATTTGGTGGGATCCGTGCTTCATTTCTAATCGGCCCCCGGGTGGGCCAGGTCCCGGGGGCATTGTAATAAAGGAGGGGTGGTTCATGGTCCACCCCTCTTTTGGCTCATTGATGTCCCGGGTGCCACCCCCTCCCCGGGGCTGCATGAACAAAAAATGTGGGGGAGGCCAATATGGCCTCCCCGCTGCCCTGGAGACCACCACCTCCCTAAGGCTTATTTATTTAACAATGGGGGGCCTCTTGGACCCACCCTGCCTCGGGGACTGCCACCTCCCCGGGGCTTTAAGTTTAAAGAATGCCGGTGCAAGCGCGGACCCCCCCACAGCACCAGGGGCTGCCACCTCCCAGCCCCAGAGACCGCCACCTCCCGGGGCTTTTCTAAAATGTAATCCCCGGTGAAAAATTGAAGAATGGAGGGGGATGCACAGCCCCCCTCCAGGAGCCCTAGATGGCCCTAGGGACTGCCACCCCCCAGGGCCGACTCCTGCTATCTCCCAGGGGTGCCCTCCCCTGGGACATAGCTGTTTGCTATGGCTTGGCGGGAGATTTACCGCACCTGCCAAACTATTGCAAACTGTGCTCCACTTTGAGCAAACGAGAGCATTTTGCTCCTACTTGCTCAAAGCGGAGCAGAATTGCTTTGACACAGAGGGAGCTGCATGTTGGCCGCTACCTCTGTGCCAAAGCAATGCCGGTTCCCGCAGGAGGTGGGGAGCCGGCAGAAACCGCGGGGGCCTTCAGGCTCCCCCTGTGGTACCAGCTGAGAGTGGATGACCTGGACGCACCCACTTTCAATGGCCAGGCCCGGGGGATGGGGTCGCAGCGGCACAATTTGGCAAAGGGAGGGGGACCGCGCATGCCCTCTCCCCCATCTGTACATGGCCGGCCCTCGGGTGATGGGGTCAGTGGGGCAAAATTTGCCCAGAGAAGGAGGGCCACACGGGCCCCCTTCCAGAGTAAATATATATATATTTTTTAAAAGGCTGAACGACAAGTCGGCGGAGGCCGTGCCCCCTTTAATGTAATGCTCCCCAAATGCACCTCTTGGCGCACTGCCATTAGGGGATGATGTCCCCTCAGGTCCATAGGGTCCTTGGGGCCAACAAGCCCTCCTGTTACCTCCAGTAAGTCCCACACAGTGGGATTGCAGAGAGGTTTCCTGAGGCCATGCCCCCTTTCTTCACTACTCTGCAAACGCACCTCCTGGCACACTACTGGTTGGGGGATGAAATCCCCTTGTGTGCTAAGGGTTCTTGGGGGCCCTCCTGCTACCTCCAGTAAGTCCCACACAGCCTGATTGCTGAGAGGACTTTGGAGGCCACACCCCTGTTCGCAACCACTCTGTAAACGTGCCTCCTGGCACATTGCTGGTTGGGGGATGAAGTCCCCTCAGGTCCAGAGGGTCTTTGGGGGCCAACAAGCCCTCCCGTCACCTACAGTAAGTTCCACACAGTGGGATTGCTGAGACGTCTTTGAAGGACCCGCCACTTTCACTGCCACTCTGCAAACGTGCCTCCTGGTGCACTGCTTGTTGGAGGATGAAGTCCCCTTGAATGCTGAGGGTCCCTGGGGGCAAACTACCCCTCCTGTTACCTCCAGTAAGTTCCACAGAACATGATTGGTGTAAGGACTTCGGATGCCATGCCTGTGAACCGAGTCACAGAAAAACATGTAAAAAAAAGAAAAGGGGGCAGGGTAGAAACATCCTGAGCCCCTAGGCCTTTTTATGGAGGTCCTACAGGGACCCTGCAAGGCCAACATTTTCAGCGGGAGTCATGCTGGATCCACGAATCTCACCAAATTTCTCTTTTTTTAAACAAAGCATGGGCTCCCCCGCTTCGTTATTAATTGGCCCCAGGGTGGGCCAGGTCCCATGGGCATTGTATGAATAAAGGATGGGGGCACAAGAGCCCCCCCTTCTGGGGCTTATTATGCCCCGGGGACCACCACCTCCCCAGGGCTTATTGAAATAAGTAATGTGGGAGTTGCCTATTTGGAAACTCCACAGCTTAGGGGACTGCCACCTCTCTGGGGCAAATTAAAACATTAATGCGGGCTGCATTCCTTCCTGCAGCCCCGAGGACTCCCTGGGGCTAAAGTGATATTAGTGCGAGGGCCCATGGAGCACGCCCGCAGCCCCAGGGACGCCACCTCTATGGGGCAACTCTTTAAATCAAATAAGGGAGGCACACGGCCCCTGCAGCCCCAGGGATAACCACCTCTCTGGGGCTGTGTAGTCCAATAGAGCCATACCTGGCCCTCGGGATCGCTACCCCCAGGAACAGCTCCTATGTCCTGGGGTGCCCACTCCTGGGACATTGCAGTTTACTATGGCTTAGCGGGAGCATACCACTCCCGCCAAGCCATAGCAAACTCTGTTCTACTTCTAGTAAGCGAGAGCATTAAAAATGCTCTCCCTTAATAGAAGCAGAGAAGAATTGCTTTTGGACAGAGGGAGCTGCATGTTCAGCAGCTCCCTCTGTCCAAAAGCAATGCCGGCTCCCGCAGGACATAGGGACCAGGCAGTGACCGTGGGGGCATTCAGGCTTCCCCTGCGGTCCCCAACAAAGTGTCTGAGTGTCCTCCTGGGTGGGACCAGGGCACCCGGACTAGAGGTGGGGCCCAAGGGGATGGGGTCCCCAGGGCCAGATATCAGCCCGGGAGGGGGGCCATGCGGCCTCCCTCACATTATTGTTTATTTATTTATTTAATTTTTTTTAAAAAGAGGCCTGGCCATGTGGGATTGGGTTTCCGGGGCTGAAATCGGCCTGGGAGGGGGGCCACATGGGATGCCTCTCCATTGACAAAAGGCCTGGCCCCGGGAGATGGGGACCAAGGGGGCCCAAAACAGCCCAGTGAAAAGGGTCCATGCGGCCCCCTTCCTAAAACATTTAAAAACATTTTTTTTAAATGGCCACGTTGCCGGAGGCCCCATTCCCTTTCCCTACCACTCTGCAACCACGCCTTCTGGTGAACTTCTGGTGGCAGGATGAAGTCCCCTTGGCTGCAGAGGTCTTTGGAGGCCATACCCCCTTTCTCCGCCACTCTGCAAACGTGCCTCTTGGTGCAATACTGGTTTGGGAATGAATTCAACTTTACTCCACAAAGGCTCAGGACTAAAGAGGACTTCTTCAGCCAACCAGTAGTACACCAGGAGGAAAGTTTGCAGAGTGGTGGAGAAAAGGGGCATGGCCTCCAACAACCTCTTAGCAATCCAGCTGTGTGGACTTATTGGGGGCAACAGGAGGGGTAGTTTGCACCCAAGGACCCTCAGGAGTAAACTGGACTTCATTCCCAAACCAGTAGTGCACCAGTAGTGCACCAGGAAGCACATTTGCAGACTGATGGAAAAAGGGGGCATGGCTTCCAAAGACCTCTCAGCAATCCCACTGTGTGGGACTTACTGGAGGTAACAGGAGGGGTAGTTGGCCCCCAAGGATGTTCTGGAGCCAAGGGGACTTCATCCCCCAGCCAGTGGTGCACCATGAGGCACGTTTGCAGAGTGGTGGAGAAAGGGGGCGTAGCCTCCGAAGACCTCTCAGCAATCCAGCTGTGTTGGCCTTCCTGGAGGCAACAGGAGGAGTTGTTGGCCACAAGGACATCCTTGTGGGCTAACTATTCCTCCTGTTACCTACAGTAAGTCCCAAACAGCATGATTGCTGAGAGGTCTTTGTAGCATTACCCCCTTTCTCTACCACTCTGAAAAGACACCTCTTGGTGTACTACTAGTTGGGGGATGAAGTCCCCTTAGCTGCTGAGGGTCTTCCTGGCGAACAACCCTTCCTGTTACCTCCAGTAAGTCCCACACAGCGGGATTGCTAAGAAGTCTTCAGAGGCCACCCCCCCTTTCTCCACCACTGTGGAAACGTGTCTTCTGGTGCACTACTGGTTAGGAAATTAATTCTTATACCAAAGGGAGTCACCGTTCCTGAGTGGAGATGGAGAGAAGGGAAGTAGGGGGTACTCTTGTCGTGTGCTACTCTGCTTGTGGGAGGCAGGGTGTCCTCATCTTGATCCCCTCACACACCCCGAAGGATGTCATGCTTCATTATTGGGCTTTTGCTCCTCGTCGGGCCAGCGCTGCAATACCGATGAAGCCGTATGGGTGCGTGGGTGTAAGTGGCAGTGAAGTCCTAGAAAGTGTATTAAAAATGGCTGGAGGGAGAGTGATTAATTTTTAATAAAGTGATCCCTCTGTCATTATTAAAACAAAGTGTATGGAGCTGCTTTAAGGGGTATTATGTTCCTTGGTAGCTGGGTGATTATATGTCCTTAGTGGGCATATGTTATGGTCAACATGTTTCGCGCTTCAGTGGTCTCAGGGGGAGATCCAGGGCGCTTCCTCAGGACCGAATAAGAAAGTTATATCTACAGTGGCCGAAAATTTCGGTGCCCCTGGATAAATGAAAGGAGTAGAGATTCTGAAACAACAAGAGTCAAAAAACAAAGATACAATTTGCCATTAGGGTATTAATACCAATGGAAGTTATGCTCAGGTCTGGGTTCTCCATTGGAGGGCCAGGTGCTTGTAGTTCGTAGCGTGATCATTGCTGTTAATGATCGCGGTATGTATACTTGAGCTAAAAGGTGCTGTGATCTTTCTAAAAATTGTTAAAAAGGAGGTTATAACTAGGTGACAGACAGACAGACGTATAAGATCAATGATTAGTGCTCAGAGAATGGTGTCAGGGTTGTTCTCTGTATCAGTATTTGTATTTTTTATTTGTGAACATACCCTGGTTTTATCGAGTAGGCGTGAATCGTATAAATAGAGCCAAAAATTCAAAAGTGAAAAGGTTCTATTATCCAGTAAGCTTGTGAACCTTTTAAATCTAGGTAAGTAATACCGTTAGGCCCTACCATTGATGGCAAACCTCGAGACGCTGTTTTTATGCGTAAGTACTTAGATAATATATCTCACCCCTTAGTATGTAGGGTAAGATCCCATGAGATCAGTGAGGGTCACTTGAGAGCTATAATGGGAAGGAAGAAAAAACAGAAAACCACATGTGTCATTTTTACAGGGCTTCCTAAGGCTCTAAGTTATAACTCACAGTTAGTTTTTAGAAATTGAAGGGAGAGGATGCCGCCATGTGCAGGAACTGTCCTGGACTGATCTTGCCTCTTAGTTACTCACGGTTCTCTTGGTGCATCTGGGCTGTGTCACCTGTGTGCCTCTCGCTGTCTCCGCCGGTGGGGACGTGAAAATGATGTCTCCTTTTATAGGAGTGGCCTGCTTCCGGGTGGGGCGTTAATTGTTTAATCACTGCATTGATTGGCAAGTTTTGGTTGTTACTATGGGTGCCATTTTGGAGTGGTGTTTTCTATGATAAGTTCATATGGGAAGGTTTTGGTTGTTACTATGGGTGCCATCTTGGAGTGGTATCTACTATGACATGCTCGTATGAGGAAGTTTTGGTTGTTACTATGGGTGCCATCTTGGAGTGATATCTTCTATGAAATGCTCATATGAGAGATATTCACGGGCTGTTGAATCTCTGTGTGCTGATAATTGTTATGTGTCGCTGGGGCGATGCATGTCTTGTGAATGAAGTTATATATCTAATGTATTGGTGCGGCGCGCAATAGGCAGAATCTCGGTCGCCATCTTGTAGTGGGTTCTTGTGATAGATGTGATAAATGAAGTATCCCTAGTGGACTGATGAATCACAATAAGGGGTCACCGTATTTGTTGTTGTTATTTGCGGTGCACTAGTGTCCTCTTTGTCAGTTTTTATAGTTGGTGTATCATTTTGCGGTGGGTGGTGCATCTCGGAGGTCTGCTGACATAGTCTTCACTATAGTGTTTATGAATGTCACACTGGTGAGATCGATGTCAAGGGTTGAATTCCTATAGTACCTCAATCCAAGGAATTTCATCGTTAAGACCCTGGGTGTTCGTTTGGAGGTGATGCACCCATCTTTGCTCTTTTTGGAAGAGGGTTTTTGTTGTCCAGAGAGGATTGGACTCAATGATGGTCCAATTGACTTGGTCTGGTGTATGTCCCTTTTCGATGTAATGCCTGCTCTTTTTGGTGGTGTTCCTACCGCACCGGATGTTGCTCCTGTGCTCATTCACCCTTGTTTTTACAACTCTAGAGGTCATCCCTATGTATAGTAGGTTGCAAGGACATTTCACCATGTAGACGCAATTTTTTGTGTTGCAATTGGTGTGTCTCTTTTGTGTCCACTCTTGGTTCTTTAATTGGAGCGTTTTGGTGTGTGCTGTGAGTGGGCAGACATTGCAAGTCCCGCATGGGCAGTGTCTAACCCTGGGCAAAGCACTACGCTACGCTCGCGTAGTTTGTGAAGTTTGCGCTACTTCGCTCAACGCGAATTGCACGTAGCACAGTGCAAACACGCGTAGCGTAGTGCAGCGGTCATTTTTTGCTTGCTCGCGGTCCTCAACGTCAAGTTGGCGACCGCGAGCAAGCAAAATGACATCCCGGCGAGACTTTTTCCTCGTTCGCGATCAGCAACATCAAGTTGCCGATCGCGAGCGTGGAAAATAAACCCCCCGGCGAGATTCTCAACGCGGGGAGGTCAGGTTTCTCATTGCGAGTGGTCACGTATGCTCGCGACCGCTCGCGATGAGAAACTACCAGTCCGCGTTGAGAAAGCTGCCACTCGAGTAAAAATCTACTCGAGCGGCAGTAAAAGACAGCTCGCACTGTGCAAGATGCCGTTTTCAATGATTGCACAGTGCGGACAAGCATCCGGCACTGTGCAATCATTGCGAACAGTGCACTACGCAGTTCGCGTAGTGCTACGCGTAGCTCGCGTAGTGCGAACTGCACTTTGCGTAGCTTCGCGTAGCGCTACTTCGCGAACTACGCCCAGGCTTAGTAGTGTCCCTTGAGCGTCGGCAGGTCCCATAATGTCCTCTGGCTGTCCCCTTGTTTTTTCTGTGGTCTTGTGTGGACAACGATGTCTTTTATGTTGTGTGTACGTCTGAATGCGAATCTTGGGTGTTGTAGTTGCATTTCGCCTGTGTTCAAGATGTTCCAATGTTTTAATAGGACCTTTTTGACTTGATTGGATTGAGGTGTGTAAGTTGTGACACATGTAATTGTTTCTTCTTTTCGCTTTTCTTGTGTTTCCAGAAGCGCTCCTCGATGGTTGTTCCGTGCGCGATTCTTGGCAGACTTTATCATTTTTTGTGGGTAGTTTCTTTTTTCCAGATTTTTGCTAAGTTCTGCTGCCTGTATTTCATAATCCTGGGTAGTGCTGCAATTTCTCCTCAGCCTGAGGAATTGGCCGAAGGGGAGATTTTGTCTCAAGGCTTTGGTATGGTGGTTGTTGTAGTGCAATAAGCTGTTGCGATCTGTGGGCTTCCTATATGTTGTGGTCGACAGTTTTCCATCTTTGAAGAGAATTAGTAAGTCCAGGAATGGTATTTCTTCACTTGAGGTTGATAGTGTGAATTTGAGGAAGGGGTCCTGTTGGTTGATCCAGGAGTGGAATTCTTTACATCAATCCTCTGTCCCCGTCCATAGCATAAGTACATTGTCTATGTACCATTTCCACTCTTTTATTTCCGATTTGAAAGGATTAGTTTCTGGTAGGATATGTTGGGCCTCAAAATTGGCCATGTATAGACATGCTAGGCTTGGCGCAAATGTACTGCCCATACAAGTTCCATGGATTTGTTGATAGTGTTGGTCGTGGAACTTGAAGAAGTTGTTCTTCATGGCGAGTTCTGCGCATTCCAGGATGAAGTTAATGGGTTGTTGTGTGGGAGGATCACTGTTTCTCAGGGTTTCTTCAACTACTCTTAGTGTGGCTTCTTGTGGAATGTTTGTATATAGTGCCTCCACGTCGAGTGTTACTAGTAAAGTGATTTCCTCAGGTCCTCTGATGTTTTCGATGAGGTTGATGGTCTCCTTAGTGTCCTTGAGGTATGACGGTGTTGCTTGAACTAGTGGCTGTAGAAAATGATCACAGTATTGACTCAGTGGCTCGAGGATGGAGTTGATCCCTGACACTATTGGTCTGCCGGGTGGGGGCATGATGTTTTTGTGGATCTTTGGTAAGACGTAGAAATATGGCGTCGTTGGTTTAGTGTTCACTAGGTACTCCACTTCGTTCTTGGTGATCCAACCATTCGATAGTGCTTCCGTCACAGAGATGTTGATTCTTCTTGTGAGGGAATCCGTAGGGTCTGTGTCTATTTTGTGGTAGTATTTCGTGTCAGCTAGTTGTCTAAGACATTCATTATTATAGTCGTCTGTGTTAAGGATGACAATAGCTCCGCCTTTGTCTGCAGGTTTTATGGTGATTGCCGGATCGTCGTTGAGGTTTTGAAGGGCTTTCCTTTCTTTTGCAGGTAAGTTATCATAGGTTTTCTTGGGTTGTAGTTAGTTAATGTCTTGTAGGACTGCTTTTTCATAGGTCAGTATCTCACTGGCACTCATCGCTGCGGTGGGCGTGAATCTGGAGGGATTGCGTAGGCCTTTGTCTGTAGTAACCGTGTCCCTCCTACTGGTATCCTGTGTTTGAAAAAATGATTTCAAGCGTAGCTTTCGAAAGAACGCGCGTAGTTCACCAGTGAGTCTGAACGAGTCTTCTTTTGGTGTTGGGACAAAACCCAATCCTCTCTGTAGGACGGATTCTTCTGTTGTCGTCAGGGTCCTTGTAGATAGGTTCACCACTACTTTTTCTTCGTTTGACTCTGTGTCTTGCGTTGGTCCTCGTCCTCCGTCCACTGCACCTGTCTTTGGTCGATTTTTCACCTGCCTCTTCCTCTGACCCTGCCTCTGTTCCAAAAAGGAGGGTGTTGTTGTTGTTGTTGATAGAATGGGTGAGGCGGTTGTGGTCCATGGTAGCCCGGATACCATGGTGGTGGTGCTCCTGGATAGCCTGGCATTGGGAAGTTGAACATTTGGGGAGTTGGTAGTAGTCCCGGACCTCCTTGGAAATTCCTCCGACTTCCGTTACTGGAATTACTGCTAGATCTTTTTGATCTTGTTGAGGATGTTGATTCATCGTCGGATGAGGTGTCTTGGTTATTTGTCACATAATCTTCCTTAGTGTAAGGGTATACTTTTTCCCTCTCAAAATTTTTAATATCTTTTTGCAATTTGGTGATTTATCCGGGGGCACTGAAATTTTCGGGCCACTGTAGATATAACTTTCTTATTCGGTCCTGACGAAGCGCCCTGGATCTCCCCCTGAGACCACTGAAGCACGAAACATGTTGACCATAACATATGCCCACTAGGGACATATAATCACCCAGCTACCAAGGGACATATTACCCATTAAAGCAGCTCCATACACTTTGTTTTAATAATGACAGAGGGATCACTTTATTAAAAATTAATCACTCTCCCTCCAGCCATTTTTTAATATACTTTGTAGGACTTCACTGCCACTTACACCCACGCACCCATACGGCTTCATCAAAAGATCTCCGAAAAAGAGACCCTTCGGGGGACCCGTAGGGCATTGAAGCGCCGGAACGACGAGGAGCAAAAGCCCAATGATGAAGCATGACATCCTTCGGGGTGTGTGAGGGCATCAAGATGACGACACCCTGCCTCCCACAAGCAGAGTAGCACACAACAAGAGTACCCCCTACTTCCCTTTTCTCCATCTCCACTCAGGAACGGTGACTCCCTTTGGTATAAGTTTAATTTTGGGAGCACGGGTCACCAGACCTTTTAGAATAGCTCCTAGAGTCCCCCTCTTTTGATAAATAGGAAATTAATTCCTCTTGGATGCTGAGGAACCTTGGGGGCCAAGAAGCTCTTCTGGTACTTTCTGTAAGCCCTACACAGCGGGATTCCAGAGAGCTGGTCAGAGGCTCCGCCCCCTTTCTCCACCACTCTGCAAATGCCATCACTACTTAAAAAAACATAGAAATGCACAGAAAAAACCAAAGTCTCCAGGGATGTTATAGTTAGGAATTAGCATTTCAAAAACCGTAGAAATTCACAGAAAAATCAAAAGGTTACATAAATAGGAAATGAAATTTAAAAAAACCTTAGTAATTCACTGAAAAAAGCAAAGGTTACAGGGACGTTATAGTTAGGCTCAGGTTTCACTCATACAAAACCAGTGAAATTCAGCAGTTATAGTTAGCTGAGCTAACTATAACCCGCTTCCCTGCAATGCACTGCTTATGACCTCACATATAACATCACTCATGACATGGTCAGTGGCATCAATGATGACATCTCAAATGACAAAATTTATGACATCACTGACATCATCCACAAAATGACTAAGCCACTCACTCACACCCCCATAGAACCTTTCATACACCCACTCCCACACAACCATTCACAAACCCATTCACAGACCCATACCCATACTTACACACCCACTTGC
Organism: Calotriton arnoldi; assembly: GCA_963921515.1. NCBI lineage: Eukaryota > Metazoa > Chordata > Amphibia > Caudata > Salamandridae > Calotriton > Calotriton arnoldi. The sequence continues at coordinate 511,263 of CAWUFW010004686.1, forward strand.
TGATTCATAGATCTACATACACATCCACTCACTCACCCATACAGCCACTCATACACCTACCCACTCACTCACTAATACAGCCACTGACATATCCACTCATACACCCATACAGCCACTCACACACTAGGTCTATCACCCATAGAGCTACTCACACACCTATTCACTCACCCATACAGCCACACAGCCACTTACTCACCCATACAGTTACACACACACCCACTTACTCATACAGATACTAACATGTAGTCACTCACCTATACAGCCACTGACACAAGTGCACACTTACCCATAGAGCCACTCTCACATTCGCTCACTCACCCATACAGTCACTCATTTACCCATCACTCACCAATACTGCCTTTCACATAGCCAGTTACTCACCCATATACCACTGACATAGCCACCCACCCACACAGCCATACACACACTCACTCACCCATACAGCTGTTCATGCACACACTCATTAACCCATACAGTCACTGACTCACCCACTTACTCATCTATACAGGCAGTCACACACCCTCACTCACCCACAAAGACACTCAGACACCCATACAAGTACTCAGACAACCAACCAATGCCCCATGCAGACACTTACATACCCACTCACATACCTATACAGCCACTTAGAATCCAACTGACAGACTGATACAAACATTCACACAACCTAGCTACTCACCCATACATTCACTGAGACACCTAATCACTCTCTTATACAGTCAGTCACGCACCCACTGAATCATCCATACAGGCACTCATACACTCACTGATTCACCAATACACCTTAGTATATATATTTAACACTCATAAACTTTTTAAAACACTCACAGTCACTGGATGATATCATCAATGATGTCATCAGTGATGTCCTTTGAGATGTTATTAGTGATGTCATCAGTGATGTCACTGACCAAGTCATGAGTGATGTAAATAAGCAGTGCTTTGCAGGGGCATGAGTTATAGTTAGCTCAGCTAACTATTACTGCTCAATTTCACTGGTTTTGTATGAGTGAAACCTGAGCCTAACTATAACGTACCTGTAACCTTTGTTTTTTTCATGGAATTTCTATGTTTTTTTATTCCATTTCCTAACTATAACGTCCCTGTAACCTTTGTATTTTATATATATATATATATATTCACTGAAAAAACCACAGGTTTCAGGGACGTTATAGTTAGTTGGACATTTCACTCATACAAAACCAGAGTAATTCGGCCGTTATAGTTAGTTGAGCTAACTATAACTCGCGCCACCACAATGCACTGCTGATGACGTCACATATTACATCACTCATCACATGGTCAGTGACATCACTGATGACATCACTGATGACATCAAAAGCAAGCTCAACACCTCCCTCTTGACCTATATTTCTTTTGTTAAGGCTAGATCAGCTCAAATGGGCCATTTGCATGAGAGACAAGATTCACAACAATTTTATATTTTTTTATAAACCATTATTTTAATTTTTAATTTTTTCCTTGTGATCATTTCATTTTTTTATCAAAAAAGATTAAAAAACATACATTATATTCAGAATATTCATACCTTATATTCATTTTCATTTACAAGGGTGTTGTACATTTAACAATTTGAGAAAAAGAAAACAATTGTTATAGATAAATTCATTCACATATCATTTCTTTGTTGATAGCCCCTGTGTATTAAACCACCAACATATGCTAGCCTCTAACACACACATGCATACGCATTCATACTCCACAACATATCATACTCTCCCAAGATCACATACACTAGATGGTCATACAAGAGACAGATGTTGTTTAGTCTTCATGACTGTGTTGAGGGCCGGGTATAGCATAGATTGGTCAACGCACGTTTCGGTGGTATAAAACAGAATGTGACCACCTTCTGCAGGACCACCAATATGAACGATTATAGGCAAGTGGTTGGGGTATCTGTAATATTTCAAAAGAAACATGTCTCAAATGAGCCCATGTATAAACAATAAATTAGTTGAACCAGACCCCGCTTCCATGAATAGCCCAGGTTAAAAAGGATGAAGTCATAATCAAATTGTCTAAGAAAGTGGATGTTTTACTAAAGGCAGAGAAGTGCTATAGAATCACACAGAAGGTGAAATAGTAATGAATTGAAAAAGAATCTAGACGAGCTTTCACCAGACCTTGTTGTCTAAAGAAAAAATCATAGTGACTATCACCTAAATAGACTTAAAGTCCTTTAGTGTCTTAATGCAGAATCTATGTGCTCACCAGAAAAGAATAAGGAACAGTATATATCCAGAACAACTTACATGATCTAAATATGTGATTTGTATAATCAATCACTGATGAATGAATCAAGCCAGAATGATGAGGTTACGTCCGTATTTACAGGGACCTCCTAGGGAATAACGGCACATAAGTTGACCCTATATTCTGTGGGTAATAAAAACAAAAGCTGTAAATAGACATATTTTCCCCTCACAGCCACTAAACATCCAATGATGCATATTGCTATGTACCTTATAGATATGAAATTGAGGACTTATCCTTTTGTTCTTATTTTCCACACAGATATGAGTTATGAAAGATTCAGGTTGAACTCCTGCTGAGTGATTTTAAAACATCCCGACGACCTCTATGAATGTATAAAAAAAAAAGTATATCAAAGGTCGATTAGCAAACTAGATCACTAGAGCTAATAATTATAGATGGTAATGCGCCACATATAGTAAGCTTAACTCGAAACAAAGGGACTGAGTACACACCTGCATAATATCCTGGTGTGGTTTTAGTGGCTCAGGACCAAGCCAGAGTTTGTAGGTCCATGATAATAATCAAAGTCTAGTCTTAAATTGGCTGCATATTTCCAAATGTCTCTAATGGGGAAGAAAGTAGTAAGCAGTAAAAACATGATCCTGACTGGATCAACCTACATGGTGGTTCATTATCATGATGATACAACAAATACTGCACATATTGGCGCTGCATAATTACAGACATAATGTTATGATTCCGTATACTGCCAGAGGAGTAATGCAAAGTAGTGTCTTCAGCTAGTATCCCTAGTACTAAGCTTTAGGGGAATACATGGCATTGAACACATGGCAAGCTAATCAGGATATAGTGAGTAAGCCCTGTGATAAGGGTGGAGGGATAGTAGTGATGCATAAATCCAAATATGTTGATAAAATCTGCAATATGTTAGCTGTTCCGGAACACTATAAAAGAGTACATCCGTCATCGCTTGCTAAACTAGATGCCCACATCCGCAAACTAACAAAAAAAGCATTGGATGATGGGCTCATTTGCCAACAAGAGCATGCATACTTGAATAAAGATAACCCGGTGGTACCAGCACTCAATGGGGTTCCCAAAACACATAAAAGTATTAGTGATCCACCACTACAACCTATCATCTCTACTATAGGGGCCAGTACTGAGCCCCTATCTAAATACGTAGATACTTTTTGTGTCCACTGACCAAGAACTACCAATCATACATCAGAGATACTGGTGATATGATTAACAAAATTGAGAACATGCCCTTTAATCCGGAATGTGAGATCTTAGTAATGCTTGACATTGAGGCGTTATATACAAATATTCCCCAATGTCAAGCGTTACAATCGGTAGCGTCCCTTTTAGATAGATCAACAGGTGACAGGCCGGACAACTTTATTGTGGAATGCTTAGAGGCGGTTCTATACAACAACTTTTTTGAATTTAATGGCCAGACCTACCAGCAAATTAAAGGTACCAGCATGGGGTCTTCTTGTGCCCCCAGCATAGCGAATACCTACATGGGAGAGTATGAGTTGAAACATGTATTCAATGAGGCAGCACCGTTCTACGAAAACGTTAAAACGTGGAAACGTTTTATAGACGATATCTTTTTTTGTATGGGTAGGGGATGCTGCCACACTTCAAGAATACAATGAATGGCTCAATGCCAGTGACACTAATCTTAAATTTACAGCCAATTTCAGCACTGAGGAGGTTGAATTCTTGGACATACTTATCTCTGGAAAAACAGGTGAATTGCAGGTTGGTTTCTTTAGAAAACCTACTGCAAAAAAACAATGTTTCAGCACCAGAGTTTTCACCCCTCAAGCCAGAAAGACTCGATCCCTTTTGGGGAATTCTAACGCATCCGTAGAAATTGCTCTAGCATAAGAGATTACAACAGACACGGAGAACAGCTTAAGAAACGCCTTTTAGATCGCGGATACCCCAGGCGTCTAGTTACGACCTCTTTCAAACGCGCCAAATACTATAATCGTGATGCATTACTACAAGGTACTACTCGGGAAACCAGCGACCAAGTAGTATGTGTAATTAACCACTCACAGCTGAATTTCAAAATGAAGAACATTTGGAATAAAAACTGGAAAATATTAAATTTTCATGAAGAAGAGGAGAAAATACAACTTCCTAGGGTAGCTTATAGGAGAAACCGTAATTTGAGAGATACATTAGTGCACACCAGAGATAGACCTAGCATTAAGAATGTACAGAGAACAATCACAGGTCTCCCTCCTATTAGAGGCAATCATAGATGTGGCTCGTGCCACGCATGTGATGCAGCTATCACAACGGACCACTGGGAGTACAGAGGCAAGAAAGGTCCGCTTAAGGACATGACTAATTGTAGAAGCCAAAATGTCATTTACATAATCCAGTGCCCATGTAATTTGGGGTACATAGGGGAGACTGGTAGAGAGTTCCATATAAGATTCAGCGAACATAAGTCTGCTGTGCGTACTGGTAAAATTACTGCACCTATGGTGCAACATTGCCAAGACAAAAACCATTTGAATACAGATTTCAAATGGTACATCCTAGAGAAGTTAGATCCAAATGGGAAAGGACCGTCGCACTCCTATTTAATCCTGGTATTCCAATTTTTGTAATGGTCATTGGTGCAAATCGGTAAATCCTCCTGAGTCTGAGGATGAGTAATGTGAATGATTTGCGCTACTCCCTGGGAGGGAGGGCGTCCCCGATTGCACTCCTTTGTTTCTTAATAAAATATTCAACTCTTGTGAAATTCTTCAAATCGATTTTATTCGTCGTTACTTTTTTAGTCCATTATATAATTTTACTTTCTTCAGTAATAATCAGATGTGTTTTTTTCACACATTAGTGTTTTGTCATGCCCAATGCATTTCGGGCCCTGCCCTTCATCGGGGGCTATTGTCTGAAAACATAGAGGATATATTTAGCGTGGTACTTTCAAAATATATATAAATACATGTAAAATACATATACATATGTGGAATATTGTGATACAGTGGATGATGATTTGGTGCATGCCATTTGTGCAAAAGACGTTTATCCACCTGTGATACCATTATGTTGGTGGTAATCCAGCATTTGAACTGGGTCTGAAGTAGTACCGTTATTAAAATTGGTAAGTACGTGATGTAAACGGGTACGAGAAAGCTTTAGGGAAAAGAGTTAGTGAGCCAAAAGTGAATGCGATCGAATCGGTGAATTACGCTGGGAAGCGTCATAATATACATTGGGAAAAAAATGGTGCTCGCGGTTGCAAACAGAACACGCATAGTAACAAACGAAGTCAAATCGGTGAATAGCACTCAAAAGTGACATACAACTGACCGAGACCATGGTGCTTGTGATTTAAAACAAAGTGAGCATGGTAACGAACCTTTACTGCACTTCATGCTCAAGACGACAAGCCTTTTAGTCCGATTAACTGTTCTGAAAGGAATTTAAAGATAAGTGGGTGAATTGTCGGAACTACGTAAAAAATTGTAAAAGTGATAGCCGTGCTTCCGCGGTCGGTCGCTCACCTTGGTTACAAGAAGTTGCTCGTTGGAATTTAATTTCAAAGTGGAAAGTGACGCGATGAGTCAGTTCCCTGTGCGGTTCTCAATGTAATGGTCACCTGGTGACCCGGTATAAATGGTGGAAAATCCGGAAGTTGAAAGTCGTTAGGTGACTATGGGTATGGAAGTGAACGACGGACAAAATCCGTTGTCTACATTCCTCGTGTAGTTAAGGGAATGTGTTTGAACTACGGGACGTGTGAAACTAGAAAACAGACTAAATAAACAATCCGTCCAAGGTAAATACTCGATCAAATAGAATGAATGGAAAGCGTGTTTAAAAACATGAGTGAATAGAAAAATTTCGTGTAGATTAATGCGTAACAACAAGGAAAATAGTTGCATGGGATTTTAACATCGTTTTTCATCATGCATTCCCTTTAAAGCTTCCAAGGCGCTTTGTGAAAAAAATACATAATAAAGGAAATGAGAAAAACTTTACATAATAAAGGAAATGAAAAAAATCACTTAAGAAAATGAAGGAAAAATACTGCGTGGTAATATTTATACATCTCTGAGAAATAAGAATGCTTAGTTGATAGCAATTTTTCGTAGTGTTAGAGTTCATATAAAACAACTTAAGTCCAATCTCTCGTTAAGACCCTTCGGATTGATGGTATTAAGTTGGTTTATCCAATACACTTCTCTCTGTAGTAGGTACTGAGTATTGTCTCTTCCTCGAAGAATAGGTACTCGCTCTGGTATTACGAATCTCAATTGACTTGTGTTATGTTTCATTAGATTAAAGTGAACAGCTACCGTTGATTTTGAGTTCTTTGTCCGGATGTTGCTTTTGTGTTCTGTCAAACGGATCTTGATTTTACGTTTGTCTTCCCTACGTATGCATATCCGCAGGGACATTTCAACATGTATATCACGTTAGAACTGTCACATGTAGCTGTTACTCGTAGTTTCACTTGGGTTCCTTTTGTTGGATGAAGTATGTGACTTCCTTTAATGATGGCGTTGCAATTTCCGCAGTTCATGCAGGGTAGGGTACCCATGTATTTGACATCCTGTTTCTCTACTTTTTTGTTCAGAGTCTCTTTTAAGTTGCGTGTTCGTAAATAGGCGAATCTAGGGGGTTGACTAAAAATGCCTTTAAAATCCTCTTCTAATGCCAGAATTGACCAATGTTTGATTATTGATTGTTTTATGCTCATGCTTCTTGTGGAAAATTTGGATACGAATACCATCCTTTGTACCTCATTTTTTGTAGGTTTGGTCAAAAGTAAGTTTTCTCTTTTTTTCTTGGTCAACCCTGTTGGCCGTGTCCTTCAAAATATATATATATATTTTTTTGTCCTCATTCGCCGTCGATCTCACTTCAATATCCACCCTGGGCGTCTGTACTCACTCTCATAACACTGAGGAAAGTAGGCTGTTGGAATGTTGGAATAGGGCCCCGCCTACTAGTACTAGACCTGCCCTGGGTATCAATTAAAGAAACCACTGAGATACCTCTTCTGCCAAGCTCAAGGGCTAGTAGACTTTCGCCGGTTAACCGCCACCATACCTGGCAGCGTGCGGCTTAGCCCAAAGAGTGTTGACAGCATAATCATGGGACTCAAAGGGGAAAAAAAAAAAAACCCACAACTTCACATCATCATCTGAGAATCCCATCTAGGTTTCAAAAGCTTCCAAAATGCCTTCTTTTTTCTGCTTCCCTGTCTGGCCAAATCCAATTTGGAGACTACTACAACTGATGACTGCCAGTCCGCAAAAGTGGGAGGACTAGATTCTGTCCACCTTATACAGATTTGCCTCCTAGCTAACAAAACAGAATAAAAAAGCAAATCTATATTAATGGCACATCCTAAAACACTTGTCAAAAAATCCCCGACCTCCTGCCAAAAAGTAGCAAGAGAAGGGCATTCCATAAACATGTGAGTATCTGAAGCGGAAACCAGACCACATTTTTTACAGCTGACTGGAGGCCCAGCTGAAATTTTAGACAGTTTGTGGGGAGTGTAGTAAGCCCTATGGATGGTGAACAAGTGATTTCTTTTTAGCCAGGCTGATTTCACAACTTCGTATAGGATCTTACATGATTTCTGATATAGTTTCGCACAATCCTGTGTGGGCATAAACCCCCCACATAGTTCCTCAGCAAGCTTGAATTCACCATCTACTTCCTCCAACAGAGATACCAAAGGGAGACTTCTTTCTTCTCTGGGAGTTTGGTCACGAGCTGATGTTCTAAAATACTTCCACATCCCAAGGCATGCTTCCGCGGGTGAGATTGGACCCAGCTTGCAATTTGATAATGCTTAAACCGAGAAAGTCCTCCCCCAACCCTATCCTGGAGATGTTCCCAGGGGGTAAGTATACCTCCATCAAGGAGGTCTCCCCAAACCAGTAACCCTGCATTCCTCAAGGGGTATGCCAAACTATCTCTTAAACACTCTGGGGTTCCAGGAGAATCCCAGAGAGGAGCTAAACTGGAAAAATAGTCAAGCCCCACCGCCCCCCTAACTTGGGCCCAAGTTTTAGCTACCCCTTGAAGAACCTTCAGCCTAATTTTTTTGAAAAACTTCGGATTCCCAAATTTAAACAGAAACCCGTTCTCTGGTAGTTTAATACCCCTTAGCATGGCCAAAAACATCCTTCCAGCCCCGGTATCTACGGGCATTCTCAATAACATGCGTGAGTGTGACAATTGGAACGCCCAAGCATATAGCTGAAGGTCTGGTAAAGCCAGGCCACCCTTTTCTCTTCTCCGCCTCAGCTTCTTCCAGGCAATCCTGGATGCCTTGGATGCCCAGATGAAGGAATTGATGTCACTCTGAAGCTTCGCAATCGTGGATTTTTCAAAATAAAGAGGGATGCAAATAAAAAGAAAAGAGATCTTTGGGAGTATCGTCATCTTAACCAAATTAGTTCTTCCCAAAATTGATAATGGAAGAGAAGCCCAAGATTTCATAAGCATTCTACACTCCCTTGCCACTATAGCTAGGTTGGTCTCAGCTATCTTTGTGATGTCCTGCACCACCTGAACTCCCAGATATCTCATTTTGGAGCTAGGCTGGTAACCCTGCTGTGCCTCCGACAGGTTCCAAGTCATAATTTCGGTTTTTGTGGCATTGATCTCATAGCCAGAGAAGGAGCCAAACTCCCGGGCCAAACTAATAACCGCTGGAAACGCTGTCTGTAGATCCACGGAGAAAACCAAAATATCGTCGGCATACAGGGCTACCTTCCTCTCCCACTCCTCATACTTAAATGGCACTATGTTAGGATCCACCCTAAGCCGTTGAGCAAATGGCTCAATGTAAAAATCGAAAGAAGAGGGGAGAGTGGGCAGCCCTGTCTAGTTCCTCTAGTGATCTTGAAGGAGTCAGTAATCCTCCCATTAACCAACAGTCTAGCTGTGGGATACTGGTAGATCAATTGTACCATATGGCGAAATCTTCCCCCTAAGTTAAATTTCTGCAAGGCCTCCGACAGGTAAATCCAATTTACTCTGTCGAAGGCCTTGGTTGCATCCAAAGTCATGGCGGCCAAGGGGAGGGAATAAGTAGAGGCAAGATCTATGGCCCCAATAAGATTATACGTGAGATCAGAGAGCTGCCTATTCCTCACAAAACCTTTCTGATCTGTATGAAGTACATCTCCCACGATAAGACCCAATCTCGCTGCCAAAATGGAAGTAAAGATTTTATAGTCTACATTTAGCAGTGAGATGGGTCTATATGAACCACAACTTGAGGGAGGCTTCCCGGGTTTTAATATCAAAATTATTAAAGCATCGTTCCAAGAAGCTGGGAGCCCTAAACCAGCCTCCAGCACATGATTAAACAGCTGCGTTAAGACAGGGACGATCTTTTCTCCCAACAACTTATACATTTCTGCTGGAAGGCCATCAGGTCCCGCAGCTTTACCAGACTTGGAGCGTTGGATGGCTTCTCTAACCTCAGTTTGAGTAAAGGTTAGGTCCAGATATTGCTGTTGGTCCTGTCCTAACGAGGGAAGGGGGATATCCCTTAACCAATTTTGAACGCTAGCAACATCTAAGCTTTTGTCCTCACAGTATATCTCCTCGAAATACCTCTGAAAGGCCAGGCTGATTTCCCCATCGGAACGGAAAATCTCATCTCCGCTAATGATCTCCTTAATCTGATTCCTTGCCCGGTCGGACTTAGCTTTCCAGGCGAGAAGTTTGCCTGCACCTTCTCCATATTCAAAATGGGCGATTTTACTGGCCTCCCATCTACGTATAAGCCTGGACTGCAGTATACTTTCTAATTGTCCTTTTAAGTTATCCCATTTAACTTTCCACTCATGCTGGGCTTCAGGCGAGACTAATGAAGATGTATCAGCTTCTAAATCCTTCAACTTCCCCTCAATGAAAGATACCTCGTCTTTGTATTGTTTGTTCCTAAAACTTGCCCTACTTGTGATCTGACCCCGCAGAAAAGCTTTGAAAGAGTCCCAGACATTTAATATTGATGTTGACTCTAAATTTACTTCAAAAAACCATTCAGTTTCTTGTAACAAAAAAGCTTTTTCTTCCTCTATCAGGAGTAAAGAGCGATCAAATGACCATGAACGAGTAAGCCCTACAGATGGACTCTCCAGACGTAAAAGAACCCCTGAGTGGTCAGAAAGATGATTGGCCAGATAGGTAATATCGTTAACTCTATCCCTAAGTGAGTTACTTATCAGCATGTAATCAATTCTCGATTGATGTTGATATTTATAATTTCTGAATGATATCCCTTGCTGTGAGCCTGATCTTTCCCTCCATATATCTAAAAGAGCAAATTGCTGCATTGCCTCTAGAAGAAAAACTCGAGATTTTAAGGGTACTACAGCTCTGCTATTAGGAGTTTTATCCAGGCCGGGATTTAAAACTATATTAAAATCTCCAGCCATGATTATTGGCTCAGGAAAATCTAAAAGATGGAAAAAGATGGTCTTAAGAATTGAGGGATCATCTTGATTGGGCCCATAGTAGCCAACCAACGTATACAGGGTCTCCATCATCTTAACTTTAACGATGACCCATCTGCCACCTGGGTCAACCAATTGCTGTAAAACATAAGCTTGAGCTGATTTTTTAAAAATTATAAGGACTCCTCTAACATTAGCTGTCTGATTCGTGCACACGTATGAACCTACCCATTTTTTATTTTTAAGAAGGGAACATACCTCCTCTTTTAGGAGATGTGTTTCCTGAAGGATCAAAACCTGAGCCATTGAATGTTGGAAATACTGTACTATCCTATCTCTTCTTGGTCTGGTTCGCAGGCCATTAATATTCCAAGATAAAATCTGTATAGGACTCATGTTGTATCCATAGAAAGGCCCAGCCTTAAAACCGGGGACTGAATATAAGGTAACCAATACCAGGGGTCAATCCAACCTAGCTCCAAAACATTCAACCAAGCCCTGACGTGAGTACAACCCACACAAAAAAACGACGAATGATGATTTTTTTTATTTTTTCCTTACTGCACCCAACCCCAACCCTGTGCCCCCACCCAACCCTCCCCCCCTTGCTGGGAACCCATACCCCAATTATCTGGACAGATGGAGTCCAGGCAATTGCGTCCCGGAGATGTCTGCGCCATCCCACCTTACTAAAAAACAACACCACCAAAACAAAACACCCAGGGAGAAATTAAATAAAATTCAGAAAGTAGGAGAAGAAACGGGGAGGCCTAACAATATTGAAAGCAACTAAGAAGAGAGCATTCCTCACAACTCCAGACAGCTTCTCAGAATAATAAAAAAGGAAGAAAAAACTCTCATTGCTATTAACATCTCTATATGGGAGAGATATCACCTTGCTGACACTGTAGTTGAGCTAGCTATTGATCCCCTTTACTTAAACTATTCAGCAGCTCATCTGCTTCCTGTACCGACCTTATATTGTGCATTTTATTGTTATGCATGACCTTTAAAAAGGCCGGGAATTTTAATTGGGCTACCGCCCTAGCTTTTGAACCCATCCAATCTCTTGCCCAACTCCCATTGCCTCTCCAAAGTGCAGCTTGAGAGGTCTGACCGAATCTCAAACACAAATTCCTTTGCCCGTACTGATTTAGATTTCAATGCTAAATTTAAAATCTTATCCTTCAAGGCAAATGTGAGGAAATTAATGAGGATTTTTCTAGGTTTGGGTCTATTAGGGTTCCTCCGAAAAGGATCCCTATGTACCCTCTGAATGTCTTGACTAAGCTCTTCCTCAGAGATTTCAAGCTGTAATGAGGTCTTAAGTAGAGAAACCACGTAGGACCGAAGATCAGATCCTTCGCTTCCTTCTGGTACATTCAATAAACGCAAATTATTCCTTCGTGCGTTGTTCTCTAATTTCTCCACTCTGGGGGGAACATGGCGGCTGCACGTTAGCCGCTAGCGCCCGGAGCTCTGCGCCAGCCACTATGGACCCGGGGAGTGAAAGCAGCTCGTAATTAATCGGAGGAGGAGCAGGGGGCCGTTACCTGAATGCCGTCGGCTCAGCTGGGGCGTCTCCTCGCTGCCCTCGCTGTTCGTGCCAGTGTCGGGGTTTGTTGAGGTGGCGTGGCTCTTCTGTGAAGCCGCGAGCAGGGAGACGCTGGACTGTTACTGGGGACGCCGCGCTTGTTGGAGGACGCACGAGAAGGCATCAGAAAGCTTTTCTTTTTTTCCAGCTCTTTCCGGCTGGTGCCGGCGTTGGTATCCTGTTGCGAGGCTCTTATACCGGGGCTGCGGAGGAGAAGAACTTTTGAGTGTTGGACGTCGTGGAAGCCAGGGATGTGTAGAGAGGAGGCGGGGAACTGTTTTCCTACGCCTCCCCGCCTGTTGGAAGCCGCACTGGAGCTCAGGAGGGGGCGTAAGGCAGTAGCACGGGGCCTCCTTAGAGGGGGCAATAAAGCCAATATCACCGGTTTTTTTCGTGGAAAGGACTTGGATCACGGTCACGAGCAGGAGCATAGGCAGGAGCAGGAGGATAGAGGCGTTTGCGGTAAGGTTGGAGAGGAGGGGGAGGAGGTTGATGGTGATTTAAACAGGAGTATCGAAGAGGTGGTAAGGGTAAAGAGGTCAGTTTCCTCATTAGTACAGCATTTTGGGAAACAACAAACTCCCCTTAATACATTTGAGGCTACCTCTCCTTCCGCTGGAAGCCCACAGATAAAGGCTGGGACAGGACAAAAGGAACTAACAAGAGGGGCCACAGGGAGTCCTAAAAAAGTTATTGTAAGCAGTAAGAAGGGCGAAAAGTGCAATAAAACTACTTTCGGAAAAACAAATATTGGTAAGGATCCTCCTTTTGAGGCTGTGGCACCTCAATCCCTTGCTGTTGCCGAGCTCGCTTCTCCTTGTGGAGTACAAGCCTCTTTAGTCGAAAGAACCAAGTTGACTGGTGGCGATACTGCTTTTCAGGTCTATCAAGTGAAAGGGAAGTCTATTAAACCTAAGAAGCCAAAAAGTAAGGCGCTTAGTACTGTGGCTAAAGTGACTCCCTCGTTACACTCCTACTTCAAGGTTCAGCCAGAAGTGTTGGTTATTGGTATACGACCTGGATCTCTGGGTCAGTGTCCGGCAAGTCTAATTACCCCTACACCTTTATCTACGCTACCGGCCGTTTCCTCAGATACAGCCCCTGTGACAGAGATGGAGACTGTAGTTGAATCGGGGAAAGCCACAGATATAGCCATACCAATGGACCTAGTCTTCCAAGCAACAGGCCGGCCTCCCAATCTAAGGATTTGGGGGTACCTCCAGGGAATATGAGCGCTCCTAGAGACAACTCGATGATTATCGTTTCAAGTTTAGTACAACCACTATTAGGAGCGCCCGATAACAGCACTGCAGATCTACCAGAAAAGGGATCCCTTCCAGCACAGTCAGTACAGCCAGCTTCACCCTTACCCGTGGGTTTGGAGAACCTTTTTGTTGCATTAACGGAGGATATAAAGAAAGGATTTGCAGCATCTACAGCTAATCAAGGGGAGATCAGGAATTACTGCGAATCCTTGGACAAAAAAAGTTGACCTTATAAATTCCAGAACCGTTACTTTAGAGAATGCAGTGGGGGATTTGAAAGAAGATCTGGGCCAGGCAAAGTCGGAAATTGATTTTTTAAAATCGGAACATCGGGAACTCAGAGTCCTTCAAAATATTATCCGGGTAACCCCTTTGTCTGAATTTCTCAATGGTATTTGTTTTACTCCTGGTGTAACCTTCTTCTGATGATGAGATTCTTTTGATTCGTAGTAATTGAGAAAATGGCTGGTGATTTTTAAGGGCCGGCTGATGGAAACTTCCATAATGTAAGAGGTTGTTGCGGTCCGTTGATTTGGTGTAGACACTGGTGATTAGCTGTCCTTGTTGGTTCTGGATTAGCACATCCAGAAATGTGATTTCATTTCTTTGAATGTTGAACGTGAAACTTATTCTTTCGTTGATGTTGTCCAATTCGGTAACAGCTTGCGTGAGTTCTTGTTCTGAGCCTTTCCACAGGATGAAGATGTCATCAATGTATCTTTTAAACATAATTAGATTATTAATCCATGTTTTTTGATTAAGAATGTGATCCAATTCAAACCTATACATGAAAATATTAGCATAAGTTGGTGCGGCACAATTTCCCATAGAAGTACCTGAAGATTGAACAAAGAACTCTTCTCTCCACTGGAAGTAGCTGTGAAATAGAGTAAAGTGGATTAGTTCCATCAGGAACACCTTTAAGTCTTCGTCTTTATCTGTCCTTACCAGGAAGGATTCCACTGCTTCAATACCCAGATTGTGAGGGATGGAGGTGTAGAGAGATTTTACATCAATGGTGCATAAAATCTTTTTCCTTTGTACCGATGGTGCCATTATCTACTGCTTTGTTGACTATTTCAATCAGTATCTTCTGAAACTGGTTTGTGGGGTCAAATGTGATTTTTGTGTAAGTGTTGACATCGTTCACATGAGCATCCACATTTATTAGATAAAAATCGGTTTCCTCGGCTCCAGTGTGTCCTCGCAGCTCTCCGATCCGGACCCCAGACAGGCGTCTGCTTTACACAGCCTTCTACAACCCTTGATACCCTTGATAGTACTCAACTTCCCGTACCCGGGCCTAACCTGTACCTCGCCTGCGTGGCTTGGTACCGCATCTACTGAGCCGGACACTGGACAGCCTTCTTTCGCTACCCATTTCCTGCCTTTCACGATTGCCGTGGCATACCCGCCCCAGTGCGATCACGCTTGTCAACAGAGGGAGACCACCACCCGCGGTTTCCCTCCTCGCTGCATCCTCGATGCCAGCGCAGCGCCTCTTCTGCACCATAATTTTGTTACTCCCGATCTCGAGTTAACCCCCACAGGGTTGCTGTATTCTTATCCGGTCCTCGGCCCTGATGAGTCACGGGACCTTTCCCAGTGACGAAACACGTGTCGGCTGGTTCACTATATTCAACACAGTTGTTGTTGAAATAATAAAATACCTATTTGGACAAATACTGATGTTGACCATTGTATTTGAATAACGCATCAATTCTACAAATTATATTACTAATACCCTCACCGCGTGTGCCCAGGACTACGCTCACTTTATAACTTGTGGATCCCTTGATTCACAGATTCCCCAGGGGTTATCGGGTTATTCCCCTGACCTGGCAGCACCGCACTACTAAAGGTCCGTCGATAGCACACGCAATAGTCTGAGCGCCATTTCCTGACTAAACACAAAAACCCCCATTCTAACCTCCTTACCAGGAAGGATTCCACTGCTTCAATACCCAGATTGTGAGGGATGGAGGTGTAGAGAGATTTTACATCAATGGTGCATAAAATCATGTTATCTGTGAAACTGGGTTGAGCATTGTTCAAAATGTTTAAAAAATGAGTAGTGTCTTTGATATAAGTTGACATTGTTTGCACGATGGGCTGTAAATGTTTGTCCAAGTATTTTCCTACTGGTTCATGAATAGAATTGATGGTGGAGACGATCGGTCGAAACGGTGGTTTAGTGGGGTGTTTAGGAATTTTAGGTATCATATGTATATAGGGAATTCCTGGATTTGTCTTGATTAGATACTCTTTTTCCTTTGTACCGATGGTGCCATTATCTACTGCTTTGTTGACTATTTCAATCACAAAACAGAAGAAAACAATTCACATCACGGGATAACCTAAGACCTGAAGCCGAAATCCCATCGACATCTAATACAACAGTTCTACAAACAAGTCAGGCTTTTTTAGAGAAAGGCCCTGGATCATCAGAAGAACCAGGAGGGGGAAGTCAAATATGAACCATAACCGAATCAGTAGCAAAAAACACGAGGAGTCACAGACTCTAGTGATAAACATCTCAAAGGAGAAATTAAGCGAGTTTCAAATGAGAACATTACAGAAAGGAACTTCGTACGTTTCAACCTACCATTCAAACCTACCGGAAACACAAATCGGTGTGTATAAATTCTTAAGGGTATTGAGATTAAGACACCTCTTTGAAAATATAGTGGACAAACCGGAAGAATTAAAGAAAGACACATTACACAGTTAATGTTAATGTTAAGAATAATTTGTAGAGCGCACGTACACCGATTGGTTTCATGGCGCTGTATAATGCCTTGTCCGTTTACCTGAGGAGGAGTCAATTGTAGGCTTGTGCAAATAACCAAGTTTTGAGTGACCTCCTGAATTTCAGAAGGTCAGTGCAAGACCGGATCTCCAGGGGGAAGGAGGGTTGCGAATCTGCAGCCTCCCAAACGTTTCCGCTTGAACGTGGGGTAGAGAGGAGCAGGAGGTGAGCTGATCGCAGATTGCGAGAGGGGGTGTACCTGGTTATCAGGTTGTTTATGAATTTGGGATTTTGACCGTGCAAGGATTTGAAGATCAAGCAACCAGTTTTAAATGCGCAGCGTTGAGGGATGGGGAGCCAGTGCAATTTCCTCATAAGAGGTGTCGCCGGTTGCCACCTAGGTTGTTGAAGAATCATTCTGGCTGCGTGATTCTGGGCTATCTGCAGCCGTTTGAACAGGTAGAGTGGCATGCCCAGGTTTACGCAACAAAAGTAGATATATGGCGCCCATCAGTCATAAAGTAGTGGATGCTTTTGAGAAAGTCATACTCCAAGATCTACAAACCATCTTCCAACGACCCAGGTCAAAATCTTCTAACATTACTCAAAAAGAAAGACACGCAATTGAGCAGTTGGCTCAAAACAACAAACTTACCATCCGCCAAGCTGATAAAGGGGGAGCCCTAGTAATTCTAGACACAGATTTTTATCTAATAAATGTGGATGCTCATGTGAACGATGTCAACACTTACACAAAAATCACATTTGACCCCACAAACCAGTTTCAGAAGATACTGATTGAAATAGTCAACAAAGCAGTAGATAATGGCACCATCGGTACAAAGGAAAAGATTTTATGCACCATTGATGTAAAATCTCTCTACACCTCCATCCCTCACAATCTGGGTATTGAAGCAGTGGAATCCTTCCTGGTAAGGACAGATAAAGACGAAGACTTAAAGGTGTTCCTGATGGAACTAATCCACTTTACTCTATTTCACAGCTACTTCCAGTGGAGAGAGGAGTTCTTTGTTCAATCTTCAGGTACTTCTATGGGAAATTGTGCCGCACCAACTTATGCTAATATTTTCATGTATAGGTTTGAATTGGATCACATTCTTAATCAAAAAACATGGATTAATAATCTAATTATGTATAAAAGATACATTGACGACATCTTCATCCTGTGGAAAGGCTCAGAACAAGAACTTACGCAAGCTATTACCGAATTGGACAACATCAACAAAAGATTAAGTTCCACGTTCAACATTCAAAGAAATGAAATGAAATTTCTGGATGTGCTAATCCAGAACCATCAAGGACAGCTAATCACCAGTGTCTACACCAAATCAACGGACCGCAAAAACCTTTTACATTATGGAAGTTTCCATCAGCCGGCCCTTAAAAATCACCTGCCATTTTCTCAATTACTACGAATCAAAAGAATCTCATCATCAGAAGAAGGTTACACCAGGAGTAAAACAAATACCATTGAGAAATTTGGACAAAGGGGTTATCCGAATAATATTTTGAAGGACGCGGCCAACAGGGTTGACCAAGAAAAAAGAGAAAACTTACTTTTGACCAAACCTACAAAAAATGAGGTACAAAGGATGGTATTCGTATCCAAATTTTCCAGAAGAAGCATGAGCATAAAACAATCAATAATCAAACATTGGTCTATTCTGGCATTAGAAGAAGATTTTAAAGGCATTTTTAGTCAACCCCCTAGATTCACCTATTTACGAACACGCAACTTAAAGTAGACTCTGAACAAAAAAGTGGAGAAACAGGATGTCAAATACATGGGTACCCTACCCTGCATGAACAGCGGAAATTGCAACGCCATCATTAAAGGAAGTCACATACTTCATCCAACAAAAGGAACCCAAGTGAAACTACGAGTAACAGCTACATGTGACAGTTCTAACGCGATATACATGTTGAAATGTCCCTGCGGATATGCATACGTAGGGAAGACAGAACGTAAAATCAAGATCCATTTGACAGAACACAAAAGCAACATCCGGACAAAGAACTCAAAATCAACGGTAGTTGTTTACTTTAATCTAATGAAACATAACACAAGTCAATTGAGATTCGTAATACTAGAGCGAGTACCTATTCTTCGAGGAAGAGACAATGCTCAGTACCTACTACAGCGAGAAGTGTATTGGATAAACCAACTTAATACCATCAATTCGAAGGGTCTTAACGAGAGATTGGACTTAAGTTGTTTTATATGAACTCTACCACTACGAAAAATAGTTATCAACTAAGCATTATTATTTCTCAAAGATGTATAAATATTACCACGCAGTATTTTTCTTTCATTTTCTTAAGTGATTTTTTTCATTTCCTTTATTATGTAAAGTTTTTCTCATTTCCTTTATTATGTATTTTTTTCACAAAGCGCCTTGGAAGCTTTAAAGGGAATCCATGATGAAAAACGATGTTAAAATCATGCAACTATTTTCCTTGTTGTTACGCATTAATCTACATGAAATTTTTCTATTCACTCATGTTTTTAAACACGCTTTCCATTCATTCTATTTGATCGCGTATTTACCTTGGACGGATTGTTTATTTAGTCTGTTTTCTAGTTTCACACGTCGCGTAGTTCAAACACATTCCCTTAACTACACGAGGAACGTAGACAACGGATTTTGTCCGTCGTTCACTTCCATACCAATAGTCACCTAACGACTTTCAACTTCTGGATTTTCGACCATTTATACCGTGTCACCAGGTGACCATTACATTGAGAACCGCACGGGGAACTGACTCATCGCGTCACTTTCCACTTTGAAATTAAATTCCAACGAGCAACTTCTTGTAACCAAGGTGAGCGACCGACCGCGGAAGCACGTCTATCACTTTTACCATTTTTTACGTAGTTCCGACAATTCACCCACTTATCTTTAAATTCCTTTCAGAGCAGTTAATCGGACTAAAAGACTTGTCGTCTTGAGCATGAAGTGCAGTAAAAGGTTCGTTACCATGCTCACTTTGTTTTTAATCACAAGCACCATGGTCTCGGTCAGTCGTATGTCACTTTTGAGTGCTATTCACCGATTTGACTTCGTTTGTTACTATGCGTGTTCTGTTTGCAACTGCGAGCACCATTTTTTTCCCGATGTATATGACGCTTCCCAGCCTAATTCACCGATTCAATCGCATTCACTTTTGGCTCACTAACTCTTTTCCCTAAAGCTTTCTCATGCCCGTTTACATCACATACTTTTTATTGAAATATCATTTTTATTGGCATTTAGTAAGAATTCCAACCAACAGACTACAATCATTACTTTTCTGTGCATTGAGCATTGCTGTTCTGAATAAAACTCTAAATGACTCGCCCCTCTCCCATGAATAATTGTTAGAGTTGCCATTAACAGTATGTTTAACCCCGTTTGGGTAAGTACAGATATGGACCCTGAGGTACCTCTTGCAGATGGCAATATCCAATAAAGGCAACTTCTACGATACACATAAATACAAATGGAGAGGACAAAAGAAAAACAGGGAGATCACAACTTGTTGAAACTTTCACAGTGGACATGAAACCAACTGGGTGTCATGAAGGAGGTAGCCAGCCCTTCTAGGGGACAAGCCATGCAGTGTAAGCTTAATTTCATCGCTGTAAAATAAGTGTTATATGTTCTGATGCATCTCAGACCCACATTGTATACCATTGCAATATAACTGATAATGGACGCCTAAAATGATCGCACAATAAATAGTGGGACAAAATAGTCCCCAAGTCGCGAACAATCTTATTTATAATAAAGAACACTAAACTTAAGAACCATCTACCAGGTGACGTATTCAGCAGGCAATGTGTGAACTAAGGTTCAGTACCAATACGTGTGTTAAACCATGAGCGGGCCAGAGCAGATATAGGGCACCGTTTACATCACGTACTTACCAATTTTAATAACGGTACTACTTCAGACCCAGTTCAAATGCTGGATTACCACCAACATAATGGTATCACAGGTGGATAAACGTCTTTTGCACAAATGGCATCCACCAAATCATCATCCACTGTATCGCAATATTCCACATATGTATATGTATTTTACATGTATTTATATATATTTTGAAAGTAGCACGCTAAATATATCCTCTATGTTTTCAGACAATAGCCCCCGATGAAGGGCAGGGCCCGAAATGCATTGGGCATGACAAAACACTAATGTGTGAAAAAAACACATCTGATTATTACTGAAGAAAGTAAAATGATATAATGGACTAAAAAAGTAACGACGAATAAAATCGATTTGAAGAATTTCACAAGAGTTGACTATTTTATTAAGAAACAAAGGAGTGCAATCGGGGACGCCCTCCCTCCCAGGGAGTAGCGCAAATCATTCACATCCTAGAGAAGATAAGACCAAGACTGGGGTTGACTCCAGAACAAACCAGAAAACAGAGAGAAACATTTTGGATCTTCTCTCTTAATACAGTAGGAGAAGGTCTAAATGAAGCGATAATCTGGTTCATCACATAGTATGCTATAATTTCTATAAGATCATACATAGGTTTGGTCCTGAGTTACTAAAACTACACCGGGATATTACACATGTGTGGATGCAGTCTCTATGTTCCGAGTTAAGCTTACTATATATGGCGCATTACCATCTAAATCATTAGCTCTAGTGATCTAGTTTGCAATCCGACCTCTGAGATACTTTTTTAGATATTTACAGAGTTTGTCGGGATGGTTTAAAATCACTCAGTCTAATATGGTGCCCTTAATTACACTATCATGTAGCCAGGCTACCACGTCACCACCATGTCCTGTAAGTAGGATCAATTAACAAATGTATCACTCAGTGCACTTTTATATTTCCTACTATCCTCACATTACGTGTTAATTGCTATTTTTAGGTTTCCATACATATATCATCCTCGGAGACGTGGGTCGGACCTATGCACATTAGTGATCTGTCATGAAAAAACAGTCTAATATGGTGCTTATGGTTATATATTGTCTGCCAGTCTTTTTAGACTGCGTAACCGTGATATCATTCCGCTCTGACGGGTTGCACGTTTACACGTGACCGCTTTCCAATAGCATATCGCGGGCCATTTTCCTTCAAATAGGCACCGCGCAAACACGGCCGTTTCGCACCCGTTTGAAGCAGAAGAGGACCCTCAAGTAGGAGAGGACACCTTTACCCACAAGTAAGTCAGGAAGGAATTACTTGGGCAGTGCACAAGCACATAGGTAGTCCTGTGCCCCAAGAGAGCATGGTATCGGCTTTTAGTTTGCATCGTAGGGGGAGAGACCTATTTATCGCCATCCCAGCAATTTAATAAATCTGCGAAGAGTCATACCCACAGATGGGTATGTCTCATTTTTATTGCTGTCTTTTTAAATCATGGGCAGAGTGAGGTTCACGCTAAAAATAGCAGTTGTATACACAATCACTGGGCTGAAGAGGCACATAATATCTGCCTCTAACTTGCACAGTATGGAGAGTGTGTGAGTCGACAATACCTGAGTTAATTACAATTTCTATAAGGAGTCACACTTGACGTGGGGGCATTACGACAATTGTCACTCTTCAGGGAAACATGTAGAGCGATGTGTGTGTCAACTACTGTAGCTGCAGTTGAATATTTTCATCCCGGTAAGCTATGGACTGCTATCAATGATATAGGAATGGTCATAGACGGTCTTATTAATTTACCCAGCATGCGATCAATCTTAGTTACAACAGGGCCCCATTGCTTTGTTGCTGTCAGAGTGTTATCGTTTGGCTTTCTAATCTTAAGATTCTTTGTGGCGCATTTTCGGGTAAATTGTAGCCTAAGGCTGCTATATGGGAAGCCCCTAAAACTTAGTACTAGGGATACTAGCTGAAGACACTACTTTGCATTGCTCCTCTGGCGGTATACGGAATCATAACATTATGTCCGTAATTATGCAGCGCCAATATGTTCGGTATTTGTTGTATCATCATGATAATGAACCACCATGTAGGTTGATCCAGTCAGGATCATGTTTTTACTGCTTACTATTTTCTTCCCCATTAGAGACATTTGGAAATATGCAGCCAATTTAAGTCTAGACTTTGATTATTATCATGGACCTACAAACTCTGGCTTGGTCCTGAGCCACTAAAACCACACCAGGATATTATGCAGGTGTGTACTCAGTCCCTTTGTTTCGAGTTAAGCTTACTATATGTGGCGCATTACCATCTATAAGTATTAGCTCTAGTGATCTAGTTTGCTAATCGACCTTTGATATACTTTTTATTTTTTATATATTCATAGAGGTCGTCGGGATGTTTTAAAATCACTCAGCGGGAGTTCAACCTGAATCTTTCATAACTCATATCTGTGTGTAAAATAAGAACAAAAGGATAAGTCCTCAAATTCATATCTTTAAGGTACATAGCAATATGCATCATTGGATATTTAGTTGCTGTGAGGGGAAAATATGTCTATTTACAGCTTTTGCTTTTATTACCCACAGAATATAGGGTCAACTTATGTGCCTTTATTCTCTAGGAGGTCCCTGTAAATACGGATGTAACCTCATCATTCTGGCTTGATTCATTCATCAGTGATTGATTATACGAATCACATATTTAGATCATGTAAGTTGTTCTGGATCTATACTGTTCCTTATTCTTTTCTGGTGAGCACATAGATTCTGCATTAAGACACTAAAGGACTTTAAGTCTATTTAGGTGAAAGTCACTAAGATTTTTTCTTTAGACAACAAGTGTGGTGAAGGCTTGTCTAGATTCTTTTTCAATTCATTACTATTTCACCTTCTGTGTGATTCTATAGCACTTCTCTGCCTTTAGTAAAACATCCACTTTCTTAGACAATTTGATTACGACTTCATCCTTTTCAAGCTGGGCTATTCATGGAAGCGGGGTCTGGGTCAACTAATTTATTGTTTATATATGGGCTCATTTGAGACATGTTTCTTTTGAAATATTACAGATACCCCAACCACTCGCCTATAATCGTTCATATTGGTGGTCCTGAAGAAGGTGGTCACATTCTGTTTCATACCACCGAAACATGCGTTGACCAATCTATGCTATACCCGGCCCTCAACACGGTCACGAAGACTAAACAACATCTGTCTCTTGTATGACCATCTAGTGTATGTGATCTTGGGAGGGTATGATATGTTGTGGAGTATGAATGAGTATGCATGTGTGTGTTAGAGGCTAGCATATGTTGGTGGTTTAATACACAGGGGTTGTCAACAAAGAATTTTTATGTGAATGAATTTATCTATAACAATTGTTTTCTTTTTGTCAAATTGTTAAATGTACAACACCCTTGTAAATGAAAATTAATATAAGGTATGAATATTCTGAATATAATGTATGTTTTTTAATCTTTTTTGATAAAAATATGAAATGATCACAAGGAAAAAAATAAAAAATAAAAATAATGGTTTATAAAAAAATATAAAATTGTTGTGAATCTTGTATCTCATGCAAATGGCCCATTTGAGCTGATCTAGCCTTAACAAAAGAAATATAGGTCAAGTGGGAGGTGTTGAGCTTGCTTTTGATTACTTTCCCCCCTTTTCTCCTAGACCAAAAAGTACATTTGAAGGGGGTCCCCATATTCATATATCACTGATGACATCATCCAGTGACTGTGTGTTTCTGTAAAGTTTAAATATGTTTTATATATATATGCCAAGGTGTATTGAAGAATGAGTGGGTGTATAAGTGTCTGAATGGATGATTTAGTAGGTGCGTGACTGACTGTATGTGAGTGATTAAACGTGTCTTACTGAATGCATGGGTTAGTGACTAAACTGTATGAATGTCTGTATCCGTCTGTCAGTTGGTGTGTAAGCGACTGCATGGGTTGGTGAGTAGCTACATGAGTGTCTATATGGGTTATTGATTGGTTGTCTGAGTATCTGTATGGGTGCCTGAGTGTCTGTGTGGGTGGGTGGGGGGTGTGTGTCGCTGTGCATAGATGTGTGAGTAGGTGATTCACTGGGTGTATGGGTTCAAGAGTGCATCTGTGAAGGGCTGTATGGGTGGGTGTGTATATGGGTGTGTTGGTAAGTGAATGGATGTCTCAGTGGTACATGTGTGAGTAACTACATATCTGAAAGGCAGTATATGTGAATGTTGGAGTATATAAATGACTATATGTGAGAGTGAGTGATTGTGAGAGTGGCTGAATGGATGAGTGTGTGCTTGTATCAGTGATTGTATAAGAGAGTAAGTATGTGTTACTATCTGTATGAATAAGTGAGGTGGTGTGTGTATAACTATATAGGTGAGTAAATGGGAGTGTGATTGATTCTTTGCATGACTGACTAGGTGTGTGAGTAACTCTATGGATGAGTGGCGGTGTGTGAGTGTCTGTATAGGTGTATGAGTGCATATGATAGTGCTGTATTGATGAGTGACTGCTTGTATGAGTGACTGTATGGGTGAATGAGTAGATGTGTGTGTAGACCTAGGAATCAGTGAGTGGGTATGTAGTAACTGGCATTGGTGTGTCTATGGTTTCGAAAATGGTAGTCTGTATTTTAGAGTGGGTGTATCAAAGATTATATTAGGGTGTGAGGAGGAGCATCAGATTATCACGTGGATGATGTCATCAGTGATGTCATCAGTGATGTCATTTGAAATGTCATCAGTGATGTCACTGACCATGTCATGAATGATGTAATATGCGACGTCATCAGCAGTGCATTGCGGGGGCGCGAGTTATAGTTAGCTCAACTAACTATAACGGCCAAATTTCTCTGGTTTTGTATGAGTGAAATGTCCAACTAACTATAACGTCCCTGAAACCTGTGGTTTTTTCAGTGAATTTCTAAGGTTTTTTAAATGCTGATTTCTAACTATAACGTGCCTGAAACCTATGGTTTTTGCAGTGAATTTCAAAGGTTTTTTAAATGCTAATTTCTAACTATTACATCCTTGAAACCTATGGTTTTTTCAGTGAATTTCTAAGGTTTTTTAAATGCTAATTTCTAACTATGCCTACAGAGGTAGGACATGTGCAGGAAGGGGAAGAAAGGCGCAGAAAGAAGCAAGAGAAATGCAGAAAGAGGCAACATAAGTCCAGAAAGAGGGAGAAAGCTGCAGAAAGAAGCAAGAGATATGCAGAAAGAACCAACAGAGGTGCAGAAAGAGGCCTTGTCGCAAAGTCATCCTGTGCCCTGGGCACCCCACAACTTTTTGCTGACTGGTACTGGTGGCAACTGACTCTGACTGACCCTGGGCTCTGCCTAACCAGGCCCCGAGCCAGTGCTATGCTGAAAGACACTTAGAACACAGGGAAAACACCTACATACACTAGGGTACACAATGGATTGGGGTACCCCTGTCATTGGCATGACCTCCCCTGTAAGGCCCTAGTACATAATAGGGCAGAGGGATTAAAACTACCTCTAAGTCCATAGCACATAATAGGGCATGCAGTTTAGAGGCCAGCAGCCCTTTTCTGCACTTGCATGTGTGCACTGCTGAGCCTGAGGTCAGTTTAAAAGTAGCCCTGTGTGTGCAGAAAGAGGCAAGAGAGGTGCAGAAAGAGGCAAGAGAGGTGCAGAAAGAGGGAAGAAGGGTGCAGAAAGAGGCAAGAGAGGTGCAGAAAGAAGCAAGAGAGGTGCAGAAAGAGGCAAGAGAAGTACAGAAAGAAGCAACAGAGGTGCAGAAAGAGGGAAGAGGAGTGGAGAAAGAGGCAAGAGAAGTGCAGAAAGAAGCAACAGAGGTACAGAAAGAGGCAAGAGAAGTTCAGAAAGAGGCAGCAGAGGTGCAGAAACAGGAAGAAGAGGTGCAGTAAGAGGGAACAGAGGTGCAGAAAGAGAGAAGAGGGGTGCAGAAAGAGGCAAGAGGAGTGCAGAAATTTACAAGAGAGGTACAGAAAGAAGCAAGAGCAGTGCAGTAAGAAACAACAGAGGTGCAGAAGGTGGCAAGAGGGGTACAGAAAGAAGCAAAAGAAGAGCAGAAACAAGCAAAAGAGATGCGGAAAGAGGCTAGAGGGGTGCAGAAAGAGGCAAGAGAGGTGCAGAAAGAGGCAAGAGAGGTGCACAAAGAGGGGAAAAGGGTGCAGAAAGAGGCAAGTGGGGTGCAGAAAGAAGCAAGAGAGGTGTAGAAAGAAGCAGGAGAAGTGCAGAAAGAAACAACAGAGGTGCATAAAGAAGCAAGAACAGTGCAGAAAGAACCAACAAAGGGGCAGAAAGAGGCAAGAGGGGTACAGAAAGAGGCAAGAGAAGTACAGAAAGAAGCAAAAGAGGTGCAGAAAGAGGCAAGAGGGGTGCGGGAAAAGGGGTGCAGAAAGAGGCAAGAGGGGTGCAGAAACAGGTAGGAGAGGTGCACAAAGAGGCAAGAGGGGTACAGAAAGAGGCAGGAGGGGTGCAGAAAGAAGGAAGAGAAGTGCATAAAGAAGCAACAGAGGTGCTGAAAGAGGCGTGAAGGGTGAAGAAAGAGGCAAGATAAGTGATAAAAGAGAGACGAGAGTTGCAGAAAGAAACAAGAGAGGTGCATAAAACAGCAAGAGAAGTGCAGAAAGAGGCAAGTGAGGTACAGAAAGAGGCAAGAGAGGTGCAGAAAGGGAACAGGGGTGCAGAAAGAGGCAAGAGAGGTACAGAAAGAGGGAAGAGGGGTGCAGAAAGAGGCAAGAGGGGTGCAGAAAGAAGAAAGTGAGGTGCAGAAAGAGGCAACAGAGGTGCAGAAAGAGGCAAGAGAAGTGCAGAAAGAGGCAACAGAAGTGCTGAAAGAAGCAACAGAGATGTAGAAAGAAGCAACAGAGATGTAGAAAGAAGCAAGATAAGTGATGAAAGAGACACAAGAGTTGCAGAAAGAAACAAGAGAGGTGCATAAAAAAGCAAGAGAAGTGCAGAAAGAGGCAAGTGAGGTGCAGAAAGAGGCAACAGAGGTGCAGAAAGAGGCAAGAGAAGTGCAGAAAGAGGCAACAGAAGTGCTGAAAGAAGCAACAGAGATGTAGAAAGAAGCAACAGAGATGTAGAAAGAAGCAAGATAAGTGATGAAAGAGACACAAGAGTTGCAGAAAGAAACAAGAGAGGTGCATAAAAAAGCAAGAGAAGTGCAGAAAGAGGCAGGAGAGGTGCACAAAGAAGTAAAAGAAGCACAGAAAGAAGGCAAGAGAAATTCAGAAAGAGGAAGTAAGGTGCAGAGAGAAGCAACAGAGGTGCTGAAAGAGGCAAGAGGGTTGCAGAAAGAGGCAAGAGAATTGCAGAAAGAAGCAACAGAGGTGCAGAAAGAGGCAAGAGAGGTGCAGAATAGGCAGGAAAGGTGCAGAAAGAGGGAACAGGGGTACAGAAAGAGGCAAGAGGAATACAGAAATTTGCAAGAGTCATGCAGAAAGAAGCAAGAGCAGTGCAGAAGGAACCAACAGAGGTGCAGAAAGAGGCAAGAGGGGTGCAGAAAGAGGTAGGAGAGGTGCACAAAGAGGCAAGAGGGGTACAGAAAGAGGCAAGAGTGTTGCAGAAAGAAGGAAGAGAAGTGCAGAAAGAAGCAACAGAGGTGCTGAAAGAGACAAGAAGGGTGCAGAGAGAGGTAAGAGAAGTACAAAAATAAGCAATAGAGTTGCAGATAGAGGAAATAGAGGTGCAGAAAGAGGCAAGAAAGGTGCAGAAAGAGGCATAGAGAGGTGCAAAAGATGGCAAGAGGACTTCAGAAAGAGGCAAGAGGTATGCAGAAAGAGGCAATAGAGGTACAGAAACAGGCAGGAGAGGTGCAGAAAGAAACAAGAGAAGTGCAGAAATAAGCAAGAGAGATGCAGAAAGAGGCAAGAGAGCTGCAGAAAGAGGGAAGAGGGGTGCAGAAAGAGTCAAGAGGGATGCATACATTTGCAACAGAGGTGCAGAAAGAAGCAAGAGCAGTGCAGAAAGAACCAACAGAGTTGCAGAAAGAGGCAAGATGGGTACAGAAAGAGGCAAGAGAAGTGCAGAAAGAAGCAAAAGAGGTGCAGAAAGAAGCAAGAGAACTACAGAAAAAGGCAAGGGACATGCAGAAAGAGGAAGGAGAGGTGCAGAAAGAGGCAAGAGGGGTACAGAAAGAGGCAAGAGGGGTACAGAAAGAAGCAATAGAAGTGCAGAAATAAGCAACAGAGGTGCTGAAAGAGGCAATGGGGTGCAGAAAGAGGCAAGAGAAGTGCAGAAAGAAGCAACAGAGGTGCAGAAAGAGGCAAGAGAGGTACAGAAACAGGCAGGAAAGGTGCAGAAAGAGGGAACAGGGGTGCAGAAAGAGGCAAGAGGGATACAGACATTTGCAAAAGAGGTGCAGAAAGAAGCAAGAGCAGTGCAGAAAGAACCAACAGAAGTGCATAAAGAGGCAGGAGGGGGCAGAAAGAGGTAGGAGAGGTGCACAAAGAGGCAAGAGGGGTACAGAAAGAGGCAAGAGGGGTGCAGGAAGAAGGAAGAGAAGTGCAGAAAGAAGCAACAGAGGTGCTGAAAGAGACAAGAAGGATGCAGAAAGAGGCAATAGAAGTACAGAAAGAAGCAACAGAGTTGTAGAAAAAGGCAATAGAGGTTCATAAAGAGGCAAGAGTAATGCAGAAATAAGCAAGTGAGGTGCAGAAAGAGGCAAGAGAGGTGCAGAAAGAAGAGAGTGAGGTTCAGAAAGAGGCAAAAGAGCAGAAGGTGGCAAGTGATGTGCAGAAAGAGGTAAGAGAGGTGCAGAAGGAAGAGAGTGAGGTGCAGAAAGAGGCAAGTGAGGTGCAGAAAGAGGCAAGAGAGGTACATAAAGAGGCAAGGGAAGTGCAGAAACAGACAAGAGAAATGCAAAAAGAGGCAAGAGAGGAGCAGAAAGAGGCAAGAGAGGTGTAGAAAGAAGCAAGAGAAGTGCAGAAAGAGGCAAGTGAGGTGCAGAAAGAGGCAAGAGAGGTGCAGAAAGGCAAGAGAGGTGCAGAAAGAGGCAAGAGAGGTGCAGAAAGAGGCAAGATAAGTGTAGAAAGAAGAGAGTGAGGTGCAAAAAGAGGAAGAAAGGTGCAGAAAGAAGCAAGAGAAATGCAGAAAGAGGCAAGAGAGGCACAGAAAGAAGTAAGAGAGGTTTGTGCACCATTAGTACCAATTTAACACCCACATTTAGCAATAAGTAACACATGACCATTACAGCTTTGCAAAGGGCCTTCCACCAGCTGTAACACGTCACGCTCCATTTTTTAGAACATTTGAGCCAGAAACAATGTTTTTTCTTCAAATCTGCAGATTATGCGGCAGATGATCGAATATTTGGCAAATGCGGAAAATGTTTAATTATGTGAAAATTGGTGCAGCCGAACAGTCACATAATTCCAGTGGCCCTGCTCATACCTCCGACTAGGTCCAGAAGTGCTCCTCAGTGGTACCTTCTTTTTTAGTGTCTCATTGAGTTTATAGTTTAGCTTCTATGGAAACGAGGAAGACTAAACCTGAGGTTACCACTCCACAACACAGACTACAATACCACATACTTACTCTCCAAAACACATAATCCCACTCCACATAATTCCTATACACTAAATACCACATACTTTCTATTCACATAATTTCACTGCACAACATACCACATAATTCCACTACACACAACGTACATCCACTCTACACCAAAAAACATTAGTAAAAATCTTTTACATTCACAATGCCAATAGCTCTAAATCTCGCAAATGCGAGACCTGTTACATTACAAATGCTTCTTTAACTGGTAGTTGTGTTTGCAGAGTGGGGCAGAAAGGGGGCTGGGCCTCCGACCAGCGCCCAGGAATTCCGCTGTGTAGGACTTACAGGAGGTACCAGGAGGGCTTCTTGGCCCCCAAAGTCCCTCAGGAGTAAAGTGGACTTCATCCCCCAACCAGTACTGTGCCAGGAGGCGCATTTGCAGAGTGGTGGAGAAAGGGGGGGCGTGGCCTCCGAAGACCTCTTAGCAATTCCACTGTGTGGGACTTAGTGGAGGTAATAGGAGACGTAGTTGGCCCCCAAGGACAACCTTGGGGGCCAACTACCCCTCCTATTACCTCCAGTAAATCCCACACAGCAGGATTGCTAAATTCTCACAGCAGGCCATGCCCCCTTTGCCCACCACTCTGCAAATGCGCTCCCTGGCACGCTCTTGGATGGGGATTGAAGTCCCCGTTGCTGCTGGGGGTCCTTAGGGGCCAACTAGCCTACCTGTTACCTCCAGTAAGCCCCACACAGTGGGATTGCTGAGAGGTGGACACAGGCCACGCCCCCTTTCTCCACCACTCTGCAAACGCGCCTCCTGGCATGCTCTTGGTTGGGGGATGAAGTCCCCTTGCCTCCTGAGGGTCCCTGGGGGCCAACTAGCCCTCCTGTTACCTCCAGTAAGCCCCACACAGCTGGATTACTGAGAGTGGTCAGAGGCCACGCCCCCTTTTTATACTACTCTGCAAACGCGCCTCCTGGCACACTGCTGCTTGAGGGATGAAGCCCTCTTTAGTCCTGAAGTCCTCAGGACTCAAAGGGACCTCATCGCCCCACCAGCAGTGCGCCAAGAGGCGTATTTGCTGAGTGGTGCAAAAAGGGGTGTGGCCTCAGACCACCTCTCAGCAATTCCACTGTGTGGGGCTTACTGGAGGTACCTGGTGGGCTAGTTGGCCCCTAAGGACCCTTCGGATAGAAGGGGACTTATTTGGCTGGAGTTCTGGTCCGTGTTTTCGAGATCGTGCCAGCCAGCCAACCACCCACTTGAGCAAGGAGTAAGGAGGAGGAGGACGCCGCTCCGCTGCTCCTTGCGGGCAGGCTTTACCTCGAGCCTCCGTAGAGCCCCCGCAGCAAGCAGTCAGCCGTGAGCGGAGGAGAGCTGCGGCCGGGAGTGAGCAGCTGCGGGTGCTGCGAGTGAAGAGCGGCCCCACAAGCACTTCTCTCCCCTTTTTGGTGTGCGGTGGCGGGAGCCGCGAGGAGCACTTCGCTCCCCTTCAGTGCGTGGTGCGCGGCAGCGGGAGCCGCGAGCACCATCATTCCCGCCAGCCCTGCCATTCCTGTTAATCCTGCAGCTAACGAGTTGAGGGAGCCGCGAGCAGAGTGCGGAGGAGTGCCGAGGTCGGGAGAGAGCAGCTGCGGGTGCCGTGAGAGGAGGTGAGATGAGCAGTTGCGGGAGCCGCAAGTGAAGAGTGGCCCCGTGAGCTTTTCTCCCCCTCTCGGTGTCGGCGGGTGCCGAGAGGAGCACTTCTCTCCCCTTCGGCGCACGTGCGCGGCGAGCACCACCATTTCCTGCCATACCTGCAGAGATCGATGCAGCGGGAGCAAATTAGTGCTGACTGACACCTCTTAGAGGTGCGGCAGGAGTGAGAACACCACATTAGCCCCGAAAAAGCAACAACGGGGTCTTGCCGTATTAATAAATCGTCTCGGTGTGCGGCAGGAGCCGCGAGCACCGAAAACACTGTAGAAGTGTTCTTTTGCAGTTTTATTTGGGATTTACCTGTGGGCAGCGCGTGTGAGATTCTGCGGGCACTATTTTAAAACAGGACAGCCTGCAGCAGCTGAGCCTAATTATTGCCTTTCTTGTTGGCGCGTGGCAGGAGCCAGGAGCACCACAAGCACTGCAAATATTGTTCTTACTGGTCGAGCAGCTCATTGTCCGGTTCATTGTTCAGCTTGGTGTGCGGCGGGAGCTGGGAGCACCTTAAAGTCTTGCATACCGCAGGAGCGGTTTTTTGTTTGTAGTTCGTTGCTCTTAGCCCTGCTTTAGCTTTCCGGACTAAGAAGACACCTGGAATACATCTTGTGTCAGAACAAGTCCTAAAGAGTTGACAAAATCGTGCAGTCGATCTGGGACTCACTCTAGCCGTACCCAGTGTACGCAGCAAGAATCTCCCGGTCTTCCTTTCTATATCCGGTAAGCCCGAGAAGATCATTCAGCTTCCCCGCATGGTTTAAGGGCACAGACACCAGCTTCACTTAAACCCCAAACCCCAAGGAGCAAGTTCAGGCTCAATACATCAGCGAAACCCCAGATCTACTGACAAACCGAGCATCTCCACTGAAGAATGACAAAAAAAAAAGAAAAAATCACTCAGCATCAAGAAAACGCCCCCGCGGAGTCAATCCCCCTGACCAAAGTATCACCTAGAATCCTAAGGAGTGCACGGAATGTAGTCCACGACAAAAAGTCCTTTTTAAAGTCCCCATCGGCAGGTCTTATAACTCAATTTTTATACAAACGTTCTTCCAAGGACGAGAGCGCCCCTGCCCCGACAGACCAACTAGGTAGAGCCAAGACCAGTAATGGAATGAACCATATTTCAGGGAGCTTTTTCAACCACAAGCTCCCTGCAACACAAGTACAAAGCACAAACAGTGGAAGCACAAACATCGAAAGACGTCGCTCTCAATCTTGTTCGGGGCGGTATCGCCCCTCAGGAAAGAAACATAGACATGCAAGTGATCCAGTGGGTGACAGCACTGTATCAATTCAAAGAAATCAAGAGCAGGTAGTGACAGCCCAAATACACTGTCAGCAACAACCTATCCTGCACTCTCCTATGCAGTCACTGCTCCTTATACCCACAGGATCCAGCCCAACTAAAACAGGAGAGTCAGAGCGGCTGCAAAGCTTGGGATATCCATCACTGATATTCCTCCAAAAACTGGAATCACAGATACAAAGTACATTGGAGCTTACCCCAAATCTTTTTAGTATTGCTAATGGTACCCGGTGTTCTCCCTCCCCTACACAAAGTGCTCAAAGCCAGAGTCCTTATGATAGTAGTGTTATTAACGACCCAGGAGCAACCCCAGCCGGTGAAACAGTTCACACCATGGCCAGGGCATTGCTCTGGCAATCAAATAAAATGGAGATACAAATCGATCTTTTATCCACCATTGCACAACAACTAGTGGAACTGAGCAACAAGGTGGACTTCATAGAGAACAAGCTCAGTGAGACCCAGAACAATCGCATCTGCACCTGTTCATGTGCAGCTCTCATGGATACATGGGCAACCCTTCCAGAAATCCTAAAAGGCTTGGTAGATTCATTAAAAGTTCAAACAGGAGGCATGACGGGCCCGTTGAATAATATTAGTATCTCAGCTACCTTAAACCCTGACAGCCCTCTGGGCAACTCAGCTGGAAGCAATACGGGTAACCCCCTAACAAAGCCCGATACTCAAGATCCTTTAGTATCCACAAAACATTTTACCAGTCCATCCAGTTGCAATGCCAGCTCTCGAATCCTAAATCCAGGGAGTTACATTGAGGGCAACATCTCCAACCAGAAAAGGAAGGAGGAACCTCTTTCAAGGAGGGCTAAGAAAAAATTAAAGAAACAAGAAAAAAAAGCCAAGGCGTCAAAAAAACGCACCCTCCTACTACCAACTCATATTCAAAATTCTCAAATCAACAAAGACAAAATACGGCTCTTTCCGATTTTCACCAAAAATCATGTCCCAAGCAATACTATACTCAGAGCACCAACCTCTATGGGTGCTACAAAAGAGTCTGACAGCCCTGCACAGCCAAGTCCCCGAGCGGTGGTCTTGCATAGTCCAGCAGGACCGGCAACAATAACGCTACTACCTCATTCACCAAACATCAAAAAGGTTGAGCAAAGAAGACCAGTAGGTTCAATCAAGGAACAAGGAGTCGACACCGGGGACAATACACCTCAGGGACGCATATTCCTGGGCCTGCAGAGACCCGGTGATGAAGCAGTTCAGCCATTACAAAGCATGATCCAGCGATCAGAATCACGCCAACGGAACCCTGGCCCAAGCCGCAATATAAGTATTCTGGAGACGGAGCTAAGCACCCAGCCTAAAGTAAACCAAGTTAGTAAAACTACGCACAAGGTGATTCTTACCCCTAGATACTTCATCAAAGGTCAACATGATATTTTAAATAAGGGCAATGTACTCAGACTATTCAAGCATATTCCAACTCTTACTGAAATACACTCAAACGACCTAGTCTGGGTTAAGTTTTTGAGCCTTTCCAGCGACTCTCACGGGGAATCAACTTCAATAGGGCTGAGTCGCCATGCCCAGGTGTGACTTACACCAGAAGAAATAGCACAAATGGTTGATTGGGGCATTGATATAGCTTTCCCCATACCAGAGAAATACCCACACGTATTAGTAGCATCATCGCCAACGAAGGAGGTTTACTCGGTGTTAAGGGGGACAGCGTGCAATCAACTAGGGAAAAACTCAGTTGTGGAGCCAAGACCTTATAACTCCTACAGGATAACAAGCTCACTTGATCAAAGGTCAGTCCACTACACGGGGCCAAAGCACAGTGCCATGCAAGGAACTCGGACCGGTCCAGGAGGCCAGCCCCCACGACGGCACTTCTAATAGAATAAAGGCGGTTCGTCACCTGAACAAGAATAGAACATCGAGTAACAACACATATCTGTCCATCATATCATGGAACGTCGCAGTGCTAAAAAGATTGCTTAGCTGCAATGCTGCATGTACGTATCTCCGAGCAAATGACATCCTGTGCTTACAAGAGACGTGGGCCACTGAACCCCTAATTCTCCCAGGTTTTTATGAGCTTCACACGGCAGCTATAAAACGGAACATCTTTGGGAGAGCAGCTGGTGGGCTCTCAATTTTTATCAATCATGCTCGTAAAATAGAGGTAACATCATTAACAACATACACTCCCAACTTGCAAGCAGTGCTGATCAGTGGATTTAAAAGCAACAATATCTCAATCCGTCTTTTGATAATTAATTGTTATGTCAACCCCGCCACACAGCAAAAAAAGCAAGTACTAAAAACATTAACAACAAAAATGGACCACCTTATAAATAAATATGCCTCACACCTTCCAATAATCATCGGGGACATGAACACCAGGGAGTTGGGGCACGTAAAAAGGGAGCTTCCAAACAAAACAGAAGCGGCTCCTCTGCAACGGCTCCTTTGCTCGCAAAATATGGTATCCGCCCATTCCATCAAAAAAAAGGTGGACCCTCTCTGGCATCCACTTCCCACCTTCAGGGATAAGTCAACAATTGACTACATCTTTATCTCTGAGAACCTGCTAACATATTTTAACGACTTTGAAGTGGGAAATAGGGATGAGAGTGACCACAGACCACTGAGGGTATCTCTTGATCTAAATGGGAAATCCGCAAAACAACCGAGAACATTGGGTGCCTCAACTGGAGAAGAGCATCATGAAGTATTGAGCAGAATAAAATGGACCACAAATCTAGGTCCAAAACTCTTGGAGTGGATCACACACAAAGAGTTGAGCCAAACAGGGAGAAGTTTGGCATCCCCCTTGGAGCTCTGGAAAGCACTACTTGACAAACTAAAAACCGTTCTCGGGCGTGTCACTGGTAGCCCTAAAGCACAGGACTCCTATCCACAAAGCCTATCATTACAACTAAAACCAAGGGCCTTAGCGGAAACCAAGCGGAGTCTTTTAAAGGCCTTGAAGGCAAGAAGAACAGGAGCTACAAATCCCCACACATTGGAAATAAAAGTGCTTCGCAGGGAACACAGGAAGAAAATATGGGAAATACGATTAAATAAAATCGAGGCAGAGTGGCTGAAAATATTGAACCTTTTCAAAGAAAAGGGTCATATTCAACTTTGGAGATACATCAGACAACTGAGCCACACCGGTCAGAGCAAGGAAAACGGGGTGGCAGCCTCTGAGTGGGTCAAATATGCAAAGCTACTGTATACAACACAGCAGAACACGACTGATACCCAATCACAACAAACCCTCCAGTAACCCATAAAGATGGCAAAACTCCTGCTATCACCAAGGATGAGATAACCAACCTGATTAAAAAAATGAGGTCAGACGGCGCGCCGGGTCCCAATGGAGTCCCAGCGGCAGTGTTTAAAGTCACTCATGGATTCTGGGCGGATCAGTTAACACCACTTTTAAGTATGCATTTGAAACTTCCACCGTTCCATCATCGTGGAAAGGCTCAATACTCTTCCCGATTCATAAAAAAGGGGACCGCACGAAACCCGAAAATTATCGGCTTGTCGCTCTATTAGATATAGAAGCAAAAGCATATGCCAGAGTATTGTTGAAGGAACTTGAAACCTGGGTAAAAGATCATAATATTCTGCCATTCTTCCAATCTGGTTTCAGGCACCAAAGCTCCACCATAGACAACATCCTAGTACTGGGATACTTGTCACTACGTGCGACTCAGCCATCACAATTACCTTTGTTTTGCTGTTTCGTGGATTACAGTGCAGCTTTCGACCGAGTCGACCGCGGGAAGCTTTGGGAAAAACGTATCAACTGGGGCATTCCTCAAAAGCTGTTAAAGGCAATAATTGCTCTCTATGAAGGGACCTGGGTGCGAATCAAAACCAGCCAAACGTCAGTAACAACTAAGGTTCCAACCAACAATGGCCTCAAACAAGGGTGCGTTCTTGCCCCTTTACTTTTTAATATCTATACAGCCGATTTGGGAAAAGCCCTGGAGGGGGCAAACCTACTCATACCAAGGCTGGGGGACGTGTGGCTCCAAATTCTCCAATATGCCGATGACATTGTTATTATGGATCACACTAGGACAGGCCTACAGAAAGCCTTAGAAGCTCTGCACAGATTTAATCAAAAGAACAACCTGCTGGTGAGTCAGGAGAAGACCAGGATAATAGTCTTTGGGAAGTACCATCGAAAAAAGACAGCTCAATGGTGCCTAGGTGATTTGCAAATCAGAACCTGCAAAAGCTATAATTATTTGGATCTCAGGCTTTCGGAAGGGGCCAAACCATCAGCCCATTTGAAACATTTAAGAAGTAAGGGGGCCGGCATTATCAGCAGCCTGAGAAGTCTCAATCGAAGACTACACAGCCCGACTGCTGAACCTATTCTGAAAGTCTTAAAAGCAAAAGTAGTGCCCTCCATTAACTACGGCCACCTAATCTTTCCTGGTGCTCTCACTAATTTTCTCATGAGCCACCAAATCTCGGTATACAAGAAAGTATTAGGCATCCCACGACAGGCCAGGAGAGCAAGAGTAAGGCTGGAGCTGGGACTTACCCGACCGGACATTACCTACTCAGGGGACATTTTAAAATATTACATTAGTACCTTGCAAGCTCCAGCAACATCTTTGAAAGCGCAAATTAAAATAATCTTCGAAGAAGGTGGCTCCCCACGGCAGGTGCAGTTGACAGCAGCCACAAAATTGTTAGAAATAGATGTGCAAAATTTGCACAACTCAAACATTCCAGTTGCTGCATGGAAACGAGCAGTGAATAGACAGGCCAAGAAAATATCACATGAAAGAGATCTGGAAAGCTTACACCATCAATCCAATCTATCATCACTGGACGCCTCCTACATAGTGGGAAAACCACAGCCTTATTTCGAACAAGCACTGACAGTCCCGGACCGGAAAGAAATCACTTATATGAGACTTCTTGCATTGCCCATTGTGGACTTTAACCAAGGTTGGGCCCGGCAGGACAATTTAGCCGCATGTCGACTCTGTAATTACCATCAGGAATCCTGGCTCCATCTGCTGTGCTGTTGTCCCAAGTTAGCCAGCGAGAGGCACCGACTAGTTCTTCCAATTTGCAGAGCTCAGGGTCTTGTACGATGCAGAGAAG
The DNA here is from genome assembly GCA_963921515.1 of Calotriton arnoldi. Taxonomy (NCBI): domain Eukaryota; kingdom Metazoa; phylum Chordata; class Amphibia; order Caudata; family Salamandridae; genus Calotriton; species Calotriton arnoldi. The sequence goes on from CAWUFW010004686.1 coordinate 549,105, forward strand.
TCTCAGACTTGTGTTTCTCCGCTAAAACAGCTCAAACAGTCGCGCGGCTGGGGAAATTTACAGAATCAATTTGAGCCGCACTGACGCTGAAAATAGAGTTACAAAAAGAAACCAGTCGGCTAGCAAGCAAGAGAGACTCTGACAAACCACCCTTCTAAGTCTAATACATTTGCACTTGTATTTTATTACCAGATCTTGATATTAGTTTTAAAGGTTTTATGCCCCACCAGTTTGTAGTAACATGCGTGGGATTTTAATAATGATAGTATATTGTAACGATTTTAAGTAATTGAGCAATAAAGTTTAATACTAATCCCCCAACCCAGAACGCGCCAGGAGGTGCGTTTGCAGAGTGGTGCAGGTAGGGGGCGGGGCCTCCCGAGAGTTGCCGGTTTCTTTCGTTTTTTTAAATTTTAGGAAGGGGGGCTGTTTGGCCACCCTTCCCTTAACCCTTTTGGGCCCCTGGGACCCCAACCCCCGGGGCCTGAGCCTTTTTTTTTTTTATGAAAAGGAAGGGGGCCGTGCGCCCCCATCCTGAGGCCAATTATGACCCCGGGGACCCCATCCCCCAGGGCTAGGCCTTTCTTTTTTTTGTTTTTAAAGGGGAGGGGGCCGTGCACCCCCCTCCCAAGGCCGATTCCGCCCCGGGGACCCCACTCTCCGGGGCCCGGCCATTCATTTTTTTTTAATCAAAGAGAGGGGGCCACGTGGCCCCCCTTTACTGGGCCACTTTTGGCCCCGGGGACCCCATCCCCCGGGGCCTGGCCAGCTTTGTTTTTATTTTGTTGGGAGGGGGGCCACGTGGCCCCCTCCTGAGGCAAATTATGGCACCGGGAACCCCGGGGTCTTTCCTTACGTTGGGGACCACGGGGGGAGCCCCAATGCCCCCACGGTCCCAGCCGGCTCCCCGCCTCCTGCGGGAGCCGGCATTGCTTTTGAACAAGGGAAGCTGCTAACATGCAGCTCCCCTTGTCCAAAAGCAATTCTGCTTTGCTTCTTGGAAGCGAGAGCAGGCTTCCTGCTCTCGCTTCCAAGAAGCAAAGCAGTGTTTGCTATGTCAGGGCGGGAGGCGTGCTCCTGCCCTGCCATAGCAAACGGCAGTGTCCCGGGGGTGGGCACCCCGGGACATTGAAGGAGCCGGCCCTGGAGGGTGGCGGTCCCCAGAGCCATGGAGGGCTCCAGGAGGGGAACACTGCGGCCCCCCTCCCATCATTTGCACAGCCCCAGGGAGGTGGTGGTCCCCGTGGCTTGGGGGGGCCCGCGAGCCCCTCCCACATGTATTAACTCAATGCCCCGGGGAGGTGGTGGTCCCCGGGGCTGTGGGGGGGCTGCATGGCCCCCCGCACTTCATGATCAATGCCCCGGGGAGGTGGTGGTCCCCGGGGCAGTGTGGGGAGGGGCAGGAGCCCCCTCCCCACACACTTTATAATTTACATTTAAGCCCCGGGGAAGTGGCAGTCCCCTGGGCTTGGGGGGGCCTTCAAGGCCCCCCCGCCCATAATGATCAATGCCCCGGGGAGGTGGCGGTCCCCGGGGCAGCATGGGGGGACAGGAGCCCCCCCACACATTTTTTTTCAAGCCCCGGGGAGGGGGCGGTTCCCCGGGCTGCGGGAGGGCCGCGTGGCCCCACACGCATAATAAATAAAGCCCCAGGAAGGTGGCGGTCCCCGGGGCTGCAGGGGCCCCCATTGGTCCCTGCATATAATTTTCTCATTGCCATCAGGACTTGGCCCACCTGGGGGCTCAAAGAAACAAAGCGCAGGAGCCTGCGCTTTGGTTTTTTTTTCCGGCCGGATTTGCGCACCCAGCGCAAATTTGGTCGATCTTTTTTTTAAAAAAAAGCTTTTTTTGACCCTGGGGTTCCTTGTGGGACCCCCTGAGCAGGCCTACCAGGTCAGGGTGTTTCTACCCTGCCACCTTTTCTTGTTTCTTTATCCTATTTTAACTGTATTCTTGTGACTCAGTTTTACTGAGTCACAAGATGGCTGCCAACACTTCCTGGTTTGGAGTGTTGACAGCCAATCAGAATCAAGCTCGTGCTCGGGAGAGTTTGCGAATCCTCCTTGGCCCTCAGATATTGATATTTTTATTTTTTGAATTCCTCAGGAACTACTGAACGGATTTACACCATTTAAAAAAAGCATGCTTTCTGAACCAAGACCTGCCTTTTTGCCAAATTTGGTCTAATTCCGTTCAGCGGTTCGGGCTGTAGCTTTGTCTAAAGTTGCTATGGAAATGAACATGGGGAAAACGCGTTTTGGGACCCCCCTTTTTTCTCGGCCCTCACTTGACAAATCACCCTGAAACTTTCAAGACAGGAGATGACCTGAGCAAACCATTAGTTTTGAAAATTTCGCGAAGATTCGTCAAACGGCGCCAAAGATATTGGCAAAAGAAAAAAACGCTTTTTGAATAGAAACAAGGTCCTAACTATAACTACCTACTTGCGACCGCCAGTAGGTAATATATATATATATATATATATATTATCCACCAAAATGCCCAGCAGCTTGTAGGGGCGCACTCCCAGCAGATTGCACCATCCGGTATATTTCTTGTGGGAAGAGACTCGCGTTACTGCTCCCCGGTTACTGTCTCTCCGACCTGACGCGTTTCAAGGCTGTTGCCTCTTTATCAAAGGTCACTTGTATGCTGGCTTACGCAGGCTGTTCTGATTATCTTTATTATATGCATGCCCCGCCCTCAGTGGGCCGCGCTTCGTGCGCACTTGCATGCTGGGATAGGTAGTCCCATAAAGAACAAAATATCACCTCTAGTGGGCCCTGCATGTAAGTCACATATTAAAACATTATTTTATACCCTGAGTGGGCCCCAGAGCAGCTCGCAAGTCAGGTCGGAGAGACAGTAACCGGGGAGCAGTAACGCGAGTCTCTTCCCACAAGAAATATACCGGATGGTGCAATCTGCTGGGAGTGCGCCCCTACAAGCTGCTGGGCATTTTGGTGGATAATTTGACTACACGGCAGTCCTGCCGTGGGGGGCAGCAACATCCTGATAATGAAAAGGAGGCCGCGGGTCGGAACTGGATCGGGACCCAGGTGCGGCATGGCGGATTGGGGCAAAACAGACTTGTGAGCTGCTCTGGGGCCCACTCAGGGTATAAAATAATGTTTTAATATGTGACTTACATGCAGGGCCCACTAGAGGTGATATTTTGTTCTTTATGGGACTACCTATCCCAGCATGCAAGTGCGCACGAAGCGCGGCCCACTGAGGGCGGGGCATGCATATAATAAAGATAATCAGAACAGCCTGCGTAAGCCAGCATACAAGTGACCTTTGATAAAGAGGCAACAGCCTTGAAACGCGTCAGGTCGGAGAGACAGTAACCGGGGAGCAGCAACGCGAGTCTCTTCCCACAAGAAAGATACCGGATGGTGCAATCTGCTGGGAGTGCGCCCCTACAAGCTGCTGGGCATTTTGGTGGATAATATATATATATATATATATATATATAGGAATAGTGTTTTGCTAATGGCTTTGGCTCAGTATTCTGAATCTTTATGAACCTTTCCCCAAAAATGTTATTCACCTCAGCTCCTTCCTGGTAAGTTTCATGGCGATCTGTCAAGCGGGGTCCTAGAAAATGTGAGGGGAGTGCAAAACGTGGGCTTCCAATGTTAATTCCCATAAGAAATTTTGAAGCAGCTACAGAAAAATACATTTGAAGGGAATTTCATCAAACTTGGCAAAAAGTTGAAACTTTACTCAGAAGGTGTGGTTTACATTTAAAGAGGTTACATATCAACTTTTCAGTTCCACTGTATAAAGACTTCCCCTCTTGCCACTTAATCCTCTCAGGGGCTCCTCACTACCTCTGGTCTAGTGCTTCTTTGAATGCTATTTTTTAACCTCTGTCTGCTCAGTACACTGCATTCAGCCCACTTTAAAGTTACTCGATATCTTATCTGGTCCTTTCACATGCGACATTTCACTAAGCGTCATCCTTGCTATCTGTATATGCAGGCCATTTCATGCTTTCCATCGGCAAAGCAATACTGCTCTCAGGCCCATTCATCACATTGAATATGAAAGAAATATGAATTGACATAAAAACAGTAGATATACAACCAACATATTATGAAGAAATATTATTGAATGCAAAAAACCTTTTTGCCGCTTGTTAATGAATCACTAGCCAACATTTGTGCAGGTAACTTAGTAACATAAAATATGATAATATTATAAAGTGTTGAATAAAGACCAATACATGTAGTAAAGAGGGCAGAATACCAGATCTTGAATTTTAATGAGGATAGAAGAAGTGGTTAAGGGTGCCAATGAAGAGATCCTTCCAAATACATCTGCATTTGTTCAAGGTCATGAAGTTAGTGGCAGCCTGACCAACAGTAATTTACGTGTTTAGGAAAGAGATAGGATGTGATTTGTGTAACAATCGTCAGTGATGCGGGTGGAGTGGCACCGAGGCCCTGGGTTTAGGGTCTCACTGCACCCTAATTATAGCATACTACTTAACAATGGGGTGTGGAAGTCCATTATCCTTACTTGCATTATGGCCAATTATAGCATACTACCCAACAATGGGGTATGGAAGTCCATTTTCCTAACTTGCATTATGGCCCACTGCACACTTACTAAGTGACTACTCACTCTCAGAAGCAGAATTTAGATCTTCATACAGGTTGATGCCACCTGCATGCCTTGAGGCTTGTTGCAAAGATAACACCTTCCTCTTGCTTGACATATGTGACTTATTCACCACCAGCCCATCCAGACTTTCATAGGCACTAGTACTGAAATAAATCTCCATACTTCCCTTTGGCACAGTTCATACAGCATTTTTCTGACCTCTTGGTGACCTGCTGGGACCCAGCTCTTAATTTTGAGGACCTCGGTGTAAAAAATGATGGCGCTAACATTGAATCTCTGTTGTAGCAAATAGCTGCCATAAAAACAACCTCTGAAAGTAAACAGCATATCTTCTTTTTCCTTCCACTCTGCCTGCGATACTCCTAACTCTCTCACAGACCTCTCATGACAACGTTAAGACGAGGCCTCTGCCATTTGTTTTATATAGCATGTTCTCCCAGTAGTAAAGAACCAATATTGCAGAACCAAGGGCGGTTGAAAATGCCCATGGCAATTTCTAAAAGTAGTGGAGTTTCTGGACGAAAAAGAAATGATATTCTTCCCCAAAGACCTTTTTTTATTAGCTGCTTGAAGTTCACATAAAACCCGGGCCTCTTTTTGCTTCTGTTCTTCCTTGCTGAGGACAGGTGAAGGGAGCTGTTAATAGCCAGACCACTCACTCCTGCAGCCATTTTAGGCTGTACAGGCCTATAAGGGAAGAGGAGACATTGCTTGTTTTAAAAGGATGATAATCTAAGGTAAATAATGTGTTATGACTATTATATTTATTTTCAGGTTATGTTTAGGTTTCACAATAGCAAGCAAGCGCCTGACTCGCACTATCTATACAGCAGTTTAGAGGTTCCCAGTTTCTATCCCACGTGTGCCATCTGCAATTGATTAATTAGGCCTTTCGTACGACCCAGACTCGCTAATGCGGGCAGGAAGATGTCCACTGTTTTCCTCACAAGGCAATCTACTGGAGCCAGACCTAATGCGGGCACCAATGGATTTATCATCTGTACTGAAAGTAATTATTGACTGGCTGCCCAGGTGCGCTACAACATTGGAAACGAATATCACACTCATTTGACTGGGAGGGCACGAAAGTACAATGGAACTAGCGGAATTCAATCGACCAGCTCTTACCTACAGCAACATGCAGTGGCGACTCTAGAAGCGAATTTTAGGGGGAAGGTACACATTGGGCCACAGATAAAACTAGTGGGACCACCTACAAACGTCATACACATAATATGTTTGATTCAAATGTGTAAATCTGACTTTGTATGTGTGTTTATATGTACATAAATATATACATATATATAAACAGATAGATAGATAGATAGATAGATAGATAGATAGATAGATAGATAGATAGATAGATAGATAGATAGATAGATATGCATAAAGGTCAGAAGTAACTATTTTAAACGAATAACATTACTTTTCGGTAAAAGGTAGGTGGGCAAATGAATGTGTGTCAAGGTGTCGTGTCTGATTGTTTGTTTGTGTTGCCTTCTGGCATATTCAAAAGCTGTGATGGTCGTGCCAAAGGGGGCCAGGGCAAATAGAGCTGGGGAGCCTGCCCCATCTGCCCCCCTGTAAAGACGCCAGTGGACATATGCTGACATCTGCAGAATGATGGCCCCTGGTGTAAACCACGTTGCAGACTAGTCTTTCCCCAGGGGATTTCGTGCTCAAAACAGGACATGGGTGGGGATAGGTAGTTGGGGGGGAGGGGTGGGTGTTAGGGGAAATATGTAAGTGTCCGGAGAGGCGTGATCTGTCTCTTCCGGACCCTGTGCATCACCAGAGGGGAGGAGTGGGGATTAATAAAAGAATGTAGGGGTCTAGCCATTACCTGACCACGAAACCGTTCAGCTCCAGCTGGAGTAAGGGCGGTAGGTGAGGCCTGTGGTTCAGGTCAATCCAGTCTGCGGTATTTGGCGCTGGGGCCATGGCGCTGATGGAGCAAGGTAAATAAAATAAATTTTTAACTCCCCATAATAGGGATAATAATTTAACGATATTAATTGTTTGCCAAATTAACCAACAATCTGCACTTTTTATAAACATTTACATCAATGGTAATTGCTGTTTATGTGCAAAAACTAACTTATTTACAAATTGTAAAGTAAAACAATATTAATATAGTGATTTGCGTACTAATTAGAGCAAAATCGCATGATTTGTGCTATGTAGTGAAATTGTATTGTGGCAAAGAATGCGGATGGTAAGTAAGCATGGCTTTAAATGTCGCTTCTGCTAGGTAACACCTAACTTGGGTACTTAGAATGACGGGTGGGAAACAGAAAGGCTTATTTTCTTTATTTTAATTATGATTGTGTTTGTTCTTATGATAGTTCGTTCGGGCCTGCTAGGCCATGCTGCGAAAATGGCTGCCGAGGCAGATGAGGTCATGCGCAGACACAAAGATGGCCTCTAAGCGGAAGAAAGCCATAGAGCTAAACCACGTGGGTACAGCTCGAGCCCATAGTGAGAAGTGTCAAGGTCAGGCTGACCTGACTTGAGGAGAATGCCAAGAAAGACTCAGCACGCATCCGTGAGAATGGAAGATGAACCCAAATGAATTAACAATGGACTGCTTAAAATGTGACCATCAAAAGTGAAACATTTAGTGAACTGTCAATTGGACTGCTATTACCCAAAGGTCGTGTGAAAATATAATCCTTAAAACAATTTTAGAACCGGTTTGAACAAGGAGGGCAATGAGGTGATTCTTGCCACCCCTCCAATGGACCAATTAGCGTGATTCTCGCCCCCAAAGATTGCAACTTTTTGTTTAGTAAGCTAGTAGTAGGGTATAAGAGGACCTACTCTTAAGTAGGAGGAGCGCTATTCCTGCATAATTTTGAACACTGAGCGTGATGCTGATGAAGCTGCTACCATTTTCTATAGGCCGCTTTTCTTGGAGAATTTTTCTTCTGAACTTTAAAAACTTGATTGGGAAAGGAACGAGACCGATGCGGGAAACCTGTAAGGGAGGTTCGTTGAGGAGGCCGTTAGTGGGACAGTCAGTCAGTTTTGGGAGTTCAATGCTGTGATCTGCTTTTGGTGAATTTTTCCAAAACGCAACAAATGGGTATGCATTATAATCCTTTATAAAAAATGTATTTCTCATATGCTATTGAAGTGTATTAAAGTGATTAATAAACTAAGAATCTCACTCATGCAACTGAATTTAGATAAAATCTATTTCTAATTAATTCCGAGTCTGTGGTTCTTTAGTTCATTTAATGAATTTAACATGTATTAGGGTTTTAAAAGATTGAGTTGGTCTTAATCGCCATCAACTTATTCTACTAGTTGGTCCATCGACCAAAAAGCGGAATACCTTGATGTTTTAGAACCGTCAGGATTAAAACTGAATAAACATGGTTGTTTAAGATAATATCCTGTTAACTTTAATAAGGTATTCCGTTCCTCCAGCAATTTCGTTCTTCTCCTTAGTGAAAGTGGATGTGATCCAGGGAATAACTGAGAGAGTGTATGATTATGCGGTGTTATGGGCCCCACCATCATATGGTATAGTTGTTGTGAATGATCTTTACCTGGATGTTATGTCCAAAGGAGAAGAATTTATATTAGCCGCGCTGGATCAGCGTCATCCTCCGCAGACGAGGTGAGGGCCGCGCTGTAGACATTGGGCGCAGCCGGCCGGCATGATTTGCTGCGGCCGGGTGTTCTGGAGGAAACGTGGGTGGGCCTAACCCGCCCCCCGGCTGGAGAAGTGCCTGCCGCCATAGAGGCATGCCTCCCAGATTCTGGGCAAGGCAGAGCGAAGGCCAGTTTAGCATGGGCGGGGGAGGAGCGGCAGGGGCCTGAGCAAAGACTTGAGCACGGGCAGGAGGCGTGCTAGCCTCCCAGCCCGGGTCCTCGATTCAGCACACCCTGGCCCCGAGGACGCCACAGGCAGGGCGGGGCCGCAGCACAAGGCAGGCATCAAGAAAGTCAAGGAGGCACGGCGAGGCTGCAGACCCGCCGGGCCTCCAAAAGAGATCTGACAGGAGGGAGGGGCAGAGTCTCCCCAACAATTCTGAGACAACCGGGAGTCCCAGGGCCCCGCCCTTAAGAAATTACTGAGCACTGGGGCCACAAAAGAGATAGTATGGGGCAAGGAGGAGGTAGCCTGCACCAGGGGTCAGGATTTCCATGGCAGTCAGGGCTGATTTGGGGGTGTGGATGACATTTTTTGAGGACTTCAATCAATCAATGAAGGAATTGTAAGCATGCTACTCACCCGTGAGGGTCTCAAGGCGCTGGGGGGGAGAAGGGGGGTCTGCAGTTCCGTTCAGTTGAGGAGCCAGGTCTTGAGGGCCTTCCTGAAAGCGTTCAGGGAGGGGGCACGTCTGATGTCGATCGGGAGCTCATTCCAGGTCTTGGCCACGATGTAGGAGAAGGCTCTTCCCCTGTTCTGGCTCTGCGTATGCGTGGGGTTTCGGCAAGGACGAGGTTGGCAGATCAGAGGTTTTTCTTGGGTATGTGGAAGGTGATTCTCTCATTGAGGTATTGGGGTCCGGTGTTGTGGAGGCATTTGTTGGGGTGGGTGAGTATCTTGAAGGTGATACTCTTCTCGACGGGGAGCCAGTGAAGGTTCCGTAGGTGTTGGCTGATGTGTTCGTGTCGGGGGATGCCGAGGTCGAGTCTGGCGGCGGTGTTCTGTATCGTCTGGAGCTTGCGGAGTAGAGACTTGTTGCTGCTGGCGTAGAGGGCGTTTCCGTAGTCGAGTCTGCTAGGTGTACCCATGAATTTTTGGGATGAGAACTCAGTCTGGCAGAGTCAGATATTTTCTGATGCGGCTGGTGCACATGGTTTCGGGCTGTTTTGGGATGGTCATTGGTGTGCTGAGTGCTGGCCAGAACTTTGGATGCGTCAGTGGTGCAGCATTGCCTTTTTGGAATTCTTTCCTTTGCTAGTTGCGCTGCAAGTGTGGGGTAGAGAGATGGCGAACAGGACCGTGCTTTTCTATGTTGACAAAATTACAGTGGTGGAGTTAGTTAACAGACAGAGGGCCAGGGATCTGCGGATTTTGAGGTTGTTGAGACGTTTTATGCTGACGTACTTGTGTTTGAACATTGTTTTCAAAGCAGGGCATGTACCTGGAGTGCAGAATGACATTGCAGATGCTTTATCTCATTTGCAGTGGCAACGTTTCTGAACCCTGGCACCTGAGGCGGACGCCGTCAAGACGCCGCTACCGGAAGATGTCTTGGAGATGGGTGAGTGAGGGTCATCAGTCTGTTTGAGGGATCATTGGCTGCATCCACTAGGAAGAGCTACAGGTTGGTGTGGAGCAAGTTCTGGGCGTTCGAAAGAGATGTACCACAGGGCTGGGATAAGGATCATGACGAGCTCAAAAGAAGAATGTAACATTTTGTTATTTTTTGTATTGACAGGGATCTATTGCCTACCACCATTGGGGACAAGTTGGCTGGGATTTCCTTCTCCGGCAAGCTGCATTGGGGCTTTGACCCTGCCGGGGATGAGATTTTAGGCCGAATGTTGAAAGGTTGGGGCAGACAAAAGAGTTTGGGGAGGGTGGCACTGAGGGAGGCCATTACGTTCGAATTGTTGGGGGACCTGTTGGCGTTTTTACCTGCCTGTTGTTACAATGAGTGCGAGGTAGCCATTTTTCGGCTTTGCATGGTGTGGATGTTTTTTTGGGGCTTTTCGAGTTTCGGAGTTGTTTGGTTCAACACTGTCGGCTGGCATATTGCATGCGGAGGTGTGCTCTAACCTGGGACGGTTGGGATACGGTTACGCCGATCTAAAACCGATCAGAAGGGTAGGGACAGATGGATTTAATTTAATTAATAAAGGTTTGTCCGCAGGGGAGGGTGTTTAGGAGATAAAAGAAAGAGAGCCTGGGGAGATGGCAAGAACGTAAGTATTGGATCAGGGAAGGATGGAACAAGGTACGCCGCTTGGTGGAATGGAAGTTGGTGTGAGATGTGAGTGGCCGCGTGATGTATGGGGGATCGTGCCTTGTGTTACATATTTGATGTTATTTTTTAATATGGTTAATATGTTGCAACCATGTCCTAATAAATGGCCTTTTAAGCTAATCACCACAGGTCATGAGTGTTTTGTGGTTGCACGACAAAAAATACGCTGGTAAAATACATAGCTCAAATGACAAAAAGAGTCTATATATCTCCACTGACCATCCTATCACTTTTTTCTCTCTACCTACTGTTTGATTTATTTGTTCGTTGTCTATTAATTATTGATATTTACTACCAATCTTAGAGGCTTGGCTCCATGCCATATTTACGGGAGGTATATTTTTACACAATAAATGCAAATGGGAATCATTTACACTGATATAGCTGTCATTAGCGCAGCAGATGCAAGGGACGTCTTGCACCCCAGTTATGGCTTTCTCTTATAACCCATTTGGGGGCAGGAGTGGCAATTTTCCTTGCTAACATTAGGGCCCATAGCACTTTTGCTATACCACTGATAAAATATGAACTAAGTGCATATCCTAGAAATGTGGTATGAATTCTGCACTCCTGGACCAAAGTTTGACATCTTTGGTTGTATGTTTACAGCCTTTATCTGCCTGTGTGCCCACTGATTATCTGTCTCATTAGAAGTAATGTGGGAGGCTGGACGTCTTAATTCTGCCCTAGCTGGCAGAGAGAATGAGACTGAAAGAACAGGGTGCAGTTATTAATGTAGGCTGACAGGACAGAACATCCTCTTTGGTGATTCTCAACCTGTCCCTGCATTTGAAACACATGACCTTGATTTAATGATTGAGAAATTACAGAACATCTAGTGGGTGCAGCTCATTTGTAATCAATTATTTTGCTTCATTTTAAAGAAAATACAAAGAACCGTGAACCCACTGAATTATAAGAGGTTGCCTTTGTACCTATTTATGTGAGGTATTTAGGTCTATCCTCTGCCACCACATTAATTTAAGATCTGTCCTTAATCCTTGCATGATCATTTATTTGTTGGAGAGAACTATAATTTTTCCAACTTTCCAGGGGACACCAATTATTCTCCTGTTTACCAGAAAATGTGTCTAGAGCATCTCCCGCTCTGAATGACCATTTCATAGCAGCTAACTTATGAACAGAAGGATAGCACTAATCAAAAATGGTCATAAAAACAATGTTTATAAGGCTCCTTAAAACTACTTTAGATTTTGGACCACTCGTCTGCCATTTCTAAACTCTGAGAAGGATATAACACAGCAGGAGATGTGTTTCTAGAACCTAGGGCTCTAAGGGACACATTCCACCCAATTCTGGCTGCCCTTTATCACCTTAACTGGGAAAGAAGAGTCTGTTTTCATTGCTTGCGTTAGAACTCGTGACAGCATTGCCATGCCCCACATCCATTATCTGCTTAGTTCTCATCCTGAAAATATTGCATGGATTGAGCACTCTAGGACCAACATTGGACAGCTCTGGTTCTATGTTTACAACATCTATCACAACTGCCAAGTTGTCCTCGCAGAGATTCAAACTCATGATCTTCAGATCATGGTAGATGTTAGTGGTAAGCATTAACGCACTGAGCAATCTTTTTGTAGGATAGTTTGTAATTTTTAAAATGAAAATGTTTAAAAAGAAATTTAGTTTGTATTTTTAATTTAGTAGCGGGTTGTTGGGTTTGTAGGGGATTAGGGTGGAAAGTTAATTATAATGTAAGTTATTGTTTTTAAATATAATTACTTTTTATGTAAATTCAATTATTATTTGATAATTATTTAAAATATTTAATTGATTATTTGTCATTTTAATTATTTTTGTTTTTAATTATTTGTTAATTGGTTGATAAGTGTAGTTATAAAATGTTGCAGATGAATTTTACATTTATTAATGTTTTATGTAATAATCAATGTAATATTTGTAATGTGTAACTTTCATAGTTTTATCTATCTCTTACAATAATTTAATAATTTGCTGGTTTTGTGTCTAGGTAGTAGGGAAGGAAGTCTATTTATTCTAAATATTTTCAATTCTTTTATATTTTTATTTTATTTGTAGAATAAAATGCATATTTTTTAATTTAACTTAACTTTACCTTTAATGAATATATTTTATTTGTAAAATTTATAAACATTTTTATTTTTATTAATATTTAAATGTTTTTTATTAAATGTTTATGAGTTGGAATAATATATTTGACCCCTCCAAAGTCCACTAGTTTCCCTGTTTTTGCTTACGTTGGACTGGGAATAGTAAATTTGACACCTGCAGCGTTCAACACTTTCCCTACAGTTGCTAAGATTATAGTGGGACTAGTATATTGAACCTCTCCAAAGTCGAACACTTTCCCTAATGTAGTTCAGATTGGAGCAGGAATAGGAGATCTAACTCCTCGAAAGAGAAACACTTTCCAAACCGTTGCTGACATTAGACTGGGACACCTGAAGAGTCTAACACTTTCCCTACCGTTGCTAAGATTGGAATGAGAATAGTGTATCAACCCTCTCCAAAATTCTACAATTTTCATAATGGAGCTCAGATTAGAGAAGGAATAGGAAATCTAAGCCCTTCAAAGTCCAACACTTACCCTGCTTTTTCTTACTTTGGAGCTGGAATAGTAATTGTGACTCCTCCGAAGTCCAACACTTTACCTACTGTTGATCAGATTAAAGTGAGAGTAGTATATCTAACCCCTCCATGGTTAAATACTTTCCTTACTGTTGCTTACACTGGAGTGGGAACAGTTAATCTAAAGCCTCCAAAGCCCAACACTTTGCTGGCTTTTGCTTACATTGGAGTGGGAATAGTGAATGTGAGAACTCCAAAGTCCATCACTTTCCCTACTGTTGCTCAGATTAGAATGTGAAAAAGTAAATCTAACCCTTCCAAGGTCCAACAATTCTCCTACAGTTGCTCAGAGTAGAATGAGAATAGTAAATGGAGCCCCTCCAAAGTCAAACACTTTCCCTGCTTTTACTTATATTGGACTGAGAACATTAAATTTGACAACTGCCCAGTCCATCACTTTCCCTACAGTTGTACAGATTGGAGTGGGAAGAGTAAGTCTTACCCCTGCAAAGTCAATCAATCAAATAGATTTGTATAGCACTGCTTGTCACCCGTGAGGCTATCCAGTCGCTGGGGTTTCTGCTGCTGATTGTGGTCAGTCGAACAGACATGTTTTCAGATCTTTTCTGAAATCCTGTAGGGAGGGGAGGTTTGGAGGTGGAGGCCGTTCCAGGTCTTGGTGGCCAGGTAGGAGAAGAAGCGGCCGCTGCTCCTGCTTTGGTGGATGTGTGTGTCTGGGCGAGGGAGAGGGAGGTGGAGCGCAGTTGTCTGGAGGGCTGGTGGAAGTTCACCCTGGGGTTAATTTACAATGGACCCTGATTGTGAAGGGCCTTGTAGGCTTGGGTTAGCATTTTGAACTGGCACTTCTTTTGGACGGGGAGCCAGTGAAGCTTTCTCAAGTGGGGGGTGATGTGGGCTCATCTTGCGAGGTTGGGGACGAGTCTGGCGGCTGAGTTCTGAATGATCTGTAGTCTGTTGAGGAGGTGTGAGGTGATTTCTACATAGAGGGTGTTGCCATTGTCAAGGCTGCTGGAAACGAGGGTGTGGGTGACGGTGCATCTGGTGCTGGCGAGGAGCCACTTGAAGATTTTTCGGAGCGTGCGGAGAGTGAGGAAGCAGGCTGAGAATACTGCATTGACCTGGTTCTTCATGGTGAGTTTGCTGTCCAGTATGATGCCCAGGTTTCTAGCGTGTTTTGTGGGTGTCGGTGAAGGTCTCAGTTCTGCTGGCTACCAGGAGTCGTTCCACGAGCATGTGTTGCTCCTGAAGATGAGTACCTCTGTTTTGTCGCTTTTTGAGTTTGAAGCAGTTGTACTGCATCCATTGGGCGACGGTTGTCATGCATAGGTTGAAGTTGGTCATGGTGGTGTTGAGGTCAGCGGATAGAGAGAGGATGAACTATGTGACGTCGGCGTATGATATGGTGCCATTCCATAGGTCCTTACCAGTTGGCCAGTGGGGCCACGTAGGCATTAAACAAGGTAGGTCTGAGTTAGGACCCTTGGGGGATGCCGCAGATGATGTCTTTGGGGCCCAATGTGTAGGGTGGTAGGCAGACACTCTAGAATTCTTCCAGTGATGAAGAATGTGATCAATTTGAGGGCGTCCCCTTGATTCCCCATCTGGTGAAGTCTTTTTAGGAGGGTGTAGTGGGACAGGGTGTTGAAAGCTGCCGAGAGGTCAAGGAGGATCAGGGCGGCAGTTACGCCTTGGTCTAGGAGAGTCCTGATGTCAACGGTGGCTGCGATTAGAGCAGTTTCTGTGCTGTAATTTGAGCAGAACCTAGAGTGGGGTGGGTCCATGAGGTCGTTGTTCTCTAGGTAGTTGGTTAGTTGGCAGTTGATGGCTTTTTCCAGAACTTTGGTGGGGAACGGGAGCAGGGAGATGGGTCAGTAGTTCTTGAGGTCTTTGGGGTCTGTGAATGATTTTTTGAGGAGTGGTTTGACTTCTGTGTGCTTCCATACCACTGGGAAGGTAGCAGAGGTGATGGAGGTGTTGAGAATGGTGGTACATTTTTGCTGATGGCGTTGTATCCTAGGTTGGACATGTGGTAGGGGCAGGGGAGCCTGGGTGCTCCTGAGTGAATGGAGCTCATGATGGCAGAGATGGTCTGCGTGGTGAGTTGGTCCCATATTGCACTCCTGAGGTTGGGGTTGGAGTCGGTGGAGTTGAGGAGGCTGCGGATGCTGGCAAAGGTGGTTGGGGGTCAAAGTGTTCATAAATGGTAGAGATTTTGTTGTGGAAGTAATCTGCTAGGGGGTTGCAGAGATCTTTGGAAGGAGTGACAGTGATTTTGGTTGCCGAGGGGTTGGAGAGCTCTTTGATGATGTTGCAGAGTTCCTTGCTGTGGTTAGAGCTGGCCTTGAGGCGGGTGGCTAGAGCATCTTTTTTGGTGTTTCTAAAGTGCCAGTGGTAGTTGTTGAGAGCCAGCTTGATGGTAGCTCAATCGCTTGGTTCCCTTTGCAAGCGCGCCAGATCCTTTCCAGTAGTTTGCAGTTGCATTCAGTGGTTTTTAGTTCCAGGGTGTACCAGCTCGTGTGCTTGGCGGGTCTGCCTGGTTTTGCGGGTTTGATGGGGGCTATCAGGTGGTCGCAGTTGGTGATCCAGGAGTTGAAGTTATTGACATCCACTTTGAGGCTGGAGGAGGAGTCTGGAGAGGAGGAGTAGAGGGTGTTGTTCCATAGGGGTTTAGGAATCTTGCTCCAGCTCCTGTGGGAGTTGCCGGGCTGGTTGGTGGAGGTCTTGGGGGCAGTGGTGATGGAGAAGTGGACGATTGAGTGGTCTGACCACATTAGTTGGGTTGCGTGGCTGCACCTGACTCTGTTGCTGGCTGTAAAAATGGGATCTAGCGTGTGCCCGGCAATATGAGTGGGTTCAGTGATAAGTTGGGAGAGTCTGAGGTTGTTCATGCTCTTGAGGAAGTTGGCTGTGTTGGCATCTCTGGGATCATCGAGGTGAAAGTTGAGGTCTCATTGAAAGACTAAGTTCTCAGAGTTGATGGCCAGAGGGGTGATGAATTCAGCGATGGCCTCGTAGAAGGCGGGACATGGGCCTGGTGGTCAATAGGTGAACGTGCCTCTGATGGTTGGTCTTGCCGTCAGTGTTGAGTTGGAAGTTGAGGTGTTCCATGATGGGGGTGATATCATGGCGGCTGTGCAGTGGAGGGATTCATTCTTTGTGGATGATGGCTATTCTACCTCTGTTTTTGTTGGCACGGTCCCGGTGTATGATCTTGTATCAGTTTGGTGTGGTAGTTGCAATGTCAGGTGGTGATGTGGAGTTAAGCCAAGTCTCTGTGACAGAGACGATGCCGGGGTGGGGGAGATGATGGTGTCCCAGATCTCGGTGGCGTGTTTCTGGAGCGATTGGGTGTTGATCAGTATGCATTGGAGTTGACCTGGCTCAGTGGTGCTGGGCGGAGGCCCATGGGAGGGCGTTCTGACATAGCAGGAGTAGAGGCAGTGTCAGCAGGAGACGGGTCCTGTCGTTGAGCGTGGTGATGCGCAGCTGCAGTTGTTGCTGCGGGGTCCAGGATTCAGGGCTGTTATCTTGGAGCTGGTGTAGCTGTGGGTGTGTGGAGATCCAGGGGTCCTGGTGCTGGGCGTGGTCCAGGTGTAGATTGGCGCAGACGGGCTTGCCTGTGGCGGGCCGGCAGTGCAACTGCACTGCGGCCTCCATGGGAGGGTCACTCCTGGGAGGGTCACTCCTGGGAGGGTCACTGGGCGGGGTCAGTAGAAGTCAGGAAACGGGTGGGAGAGCGGCACTGAAGGCACCAAAAGCGAGCAGGGAAAGTGTAGAAAAATTGCGGGGTAGGAGGAGGCAAAAGTCGGGAGCGAAAGGAAGCAAAAGTTGGGAAAAAGCAGTTTGAATGAGGCAAATGTCAGTGAGAAGGAGTCAAAAGTTGGGTTCAAAAGGAGGCAAAAGTCAGGAAAAAACTGTTAGAGCGAGGCAAAAGTCAGTGAGAAGGCGGCAAAGGTCAAGAGCAAAAGGAGGCAAAAGTCGGGAAAAACAGTTAGAGGGAGGTAAAAGTCAGTGAGAAGGAGGCAAAGGTCGGGAGCAAAAGGAGGCAAAAGTTGGGAAGAGGCAGTTAGAGGGAGGTAAAAGTCAGTGAGAAGGAGGCAAGAGCCGGGAGCAAAGCAGGTTAAAATGAAAAAACGATATAAAAAGTGGCAGAACGGTGTGAGCTTGAGCGGAGCGTTCGAACTGCAGCAGCAGTGGGGAGTTAGCCCGGGCACCTGCTCAATGGGGTCGCGCTGATGCCTCCATTAAGTAGGTTCCTGGGAGGGGCACTTGGTGCGGTCAGCAGAAGGTGGGAAGCGGGAGCGAGAGAGGCACTGGGGGTGACAAAAGCAAGGGGGGAATGCATTGGAAAAATGCGTTTTTGGAGGCAGTCGGGAGCGAAAGGGGGCAAAAGTCGGGAAAAAACAGTTAGGAGGAGGCAAAAGTCAGTGAGAAGCATGCAAAAGTTGGGAGCAAAAGGAAGAAAATGTCAGGGAAAAACAGTTAGAGGGAGGCAAAAGTCAGTTAGAAGGAGGCAGGACCTAAAGAAGTCCAAAGCCGGGTAAGAAATAGGGATGCAAAGTCTAACACTTTCCCTACTTTTGAGCCCTTCAAATCCAACAGTTTACCTGCTATTGTTTAGTTAGGATAGTTTTTTATTTTTTATTTATATTTTTTAATTATTTATTAAAAAAAATATTTTGTATTATTTATTTGTATTTTAATTTTGTTGCTTTTGCAATAATGTTATCTTTCAATTAAATTGTATATACATTTTTGTTGCGTATATGTTTAGCAATTTTTTAATGCATGTTTTAATTGTTTGCATATTGTTTCAATATTTTAAAAGTACCTATATATATGTATATATGTCTTTCACAATTTCCATGCTAGACCTCTTCTGAACTTATACTAGGTTTTAAATCCTTCATACTGACGCTGCACCACGTGTTCGTGCTTTTTGTCGCTTCCTAATAGTCCTGATTGATCTCTAAAGTGTATGATTTCCAAATCCCATATGGAGATTGACCGAGATGGTAAGGAAATATTAACATGTGACTGCAAGGATATTAAAGTCAACTGTACCCCATAATTGAATCCATAACTTACCGAATACCGCAGAGCACCACGTATGAACATACTAATCTTTTCCGTATGCACGTTGTTCTTATATTTATTCAAGTTGCTTGCATTTGTATGAAAGGCACACACTTGTCACACATTATAAATAGTTTGAAAGGTTATTTTACAGAAAGAAGACTGCTTTTATTTTGCTTTATAGAAATGCAATTGATTTTGAGTTTGCAGTTACAGGTTTGGGCTGCTTAAATTTTGCAATCTGCAAGCATCTTTTCTACATTGAAAAGCAATCTGTTTTTAAATTGTAAATGCTGCCAATGATTTGACCTTTGTTTCACAAATCAAAAATCTTTTTTTCAGTTAGGACTATCAGAATTATGATGTGTACCAGAAAATTACTTAACAAAACCCAAATATAAGCCAACGATGGTTGAGAGCTTTGTGATAAAAGATGGAACAAGTATGTTTGAAAATAAATTAAAAAAACGAGCATACACCTTTCTAAGCTGTGACAAGGTATGCCACACAAGGCAGTTATGGGCAGTGTCTGCTCTGTTTGCATAGGAAATGCATTGTTTGTTTTCATAAGAGAAGGTACCATGACCAAAATAAAAGTAGAACTGTTTGCATAAATGTTTCATTGATTGATTTGAGTACAATACAAGGATGTTAGGCTAAAAGTTTTTGTTGGTTTATTGTTGTATTTTTACTTATTGATCGTCATTTCTTCAAAATAACTGAATGACTTTGCTATTACGGATGTTAATATCTTACTCATGTATTTATCTGAGGCTGGAAGTTCATGGGTGAAATACATAATCCCCTTTGATCATCATTATATTTAAAATCCGGAAGCTGGAGGTCCTGAGTTTGCATCCCGGGAAGTTCGACTCAGTCTTCCAATTTTCCGAAGTCAGTAAATTGAATATTATTAAATTTTGTAATAGTAGCAACAGTTTTGTGTATCGCTTAGAAAAGCCAGAAGTGGAGATGAACTACTACATGAACTGGGGATGATCCTCAGAAAAACCTGGTCTCGTGCAATGTTTCCCATTGCGGTGTGATCAGTATCATCCTTTGCAGTCTGAGGGGTGATGACAACCCTGACTGTTCAGGGGGAACAAACCACCCTCCTTATTATTATTAATTGGGTTGGAAATTTGATAATATCAATACTGGAATTAAAGTCTGTTATCCCATGCAGGTCTTCGTCCCATCATTTGTACTTAATTCCAAGGAGTCGTAACTCAATTCCACCCCAATAATATTATTAAGGTGGCCATTTTGTGACTTTTGTGAACAGCTCCTTTGGGCTGCAAGGCATGTGAACATCCCTAGTGAAGCAAATGGGGAGGCTGGTTTCAGAATAATGCAAAACATTGCGATGTGACCAACCTCTTTGTGCAGCGGCGGGGTCACTCTTCAATTATCAATTTTAATTGATTTAATTTATTGCTCCAGTGGCATAGTGCTTACAATCGCTTCACGCGCCTTCTGTGATGCCTTGTCTCCTTCATCCCTCAGAAGGTAAATACAAGGTAGACAGAACTACCAAAAGTCCTCAACTTGAATAGGAAACCTCTTTACTTTGATTTACTGAAGCACCAACTCTCTCAAATCCAAATGAGGTAGAAAAATGTAGCGTAACAGGTAGCCCCGAAGAATCCAGCCAGGATTCCTCCCACCAGAAGACCAGATTCCCAACATTTTCTACTTTTGCATTTTTTTGATATTCCTACCCAGGACCTTTGCATTGCTGCACAGCACATGAAATTAACATGTCTCCCCTAACCCAAGTGATGGGAAGACATTTTTAAAAAACGTTCACTTTTTTGTGACATAAATTAATGCCATGGAAATGTTTGATGACCGAAAAGGCAATTTGGTGTCAGCATTTACCTATATCCTAAAAATTGGCAGAGGCTTTAAATTTGAAGGGACATAAATTAGACATTATGTTAAAGGAAAATGTGGCTTCTTTTGTTTAACCTGTAAACAGCACGGGAATACATGTATGTGCTCGATGGAGTAAAGGCAAGCATCGGAGTATTACTACAGTTATCATTTGAATAGAGAGTGCCCATCCATTGCCTTTCAAAAATACATAGATAACTATCACTCAATGGGGCATGTAAATGAACTTCCATTCACAAACCATGAGTTAGCAAGAGTCTATTGCCAGAGCCAGTGTCTCTGTGTGCCTAGAGCAGTAAGTATCTTATTTAAGAGATGAGTACTTTTGTCTTCACATTGTAATGAACAGATATTAGGAACTCTACAAGTCCCAAGCACTGTTGCGTTAATCATCAAGAGTCCATCTACAGACTTAGAAGATCTCAAGGCCAAGTCTTGTGTTTTCTTATGCCTTTCAAAAGTGATATTACCTCTAAAAGCAACAGGATTGGAGAACTTTGTCCTCTTTTCCTACCTAATTACCAATATTCAGCACTAGTGAAAATGGCTGGCATAAAATTTCGTACCCAAAATCATTGTTTAATGGGATTCAAAATTGCTCCAACCCAAAACGTGTGTGATCTTTAGAATACCTTTCTGCAAGCTGCTTGAGACCCTAATGACAGCCAGCTTTGAGCAAGAAATAAAATGTTGCACCATTTTGTGCCATCAGTTGTTGGCATCAGGACCCCTACAGTATAAAACTTTGTCATAAAAAAAAAACTATATTCTGGCTTGATTCAGACAGGTGGCTATTGATTTTGTACTGGAAATTGTGAGCCTCAGAAAGAAGTGGGGCCATGGACCCAGCAACCAAGATATTAAAAAGACACGCTGTTACAAATTGGAAACGTTTAGTGGAAAGTCTGATCAAATGTTATTCACATGATTTAAATTCACCTCCTGTGTGATTCAAGACTTGACAGTAGTCAAGCTACTAAAATGCGTTTTGGGAGTACTTTATAGGACCTGTGGCTTGTTTCTGACGGGAAATAGTGTTTACAACGCTGTCGGTACAACGCTGTGCCATTACAACGCTGTCAGTACAATGACCGCGTTGTTACCACACTTACCATTACAACGCAAGTCATTACAACGACTTGCTGTAGAGGGCTTTAGGTGTTGGATTTTAATCCAACACCTTTCCTACTGTTGCACAGACTGGAGTTAGAATAGTAAATTATACTATCCCAAACTCCAGCACCCCCTACAGCAAGTCGTTGTAATGACTTGGGTTGTAATGGTACGCGGGGTAACAACGCTGTCGTTGCTGCCCACGTTGTAAATGCAAAAGAAACAATTGATGGACGGAATGCTGGACAATGCAAACATTCACCCCCAGTCACAAGGATCTGGGTTAAATCCATCATTCTTTTGCTCACCACACCACCCCAGTTTGGACCCAGCCATATGCAAATCAGTCTTGACCCTGTTCCTTGTGGGAACAGTCCAGCCCGAACTACCAAGCCAGGTCCTCCCTGGACCGGAAACAAGCATCCTGGGACCGGTTTCAGGGCATCACCCTTCTTCAGCCAGGCTAGCTTGAATCCAGTGGTGTAGTGAGCACGGGACCCACGTCTGGGCATACCCTTCCCACTTAGGGCGACAAATGCAAAAGAAACAATTGATGGACGGAATGCTGGACAATGCAAACATTCACCCCCAGTCACAAGGATCTGGGTTAAATCCATCATTCTTTTGCTCACCACACCACCCCAGTTTGGACCCAGCCATATGCAAATCAGTCTTGACCCTGTTCCTTGTGGGAACAGTCCAGCCCGAACTACCAAGCCAGGTCCTCCCTGGACCGGAAACAAGCATCCTGGGACCGGTTTCAGGGCATCACCCTTCTTCAGCCAGGCTAGCTTGAATCCAGTGGTGTAGTGAGCACGGGACCCACGTCTGGGCATACCCTTCCCACTTAGGGCGACAAATGCAAAAGAAACAATTGATGGACGGAATGCTGGACAATGCAAACATTCACCCCCAGTCACAAGGATCTGGGTTAAATCCATCATTCTTTTGCTCACCACACCACCCCAGTTTGGACCCAGCCATATGCAAATCAGTCTTGACCCTGTTCCTTGTGGGAACAGTCCAGCCCGAACTACCAAGCCAGGTCCTCCCTGGACCGGAAACAAGCATCCTGGGACCGGTTTCAGGGCATCACCCTTCTTCAGCCAGGCTAGCTTGACTCCAGTGGTGTAGTGAGCACGGGACCCACGTCTGGGCATACCCTTCCCACTTAGGGCGACAAATGCAAAAGAAACAATTGATGGACGGAATGCTGGACAATGCAAACATTCACCCCCAGTCACAAGGATCTGGGTTAAATCCATCATTCTTTTGCTCACCACACCACCCCAGTTTGGACCCAGCCATATGCAAATCAGTCTTGACCCTGTTCCTTGTGGGAACAGTCCAGCCCGAACTACCAAGCCAGGTCCTCCCTGGACCGGAAACAAGCATCCTGGGACCGGTTTCAGGGCATCACCCTTCTTCAGCCAGACTAGCTTGAATCCAGTGGTGTAGTGAGCACGGGACCCACGTCTGGGCATACCCTTCCCACTTAGGGCGACAAATGCAAAAGAAACAATTGATGGACGGAATGCTGGACAATGCAAACATTCACCCCCAGTCACAAGGATCTGGGTTAAATCCATCATTCTTTTGCTCACCACACCACCCCAGTTTGGACCCAGCCATATGCAAATCAGTCTTGACCCTGTTCCTTGTGGGAACAGTCCAGCCCGAACTACCAAGCCAGGTCCTCCCTGGACCGGAAACAAGCATCCTGGGACCGGTTTCAGGGCATCACCCTTCTTCAGCCAGGCTAGCTTGAATCCAGTGGTGTAGTGAGCACGGGACCCACATCTGGGCATACCCTTCCCACTTAGGGCGACAAATGCAAAAGAAACAATTGATGGACGGAATGCTGGACAATGCAAACATTCACCCCCAGTCACAAGGATCTGGGTTAAATCCATCATTCTTTTGCTCACCACACCACCCCAGTTTGGACCCAGCCATATGCAAATCAGTCTTGACCCTGTTCCTTGTGGGAACAGTCCAGCCCGAACTACCAAGCCAGGTCCTCCCTGGACCGGAAACAAGCATCCTGGGACCGGTTTCAGGGCATCACCCTTCTTCAGCCAGGCTAGCTTGAATCCAGTGGTGTAGTGAGCACGCGACCCACGTCTGGGCATACCCTTCCCACTTAGGGCGACAAATGCAAAAGAAACAATTGATGGACGGAATGCTGGACAATGCAAACATTCACCCCCAGTCACAAGGATCTGGGTTAAATCCATCATTCTTTTGCTCACCACACCACCCCAGTTTGGACCCAGCCATATGCAAATCAGTCTTGACCCTGTTCCTTGTGGGAACAGTCCAGCCCGAACTACCAAGCCAGGTCCTCCCTGGACCGGAAACAAGCATCCTGGGACCGGTTTCAGGGCATCACCCTTCTTCAGCCAGGCTAGCTTGAATCCAGTGGTGTAGTGAGCACGGGACCCACGTATGGGCATACCCTTCCCACTTAGGGCGACAAATGCAAAAGAAACAATTGATGGACGGAATGCTGGACAATGCAAACATTCACCCCCAGTCACAAGGATCTGGGTTAAATCCATCATTCTTTTGCTCACCACACCACCCCAGTTTGGACCCAGCCATATGCAATTGGCAGAGGCTTTAAATTTGAAGGGACATAAATTAGACATTAGGTTAAAGGAAAATGTGGCTTCTTTTGTTTAACCTGTAACCAGCACGGGAATACATGTATGTGCTCGTTGGAGTAAAGGCAAGCATCGGAGTATTACTACAGTTATCATTTGAATAGAGAGTGCCCATCCATTGCCTTTCAAAAATACATAGATAACTATCACTCAATGGGGCATGTAAATGAACTTCCATTCACAAACCATGAGTTAGCAAGAGTCTATTGCCAGAGCCAGTGTCTCTGTGTGCCTAGAGCAGTAAGTATCTTATTTAAGAGATGAGTACTTTTGTCTTCACATTGTAATGAACAGATATTAGGAACTCTACAAGTCCCAAGCACTGTTGCGTTAATCATCAAGAGTCCATCTACAGACTTATAAGATCTCAAGGCCAAGTCTTGTGTTTTCTTATGCCTTTCAAAAGTGATATTACCTCTAAAAGCAACAGGATTGGAGAACTTTGTCCTCTTTTCCTACCTAATTACCAATATTCAGCACTAGTGAAAATGGCTGGCATAAAATTTCGTACCCAAAATCATTGTTTAATGGGATTCAAAATTGCTCCAACCCAAAACGTGTGTGATCTTTAGAATACCTTTCTGCAAGCTGCTTGAGACCCTAATGACAGCCAGCTTTGAGCAAGAAATAAAATGTTGCACCATTTTGTGCCATCAGTTGTTGGCATCAGGACCCCTACAGTATAAAACTTTGTCATAAAAAAAACTATATTCTGGCTTGATTCAGACAGGTGGCTATTGATTTTGTACTGGAAATTGTGAGCCTCAGAAAGAAGTGGGGCCATGGACCCAGCAACCAAGATATTAAAAAGACACGCTGTTACAAATTGGAAACGTTTAGTGGAAAGTCTGATCAAATGTTATTCACATGATTTAAATTCACCTCCTGTGTGATTCAAGACTTGACAGTAGTCAAGCTACTAAAATGCGTTTTGGGAGTACTTTATAGGACCTGTGGCTTGTTTCTGACGGGAAATAGTGTTTACAACGCTGTCGGTACAACGCTGTGCCATTACAACGCTGTCAGTACAATGACCGCGTTGTTACCACACTTACCATTACAACGCAAGTCATTACAACGACTTGCTGTAGAGGGCTTTAGGTGTTGGATTTTAATCCAACACCTTTCCTACTGTTGCACAGACTGGAGTTAGAATAGTAAATTATACTATCCCAAACTCCAGCACCCCCTACAGCAAGTCGTTGTAATGACTTGGGTTGTAATGGTACGCGGGGTAACAACGCGGTCGTTGCTGCCCACGTTGTAAAGGCATGCGTTGTAAACGCATGCGAAGTAACGTCATATATTAGTTTCTGACTCCAGGTAGATTTGTTAAGGTATTGTGGGATATCTGGTATAGACCAACAAGCCTTTTCCTAGACTTCCACCTCTACCATGCCAGAGTCTTCTTCACCCCACTCAGCAATATAATTTTAAAAATATACTACTACTACTACTACTACTGGAACCCTCTTTTGTCTACAAAATAAATTCACCTCAGCAAATCTGGAACACACCACACCAGTACAGTTGGACTACTGCTTTGTATTTACAAAACCCAGTTTCGTGACCCAACTACCACAGGTCATGAAATGAAATCTACACTTTTTGGGAATATTGGATTGCGATTTGCATAGATCAGACAAACCTATATTGCTTATTTTACCTAATTTATAGGGCATTCAACCATGTGAAACACTCCAAAAAATGTATGGGCATGCAGAGGAAGGGGTTTGTCCACAAGGTCAATATTTGCCCTGTGTCGCTCTCCCTCCATCATATGGAAAATATGGAACCACAACAACTGCTGCAAAATCATCTACTTTGTATAATACATTTTCCCCCAATGTGTAGTTGTCTTGTTCAACGCATCAATATAAAGTAACAAAACTTTCTGTATATGGATAGTTCAGGTTGCTTTGTTACAGTGTAATTGTACTAAGGAAACTGCATTTTCATTGCTTTTTTTAGACTAGTATTTTCAATTGTGCATGTGTAAATGCAGTATCATTGTTGTAAAAGGAAATTCTCAAAAGATTTCCTAAAGTACAGGTGAAAACCTGCGACTATCATAGATTCCCTGGGGTAATCTTGGACTTCACTGAGAATTCCTGAAATAAGTAAATTCATAATCAAAAAGGGGGGGAAGCGGGGGTGCATATACATTTTTCTTTGAAGAGTGGGTCAATTGAATTTCACTTTTTAAGTCAAACTACATAAAAAATTAGAAACACATTAGATGATCCTAATACAATACAACTCCTGGCCACTTTTGCATATGTCTTATACATGCCTTATATGGGGTAACTAAGATTCAGATGACAAATTCTCAGTCACTTGGTGCTTCATAATTCAGGCTCATTAGGTGTGGTCAAGAAGTAGATAGCATCTTCGAAACGACAGTTTAACATTGTCCAATTTTTACTTCTTAAATCGAACCAAAATTCATGCTTATATTAAAGACATCTATTCATTTTTCCACAGGGATCCATGCCTCCTCTTTGGATTATCATAAATTTTAGGATTATGCTGAAAATGTACCCCACCATCCTGAGCCTAGGCTTCTGGTATATGCTTTCTCTTGTTCTTTAATATATGATCATCAATTATGTGTCGTAGGTGTTATCCTGGTTTGGTTTTGATTGTCCCTATTCTTGGGGATTATGAAGGCAGTGACAGAAAAATAAAGTAAGCAAAGCTTTAGCAACCATATTTACTTTCTGTATTTTCCACTGCTTGCATGAACCTCAGCTCAACAGCAACAAATAGGGACTGAGGAATACCATCTAACTATCGAGATTTAAATATTGTGCTACCAAAATGTGTTTCCAGAATAATGACTACCAGTGAATCCATAACATTACGAAGAAGTGGAAATCCACATACATTACCATGGGGCAGTCACATTGTACATAAAGTTGGGTATTTACTCCAGTTACGGGCAGGGGAAAGGCTGGGAAAGGTGAAAGGAGCATTCTCGAAACTAGTGGGTGTACAAGGAACGGTGTTTCTCCAGTGGAAATAAATCAATCAATCAGGGATTCTTTAAGCGTGCTACTCACCCGTGAGGGTCTCAAGGCGCTGGGTGGGGGGGGGGCAGCAGCTCCTGTCAGTCAAAGAGCCAGGTCTTAAGGGTCTTCCTTAAGATGTGCAGGGTGGGGGCGCATCTGATGTTGATCGGGAGCTCGTTCCAGGTCTTGGCCGCGATGTAGGAGAAGGTTCTGCCGCCTGTTCTTGCTCTGTGGATGCGCGGGGGTTCGGCGAGAGCGAGGTAGGCTGATCTGAGGTTCCTCTTGGGTACGTGGAAGGAGATTCTGTCATTGAGGTATTGGAGGCCGGTGTTGTGGAGGCATTTGTAGGCGTGGGTGAGTATCTTGAAAGCTACTCTCTTCTCAAAAGGGAGCCAGTGGGGGTTGCGCAGGTGTTGGGTGATGTGTTCGTGTCGCTGGATGCCGAGGACAGTCTGACTGCAGTGTTCTGTATGGTCTGGAGTTTGCGGAGGAGAAACTTGTTGATCCCGGCGTAGAGGGCGTTTCTGTAGTCCAGTCTGCTGGTTATGAGTGCGTGGGTGACGGTCTTCCTTGATTCGGGGGGGATCCATATGAAGGTCTTTCGGAGGATGCGGAGGGTGTTGAAGCAGGTGGAGGTGACGGCGTTGACCTGTCGGGTCATGGAGAGGGAGGAGTTGAGCACGATGCCGAGGTTTCGTGCATGGTCCGTGGGGGTTGAGGGGCTGCCGAGGGCAGTGGGCCACCAGGTGTTGTCCCATGCAGAGGGGGAGTGTCCGAGGATGAGGACTTCTGTCTTCTCCGAGTTGAGCTTCAGGCAGCTGCTGCTCATCCAGGATGCGACGTCCTTCATTCCTTCCTGGAAGTTGAGTCTGGTGGTGATGGGTCTTTGGTGAGAGAGAGGATGAGCTGGGTGTCATCAGCGTAGGATACTATGCTGAGTCGGTGCTGTCTGACAATGGCGGTGAGGGGGGCCATGTAGATGTTGAAGAACGTGGGGCTGAGCGATGATCCTCGGGGTACTCCGCAGTTGATTTCCGTGGGTTCGGAGAGGGAGGGTGGCAGTCTGATTCCTTGGGTTCTGCTGGTGAGAAAGGAGCGGAGCCAGTTGAGGGCGGTTCACTGTATGCCAGCGTCATGGAGTCTGGCGGTGAGTGTGCGGTGGGAGACGGTGTCGAAGGCTGCAGAGAGGTCGAGTAGGATCAGGGCCGCGGTGTGTCCTTTGTCGAGGAGGGTGCGGATGTCATCTGTGGCGGCGAGTAGAGCAGTCTCAGTGCTGTGGTTGCAGCAGAACCCGGATTGGGAGGGGTCGAGGATGGAGTTTTCTTCAATGAATTTTGTTAGTTGGACGTTGTCGGTCTTCTCGGTGACCTTGGCCGTGAAGGGTAGGAGGGAGATGGGTTGGTAGTTCTTGAGGTCCGTGGGATCTGCTGAGGGCTTCTTTAGTAGGGGTCTGACTTCTGCATATTTTCAGTTGTCGTGGAAGATGCCGGTTTTGAAGGTGGCGTTGATGGTGCGTCGTAGTTCCGGAGCGATGGTGGTAGCGGCTCTGTGGAAGATGTGCTGGGGCAGGAGTCCATGGAGGCTTCTGAGTGGATGCCATCTGATGGTCTATGTGGTGGCTTCGGTGGTGACTGGGGTCCAGGAGGAGATGGTGGGCTGGCTGGTGTTGCTGGAGGAGGGAGTGGTTTCGGATTCAGGTGTCTGGTCATTGTAGTTGTTGCAGAGGCTCTTGATTTTCAAGTGGAAGTAGGAGCCAAGCTTGTTGCAGAGGTCCTGTGAGGGGGTGATGTGTGCGGTTTCGCTGGGGGGTTTGGTGAATTCCTGGATGATGCTGAAGAGTTCCTTAGAGTTGCTGGAGTTGGCGAGAACCTTGTTCTGGATGAAGGTCCTTTTGGTGGATCTAATGTGTTGGTGGTATTCTGTCATGGCCTTCTTGTAGGTGGTGCGGTCTTCCGGGGATTTGCTGCTCCTCCAGTTCTTCTCGAGATGTCTGCAGGTGGGTCTGGTTTCTTGGAGGTCGGTGGTGAACCAGGTGGCCTTTCTGGGGCGTTGTCTGTCGGGGTTACGTAGGGGTGCGAGCTTGTCTGAGCAGTTGGTGATCCATCTGTGGAGTTCATTGGCTGCGAGGTTGCCGTCGGTTGAGGCGGTGGGGGATCGTGGTTGAGGGTGGAGGTGAGCTGCTCCTCGGTGACCTTGCTCCAGTTTCTTCGTGGAGAGCAGGGTGGGTGCAGGTTTGGGCGATGTGGGTTTGTTGACGAGGAAGTGAACGCAGTGGTGGTCTGTCCATGGGGGTTGCGTGGTGTGGCTGAAGCGGATGTTGTTACCTCCTGCAAAGATGGGGTCGAGGGTGTGTCCTGCCTTGTGGGTAGGGGTGGTGACGAGCTGTTTCAGTCCGATGTTGGCGTGGTTGTCCGGGAGGGTGGTGGAGTTGGGGTCCCTGGGGTTGTTGAGGTAGAAGTTCAGGTCTCCGATGAGTATGTAGTCCGTGGAGGCAATGGCGTGGGGTGCGATGAGGTCCACGATGGTAGTGGCGAATGGAGCGCGAGGTCCGGGGGGTCTGTAGGCGAAGGTGCCGTGAAGTGTGGTTCTAGGGCTGGTGTGGATCTGGAAGTGAAGGTGTTCGGTGGTGGAGCAGTCACCGCTCGTGGTGGAGGTGGAGAGTCGGAGGGAGCTCTTGTGTGCGATGGCGAGTCCTCCTCCTGGGCGGTTGGGGCGGTCATTCCTCTGGATCTTGTATCCGTCAGCGGTGGCGATGTCGGGGGCGGAGGAGGCATTGGTCCAGGTTTCTGTGAGGAAGGTGACGTCTGGAGAGAGGGTGTCGAGGAGGTCCCAGATCTCTACGGCGTGTCTGTGAAGGGAGCGCATGTTGAGGAGGATGCACTTCAGGGCTTCGGTGGTGTTGGCGTCCGACGTGGGGACGGGGACTGTGGGTATGCGGAGGGTGCTGAAGGTCTGGTGGCAGTGGGTGGTGTTCGGCGTGGCCAGCTGGCAGTTGTTGATTCTTCCGGTGTTGAGTGCGAGGAGGGCGGCTGAGTCAGCGGTGGGTGGTCGGAGATCCAGGGTCCCTGGCGCTCGTCGTGGTCGGGTCGTGGATGGGCGCAGATGGGCTTGCCTTCGGCGCACCCGCTGCGCGCATCCAACTGCCGGGCGGGGGGAGGGAAGTGCAGCTGGGAGGCGGGAGCGGGAACCGGCAGGGGGGAGGGGCCATGGGGGCAGCAGCGTCAGGAATAAAGGGCGGCAAAAACAGGCAGGGAGGCAGAAAACACGGACACATGCACAATTAGGGAGAAAAACAGGAAAAAATAACAGAGGCACAAAAATATGGAGACATGCAATAGACCGAAAAATGGGCACAGAGCAGGACAGGCAACACGGGCACAGACAGGCAACACAGGCAACACGGGCACAGACAAAAATATGGAGACAGGCAATCGACAAAAAAACGGGCACAAAGCAAGACAGGCAACACGGGCATAGACAGAAGACAGACAACTACCTTGGCAGGGCAGTGGCAGTAACAGCGGAGCTGTATGGGGAAGAGAGCAGGTGTCTGACCAGGAGGTCAGGGGTCTTGCTTGGACACCCTCGCAGCGGCCGCCATTAAATAGGGGAGGGGGAGGGAAGCACTGCTGTGAGGCGGGAGCGGGAAAATAATATTTTATAGTTAAAGATATAGCTAGTTAAACATAAATTTACTATTCTTAGCTCCACATATACCTTGACATGACTGCAAATCAATCAATGGAACATTTATAGAGGTCGGCAACCCACCCCTCAGGGTCTCGAGGTGCTTGTAGATTCTGCATGGTCGTCTCTTGTTCGAACATCCAGGTCTTGAGTTCTCTCTTGAATTGCTCTGGCAATGGGGCGGTCTTTAGGTGCAGGTGAAGGGAGTTCCATGCCTTGGCTGCCAGGTGCGAGAAGGAGCGTCCTTCGCTCTTGGTTCGGCGGATCCGTGGTGTGTCTGCGAAGAAACGGAGGCAGACTGGAGGTGTTTGGTTGGTTGGTAGAAGGTCTGTCGTTTGCTGAGGTATGCTGGTCCTTAGTTGTGTAGGGCTTTGTAGGCATGGGTTAGCCTCTTGAATTGGCATCTCTTATGTATCAGGAGTCAGTGTAGCTTCCTGAGGTGGAGTGTGATGTGGGTCCTTCTGGGCAGGGCGAGGATGAGTCTTGCTGCTGCGTTCTGTATTGTCTGCAGCATCTTCAGGAGGCGTGCCATGATTCATATGTAAAGTGAGTTTCTATAGTCCAGCCTGCTGGTGACAAGGGCCTGTGTGACAGTCCTTCTAGTGTTGACAGGGAGCCACCTGAAGATCTTGCAAAGCAGGCAGAGGGTGTGAAAGCAGCACGATGAGACTGCTTTAACTTGTTTTTCTATTGAGAGCTTGCTGTCCAGGATGATGCAAGGTTGCGGGCATGGTCTCTTGGGGCCGTTGGTTGGTCAAGACTTGCTGGCCCCCATGCATCGTTCCAGATCAAGGTGTTGTTCCCAAAGATGAGGACTTCTGTCTTGTCAATGTTGAGTTTCAGACAGTTGTCTTTCATTCATTTGATGACGTCCATCATGCAGGTGTGGAAGTTGGCTCTGGCGGTGGAGGGTCATTCGGTCAGCAAGATGATGAGCTGGGTGTTGTCGGCGTATGAGATGATGTTGAGTACATGTGAACTGACGGTGTGTGCCAGGGGAGTCATGTAGGTGTTGGAGAGGGTGGGGCTGAGTGATGAACTTTGGGGAACTCCACAGATGATCTTCTTGGGCTCTGATGTGAACTGTGGGAGACGGATCTTCCGGGTTATTCCGAGAGGAATGATGTTATCCATTTGAGGGCGTGTCCCTGGATCCTGATGTGGTGAAGTCTGTTGATCAGTATGGAATGGGAGACGGTGCTGAAAGTGGCTGATAGGTCCAGGAGGATGAGGGCTGCCATTTTGCCGCTGTCCAGGAGGGCCCTGATGTCGTTGGTGGATGCTATCAGGGCCATCTCGGTGCTGTGGTTGGTGCGAAATCTGGATTGGGAGGGGTCCAGGAGGTCGAGGTGCTGCAGGTGGTGGGTGAGTTGCGTGTTGATCACTTTCTCAAGGATCTTAGCCTGAATGGGAGCAGGGAGATGGACGATAGTTCTTAAGCTTGGTAGGGTCGGTGGAGGGTTTTTTCAGGAAGAGTTTCACTTCTGTGTGTTTCCAGTCTGCGGGGAAGGAGGCCGATGTCATTTGCTTGCTTCTCATTTGATTGGTTGTCTTCCTCTTCTTCTGTTTGTCCCTTCCTTGGAGCATGGCCTCTTTATCATCTTTTTGATTGGCTGACTTGAATACTTTCACTGTTAACATTCTGGGGCTACTTTTTTTCTTTTTCTTTCAGCATTTCATGAGAGTGCATGTGTTATCTAGCTATCTCATCTGTTTGTTCCCATCTCATTTAACACCAATCTCCCCATGCTCTGTGTTTCTTCCTCATCCCCCCCTTATACTCGCCCATAGCTTCTGCAGCCCCTCTGAGGGTTTTTCTTTTATTTATGGCCTTCCCTCACCCAGCCTCAAGTATCTCAATTCTGATCTCATGCCTGCCCACTCCTCATTGGTTCTCTTTCCCCATCACCCCACCCGCTCCTT
The DNA here is from genome assembly GCA_963921515.1 of Calotriton arnoldi. Lineage (NCBI taxonomy): Eukaryota > Metazoa > Chordata > Amphibia > Caudata > Salamandridae > Calotriton > Calotriton arnoldi. The sequence continues at coordinate 581,649 of CAWUFW010004686.1, forward strand.
TGTTTCTCCCTGAACCACTCAAATCCTTTTTTTATGTTATGTTATGTTATTCAGCCCTTGTAGCGCGCACGGATACTCAGGAGTGTCCCGGCGCGAGAGCCAACTACAGGAGACGGGAGAAACTGCGGTAGGAGGAGCTGAGCTTTTAGTTGAAAAGCAAGGTCTTTAACTGCTTTTTAAACAGCCTGAGATCCTGAGTGTGTCGCAGTTCATATGGGAGGGCATTCCAAGCCTTGGCCGCCTTGAAGGAAAGAGAGCAGCCCCCCGTTCGAGCAAGGCGGAAACGGGGGATAACTGCAAGGCATTGTGCTGCTGATCTCAGATGTCTTTGGGGCTCATAGAAGACAAAGCGTCTCCTCAAATATGGCGGCCCCGATTTGTATAAGGCCCCGTGAACAAGGGTAAGGGCCTTGAACAAAACGCGTTGCACCACAGGGAGCCAATGCAAATCCTGGAGGTGTTGCCTTGTACTTGATCTGCCCGGGATACCCAACAACACTCTTGCTGCTGCGTTTTAAATAGTTTGCAGCTTTTTTAGCTGGTATCCGGGAAGGCCAATATACAACGCATTGGCGTAATCAATACGTGACAAAATGAGGGCACGGGTCACCATTTCCTTAGCCGATCTAGGCAGCAATGGCAGAAATTTTCTCAGTGATTTCAGTGTGCCGAAGCGCACTCCGGCCAGTTTTTTTTATCTGCGGTGAGAATTTGAGGTCCTCACTAAACCAGACCCCCAGATTCTTCACCGGACTGCCAGTTGAGTTCGGCCTGGGGTAGTCTGCAGGCCATAGGTCTTCTCTAAAACGGGGAGGAAAAGACCCATAAAGAAAGACCTCAGACTTTTCCTCATTGCATTTGAGCTGAGCCCTTGCAAGAAAGCCAAAAACGGCTGAAGGCAGTCTTTGGCTAAGTCCGGGGACACGTCTTTTTCCTTCCACGTAAAGAGGAGCTGAGTATCATCAGCGTAAGCTATGATCTTAGCTCCCAGCTCCTCCGCCAGATAGATTAGAGGCGTGATGTAAACGTTGACGAGAAGGGGGCTTAAAGTGGAGCCTTGCGGAACTCCCGTAGTCACCTTTCTTGTAGACGAGGAGAACGGGGGCACACATACCTGCTGTGTTCTATCCTCTAAAAAGGATTTAATCCAGTCCCAAGCAGAGCCCGAGATTCCGATGTTAGAGAGACGGACCAGAAGTTGACGATGAGGCATTGTGTCGAAGGCGGCAGAGAGATCCAATAAAATCAGGGCCGCTCTGCCGCCTGCATCCAAGCATTCTCTAATAGCCTCCGACATCTCCATAAGTGCCGTCTGAGTGCTGTATGTGGCCCTAAATCCTGACTGGGCTGGGTGAAGGGCACTGGAAGTCTCAACAAAGTTGGAAAGTTGTTTGTAGACTGCCTTCTCGCACACTTTCGCCACTGCCGGGAGGAGAGAAATGGGTCGGTAGCTGGCCAACATAGCAGGATTTAAAGAGGGCTTTTTCAACAGCGGGAGTAGTTTAGCCTGTTTCCACTCGTGTGGAACTGTGGCGTCTGAAGCGATATGTTAATGATATTATTAACTTCGGGGTTGATCACCTCGGCAGCTGCTGCTAAATACCTAGCTAAACAAGTATCGGCTGGTGAACCAGATTTCAGGGATTTGAGAATGGCCAAAGAATCTAGCAGGGGGATGGGTGAAAAACCCATCAGAGAGAAGGGGGCTGAGTCCGAGGCCGGGGCATTCTGAATAGTGAGTCCCTCCTGCCCTTGAATACTTGTCCCAAAACTATCCTGGATCATTTGAATCTTATCTATAAAGAAACCGGACAGCTTCTCACACCAAGAGTTGGAGGCAGGGAAGGCAATACGTTCTGCGCAAGGATGCAGAAAACTTTGAACGATGGAAAAAATTTCTTTTCAGTTATTTTTGGACTGAGCAATGCGCTCCGTGTAAAAGTTGCCTTTAGCCATCTTGATAGCTTGTTTATTTTGTATTTTTTTGGAAGGGCAGTTGACATGTGTTGTCAGATTGCTCCAAAATGCAAAAATCACTTTCGTACAACTCAACTATATATTTTTTTAATTTGGCAATCCAAATGTCATTCGCATTCTTGGATCAGTAAATAAACAATCAAGAACATGGGGGCATATGTACAAGCCCCTATCGCCACCACAACGTCACTTTTACGGATGTTGTGGTGGCGATAGGGACTGCGCCTTATGTTCAAGGCAGCGTTAAGCCACTTAACGTGGCTTAACGCTGCCTTGTACATAAGGCCCCCTTTCACGCTATGGTTAGCGTGAAAGGGGCGTGCAGTGGGTGTTGTGGTGGGCGTTCCACCGCAACACCGATTATAATTGACGCTGCCCCTATGTACAAGGGTGGCGAACATAGGAGGCAGCGCCAAAATTAAGACCAGGAAAATCCTGGTCTTAGGTTGGCGAAACGAGGAGAAATGCATTATTTCTCCTCTTTTTGCTTTTTCCATGTGTGCTGCCTTGTGCAGCACACATGGAAAAAGCAAAATGCCATGGTTTGTTTATGTACAGGAAGGTGTCCTTCCTGTACATAAACAAACCTTAAAAAAATGCCATTTTGTAACTTTCATGGGTGCTGCATGAAGCAGCACACATGAAAGTGACAGAATTGCATTTTAGGATTGTTTATGTGCAGGAAGGGACACCAGCCTTGCGTTTCAGAAGTGGCGGAGCGTGTCGTTAAGCCAGGGAGGTTAAGGTTGCGCTCACCCACTTCCAAGTACGTATCTCCCATGGTGTCCCCATTATTCACTAGGTGTACGGGAGTGTGGTGGTGCATGCATGTGCATACGTCATCACACAGACCTAGGGAATGATGCTGCTGCCAGCAGCAGCCGTGTAATTGCACCTGTTTTTCCCTGATGCTACACAACATCATCAAAAAGCACTGGAAAAGCCAATATTAAAAAAGTGAGAACTTTTGTTTTGCCGATGCATGTTTGTGGTGGTAACAAGCAACATTTCCATGCAACAACGTGCTTTTTCTGCATTGCTTGGTGTTATAGGGCCACTTATCTCTAAATGTAAAACTTTTACTAAATGCACCGATTTAACAAGACTATTTGAAAGCCTGGCAAATACTAAAAGGGAGATGAAGGGTGTAAACTGCTGAAAGCAGCACAGGATGGGGCACAATTGAATATTATTTCAGTTAACCCTTCTTGCATCTACAAAGCTGCTTTTGTCTCCCATTTTTAAGTCAATGTGGGTTTTTCTTTCATGCAGTGCCTGATTAGCCAATTCTGTGTAACCAATGACTTACCTTGCACAGTATGACTCTTGCTCTTTTGGTGTTCTTCACACAAGCAGATGAACAAACAAGTTGCACCGGATTTAATTAAAATTGATCGTAGTAGCACAGGCTCGAGATGATTAAGCCTTAAAGCCATTTCGGTTGCATCCAGGACTGGCAGTGACTGTAATAAAGTAGCATGAAATAAGACATTTCTTCAGAACACTCTACTTATGAGCTGAGATCACAGGTTCTGGTTTGCATAATTTAATGATATTTGTCCTTGTAAATGTGCTTGCTTGTTAATATACGAACACTCTTAGTTCGTCAGGAAGGATTTGATACTGTCACCGAGTCAGTTCTATACTTTTAGTCATCAGACTTGGTCACTTTGCACCCAGTTAGTTTGTGGTACATTGTTACGTCAGTTCTCCTGGGCTTGCAATCTTCTTGAGCAATTGGACAATATTGTGACAAGTATTGTGGGTTGCCCCTAGAACTACAGGAATCAGAAACTACTTCAAGCTCACAGAAGTATCTCCTTTTGAATTTTGCCCCTTATGAGGTAGGAGGTTGAGCGGTCAAGGCTAACTCTTGAAGGTAGCTTGTGGGGTGGGACAACCCAGATATATTGAACACTTAAAAAGTGCTCAGTTCTTTGAATTGTTCAGTCAGCTCTATTATATTTATAAAGAAAACAGGACATTTAATCTTTGATAAATTCAGCAGCATAGTACGTAGGCTATTGTTTAGTTATAAATAAAGCTCTTCTTTAAACAAAGAATACTTGTTTGCTTCAAATATAACGCCTTTGCTGCAGAGTGCAGTTGGGACACAAGACATGTGAAGCAGTTGCATGTTCGGACTATTGGTTGGCCTAAATTCTGAGGGAGGGTTTGATTTGGTTACTATAAATTTCTGTATGTTTTGCAAGCAGTTTCTCTAAGCTAATATGTCCTTTGGGCATCTGGCTATGGTGATGCAATAGGCAGTCTAGGAGAGAGACAATTTAGTAGCAAACAGGTTCTTAAAATGTTTGTGGTATTCTAGCCCTTGAACTACTTACTGCCCGTATCAACCACACAGACGCTAAGTTCACCCGTAACTGGCAGGCTCTAATACACTATTTTTCTAGGATCGAACACTCCAGACTGGTTCCCCCTCGACTGCGAGCTCTACAGCTATTTGAGGATTCTATTGAACCCTACTTTAGGGGCCGACAGCCAGAGTCCCCAGGATCACTGTCTTAGCGGAAGAGGCGCTCTCCCCCCCGCCCTGACGAGACCTCGCACCCCCCTCACACTTAGGCACTTACAACGCATCTTCCCTTTCCTCCTTCCCATCTCCTATGAGAATTTAATTTCCCCTTTTTTAATTAAAGCTGTTAGTATACTCCTGTTAATACCAGGCTTAGACTAAGGCACACGGTTCAGAAACAGTGCATGTACATGAGATCATACACACATAGGCGGACACTTACTTCATAATCTAGGCGATAAGAACGGCTCTTCAAATAACCCTAGTGCTACTGGGTACTTCATTTTGTCCCTACATGGCAAGTGAGGAGTTTCAAAATAGCCTCTCTGGAGATCGCTTCGTATTGCTCCTACCTCCAGTCCAGCGGCTTCTTCATTAGCACTTTTAGACTTGCGAAGAATGGTATTGACTTTGTCCTACAGACTAATGTTGATGTACTGTGCTGTTGATACTGGATCTTGAATGTGACTCTATGTGCCCTTCCAAGAATGTATATTTTCAATCTGGTTGATTGTCTTTGGTTGTCATAATTTCAATAAACCGATTTGAAACAAAAAATGTTTGTGGTCACATAATGCTGATTTGACAATCAGTGCTGGAACCAGGTGGCCCCGCTGAAGAACAGAGAGAGAAGGTTGGGTAGAGTTCCACTGCTGGGGGTGACTCACAGTTCACTACAGTGCAGCAGTGATGTACAGTGGCTATCCAGTAAGGGGGAGCAGAAGCTTCTTATCAACTCTGACGTTGGCAGGATCAAGTTTAGAATGCAGCCATCAGAGAAAGTGCAGGAAAGGTACACATATTTATAAGAAACAGAATTACACATAGGAGAAGCAAAGTCTAAGGAAAAGAACAATATCTCAGGCAGGCTTGTAGAATAAATTAGTTCACCACACAAAGAATCTCAAGCTCTCCCCCCCTCTATCATCAAGTGCCATATGCAAGGGAGCATCTATCTCAGATGGAGCTTATTTCAGAGGGCAGGGCACTCACCTTCATTGTGATACAAACCATAGGGATTGGCACAGTAGTGGCTTTCTGCTCTTGGGTTTGTTTTCAAACTAGCAGAGCGCTGTAGCTGTATCAAGTAGTTCTTCCAGAGAGTACTTGTAGGTTCTAAGCTCACAATATAGGCTTCCTTCTTTTCCTCAGTTGTCAGTATCAGCAGGCTTTTCTTCAGTGCTGGTGTACAGCTCCAACTAAAAGGAAGAGAGCAATCCATGCTTCCTGTCTCTAGATCATCCTTTCGTTTTGTGCTAGTGCACAGTGCTCTATAGAATCAAATTGTGAAACTTGATACCCAGCTCACCGGGCCTGGTTAGATCCAAAAATGGAGGCAGCTCATGTCAGGCCAAGTGACTGCTCAGATTCAAAGCCACACCCGAACATTTGCAGGACAGTGATCAAAGCCAAGGGCATCTGCATCAGGTACAGGTCATCCCCATGGAAACTATTACTCCATGGTATGCACAGTCACTCTGTTTCCATGGGGAGGGCAATCCTCCCATAATGTCCACTGGGTTTGTGAATCTATCTGAGACACATCTGCATCCATTCAGTGACTTTTGCTGGAACCAGCTCTACTTGCTCCACTTGCCAATGCTAGACAAAGAATGCTGGGTATGACCAAGCAGTCTATCACTTTTGTTGAGTTGAAGGTAAGAACCATGCTCTTGTTCGTGTTGTTTGCATGTTACTTTTTCCAGGCCACATGCTTATTGCCCGGGAAGTTTAAATAACGCTCCCGACCGACGTTCGGTTCGCTACTGGTTATGATGCCATGTATGGAGGACCTTCCCGGTAATTAGTTCCCACGTCTATCCGCAGATATATTTTTGATGTGGATAAAGAAAAAATTATTATTATGTTCGATTGCTGATAATAAGCTCACACCTCCGTTTATTTTCGGAATAGTGAGAAATCGTTTATATTTATCTATGAGGGAGGTCCTTTTTCCTGCCGCATAAAAGTTATCAAAGTCATTGCCATACGAAAGGTTATTGATGATATTGGATCTGGAGATCTAGCTTACACCCAATTTGCTTGTAACTCTTGTGACATAAGAGCCCTGACGAAGTTCCCCTTGGCAAAGAAATGGGAACGAAACGCGTTGGCTGTGTGCCAGTTTTTTATAATAAAAAGATGTACTGAACAAAAGAAGACTTTTTGAATATATTATTGCTGCAGATTGACTTTACTCTAAGAGAGTGCACCTTCCATTTTTTGTTTAAAATTGGTTCCGGTATCACACCTTTGGACGGCAGGTGTGGGAAGAGATTGCACCATTGTATGAACTATTAGTACTTATGGATTGAATGTGCTTGACCTTGGTCCGCCGTTTGTTGTTTTTTATTTACACATGCTTATTGTGTGGAACAGGCATGAGTCAGGGGAGGGGAACACTGAGAATTCTTCTTGTTCTTTGGAAGCGGATGTGTATTCAGAATCAGACACGCTACAAGGTGCTTGCATTGGGTTGCGTGGAGAGAAGGAGAAGAGACAGTAGACACAACTCTCAGCCTTAGGGGAAATAAGAGGATCAGTTGTGACTAACTATATGGATTCATCTGGAAAGGAAAAGCAGTAGGCAATTTTGCCAGCTTGGAGTGCAGGAGCAAGGCCAGTAAACACGACTATCAAATATCCACCACCAACTGGTAGTCATGTCCTGACCTGAATATGGGAACAGTAGTGTGCTCTCTTAAGAGTTTCACTTTAATTGTACCCCTACTTTCCAGCAGAGTCTAGAAGATTTCTGAGGGCAACAACAATATCATGCGGAGCACCTGCGAGGGTATTTATGAGATGGATCACCTGTGAAGTAAAACATACTATACATATATGCACATTATTAAGCAATGGCCTTGAAATTCAAAAAAGACTGCACAGCTCTTCTGGACTAGTCACAAGTCTCTCCCAGTAAATTCATAGCATGCCACGAAAATTGTTTAATCATCTCAGTAATGGGCAGCAGAACAAGTTTAATTTGAGTGACAGTTAAGTTCAGACACTATGTAATAGCTGGAAAAGGATTAATAAAACGTATCAGATTGTCTGTTTCTCTGAGTTGAACCTTCTCTGTCTCTTTGGTTGATGTTCCAAGTTGGAGAAGATCTTGTATCCATACATGAATTGAAACAAATATTATTCCAGAGACTGGACATGGATGGATTGTGGTATACAATGGAAAAAGAAGAACATGAACTCCTTTCCACCCTCGTGGATGTGCGCTTCGGACCATAACCAAGGTTTATTAAGGGCTAACACCACTTTGTGGGTGCAAGGGATTACTGTCTCTCTGTGTGTACTTGTATTGCTGTTGTTACTTTAGTGTGTATATTTTATCCATATATGTTAATTTATAAGGGATATTTCACAACGTGGTACATAAATGTAGTCTGTGTGCTCAAATTGAACCATTGTGCAGGAATTATGTGTGCAAGGATACCTAGAGACTCAGATGTGAAACGTGGGCATAACAAGACCGTTGTCAGCAGAGTGGCCATGGGCATTCAAAGCCACTTGGGATTCCACCAAACACTAATCACAGTTACAAAGGGATGCTCTTTCCACACTTATTGTGCACCTAAACACATAAATTGATCCGGCACACGGGTTTGAAAAACCATGGAAAGATGCAGTTGCTTATACAGTTTTTACAGAATGCCTGTGAAAATAGGGTGGTCTGTGTAGAAAAATATTCTGGAGCCGATTTATAAAGCCATTTGTACCTCTACCTTCAACACAGGGTGCAAATGGAATGATATATGTACTCGAATTTACAAAATGTAAGTTCATACCCATAAATTGAAATACAAACACGTAATATTGCACCCGCTTGATTTATTTGTAAGCAGGTGTAAAGTTGCTCCTTGCTGCAGGAATGCTGTGGAAATTTGGTGAATACATAACATCACGAGTAAGTGGATATCCACAAATGTTACCATGGGGCATTTGCATTGTAAATAAAGTCGGAAATTTACTCCAGTTATGGGCAGGAGAAAGGTTGGGAAAGATGGAAGGAACATTCCCGAAATTAGTGGGTGTACAAGGAAAGGTGTTTCACCGGTGCAAATAATACTTTGCAGGTGGAAACAAAAAGTTAGCATGAACATTTGTTAAACATTTGCCCTATGCATTTGTACACTATGTACAATTACATGCGCGACTATTTGAATACTCCCGGAAAGCGCTGATTGTCGCATTGTATAGAATTTCATATTTTTCGCAACTTTGTGCATGCATAATGTACACAGTCAAGTTAGAGACCACTTCATATGTCTCCAATATACCTGAATACCTTACTTTGACATACATTGCATACAGGTATAAATAACTTGTGCATGGCATGAGTATGTTGTCAATACCCACACATTAGTAAAGCAATATTAAGGATGATGTAGTATACATGTCCACACTTCTACTCTTGTGACTTACTCGTTTACGGTTTCTTCTTCCGGAGACCTATTCACTGCAGTACAAGGTGTTCTGAGCTTGAATTTGCCTCATGAAAGTGAAACTCTAAGGGTGAGTTGTGAAAAGCGCTAGCAGCTATTTCTTGGCACCAAACAAAAGGTGCCTTTTCAAAAGCTGTATGTCAGACACTTCTTTATCTGCAGCTGGAACGCGGTCACTCTGAGTAACACGGCATATGCAAAGAGAATTCGCAGTGACCTTGCAACATAGCACCGTAACACTGCCCCTTTGTGGCTCTGTCACTCCTCAATGGTAATTTCCACATTACTTTAATGATACAAATCTGCAGAATGTATCGCAGTGAAAGACGAATGTACCAGGAGTTAGAAATATCTCTGCTCCTCAAAGGCTCTGATTGTCAAACGACATTACAATCCCATTAGGATGAAGAGAGACGCTTCGGCGCGAGTTATTACCGTGTCGAAATAAAAAAAAGAAGTTTCTGTGAGATTTTGTTCAGGCTTTGGGCAAAAGTAACAGATCTCGGCGCCTTGGAAACCCAAATCTTATCTCCTCTCTAAGTAAGTTGTCAGAACGACAATGCCGAATCAACCTCATTAAAAGCTGACGGGTTTGAAAATGTCAGATTAGCAGATCCGCGGCAATATTGTTCGGCGCGTCTCTATTATGTGTCATACGCAGCTGCCCCAGATTGTGCGCGGAATATTTATTTCAGCGAAACGCGCACGATTTTTCTTAAGACTGGACGGATCGGCGGCAGCAGTATCTTTTCCCGCCTGCAATCTGAATAAAGCATTCCAATAATGAACAGCCTTGATTTGTCGATGTTACGCAAGATTAGATTCTCTGCATTTTGAGCCTCGGCGACGTTTGATCATTCATCACCGGCTGGCGGAGATATGGAACAGGGTAATAATTATTGGGAGGCTACATTGCGAGGAATCATCCTATCTTATCGGTATTGTCTCCATTTCCCCGCCAACATCCCAAAGGTGAATATTAATGCTTTTTCTCTTGGAAGCAATATCTAAGCGGGTCTGTTTTCCTTCATGCCTCCTAAAATGATTTCTCAGACAAGGATCTTCCACACAATATATTATTCTCCCCGGGCAGTCTCGGGGGGCGCGGCATCTGCTTGGGGGTCAGCCCTAGGCTGGCTGTTTGTTTGTCGAGGCCTACTGCGTTCTGGGCGGCTGGCGGTAACCCGCTTATGGCAAGCCGGAGTGTGAGAGGGCTCGCGGCAGATAGCGCCATCAATCAAGATGGCACCGTCTTTTTTCAGGACTGGAGACCGATGACAAGTGCTATTTATTTGACTGTCAGTGGTAGTAAACTAGTCAGGTACGAATGAACACGAATGAAAGGGAGGCAGTACTGCTGGCTGGTGCGCTGAGGGGTAGAGGGCAGCACAGTGGCGACGAGGAAGGGGCTCTCGCAGGAGGAGTTTGCATTGAGGTGTTTGCGCCGCTGCTGCCTGACCCTCCACGGAGAGTGGATTTAATCTGTCAGCTCTGAACTGCAGTCAGGGGTGACCATGTGGACTTCTGCTCTGGGTGGTTGCCCTTAAAAAGCACACCGACTAATTTCCAGCCTATTGCAGAGGAATAGACTCATGTTATAATTTGTTAGTATGGACATTGGTCTGTCTTGTCTTGCTTGCAAGGCCTGCATCTCACGATTTTGTATCTGGGCTGGGCCAGCTCTTCCTCCAGAGTTCGGTCAAACGAACATTGTTGAGTTGTGTAATAAATTATTATTACTATCATTTTTTTTAGTTTTTTGTTCTTGATATTTTTATTTTGTTACAGGTTCTACAGCTTTGTTAGCTAATTTTAAATAGGAAAAATTACTACTACTGCAAATACTAATTATATGCATGAATATTAATTCCTTGTAACAACAAAACAAAAACAGCAGTAATAAATTACAAACAATAATAATAAGAACAACAATTTCAATAACACCAACAACAGTAATAATAATATTAATAATTGGCCTGATACCCATCAGTAAATTCGCTCAGAGCCTCATCTGCAAATAATGTCTTTTTAAATGACGTCTGATGTAATGAATTTTGTGTTTAACCCTCAGTGTCTACAATTATGCTAGAAGGACCACCACAACAGCACACAATACAAAGGGAAATATTTTAAGGCACTTAGGGGCCTATTATGATGGTGGGCGGATCGCCATCATCTGTACCTGATTTACCCCCCGCCATATTAGTATGACGGGGGGTACCGCGGCGGACGGAAAGACCGTCTGCCGCTTTTCCGCCAGCAGGCAATCATTACGATTGCCTGCCGTGCGGATCTGGGGCATAATATGGTGGCGGTGCCGAGCAGGCACCGCCATCCATATTATGATGTGCAAATTTAAAGGCCTTTCCACGGTGGCGATGCCGCCATGGAAAGGCCGGTGGAAATTGCTTTTGGGGCCCGTTACGGGCCCCCGGGTGGGGTGGGGAGGGGTGGGGGGCTGCACTTGGGGGGTACCTATGGTACCCCCCTACATTGCCATACACAAGGTGGCAGGCAACGTGCGGTGCCTGTCACGTTGTGCATGGCAATGCAAACCATGCACTTTTAACATTGCAGATGGAGCTGCACCCAGCAGCACCGTCCGCAATGTTAAAGGCCAGAATGCGCCCGCCAGTGTGGCGGGAGCATCCTAATTGGCCTCGTGGGACCGCCGCTCCTCTGCCGGTCGGTCCCATTTTCCGTTACGGTGCCGGGCGGACAAAGTCCGCCCGCCATCGTAATGGCGCCCTTAGTACGCCTTGATTACCACCCACCTCAGTGCTTCTCATTGAAATAACTAAAGTAGAACACAAATTTGGCCTAAAACCTGGAAGGATATCAACACATACCTTTCAAGTTACATGCAGATGTTCAGTGCAATGCATTGTCGACTGAACAAATTTACCACGATTAGAACTTGTACACTGCAGCTCACACAATGACCTATGCTACAAAGGAATTAACCCACTGAGAAACGGATTAGGATTTGAACCTAAGAACTGCAGGTCATATAGTTCCAGATTTTTACACTATTATGTGTCCCAAATCTAGACAAAAGTAAAAAGTTCCCCTAGAAACGTTGTTAGTGACTTGAATGACAGAAAAGAACAGTATGCAGTCTTTACCACACAATCTTTACTCTGCAGGACTTTATCACACAGGTAAGTATCACACAGGTAAGTACTATGCAGGCCCCTTTTTGGTGCTTTACCATGCAGGTAAGTATATATATACTTTTTAAAATGTCGTAATTATTTCATTAAAAAAAAAACGCTGATGTAAGGGTTAAGGAATGGGTAAGGGTTCCGGGTGTAAGGGCAAGGGATAGTAGAGGTAAAGGGAGGTAGGTAATGTTTTTTTCGGGCTCAGAGGAGGGCAGTTGTAAAGGGTAGTAAGTTTTTTTTTTAGGGTTTCGGGGGTGTGTAGAGGTAAAGAGAGATAAGGAGTTTGTAGGGTTCAGGGATGGATAGCGGTAATGGAAGGTAAGAGGTTTTTAGGATTCGGGGAGGATAGGTTAAAGGGAGGTAAGGGGTTTTATGGTTTAGGAGTGGGTAGAGGCAAAGAGAAGTGTAGGGACGTTAGGGATCAAGCAAGGATAGAGAGGTAAAGAGAGGTCAGTGTCTTTTAGGATTTATGGGTGGGTAGAGATAAAGGGAGGTAAGGTGTTTTTAGGTCCAGGGATGGATACAGGTAAATAAAGGTAAGGGGGTTTTAGGGTTCAGAGGAGAGTAAGGTAAAGGGAGGTAAGGAGTTGTTAGGGTTGAGGGGCAAGTAGAGGCAAAAGGATGTTTTGGGTTTGGGGCTGGAAAGAAGTAAAGGGAGGATTTTTTTGTTTTAAAAGGGGGGATTTGGGGGAAGGAACCCCCCCCAAAAAAGAAAGAAGAAGTGGGCATGGTGGGAGGTTATTTCACCCCCCACAAAATATTTAATAAATATATATATATAGACACACACACACAAATATATATATGCACTTGAAAAAAACAAAGGTTACAGGGACATTATAGTTAGGGAATAGAATTTGAAAAACCTTAGAAATTCACTAAAAAAAACAAAGGTTACAGGGATGTTATAGTTAGGAAAAATATTACAAAATCCTTGGAAATTCACTGAAAAAAACAAAGGTTACAGGGACGTTCTAGTTAGGGAATAGAATTTGAAAAACCTTAGAAATTCACTTAAAAAAACAAAGGTTACAGGGATGTTATAGTTAGGAAATATATTACAAAATCCTTGGAAATTCACTGAAAAAAACAAAGGTTACAGGGACGTTATATTTAGGCTTCAATTTCACTCATACAAAACCAATGAAATTCAGCAGTTATAGTTACCTGAGCTAGCTATAATTTATGACCCCGCAATGCACTGCTTATGACCTCACATATTACATCACTCATGACATGGTCAGTGACATCACTGATGACATCCCTCAAGACCCAGCCTTTTAAAAAAATATATATATATTTAGAGGAGGGGGGGCGCACGGCCCCCCTCCCTGGTCCAATTTTAGGCCCAGGGACCACAACCCCAGGGGCCTGGAGTACTTATAATAGGGGAGGGGAAACACATGGGTCCCCCCCCAGGGCTGATTTTGGCACCAGGGGTCCCATCCCCTGGAGCTGTGCCTTTTGTTAAAATGTTAAAATAGTACTAGGGGATGGGGGCCCGCCTCCCCAGGCCAATTTCAGCCCCAGGGACCCCATTCCCCATTCCCTGGGGCTGGATCATTTAGAGAGGGGGAGGGTGGCTGCACGGCCCCCCTCCCTGGGCCGAATTCAGCCAGGGCACCCCATCCTCTGGGGCCTGGCCATCTTAAAGTGGATGCCTCCAGGGTACCCACTCTCCACTGGGACCACTGGGGGAGCCTGAAGCCCCTGAGGTCCCTGCCAGCTCTCCGCCTCCTGAGGGAGCCAGCATTGATTTCACACTCAGGGAGCTGCTGGAAAGGCAGCTCCCTGTGTGTGAAAGCAATTCTGCTTTGCTTCCAGCAAGCAAGAGCATTTCAATGCTCCCGCTTGCTCGAAGTGGTGCATTTGCTGTGACTTGGCGTGAGCGGTAAAGCTCCTGCTAAGCCACAGCAAACAGCTATGTCCTGTGGGTGGGCACCCTGGGACATGGCAGCAAACAGCCCTGGGTGGTGGTCCCCAGTGCCATTAATGGTTCCAGGAGGGGCCCCACGTGGCCCCCCTCCTTTCTTGTTGAAGTTGGCCCCAAGGAGATGGTGGCCCCCGGGAGGGTCCCTGAGGCCCCCCATTACAAATTTGAAAGCCTTGGGGAGGTGGTGGTCCCCGGCACATGGAGGGGTTTGTAAATCCTTCATTTACAAAATGCCTCCAGGACCTGGCCTACCCGGGTACCAATTACTACAGAAGCGTGGGAGCCCGCACTTCTGTTTTTGTTACATTTTCATCAGGCGCCACGGATCAATCGTGTTTCCCACCGAAAATGTTTTTAAAAATATGCTTTTTTGGCCCTGTGGGGCCACCCTGTGGGGCCACCCCCAAGAGGCCGAGGGGGGTCAGGGTATTTCTACCCTGCCCCCCTTTTTTTTAATGTTTTTACTGGCACTCGGCTCAAGCCTAGTCCCAAGATGGCTGCCAACACTTCCTTGTTTGAAGTGTTGGCAGCCGACCAGATTGCAGCATGAGATCAGGAGGGGTCACCGATCCTCTGTGTCCCTATATATACAATTGGACATTTCTTTTAATAACTCCCCCTTTTTCTCGGCCCCTGGTTAACAGATCACCCCTAAACTTTCAAAACAGCAGATGAAGTGATTGGCAAACTAGTTTTAAAAATTTCATGAGTATTTATCAAATGATGCCAAAGTTATTGGCAAATGAAAAAAGTTTTTCCTATGGAAACTAGGTCCTAACTATAACTACCTACTGGTGACCATCTTTTTATATATATATACCTCATGGGAGGTGACCGAAACGCGTAATGACTTGTTGGTGCGGGTAATAAGGAAGATTATCGCACATATTTTATCGGAGTCCGTGCCCATTTGTCCGAAGAAAGTGGATGTTTTTGGAAATTATCGTGGCATATATATATATATATATATATATATATATATATATATATATTATCTACTGGCGGTCTGAACTGCTGAACGGAATTACACCAAATTTGGCAAAAAGGTAGCCCTTGTTTCAGAAAGAGACCTTTTTGTTAAATGGTGTAAATCCGTTCAGTAGTTCCTGAGAAATTAAAAAAAAAAAGGTCGAAAAATGCATTTCCCATAGGAAACTTTAGACACGGCTACAGCTCGAACTGCTGAACGGAATTACACCAAATTTGGCAAATAGGTAGTGCTTGGTTCAGAAAGCGCCCTTTTTTTAAAATGGTGTAAATCCGTTCAGTAGTTGCTGAGCAAATCAAAAAATAAAAGTTTCGATATATAGAGGCACGGAGGATCCGCGCACCCTCCCGACCACGAGCTTTATTCTAATTGGCTGTCAACACTCCAAACCAGGAAGTGTTGGCAGCCAACTTGTGCCTCGAGGGAAACAAACACGTAAAAACAAGAAAAGGGGGCAGGGTAGAAACACCCTGACCCCCTAGGCCTGCTCAGGGGGTCCCACAAGGACCCCCAGGGCCAAAAAAGGCATATTTTTTTAAAACAAAATCGGCGAGATTCGCGCACCCAACGCGAATTTTGGCCGAAAAAAACCGAAGCGCGGACTACCGCGCTTCGTTATTATTTAGCCCCCGGTGGGCCACGTCCCGGGGCATGACATATTGTAATTGCGGGGGGCCCAGGGAGGCCCCCGCAGCCCCGGGGACTGCCACCCCCCGGGGCTATCCTCAAATATTTGCGGAGGGCACATCGGCCCCCCCGCAGCCCCAGGGACCGCCACCCCCCGGGGCTTGTTTTATTTAATGTGTGGGGGCCTCCAAGGCTCCAAGCCCCGAGGACCGCAACCCCGGGGCTTTTCTTAAATATTTGCGGGGGCACATGGCCCCCTGCAGCCCCGGGGACCGCCACCCCCGGGGCTTGTTTTTTTTTTAAAGAACCTGTGTGGGGGGCTCAAGCCCCCCCACACGCCCCGGGGACCGCCACCTCCCCGGGGCACTAACTATGTAAATTCGGGGGTCCGTTACTGACCCCTGAGCCCCAGGGACCACCATCTCCCCGGGGCTTTGCCAATGTTGGGAGGGGGGCCGCGCGGCCCCCCTCCAGGAGCCCTTGATGGCCCTGGGGACCGCCACCCCCAGGGCCGGCTTCTGCAGTGTCCCAGGGTGCCCACCCCCGGGACACTGCTGTTTGCAATGACAGGGCGGGAGCCGCGCGGCTCCCGCCATGTCATTGCAAACTGCTTTGCTTCGTTGAAGCGAGAGCAGGGAAACCTGCTCTCGCTTCAATGAAGCAAAGTAGATTGCTTTTCCACAAGGGGAGCTGCATGTCAGCAGCTCCCCATGTGGAAAAACAATGCCAGCTCCTGCAGGACGCGGGGAGCCGGCGGGACCGTGGGGGCATTGGGGCTCCCCCCACGTCCCCCAACGGATAGGGCCTGCCCCGGGGGATGGGGTCCCCAGGGCTAGAAGTGGCCCGAGAGGGGGGCCATGCGGCCCCCCTCCCCAAAATAAAAAACAAAATAAATAAATAAATAAATAAAATAAAGGCCGGCCCCGGGGGATGGGGTCCCCGGGGCCAATAGAGGCCTCAGGAGGGGGGCCACGCAGCCCCCCTCCATAAAAAAAAGAAGAAAAAATTTGACCATGCCCCAGGGGATGGGGTCCCCGGGGCCGGAATTGGCCACGGGAGGGGGGCCCACGCGGCCACCTTCCCGTTCATTTTTTTTTTTTTGTTTAAAAAAGGGGTCAGGCCCTGGGGGATGGGGTCCCCAGGGCCCAAAATAAGGGAAAAGAAGGGGGGCCACACAGCCCCCCTTCTAAAAAAACAAAAAAACAAATAGACCGTGATCGTGCCGGAGGCCCCGCCCCCTCCCAGCAACACTCTGCAAATGCGCCCTGTGGCGCGTTTTAAATTTGGGAATTAATTCCCCTTCAATACTGGGGGTCCTTGGGGGCCAACTAGCCCACCAGGTACCTCCAGTAAGCACCACAGGCCTGTGTTGCAGAGAGGTGGTCCAGGCCACGCCCCTTTTTACACCTCTCTGCAAAGCAGCTCTGTGGCGCTTACAGGAGGTACCTGGTGGGCTAGTTGGACCCCAGGGACCCTCAGGATTCAAGGGGACTTAATCCCCCAACTTAAAACGCGCCACGGGGTGCGTTTGCACAGTGGTGAAGGGAGGGGGTGGGGCCTGAGGTGACATGTGTGCAAACAGGTCCTGTGGCGCGTTTTAAGTTGGGGAATTAATTCCTCTTCAATCCTGAGGGTCCCTGGGGGCCAACTAGCCCACCAGGTACCTCCAGTAAGCGCCACTGCGCTGCGTTGCAGAGAGGTGGCCCAGGCCACGCCCCTTTTACACCTCTCTGCAATGCAGCTCTGTGGCGCTTACTGGAGGTACCTGGTGGGCTAGTTGGACCCTAGGGACCCTCAGGATTCAAGGGGACTTAATCCCCCAACTTAAAACGCACCACGGGGCACGTTGGCACAGTGGTAAAGGGAGGGTGCGGGCCTGAGGTGACATGTGTGCAAACACACCCTGTGGCGCGTTTTAAGTTGGGGAATTAATTCCCCTTCAATCCTGAGGGCCCCTGGGGGCCAACTAGCCCACCAAGTACGTCCAGTAAGCGCCACAGACCTGCGTAGCAGAGAGGTGGTCCAGGCCACGCCCGTTTTTACACCTCTCTGCAACGCAGCTCTGTGGCGCTTACTGGAGGTACCTGGTGGGCTAGTTGGACCCCAGGGACCCTCAGGATTCAAGGGGACTTAATCCCCCAACTAAACATGCCACGGGCGTGTTTGCACAGTGGTGAAGGGAGGGGCGGGGCCTGAGGTGACATGTGTGCAAACACGCCCTGTGGCGCGTTTTAAGTTGGGGAATTAATTCCCCTTCAATCCTGAGGGCCCCTGGGGGCCAACTAGCCCACCAGGTACCTCCAGTAAGCACCACAGGCCTGCGTTGCAGAGAGGTGGTTCAGGTCATGCCCCTTTTTACACCTCTCTGCAACGCAGGTCTGTGGCGCTTACTGGAGGTACTTGGTGGGCTAGTTGGACCCTAGGGACCCTCAGGATTCAAGGGGACTTAATCCCCAACTTAAAACGCGCCACAGGGCGTGTTTGCACACATGTCACCTCAGGCCCCGCCCCCTCCCTTCACCACTGTGCAAACACGCCCGTGGCACGTTTGCAGGGTGATGGAGAAAGGGGGCATGGCCTTTGTCTACCTCTCACCAATCCCACTCCGTGGGGCTTACTGGAGGTAAAAGGTAGGCTAGTTGGCCCCTAAAGGACCCCCAGCAGTGAACAGGACTTCAATCCCCATCCAAGAGCGTGCCAGGGAGCGCGTTTGTAGAGTGGTGGGCAAAGTGGGCGTGGCCTGGTACGAGTACTTACCAATGCTGCTGTGTGGGACTGACTGGAGGTAATAGTTTGGGAAGTTGGCCCCCAAGGATGTCCTCGGGGGCCAACTACCCTCTTGTTACCTCCAGTAAGACCCACACAGTGGGATTGCTAAGACGTCTTCGGAGGCCATGGCCCCCTTTCTCTACCACTCTGCAAACGTGCCTCGTGGCAGACTACGGGATGGGGGATGAAGTCCAATTTAGTCCTGAGGGAGTTTGGGGGCCAAGAATCCCTCCTGGTACCTCCTGTAAGTCCTACGCAGTGGAATTCCTGAGCGTTGGTTGGACGCCCAGCACCCTTTCTCCACCACTCTGCAAACTCGACTACTAGTTAAAGTAGCATATTTCTGCACCTCTGACTTAGAGGTGGTTTTAATCCCCCTGCCCTATTATGTACTAGGGCACTACAGAGGAGGTCAAGCTAATCACAGGGGTACCCCAACGCATAGTGTTCCCTAGTGTATGTAGGTGTTTTCACTGTATTCTAAGTGTCTTTTAGCATAGCACTGGCTCTAGGCCTGGTTAGTCAGAGTCAGTTACCACCAGTACCCGTCTGAAAAAGTTGTGGGCACAGGATGATTTTGCAACAAGGCCTCTTTCTGCTCCTCTGTTGGTTCTTTCTGCACATGTCTTACTTCTTCCTGCACTTTTCTTCGTCTTTGTGGACTTCTGTTGCTTCTTTCTGCATTTCTTTTGCTTCTTTCTGTGCGTTTTTTCTTCTTTCTTCACATGTCCTACCTCTGTAGGCATAGTTAGAAACAAGCATTTAAAAAACCTTAGAAATTCACTTAAAAAACCATAGGTTTCAGGCGCGTTATAGTTAGAAATTAGCATTTAAAAAACCTTTGAAATTCACTGATAAAACCATAGGTTTCAGGCATGTTATAGTTAGAAATTAGCATTTAAAAAACCTTTGAAATTCACTGAAAAAACCATAGGTTTCAGGCACGTTATAACTAGAAATTAGCATTTAAAAAACCTTAGAAATTCACTGAAAAAAACATAGGTTTCAGGGGCGTTATAGTTAGTTGGACATTTCACTCGTACAAAACCATAGAAATTCCCCCGTTATAGTTAGTTCAGCTAACTATAACTCGCGCCCCCGCAATGCACTGCTGATGACGTCACATATTACATCACTCATGACATGGTCAGTGACATCACTCATGACATCACTGATGACATCTCAAATGACATCACTGATGACATCATCCATGTGATAATTTCATGCATCATCACTCACCATAATATAACTTTTGACACACCCACTCTAAATTACAGACTGCCATTCTCAAAATCATAGACACTCCAACACCAATAACCACAGACCCACTCACTGATTCTTAGGTCTACACACACATCCACTCACTCACCCGTACAGTCACTCATACTTACGGTCACTCAGTACAGGACTATCATATGCACTGATACACCTATATAGACACTCACACACCGCCACTCATCCATAGAGGTACTCACACACCTAGTCAGTCGTGCAAATAATTAATCACACTCCCATTTACTCACCTATACAGTTATACACACACCAGCTCACTTACTCATACAAATACTAGCACATTCTTATGCTCTTATACAATCACTGATACAAGCACACACTCATCCATACAGCCACTCTCACAATCACACACTCTCACTTATAGCCATTTATATACTCTAACACACATATATACTGCCTTTCACATATGTAGTTACTCACACATGTACCACTGAGATATACATTCACTCACTAACACACCCATACACACACTCACCCACCCATACAGTCCATCACAGATGCACTCTTGAAACCATGCACCCAGTGAATCACCCACTCACACATCTATGCACAGAGTCACACACACCCCACCCACACAAACACTCAGGCACCCATACAGATACTCAGACAACCAATCAATAACTCATATAGACACTCATCTAGCTATTCACAAACCCATGCAGCCGCTTACACACCAACAGACAGACGGATACAGACATTCACACAGTTTAGTCACTAACCCATGCATTCAGTAAGATACGTTTAATCACTCACTTATAGAGTCAGTCACGCACCTACTAAATCATCCATTCAGACACTTATACACCCACTCATTCTTCAATACGCCTTTCCCTATATATATTAAACATATTTAGACTTTACAGAAACACACAGTCACTGGATGATGTCATCAGTGATGTCATTTGAGATGTCATCAGTGATGTCACTGACCATGTCATGAGTGATGTAATATGTGACGTCATCAGCAGTGCATTGCGGGGGCGCGAGTTATAGTTAGCTGAACTAACTATAACAGGGGAATTTCTATGGTTTTGTACGAGTAAAATGTCCAACTAACTATAACGCCCCTGAAACCTATGTTTTTTTCAGTGAATATATATATAGATAGATATCTATATCTATATCTATATATATATATATATATATATATATATATATATATATATATATATATATATATATATATATATCTATATCTATATATATATATATAGATATAGATATCTATCTATATATATATATATTACCTACTGGCAGTCGCCAGTAGGTAGTTATAGTTAGAACCTAGTTTCCATAGGAAAAGCGTTTTTTGATTTGCCAATATCTTTGGCGCCGTTTGACAAATCTTCGCAAAATTTTCAAAACTAATGGTTCACTCAGGTCAGCTCCTGCTGTGCAGGTTTCGGGGTGATTCATCAAGCGGGGGCCAAGAAAAAAGGGGGGTCCCAAAACGAATTTTCCCCATGTTAATTTCCATAGGAACTTTTGTCGCGGCTACATCCCGAACTGCTGAACGGAATTACACCAAATTTGGCAGAAAGGTAGCTGTTGCTCCAGAATGCACTCTTTGCTTTAAATGGTGTAAATCCGTTCAGTAGTTACTGAGAAATTTAAAAATTAAAAATATTGATATCTGAGCACCGAGGAGGATTTGCGAACCCTCCTGAGCACGAGCTTCATTCTGATTGGCTGCCAACACTCCAAACCAGGAAGTATTGGCAGCCATCTTGTGACTCGGCAAAACCGAGTCAAAAGATAGTAAAAAAAAGATTAAAAAACAAGAAAAGGGGGCAGGGTAGAAACACCCTGACCCCCTAGGCCTGCTCAGGGGGTCACCCAAGGACCCCCAGGGTCAAAAAAAGCATTTTTTTTTTAAACGGCAGAATTCGCACTGGGTGTGCAAATCTGGCAGAGAAAATAAAAAATAAAAAACCGCGGGCTCCCGCGCTTCGTTTTCTATAAGCCCCTGGGTGGGCCAGGTCCCGTGGGCAATGTCCAATAAATTAGTGGGGGCCCCCACATCCCCGGGGACTGCCACCTCCCGGGGCTTCATCCATAATGTGCGGGGATTATTTGTAAAAAAAAATGCGTGTGGGGGCTCCTGCCCCCTCCACGCTGCCCCAGGGACCACCACCTCCCTGGCGCATTTTGCATTTTGGGATGGGGGCCTTGTGGGCCCCCCAAGCCCCGGGGACCACCACCTTAAATAAGAAAGAATAAGTGTGGGGGGGCTCTTGCCCCCCCACACTGCCCCAGGGACCACCACCTCCCCGGGGCACAAATGAAGGTAATTCGGGGGTCCATTGCGGACCCCTGGCCCCGGGGACCACCACCTCCCCGGGGCAATGTGCATGTTGGGAGGGGGGCCACGCGGCACCCCTCCTGGAGCCCTCCATGGCCATGAAGACCACCACCCCTCAGGGCCGGCTTCAGCAATGTCCCGGGGTGCCCACCCCCGGGACATTGCAGTTTGCAATGACAGGGCGGGAGCACTGCTCCCACCCTGTCATTGTAAACTTGTGCTTCGTTTCATGGAAGCGAGAGCAGAAAACCTGCTCTCGCTTCCATGAAGCGAATCGTATTGCTTTTGGACAAGGGGAGCTGCGTGTCAATGCAATGCCGGCTCCTGCAGGAGGCGGGGAGCCGGCTGGGACTGTGGGGGCATTGGGGCTCCCCCCGCGGTCCCAAACGTGAGGGCATGCCCCGGGGGATGGGGTCCCCAGGGCAGCCCTTGGGGGGGAGTAATTGCTTTTTTATAAAAGTATATAAAATGGCTAGGCCTCGGGGGATGGGGTCCCCGAGGCAGAATTTGAGTAATAAGAATGGGGGGCATTTTTTTTTCTTGCGTGCTTGGGGTCGCGACTCCAACGCGGCTCTCAGCGCGGCCCCCCACTGTAAACGCATTGGGTTCGCGACTCCAAGTAAAATTAAAAAAGACGAATGTTTTTTAGAGGTAAGATTAACTGTTGGGTTATAGGGTGGCTCTAAAAATGCCCCCGTTTTCATAATAAGTTTGTTGTAACTATATGTAAGTGTGGATGCACAGCTTTAGATTGTTGAGGAAGATTCTGATCCCTTGATCTGTGAAGTGCACTCCATCACTTCTGTAGATGTCGTTCATATCAAAATGTAGATTGTTGTTGTAGATGGATCCCTTCTATGATCTCTGAGGTATGCAGAAACAGCTTTATTGACATTCTTCCTAGCTTTCTCAAACTGTGGACAGAATTGATTTGACCACTTACATTTCTGTCTTTGACATATATTAGAGAATACAAAGACAGTTTGAGGCAAAAGCAACATCAACTGTGCAAAGGTATCCTTCATTAGCATTTCCAGACCTACCCCAGTCAATGTGCCTAGGTCATTTCCACCACAGTGCACAATCATGAGGTCAGGGGGTTGGACAGTGGCGGCTGGTGACAATTTGAAAGTGGTGGGCGTAAAATTATTGTCGTACTGCACTGCGGCGAGCGAGTGTAGAGAGCGAGCCTGAACAACCTACGGGGTGTTCGGAGGGGTTCTCCCCCCGAGAAAATTTTGGAAAAAGAGTGGACAAATGGTACATTTTCAAGCAAATTTGAGGAAGCAGGAAGGTTAATAAAGCAATTCGATTGAATTATTTATCATTTAAGAAATTGAAAATTTTTATGAGCTATAGAGGTGATGGAGATACGTCGCTCCGGAATTTTCTAGTGTTACCATTTTACAAAGTGTGCATGAAGATTACAATAAAAAAATGTGAAACCCGTGGCCAAAAAAACAATTATTGCTGTATGCCTTTGTTCACGCCTTCCCCCTAGCACAAATATATATATTTTTTAAATGGCCGATGTGCCCTAAGTTACCACAGCCATATTTAGTATTCAGCACATTTACAAATAAAATATACCTACAAGGAGGGAACTCGGCTAGTCCTGAGTGAGCTACTCACTGACTCCTCACACCTGAGAGCTCTCCATCTTCAGTGTTCGAGCTACTCCGCCTGACCGCCTCGCTAGCTTGAGCGCTCTCCGCCGTCCAATGGAAGTGTTGCACATGTAGCCACGACTTGAACTTTCGGTGGAATCCGTTACAAGTAAAGAGCGGCGCCCTAACAAAACGTAGCATTCATTACCAGTAGTTCTTAATTAACGAGGGCGCGGCGGCTACACCAACCTCCAATTAAGAACTGGGTGTCTTTCTCCTAAGTATGAGGGTGGAGGTCGAGTTAAGTCAGTATTAGCCTGCCCCAGCAAGGAAAAGGCTAACAACTTTAAGCAAATGAAAAGTTACCGCACTTCTCAATTGGCTTGAAAATGCACAACGAGAAATTTCGAGAATTACTAGAAGATTGCAATTCTCGAAGTACAGTTGCTCTGCCATTTGTGCCCCAATTACTTTGAACATGGACAATTTCTTGTGAGTGGCATGTTTCGGTTTAATCGGGGCGTGCACTGTGAATGAGGTCTGTAAGTATCACGCTTCTTGCACAGTTGCCAAGTGGTTATATATTAAGTGTGAAATATACAGTCGGTCTTTGGCGCGTTTCCCATGAGCACGTTGCATTCTGGGACTTGTAGTTTTACTTTCGAAAAAACATTTCTGCGTTTGAATATAAACGCACGATGCGCATTGCTGACCAAAATGCAGAATTGGTGAAAGTCATAAAACCGAGCCACTAAGCTGGCAAGGCGATGTGCTTCTCAGAGCCGAGTGCCTTTTTTACGCGCTTGCTCTATCTAAAGTGCATTTAAATCGACATTTTCCCGACCAAGTGCAGAACTTGAAGACAGGTGATTATGTCCGAGTTGTGCTGTTTGCACATCACACTCCAACTTGGAGAACTATAAGGTTAATTGGACGCACTTTAGACAGTGGAAGCGCATAAAACATGCGCTCGGGTACTTCGCGGAGACAGCGCAGCAACTCATGATATGGTCAACGACATTTTGGTACACACTGTATTGGGTTGATTTGAACTGTTTGTTTTGTTTACATCATTTGTGTACAGAGGTCCCTATAGAGGTAGAGGAACAACCGACATTTGTGGTTGTGCGAACACCTTTCTTGAGTAAAGTTTCAGTCGCACATTTAATGCAAATGCTTTCTTACTAAACTGTAAAATCAGTTTCACGTGAGGATAATCATTTTGTAAATGCCCAGTTAGCTACAGATTGTCCACGAATGATGCCCGGCATGCACCAGACTTGCCTTTTCTACCACCGTCAATTTACATCAAAATGCCTGTCAGGCTGCAGCTTAGGTGGACTAAAGTTTCGTATTTCGCATCACCAGGTGCCCTGTTGGCGAAGAGCGCTGATCTCAAAACTCAAAAGGGATTATGGCGCGAAAAGGGCAGAGCGCAGGAGCAAACGCACGGAGAAGTAAGTGTTCTATACCTCGAAGGAGTTACACAGCCAGTCGCGGCTCGCAATACACGGGGGGGTAAAACAAAAAATAAATAAAACTTACCTGACCGGCGGTGACCGGGTCCCGCGCGCGCCTCCTCTGCTCCTGGAAAAGGAACAGGCATGCTCCCTCCCCTCCCGTAAGCCAATCACAACGCTGCACTGGCAGCGTTGTGATTGGTGCGGAGTCCCAGACGGCGCCCAGCCGTGCGACTGTAGGAAGGCCATTTTCTCTATGTAGGCAGCATGCAGCCTACATAGAGAAAATGTAGAGTGTGCATGACTGCTTTGGTCAGCCCCAGGGCCGACCAAACAGTCAGGGCACTCAGAATGGTGCAAGCAACACTTCTCTGACCCGCCCACCCTCCCGCCCCAACCAGGCATACCCTTCCGCCCGCCCCCAACCAGGCATACCCCTGCCTTCTGCTTTCTCACAGCGCGAGAAGCAGAAAATAAAATGGTATTTAAAATACCATTTTATTTTCTGCTTCTCGCACTGCGAGAAAGCAGTGGGGCGGCGCTCCAATGCCCTAATGGAGCGGCCGCTACCGGGGTTGGAGATGGAAAAAGGTTTTAACCAAAGGCATCAATTGGTGCCACTTTAATCCTCTCTGTGCAATCCATTTAATATCCACATTTTGCAAACCTAGGTCTTTGGCAATACCTCTGCCTTCAGCATACCTTTTGCACCAGAAAACATAGCTGTGCCCTACAATCCACACTGTGAGCATCTTGAAGGGAAGTCTGGAAGGATTGAAAAGATGTCTGTAGCTGAGGTAGTCAGTTGGTAGAATGAGAGGTATCTAAAATGATGGAGAACATGTTTTTTAAAAAGTTGATAAGTGATTGGCTGTTTATCAAAATTGTGCACTCAAAAATAGGATGCATGTTACTTTGCTGAGGTATCATGTTTCTGATTCGTTATTAGAAAATGTTTGAAAGGTACAGCAGCTATCATAGGGTAATATTTTGCAAAAGTCAACCACACCTGCTGTTTGCATTAGTAATCTTGTGTGCTGAACTTGAAACTATGGTGAACCTGTGACCTGCCAGTACAGTTGAAAGTTCCATGAACTGTTGCTATGGAAACTGGCATTAAGTTGAATTGGGGAAGGGTTGAAACTTAACTGTGGATTTAAAATGTAAAATGGATACTTAAATATAAGTGAAAAGTTAGTAAATTTAGGTTTTCTAAGCCAGTAGTATGTGGAGAAGTAGTGTGTTGCTGAAAATCTATACTAGTATTATTAAAAATAGGTTTTTGAACTCCTGTGTGGATTCGCGGCTCCAACGTGGTGGAGTCGCGACTCCAGAAATTACAGAAGCAGTTACGGCACCATTTGAAGACAGTTAGAAAGGGTTAATATGTCTAACCAATAGATATGTGTTTTATAATTTTAACTAATGATGGGAGCAATGTGATTTGATACTTACTTTTATTTGAGTGCAAAAAAAGAGGCAAAGTTTGCCATTTCTGGTTTCACCTTACCGAAAGAGGTGCATTACATTTCTTGTGTGGAAAAGGAAATCTGTTAAGAGTTTCTGATATTTGGTATTCTGCAATAGTACCTCAAACGTGAGTAACCAATTTGTAAGGTGTATTATATATTATTCAGTGCTGCTTTATTGTTTCTAGTGATATTTTTACTTTATAAAAAAAAAATCCAAGTGTTTAAATTGTAAGACAAATGTGATGTATGGAATATGTTATGAAATGTACAGCTTTCTATTGTACTTTGTATTATTGTAATGAAAAGAGTTTTAAAATAGTTTGTAGATAGTAACATGGTAGAAGGATTAGTGTTGGCTTGCTGAAATTATCTAGACAGTACTCTTGTACTGATCTTTTCACTGAGGCACTACTCATCTAGTCGTGCATTCTCTCAGACACTACCCATGTATTTGTATGTTTCTTTGATATATGATGCCACTTTTAAAAGGTACAGACTCATGGATGCGTGCTTTCTTGAATATTGTGAGACTTTTAACAGATAGATTGAAAAGGTTGCTGCTTTGTATTTGCTTATGTCCAACACTCTGAGTAGTTACTGAATAGTGAAGCTGCAGTCCAAAACTGAGGTTTAAGACATCTTAGCAAAGGGATTAGTGATTAGCTTAGCTTGTATTGGTCTGTGGAGATGTATACTTCAAATATGCCGCATAATTTTAGGTGTTTCTTTAAAATGGGAAGTGTATTCTCTCAAGTTTAAGGGACTTTTTAGTCTTATGACTGAAGTATGTGTTTGTGTGCATATGTATTCTCTTATGTGTTATGACTAAATAGATGATAGAGGTGTAAAACTCTGGTACACATGTATTTATATCTTTCTTTTATATATGATTCCACTAGGGAAAGGCACAGACACATGCATGCCATGCAATCCCTCAGACATTAACCATAGATTTGTGCAATGACCCAGGCACTCGTATCCCACTCAAAGATTCAGTCAGGCACTACCCATGCACGCATCTACTCAGTCAGGTACTACTTATGCACTCATAGAATGTCCCAAGCATTACCCTTACACTCATATTTTCTCTCAGTTACTTCCCATACACTCATAGAATCATCTAGTTACTACTACTGCAGTCATAGAATCACTCAGGCAGTAACTATGCATGTTTTTATTCTTTCAAGCATTACTGATACACTCTTGTCTTTAACCATGTCTTAGCTTTGCACTCATGGTTTGTCTAATGTATTTCCCCTGCACTGATCTAATCACCCATTCAGTACTACTGTTCTCATGCAATCACCCAGGCAATACTGTTGCACTGAAGTATTTACTCAGGTGGTACCCATCCAGTCATCCATTCTCTCATGCACTATGCACTACCCATCTATTTGTATGTTTCTTTGATATATTAAGCCACTTTTAAAAGGTACAGACACATGCATGCATGCTCTCTGGATTATTGTGAGTGTTTTAACTGACACATTGAAAAAGTTGCTGCTTTGTATTTGGCTAGGCCCAACACTCTGAGTAGTTGCTGAATAGTGAAGGTGCAGTGCAAAAGTGAGGTTTAAGACTTGTTGGTAGACGGATTAGTGATCAGGTTAGGTCGCATTGGTGTGTGGAGATGTACACTTTAAGTATGCTGCATAATTTAAGGTGTCTCTTTAAAATGGGAAGTGCTGTCTCTCAAGTTTTGAGGGACTTTTTAGTCTTATGAGTGAGGTATGTGTCTGCGTGCATATGTATTCTCTGATGTGTTGTGTCAATGAGATGGTAGAGGTATAAAACTTTGGTATACATCTATCTGTATCTTTCTTTTATATATGATGCCACTAGGGAAAGGCACAGACACATGCATGCCATGAAATCCCTCAGATATTAACCATAGATTTGTGCAATCACCCAGGCACTACTATGCCACTCAAAGATTCAGTCAAGCACTACCCATGCACTCATCTACTCACTCTGATACTACTGATGCACTCATTGAATGGCTCAAGCATTACCCTTACACCCTCATTTTCTCTCAGGTGCTTCCCATACAGTTATACAATCATCCAGTTACTAGCACTGCTGTCATAGAATCACTTAGGCAGTACCCATGCACTTTTTTCCTCTTTCAAGCACTACTCATACACTCTTGTCTTTAACCATGCGTTAGCCTTGCACTCATGGTTTGTCTAAGGTATTTCCCCGGCTCTGATCTAATCACTCATTCAGTACTGCTGCTCTCATGCAATCACCCAGGCAGTACTCTTGCACTTAACTATTCACTCAGGTGCTACCCATCTACTCATCCATTCTCTCAGGCACTACCCACTACCCATCTATTTGTATGTTTCTTTGATATATGATGCCACTTTTAAAAGGTACAGACACATGCATGCATGTTCTTTGGTATATGGTCAGAGTTTTAACAGACATATTGAAAAAGTTGCTGCTTTGTATTTGGTTAGGCCCAACACTCTAAGTAGTTGCTGAATAGTGAAGCTGCAGCCCAAAAGTGAGGTTTAAGACTTGTTGGTAGAAGCATTAGTGATTAGGTTAGCTTGCATTGGTCTGTGGAGATGTACACTTCAATTATGCCGCATCATTTTAGGTGTCTGTTTAAAATGGTAAGGGCAGTTTGTCAAGTGTAAGGGACTTTTTAGTCTTATGACTGAGGTATGTGTCTGCATGCACATGTATTCTCTCATGTGTTATGCCTAAACAGATGGTATAAGTATACAAGTCTGGTATACATGTATCTGTATGTATCTTTTATATATGATGCCACTAGGAAAAGGCAGAGACACATGCATGCCATGTAATCCCTCAGACATTAAGCATAGATTTGAGCAATCACCAAGGCACTACTATCCCACTAAAATATTTAGTCAGGCACTATCCATGCTCTCATCTACTCAGTCAGGTACTATTTATGCACTCATAGAATAGTGCAAGCATTACCCATACACTCATATTTTCTTTCAGGTACTTCCCATACACTCATAGAATCATCTAGTTACTACTATTGCAGTCATAGAATCACTCAGGCAGTACTTACGCATGTTTTTATTCTTTCAAGCATTACTGATACACTCTTGTCTTCAACCATGTGTTAGCGTTGCACTCATGGTTTGTCTAAGGTATTTCCCCTGCATTGATCTAATCACCCATTCAGTACGAATGTTCTCATGCAATCACCCAGGCAGTACTGTTGCACTGAACTATTTACTCAGGTGGTACCCATCTAGTCATCCATTCTCTCAGGCAATATGCACTACCCATCTGTTTGTATGTTTCTTTGATATATGATGCCACTTTTAAAAGGTATAGACACATGCATGCATGCTCTCTGGATTATTGTGAGTGTTTTAACAGACACATTGAAAAAGTTGCTGCTTTGTATTTGGCTAGGCCCAACACTCTGAATAGTTGCTGAATAGGGAAGCTGCAGCCCAAAAGTGAGGTTTAAGACTTGTTGGTAGAAGGATTAGTGATTAGGTTAGCTCGCATTGGTGTGTGGAGATGTATACTTTAACTATGCTGCATAATTTTAGGTGTCTCTTTAAAATGGGAAGTGCAGTCTCTCAAGTTTTGAGGGACTTTTTAGTCTTATGAGTGAAGTATGTGTCTGCGTGCATATGTATTCTCTGATGTGTTGTGTCAAAGAGATGGTAGAGATATAAAACTTCGGTATACATCTATCTGTATCTTTCTTTTATATATGATGCCACTAGGGAAATGCACAGACACATGCATGCCTTTTAATCCCTCAGACATTAACCATAGATTCGTGCAATCACCCAGGCAATACTATCCCACTCAAACATTCAGTCAGGCACTACGCATGCTCTTATCTATTCACTCTGATACTACTGATGCACTCATAGAATGGCCCAAGCATTATCCTTACACTCTCATTTTCTTTCAGGTGCTTCCCATACAGTCATACAATCATCCAGGTACTAGCTCTGTAGTCATAAAATCACTCAGGCAGTACCCATGCACTTTTTCAAGCACTACTCATACACTCCTGTCTTTAACCATGCGTTAGCCTTGCACTCATGGTTTGTCTAGGGTATTTCCCCGGCACTGATCTAATCACTCATTCAGTACTGCTGCTCTCATGCAATCACCCAGGCAGTAATCTTGCACTTAATCATTCTCTCAGGTGCTACCCATCTACTCATCCATTCTCTCAGGCACTACCCACTACCCATCTATTTGATGCCACTTTTAAAAGGTACAGACACATGCATGCATTTTCTTTGGAATATGGTGAGAGTTTTAACAGACATATTGAGAAAGTTACTGTTTTTTATTTGGTTACGCTCAACACTCTGAGTAGTTGCTGAATAGTGAAGCTGCAGCCCAAAAGTGAGGTTTAACACTTGTTGGTAGAAGGATTAGTGATTAGGTTAGCTTGCATTGGTGTGTGAAGATGTACACTTTAAGTATGCTGCATAAATGTAGGTGTCTCTTTAAAATGGGAAGTGCAGTTTGTCAAGTTTAAGGGACTTTTTAGTCTTATGACTGAGGTATGTGTCTGCGTGCACATGTATTCTCCCACGTGTTATGCCTAAACAGATGGTAGAGGTATAAAAGTCTGGTATACATGTATCTGTATGTTTCTTTTATATATGATGCCACTAGGAAAAGGCAGAGGCAAATGCTTGCCATGTAATCCCTCAGACATTGCCTCTTTCTGCATGCCACTTGTTTCTTTATGTACTCCTCTTGGCTCTTTCTACACCCCTCTACCCTCTTTCAGTACTTCTTTTGCCTCTTTCTGCACCCTGCTTCTGTCTTACCTCAGTTGCCTGTTTCTGCAACTCTCTTCCCTCTTTCTGCACTTCTCTTGCCTCTTTTTTGTATCCTTTTTCACTTTTTCTGTACTTCTCTTGCTTCTTTCTGCACCCCTGTTCTCTCTAACAGCACTTCTTTTGCCTGTTTCTACAACTCTCTTGTATCTTTCTATACTTTTCTTGTCTCTTTCTGCACATTTGTTGCTTTCTTCTATACTTCTCTTGCTTCTTTCTGCACATCTCTTGCCTTTTTCTGCACCCCTGTTGCCTCTTTCTGCACCACTGTTGTGTCATTGTGCATGATTGTTGCTTCTTTCTGCACTTCTCTTACTTCTTTATGCACCTCACTTGCTTCTTTCTGCACCCCTCTTGTCTCTTTTGCTCCTATCTTGCTTGTTTCTGCAGCCCTCTTCCCTGTTTCTACACCTCTCTTCCCTCTTTCTACATCCCTGTTCCCTCTTTCTGCACTTCTCTTGCCTCTTTCTTCAACTGTCTTGCCTTTTTCTGTGCATCTGTTGCTTCTTATGAATTATAAACGCAATAG
The DNA here is from genome assembly GCA_963921515.1 of Calotriton arnoldi. Lineage (NCBI taxonomy): Eukaryota > Metazoa > Chordata > Amphibia > Caudata > Salamandridae > Calotriton > Calotriton arnoldi. The sequence continues at coordinate 613,574 of CAWUFW010004686.1, forward strand.
AAATGTAATTGTAATTTTGTGCTTAGTTGTTTTTTCCAAAATTGAAATGTTATTAATTTTGAAATTTTAATTACTGTACTAAAATAATTAAACGATTATTTGTTTTTTAGGAAGATATTTTATTTGGATTAGAAATAAAAGATGGCAAGAAAACATGAAAAGAGAAGAGAACAAAGGAAACAGAAGTACTTAATGAAAACTAAAACGAGTGCAGTAGAAAAACATCAAAAGGATGCTGAGGATAAAGTGGCTCTGGTAAGAGAACTAAACAATGTATTAAAAAAGTTGTGGAGAGATTGAACAATCAAAATACGAACCAAAGAAGAAAATAAATGTTTCGAACAAAGGAGAAGCAAATAAAGAAACACAATGGAAAAGAAGCACATGTGACAAAAAGACAGAAAAAATGTAAGGACATACATGTACGTATGTTTCGTAATAGAGTAATTCAAAATTTAATAAAAGATTGTAAAAAGTATAAAAAAGATCTGCAGCATATAAGAAAAAGCATCAGATTGAAAGGGTAGTAGATACTGCTTTTGAATTGAAACAAACATTATTTATATTAGTATTGAAGAGAATGAAAACATTGAATAAAACAATGCTGTTTATGAAGGAGAAAAGCAAAAGAAAAAGACTGGTTAATAGAAGTAACTTTTGCAAAACGTTTTCTGGTGAATGGAAGCACACTTCCAGTACTGAGCCTTTCTTTAATGAAGAAAGCTATTTTCAACAAAATAATTCAGTTCATGCAGTTGATACCAGTGGTCGCTGTTATGAAATTAAAAATGGATGTCCAATTGAAAGGGAAAAGATGTTTCCTAAAGATGTTGCAGAAGTAATAGCTGAAGAAGTTCAAGGGAGACGTACAAAAGCTCCAGTGTATAAGTGGGACTGAAGTAGTATTTGTAGTATTCGACAGGAATCTATTGATATATTACGAGTTTTCTTACGAGATTATGCCAAAAAAGGTGTTAAACAGAAGATTAAGATGTTGCAAGGACTAGATCCTTGTAAAGTGAGAAAATATACTAAGTTGCAGGGTCAATTTCTAGAAAAGTGTGTCGAAGTATTTTTCATCATTTAAGAATGTTAGCAGTACATCACTCAGAAATGCGGAAGTTAGTAAGGAGATTGTACTACGTAAAAAGTCCTGCATTATCTTTAAGTGAAATGAACGCAGCTCTTTTGTATGGTTCAGTATCGGACGTAAAAAAAAAAGTTTTTGATGATATACAGTTTCGTTTCTTTGGTTCACAAGAGGAGTGCAGAGAAAGTGAGAGCTTGATAAGTGTAGGTGTTGAAGAACAGGTAGAAGATATTAGTACTGAGAAGTTTTCAGGAGAAATTACAAAGTTTGAGATACTTTCATGTGAAAAACCAAACTTTGTTTGTATTTGTTGTCGGCGTACTCACTATAGAAGTTAAACTAGGAATGTTGATGTGTATTTAAAAAGTGAAAAGGAAAATAATGATAAGTGGGAGCAATTTGGTGCTTATTTGTTGGTGGAAGGTCGTTTTGAGTTGGGTACTGATCAACGTATTTATAAATATTGTTACAATAAATTAGAAGAGCACAAAATGCCAGCTAGAGCAGTACATAACAACTTAGAGTTGGTAGCTATTCCTCCAGAACTGGCATATTTAAATACATATGAGTCCATTCTTATTCAATCTGTGCATCCGTTTCAGGCTATTGTTCGTATGGAGCCTAAAACAGGTAAGCTTCCTCCAACAGATTTACAAAGAGGTCTGAAAGGAAGAGCTGTGTACTTACCTTTAGATTTTAAGAAAAATATTGAAACTGTTGGTATAGATAGAGAGGAAAGTGAGCCGGTAGTTATTCTAGTTAATGGTGTACCAACAAAGAGTCAGAAAATATGGCAAGAGTTAGTAGATGTCACCAAACTTCAAAAGGCTACATTATATCTTGTACAGAACAATATTTATTATAAAACTGTAAATGTGGAAGAACAGGAAATATGTTTAGAAGAAGATACAGAAATTTCAACTGGCCAAATAGAAAAAGTGGACAACTCTAAGAGTGAAGAAATTTACGAACATTACAGTATACATCCTCTACATTCAAAAGAGGTGATTGGAAACACTATTGAATTATTTCAAATGAAGAAAGCAAAAGGAACTCCCATGAGTGTATGGGAAAAAAGTTTAGAAGCTCGTTGTTTTCCGCAGCTGTTCCCCACTGGAGAAGGTGGCCGATATGATCAACGAGTAGTACAGATTCCAGCTTCAGAATACCGTTTGACATGATTGTACTCAGAAGATTCAAGATTTCGACAGTGTATTCCATATATATTTCATCTTCTATTTGAAAGTGACTTGTCTAGACTATCATATGCAGTGAATCACATATTAAAAACAGGACTTCATCTTACACATGTTTCTGCAAAGGAATTTATGGACAAAGTTCAACAAAGAGACGATTATTTGGAATCTCAGTTAACTAGTTTGATGGCTTGTCAACGTGGAACTAATGAGTATTGGTATCGTCGTCACAGAGACCTTAAATGTATGTTAAGAAATTTAGGTACTCCTACGTGGTTTGTTACCCTTAGCTGTGATGAATACGCGTGGGACAATTTACTTGAATTTCTGCGACAATGCAAATTCAAATGTCAAGAATATTGAATTGAAGACAGCTGGAGAACTGTGTTCTTTGGATCCTATGAATGTGTGCAGGTATTTTAATCATAGGTTTCAAGCTATGATGTCTTTTATCTCCAATAAAAATAATCCACCTCTTGGAGAAATTACTGATTTCTTTTGGAGAAAGGATTTCCATGCCAGAGGTGCTCCTCATATACACATGTTATTATGGATTAAGGATGCACCTAAATTTGGAACCGATTCTAATGAAACTGTTTTGTCTTTCATTGAAGACTATGTTACCTGTGCCATTCCAAAAAAAGGAGGAGAACAGAGGTTAAGAGAACAAGTTTTGCGGTTTCAGAGTCATCAATGTGGAAAATATTGTCGACGAAAATACAAGTCAAAGGGAATATTTTATACAAAATGTCGTTTTGGATTTCCACATCCAGTAATTTCAAAAGGAAGAGTCAATAGTTTTATGTCAGCAGTAAGACATACAAGTCGAAAATCTCCGAAGAATACAAACAACATAAAAAGAACTGAAGATTCAAAGTATATTAATGACTACAATCCAGTGATTTTGACAATGTGGAATGCAAACATGGATATCCAGTATGTTGCAGATAATTTGATTGCTGTTGCTCGCTACGTTACGTCATATATAACTAAATCTGAAAAGACAGAGTTGAAGGAAATGTGGTAAGAAATTTCACAAGAGAAGAATCTTAGTAACAAATTGTACAGCTTTAGTTTGAAGATGCTTTCCCATTGAGAGATTGGATCCTACTAATGTTAGGATCGGTTGACCTCTGCGAGTTTATATTCAAAGTCAAGAGGAATCATTTGGGTAAGTCTAGGTCTTGCGGCTACACGAAATAGAGTTTTGAAATCTCTACAAGAAATTGAATACTTAGCATTGAATGAACCAGAAAGTACAGATATTGTTAAAACTAATATGTTGGCTACGTACTATCCCAAAAGGAGTCCACATCTGGAAAACATATGTTTCTATGAAGTACTGCAACTTTACAGCTTTAAGAGAAACGTTACAGAAAATATAAATGAAGAAAAATATGCAGTAATTGGATGTGATGGATGTTTGGTAAAACATGCCAAAGGAAATCTTATTAACCACAGGAAACTCAGTTGCAAAACTCCAGATAACAGGGAATTTTTCTATTTAGCACTTCTGCAACTCTTCAAGCCTTGGCGTAGTGAAATGGAATTACTTGGAGATTTTGAGTGCTATGAAGATTCTTTTAATGCATGTAAAGATAGCATTCAATGCACAATTTTCCCAACTTATCTACAAATGTTAAATGAAGAGATTGAACAAGAAACTACTATTGCAACTGAAATAGCTAGAGACAGTTCTCAAGATAGTCATAGTTCTGTTCCACTAAGTCAAGATCCACTAGGACAACCAATTCTTGCAAATGAAGCAGCAATAGCCATGAATGAAGTAGAAACGGCAATGCAACAAGCACAACAGGATATTATTGAGTTGGGAAACTTAGAAGAAAAACTAAATATTGAACAAAAAGAAATATATCAGCAAGTGACACAACAGGCTCTTCTGCCACTTTCCTGCACCTGCCACCAGGACCGGGACTCCAGATCCTAGGTGCCTTAGTGCCAGGAGGTGCCGACGCGAGACCAGAGCGCCCGGAGATGCATAAAACCACTGCTGGGCTCCCACAGCGCTGGACGCCCTCACAGGACCCTTCTGCCACTTTCCTGCACCTGCCACCAGGACCGGGACTCCAGATCCCAGGTGCCTTAGTGCCAGGAGGTACCGACGCGAGACCAGAGCACCCGGAGATGCATAAAACCACTGCTGGGCTCCCACAGCACGGGACGCCCTCACAGGACCCTTCTGCCACTTTCCTGCACCTTCCACCAGGACCGGGACTCCAGATCCCAGGTGCCTTAGCGCCAGGAGGCGCCGACGCGAGACCAGAGTGCCCGGAGGTGCATAAAACCACTGCTGGGCTCCTGCAGCACGGGACGCCCTCACAGGACCCTTCTGCCACTTTCCTGCACCTGCCACCAGGACCGGGACTCCAGATCCCAGGTGCCTTAGCGCCAGGAGGCGCTGACGCGAGACCAGAGCGCCCGGAGGCGCATAAAACCACTGCTAGGCTCCCGCAGCACGGGACACCCTCACAGGACCCTTCTGCCACTTTCAATGCACAATTTTCCCAAGTTATCTACAAATGTTAAATGAAGAGATTGAACAAGAAACTACTATTGCAACTGAAATAGCTAGAGACAGTTCTCAAGATAGTCATAGTTCTGTTCCACTAAGTCAAGATCCACTAGGACAACCAATTCTTGCAAATGAAGCAGCAATAGCCATGAATGAAGTAGAAACGGCAATGCAACAAGCACCACAGGATATTATTGAGTTGGGAAACTTAGAAGAAAAACTAAATATTGAACAAAAAGAAATATATCAGCAAGTGACTCAACAGGGCCCTTCTGCCACTTTCCTGCACCTGCCACCAGGACCGGGACTCCAGATCCCAGGTGCCGATGCGCCAGGAGGTGCCGATGCAAGACCAGAGTGCCAGTAGGCACATAAAACCACTGCTGGGCTCCTGCAGCGAGGGATGCGCACGGGCGTGCACAGGCCAAGGGCGGGCCCATCTGAGCCCGGTGGAGGCTGGGCCTACCCTCTTGGCACATTGGTTTCTTCAGCTTGGGACCCCGGCATCAATCTTTATTCCTGTAAAGCAGTGTTAAGGTAAAGATTTTGTTATATTCCCCCCATTTTTGGGTTAAAATTTAAGATGGATTTTGTTGAAAATCCTGTGCACTCAAAATGGGGAAACGGAAACCTGCCTCTGAGCCAAAATCCACTGATACTACTCTGGACTGTTTCCTACAAAAGGCGTTGGGGGCACTAAACAAGGAAATTGAATTGGCAGAGAGGCGACTGTCTCTAGTGCCAACCCCTGATTTATCGGTTACATCGACTGTTACAGATAACTCGCATATGGTAGATAAGGTAAGAAATACTGAACCAAGACTACCACCTCCACTATCTCCCGTTATTAATATTGTGAGTCAGGGGGATTCATGCGCTACTCAGGAGGTAGAAGAGACTGCCCCACAATTAAATATGGGAAAAATTGGACCTCCGAGTGAGATGGGAGGAAAAAGGAAGCAAACTGAAGTGGTAGGGGCCAATTCCAAAGTGAAGGGTCAGTTGCCAAGGTTTAAGCGCACAAAACAAATCCCACCTCCCAAGCACTACATGTAGAATTCTCAATGGCGGAGGGAAAAATATACAGGCTGATCAGGACATATTGATGGAAAACATCGGTAAGGTTGTTAAAGGTGCTCTGGAACCCATCCTCTCTTGCCTGGCTAGGATTGAAGAGCAACTTGTGCTACTCCGGCAGGATCAAAGGGAACATTCAGCACCTCAAGATGAGAATGTAGCGAACTCATTACCCCCTAAACCTTTACCCAGGAAGGAAAATAACACGGTAATCGAGGAACATTTTAGTACCCCTCCAGTGATACTGGAACCATCAAATGGACAATCTACCATAGAAAGCCGGACTTTGATGGCCAGTACTAGGAAAAAGTTAATTGCCATGAAAGGAAGGGAAACTGGGATGACTAGGTCATTTAGTGGGAGTGGACGAAGGGGGGGGGGAATGGGCAAGATGAATTAGGAACTGTCACGTTTGGGGGGGGAGAAACATACAAGAAACAAGAAGTCATTCGGACACAGGGGATAGAGGTTTAGTTGGGCGTGGGGCCGGAAATACCCTAATCCTATCCCCTGACTGTACTCCTTATACAGTAATTTTGACAGGTGTCCCTTACCTCCCCCCAGGGCAACAATAAAGTTGCTCGAGACTTATAAACAAGGCAGCACATTGGTGCACTAGGAGTATCCCATCTCCCTTTATTTGGCTGAACGTCATTATTATGGCTAGAAGGGTGGGCTGGTTAGGCCCTACAACCAAATGCTTAAAAGGGGACTGCGTTGTACTTAATTTTAACGATGCAAGGTGTGCGTCCTTTGCTTTGAAGCATACCAGAGACTCATTAAATGATTCAATAAAGGTCTGTCCTCTGGGCTTTTTCTACCCCCCCATCAGGAGTCAAGTAGGTGGCACGGGCCAAAAAGATACCCTCCTTCCCATTACCTTTCATTTACTCATCCCAACCGCTTTGATGTTCTTTCAGGTCTGACAGACATTGATTGACTGCCTGTTCAATCAGGCAGTCTATTAGAATGGAAAAGATCACGGACATGGTGCCCTGTTTCAGGGAGAAATTTAGAAACATATGACAGTGGGAGAAGGCAACTAACAGATTTATCTCGCCCATTGTTGTCAAACACCTATACTCCCAACAATGATTTAAAGACACCTGAATCTCTTACTGGGGACTTATTTCCTGTTGCCAATGCGAACTTGGGGGGAGAGGGGTCTGGTATCTTACCCACGCCCACCGTATTTGCAATGTATCCAACTGGGGGGGGCCTGGCAAGCCAGGACCCTGCTACCCCCCTGTGTAGAATCATCTCATGGAATATCGCAGGAATACACCTAAAACTAACCAACGAGGATTGGGTTAATTATATTAAGGAGTTTGATATTATTTGTCTCCAAGAGACATGGTACCAAGCTGATATCATGTTGGATGGCTATTGCTCTCTTACTGTCAATGCAATACCCTCAGCAGCAGGGAGGGCGAAAGGAGGGCTTGTGATTTTAATTTCTGTCAGATATGGGCATATACAAACCCATGTTATAAAAACAACACCCTGGTACCAGTTAGTCCTAATTTCCAACCTAATCCGGGTTAAGTAGGGTGAGGCATTGAACTCCATCATCATGGATAATGATTTAGGTCTCATTAATACTAATTGTTTGGATTGTAATTCCCCACCCTAGTGCCCCACATATGTTGGAGGATGTAGAGGAAGCACAATTGATTTTATGTTTATTACCAGGAAGTATTCCACTCTTGTTGGTGACTTTGAGGTAGCACCAAATGTTGCAAGTGACCATAATCCACTAACTGTATGTTTTAGAATTACAGCCAGTATAGGGAAAGGAGAAGGATGCCCTAGTGACTTTAACCAAAACAAGGGAATGAGACTAAATTGGGGTAAAGTTGATCCCACTAAATTTGAAGAAAAAATTATTAAGTCAAATTTGAATCTTATTATGAATTGCCTACTTGATGACACCTCCCCAAATGAGGTAGTTCGCGACTTCGAGCTGATCTGTGCAGATGTGGCAAAAGGTCTGACCTGATCGGTTTGAAGAAGAGAACCCCAGGAGGTGCGATGGTTTAACGTGGAGTGTTCTAGAGCACATAGGAATCTAAAAACGGCCCTTCACACCACCCCACGTGATAGAACGCAAATTAAAATTATAAGGCAGATCTATAAGCGTAATTTCAAACAAAGACAAGATGAATTGAGGAGTTTGGCGTGGGAGGACCTAGAGAGAGCAAGTGTTCTGAAAGACTCAAAGAATTTTTGGGATATAATTAATCGCCCTCTATTTAAGGATGAACTTAAACTTGTGGACTCATTGATCTTGGCGTCTGTCTGGGAAACCCACTTCTCAGCTATATTTAACTCAAAAAATGCATCACTAGATGACGTAAAAGGGGCACCGGTATTTGATCTAAGATTGGCCTCACAATTAAGTCTATCGATTACGGTGAAAGAGGTAGAGGACGCATTGTCAAGGGGAATTAGTATGAATGCTCCTGGCCCCGATGGAGTTCCTCTTGATTTGTTTAAAAATAATCCTAAATTATGGGCACCCATACTTACTAATGTTTTTAAAGCTGTGGTTATCGGTCCCATCCCATCAACCTGGAAGCAGGCAATTGTTGTCCCAGTATATAAGAAAGGCAGTAGGAATGACCCTGCCTGTTAAAGGCCTATTTTATTAATTGATGCTACTGCTAAAGTACTGGGGAGGGTTATCCTTGACTTGAAACCTGGGCGAATAAGACAGGGATTGTGTCGAGATTGCAATATGGATTTAGAAGGGGGATGGGTACTACTGAACAGTGCCTAAAACTGTTCCTTATTATGGGCAAGTTCATGAGGGCCAGGAGGGGTTCCATTCATCTGGCCTTCATGGACTTGTCCAGCGCTTTTGACACGGTTAACCGGGAGAAATTGTGGGGGTTGATGGAGCAAATGGGTTTTGAAGAAGCTCTTATATCCCTTTTACGTAGGCTTCACACCTCCACAACGGTTGCCGTACCTTATGGTCCTGAGGTGGAGAGGACGGGTTCCATTGTTTCTACGGAAGGAGTTCGTCAGGGCTGTGTTTTAGCCCCATTTCTGTTTTTATTGTACACAAATGGATTAGAGGCCTTTTTAATAGAGAAGAAACTTGATTTCCCAAAAAATTGGAGGCAGCCCGATCCCATTGTTATCCTGTGTGGATGACACCGTTTTAATGGCTTTGACAGGCAATAGCCTCCAAAAGTCACTTAACGCTTTTACTGATTTTATGGCGTCATTGGATTTAAAAGTGACCTTTATTAAATCTTATGTCATGGTCTGTGGCCCTAAATGTACTAAAACAAGAAAATTTGAGGTTAAGGGCAAGACCATTGACAAGCTAAGACATTTTGCATACTTAGGGAAAGATTTTAATGAAACTATGACTTGGGATCATCTTATTGCAGCTAGGGCAAAACAGGCCAGTTGGGTCGTGGAAGGACTATTTCGATTTGCTCGCAAGCTAGGCCATAAACCAGTGTCTGAACTAGTTATCCTTTATAAAGCGAAATGCTTGTCGTGGCATCATACGGGGCGGGAGTCTGGGGCTACTATAACACCCGACAGTTGCAGGTCCTGGAAAACAAATTTATAAAGAGATTATTACAGGCTCCTAGTAGTGCCCCCACATACTTTTGCCATCAGGAGCTAGGGTTGGCATACCTTGAAGATCGAATTGCTATTGCCCCATTGCTTCTATGGGCCAAGATTTGGTTATCTGAGGACTTAATGTTCTCACGAGACGTTATCCTAGATTGCACCAACTTAGATAGCGCACTGTCCATCCCCTGGCTCTGCTTTGTGAAGGAAAATCTATATGAGTTAGCTTTGGGGCATTATTACGATAATCCTTCAAGTATCAACATAAATGCAAAAGATGTCATAAAAGAGGCATTTTATGCCAGGGCCCACCTACGTCGTACACAATTTTTAGAACCCGATCCCCTTTGTTTATCCCCTGGTGAACAGAAATTTTATCTAACTTTTACCACTAACGTTCAAGCACGATTTTACCTGACTAGGTTTTGACTAAATACATTGCACTGTTTAGTGGCATTTCCTAAGCAATCAGGCTGGATTCATAGTTTGTCAGCTTGCCCGTGTGACAATTCCACAGTACAAAGCACGTTGCACTTTATTTTATTTTGTCCCCTCTATAAGGAGCCGAGAGGGCAATTTTTAATCCCATTATTAAGGGATATAAGGCCATGTTCTTTCATTGGTAGTTTTAATTTTTTGCTGTCCTTGTCTACGTTAACTATTTGCACTGCTGTTATGAATTTTATTAGAGTCGCAATGACCATAAGAAAACGCTATGAACTATTATAATTGAAGAAATCTTGAGTAACTGTTCCCTCTAAATGAGTTACACGTTCTGCACTGTATAGGTGATGTTAGAGTTGGATGTCTAGGGTACCTGACACCAGGGCTTATATCTCCTTTTAATATGTATGTACTTTTTATTGATTGCTAATATTATCTGTTTTTTATCTATGCCTTTTATCTTTGCGATATGTTTTTGTCAAACGTTTATGGTACTTGTAACTGAATAAAGTTAATTTGACTTGACTTGACACAGATACAGCAGACAACAGATACAGCATGGTTTACTGCATGAAAAAAAAGAATGCCAATACACATCATTTAATCCTATTCGAATGTACATCAGTGGGCAAGCTGGAACAGGAAAAAGTTTCTTAATTAATGTTTTGACCAGTTATCTACACAAAACCCCTGAATCACTTTTATCTTGTGTTGTAACCGCTCCAACTGGGTTAGCAGCACACAACATTAAAGGGATTACATTACATTGATTACTCATGCTACCAGTTGAACATGAAAATAAGTTGGAATATCATAAACTATCTGGAGAAGCTTGTTATGAAGTCTCAAGAGTACTGAATGAAACTTCTAATCATTGATGAGGTGAGCATGGTCTCAAACTTAATGCTTGCCTTTGTACATTTAAGAATGCAACAGATTTTAAAAACAGATTATGATGTTTTATTTGGAGGAAAACATGCAATTGTATTCGGTGATCTACTACAACTTACTCCTGTGAAAGGACAACCAGTTTTTAAATCACTTGTTCATGAAGACACTAGGAAATCTTTGGGAAGTATTGGAAATGTGAACATTTGGTCTCATTTTGAATATAAAGAACTTATTAAGAATATGCGACAAGCAAGTGATGAACATTATGGAAACATTCTTCAAGATATAAGGTTTGGTGTTTTGACAAAACATGGTACAGAAGCTTTACAAAGTCAGCTTTTAATGAACTTGTTTCCTAATGAAAACATTGCACCTGAAATAATATACAAAAAAATTGTAGAAAAGAAGTCTATAGTTTGCCTAATGCCAACACTGCAAGAGTGTTCTACATTTAATCAAGAACTTTTGAAACTGGAAAGACAACCAATAGTGAAAATGGAAGCCATTGATAAAATGGAACACGAAGGAGTTACTATTCTTTTCTCAGAGAAATTACCGTCAAAATTGGATTCTTTGGAGAAGTCTGTATCTAAGACTGCTGTTTTAGAAAAGACTTTATATGTATGTGTAAAATGTCGGGTAATATTGCGGCGTAATTTGGATGTAGAAAAAGGTTAGTAAATGGAGCAATGGGAAAAGTTGTTGATTTTGTTAATTATCAGAACAGAGATGGAATTGAATTTTTGAAGATTAAATTTGATCAGATTGAAAAGGTAAAACAGATTGGACGTTGTGCTGTTTGTTTTTTGCTTGTAAAAGACTTGTATGTTCGTAGGAAACAGTTTCCTCTTTCTTTAGCATATGCAGTAACCATTCATAAAGCTCAAGGTTTAAGTGTAGACAGTGCTTTGGTAAATATTGGAAGTACAGTGTTTAAAGAAGGCATTGCATACGTTGAATTGTCTCGAGTAAGAACATTATCTGGTTTGTATTTGATTGATTTTGATGAGAAAAAGATTAGAGCTGATGCAAATTGTGTAAGAGAGTACAATCGGTTAAGAAGACTTTATGCTCCTCACTTAGGTGAATATCCTGTATATGAGAAACGTGTAGTATGTCCAAAACGGAAATATGACAAACATTCTACTGAGATTAAAAAAAAAAAACAATTGAAGAGAATCATGAAGGTGCAAAGAAAATGAAAATGGACTCTGTTGATTATATTGTAGGATACCAGTTAGAAAATAGTTCAGGTATCAACTGCTATGCTAATGTAATTGTAAATGTTGTCTTTTATCTAGAAGATCTTCATCATGAAATTATGGAAAATTGAGAAAAAGATTCTGCTCTTTATTACGTTATATTTTTCAAAAGTTGGTAACTGATAGAACTAAAATCCACACTGCTACCGGCATTCGCCATCTTTTGGATATATGTACTGGTTCTTCACAATTTACACTCAATATACAACAAGATGCACAAGAATTTCTTATGTTTATGCTTGCAGTATTGAAAGATGAAGGAATAGAAATTGAAAATGTATTTGGACTAAGTTAGAGATGGGATCATAAATGTGAAGAGTGTTCATTTTCTTCTTCTGAAATAGACAGTGAACTTTTCATATACTTGACGATACCAGATTGCAAATCAGTGTCTTTTAACAAGTTACTAAAAACAGCTAATCAAGATATGAAATGTTCTCATTGTAAATCAGAAATGTTGTCAACATTATATATAGAAAGATTTGGAAAATATGTCATTTTAATGCTACAACATTGTAAAGCAGATGGAAGAAAACTGGAAACCAAAATTAAAAATGTTGTGGCAAGTCAAGTATCAATTTCAGGAAGAACTTTTAAAGCAGTGGCTATTATTTTTCATGGACCTAATACAACATCTGGACACTATACTGTGCATTTAAAGAAGTGCAATAAAGGATGGACTCATTGTAATGATGCCCATTTGGAATTCAAATGTCGATTGCCTTACGAATTACCAAATTCATATCTGATATTTTTGATGCCAAAGTTTTGAAAGCATTATTCGGCCTATTGGGAAGATGTGAGCACGAATTAATGAGTTTATTTTGAATATTTTCAATGCAAATGGCTTTGGAAACATTATTCGGCCCACTGGGAAGATGTGAACAATTACTGTTTGGATTATTGTTTGTGCTAATTCTTATTGCATTTTCAAAATTATGTTTGAAAGAAGTAGTTTATATATTTGATCTTCATATTATATGTGATATAAATGAGAGTGTATATATTACAAAATATATTTCAGAGAAATAAATGATTTAATGTAGTTGAAGAATGTAATTTAGAAACTGTAGATAGGTAAACAGATAGTTGAACTTGTAAATATTTTCAACGCAGATTTGTTTGCTTTTTTACAATCTCATTGATTGTATTTTTTTCCCTGCTGTTATGTGATGAACTACATTGAAATCACTCTGTATGGTGAAATTCAGTAGAATCTGAGAACAGCAAAAAAGGGAAACTGAATATGTTATGTAATTCTAAAATTATGTTGTGTTCTTAAAACTATAATATTATATGCAATAACAGTTTTTCTTTTTTTTACAGAAAGTAATACTAAAGTTTGAAAAGATTTTAAATTCAGTATACAACAAAACTACTGTAAAATAGTTTCACTGAGTTTTGAATCTTCTTTAATAAAAAAGGTAAGTAGAAATAATGTAATAAGCATGATAATACGAATTAATGTTTACAGTTGCTTTCACTGCACTCATCCATTTTTTCAAACACTACCCATGCACTCATCTATACAGTGAGGCACTATTCCCACACTCCTGCCATCACCCATGCACTATCCATGCACTTCTCCAATCACGTACCATGTACCCATACAGTTATATTATCACCCAGACACTACCTATGTACTCCTCCAATCACCCAGGGAGTATCTGTACACTCATGCAATCAGCTAGACATTACCCGTACACTCTTCCAATCACCCAGGTATTACCTATACACTTCTCCAATCCCCTAAACATTACCCCTGCACTCATGCAATCACCCAGACACTATCCTTGCACTCTTTAAATCATCCAGGCAGTATCTATACAGTCCTCTATTCACTCAGGCAGTACACATGCAGTTATAAAATCACCCAGGCACTATTTATGCACTCCTTCAATCACCCAGGTACTATTCCTGTACTCCTCCAATTACCCAGCCAGAACTCTTCAAGTTATAAAATCATCCAGGCACTATCCATGCACTCACCCATACACCCAGGCACTACCCCTGCACTCATGCAATCAACCAGGCACTATCTATGTACTCATGCAATAACCCAGGCACTACCCTTGCACTCATGCAGTCACTCAGGCACTATCCATGCACTCCTCCAATCACCCAGGCACTACGCATGCACTCATGCAATGACCCAGGCATTACCCATGTAGTGCTTCAATCACTCAGGCAGTACACATGCACTCCTCCAATTACCCACTCATTACCCGTACACTCATGTAATAATCCAGGCACTACCCTTGCACTCTTCAAATTATCCAGGCACTATCCATGCACTCCAACTATCACTCAAGTAGGCACTACTTATGCACTCATGGAATAATGCTGACACTACCCATGCAGTCATCCATGCACCCAGGCATTACCCATACGCTCTTCCAAACACACAGGCACTACCCATGCACTCCTCCAATCACCCAGGCACTACCTATGCACTAATGCAATCACCCAGGCACTACCCATGCAGTCCTCCATGCACCCAAGCATTACCCATGCACTCTTCCACTCACCCAGACATTACCCCTGCACTCATGCAATAACCCAGGCACTATGCATGCAATCCACCAGGCACCCAGGCATTACCCATACACTCTTCCAACCACCCAGACATTACTCATGCACTCCTTCAATCACTCAGACAGTATCCATGCACTCCTCCAATCCCCCAGACATTACCCCTGCACTCATGCAATCACCCAGGCATTACCTGTGCACTCATGCAATCACCCAGGCATTACCCATGCACTCCTTCTATCACCCAGCCACTACCCAGGCGCTTATAAAATCACCCAGGCACTACCCTTGCACTCCTCTAATCACCCAGGCACTACCTATGTATTCATGCAATAACCCAGGCACTACCTTTGCACTCATGCAATCACCCAGGCACTATCCATGCACTCCTCCAATCACCCAGGCACTACCCATGCAGTGCTTCAAACACTCAGGCACTACGCATGCACTCCACCAGGCACCCAGGCATTACCCATACACTCTTCCAACCACCCAGACATTACCCATGCACTCCTTCAATCACTCAGACAGTACCCATGCACTCCTCCAATCACCCAGACATTACCCCTGCACTCATGCAATCACCCAGGCATTACCCATGCATTCCTTCTATCACCCAGGCACTACCCTTGCACTCCTCCAATTACCCAGGCACTACCCCTGCACTCATGAAATCCACCAGGCACTACCTATGCACTCATGCAATAACCCAGGCACTAACCTTGCACTCATGCAATTACACAGGCACTATCCATGCACTCCTCCAATCACCCAGGCACTACCCATGCACTCATGCAATCACCCAGGCATTACCCATGCACTGTTTCAATCACTCAGGCAGTACTCATGCACTCCTCCAATCACCCAGACATTACCCATGCACTCATGCAATCCCCCAGGCATTACCTGTGCACTCATGCAATCATCCAGGCATTACCCATGCACTCCTTCTATCACCCAGCCACTACCCATGCACTTATAAAATCACCCAGGCACTACCCTTGCACTCCTCTAATCACCCAGGCACTACCCCTGCACTCATGCAATCAACCAGGCACTACCTATGTATTCATGCAATAACCCAGGCACTACCTTTGCACTCATGCAATCACCCAGGCACTATCCATGCACTCCTCCAATCACCCAGGCACTACCCATGCATTCATTCAATAACCTAGGCACTACCCATGCAGTGCTTCAAACACTCAGGCACTACGCATGCACTCCACCAGGCACCCAGGCATTACCCATACACTCTTCCAACCACCCAGACATTACCCATGCACTCCTTCAATCACTCAGACAGTACCCATGCACTCCTCCAATCACCCAGACATTACCCCTGCACTCCTGCAATCACACAGGCATTACCCATGCATTCCTTCTATCACCCAGGCACTACCCTTGCACTCCTCCAATTACCCAGGCACTACCCCTGCACTCATGAAATCAACCAGGCACTACCTATGCACTCATGCAATAACCCAGGCACTAACCTTGCACTCATGCAATTACACATGCACTATCCATGCACTCCTCCAATCACCCAGGCACTACCCATGCACTCATGCAATCACCCAGGCATTACCCATGCACTGTTTCAATCACTCAGGCAGTACTCATGCACTCCTCCAATCACCCAGACATTACCCATGCACTCATGCAATCCCCCAGGCATTACCTGTGCACTCATGCAATCATCCAGGCATTACCCATGCACTCCTTCTATCACCCAGCCACTACCCATGCACTTATAAAATCACCCAGGCACTACCCTTGCACTCCTCTAATCACCCAGGCACTACCCCTGCACTCATGCAATCAACCAGGCACTACCTATGTATTCATGCAATAACCCAGGCACTACCTTTGCACTCATGCAATCACCCAGGCACTATCCATGCACTCCTCCAATCACCCAGGCACTACCCATGCATTCATGCAATAACCCAGGCATTACCCATGCAGCGCTTCAATCACTCAGGCAGTACCCATGCGCTCCTCCAATCACCCAGTCATTACCCGTACACTCATGCAATAACCCAGGCACTACCCTGGCACTCTTCAAATTATCCAGGCACTATCCATGCACTCCAACTATCACTCAAGCAGGCACTACCTATGCACTCATGGAATAATGCTGGCACTACCGATGCAGTCATCCATGCACCCAGGCATTACCCATACACTCTTCCAAACACCCAGGCACTACCCATACACTCACCCATACACCCATGCACTACCCCTGCACTCATGCAATCAACCAGGCACTATCTATGTACTCATGCAATAACCCAGGCACTACCCTTGCACTCATGCAGTCACTCAGGCACTATCCATGCACTCCTCCAATCACCCAGGCACTACCCATGCACTCATGCAATCACCCAGGCATTACCCATGCAGTGCTTCAATCACTCAGGCAGTACCCATGCACTCCTCCAATCACCCACTCATTACCTGTACACTCATGCAATAATCCAGGCTCTACCCTTGCACTCTTCAAATTATCCAGGCACTATCCATGCACTCCAACTATCACTCAAGCAGGCACTACTTATGCACTCATGGAATAATGCTGGCACTACCCATGCAGTCATCCATGCACCCAGGCATTACCCATACGCTCTTCCAAACACACAGGCACTACCCATGCACTCCTCCAATCACCCAGGCACTACCTATGCACTAATGCAATCACCCAGGAACTACCCATGCAGTCCTCCATGCACCCAAGCATTACCCATGCACTCTTCCACTCACCCAGACATTACCCCTGCACTCATGCAATCACCCAGGCACTACCTATGCACTCATGCAATAACCCAGGCACTATGCATGCACTCCACCAGGCACACAGGCATTACCCATACACTCTTCCAACCACCCAGACATTACCCATGCACTCCTTCAATCACTCCGACAGTACCCATGCACTCCTCCAATCACCCAGACATTACCCCTGCAATCATGCAATCACCCAGGCATTACCCATGCATTCCTTCTATCACCCAGGCACTACCCTTGCACTCCTCCAATTACCCAGGCACTACCCCTGCACTCATGCAATCAACCAGGCACTACCTATGCACTCATGCAATAACCCAGGCACTAACCTTGCACTCATGCAATCACACAGGCACTATCCATGCACTCCTCCAATCACCCAAGCACTACCATGCACTCATGCAATCCCCCAGGCATTACCCATGCACTGTTTCAATCACTCAGGCAGTACTCATGCACTCCTCCAATCACCCGGACATTACCCATGCACTCATGCAATCCCCCAGGCATTACCTGTGCACTCATGCAATCACCCAGGCATTACCCATGCACTCCTTCTATCACCCAGCCACTACCCATGCACTTATAAAATCACCCAGGCACTACCCTTGCACTCCTCTAATCACCCAGGCACTACCCCTGCACTCATGCAATCAACCAGGCACTACCTATGTATTCATGCAATAACCCAGGCACTACCTTTGCACTCATGCAATCACCCAGGCACTATCCTTGCACTCCTCCAATCACCCAGGCACTACCCAGGCATTCATGCAATCACCCAGGCATTTCCCATGCAGTGCTTCAATCACTCAGGCAGTACCCATGCACTCCTCCAATCACCCACTCATTACCCGTACACTCATGCAATAACCCAGGCACTACCCTTGCACTCTTCAAATTATCCAGGCACTATCCATGCACTCCAACTATCACTCAAGCAGGCACTACCTATGCACTCATGGAATAATGCTGGCACTACCGATGCAGTCGTCCATGCACCCAGGCATTACCCATACACTCTTCCAAACACCCAGGCACTACCCATGCACTCCTCCAATCACCCAAGCACTACCCATGCACTCATGCAATCACTTAGGCACTACCCATGCACTCATATATGCACTCAGGCACTTCTGATGCACTCATGCAATCATGCAAGCACTACCCGTGCACTCATGCAATCACCCAGGTACTACTCATGCACTCCTCCAATCACCCAGGCACTACCTATATACTCTTGCAATCACCCAGGCACTACCTATGCAGTCCTCCATGCACCCAAGCATTACCCATGCACTCTTCCAATCACTCAGACATTACCCCTGCACTCATGCAATCACCCAGGCACTACCTATGCACTCATGCAATAACCCAGGCATTACCCATGCACTGCTTCAATCACTCAGGCAGTACCCATGCACTTCTCCAATCACCCAGGCAGTACACATGCACTCATGCAATCACCCAGGCATTACCCATGCACTGCTTCAATCACTCAGGCAGTACCCAAGCACTTCTCCAATCACCAAGACACTACCTATGCACTCATGCAATAAGCCAGGCACTACCCTTGCAGTCCTCCAATCACCCAGATACTACTCATGCACTCATGCAATCACCCAGTCATTACCCGTGCACTCATGCAATCACCCAGACACTATCCTTGCACTCTTTAAATCATCCAGGCAGTATCTATACAGTCCTCTATTCACTCAGGCAGTACACATGCAGTTATAAAATCACCCAGGCACTATTTATGCACTCCTTCAATCACCCAGGTACTATTCCTGTACTCCTCCAATTACCCAGCCAGAACTCTTCAAGTTATAAAATCATCCAGGCACTATCCATGCACTCACCCATACACCCAGGCACTACCCCTGCACTCATGCAATCAACCAGGCACTATCGATGTACTCATGCAATAACCCAGGCACTACCCTTGCACTCATGCAGTCACTCAGGCACTATCCATACGCTCTTCCAAACACACAGGCACTACCCATGCACTCCTCCAATCACCCAGGCACTACCTATGCACTAATGCAATCACCCAGGCACTACCCATGCAGTCCTCCATGCACCCAAGCATTACCCATGCACTCTTCCACTCACCCAGACATTACCCCTGCACTCATGCAATAACCCAGGCACTACGCATGCAATCCACCAGGCACCCAGGAATTACCCATACACTCTTCCAACCACCCAGACATTACTCATGCACTCCTTCAATCACTCAGACAGTATCCATGCACTCCTCCAATCCCCCAGACATTACCCCTGCACTCATGCAATCACCCAGGCATTACCTGTGCACTCATGCAATCACCCAGGCATTACCCATGCACTCCTTCTATCACCCAGCCACTCCCCAAGCGCTTATAAAATCACCCAGGCACTACCCTTGCACTCCTCTAATCACCCAGGCACTACCTATGTATTCATGCAATAACCCAGGCACTACCTTTGCACTCATGCAATCACCCAGGCACTATCCATGCACTCCTCCAATCACCCAGGCACTACCCATGCAGTGCTTCAAACACTCAGGCACTACGCATGCACTCCACCAGGCACCCAGGCATTACCCATACACTCTTCCAACCACCCAGACATTACCCATGCACTCCTTCAATCACTCAGACAGTACCCATGCACTCCTCCAATCACCCAGACATTACCCCTGCACTCATGCAATCACCCAGGCATTACCCATGCATTCCTTCTATCACCCAGGCACTACCCTTGCACTCCTCCAATTACCCAGGCACTACCCCTGCACTCATGAAATCAACCAGGCACTACCTATGCACTCATGCAATAACCCAGGCACTAACCTTGCACTCATGCAATTACACAGGCACTATCCATGCACTCCTCCAATCACCCAGGCACTACCCATGCACTCATGCAATCACCCAGGCATTACCCATGCACTGTTTCAATCACTCAGGCAGTACTCATGCACTCCTCCAATCACCCAGACATTACCCATGCACTCATGCAATCCCCCAGGCATTACCTGTGCACTCATGCAATCATCCAGGCATTACCCATGCACTCCTTCTATCACCCAGCCACTACCCATGCACTTATAAAATCACCCAGGCACTACCCTTGCACTCCTCTAATCACCCAGGCACTACCCCTGCACTCATGCAATCAACCAGGCACTACCTATGTATTCATGCAATAACCCAGGCACTACCTTTGCACTCATGCAATCACCCAAGCACTATCCGTGCACTCCTCCAATCACCCAGGCACTACCCATGCATTCATTCAATAACCCAGGCACTACCCATGCAGTGCTTCAAACACTCAGGCACTACGCATGTACTCCACCAGGCACCCAGGCATTACCCATACACTCTTCCAACCACCCAGACATTACCCATGCACTCCTTCAATCACTCAGACAGTACCCATGCACTCCTCCAATCACCCAGACATTACCCCTGCACTCCTGCAATCACACAGGCATTACCCATGCATTCCTTCTATCACCCAGGCACTACCCTTGCACTCCTCCAATTACCCAGGCACTACCCCTGCACTCATGAAATCAACCAGGCACTACCTATGCACTCATGCAATAACCCAGGCACTAACCTTGCACTCATGCAATTACACAGGCACTATCCATGCACTCCTCCAATCACCCAGGCACTACCCATGCACTCATGCAATCACCCAGGCATTACCCATGCACTGTTTCAATCACTCAGGCAGTACTCATGCACTCCTCCAATCACCCAGACATTACCCATGCACTCATGCAATCCCCCAGGCATTACCTGTGCACTCATGCAATCATCCAGGCATTACCCATGCACTCCTTCTATCACCCAGCCACTACCCATGCACTTATAAAATCACCCAGGCACTACCCTTGCACTCCTCTAATCACCCAGGCACTACCCCTGCACTCATGCAATCAACCAGGCACTACCTATGTATTCATGCAATAACCCAGGCACTACCTTTGCACTCATGCAATCACCCAGGCACTATCCATGCACTCCTCCAATCACCCAGGCACTACCCATGAATTCATGCAATAACCCAGGCATTACCCATGCAGCGCTTCAATCACTCAGGCAGTACCCATGCGCTCCTCCAATCACCCAGTCATTACCCGTACACTCATGCAATAACCCAGGCACTACCCTGGCACTCTTCAAATTATCCAGGCACTATCCATGCACTCCAACTATCACTCAAGCAGGCACTACCTATGCACTCATGGAATAATGCTGGCACTACCGATGCAGTCATCCATGCACCCAGGCATTACCCATACACTCTTCCAAACACCCAGGCACTACCCATACACTCACCCATACACCCATGCACTACCCCTGCACTCATGCAATCAACCAGGCACTATCTATGTACTCATGCAATAACCCAGGCACTACCCTTGCACTCATGCAGTCACTCAGGCACTATCCATGCACTCCTCCAATCACCCAGGCACTACCCATGCACTCATGCAATCACCCAGGCATTACCCATGCAGTGCTTCAATCACTCAGGCAGTACCCATGCACTCCTCCAATCACCCACTCATTACCTGTACACTCATGCAATAATCCAGGCACTACCCTTGCACTCTTCAAATTATCCAGGCACTATCCATGCACTCCAACTATCACTCAAGCAGGCACTACTTATGCACTCATGGAATAATGCTGACACTACCCATGCAGTCATCCATGCACCCAGGCATTACCCATACGCTCTTCCAAACACACAGGCACTACCCATGCACTCCTCCAATCACCCAGGCACTACCTATGCACTAATGCAATCACCCAGGAACTACCCATGCAGTCCTCCATGCACCCAAGCATTACCCATGCACTCTTCCACTCACCCAGACATTACCCCTGCACTCATGCAATCACCCAGGCACTACCTATGCACTCATGCAATAACCCAGGCACTATGCATGCACTCCACCAGGCACACAGGCATTACCCATACACTCTTCCAACCACCCAGACATTACCCATGCACTCCTTCAATCACTCCGACAGTACCCATGCACTCCTCCAATCACCCAGACATTACCCCTGCAATCATGCAATCACCCAGGCATTACCCATGCATTCCTTCTATCACCCAGGCACTACCCTTGCACTCCTCCAATTACCCAGGCACTACCCCTGCACTCATGCAATCAACCAGGCACTACCTATGCACTCATGCAATACCCAGGCACTAACCTTGCACTCATGCAATCACACAGGCACTATCCATGCACTCCTCCAATCACCCATGCACTACCATGCACTCATGCAATCCCCAGGCATTACCCATGCACTGTTTCAATCACTCAGGCAGTACTCATGCACTCCTCCAATCACCCGGACATTACCCATGCACTCATGCAATCCCCCAGGCATTACCTGTGCACTCATGCAATCACCCAGGCATTACCCATGCACTCCTTCTATCACCCAGCCACTACCCATGCACTTATAAAATCACCCAGGCACTACCCTTGCACTCCTCTAATCACCCAGGCACTACCCCTGCACTCATGCAATCAACCAGGCACTACCTATGTATTCATGCAATAACCCAGGCACTACCTGTGCACTCATGCAATCACCCAGGCACTATCCTTGCACTCCTCCAATCACCCAGGCACTACCCATGCATTCATGCAATCACCCAGGCATTTCCCATGCAGTGCTTCAATCACTCAGGCAGTACCCATGCACTCCTCCAATCACCCACTCATTACCCGTACACTCATGCAATAACCCAGGCACTACCCTTGCACTCTTCAAATTATCCAGGCACTATCCATGCACTCCAACTATCACTCAAGCAGGCACTACCTATGCACTCATGGAATAATGCTGGCACTACCGATGCAGTCGTCCATGCACCCAGGCATTACCCATACACTCTTCCAAACACCCAGGCACTACCCATGCACTCCTCCAATCACCCAAGCACTACCCATGCACTCATGCAATCACTTAGGCACTACCCATGCACTCATATATGCACTCAGGCACTTCTGATGCACTCATGCAATCATGCAAGCACTACCCGTGCACTCATGCAATCACCCAGGTACTACTCATGCACTCCTCCAATCACCCAGGCACTACCTATATACTCTTGCAATCACCCAGGCACTACCTATGCAGTCCTCCATGCACCCAAGCATTACCCATGCACTCTTCCAATCACTCAGACATTACCCCTGCACTCATGCAATCACCCAGGCACTACCTATGCACTCATGCAATAACCCAGGCATTACCCATGCACTGCTTCAATCACTCAGGCAGTACCCATGCACTTCTCCAATCACCCAGGCAGTACACATGCACTCATGCAATCACCCAGGCATTACCCATGCACTGCTTCAATCACTCAGGCAGTACCCAAGCACTTCTCCAATCACCAAGACACTACCTATGCACTCATGCAATAAGCCAGGCACTACCCTTGCAGTCCTCCAATCACCCAGATACTACTCATGCACTCATGCAATCACCCAGTCATTACCCGTGCACTCATGCAATAACCCAGGCACTACCCTTGCACTCTTAAAATTATCCAGGCACTATCCATGCACTCCAACTATCACTCAAGCAGTACACATGCACTCACAAAAACATCCAGGCATTACCCATGCATTCATGCAATAATTCAGACACTATACAAGTAGTCCTGCAATCACTCAGGCAGTATCCTTGCACTCATGTAATCACTCTGGTAATTTTTCTATTTTTAACCAATATATGTGGTTCCGTAAGAACCGTTTTTTGTTTTTTTCAATTTTTTAAAAAAAATTCTGTAGTTTTTTAACGATTTTTTCTTTTTTGGGTGTTTTTTACTTTTTTTTAAACAAAACAAAATTGAAGACTCCAAAGGAACTGTTTGAGAAAAAAAAGGAAAAGGAAATTTGGGAGCATATAAAAAAAAAAAAATTACATTTATGTGCTGTAATTGCATTGGTAATAACATCAATGCACTGCTCCCCGATGCAGAGTTTTGCATCACATTTTTTACAAGTTATGGCCACATCCAACAGTTCCGGAACAATGTGTGGCCTTGGTGTTGGTGGAAGTCCTTGTGAGGATGTTGAAGGGGCATTAAGATCTTGTTCTGCCGCTTCATTCTGCTCTCTCCGTGTTACTTCTCTTGCCAGATGTAAGGGATGGATAGTCTCCAAATGTTTCTTCATACTTGATGTTCCGCATGAATATTTCTTTTCAGAGCCTCTTGAGAGTACTCTCTTGCAGATGTTAAAGGTGACTTTTCGGGCGTTCACCTTCTTTTCTCCCTGTGGCACACTAAAGAAGGCCCACACCACACTTTCCTTCCTTTTCTTCACTGGCTGCACAATGTCATCATCCTCAAGTTCCAGTGGGTCAATATCTGGATGACTAGATGCCATAGTTTAAAATAAAAGTCAAAAAACACACAAAAATTGGAAAAATGAAGGGAGGTAGAACAAGCAAGTCTTGTCAGCAAGACAGACAAATAATAAGAGGAATAAAACAAATGTTGGATCCTCCCTCTTACAGAATGAAAATGATTTAAACCAATCTGAAGCTTTCTTTTCAGGTCACATGGAGTCGCGTAGGGTGCGCGCACCCGTCACGCACAAGTCGCACACCCGTAAAATTTCCTATACATAATTATACAGTATAAATAGGTTTTTACAAAATATTTTCTAAAGTATATTAGTGAAAGCGTTTATAAAAATCTGATATTTTAACTTTGTATAGTGATATTTCAGACTTTGAAAATACGCCGAAGTCGCGACCCCGGCGCGACTCCGGAAATGCATGCAGGGCGGGGTCACACACTGTACGCGCATACGTCGCACACTCGTGAAATTTCGTACAGTTAATAGTAAACTAAAATATACTGTTTATAAATTGTTTTCTAAATTATATTAGTGAAAGTCTTTAACCAAAACTTATATTTATAATTTCTACAATGATATTTTATACTTTTGAAATTACGCCGAAGTCGGGACTCCAGCGCGACTCTGCTAATGCCTGCCAGCAGGGTTCGCGCACCCTGAATCCGTGCACCCATCGAGTAGGTTCGCTTAGGGTGCGCAACTCCTTTGTAAAAAATTTTTGAAAAAAAGAAAGCATAACAATACAATAAAACAACTTTCACAGTATTAAAAGCATTATTTCAAAAAAATATAAATGTAAGTTGTACATATAAAAAACAGTGATATGCTTGGGATTGCTGTTTTATATTTGGTAGGCGTAACATTCTAAGCACTCAATGAATATTAAACCTTCAAGAGAAAAGTGAGGTTTAAGACATCTTGGGAGCAGTAGCGGTCCGTGGTAGGAGTGCCGGCTGGGCGGTGACGTGGGGCGGGGGAGGGGCAGGGTGGGGGGTAGTAAACCACGGATTACGGCCGAATACAGGTAAGTAAACATTTAAATAAATGAAACGAATTTCGTTGCGCGCACTGCATCGCATTTGGCCACGTGGCCCCCCTCCCGTGGCCAATTCCGGCCCCGGGGACCCCATCCCCCGGGGCATGGCCACATTTTAAATTTTTTTTAAGGATGGGGGCTGCGTGGCCCCCCTCCTGAGGCCTCTATTGGCCCCGGGGACCCCATCCCCCGGGGTTGGCCTTTTTTGTTTAATTTTGGGGAGGGGGGCCGCGTGGCCCCCCTCCAGGGCCACTACTAGCCCCGGGGACCCCATCCCCAGGGCAGGCCCTATCCGTTGGGGACCGTGGGGGGAGCCCCAATGCCCCCACGGTCCCGCCGGTTGCCCGCGTCCTGCGGGAGCCGGCATTGCTTTTCCACATGGGGAGCTGCTAACATGCAGCTTCCCTTGTGGAAAAGCAATCTGCTTTAGATTTTGGAAGAGAGAGCAGGTTGCCTGCTCTCTCTTCCAAAATCCAAAGCAGTTTGCAATGACAGGGCGGGAGCCGCGCGTCTCCCGCCCTGTCATTGCATACAGCAGTGTCCCGGGGGTGGGCACCCTGGGACACTGCTAGAGCCGGCCCTGGGGGGTGGCGGTCCCCAGGGCCATCACAGGCTCCAGGAGGGGGGCCGCGCTGCCCCCCTCCCAACATTTTCAAAGCCCCGGGGAGATGGTGGTCCCCGGGGCTCTGGGGGTCCGTAACAGACCCCCATATTTAAATATTTAGTGCCCTGGGAAGGTGGCAGTCCCACACAGGTAAATTATTTTAAAAAAACAAGCCCCGGGGGGTGGCGGTCCCCGGGGCTGCGGGGGGGCTGTGTGCCCCCCACAAATATTTGACAAAAGCCCCGGGGGTGGCGGTCCCCGGGGCTTGGGGGGGCCTTGGAGGCCCCCCAACATTAAAAAAACCAAGCCCCGGGGGTGGCGGTCCCCGGGGCTGCGGGGGGGCTGTGTGCCCCCCACAAATATTTCAGAAAAGCCCCGGGGGGTGGCAGTCCCCGGGGCTGCGGGGGCCCTCCTGGGCCCCCCCAATTATGTTGAACATGCCCCCGGGACCTGGCCCACCCGGGGGCTAAATATTAACAAAGCGCGGGAGCCCACGCTTCGTTTTTTTTTTTTTCAAGGCGGGATTCGCGGATCCTACGCGAATTTCGCAGTTTAAAAAAAAGTATATGCTTTTTTGGGCCCTGGGGGTCCTTGTGGGACCCCTAAGCAGGCCTAGGGGGTCAGGGTGTTTCTACCCTGCCCCCTTTTATTTTTCGCGTTTTTTATTCTGATTTCTTGTGACTCGGTTCTACTGAGTCACAAGATGGCTGCCAACACTTCCTGGTTTGGAGTGTTGACAGCCAATTAGAATAAAGCTCGTGGTCAAGAGGGTCCGCGGATCCTCCGTGCCTCTAAATAGCGAAACCTTTATTTTTGATTTTCTCAGCAAGTACTGAACGGATTTACACCATTTTTAAAAAGGTCGCTTTCTGAGCCAAGCAGTACCTTTTTGCCAAATTTGGGGTAAATCCGTTCAGTAGTTTCGGCTGTAGCCTTGCATAAAGTTTCCTATGGGAAATTGATTTTTTGACTCTTATTTTTTGAATTTCTCTGGAATTACTGAACGGATTTACACCATTTAACAAAAAGGTCTCTTTCTGAACCAAGGGCTACCTTTTTGCCAAGTTTGGTGTAACTCCGTTCAGCAGTTCGGGCTGTAGCTTTGTCTAAAGTTTCCTATGGGAATTATCATGGAGAAAACACGTTTTGGGACCCCCCCTTTTTTCTCAGCCCCCGTTTGCCGAATCACCCCGAAACTTTCAAGACAGGAGCTGACCGGAGCAGGCTACAATTTTAGAAAATTTTGCGAAGATTCGTGAACCGGCGCCAAAGATATTGTGAAAACAAAAAACGAGTTTCCTATCGAAACTAGGTCCTAACTATAACTATCTACTGGCGACCGCCAGTAGATAATATATATATATATATATATATATATATATATATATATATATATGTCGCACTAATTCCAAAATAGTACGCACACTCAGGAAATGCCAGGTACAGAGTTTAATGTGTACAGGTTACGCGTTTCGACAGACTCGCTGTCTTGATCACACAGTGAGTAAACAGTGAAGATTCTTTACATAGCCTTGTGTAAACATGGAAAACAGACTAATTCGTACAAATCTGTGGTAGTCACACATAATCATGGGGGCCATTTTGAAAAGGTAAAAAACAAAGACAGAGTCATAAATTGCCTGAATGCTTAATAGCAACAAACGACAGTACTGAAATGTGTCATTGAAAGTTGTTACCCAGTAAAAGTGCAAATGCATAGGTAGTATAGCGGATAACATTAAGACATTATATGATATACAGCCCTGAAATGTAGGTCATAATCCGGACTACCCGGACACATATAAATTCAGGTTAAGCATGATGCATCCAGTACCAGCACCTTAAGCTAATTGGGGTCAACATAGTGGTAAAGCGCAGTAAGCGGACGTACTTTTGCATGTAAAGCCGTACAGGATCGCCGTAATGGTGTTGGTGCATGATACTGTGTAAGTACCAGCACGCTTGTGTCTGCAGTTAAAACAGTCACATATGGTGTGTCACATATGGTGTGAATACCTGAGCGCCTGAGCGTGATAATGCAGTCACCCTAGTGGTAAGGGGGCAAAAGTGTAACCAAAGTGGTTAAAGCGTATGTTATGACAGGTGCACTGTACTTCGTGTATGAATAAACTCGGCCCTCTTGAGGCTTGTACATGTCACAAAGTGGTGTAGCGCGTGATGAAAAATGCTGGTAAACCCAAGCGATGTAGAGGTTTAATACTGTATATCCGAGTGGCTGCGCGTATACATCTTAACTCGCTTATGTCTGAGGTTGACACACCATAGTGGTATTGCGCCTTATGTAGATACCTAAGCGCTCAAGGATGATAATGCAGTCACCATAGTGGTGAAGGAACAAAAGTAACCGAACTGGATGAGCATATGTTGTGACAAGATGGATAAACTCGGCCCTCATTAAGCTAAATACCCATCACCAAGTGGTATTAAGCATAAGAGAGATGCTGGTTTATTCAGGTGTAGAATAGTACAACGCAATGCATTCAGGCGAAAGTGATACAGATAGCATGGTTATCCGTTTGAACAGCTTGGACTCTGTCATAGTTAAGAACATTGAACACATGGCCTAGGCTGTTGGAAGACACAAGGCAAATTACACAAAACTTGAGTACAAAGTTGAAGCAAGTGATAAAGTGAAGAAAGTCTTACCTCAGTGGAGTATGCCCGGAAGCGGGGAAGAAAAGGGTAGGGAACCCATGTATGCTGTGTCCGACTTAAGGCGGTGGGTCCCTTCCTTTCTTCCTGTGAAAATATAAAGGAGAAAAAAGTGTATGAGTTAAAAGCATAGTGTCATACAGTATTAAAATCTAGTGTAACACATCATGAAATAACAGATGAGAAAATACACAGAACATTTACGTAATTTAACTTTCATGTAAATGTGTGCTAAGTTCCTCATCAAGGTTATGCCCCCCAGGATATTTTGTTTCGCGTTCTAAAATCCATTTAAATTCGCGTTTGCAAAGCTTGAGGACTCTGTTGCTACCCCTGGGGCTTGTATGTACCTGTTCAACGATGAAGAAACTCAAGAGAGAGCTGTTAGAGAGATGGTATTCTTGAAAGTGTCTAGCCACCGGGTAATGCATGTCCCTGTTGTTTATGGCACGCATATGCTCGAGTACTCTCTTTTTAGCCATTAAGGTGGTACTGCCTATATACCTGAGCCCACACGGGCATTCAAGAGCATATATAACTAATGGCGTGCTACATGTCAAGAATTGTGTTATAGATTTATTTTTAATTCTCCCTGGTATGGAAATTTCCTTAGTCATGAAACTGTTGCGGCAAGCCTTGCAATGTCCCCAAGGAAAGAAGCCTTTGAGGTTATGGTCTCCTTGATGTTGAATTTGGGTGATGTCATTGTGAACTAAGATGTCGCTCAAGCTACGGCCTTTTTCGTAAGTGATTCTGGGTCGAGTATGAATGGTATTACCAATAACGGGGTCACTGGTCAGAATGGCCCAGTTTAAGTAAGGATCTTCTGTATTTGTTGTGAGTTCCTATTGTATGTCATGATCACCCTGGTGTCTTGCTGTTCAGGGATGTTGGTGTCACTGGTGTCTCTGTTGGGTGCTTCCAGGGTTTGGGGTTTGCTGACCTTACTTACTTTTTCCAGGGCCCGTTTCAACACCCATCTAGGGTAACCTCTGTTCTGAAATCTAGTGATCATGTTGTTCTGTTCAGTGATAAATGCTTCCTCAGTGCTGCATTTCCTTCTTGCTCTCAGCAGTTCCCCGTAGGGGATACTCCACTTGCGATTATCGGGGTGACTGCTAACAGCATGAAGGAGAGTGTTACCTGCGGTAGTTTTGCGAAAAAGGCTAGCTTGTAAGGTGCCCTGATTGGCTGTTACTAATATGTCTAGAAACTCAATATGTTTTTTATCATGTTAGACGTGAGTTTGATGTTGTAGTCATTGTTATTGAGTTTGCTGATGAATCTGGTGGCATCTTCTTCAGTGCTGTTCCAGATTACAAAGTGATCGTCAACGTAGCGTAGCCACAATCTCACTTTGGAGAAGTCTGACCGCATGGTAATGTCCTCCCTAATTTCTTCTTCCCAGAGACCTAGAGACAGATTGGCAAAGCTCGGGGTAAAACAAGTCCCCATTGCAGTACCAAGTATCTGTTTGTAGAGGGTGCCGTTGAACATAAATATGTTATTCTTCAGGCACTGGCTCATCATGTCAAGAAGCATATTAGTGTGGTCTAAATACCCTATAGGTTTGTTTTTAGAAAACTGAAAACATGCTTTGATGCCTTGTGCATGGTCAATTATGGTGTAAAGAGAATTGACATCAAGGGTGACCATCAGAAAACATTCCTCCCAGATTACGCCATCAAGTTTAGAAAGAAAATCTTTAGTGTCCCTGACATGAGAGGGAAGAGAGGTAACATAATCATGGAGAAAGTGATCGACATATTTAGATACATTCTCAAGTGCACTGCCAATAGATGATACAATCGGTCTGTCGGGTGGCATCACCGGGTCTTTATGAATCTTGGGCAGGAGATACATAATGAGAAGCTTAGGGTAGTCTCTCTTCAGGAAGCAATATTCTTCCCACGTAATAATGCCATTGCGTTCCCATTTGGTCAATTTGTTCCATATTTCGAAAATACTTTGGTTGTAGGTGTCACTATTGATTTTAAGATAAAATCTAGAGTCATCCAACTGGCTAAGTGCTTCATTGATATACATCTCTTTGCTCATTAGTACAATATTGCCGCCTTTATCGGCGGGTCGAATAACAATGTTGTTGTCCTCAGCTAGGGACTTTATGATATCTTTCTGTTGAGTAGATAGGTTATTGTTGGATGGCATATTCTTCCAATTCTGGTGTTTGAGCTTCAGGAGGTCTTTCGTGACTACTTCGTGGAAAGTATCAATATTGTCATGGGGGAGAGCAGGGTAAAAAATAGAGCGAGGTTTAAACTTAGTAGAAGCAGCTAGATCAGTGGGGATGTCAAGATCGTTAGTGTCTACAGGGGACCCTAAAGTGGGTTCTGAGGTTCTTTGTAAGTCGTGCATAAGAAGGAGAGTGTCAACATCTCCAACAGTGAGGTTGGAGCAGAGACTGGTAGTTGGACGCGTGACAGAATCAATGTTCCCGGTGGGTTTTTTCAAAAAGTGCCATTCCTTTAATTTCATTTTTTTGATAAACTTGTATATGTCAATACGGGTATCTGAATAATTGAATACCTCAGTGGGACAAAAAGTCAGACCTAGACATAAGGTTTTCTTTTCAAGAAAGGAGAGCGGGCGTTCGGTAAGATTGATAATGGCTCTATTTACTGTGTCGTTATCCATTATTGTTTGCCCCTGGAGCTTCCCGCCTTGTTTCCCATGTGCTCCTTTGCTCTGTCGCTTATGTTCTTTTTGTTTCCTTTGTTTTCTCCTTTGTTTGCTCCTCCCCTGCCTCTTCCTCTGCCTCTTCCCCTGCCCCGTTGTCCTCTTCCTCTTCCTTGATTCGTTGGTACCGGTGTCGTTCTTGGTGATTGCCGGCCCCTTCTCAGGAGCCGGTATTCGTCTAAAAAAGTAGCCGGCTTTGAAGGGACTACTCTTTCAGATGTCGATCTTGCAGTGGTTACTGAGTTGTCAGTGTCGGAGTCACTGGCTTCTACAGATGATGGTTCTGTTGTGTCTTGGGTTGTTGTCCTTGTCTCCGTTATATATGGTAAGTCCTCATGAAGATGGTCGTATTTGTGACTGTTTGTAAGTATACGGCCACTCTCGTAGTCCACACACTCCCTGTGGAGCTTCCTTTGTTTGCAAATTTTTATGTCCTCTTAGTGTTGTTTCAATCTAGGTTTGAGTTTGTCTTTGAATTTTTTGATAGTTTCCTGTTCGTTGCTGTTTTTGAACTCTTCCTCAAGTGATGCGATTTCCAGGAGAATGGCCTCTCTATCCTCCCACGCATACTTCACTAGAATGCTCAGCATAGTTCTCGAGCTTTTGGCAGAATTTTCTGCCCAGTCCTCCAACATGCGTGGATTGGATGACTCATAGGATGGTGTTATATATTTATACTGAGTCCCCGAGGCACCATATTTTTGTCCAAGTAATCTTGTAGTGAGCTTGCTTCCCACCACTTCGCAGTTTGAGATTTTTTAATTTTTCAAAGCGTTTGAGTTTGGAAGTTAATGAGGTATCTTGTTTTTGGCTTCTCAAGGGACTACTAGCTTTCCCAGGTGCCCACGCTAGCAGTGATTGCGCTGCAGCTCGTCTCTCATTCTCTTCCTCCATGATGTGTAGAAGAGGATCAAAAGGTCGGTGTTGGCCTTCTTGCTTCAGTTATATACACATATATTCAGTTGTAGGCATATTCCCCCTCACAAATGCGAGGTTCCTGCTGCCGCCATTGAGTAATGTTATTGATGTTAAGGCTGCTAATGATACCGGGGGACAGAGTTCTATACCAGCTCAACAGAACTCACAGAACTCATAACGGTATATGTGAGGTTGATGCCATGCGTAGGCGAAACAATCTTTACAAACTAAACTTAAATACTTAAATACACAAACCACCTACAGATTACTATAACTTTATTTATTCTTTCTATAACAACTTCAACTATGCAAACTTCAATTACACAAACATTAGAAATTCTAAGGTTATAGTTATACCTTAAATTTATAATAATTTACACACCACATCAAATTACTGTAATTCGTGTATCTCCATGCACACTGTTCTCAACTCACTAACCACACTACATTAACTGCAACTTGCTACTCTACCATGCACAGTGTTCTCACAAATTATGTAATCTGAGATGTCATAAGTGTTGTTATAAATGCTATGATTATATGTGGTACAAGTGATGTAATATGAAATGGTATAAGCAGTGCATCGTAAAGTTGCAATATATAATTAATATAGTGTGGCTAGGGAGTTGAGAACTTTGTGTATGGAGGTGAAAGTTACATTCCGGTGCATAAATTATTATAAATTAAAGGTATAACTATTTTTCAGAATTTCTAATGTTTTTGTTGTTTAAGTTTGGTTTGTAAAGAAAGAATAAATAAAGTTATTGTAATTTGAAGGTGGTTTGTAAATTATACACTTAAGTATTAATATAACTTTAGAATTTCTAATGTTTGTGTAGTTTAAGTTTAGTTTGTATAGAATAAATAAATAAAGTTTCCCTAACTTTACCTAATCTTTAACCTTTGTTTTCTTCATTGATTTTTAATGGCTTTTATTTTTTAATAAAAAAGTGTTTCAAATCAAACAGCAGAGTGTCATCGAGTGGAGTGTTCTTAAGTGGACTGTCATTGAGTACAGTGGAATAGAGTGTTGTTGAGTGTAGTATCATACAGTGGAGTGTCATAGAATGGGGTAGAGTGGAGTGGCGTAGAGTGGAGTGGCTTAGAGTGGAGTGGCATAGAGTGGGGTGCCATACAGTACAGTGGTGTAGGGTGTAGTGGCATAGAGTAGAATAGCATAGAGTGCAGTGGCGTACAGTGGATTGGCATAGAGTGAAGTGATGTATGATGGAGTAGCATATGGTGTAGTGGTGTAGAGAGAAGAGCATAAAGTGGAATGGCGTAGTGTGAAGTGACATACTTTAGAGTGGCGTAGAGTGGAAAAGCATACAGTGGAGTGGCGTAAACTGGAGTGCCGTACAGTGGAGTGGATTAGAGTGGAGTGGCATAGAGTGGAATAGTGTAGAGTGAGATAGCGTAGAGTGGGGTGGCATATAGTAGAGTGGTGTAGAGTCGAATAGCATACTGTGGAGTGTGGTAAAGTGGAACGGCGTAGAGTGGGATAGTGTAGATTGGAGTGGGGTAGAGTGGAGTACAGTGGAATGGCAGAGAGTGGAAAGGTTTAGGATGGTGTGACGAAGAGTGAAATGGTGTACAGTGGAATAGCGTAGAGTGGAGAGGGATAAACTTGAATAGCATGGAGTGGAGGTGCAGAGAGTGGAGTGGTGTAAAGTGAAGTGGTGCATAGTAGAGTTGCGAAAAGTCGAGTCACATAGAGTGGAATAGTATAGAGTGGAGTGACGTAGAGTGGAGTGGAATTGAGTGGAGGGGCGTCCAGTAGAGGGACATAGAGTGGAGTGGCTTAAAGTGGAATAGCGTAGAGTCGAGTCATGTACAATGGAGTGGCGTACAGTGGAGTGGTGTAGAGTGGATTAAGGTAGAGTGGCATTGCGTAGACTGGAGTGGTATAGAGTGAAGTGTACAAGAGGGTGGAGAAAAGTGGAGTGGTGTAGAGTTGAATAGCGCAAAGTGGAGTGGCGTAGACTGGAATGGCATAGAGTGGAATAGTGCAGAGTGGAGTGGTGTAGAGTTAAGTGTAACCCTGGGCGTAGTTTGCATAGTAGCGCTATGCGTAGCTACGTGAAGTGCACTACGCACTATGCAAGCTACGCGTAGCTACGCGAACTGCGTAGTGCGGTAGGGAAATGCTGTTCGCACTGATTGCACAGTGCCGGATGCTTGTCCGCACTGTGCAATCATTGCAAACGGCATCTTGCACAGTGCAAGCGAGTCGTTTTCTGCCGCTCAAGTAGATTTGTACTCGAGCGGCAGCTTTCTCAACGTGGACTGGTAGTTTCTCATCGCGAGCGGTCGCAAGCATACGCGACCACTCGCAATGAGAAACCTGACCTCCCCGCGTTGAGAATCTCGCCGGGAGGTTTATTTTCCACGCTCGCGATCGGCAACTTGATGTTGCTGATCACGAACGAGGAAAAAGTCTCGCCGGGATGTTGATTTTGCTCGCTCGCGGTCGCCAACTTGACGTTGAGGACCGCGAGCAAGCAAAAAATGCCCGCTACGCTACGTGTTTTTGCACTGTGCTACGTGCAATTCGCTTAGTGCGTAGTAGCGCACAAACTACGCACGCTCCGCGAGCGTAGCGTAGTACTACACCCAGGGTTAGTTACGTGGAGTAGAGTGTTGTGGCGTATTGTGTCATGGCATATAGTGTCATGATGTAGAGTGTTGTGTAGAGTGGAGTGGGGTAGAGTAGAGTGGGATACACTGGAGTGGCATACAGTGGAGTGGTATACAGTTGAGTGTTGTGTCGTACAGTGGTGTGGCATGTTGTAGAGTGGAGTAGCTTGGGGTGTTGCTGAATAGAGTGGAGTGTCGTAGAGGGGAGTCACATGTTATACAATGAATCGGCATATCCCTCAGTGGAGTGGCATGTCGTAGAGTGTTGTAGAGTGGAGTAGAATAACGTACACTGGAGGGGCATGCAGTGGAGTAGAGAGTTGTAGAGTTAAGTGGCTTAGAGTGGACTGGCGTGTATTACAGCGTGTTAGAGTGGAGTGGCATAGTGTTTGTAAGACCTGGCTTCTTTGGTGTGGTACTCCCCTAACCTTTTGCCTTCTATCCTCCTGTTTTGCTGACTTTGTTTTTGCTGGTGTTAGGACTCTGCACACTTTACCACTGCTAACCAGTGCTAACGTGCTTGTGCTCTCTTCTTAAAACGTGGTAGAATTGGTTATACCAAATTGCCATATTTAATTTACTTAAAAACCCCTAATAAAGTGGCACTATCTGTGCCCAGTGTCTGTAAATTAAATGCTATTAGTGGGCCTCTAGCACTGATTGTGTCACCCACTTAAATAGCTCTTTAAACATGGCTCAGGTCTGCCATTGCAGCCTTTGTGTGCAGTTTTAAACTGCCATTTTGACCAGGCAAAATAAATCTTTTGCCAGGCCCAAACCTTCCTTTTGAATACATGTAAATCACCCCTAGTTTTAGGCCCTGGACTGCCCAGAGGGCAGGGCGCAGTGTTTTTACAAAATACGACATGTACTTTTTAGTTTCACATGCCCTTGTAATGGAAAACTCTTAAATTCGTTTTTCACTACTACAAGGCCTGCCTCTCACACAGGATATCATTGGAGTTACCTTATTACATTTAATAAGTGATAATTTCCAAATGGGAACAGGTACTCAGTTCATGCTTGGTGTATTTGGAATTGTAATGAAAAATCCTCTATCATGCTAAAATTGGATTACAATTTTGAAAATGCCACTTTTAGAAAGTTCAAAAATTGCAAGGTGATGGATGGAATGCTTGAATTAATCTCAGTCACTGGCAATCACTCTGGGCCGCACCCCAATACATTGTTTTTTTGCCCACTATGCCACCCCAGTTTGGACCCAGCCATATGCAAATCAGTCTTGACCCTGCTCCCCATGGGAACAGTCCAGCCCGAAATGCCAGGACAGGTCCTCCCTGGGCCGGAAACAAGCATCCTGGGACTTGTTTCGGGGTATCACCCCTCATCAGCCAGACTAGCTTGAATCCAGTGGCACAGTGAGCTGGTACCCACATCTGGGCATACCCGGCGCACTTAGGGAGCATATGGAAAAACTACAAGGTAAAGGATGGAATGCTTGAATTAATCTCAGCCACTGGCAATCGCTCAGGCCGCATCCCAATCCATCATTTTTTTGCCCACTATGCCATCCTAGTTTGGACCCAGCCATATGCAAATCAATCTTGTCCCTGGTCCCCATGGGAACAGCCCAGTCCAAACTGCCAGGCCCTCCCTAGATCAGAAACAAGCATCCTGGGAGTGGTTTCAGGGTATTACCCCTCATCAGCCATGCTAATTTGAATCCAGTGGCACAGTGAGCCCAGAACCTATGTCTGGGCATACCCGGCCACGTAGGGCAGCAAATGCAAAAACTACAAGATGATGGATGGAATGCTTGGATTAATCTCAGCCACTGGCAATCGCTTGGGCCGCATCTCAATCCATTGTTTTTTGCCCACTATGCCAACCCAGTTTGGACCCAGACATATGCAAATCAGTCTTGACCCTGCTCCCCAACCGGAACTGCCTGGACCAGAAACAAGCATCCTGGGACCGGTTTCAGGGTATCATCCATCATCAGCCAGGCTAGCTTGAATCCAGTGGCACAGTGAGTCCGGGTCCCATGTCTGGGCATACCCGGCACACTTAGGGTGGCAAATTTAAAAACTACAAGGTGATGGATGAAATGCTTGAATTAATCTCAGCCACTGGCAATCGCTCAGGGGCACATCCCAATCCATCATTTTTTTGCCCACTATGCCAGCCCAGTTTGGACCTGGCCTGGCAGTTCGAGCTGGGTCAAAACTGGGTCAAAACTGGGTCAAAACTGATTTGCATATGGTGGATCCAAACTGGAACAGAGTGGCGATCGAAAAAAGAATTAATTTAACCCTGATCTGTGACTGGGGGTCAGTGTTTGATTTGTTCAGCATTCCGTCCATCATCTGTTCTTTTTGCATATGTTGCACTAAGTGGGAAGAGTATGCCCCGACGTGGGTCCCATGCTCGCTATGCCACCGGACTCAAGCTAGCCTTGATGATGAAGGGTGATACCCCTGAAACCGGTCACAGGATGCTTGTTTCTGGTCCGGGGAAGACCTGGCCTGGCAGTTCCGACTGGACTGTTCTCATGGGGAGCAGGGTCAAGACTGATTTGCATATGGCTGGTCAGAACTGGAATGGCGTGCTGAGCAAAAAACAATGGATTTAACTCAGATCTGTAACTGGGGGTGAATGTTTGATTTGGTCAGCATTCTGTCCATCATCTGTTCTGTTTACTTTTAGAAAGATGGCATTTTCCTTCCTTAGCCATTTAGTGCCTCGAGCCTGTCTCTGGGTCACATGACTGGGTGTAGTTGACATCTGGCCTTTGTGTATTCCTCCTAGACAGCCACACACAACAGAGAGCTTAGATGTGCCTGGAAGGACCATCACTAGAAGAATAGGAGGGTGGAGCTGGGCACAGTCCTACTTTCTCTTGAATAGGCTGTGTCCTGCATCCAAACAAAGAGCTAAATACCCCCTTTAGTTATTCTGGAGCCAGGGCAGAGGAGGCATCTAAGGAAAACATCTAGAAGCGTCTCCCACTTCAAAAGAAGATACAGGTAAAAATAGTGGACCTCAGACACCAACTCTTCAGTACACTTTTAGACCCATAGAAACTCTGCCAGGAAGTAGGACTACTGTGCTGCTGAAAGGATTGCCACTCTCCTGGACTGCTACCCTGCTACCCTGCTAGACTACTGCCTTGCTGGACCTCTGCCTTGCTGGATTGCTGCCTCACAGCCCTGCTGCACTGCTGCCCTCCTGCTTGAGTCAGATTAGGTTGACCTGCACCTGAACCCAGGACTCCCAAAGTGACTCCAAGGGCAAGTCTGCTGGCCCCCTGTTCACAGCAACAAGGGATAACAAAGGCTCACAAACACCTGAGCCAGCACCCAGATCCAGCTGGAGCAAGTGGTGCCCCTCAGGTCCTGGACCCTTGATGTGGCCTCAGAAAGGCTGAATCAAAGTTTTTAGGCTCTTTGCAACCGCGAAAGGGCCCGTTGGCACAAAAAACTTGTCACTTGCACAGCCCGCCAACGTGAAGTTATGTCAACCATACTCTTCACGCTGCAGCATCGACCGATAGCTGGGAGCGTCACCGTGAAGCTCTGGCCCACCCGCTTGTGATGACAACAGAATCTTCACGCTATAGGAACAACCGTCTGCCGCACAAGGCCTGCTCTTCACTCTACATCGACGACTGTCCTAACGCTTCTCTGCTCCTCGTGGCGCCCCTTCACCGTAAATAGGTCTCTTTCACTGGACAGAGCAGGTAACTTTTCAGCAGGACTAAGCTGGTCAGCCTGAACCTGTGACTTTCTCTGTGTCGCACAAGGCCAGATAGCCAATACTGGCGCTTTGGGCTTTTTTGGCGTAATTTTCACTTAAATCTTTAAAATTGTATATCTCCGGTTCTACTGACTTTTGTGGTTTTGGTCTTGTTTATTTATTACATTTTGCTTTATGTTTCTAAATTGGTGTGGGATTTTCTTATGTTGTGTTTTCACTTCATTACTGTTTGAAGCACTGCATAAATACTTTACACATTGCCTCTAAATTAAGCCTGACTGCTCTGTGCCAAGCTACTAGAGGGTTGAGCACAGGTTAATTTGGGGTTTGCTTGTGCCTCACCCTGACAACGATTGTGGTTGCTGCTTGAGTAGTGTTTCAGCCTCCTCAACCGGTAACTCAATTTCTCACATTGGTGATCAGCAGTGAGGAGTAGGACTTATGTTTGTGCAGTGCCGTACTGTAATTTTGTGTTACACTAAAAATCCCAGATAAATAATCTGAGACCAGTTTGAATTTTAAATTCTTCCTGATTTGTCCTTTTGCTTTTTTCAAATTTGCCATTATCCTACATGACTGTTTATGCTTGTGGCTTCAGCTGCAAAGATGGAATTTAAGCTCCTCACTCTGAAGAGCTACACTGTGGCTGAGCTCAAGGAAATATGATAAGAGAGGGGGCTGCCCCCAAAAGGAGCACCAAGAAGGTGAAGCTTCAAATGGGTCTGACGGCATGGGCGGAGGCCCACCAGTTGCTTGTCACACCAGAGGACCAGGATGGAGAGGATGATGTGGAGCAGCCAGAGAAGGGCCTGCATTCCAGCCCTGAAATGCAGCATTCAGCTGAGGGGGATGACTTGACCCCCGAGTTGAAGCTCCCTGCATAAGCAGAGTGCAGTGTGTCTTCTTGAGGCCTGTCCCCAAAGGTAGCTGGCAGATCGGAAGACAGAGAGGGAGCTTAGGCTGCAAAGGTCCCATTTAATCACTGAAACAGAGGAAAAGAAACTGGCCATGGAGGCAGAACAAAAGAAGTCTGAGGCAGAAAGAGCCTTGGAGGAGAGGAAAATGTTGTTGGCTCATGAACTGAGTCTTAAGGAGCTGGACATCAAGGCCAGACAGGCAGGGTCCAGCAGTGATGGCAGCAGTGCACCTACAGTGCCCTCTGGAGGCAAGAGGGTCCCCATCCCTAAAGGTCTGGTGCCTGACTTTGTTGTGGGGTACGACATTGGCAAGTGGTTTGTAGCTTTACAGAGGCGTAGGATCCCTGAAGAGTTGTGGGTGACTAGCCTCTGGAAGTATATCCCTAGTGAGGGGAATGACACCATACTGGCCCTAGAGAAGGGGGACAGGGTGAGGTATCCCCACCCATGAAGGAAGCCCTTGTCAGAAAATGTGGCCTTATCCCTGAAAAGTACAAGCAGAACTTTGGGGACAGTCAGAAACTGCCCCAGCAGTCCTGGGTGAATTTCGTGGATTCCTTTTGCAAGACACTGGATGGTATGGTGAAGGGCAGTGAGGTGAATGATTACAAGTAGCAGTATGATCTGTTTGCAAGACGAATTTTAATTAATTATTTTTCCAGAGCTGCCCAAAAACGTGATTGATAGTAAACCTCCATAAGTGTCCATAAGAAGGCACCTGGGGGTGGGGGTCACCACAGTTATGTACAGGGTCCCCACCAGAAGAAGGAGGGGGTAGACAAACATAAAAACAAGGAGTTCTCTAAAGGTCCCCAAACTAATTCGGAGGGCCATGACTCCCAATCACCACCTGAGCAGAAAAAGAAGTTGTTTCCTGATAATAAGTCCTCAGGGAAGGCACCCTCTTAGTGCTATGAATGCCAACAGATTGGGCACTGAAAGGGGGATGCCAAGTGTCCCACATGCGCACAGCCCCCCATTGGTGGGAAATCACTGGGGCTGGCTAATGTAGCGCTTGAGGAGGAGATTGCCCCAGATAGAATGGGGATATTGTAGAGGTTACCCCTGTGTATCCCGGGTTAGCAGAGAGATGGTGCCAAGGACTCACATGCCTAGTAATACCAAGAAATACAGGCAGTGGTTTAAGATCAATGGGCAAAGGGTGGAGGCTCTGAGAGAAACAGATCAATGGGCAAAGGGTGGAGGCTCTGAGAGAAACTGGAGCCAGCATGACAACTCTCATGCATTCCACCAAGTCATTGTAGCTGACAACCATGAGAGTCACTATCCAGTGTCTCTGGTTCCCTTTGAGTGGGGAGGGGCTCCCAGGTTCATTGAGGGTAGCTGTGGGTCCATCCATGCCTCTGGATTGTGTGCTTGGCAGTGACCAAGAGCACACCATCTGGAAACTGGTGGAGATCAGGTCACATCTGGAGATGTTAGGGTTGCCTGAGTGGGTGTGCCTAACCACACGTTCCATGGCTGCTCGAGAGGGTAATAAGGAGGACCTGGAGCCTGGAAGCATGGCCCAGGTGCCTGCCAAAAAGAGGAAGAGCAAAGGGTGCGGGAAACCGACTTCTGAAACTCCCACAGTCCGGGAGGAGGCTGAGTCTGAGGACGACACTCCAGAACTTACAGGGGAGGACATTGCTGCCTGGCAAACCGGGAAACATCCATTACAACGCAGTCATTACAACGACCTACCTTTACAACACAACTGTTACAACGCAACTGCCTTTACATCGCATGCCATTACAATGCATGCCATTACAACGCATGTCACTACAACGCATGCCATTACAACGCATACCATTGCAACGCATGCCATTACAACGCATTATAAGGTAAGTAATGGAGATTTTTTTAGTATTAGGGTAGGTATGGGTTTTGGGGTTCAAGGGAATAGTAATTTTTACCCCTACACTATCCAACACTTTCCCTACTGTTGCACTCACTGGAGTGGGAATAGTAATTTTTACCCCTACAATATCCAACACTTACCCTACTGTTGCACTCACTGGAGTGGGAATAGTAATGTTTACCCCTACACTATCCAACACTTACCCTACTGTTGCCCTAAAAGTATTATGCGTTGTAATGGTATGCCTTGTAAAGGTATGCGTTGTAATGGAATGCGTTGTAATGGTAGTTTTTAAAAATGCGTTGTAAAGGCATGCGTTGTAAAATCATGCAATGTAATGGTAGTTGCGATGTAAAGACTGTGTTGTAAAAGCATGCGTTGTAATTGCATGCGTTGTAACGTCATATATTCATGGAGTGCCCTACTCTGGAGGGCTTATGGCGGCAGGCTGAGGCCCAGACAGCTAGAGACACTTCTGGTGATCACTTGATCTATTGGGAGAATGATCGAGTGTATAGTGATCCCAAAGCTCCTGAGCCTGGTGCAACCCATGTGTTGGTGGTCCCCCAGATCTACAGTACCTTCCTACTGGAGCTGGCTCATGATATTCCCCAGGCAGGTCATCTAGGGCAGGACAAGGCCTTTGAAAGGCTTGTCACCCCGGATGAGGATGGCCCAGTGGCAGGTCAGGAGGGAAGCACAAGGCTCCCCTGCAGCCATTCCCTGCCATTGGCAACCCCTTTGAACTGGTGGGCATCAACATAGTTGGGCT
Organism: Calotriton arnoldi; assembly: GCA_963921515.1. Lineage (NCBI taxonomy): Eukaryota > Metazoa > Chordata > Amphibia > Caudata > Salamandridae > Calotriton > Calotriton arnoldi. The sequence continues at coordinate 656,223 of CAWUFW010004686.1, forward strand.
TCTGGACCCCAAGATAGCCCTTGGCAACAGGTTCATGCTGGTCTTTGTGGGCCATGCCACCCAGTATCCGGTGGCTATACCTCTGAGAACAGTGACAGCGCCCGTGGTGGCCAGGGCACTGATGGGGATATTTACCCACTTGGGGTTCCCCAAGGAGGTAATATCTGACCGTGGTACCAACTCCATGTCTACATACATGAGGTCCATGTGGAAGGCGTGCGGGGTAACCTATAGGTTTTCCACACCCTATCTTCCTTAAACTAACAGGATTATGGGAGGTTCAGGAAGACCTTGAAGGGCATGACCATGGGCCTGTCCGAGCCCTAATGGCAAAATGCGGACAACCACTTGCCATATCTGCCATTTGCATACAGGGAGGTACCGCAGAAGAGGTTTGGATTCACCTCCTTTGAACTTCTGTACGGGCACCCTGTGCAAGGGCCTCTCAGTCTGGTGAAGAAGGGTTGGTAGCAAGCTCCCATGAAAGCCCCCCAGGATATGTTCAGCTACATGCTGGCACTCCGCACCCAGATAAAGTGCTTCTGAAAGAAGACCATAGAGAATCTAGAAGCCAGCCAGAAGGTCATGAATCTGTGGTATGACTAGAAGGCCACTCTGGTTGAGTTTCAGCCTGACCAGAAAGTGTGGGTGTTGGAGCCTGTAGCCCAAGGCCCTACAAGACTGCTGGTCTGGGCCCTTTGACGTAAAAGAACGCATGTGTGAGGTCACCTACCTGGTGGACCTCAAGACTTTCTAGAACCCTTTAAGGGTTTTGCACATCAATGGCCTCAAACCCCACTTCGAGAGGCCTGAGGTAACCATGCGCCTGGTCATGGATAATGGAGTGGAGGAGGAGAGTGAACCTTTCCCTGACCTCCTTTCTTCCATGGAGCAAGATGGGTGAGTGGAGGATGTCAGTCTCTCCTCTACCCTGAACCTAGAACAACAGAGGGACTTCCACCCAAGGTTGAGGCTGTTTGCCTCTCTTCTCTCTTACCCAGGATGCACCCATGAGAATGATAATATGCATGTGAAGAGTACAATCTACAGTCTATCTACAGTCTATCTGATAAGGTGAGGTCCAGCATAAAGGAGGAAGTTTCCAAAATGCTGGAGATAGGGGTGATAGAGCTCTAAAACAGTCAGTGGTCCAGCCCAGTGGTGCTGGCCACCAGGCTACACCTCTGGTACCACCCCAGAGCTTAGGTTCTGCATTGATTACTGAAAGCTCAATGCAGTCACCAAGAGTGATGCACACCCCATCTCTCGAGCTGATGAGCTCTTAGATTGGTTGGGAGCTGCCAAGTTCCCCAGCACATTTGATTTAACGTCTGGGTACTGGCAGATTGACTTGACTGAGGGGGCCAAAGAGAGGTCCGTGTTTCCTAACCCTGAAGGACACTTCCAATTTTAGGTAATGCCATTCGTGTTGAAGAATGCCCCTGCCACCTTCCACAGGTTGGTCACCCAGGTCCTGGCTGGATTGGAGAACTTCAGTGCTGCCTATCTAGACGACATTGTGGTCTTCAGTTTTAGCTGGGAGGACCACATGTGCCACCTCAGGGAAGCGCTTCAGGCTCTTCAGAGGGCAGGCCTGACTATCAAGGCCAGTAAGTGCCAGATAGGACAGGGTTGAGTGGTCTACTTGGGACACCAAGTGGGAGGAGGCAAGGTTCAGTCCCCCCAGGCCAAAATTGAAAGCATTCTGTCTTGGGCACCCCCAAAACCCAGACAGAGGTGAGAGCCTTCCTAGATCTTACCCGATACTACAGGAGATTTGTGTAGGGGTATGGCACCATTGTTGCTCCCTTGACAGAGCTGACTTCTAAGAAACAGCCCAGACTGGTGATCTCCACATAGGAATGCCGGATGCTTTGGATACCCTGAAGAAGGCCATATGCATCCACACATGCTCAAGGCCCCTGACTTCTCTAGAGAATTCATTGTGCAGACATATGCCTCAGAGCATGGCATAGCTCTCACAGCTGAATGAAGAGGCCCTAGGTCAACCTGTAGCCTTCATTAGCAGGAGGTTACTTCTAGGGAACAGAGGTGGAGTGCAATAGAAAGGGAAACCTTTGCAATGGTCTGGGTACCGAAGACGTTAAGACAATACCTGTTTGGTACTCACTTCTGGGTTCAGACAGACCACAGACCCCTCAGATGGCTAATGCAGATGAAGGGTGATAATCCCAAACTGTTGAGGTGGTCCATTTCCCTACAGGGAATGGACTTTTGGGTGGAACACCGTTCTGGAACAGACCACGCCAATGCTGTTGGTCACTAGAGATTTTTTAGTCTTAGTGATGGGAACTCCTAAGGTGTTGGGTAATTTCCCCCACTTTCAGCTACTAGGGACACATGTTAGACCTGGCATCCTTGGCGTGGTTCTCCGCAAACTTTTTGCCTTCCAACCTCCAGTTTTGCTGACTTCATTTTTGCTGGCTTTAGGACTCTGCACACTTTACCACTGCTTACCAGGGCTAAAGTGCTTGAACTCTCTTCTTAAAACAAGGTCGAATTGGTTTATACCCAATTGGCATATTTAATTCACTTAAAGGCCCCTAGGAAAGTGACACTACCTGTGACCAGGGATTGAAAATTAAACGCTACTAGTAGGCCTGCAGCACTGATTGTGCCTCCCACTTAAGTAGCCCTTTAAACATGTCTCAGGTCTATCATAGCAGCCTGTGTGTTCTATTAAACTGCCATTTCAACCTGGAAAAATAAACCTTTTGCCAGGCTCAAACTTTGCAACATCATGAAGGACCTGGACTGGTGGGAACGTGTGTAGCAAAGTCCATAGCTAGCTGTGGCGCGATCGCCCTGTCAGTTCTTCGGGCACTGGTACAATGAGTTTCAACCTGATTTTGGGTCTTGGTTCCCCTTCCATCTCCATGAGTCACCCGACCCCTGATCCAGTCGAAGGCTGCCTTACCTGTAGGCCGTGGTGTCTTATTACAAGACAGAGTGCTGGGGAGGATGGCCTAACATGCCGTAGGCCTCCTGTATCTAACTTCAGATATTTCCACTGGTGCCGGCTTGTGCAGTAGGACTGAATCTCCGTGTGAAGATATGCAGTGAGCTGCCAGTGCCCAGTGACACTATGGAGGCAGAATATCTGTTAGACCTCCTCATTTTTCTGATCTCCTTGTTTTTGGCCTTAGGACTCTGTGCAGTTTACCACTGCTAACCAGTGCTGAAGTGCGCATGCTCACTCCTTAAAACATGATAACATTGGCTTGTCCCCAACTGGCCTATTTCATTTACTTATGTGTCCCTAGTAGGTGGTACTACATGTACTCAGTCCCACACTTAGTTTGCGTTCTGTGTTTTAAGGGGAAATATAGTGTAGTACAGTGATTTTTATTTTTACATATTTAATAATTGGATTTTTTTTAAGTACACTGTACTACACTATATTTCCCCATAAAACCCAGAAAGCAGACTAAGTGTGGTCTAAACAATATTTCGCCCTTCAAAAATTGAAAGTGCAAAATATAGTTTAGACCACACTTAGTCTGCATTCTGTGTTATTGGTGGAAATATAGTCTAGTACAGTGTTTTATATTTTTTACATATTTAATTATTGTGAGAAAATCATCTTTTTTTGCCCAGATCACCCACATTTTTTGACTGATCCTGGTGGCTACTATCTCTGATTGTGCCCTTGGCCCCTCTAACCAGGCCCAGGGCCAGTGTTCTGTTTAAAAGGTATATTGTACTTAAGTGTAATTACAATTGGTATGACAACCTACCTGTAAGTCCCTAGTATATTGTAGGGCATGTAGGTTTAGAGGCCCAGTAGTTTTAATGCACTTAAGTGTGCACTGCTGTGTTGCCTGCTGTCATTTTAAAAGCCAGCCCTTCCTTGCAGGCTGCTTTTAAAATTAAACTATGTCCACATTTGATTTTGGAATTAAAGGTACTTCCAAAGTCTTAAACTGTATTATTTTTCCATATAAGCTACCCATAGGTGCCCCAAGCTGGGTGCCCATGTTAAAATAAGCAGAGACATTATAAAAGATGTTTTATAAGCCCTGGTGAGGGAAAAATAGCCAATTTCATTTTCCCCATTTTTGTACATTAGCTCTATAGGCTAACATGGGGAGGCTTTATTAAACTTGAATAAAGTCTAACTATTGACAGGAGAAAGCTAAAATAATAATTCAAAGTGTCAAAATAATAGTTAGAATAAATCCAACAACTAGCAAAGGTTGGATTTATTATAACTATGCCAGAAAAGAAGTTATAGAACTTGCTTTTCTGATTTGCCTGAATCCAGCTCTGGAGCACATTCTTCTGACTGGCCAGCCTTTGACAGGCTGAGCCAAACTGCTCTGATGAGGTGTGAATTGGCCTGAAAGGAAACAAAGAGACATCTGGCGGGCACAGATCTGCCAGCTGCAGATCAAAAGGCAGGAAGGGGGCTGGGTAGCCAAACTAGTCTTCAAAGAGGGAAAGACACTTAGGACAGGACCCAGGCCCACCCCCAATTCCTGCACCCACAGCCAGATGAGAGCCCCTGTAATTGAATTAGCAAAGGGGCTGGAATGGGAAGTGTTAAGGAAACTTAGCCACACCTGTAGATTGGGTTAGCCAGACCTGAAGCACCAGGAGAGATTTTCTCCATTTTGGTTTTTGAGGAACAGTGCTTTCTGGGTCAAGATAATGTCACACTTCAGGGGAGGTGGTCATCATTGAGGGTGGCACTCTGCCCTCCATTGGTCAGGGGTGCCTCCTGCTTGCCAGCCCAGAAGCCTGGATAAATATGAGAGAGCTGCCCAGCAAATAAGATCACTGCCTGGAAAAAACAAGTAGAAGAAGGACTGCCCTGCTGATTCCCTGATGTGCACCACAAGGACTACACTCTTAAGGACTGCACCTTCTACACACTTTGGGCTTCACCAGAAGAACGACTTTGCCTTGCTCTGAAAGTTTAAGGAGTGGACTCCCTGAAAGCAACAGGTTAAAAGAGCTCCACCTGTATCATCTCCACCAAGATGAAACCAGCTGACCAGCTTCACCTGGACATTCAAGGATTTGGCCAGGTGCATTGTGGGCCTTGTACTTAGAGCTTCGGGAACCTTGGATTGGTGCTGTGGACACTCCAATACCCCAAAGGACCTTCTGGAAGAAGATCCAGATGTTTGAGACCACTTGGAGAATATTTTATAACAAGCTCCTTAAGTTGACCGACCCATCATCAAGAGTCAAGTCGGCGGTGTCGAACCGCGACTCAGCCTGAGAATTAGGTTTGCCCCACTAAAGCTCCGGAGCTTTTCATCCTCAACGAGACCTCCAGGAGTTCACTGGGTCCTCGTGCTGAAGCAAGCCTCCATTGTCGAACTGCAACCCAGCCTGACAAAGAGCCTCGCTCGATGTTGTGAGAAAAAGCTCAAAAAAAGGGAATAAGTCAGAAGGTAAAAACTTGATCGGGCTCTACTGCTCATCGTATCTGACCTGTGCTCTATCGTGGTCGGCCTGAAACTTTGACTTTGGCCTGGTCAAGCGTGACCAGATGTCCCAAGTTGGCACTTTTGACTTTTAGGCACTAAAAAGATTTTTATCTTTAAAAATTCATATCTCTGGTTCCCTACTTTGGATATTAGTCGTTGGGTGTTACTTTACTCATAAAAATATTGTCTATTTTTATAAATTGATGTTAGATTTTTATTGTGCATTGTGTCTTACTTAGTTGATTGTTAAACACTTTTTTTGGGGCTTTTATCAACTGTAAACAATGGCAATTGCTGCAGGATATGACATTAACAAATTATCAACAGTAGATGATAGCAATAGTAGCAGAATGAGACAATATTAAATTATCAACTGTAGACAATACCATGTGTAGCAGGATGAGGCATTAATAAATTACTGGGGTGCATTGCACTGGCTCACACTGAAGGATGAGTGGGACCCAGTGAATAATAGGGTAGGGTTGCAAAACTTGGAAAAAGGAGCTAGAGGATGCACAAGCAAAAATCGTGTAATGGGGAACAAAATGTGAGGGTTCGAACTCAGATGTATTATGATGAAGAGAGAGGGTGACCTGATGTCTAAAAATGTAACACAGTGAGGGAGGGGGATTCTCTTCAGTCAGTTCCTTATACTGTATAAGCATAGTATCCCAGGCAGCAACAATAGGGTGGCGGCGGCGTATACGATGGGCTTCCTCCCAATGCAGTGCATAGTTTTCTGCTTCTCCCCATCTCAGTAGTGCCTTACGCCAGAGGGTGAGAGCCGGGTGGTGTTGGTCCTTCCAGTGCATAGTTAGTAGACTCTTGGCCAACAGTAGGGCCAGATTGGTGAATTGCACCTGAATCCTGTGTTTTTTTTCTCCTTGGGAAATATCTAAGGCAGTAGCCTCCCATGAATTTAATGTGGTGAGTTCTGTGATTGTGCTCAATGAAGCATGTATTGCATGCCAAAAACTTGTTATTCTAGGACAAGACCAGAGCATCTGCCGGAAGTCAGCAACCTGGGTGAAAAATGTAGGACAAGTAAAATTGGCTCCTGGGAACATATGATTTAGACGAGAGGGTGTAAGATAAGTCCTGTGAAAGATCATATATTGGATATTTTTAAAATGAGCATTCCTCGAAACATTCTTAGGGGACTTAAGGGTACTAGACAGCTCGCTTTCGTGAATAGGTCTTGTGAAGCCCTCCTCCCAGAGGTGGTGAAGGTGAATCAGAGAAATGTCTGCGTGTTCCCTAATGGCTTTGTATAGCCTTGTGATGAGATGTCGACCACCCTCCATGAGGTGTAGAGTATGTATCACTGCATGGTTAGGCGGTTCTTCATCCAGTACTCCCCATAATGATTGGAGTGCCACCAGTAATTGCCCAGATGTTGCTAACTGTCCCAGGGGAATAATATAATCCTGACGAATTTCTTCGAATGTGAGGATTTGGGCATCTTGGAAGAGATCTCCCACTGTTTCTAATGATTGTGCATGCCATTACGACAGCTGCTCCTCCGTTAGTGGCCCTAAAGGTCCCAGTAGACCATGGAGGGGTGTTTTGTGGGAATATGGACTGATTTTGCTCGTAAGCTGGAGAACTCGAATTATAAATTTTCGGGGAATCATCTGTGAAGGGACCAGGAGCGATTTATCTTGATAGTGGGGTGTAAGAGCTGGCATATTATATAGGAGGGGAGTGGACTATCTCCTATGCTTCTCTCGTAGAGGTTTATTCCTGCCAACCATTTGGATATCCATTGGAGCTGTGCTGATAGCTAATAAGTGTCAAAGCATGATGCCCTAATCCCCCCTTGACCCACTGGCAGCTGAAGTTTTTGAAGAGCCACTCGATGCCTCCCATTGTGCCACAGCGAGTCCCCCAACAATTGATCTAAATTCCTGAAAAAGCAACGTTGAGGAAACACTGGTACATTCACAAAATAATATAGGAGGCAGGGCATTTTAGAAAGCGTTATCCTGCCTGTGAGTACCAGGGGTAGCAGTTGCCAGAAGCGGATTTGAGATCTAAGGGTTATGCAGGCATGTTTTAGGTTACCCTCAAATAGGTCTTTTTGAGAATGGTATAGACGAACCCCCATATAACAGACCGCAGATGTTTTCCAGGCTAGCGGAGTGTCGCCCATTTGGATTTCCTGTGGGTGGGCATTCCTGCAAAATGGAAATAGACAAGATTTCCCCGAGTTCACTCGGAGCCCAGCTGCTTCCGCAAAGTCCCGAAAAATAGGCGATATTGAGGACATGTCTGCTGACGTGTCCTGGATATATAATAACAAGTCGTCCCCATAGAGCGACACAGCATTTGTGATTTCGTCAAGAGGGATACCCCACCTCTGGCCTTCCAAGTGAAGACGATGAGCCAACAGTTCCATGGTAATTGTGAATAGGGTAGGGGAGAGAGGGCAGCCAAGATGGGCGCCTCGACCTGTTGGAAAGGGGGGAGAAATCAGGTGACCAATGTGTGTCCTAAATGACGGGTTTGTGTACAATAGCTTTGTGTAGGTCAGCAGGATTTGGCCAAGCCCTACTGCCCATAGAACCTCGAAGAGGTAATCCCAAGATAAAGAATCAAAGGCATTCTCGAGATCCAATATGAGGCATGCAGACTGCGAGTATCGTAGCGAGGCTTGATCAATCACATGGAAGTGTTGTCTAATATTATAAGACGTGTTACGTCCTGGAACAAATCCATTTTGGTCGGGGTGAATGAGGACAGGAAATATACTCAAGTACTGATTCGCTAGGATTTTACCAAATATTTTATAATCAGTGCCCAATATGCCCACTAGGCGATAGGAGGAGAGGCAAGTGTACTCCCTATAAGGCTTCAGTAGGGATACTAGAAGAGATTTCTGGAGGGAGGCTGGAGGTACGCCGGTGGTAAGGGCTTCATTATATACCTCAATCAAACGTGGAGCCTGGCTGACCGAGAACCGATCATAGTATTCAGTTGGAAACCCATGTAACTCTGGGGCCTTTTTGCGGGCTAGGTCATGTATTGCTTTCTTTACCTCAACTACAGTGATGAGTTCGTCTAACTCCTCTCGTAGCAGAACGTTGATGTTGGGCAGTGGGAGGGGTGTTTAGAAATGTCTAATTGAGCCAGGGTGTGCGCCAAGAGGCGCTTTGTACAGCTCGGCATAGTATGTGCTAAATGCTTGTAGTATAGCTGTTTGAGATCTCAAAATAGAGCCTGTGGCAGTGGCGATTTCCGTAATTGAGGAAGTATGTGTTTCCTGTCGATCCAGCCATGCCAGTAGCTGACCAGGTTTGTCACCCGCAGTGTGAATGCGGAGAGGGTATTCTGTGTGACTATAACAGCAGAGGAGTTCTACTAATGCAGCTTGATGTTTCTTGGTGTCTATCAAGGTGGGGCACGTTGTGTCATCAAGAAGGGGGTGGTTATCAAATGCAGTCACAGTCTCATCCACGTCTCGGAGTGCCCTGGTCATTTCCCTGCAAACCCCAGCTGTGTTTTGAATGCAGAAGCCCCTAGTGACCACTTTAAACAAATCCCATTCAATTGCATGGCTGCTGGCTGTGCCATGATTTTCTTCAAAGTACAGGGTTATGTGGGAGAAATGGGTATTGCAAAATACTGTGTCATCGTGTGTATCTTTGGATAACCTCCAGGCAGGAACTAATGGGTGAGGAGTACCCCACTCGATATTTACTATATGTGCAATATGGTCTGACATCACAGCCCAGGTAGTCTGAGTGAAGAAGATGTGGAATTAAGTCCTGGGAACACATACACCGGTCTAAGTGGACGTAGAGATCGTGTGTGGTAGAGTAATGAGAGTAAAGGCATAGGTATGGATTATGGGTTCTCCACGCATCGTAAAGGGACCATTGTTGAGCCCATCCAGAAAACTGCCTGGAGTGTTGGTGAGCTGGGGCTTGAAGGAGTGGGGGGTGGGATCGGTCAAGAGAGACACCCAGTACATTATTATAATCACCACCTAATATTCATGGGATTCCTACCCATTGAGCTAGGACTCTGGATAGTACCATCCAGAATGTCATTTGCTCTGAATTTGGTGCATAGATACAACCTAGAAGGACTGGCTCGCCATCTAACCGACATCTACAAAAACATATCTGCCCTCCTTATCAATGACTTAGTTACTGTTATTGGTGTTTTAAAATGCTTTACACACCTGTCTCCTAAATTAAGCTACCAAGGGTTGAGCCAGGATTAATGTATTGAGACTTGACTAGACCTTATTTGTGATTTTGGTATTATTACGAAGTGTAGGTACCTACCTGCCCTTACTAATAAACCACTAATTATGTTTAATTTTTTTAAGTACGCTGTATTATAATATATTTCCCCTTAAAACCAAGAACGCAGACTATGTGTGGTCTAAACAATATTTCACCCTTCCAAAATGAAAACGACTGAGGGTAAAATAAAAAAAAGATATATATAGAAATTTGAAAAAACATTGTAGTACTTTATATTTCCCCATCACTATAATGTGGTGGCGTTTAAAAAAAAAAAATGTAAATGTTAAGTTCTGCGGTATTTTCTAGGTAGTACCACGGCACTCCATTCACCTTTTTAAAAATAAAATAGAGAAATAATTTTTCCTACCTATTAGCACTTTAATAAAGTGGTAATCATTAGGGAACAACAATAGAATCTACTATTTACCTATATCTAAGGTCCTAACCCAGAACACAGCCAAAATGTAGTCTAAACAGGATGGCTGCCTTTAACTTTTTAAAATGCAGGCAATAGACAATCTTATACTTGTCATCGGCAGGTACCGTGGTATACCGTGACATTACCCGTGGCATACCGTGACCTGAGATATCACGACATTTCTGTCCCCAATAACTACAAAACTACTGAACAGATGTTCATGAAATAGTAAAAAGGATCCTTATCAGACCATAATCTATATTCCTGTGAAATGTCACAGAAATCCGTTCAGCAGTTTCATCGCTATGTCTGTGTAGAAACTCTTTGGAAAATGCCTTGGCTGAAAAACACATTTTAAGACCCCCTTTTTCTTTGTACCCCCAAAACTAAGCACCGTGAAACTGCATCATCTGCCAATGTAGAAAAAGGAATAGGTCTGTAAAGTCTTGTGGGTATTCATCAAACAGTGGCAAAGTTTGTAGCAGGCAAAAATAAGAGAAATTCCTATCTCTGGGAGTCCTAACTATAACTACAGAGTTGCTACGGCTACTCTGTTATATATATAAATATAACTACTACTGTGTACATATAAAACCCAGTGGTAGTTATAGTGAGGACCACGTTTCCACAGGAAATAGATTTTATGGTTTGCTTATAACTGTAGCGCAGTTTGACAAATCTTCTTGAAACCTTCCAAACAAAAAAGTGACATCCACCAAGCTTAGAGGTGATCCATCAAGCGGGGGTCGAGAAAAAGGGGTGTCCCAGAACGCGTTTCCTCATGCAATTTCCATAGGGAAAATTAGACACAGCTACAGTCAAAACGGCTGAACGGAATTACACCAAATTTGCTTGAAAGCTAAACCTTGATCCAGAAAGTGTGCTTTTTGTGATTTGATGTAAATCCATTCAGTATTTTTCAGACATTAAGGTTAAAAAATAATTTTATACTTCACGCTGTGGAGGTTTGCGGATCTAACAGTTCAAAAGATATGATCTGGTTGGGTGCCACCACACAGCATGTGGCAGCAGCCATTTTAGGACATGGGACTCAGCTCCTTGTCCTGAATAAAAAAGAAAAACATATGGGGAACCCCAAGGTCCAGTGGGGGCGGGGGGATTCCATAGGGACACCTCAAGGGCCAAATCTTTTTTTTTTCCACAGTGCCGAGAAAAAGAAAACTAAGCTCCCACCAGTTTTCAAAATGAGCCCATAAGGTGGGCCAAGGCCTGGTGGTTGGCACTTAATCTATTTTATTGGGAAGGTGACGTGAGGCCCCTCTCCTCCAGCCTTATAGAGGCCCCTGGGACCCCATCCCTCAGGGCCAATCCTGGTAATTAGGGGAGGGGGTGTGCAGTCCTCTTCCGCAAACCTCATTTAAAGCCCCGGGGACTTCATTCCCTGGGTCAAGTATAAAATTTAGGGGAGGGGAGGAAAGCGAACCCCTTCCCAAACCGCTCATTGGCCATGGGGACCGCATCCTCTTGGGCCCAACGTGAGCAGTGTATGTCTTCCCCGGAGCACATTGAGTGTATTTGTTGGTGAACATAATAAAGTGCTTTATTTCTTGATACAAATACTTTCAATGTGCTCTGGGAAAGATATTCATAATATCATTAGATTCTCCCCTCCTCTACAATGGGAACCTCCTTAACTTGGCTATATTTGACATAAGACTAACAGACAAATAATCTTGAATAAGCTTTGACTAGGCCTGACACTCTTTGACTATCATTCTATTTTCCTTTCCTTTATTATTCTTGTTTAATTTAAAATGATAAAGTACATGAAGTTAGCCGAGATCAATTCAACGTGAAATCTAAACTACTAACAGTCAGTTTTTACTATTATAGCTCCATTACAATATGGATGCCATCTTAGCTCATCCATGTTCAACCTTTGACCTGCTAATTCACTTCCTCTTCCCATCATCTGAAATTACTCTTTCATACACTTTTGACTGGACCACAGGGACTGAACACAAAAACACTAATGAAAGGTAAGCGTAGTCTGCCTAATTTCAGGTACAGACGGTGTACTTGCTTTATGAAGTGGGCTATACCATGATGAGATACTAGTGGTTAATTTTCAAACCTGTCTCTTGCCTTTATTTTCCTAATTTCTTCCCCCTCCCCCATTTCTCTTTTCCTGATAGATTTTGACCACTCTTTCAAAAGTATTGTCAAGGTCACTATTAAACAATCACAGATATCTACTACCTGAAGATACAATTGGAACTACGAGGACAGGCAAATGCTTTTCACTTAAAAAGCGCCATTAAACCATTACATTCAGATTAACTTTTAAAGTATAAAAATAACATGAGCTTGCTCATAAACCTTTTCTTAAAATTGCGAATCTTTCACACTAAAACGTTTTACCTACAATAAATGTGAAACCAACTGTAACGCTATTTTTAACATATAAACCAACTTAAGTAAAGTCACTCTTAAACTGAAAATGCTGCCTGTAAACCATTTGAGCAACTTTTGAGACCCCCCTCCACACTGAGTTGCGTCCCCTTATAAAATACCTTTTTGACTCACTATCTAGAAACCCCACCTAAACGCCCTTTCCCTAAAAACCTAATTAAGTCACTTATAACTCGAGCACTAAGACAGAATATGACAGTTTGTTGCCTTTAAAAAAAAAAAAATCACGAAAAGAATGAGGGGTTTGTAAGCACGAATTGTAGTACATGAAACACGGATGCGACTGCATATAGTATTTCCTATTATATATTTACAATTATTTTTGTTCCTCTATTTTTGCTCTCCTTTTCTCTTTTATGTCATGTTCACCTGCATTTATCGCTTCCTTCTACTTTTGCTTTTTTCTTTCTGTGACATATATACATACATGAATGGAATTCCTGTAATTCTGTAACTAATAATACTGTAGCAGTCTTGAAAAGCCCCCATTGAGGGGAAACACTTGTTGGCTGGCCTAAGTTCTCTGGTGGCCTCGCAATTAAATAGAGACTTTCATTTATTTTCAACTACAATAAAATAAACATATGTGATGATTAGTACATAATCTCTGACTACTATTTTACTCAAGGAATATCAAACCACATGTTTATTATTATTATTGAGAATTGCTTACTCTACATTACTTAAATACTGTTAAATATGGCATTCCATGTCAGGTGAATATTTTCAGCTGTGGGCCTCTGAGCTGTGTGTGGAGATCAGGGACTGCAAATGCATCCCGATCTGAAGAGTTCTCACAGTCTCCTCCAACCTCCCATTTTTGTCACTCACAATTGGTTGGGCTTCACCTAAACATACGTATGAATTGACAAAGTAATCACTGTCATCTATGTCCCTCTTCTAAAAAAAAAAACCTGGTAGAATACTAATCTTCGGCATAACCTGTAGACACTTCTGGTCATGGTGTGAATAGCTGCCTTTCTGGAAGCCCTCAGAATCCCTCAGAATCCCATAGCACTGTATTAAATATCCTATCCTGCCGTACTGAAGCAAACCTGATTGCAGTCATTATTAGGGCTGTGCCTTATTTTTATTATGCTGGCATAATCATGTTTAGATCCTGATTATTGTACTACCCATAACTTCTGTAATCCTATATTCATTACGTCTAACTATACCTTTCTCTGTGGCGAGAAGTGATTTGAGTAGAAATGCCTTTGACAAACTGTGAAACCAGGTGTGAGCAGCACCCAAGTAAACTTTCCTAGTAGCATTCACAGCACAGCTACCAAAACATGCATGGACATAAATTGGTGCTAGTATCTCACAAGCCTTGTCTACTCTAGTGCATGACTTGCCTACTATTACCTCACTATTGACTGGACTGGCATGAGGGAAAGCTACCTTAGGACACTTATCCTTGTGAAGAGATGGTGAATATGGTGTTTTGTGAAAAAGTACAGATTTTCCCACTAATGCCTGCCTCACACAGTGCATGTAAAACCAGTTGTTCTTGCGATTAAAAGGCATATTATTGGAATTAGAAACTATGTGATTTCACCCACCACTTGGCACACAGATTTGCATGTGGCCTCAGGTGCCCACCCTAGCGGTACTCCCAATTGAGCCTATTCCAGCCAGGTGTCTCTTTCATACTTTTGTTGTGGTGTGGGCAATGCTTAATTTGAGCCCGTGGTTGCTGTTGGGGGCCACCTGCCCTTATGTTTGTTGACCAGCACTTATTTTCCCGCATCAGATATTTGCTGAGAGCAAGACAGGGAAAAGCACATAGATTGGAAAGACAGAGGAAGAGAAGGAGAAAGCAGGAACCTTTGAGAATGAGCTGAAGTGAAAGGGGGTGTCTGGTAGTGGATTAAAGGCTACCAGCCTTGGTATTCGGCACGCCAACATTTAATTTGCACTGGCCACCGGCTTCTGAGCAGAGCTTTGGGCACTGGCACTATGGCATATAACTTGTAGGAAAACGACTAGTAGTATGGGTAAACTAATTAGATGGCCTATAAATAGAGACCCTATCCTGATGAATGCCCTGGACCCATCCAGGCCTTAAAAGTATGTGCAGAGACATGTTGCATACTAATACCAAGGATCTAGATTTACACATGGCCATTCCATTTGTTCCTGGTTTTATTGATGTGATTGGGAAGCACCTATACAATTCTAGTATCCCTGTAGGCCTTTTTAACCCTCCTTTTTAGTTAGGGTCCCAGTGCTCTTAATAACTAAGGCAAAAAGAACAATTGATGGACAGAATGCTGCACAACATCAAACATTCACCCCAGTATGGAGATCTGGGCCTAAATCCATTGTTGTTTTGCTCACCATGCCATTCCAGTTCAGACCCAGCCATATGCAAATCAGTCTCGACCCTGTTCCCCATGGGAACAGTTCATCCCGAACTGCCAGGCCAGGTCCTCCCTAGACTGGAAACAAGCATCTTGGGATCGGTTTCGGGGCATGACCCCTCATCAGCCAGGCTAGCTTGTCTCCAGTGGCATGGCGAGCATACCCGTCCCACTCAGGGTGACAAATGCAAAAAGAACAATTGATGGACAGAATGCTGCACAATGTCAAAAATTAACCCCAGTACAGAGATCTGGGCCTAAAGCCATTGTTTGTTTGCTCCCCATGCCATTTCAGTCCTCCCTGGACTGGAAACAGTTTGGGCTGGACTGTTCCCATGAGGAACAGGGTCACGACTGATTTGCATATGGCTGGGTCCAAACTGGGGTGGCGTAGTGAACAAATGAACGATGGATTAAACCCAGATCTTAGTGACTGGGGGTGAAGGTTTGCATTGTTCAGCATTCTGTCCATCATTTGTTCCTTTTGTTTTTTTCTTGATAGCTAAGGAGCAATATAGAAAACAATCCATAAACATAAACAACTCTACCAAGAACTCCAAGTGTAGCCCACCACATTCTACACAAAGTTGGGGGTTTTGGTGAGGAATGGCCTGATGGTGAAGAATGCCACTTTGGTGGGTGAGGGCCTTCATCCTTTTTAGTTGAAATCCCACAAACAAACCCTATTCAGGCCTCCTGTAATTATATATCTTTTTGGGACCAGATACTTTTTTGTGCAGCTAGTTATGATATAGAGGATGTACTCTGTTCCAAGTTAGAAACCTTCCATTTCCCCAGTTTCTGTTGTATAATTCACCTACCATGAGTCATCACCATTCAACTGCAACACTGAGACAACTACAGAGCATCTTAAAGAACATCTAACAGATTGATCAGGCAGACAACTACCAACCATGTTCTTCTTCATCCAGATTATTCCAGCATATTAACATTAACCAGTTAGTTCCCCAATGACCACTTCAGTTGGACCATTCACATGCAGTTCACTCCCCTAGACTATTCTGTAGCCAGTCCAATGCTCCCTGTCCATCCTTCTATATACTACTAATTACGAGCCATTAAAATTTAAACCAGGCTCCCTCATAAACAACTTTCTGTTACATCTGCATACAAACTACTCTCCATCCAGACTCCTATATAGGGACCCCCTTTTCCAGATGATTAGCATGCAGATCCAAAGATCACTTCCTTCATGACCAAACTTTCCCAATCCAACAACTCCCTTTCATACAACACCCCTGTAAGATTACTCTTCAAAAAGATGAGTCTCAACTAGGACATCCCCCAGTTTGGCACTCCTGTTCCATTGAGATCAATCCCTTACAAAGCATCCCATTTCAGCTAACCACCTTCCAGATCATTCACATCAAGACCATATCACACTCAATCTACACCCCCATAGGACTCCCTTTCAATCACAATCTCCTAGATAGGCCTGTTCAAGCAACTCTAATCAGACCCACTTCCATCTATACCCTTCCAATCCAGACCATGTCTGCAACAAGGCATTACCTAGCCATGCCTTTGCCATTCCAAAGGGACCCATCAATAACTTCCCCAATCATATCACTCTTCTGCCAGACATCTCCCCCTTAAAACCATTTGCAGCCTGACTGCTGTACATTTAAACCTTCCTCTTCTGAAACTTTCCCTCCCAGATCAATCCAATTTTAGATCATTCATCATGATAGCAGGATTTCTTACAGTATCTAAGGCATCCAGAGCATCCCCCAGCATCACCATTCCCTCTAGACCCTCCCCATCTAGTTAGCATTTACAGTGGAATCATAGACAACCATCGCTATTGATGTACAGGTGATCATGACTACAAACTCTGATATGCAGGTGTCATGCAAGTGGTACTATACAAATAATGATTCTCATTTTCTATTTCGCACTAGTCTAGCCAGTTCAATCCTTTGTGATAGCAAAGCATCTATTAAAAGCATTTTGCTAGTAACAGCATCCATCTGAGTTCCTGTGTTAGTAATCTAGTCAGTCAGAGCCACTGTGAAGGCAATGATGTTCATTCAGAAGAACAAGTGACTTGCCTTCAATAACACTTTTTGTGGTGGATACTCTATCTTTCCAAGAACATTTGTTTTTTGTGTCAACGGAGGTTAGCTGCAATTCTAGTGCTATGGAGAAAGTTTTCCGGATCTAGTCTGGCACACAGGGAGTATTCTCAGGTGAGGAATCTGCTGTTAGAAGGATCCATCAGAATACTATGGCTGGGCTAGCAACCCCATGCCTCAATGCTCACTCTTAAGGGTGAGGCAAAATATTGCAACACTCTCCATACTCATCATGAACCACAACATGTGTGCTGCTTGATCTGTCTCGTTAGTAATATGTATCTTACTTTTTATTACAAGTTGTTATGATATTTAAATCCATCACAGATGCAAAAGCCACACCACAGGTGACCTCACACTTTCAACACACTGTTTACATTTCCCCCACCTCTCTCCTGCCAACTGCTATGCATGCCCTATCTCTACCAATCCCTTCATCTTGTCAGTCTGCCACAGGCCCCATGGGCCATACTCCTGGTAATGTGGTACCTCAATAGCAAACATCTTTAACATAGGGTTCTCCCCTTCTGTATCTTTTCCTGCTAGCATCAACATGCCCACTATTACCGTTATGTGCGGTCATTACAAATTCTGCCTTCACATAAACCCAAGCATCACGCTCTCCATGCTTTGACCTTTAAGCCACCAATAATTGAGCAGTAGTGCCACGGCCTACATTGTGTGATCAGGCACATCTCAGACAGTCCTAAATAGGGCATCGACTCATTGTCCTGATGGCCCAATAAATGCTATGAAAACCACACCACAGGTGGTAGATATACGCTGTACAAATACATGTTGCATCATTTTTAAATCACTTCACAATAAAAGCCCGAAGTTTATATCCTCGAGAATCCAGAGCTATACCCCGAAGCGCAATCTCAGATTGGCCCAAATAAATTTCATAATGATACCGAGATTCACGCGAAAGAGGCTGGGAGGGCCGGGGCAAGATTTTCTGTGATAGGTCCCCATATCTGGAACTCACTTCCGACTGAAATTAGATCAGCAGCAAAGTACATGAGATTCAGGAAGCTCCTGAAAACTTGGCTATTCACACAAGCATATTGCTAAAATCCTGGTTAGATGTTGTCTTTCTTTACCCCAGTGCCAAGAAACCTTTTTGGTGCACGTGCGCTATACGAAAACGGCATAGCATAACATAACATGCACCATGACATAGCTTTTCTATTTTTTGTGACATACTCCTCCGTAGTCTGCAAGCAACACGTTTGTAAATCAACAAATCATAAGGAAGCATGAATTGCGTGCCCCTTGTTTAACCAATTTAAAATGAATATTGAAACACACTCAAGAGATCCTATTAAAAAACACAACCAGATCTTGTTTTTAAGGCAACCATGAACCCTAAAGCTTGAGTGATCAAGGCACAAAAAATGTGAGCACTGCCCTTTTCTTTCTGTAAAATATCACACCAAAGGTGACACTAATTAAATTATTAAACTGATAGTGGAATACTACTGAAATATGAGTGCACATAATCAAATGAAACCAACAATTATTGAGGGTGAAATTCGTTCAGAAGGATGCTTTTGAGCTTCAATTCTTCTATGAAATAAATCGGTGAAGTATTTGCATTCTACTGGGCAAATTGGCCATATGCCTTAAAACTGTTTCATTGGAACTTAATATCAATGTTGCTGCCAGTTTTCTCCCAGAAATAAAGTTTCGGCTGCTCATAATGTACCATTGGTGCTTAACTGAACATGCTATATGCATTGCACTAATGTAGCAAGTACAATTCAAATTTTAGGCCCAAAGGCGTATTAACCTTAATTCCTTAAAATTAGACTGCTTGTCCTATTACAGATTCAGATTTCGGGGTATGCAGAGATGTTGATAGGCATTTAGATGGGGGCATAATCACACGTTGATTGGGTGTTGGAAATTATAGAACTACAAAACACAGATGTTGCAGAACTGCTTTACTTTACAATTGGACATCCTGCTCCATGTCTATATCTAATGTGTGCTCAAACTGTGTATGTCTGAATGTTAACCCTATCAATTTTCTTCCTATCTATAAAGATTATTCTGTTTTCTCTTCTTTAGTTTATACCTCCCTTTTTATGCTTTCATGGCAACAACCTTTTGTACTGTTCTTGTTTTCTTCTATCGTTCTAGCCCTTTGAACATACCGGTCACTACTTTGACCCTTAGTTAAGAAGTTTGAGCAATTTGTGGTAATACAACATTTCAGGTAATTGCATGACCGCAATGGGAAATCTTGACATTAACTGTGATTTTTGCTTTTAATCAGGAAGAGCTTGTGTAATCACAGTTTCCACATCTATTTCCGTATTTAAAAGTGTGAGTTGCTTGTACACAGTCCCAGAGTTCCCGTGCACTGAAGGGGCACTGGCATATTTCTTGATGTAGTATTACCAGTTTTCTTTTGATAAAAAAATATTGTTAAATGTGCAGAGGTCATCTTAGTATACGCTTATCATGAATTTTGAATTCTAACAATCACTAAATGAAGGCCTTTCTGTTGAACATTTGAATAAGTTCAATTCGGTTCAAAAACGTTATTGTTTAGTTAATAAAAACCATGACAAGTGGCAAACTCCGATTTAAATTGTCAATATTGAAAGTGATGTGTGCAAATAGCCATTGTATAGTTACAATAGTTCATTAAAACTTTGCAGTCAGCTAAAATCCAATAAATAGCTAAAATGATCAAAGTGCAGGTTGCAAGTAACCAATATGCAGTTACAGCCGTTAAATAAAAAAACATTACGATAGGCAAGATTAGGTAAAAACAACTAATATGTTCACAGTGTTGTTGGCAAATGACTGATGTGTAATTAAAGTGTCAGTGTGTGCAGTGCTAGGCTAAGCTTGGTGTAGCGATCACCAGTTCGTGTTGAGGTGCTTTACAGCGATTGGCTGCCCCCAATGGAAACAGTTAGTAAAAACAACTAAGATGTTCAAGTGCGGTTAGCAAGTGACCAATGTGCAATTACGATGGCTGTTTATGCTGTGCTAGGCTAAACATGGAGTAGCGATCACCAGTTTGTATTGGGGTGCTTTACATCGATTGGCTGCCCCCAACGGAAACACCGGCTACTTCATGGCCTTCCTACTACTGCTCCCAATAAAAGACTTTAATCCAGTCTAGGTGTGACCAGAAGATCATAGAGATTGCAGGCTATGCAACTACAAATATGAATCATGGTTACATTTGTTATGCTGCTGTCCTGCCCTAGACTACCAAAGGAGACTCCTGCTCAAACCGGTCTTCCTGGCCATTGGGGCATGCACATGCCAGGATACATCTTCTATCTGTTTCAAGATCATGGCTCCCTTGGTAGTTACGAGATGCACCACATTTGTCAAAATACTCAGACATCTTCTTTCCCAAACAATGCCAGCAGCCCTCAGCCGTAATCAAGGCCAGAACCTTATACAAATCATGCCCTCTATGTTGCTTCCTCCTTCCCTCCGTGTTACTTCTCGCAATACAATTGGATCAGTAAGTAAAGAGAAAAAAATGTGCCAATGTTATTTTGTAGGTGGGTGCATGTGTGGTGCATGTGCACCTACAAATGACACGGCCAGCCATGTCATAGGCTTTTTTTCTGTCTTCTTCAGCCATGCTGCACAGCATCAGGAATGCTGTACAACCTTGCTAAAAACTATTAGCAAAGACAATATGTCTCAAAGGCGAGAACATTTGTCTTTGTCAATGGTTGTCAATAAGTAGGTAGAAGAATCCAAATGTCCCAACACTAAGCTTTGATCGCAGGTCTTGCTATAACTTGGCACTGATAAGCCTTGTGCTGGTCCGTCACAAGCCAGATATCTTCATTTCCAGGGTACGAAGGGAAGTGGAATTCAATTCTTGAGGATGTAGAGGAAAGGATTTCTCCTCAGTTGAAGAATAAAAAACAGAAGTCAATGGGACGGCATTTCCACATAAATAGTTGTACAGTAGATTGTAACGCCTGAGAGAATGGCTCTCCACTGTCGGAATTCAGAATTCACATTTTGTTTTTCCAGGAGGATTCTAGGAAAGCAGCGACTCCTGTGTGTCTTCTTGCATGCTGTGCACCCAGGAGAGGTTGTAAACCTACAGGTGCAGACTGTCTAATATTCTTGTCATTTACGCACTTGCAGCTCAGTACAAAAGCCTCTTGCTCAAAAGGCATCACATTTATACTTCATTTATCAGTCTGCCACTCGAGGGTTGATAGAAATCTCAGGACACATAGTAAATGACGCATAACCCTCTTTTTGGGGCTGTAACAAATTGATCTGGATTTTGCTTTGCTGAGACATGGATTGGATCCCTGATAGTGTAGGTCAAATAATCAATGGTAGATTTAATAAGCTCCTGCGGCAGTCTGCAAAGGTGACCATGACCATTCTGCGTGCCTTGCTGAATACCAATCACAGAGTCATGTTGTGTTGAAGCAAACAGCAGCAAAATCAGTCTGGAATCAAACGGGGAGATTCACAAAGGCATTTTTGAATACGTAAGGTAGCACACCTGCGACCTTCGTTTACGTACTCTTACATGCTTTCTAAATTGGCCCCATACCTTCTGGTATGGGAAAAAATTGTTAATATTTGGTTAATATTTATAGACAATTAGTACAAATAGAAAGTGCCCTCCTTGCACCTTTACAAATAGTTGAATGTTTCCTGGCCAATTCACACAGGAATATAAGAGAGTCGGTAAAGTAGCACTCCTGTGATACTGTTTTACATACTCTTACATGTCTTTCTCAACTGGCCCCATAACTTCTAGCATAGGAACAAATAGGTAATATTTGGAAAATATTTATGAACAATTAGTACAAATAGAAAGTGCCCTCCTTGCACTTTTACTGTCATGTGTCTTACTTAGACCCTGGGAGAAACACTGCCATTTTAAACATGTACATGTTTCCTAAGTTGTCTTCCTTTTCACACGATGACTTTTAACACACATTTGCACTTGTGACAATGCAAGATTAGTTTCTCTGAAACTGCATTGCTTACAAATTCCACTAAGTTAGAACATTAGCATAATATCTTGAACATCCCGTACAAGGTCTGAACATACATTGTGCAAATGTGGTTGTTTGGTGTTCTTCCATGCGGTGACACAGCTATCTATAGAACATAAACAATGGCGGCCTGATGAGATCTCGGCTCAGAGCAAGGATGTTTTTCGTTATAAATAAACAAGTATTTCTGGGTTTTAGGCAGAGAAGCACTTGCTGTCATTTGCGAGGTCACTGTCCTTTGAAACCTCAGCCCAGCTGCTTGCTGGAGGGATGGCCAAATCATGACCAAGACAGGGACATACATCCTTTCCCTTCAGGTAACGGGGTGTATCATCCAAAAGGGGATTCCTGGCAGAACGCATACTCATCCTAGACACTTAGGTTAGGGAACGTATAGTAGGAGTGTGCTATCTATATATTGTTTTATATGCTTGCATATATAGATTGTTCAGCAAAATGGGGGAACTGTTCATCCTGTTCACTGTCCGAATGTTGCCAATTACTCTTTCTGGTTCTGTCTATTGATCACTGCAGCAGATATATTCTATACAAGAATCATGATAGTTCAATAAACATTAAATAACGCCTCTCCATGTATTCCTTGTATATTTCTCTGAGAGAAAGAGAGCACGAGTGACTGAGCAAAATGGTTCTAGACCTGTTACCACGATTCCTGGGAGGGATCAGGGTTGTCATGTTGTGTGGTTGCCAAAACCGTTTGCTACCTATCTAGGTTTAGGGGTACGTATGGTGGTACTGTGAGAAGCTGGCCTTTAGGACAACATATCCTGAGGGGGCGCTTGGAATCAGTCTGGCACCATCCCAAAGTTTACATTGCCCAACAAACCCCCGTTCCTGCTGCAAAGTGGAAAGTACATGACATTACTAATAGTTGAATGTTTCCAGGCCTATTCACAAAGGAATGTAAGAGTAGGTAAAGTAGCATTCCTGTCCTGTGATACTGTTTTACTTATTCTCACATGCCTTTCTGAATTGACCTCAAAGCTTTTAGAATGGGAATAAAATGGTAATATTCAGGGAATACTTTAATACAATTAGTACAAATAGAAAGGATGGTGCCCTCCTTGCACTTTTACTAATAGGCAGGTGTATGTTCCAATAACCGATTCACAAAGGCATGTAAGAGTCCGTAAAATAGTCCTTCTGTAGTACTACTTCTCCTAGTCGTAAATGCTTTGGAAAATCAGCCACCCTGTGTCAATCTACAGTGGCGCTCACCCATGTAGCTGCTTGATGGGTATTTGCCAACACTAACATGGTTAAAAGCCTTGCCAGCAGCAAAAATGTTGAACACATGCCGACTACAGATAGGATTTGAGTTGATAGAAAAAGGTGGTTCTTGTTTATTGCTGTCAAATTTCAATCACATTAACAAATGTGCTTCCTTTTTGACCTTCACCCTCGCCCTATTTCTCAGAGCTCTTTGCTAATGTTTTTCCCTGGACTTTGGGAAAAACCTTTCTACTAATTTCCCTCCATCTCGTCACTAATCGATATCATCCCATGAAATTCAAAATAACCCTAGTAGCCCTAGCTGTACTAATATTTACTTTTGCTAATGCGCAGATTATGTGGATTTCAACATGCATACATTGCACGGTGTAGCATACACTTAAGTGGTTTCAAACATGGGAGGCGCGGGTAAGGCCGCCTCTCTAAAGACTACGGGGCTTATTTAAAGCCCCTTGCGCCGCCGTGCGTCACTTTTCTTATGGTACGTACCGGCGGCGTAAGGGGCTTCTAAATAAGCCCGTACGGGCGCACGTAAGGTGCGCAGCTTGCGGCTGGGATAAAACTGGCATGGATGGCTGTACTCCACACCGTGTTCCAGGTCTCTCAGGGCAAAGGGCTCCTGCTCCATCTGTCCTGGTTATAAACTGCCTACAATTCCATGGGGGAGGTAAGTCAATACCACATGAGTACTGTCTCTTCTCAGGAAGACCTTTCCATGGCGCCTCGCGCCCTCCGCGGTCTGACGGATGTCCCCACCAGGCCGATAATAAATGAGATCTTTACTGTTATTCTCCTGACTGCAGTTTCTGAAAGGTTTGTGCTAACTGCGTTGCTCTCTCTCTTGGTGCAAAATTACACACCTGCCTTTCCAGTACCATTAATTTATTTTTAATTGTATCGTTTTCTCTTTGAAGTTAAAATAATCACCTTAAATATATATTTTATCCTTAAGAATATTAACAGGTATGTGTGTAAGTATATGTGTAATCACACTATGTAAAATGACCCCAGCTGAATAAATAACTGAGCGTTCAAAATGCAGGCTAGTTACCAATATGATATTACTTTTCATATTTAACTGTTGTTATCGCTACAACAGTGGATTTTAAGCCGCTATTCACGGATATGATAATATACCTCCTAATAATTTGCGTATTTTCGGGGAATAACACCATTCGGTTAAATCGCAGATTTTACCTAAACGGAATTTTTGAAAATTTGTCCCGCTTCTTTTTAAAGTAGGGCAGCGCAGCTGCGTGAATATATTCAGCGTTTTCGGAGGTTAAATATGTTTTTAGAACAGCTATTTGAAATTAACAAAAATGTATTTACTTAAACCACGCATTCACACTAACACAAATGGCTATTTTTTTCTATTAATTTTCTTCTGGTTGCAGAACGAGAATTGTACCCACCAAGATTGATGTAATATTTTATTGTTCTATTTCAGTGTCTTTCTATGTTGTTTTATATTGCAATGTGTGTTTCCAAACAAACAAATAGACAAGTAATTGGCTCATACTACAATTGTCAGCTTGCTGCTTTTAACGAATATTCTAGTGTTTAAAACTAAAATCTCTGTTTTACATGGCAGGTCGCATCCAGCATTGTCAACAAAATAACATTTGCATTAACATCCAATAGTTCCGTCAGGGGAAAATAATTTAATTTACAAAGTTCTCGATCTAGTAGTTTCTCATCTTGTCTCAGACACCCTCATTGGCAGTACAGGGTCATAATACAAGGTCATCCATTGTGTATCCTATATCTATTGCATCAATAGGTCATTTTATGTTTAATTTAGGATGCACTGGAAAATCAATATTTCACAAACATATTTCATAATATTTCATACACAGTGACTTCCATCAATAACATTTTCAAGATTATAAAAAAAGCCCATAAAGGACACTATGCAATGTAAAAAATGCATAATATGTAGTGTGCAATACATGGTTTTGGAAGGCATCTATGAATAGAAGACCCAAATACTGTTGTGGGTAATAGTGTAAAGATCTTCCGCTTCAGAGTGCATGTGTCAGTAGTTAATGCAGCCCAGGATTGTTCTTTGCATTCTGGCACTTATAGTCCTGGCTTCATGAATTAAAAAATGGCCGCCGGACGATGAGGAGCTCTAGGAAGGAGCTCCTGCGGCTGTAAATTGCTCTAATGAGATAAAATCCTCATTTGGCCCCGGATCCCAAACTCTCATCCACCGATCCACTCTCTAACCCTTAGCCCCAACCAATGAACATTTCTTATCCGAAGACTTACCTCCGGGATCGTTGACTCTGTGAAGAGACTCGAGAGAGGTGTTTCTGGCAGTGGGCATATCACTCTTCCTCGCCCGCTTGGGTGGCTGACACCACATCTTCGAGGTGAGGTGGGATCGGGTGGCTCTGCCGATTGGTGGGAACCTGGCCGTCTGGAGCTACCTGACTGGACTAGTCTCGAAACCCGGTCGGTCCCTGGCCCAAAGATCTGGAGCCCCACTACCTCCTCCACCCCCTGCTGACGAGACACGACACAACACCCTCTGCCTGCTTGGGTCGGCGTTCCAGGGACCTCCTGAGTGAGGGCACAGCAGCAGTTTTGCTACGGAGGGGCCGCTGCAGGTCTCCCGGTGAAGGAAGATTTGGAGCAGCTCGGCGGCCATGCCTGCAGCACAGGAGCGGTGGGGCCACCAACAGAAATCTTGCGGTGAGACCGCTTTCCCTCCTCCTTGTGCAGGGGCGTGCAACCTGGCGGCTGCACCGGCAGCACCGGAGCCGCAGAGCCTCCAGTGAAGGTTTATTATTGGACCACTTTCCCTCCTCCTCTTGCGGAGGGGAGAGACCCTGGTTGGCGCGAGGTCTTTGTGGTCCTCCACCGGGATATATGCCCCTTCCGCCGCTGTAGGGGAGCAGCGCCTCATGCGCCACTGAGGCTGGCATTGCTGCTGGAGCCACCTGACAAGAAGGGGCTTGCAGTTTCGACTTCACTCAGGGAAAGCAGATTCCTGATGTCCTGATGGCCATTTTCCCCCAGCCCATTCCTCGCTGAGCTGGCCGGAGTCCAAAATGGCCAAGACTTTAGAAATTGAAAGAGGACTACTCACCTAGGATTCGAAAAGCAAACAAGTTGCCCTTTGTTGCTGCCTACAAAGTGGCAGCCATGTTAAAACGACACCTAACCTACTGCTGTTCTTGGCCCAACTGACAATTATTATTATATTATTATTATTAATTTTATAAGGCGCACAGCTACCCAGGGGTTTCCCGGCGCCAGCAGACACACGCAGCAAGAGAGAAAGACACTATTGGTTGAATAACCAAGTTTTTAGGTGAAGCATTCCACATGATCTCTTTTAAGAAATGATCTATCTACCAATTCTCCCGTAAGAATTAGTTAAGAGGTCTAGTCAACCCAGAAAAAAGAAAACTTGGCGCCCACTGCTTGCTCCTACAAAGCGGCAGCCATGTTGGAATGACACCCAACCAACTGGTGTAACTGGCCCAATCTGACTATTTTTGAAGCACTCCATAAGGAATATTCACTCAGGAAAAGGAAACCTAAAAGGTCGCCCACTGTCTGCTCCCTACACAGTAGCCGACATGTTGGAATGACATTCAACCAACTGATGTAATTGGCCCAAATGATTATTTTTGGAAGCACGCCATAAGGTGTTTGCTAAGCAGCTATCTGCCTTCCCATTCTACCTTTGTAATCTACCCCACACATTTAATGCACTTCCTCCTGATGTCCTGATCCCTTAGGTACTTAAGGTCAGAGTAGATACAGAGTCATCTCTTCAATCATGGCAGGAGTAACTATGAAACTAACAGGAAGTAACTCCTACTCTATCCTATATCCCTCCAATCTCTCTAGAAATGCTACCACCATCCACAATCCAGCACCATCCAGTATTGGTAAAGCGCAAACAATTACCAAAGGCGTCAAGGTGCTGGGGGCCATCGTGAAGATTAAGTGAGCTATTGCCCAGAGTCACATGGTGCTGGGCTGATCTGCTGCCGGCCCCGAGGATCGAACTGTGAGCCCCAGTGTTCAGGAGTCAGCTCCCTGGCCGCTGTGCCACACCTCTTACTTATAACCTTCAAACACAACCTTCTTAGAAAAAACCCTGACACTCTGTTCCTTGACCACTCCTTCAACATAAAAAAGGAGTAATTATGAATGACCTAATATTTTTCACTAGAAAAATGGCTGAATGGCGCACTACCCTTTCTAAGCTACTAATCCAAAAATAGGAAAAACATTCCATATGGTACCAAGATTCTGACAGCACCCTAACAAAATCCTTAGAGGAAATCTGAACATAACTTCCTACAAAAATGGCACAATTCTTTTCCAAGCAGCCAATAAGTATTTAGAACAATTCGACAAATATTTTGCCACGCTAAAAGATCTCGTCTACAACTACCCCCATCATACACACCATATCTGGGATATTTCACAAACCAATACACAATCCATAGATCACCTGGATCAGACAGATTACACAATTTCTCTAGAGTCGCAGCAACCCACACCCTTGGCTAGAACCACCGAAAGAAGCAACAGCAACTCACCACTCTTAGAACACAATTCGCAACCCTTTTCAAATCCTTACATTACTCCTAGCCCCATCTCCAGAACCGGCTCCCCCTCCCTTAACCGACCTTTGACCTCCCATGGATCACACAGCATTGAGGTCCTAGTAGCCAATCGTGAAAAAAGCCACTCACCCTGCTCAACTCCACTCGTCCCGGTCCACTAATTTCACTACTTCACAAACCTCTCGTACTTTGGACACAGATGTCAAACCTCCTAGCAATCCAATCCCCAGCCTTTCTTGCACTCTTCTCCATCCATCTCCCCTGTCCTGAGTAGAACTAGAAACACTCAGAACCCAAACGGACTAAATATCCTGGAACCTGCAAAACGTTATCTCAGAAATTAGGAATATTTTACACTTCTCAGACAATTATCTCTCAAAAATCTACAATTTTCAAAAATCTTCAGTCTCAGCCAACAGCAAGTTAAATACTATTCTGTTGCCTCTGCAAAATCGACAATACCGTATACGCAAACACCATAACTACTTAACTGACTCTGAAACGCAAACCTTACTACTAACCTACAAAC
This sequence comes from Calotriton arnoldi, assembly GCA_963921515.1. Lineage (NCBI taxonomy): Eukaryota > Metazoa > Chordata > Amphibia > Caudata > Salamandridae > Calotriton > Calotriton arnoldi. The sequence continues at coordinate 684,644 of CAWUFW010004686.1, forward strand.
CAACTCCCAGTCTCCCCACCAATGTGGATGAATTCATTTGTCCAGTCCCTATCAATTCAAATAGAACTTCACCACCTAATAACAGAAAGATAAACCCTAATAACCTAAAAAGAGTAACCTTAACACCCAAAAATCATGACCTTACTCTGGGTAACGCGTTGAAGCAGATGTTAATGTTAATGTTACTGGGCACTTATAAAGCGCACGACTACTCCCTGGAGTGTGCCGGCGCTGAGAAAGAGAAACCAGTGACAGAACAATACCGGCACACGTATATCAGCTGCTTTATTGTGAAAAAAGCCAGGTTGTTAAACCTCGCCTAAAGCTGAGAAGATCCTGAGCCTGACGCAAGGATGGCGGCAGGCTGTTCCAAAGCTGAGAGGCTATCACCTGAAAGGAACGTCCACCCAGACGAGAACAAGAGAACCTCGGAACAGTCGAGAGTTGCTGGGTGGAAGACCTCAAAATTCTAGATGGAGCATAGTGCTGTATTCTGTACCTCAAGTATGAGGCCCCCATATTGTGGAATGCCTTGTAGGCCAATACCAGGGCTTTAAAATGTGTCCTCTTACGCACTGGAAGCCAGTGTAGGGACTTCAAATGAGGGGTCATGTGTGTCCTGAAGCCTAACATAAGTATGGCTCTTGCTGCGGCGTTTTGCACCACCTGTAATCGGCCAAGAAGATAGTCAGGGAGGCCTAAGTACAGGACGTTCACATAATCGAGGCGAGAAACAATCAATGCTTGGACCACTGTTTTCCTATGAGGAACTGGGAGTAGTGGAAGGAAGTTCCTCAACATTTTCAGTAGGCCAAAGCATGTGCCGGCCACTGCTTGGACCTGGGACTTCATGGACATGTAAGTGTCCAATTTCTCCCCAAAATGTTTGACGGTGGTAGCTAAATTAGCAGGGGGGGACATATTCTGTGGCCACCAATTGCGCCATTCCTCACCCGGGTTGTGTCCCAAAAAAATAATTTCGGACTTTTCAGAATTGCACAACAATTGGTTCTGTTTAAACCAAGCGAACACCTTAGACAGGCAGATGTTTATCTCGGTCCCATTCAGGGCCATATCCTTTTCGCAGGTGAACAATAGCTGCGTATCGTTGGCGTAAGATATTACTTTAGCGCCGTATTGTTCCGCCAAAAGCGCCATGGGTGCCATAAACATATTGAACATGGTGGGGCTCAGGATAGATCCCTGTGGGACACCAACATTCAACTGGGAAATAGGGGCCGAAAAAGGGGGAGACCAGACAATTTGCTGGCGGCTTTCCAAGTAAGAAGTGAACCACCGAAGGACCGTGCCACCAATGCCACAGCCCTGAAGTCTGTGCAGAAGAAGAGCATGGGGCACGGTATCGAAGGCCACGGAGAGGTCCAACAATATTAATACGGCCTTGCCTCCTCTGTCAAGTGTAGTTTTAATGGATTCCGAAACTTCCAGTAGGGCTGTTTCCGTACTGTAGTTGGCTCTGAACTCTGACTGGCTAGGATGTAGTACGTTATTGGCCTCAACAAAATCCGCGAAGACCCTATTTACATATTTCTCCAAAGCCTTGGAGAAGAAAGGCAGCAGCAAAATTGGCCTGTAGTTGCTAGCTACAGAAGGTTCGGCTGAGGGTTTCTTTAAGAGCGGTAGGATTTTCCCATGTTTCCAGCTGTCAGGCACCAAGCCCTCTGATAAAGAGAGGTTCAGAACCCGGTTAACAGCTGGGTTGATCACCTCTGCAATAGATGCTAGTGTTTTCGCAGGGCAGGGGTTTGAGGGGGAGCCTGATTTCAGTGATTTCAGTATCTTCAGGGAGTCAGCCAACATTATGGGGGGAATTGCAGGAGGGTCCCTCCAGCGTTGGATAAAACAGGGGGGGACCCGTCTGTGCTGCCTTCCGTAGCAGTGGGGGATTCCCCAAGCGAGGCTTGAATGGTTGTAATTTTTTTATAAAAGTATTGCGCAATCAGATTCATCCATTCGTTTGTAGGAGAAAAAGGCTGTTAGTGGCACTGGGGGAGGAGAAATCTTTGACAATTTTGAACAGTTCCTTGCTACTGTTCCCAGCTTGCTCGATTTTAGAGGACAGAAAGATCTTTTTTTCCTCGCGAACTTTGGCGTAATGGGCTTTTAGAGCCGATTTATACGCCATTTTATCCGAGGGATTAAAATTCTTCCTCCAGACTCTATCAAGACGTTTGCAGGTTCTTCTGCTTTTCCTGAGAGCCTCAGTGAACCAAGGGGCAGAGGCTCTACAGCCATTTGCCACTCAGGTCTTAGGAGGGGCGAGTTCATTCGCGCGTACCTCTAGCCAATATTCTAGTGAGTGTACGTCGCTCTCTAAGTGGCCGCTAAAAGAAATAGGGTGTTTCTTAAGTGCTCTGGCTAATGCCTCTGGAGTCATCTGATTGAAAGGCCTAAAACTTGTGGCACGTGATTTGCAGTGGGATTGAGACTGTGCTAATTCTTTGCATAATCTAAAAGAAAGTAGGAAATGGTCAGACCAAATGATGGGAGAGGGTGGGTCCATTTCAATCCTGTCCGTTGAGAAAATTTGGTCGAGGATATGGCCTTTTTCATGTGTAGGGGAAAAAACATAAGGAGTCAAATTGAGGATATTTAGGGATTCATATAGTTTCAGGGACTCGGGATCAGTAGATTGATCCATGTGGATGTTAAAATCACCGAGCACCAAGCATTGCTTATATTTCGCAGTAATAGGCGAAATGGCATTGCTTAAAGACTCCAAGAACCGGCAGGCCGGCCCTGGTGGGCGGTAAATTACAATGCCAGCAATTGACTGATGGGCAGATACTGATAACAGAAAGCCAAGACTCTCAGCTCCTTCTAACTCTATAGTGGGTAGTGATATGCAGGAAAAAGAGTTTTTATAAATAATAGCCACTCCCCCGCCCGACCTCCAGGCCTATCCTTTCTAATTATCAGGTGGTCAGGGGGGATTGCATTCGCGAGCGTGGGATTGGAGCCTTCATTTAGCCAAGTCTCGGTCAAAAACATGACATCCGATTTGAAATCATTAATGAGGTCAAAGATTTGGAACTCTTGCTTTTTCATAGAGCGTGTGTTCAGGAGTATTGCTTTTAGGTCGTTTGCAGTCCCTGAATCCTGGACTGGGGGGGCGGGTTTGGCCGAGGTCCATGACCTCACTATGCATCTTGCGTCCGGGGGGGGAAGATCCGCCCACTTACAATCAATACAACTAAGGCCATTTGTATCAACAGCAAGAGAGAAGTGGGAGCGGCAGCTCGCACACTTACCTATTGCCAATAGACTGTCTCTGCTGTAACATAGTCGATGGTCTCTTGGGTGCAAGTTCCCTGGTGTGTAGGCAGCAGCGTTTCCGGTGCCGGACGCCTCCGGGACGCTGACGGGCGCAGACAGGCTTGCCTTAGGTGCGCCTTCGGCACGCCAGCGGCACGTCCGCTGCGCGCTCGCGCAGCATCCCGTTTTATAGGCCCCAGTGTTAACAACTAGACCGCGCCGTGAGAAAAAATGGCGGGTCACTAATTCGGAGCAGATTCCTCCCTCTCAGGGTTCGATTCCCACCGCCCACCACAGATCAAATTCAACACAGTTCAACACTTTTTAAAATACAATTAAAAACGAAGCAAGACGTTAAAAAATAGTAGCAGCAGAAGAGATTGTGTGCAAAAATGTGCAAAAACAGCTTTTCAACAAGAGCAGCAGCGAGGAGGTGCAGCTAACTGCACTGCCACGGGACCGAGCGCGCTCGCGCAGCGTCCCGTTTTATAGGCCCCAGTGTTAACAACTAGACCGCGCCGTGAGGGAAAATGGCGGGTCACTAATTCGGAGCAGATTCCTCCCTCTCAGGGTTCGATTCCCACCGCCCACCACAGATCAAATTCAACACAGTTCAAAACTTTTTAAAATACAATTAAAAACGAAGCAAGACGTTAAAAAATAGTAGCAGCAGAAGAGATTGTGTGCAAAAATGTGCAAAAACAGCTTTTCAACAAGGGCAGCAGCGAGGAGGTGCAGCTAACTGCACTGCCACGGGTTCCTGCCTTCTACTCAACTGCCGCTCAGCAATGATCCATACGCCTCTGACATCGCAGACCTCATCCTGAACCGTAAAGTGGACATAACCATCCTAACGGAATCATGGCTCACGGAATCATCTTCCCCATGCTTAGACCTTCTTGTACCACCTAACTACAACATTCTGAGACTAGATAGACCACACAAAACAGGCGGAGGCATTGCCTGTATACATCGATCCGACATCCCTATCTTGAAGTTTCACTCCGACCCCCTTGAATCTTGTGAATACCTTGGGCTCTCTATAAAATCTTCAGATAATCATCCCTGCAAACTACATATATTTTACCATCCCCCAGATAAAAACGCTTTATTCATAGACCAACTAATGGAAATCATTACAACAAACTCGGCCCCTCACTCCAATGACATATTCCTAGTGGACTTCAGTCTTCACTGGAAAGACCCTTTAGATAACCAGGTCAATGCTGTCAAAGACTTCCTCGCAGACCAATCCCTGATCCAAGCCTGCTCCCTACCAACCCACTCTAAAGATGCTACACTTGACTGGATCATCCCCAAAGAAAAGGTGGTTGAATCTATATCGATCGCTGCCTGCAATTGGTCAGACCACCATATTATTACCTTCCAAATACCCGCCACAAAAAAGAAACATTCCTCACAACAAATCAAACCCAGACAATGGGTTAGAGACATGAAAAACCTTAACTGGGACAACCTAGCAACTTATTGCGAAAAAGAACATCTTCCTCCTAATAATATGTCAGACGTCAATGAACTCACGGATCACTACAACTCCATGCTGATCAAACTAATTGACCACTTAGCTCCGACAAAACTCAAAAGAATACCGGACAAAGATAAAAACCTGTGGTTCAACGGAGCTCTTAATGAAGAAAGACGTAAACTGAGACTAACTGAATGCTAAGAATGTCCAGAAACTCCTATAACAAAAGTATTCTAAAATCAAACAAAGACTTCTTTAGATCGGAACTTGACAATGCCAAAAACAGACCGAAGAAACGCTTCAAAATATTAAAACAGCAATCAAACAAAATGGCCAAAACCGCTCTCTTGACTTCAAAATCTCAATTAAGCAGTGAAGAATGTTCGTCCTTCTTCATAGCGAAAGCCAACTCCCTAGAGAATGAGCTTAAGATGGCCCCTAACAACTCAGCAACCCCAAAGAACTCTCTTGCTGATTGTCTAATCCAATCTGCTCTGTCAATACCCAAAAATAAAGCTCAATGGTCAACCTTCAAACTATACGATCACAGCGATATTTCCAAAACCTTATCAACTATCAAACCTAACCACCACTTCAATGACCCTCTCCCTTCAAAATGCCTGACTCCTATCTACCATATCGTCATTCCACTCTGGACTAAAATCATCAATGCATCGCTATTGCAAGGTTCCATCCCGGATTGCCTAAAAATTGGTCAAGTCACCCCATCCTAAAAAAAAACTACAGAAAACCCCTCGGACCCTAACAACTTCTGACCAATAACCAACATACCCATGCTAGCCAAGGTTATGGAAAAATGTGTTCAACAACAACTAAGCCAACACATCACGGAATTCAAGCTATTGGACGACTGCCAATCAGGATTCAGACCTGGGCACAGCATAGAAACAGCAATTCTACATATAGTGGACAACGCCATACTCGCTCTTGACCGTAATGAAACTTGTCTGCTGGTGCTGCTCGACCTCTCGTCCGCTTTCGATACTGTTAACCACGGCAAAATACTGGAGATATTAGAAAACAGGATGGGACTATCTGGCACAGTCCTTCAGTGGTTCAAATCCTTCTTAGAAAACAGAACGCAAAGGTTTATGGTGAATCAAAATCTATCTCCTTCATCTCCTAATCCAATTGGAGTACCACAAGGCTCAACATTATCCCCTTCGCTATTTAACCTCTATGTCGAACCCCTAACTGAATTATTACAACAGGCGAATATCTCCTTCCACATGTACGCGGATGACACACAGTTGTATATCAAGGTTATATCTCTAGACAAGATCAAGACGATGAACCAAGCTTTAGAAAGGACCGTTCAATGGCTAACAAACAATCACCTTAAGTTAAACTCTCAAAAAACTGAATTCCTTCTAATCTCCCCCCAAAAAACTCCTCGGTGATAAAGGATTGGACCAAGCTGATCACTGCACTAAATTGTACCCCGATCCTAAGTGGACTCTACCAAATTGCTAAGAATTACGCTGGCTAAGAACCTAAATATGCAAACACACATCAGCATGATGGCTCAAAATGCCCGCTTTCACCTCAGCTATCTTAGAAAAATGAAACCGTTCATTAAAATTCCAGACCTCAAAACTGCAGTTCAGGCATTAGTCATCTCGAGGTTGGAATACAGATGCACTACTCTATCAGGTCTAGCCAAGATCTCTACAGCCCCTCTAAAAGCTTGTCTTAATACAGCTGCAAGGCTCCTAACAGGATCTAGAAAATTTGAACACATCACGCCACACCTGAAGGCGTTCAACCGGCTGCCTTTCGAAGCGAGAATACAACTAAAGATGGCCTGTATTACACATAAAGCAATACACTACAGAACTCCCCGGTATCTAGCCCAGAAATGTACGATATCAGGAGGAAGCAGACTCTCTAGGAGTTACGGTAATCTTCTCCTGAAACCTTCGTTCTTCAGCAAGAAAAAAATATGGAGCTGCACCAAGAATTTGGAACTCACTCCCTCCGAGTATCAGAAGAATCCCATCAACGACACTATTCAAAAAGGAAGCTAAGTCCATTCTGATGAGAAAATTCTTCCCTTAAATCCTCAGCAGTCCGTACTCACCTTTACTCCATAAGTTCCAACAGATAATCTCTCGACTTGCTCTTCTCATTGGAGTGATACTCCCTGTTTTGTCTATTCGAGATCCGACTCCTGGAGGGATCTCTACTTTCTATAACATTTTTGTCTGCTATGAATCAATCTTCCATACTAAACTCGTTTTTGTGATACCCTGTGAGGTCAGCCTCTCTAAATGGGATTCTGTTTTTACTTAGAACACGTTCTATTACACTTGAACTTAACAACCTGTTCTATTTAGAATGTTTTTATTGAATGTACACTTACCTACCCGTCATTGATGCTAGGTATCTAACTATAGGACTCTACTGAACTGTTTAGAATTCCTTGCTTTTGTACTGTGAAGCACTCTCAGGGTCCTGTTTGCGCTATGCAAAACACTAAATAAATAAATAAATAAATAAATAAATGTGGGAGAAGCATGATGTCACCTCTCAGAATGCAAAGGAAAAATCCAGAGTGAAGGAACTGCTGACCACAGACCTGGGAAAACTCGAGAGATCTGATGATAAAGACAACCATTGGCCTGTCTCCATACATCTCAAGGCACCACTGTGATGGTTACTGAAGCATGACCATCACAGTGTGCTGCCTATCACACCTTACTGGGTCCAAGTTGAGAAGCATGAGCTGCACTTGTTAAGGCCTGACACCAGCTGTGCAGCGTCATCATGACCTTGGAGATGCAGAGGATCTGGAAATGCAAATAGTGCTGTGAAAGCAGTGCTTAATTTGAGCCTGGGGTTTCCGGTGCTGAGCACCAATGCTTAATCATCAACACCGGCGCTTTTGACCAGTTAAGGACACATTCATTTAGGCACTAGTGAGATTAAATGATTTGCCCAGAATCACAGGATGTTGAGTGGATGCCTAGATTATAACCTGGTTCCCCAGCTCTGAAGTCGGCAGCTCTGGCCATTACCCCACATCCTCTCCCCAATTTCATGGTTAGTAGTTGGTCCTGCTATAGACGCCACTAACAGGAGAAAAGGGCTGGTGAAAGCTGCCTCCTGATGAGAGCCCCAGAACTTATTTGTTTACAAATTAACCACTGTGTGACAGGCTCTAACACCTGCCCCTGTCCTCCGAGGCCCTCTCTCACTCTTAGACTGAGAGAGGTTGATCAAGCGTGGGTGACGATGCCTGAGCCTTGTCACCCATTGCATTTAGTCCCTGCTTTACATGACAACGTTGTAGGCTGGTGTAGGTCTCAAGCAGCTAGACCCACACTTCATTTTCTAATCTGGGTGAGGCGGATTATTGGGAGCACAAGCAGCAGGCTTTGGATCTCTCTCACAGCACTGCTCACACTGACGCAACCCCACTGACGCAACACAATCCCAAGAGATGAGGGAGATCACTACTCACCTGGGATAGTTTATTACAGGTGATTAGTGACACTTTTCCATGACGAGCACATATGCCTTTAAAGCAGAAGTCCTCCACAGCATGCCTTCCACAGACAGGGTTATTATTAAATACGCCAAACGACTTGCTCTGTTTGTCCAAAAAGTGTATTTGTTTCAGTGCTGCTTACTGACTATTTGGAATCCTTTCAGACTTGTTGGTCCTGAGCATAAACACAAGACCAAATGTATTATCCCGAGGATGGTCCTGAGCATTACTGGCATAAAAAGGACTTACATATTGACATTCAGTGGTGTTTCGCTTAAATTTGTACTGTAGTAGGCATAGAAACCCAAATTGATGTTTAATGTCCTGGTTCCTTGAGCAATCAGCATTTTACACACTTTTTCTTGTAGATAGCATTGACTAAATTTGATATACGCAGGTAACACTGTTGCAGTGTGGTTTGCTACTCTCTGTTTACAGACTATGTAGTATGTTGTACATTTTATTTCTATATTATGATTAAACATTTATATTTTTGTAATGTGAAATGTAAGTTTTATACTGTGATTTAATCAATATTTAATTGATTTAACTGTAGGTTTAGGTAACTACCATGTATGTGTATTTGATTGTTTTGATGGCTTCGTGGCAAACTGTCCCATGTCTCTTAGTTTTGTGCTCTTCAGTCTGAGACCGATGCCATTCCTTTCCTGATTGAGGGTGGTACACTATAAATAGCGCAGCAAGCTCTCCACTGGACCACTTGCTAATAGCTTTAATGACCACCTTAGGTTTACTAGAGTTATCTTTTGCTGCTATATTTAGAGCAGACAATATATTGAGGAACAGGATGTCAAGCAATGCTTCAGTGTATGTTGATAAGGATTGGCTGGTTTTGACAGAAACATGGGTTCAACTCAAACTCATCTGTGCTTACATTTCTGAAGTGTCTGATAGGCAAGGGGATGTTGTTCCAGATGCAGGCAATGGTTTTGTAAGTTAGGTTTCCCAGGCTGATGGAGACAAAATAGTGATATGATCGTACCTGAGGTTGTACTGCTGTTTTCAAGGTTTCAAGACTGTGTATAAACATAGGATCTTATGTGTTAGATGAGTGGGGCACCTCACGGCCTGTTGGAAGCTGAGTCCTGCATGTTATCAAGGAGGTTTATCTCAAGTTTGCAATCAGTCCTGTTGATCTACTGCTCGGGCCTGCGCTGGGCCTTGCACCTTGGGGCTCCAGAAAAGGGTGCGATCTGATACTGAGGAGGCAGTGGGGCACTGGCATGAGTGCGACCTACCAAGGGACGGAGGTCACTTGAGAACCTGACTGGAGGCCCCATGGCAGAAGCGAGTCACACTGTGAGATTGGTGGCCCTGGCGCGGGGACCCGGAGAGAGATGGAGAAGTGAGACAGTGTGCACTGATGTGGCTGCCTTCACTTGTGATAGTGGCCACCATGGTGAAACATAAAGGGGTCAAGGGGGTTGCGGCTTAGACCCATATAGATAAATACACTAGGCCATTGTTGTATACAGGGCAACAAAAAGAAACAGAACAAGACATTTGCAATCTGACCCTGTAGGACATTCTCAAAGCGGTCCACGAAACAAGAACCTCACTGGACTACAACGTTGATGCGATGGCAATAGACCTGAACTTGGTAAGAGTGGACCTTTACAAAGTCACCAAACAGTCACACATATGGAACAACAGATCACAGACATTGTGAAAGATCTGAGCAATATGAAAAAAGTGACGGAGGAACTTCGACTATGCAGAACAAAATAGTTGGAATCTCGTGTGGAAGATGGAGAAGGTAGATCTCACAGGAACGACGTTGAAAAGTACCATGGTCAAGATCTGGGGGAGGGAGGCCTGGCCTGACTATTATGGCGTCTAGACGTTTCTTTGGTGCTTCATGAGATTACCAGAATATGCAGGTGGAGAATGCTTGCAACTTTTACCTTGAAAAGTAGATTCTTGAAAAATGGCAACATAGGGGACTATTGTGATAATTTTCGAACGAAAAGGTCAATAGAATGCCGTCAACCCCCTCTCCTCCACTGCCTGCTCAATTATTGGGATCGTTATATATTGTTGCAAGTAGCGAGACAAAGTGGAGAAGTACACATCAGAGAGAGAGGCGGCTCATGTTGTTCCCAGGTTACTTGCAACTCAGATGATGGTTCAAGGCAGTATAGAAGAAATGCAGGGATCAAAATGTGAAATACATGGTGTTCTATCCAGCAAAACACAAAATTCTATATAAAGGCAAGATACATTTTGTCACGGAAACAAGTCAAGCATGGCATTGGTTGGACACACGCGGTAGCGTCACGGAACGGAGAGGCCAGCAAACATGGAGGCATCCTTCTGCCCAAGAGAATGAGATATTTGACACTGCTGATATTGCACCAACCCAGACTGTAGAGGAAAATCAATGACCCCTGACCATAACACTATGCACAATGGATGACTTGATGCATTCAAATTTGCCTTGAGAATGGGGGACAAAATATATGCAACACTACTAGAGCATGGGGTGGTGTACCACCCTCCCTCACATGTTTGGGACCTGTTGCTTGAATTGGAGCTTTATGGTGGTACCCAACCAATCCACACGGAAATGTCAGGGTAAGCATAAAAGCTACCTAAACAGTGAAAATGACTGATGTTAGCAGTTAGTTCTATGTTATTTTTCTAATTTTACTTAGTGCTATGTTCATATTATTGTTTATGTTGGTTGAGTTATCAATTGCATCAGTATCTAAAGGTGAGAGAATGTGGCACAACATGCAACTTGATTGTAGAGGCATGTGTACCAATATATGTGCCCGAATACAGCGATTATTAAAACTTAGCAAGTACAGACAAACACACGGTGACACAACATGATGGAATAGTGCTGGTGGAGCATCTGAGAACACTGGGAGAACACCAATCATGCACACAAGCAAATAGTCTACGGATGTGATCAGACTTCTAATATGGAACGTGACCTATGGCCTAAACAACATCTAAAGAGGGCAAGGTTGGAGCATATCTCACAGACATGAAATACAAATGACCTGCCTGCAAGAAACTCAGTTACTAGCAGCAGAGGCAATAAATACCACATAAATGGAATGGACACTTCCACCATGCAAGCTACAGCACACATGCAAAGGGGTTTAGGCATCTGGCTATCACCGGGCATACCATTTGTAACCACTAAGATAGAATCTGATGATGAAGGGCGATATCTAATACAACAAGGGAAACTAAATGGGCGGGACCTAACCGTGGTGGGAATAAACTCCCTGACACAGACAATGATGCCTTCTTCTCTAACCTTAGGAATAAATTAACACCCTATTTAGATACACAACTAATATGGATGGGAGATCTCAACTGCGTATCAAACTCTTCGTATAAACACAACGTCTTGTTCGCTACAGCAAGTGATGAAGGACTTGTATCTCCTGGAAGTCTGGAGGAAGAATAGCTCACACCTGAAGGAATACACCCATTATGCATGTCCCAGTCATAAATATTCTAGAATGGATTACATATTAGTAGATAGAAGTCAGGTGGCATGCATGTCACAAGTGACACACATGGGTAGGGCAATATCTTATCACTAACCAGTAAGCATGGACTATACCATATCCAAATAGAGAGCATGCATTGCTACATGGCGGTTGCTAGTGTCTGCTCTGCATGATCCAGAGTTCCATCTGGCTATGTGAGAGACAATAACATAATATTTCACTGTGAACAAAGACACAGCCAACACTAGAGGCATAGAATGGGATGTGCTAAAAGTAGCAGTGCAAGGTTTTGCAGGTTTTCGAGTTATATGGAAGACCAGGAAACTGGAAACAGAGATATTGAACAGAGACAGAGAACTGATGTGACAACAAAATACTGCTGAGGAGGATGTCCAGGCTAAATCCAGATAAGGCCCTATTTGCAGAAATTTTGAAAAAACAATGAAAAAGGAACTACCTCAGAACCGTTTGTCCCTATAGGTTCTGCATCGAGAGGGAGACAAGGTGGGGAGACTTTTAACATTGCTCCTAAAAAGAGACCACACACCAGAATTATCAAAGGCATTAAGCTCATGGATCGTTCCATAACTGACACACAGGAAGGAATAAATAATATATTTTACACATATTATAAGCAATTATACAAAAACACACAAGTTGCTAATAACACAGCAACATATCCAATACTAACAGTGCAGGGCCCATGCAAACTGACACAGGACCAGAGGGAACAACTGGAACACCAATTACACTTGATGAAATTAAGAACGCCATTAAAGAGTTAAACACCAACAAAACCCTGGACCCAGATGGGCTTCCAGCAGAATGGTACCAGCCATACAGCCGAATAGCTGGGAGGCAAACTGCTGCAGTTTTATAGAGAAGCACTGACTAAGGGGACTCTGGCACAGGGAAGCCATGATTAAAGTTATACCGAAGCCAGGGAAAGACCCAGTGAAATACAGAGTGCATTGTCCGCTTTTGCTTTTAAATACAGGTAATAAGATAATGAGGAAAATTATATCTAGTAGATTAAAACAAATATTAGGCAATCTAAGAGACACAGATCTGTGTAGCTTAATAACGGGTAGACTGATGGCGCTTAATGTTAGGGGACTAAGACATATAATTTGGTAAACAAAGATGGAAAGCAAACACACAGCCCTAGCGTCATTGGACACAAAACAGCTTTCGACAGAGTATCTTGGCACTATAGGTTTGCGACACTAGGAGCCATGAATTTTGGCATGACCTTTATTGTGATGACCAGGCTACTATAAACCAACCCTATCGGCAAGGTAAAGATGAATGGGCTAATATCAACAGAGTGGGTACTGGAACATAGAATGAGGCAGGGGTGCCTGCTGTCCTCATTCCTCTATGTACTGAGGGCAGAACCACTGGCTTGCCAACTTAGGACCTTTCTGTTGCACTAGGCCATAGGTGTGGGAAGCAGGAAACAGCTAGTGTCCCTGTACATAAATGACTTATTCTTCTACTTGCAAAGGCCTGTGGAAGCACTACCACACCTTCTTACTATTCTAGACAGTATTGGAAAACAGCCGGGACTGTGAATAAACAAATAAAAATCACTGATGTATCGACTAGCAGGTCTCTTGGAAAAAATTGACCTGGAGATACCATGGTAAACAGAGGCCTTCCAATACCTAGGGGTGATGATAATCACCTCAGAACGGAAATGGCACGCACTGAATACTATCAGACTAATTCACGGTATTAAGGTATCTCTAGATTTCTGGAGCTTGCTTCCATTATTGGTGGCTGGGAGAACAGCAATAACTAAAAGGATATTGCTGCCCAGATGTCTGTACTTATTTCAATGTAGCTTGTACAAGATACCTGATATATGTTTTAAGCAGTTGTGATCCTAGTGAATGCACTTATATTGGGAAAGAAAAGGAGTAAAGTAAAGATGTGTTAGACCTGTCAGGCTTCGGGTGGTCTTCTCCCAAATATTTTGCCTGCTTGCCTTCAATTTTGCTGAATGTTTTTGTTGGCCTTACAACTCTGTGCACTTTACCACTGCTAACCAGTGCTAAAGTGCTTGTGGTCGCTCCCCTAAACATAGTTTGATTGATATATTCTCAAGTTCTACCTATTGGATTTTTGTCATTTTGGTCTTCTTTTATTTAATAAATTAAGAGCTATTTTTGTAACCTGGTGTGGTGTTTTCACTGCTTTACTGTTTGAAGTGTTGCAAAACTACTTTATACATTCCCTCTTAATTAAGCCTGACTGCTCTGCGCCAAGCTACCAGAGGTTGAACACAGGTTAATTTAGGGTGTGTTTGTGACTTACCTTGATAAGGATTATGGTTACTCGTTGACCAGAGCTTCCACCCCAGTCAACCAGGAACCACATTTTTACCACTGGTAATCACCGCTGAGGATAGGCCTTGTGTTTGTGCAGTGCCAAACAGCAATTTAGTGTACACTACTATTCCACATCTAGTACAAATTAGAGTAAATTCTCCTTGATTGACATTTTTTATTTTCCCAAATTGATCCTCTCCCTACCTGCCTGTTGTGTTTGTGACCTCACCTGCAAAGATGGAGTTTGAGCTGGCCTACCTGGAGAGCTACGCTGTGGCCCAACTCAAAGAGTTTTGCCAGGAGAAGGATTTGCCTGCTAAGAGGAGCACTAAAAAGGTGAAGCTCCAAAAGGTCATGAAGACATGGGCAGAGTCCCACCAGACGCCCACAGATGATGTGGAGGAAGGATTGGATGCTGAGGAGGAATTGGAACAAGACCTACCTGAGGATCTTGAACTTGTTGAGCAGGGGGGAAAACATCCTCCCAGGATTAGCAGGATTAGCAACCCATCCCCGTGCAGGAAGCAGTGTGTCCTCAAGGAGCCTATCTCCAGAGGAGCTGGAGGACAGGAGGGAGGAGAGAAAACTGAGGTTGGAGCTTTCTAAATTAGAGAAGGAGCAAGCTTTGGAGAAGAAGAGACTCGCCATGGAGGAGCTAAGGATGGTCCATGAGCTCAGTCTCAGAGAGCTGGATTTGAGATCTAAACAGATTGATTCCAGCTGTAATGGTGGCAGCATACCTGGAAGGGTCCACATAACCAAGGATTTGGTACCCAGTTATGTAGTGGGGAATGACATTTACAAGTGGTTCTCTGCATCTGAACTGGTTCTAAGGGTGCACAATGTTCCTGAGAAGTGGGGGTAGCTTGTAGGTACATGCCCACGGTAGGTAGGGACACATTCCTAACACTAGAAGTAGAAGACCAGACACAGTACACACCCATGAAGGCCATATTTGTTAGTAAATTTCGGTTGACCCCCTGAGAGACACAAACAGATGTGCAGGGACAGCCATAAACCTCCCACACAGACCTGGGTGGACTTTCGAGAATATTCTAGCAAGGCACTGAAGGGCCGAGTGAGGAGCACCAAGGTAGAAGATTTTACTGGGCTGTAAAACCTAATTTTGAGGTGTACATGCTGGATATTTGTTTTACAGAGCTGCTGCAACACCTGGTTGATAGCAAGCTGACTGACCCCAGGAAGCTTGCTGAGGAGGCAGACATCTGGGCCAGCACTAGAGGGTCCAACAAGGCACCTGGGTGGACTCCAAAAAGGTGGTTAGGGTTCCCAACAGAAGAAGAAGGGGGAGATTAAAAGAAGGTCTCTCAAGGCCCCCAAAATAATTCTCAAGGGAGAGGGTCCCATTTCCAATCTGGCCACCAGAAAAAGAGCTTCCCTGGTAAGAATAAGAGCAAAACTCCCAAGTGCTATGAGTTTGGGCACTACAAGGGGGATCCCAGGTGTCCATAAAGGGCACAGCCTCCCACTGGAGGAAAGACACCAGGGTTGGCTATTGTAGTGCTCGGGAAGGAGCTTGTCCCAGTTAGTGAGAGGGAAGTCAGTGGGGTTACCCTAGTGTCCCTGGGTGATGTAGAGATGGTACCTAAAAACCATATGCCTTTCTGATACTGCAAAGTAAGTAAGAAAATGGGTCACCATCAATGGGCAAGCGGTTGAGGCTCAGAGGGACATAGGAGTCAGTATGACTATGGTAAGAAGTCAGCTGGTGGCCCCAGAGCAGATTGTACCCAATACATTCCACCAGGCTGTAGTAGCAGGCAACTGGAAGGGTCAATATGTCCCTAGTTTCAGGCAAGGTCCAAGGGTCGATCAATCCTGAATGGTATTGCATACATCTGGTTTTAATGGGTGGAGGAGGTTGGCTCGAGGCACTGGACCTTTCCTGCCTCGTTTTTGTAATAGTATGACCAAAGTTTGAACGTGTTCTCCTCCTTAATTAATACGTGTATGTAGATCTCTCGGAAGACTCCCTTTGAGGTTCTGGTGTTTATTGAAGAAAACAATTGTCTTGAAAAAATTATTTATTGGTTACATCCTTGTTATTCCAGAATATTGTTTTATACAGTAAATGGTGCAACAGCCGACACGTGTTTCGCCCTAGGCTGTCAGTAGGACCAGGGCTTTCTCAAGTCTTCGAGGTCAAAGAACAGTTTCCTTTAGGTTTGTTATATAATGCATCAGTCTTCAAATAGATATAGTAAATGTTGAGATTTCTCATTAGAATGCGGAGCAGTTATCCCGGGTCAATCCCTCATTTCGAATGTCGTGGCTATCTGAACTGGAAGGGTCACTACCTTATTACATTTGACTGGGGGTGGGGAGGGGTCTCAGGTCTTCTGAAAGTTGCAATGAGTCCTGCCATGTCTGTGGATTGTTTGCTAGGGAATGATCTTGAGCACACTACCTGGAAGGAAATGGAGCTTAGGTCACATCTGGAAATGTTTGGGTTACCCGAGTGGACTTGTGCGACCACCAGGTCCATGGCTGCCCAGGAAGGGAGTCAAGGAAGCCTGGAACCTGGAAAAATGGCCCAGATAGCTGCCAAAAGATGGAAGGGCAAGGGGGTTGTGAAACCAACCCCTGAATATATCTCCAGCTGAGGTGGATGGGGCACCAGAGGAGGTTGCCCTGGAGCCCACTGACGAGGACATTGCCTCCCTTGGTGACCTGCCTGAACTTACTGGATGGCAAGTAGAAGGAGGACCCACAAGATTGGAGTTCTGTAAGGCACAGAAAGAGTGCCTGACCCTGGAGGGCATGAGGTAACAGGACGAAGCCCAGGCAGCTGGTGATGCCTCTGGTTGTCACTGCATCTATTGGGAGGGAAGCCTCCTGTATAATGAGCCTAAGGCACCTGTGCATTTATTTTATTTTGAAGGTTTTATATAGCACGAACATGACCCTTGCGGGTATCAGAGTGCTTTACCAGGGAAGATATTTGAACAAAAGAACATTGAAAGTCATAAATATGTCCAACAAAAACCAACAGTCGTTTTAAGAGTTACAAACATTGTTCATGGGAATTTAGGCATGAGAAGAGATTTTACTTATTTTTTTAAAGAGGCAGTAGAGGGATTCAGTCTGGTTTCTGGGGGCAATGCATTCCAAATCCTAGGAGCGATTCCAGAGAAGGCACGGTTGTATGTTTTCTTCTTGGCAAATCGTTGTGGTTTCAGAAGGTTACTGGAGCTCCTGGAGGATCTGTTGCCACAAGAGAGCACCAGTTTCTGGGCCAGATAACTCGGAGTGTTGTGATGTAGGGCCGTGTGCGTCATACAGGTGAATTTTTGTTGAATTGTAGCTTCGAAAGGTAGCCAGTTAAGAGCTCTAAGGTCAGGGGAAATGTGGCAGTTTCTTTTGGAGTCTGTGATGAGTCTGGCTGCTGCGTTGATTGATGCTCTTAGAGGGGCCGTTGTAGATCTGGGAAGTCTGCAGAGAGTAACACTCCCATATTCAAGTCTTGGGATTACTAGTGCTTGTACTACCAGTTTGAATGGTTTTAATTTTTTCAAGGTGTTCATCTGAAAGTTTGCTTCTTTTGTTGCGGCACTAATGTGTTTCTGCATGTTTAGATTTCTGTCAAGAGTTACTCCCAGCGATTTCGCTGAGTCGATAATAAGAGGTTGGCAGTTGAGTGCTGTTAGATGTTTAAGCCATTCTTGAATGATGGTAGATTGGTTGGGAGGAGCGATTACGAGGAATTCAGTTTTGAAGGTGTTCAATTTCAGGTGGTTTTCGGCCAGCCAAGTCGGGGTTTTTGTAGCGTTAAGTTGAGAGATTTGATGTCCTCTAGAGAGTGGATTTTTAAATATAGTTGTGTATCATCTGCGTACATGTGATAATGGATGTTTGAGGAGCTGAGAATTTCGGTGAGCGGTTCCATGAAAAGTGTAGGTGAGAATGATGAACCCTGAGGGACTCCTAACATGACTGGGATGGACTTGGACAAGGATTGATTAACCCTTAATCTTTGTGATCTTTTTGGGAGGAAAGAGGTGAACCAATTTAGAACTGACCCAGATAAGCCCATTCTGTGTTTCAGGAGATCTAGCAAATTTTCATGTTTGACCGTATCAAAGGCCGAAGATAGGTCAAGCAGGATTAGCAAACAGGCTTCGTTTTGGTCTAGGATTTTTAGTGCGTCATCTATTATGTGGGTCATGGCCGATTCAGTACTGTGCCCTGCACAAAAGCCGGATTGGTATTGGTTGAGCAGGTTGAAATGGTCTATGTGGTTGCCAAGCTGTATGTGAACACATTTTTCTAAGAGTTCGGCCAGAGTTCGGATGTTGGATATCGGGCGGTAATTATTCAAGTCTGTGAGGTCAGCCGTTGGCTTCTTTAGGATGGGGGATACTTGCCCAGATTTAAGGATTTCAGGGATGATTCCTTGAAGTAAAGAGGTATTGATAATCTTAGTCCAAAGTGGCAGTAGCAGTGGTATGAAGTCTTTTAGGTAATTTGCGGGAAGAGGGTCTGTGAAGTGGTTGGATGGGTTCAAAGCCATGAGCGCCTTTAATATTGCATCTTCACTGTAAGTTTTGAAGGAGGACCATGAGGCGTTATTTTTGAGGTCGAACTTAGGTGTGCATAAGATTGGGGTTACTGGCGGGGGAGATGAAGTGTCCATGTGAGTGTCAGTAGGAGTTACTAAGTCGTTAAGCAGGTCCGTCTTTATGTTTTCTGTCTTCATAGTGAATAAGGAGGCAAATTCTTCGCAGCTGGGATTGCATGGGGCAACAAGGGCACTGGTTGTTCCCCAAATGCTAAATGGCCTTCCTACTGGAGCTGGTTCATAAAATACCCCTGTCAGGACATATGGGGCAAGACAAGACCTTTGCTAGGCTTGTCCCCCACTTTTACTGGACCCGGATGAAGATTTACTCAGAAACGTCCTGTAGGACTTGCTGAACCTGCCAGGCTAGCTTGAAGACAGGGCAGAAGCTGAACAGTCCCCTGAATCCCTTAACTGTTATTGGCACCACCTTTGAAAGGATGGGAATCGACATAGCAGGACTCATGGATCCCCAGAGAGCCTCTAGCACCAGTTTTATCCTGGACCTGGTGAATCATGCAACAAGATACCCAGAGGTCATACCTTAGAGGACTGTAAGTGCACCTGCAGTGGCTATCCCCCTAGTGGGGATTTTAACCCAAATGGGCTTCTCCAAGGAAGTGGTGTCTGACAGGTGAACCAACTTTATGTCTGCTTATATGCAGTCAATGTGGGAGTAGTGTGGAGTTACTTACACGTTTTCCACGCCCTATCATCTACAAACCAATGGGCTCATTGAATGATTCAAAATGACCCTCAAGGGCATGAACAAGGACCTGCCTGAGGCCATGAGGCATAACTGGCAGATCCTCTTACCATGCCTGCCCATTAATTATAGAGAGGTGCCACAGAAGGTGATTGAATTTATCCCCTTTGATCTTCTGTTTGGCCACCCTATAAGGGGACCTCTCAGCCTGATTAGGGAGGGGTGGGAACAAGCTCCCTGGAACCCCCTAAGGAAGTGGCCAGCTACATGCTAACCCCCTGGAACCAAATGGGCAAGTTTTGGAAGAAGGCTTCTGGAGTCATCCTGGACCTGCCCAGACGATCCCACATCATCCTCCCCTCCGTAGTCTGCACTGGCTCCCCGTCAAGAAGAGATGCCACTTCAAACTGCTCACGCATGCTTACAAAGCCCTCCACAACTCAGGACCGAAATTCCTGAATAACCACCGGACCTTCCACTAGCCCACCAGTTAAATGCGGTCTGCCTCCCTGGCCCTCGCCACCGTCCCCCGCATCAATCACACTCGAGCCGGAGGAAGTGCCTTCTACCACTTCACCCCCAAGGCCTGGAACGACCTCCCATCCACCTCTGAACCTCTACCGCCCTCGTCGAATTCAGGAGCGGCCTCAAGACCTGGCTGTTCAAATAAGCCTCACCCCACGCAGCACCTGGCTACCCCCGGGGTGATGAGCACGCTATAGAAATACTGATTGGTTGATTGATTGATTGGAAACTTGGAGGCCATCCAGGAGGTAATGAAGCAGTGGTATGGCCAGATAGCTACCCCTGTGGAATACCAACCTGGCCAGAAAGTATGGGTAATGGAGCCTGTGGAGCCCACGGCCCTCCAAGACTTGGCCCTATGAGATTGTTGAGAGGAAGGAGGAGGCCACCTACTTGGTGGACCTCAAGACCCCCAGATACCCCCCAAAAGGTTCTCCATATTAACTAATTCAAGCCATACTTTGAGAGGTCTGAGATCACTATGTTGTTGGTGACAGATGGTAGAGAGGAAGAGGAGAGTAAACCTGTCCCCAACCTCATAGCATCCAAAAAGAAGGATGGGTCAGTGGAAGGTGTAAACCTCTCCCCTACCCTGACTTCAGAACAGCAGAGGGTCTGTCATCAGTTACTGGGACAGCTCTCCTCTCTGTTTTCCCTCACTCTTGGGGTTACACATTTTTGTACCCATGACATTGACGCAGGAGACAGCCTCCCTGTCAAAAACAAAATATAGAGGTTGTCTGACAAAGTGAGGGCCAGCATCAAGAAGGAAGTCTCCAAGATGTTGGAGTTGAGAGTGATTGAGCCCTCCAGTAGCCCCTGGTCCAGCCCTGTGGTGTTGGTACCAAAAGCTGCCTCAGCTGTAACTACTCCAGAACTCAGGTTCTGTGTGGATTAAAGGGGGCTCAACTCTGTCACCAAGACTGATGCTCAACCCATTCCCTGGGCTGATGAGCTTATTGATTGGTTAGGGGCGGCTCAGTTCCTGAGTTCCTTTGATCTGACTTCAGGGTAGTGGCAGATTGCCCTAACTAAAGGAGCCAAGGAGAGGTCAGCCTTCTCCCCTCCATAGGGCAACTACCAATGCAGAGTGATACCATTTGGATTAAAGAATGCCACTGCCACCACCCAGAGGTTGGTGATCCAGGTTTTGGCTGGTATGGAGGCCTTCAGTGCTGCTTACTGATGAGATAACTGTCTTCAGTAACAGCTGGAAGGACTGCCTTTTTCACCTGCAGGAAGTGCTTTAGGCCCTGCAAAGTGCAGGCCTGGCTATCAAGGCCAGTAAATGCCAGATAGGGCAGGTATCTGCAGTGTACTTAGGGCACCTGGTAGGCAGGGGTAAGGTGCAGCCCCTCCATGCCAAGATAGAGACCATCATGGCCTGGAAGCCCTAAAAAACTCAAACCTGGGTGGGAGCCTTCCAGGGCTTCACAGGTTATTACAGGAGGTTTGTCAAGGGATATGGTACCATTGTTGCCCCCTTGTCTGAGCTGACTTGTAAGAAGCAGCCAAGAAATATGATTTGGACAGAGGCATGCCAGAAAGCATTTGACTCCGTAAAACAGGCCATGTACACAGCCCCTGTGCTCAAGGCCCCAGACTTTTCCAGGGAATTCATTGTGCAAACTGATGCCTCAGGGCATGGCATGGGACAGTATTTTCACAGCTAGGTGAGGAGGGCCTAGACCAACATGTAGCTTTCATCTCTAGTAGGTTACTCCCCAGGAAACAGAGGTGGAGTGCTATTGAAGGGGAAGCCTTTGCTGTGGTCTGGGCACTGAAGAAGCTGAGACCATACCCGTTTGGGGTTCACTTCTAGATTTAGACAGACCACAGGCCCCTCAGGTGGCTAATGCAAATGAGGGATGAGAATCTAAAATTGTTGAAGTGGTCCATCTCCCTACTGGGGAATGGCTTTGTGGTGGTTCTTCCGCCTTAGTGAAGGGAACTCCCAGGAGGTTAGGTAGCTCTCCCCATTTTCAATGGTAGACCTGTCAGTCTTAGAGTTTTCTTCCCACAAACATTTTGCCTGCTTGCTTCCAATTTTGCTGAATGTTTTTCTGGCCTTATAACTCTGTGCACTTTACCACTGCTAACCTGTGCTAAAGTGCTTGTGCTCACTCCCCTAAACATAGTTTGAATGATATATACTTCATTGGCATTCAGTGAGTCTGAATTGAGCATCCTTACTGAGTTACTGAGGGGGTGCTTGAAAATTACCCTAGCTTAATTGGGGCCCTGATCGCCAGTTGAGCAATGCAGTGTGTATGCAAATCTGGTGTGATATTGCTGCACGCAGCAGTACAGTGGGTGTGTACCAGTGGCGAGGCAAGATGTGTCGTAAGCACTGGCAGGATGTGTCAGTTCACCATTTACATCTCAAACAGTGCCATTAAGTCCTTGCCAACTATCTACCATGCTGCTTGAAAGTATTCATGAGATAGTGACATATAATAATAGGTGGGCATTAGACTTGTGTGTGTGTGTGTGATGCTGAATGCATCACACACACAAGTCACAAAATGACTTCTGCGTTTTAGTTGGGAGGAATCACTTTCTGAGCATGGACAATACAGGGCATTACACAGCTACACTTATACCAAGGTGTATGAATGACAGACATATAGCTACAATGCCACATGAGTAGCAGCACACATCATTACTATATAAATGTCCCTAACTGTACATACATATGTTTATTGAATTGAATCCTAAGTACAACTCCACACATACACTTACCATTATGCATTCAGTTATGTCTGAGTACATCACATATGCAACTTGGAGGTAGAAGGAGTGTGTAGTATGTTACTGTACCAGCGTGCTAGCCATCACAGTACAACATGGGTAAACAGTAGATCATGGCCACTAAAGCTTTGAACATTCCTATCCTCACTATGTCAGCACCACAACTACTGTGTCTGAAACACTGACATTAAATTCCTATTGTAATTAACAGTATATGGTTTGTGATTATTAGATGTTCATAAAATATGTAGTGATTGGACCAATATGTTTTTAACACTGCCTGTGACCCCCATGTAACATTTGTTTATAATGGCCATTGTCCAAAGTACAGTGTGCCACACAACAAGTCACATATGAACAAAGGGGAAGGCATGATTGTTTGTAGTATGACTAACCCAAAAGTCTAAAGATAGTACCTATTTCTAATCTCATCTGTTTCACATATACCTGTAGGTTTCTATCTTGTACTCAATACCAATCTTCACTGACTCTATGTATAGACTTGACCCATTGTGCCGTCGGGTGCAGACAAATATTCTGATGTCCACTGTCTGGGGAGATCTAACACATGCAGTGACATAAACTCCCCTAAGGGAATAGAGTCCTTTGAGACTTTGTCCGCCCTAATTACTAACATGTTCAAGAAATGTGTTGCATGATCTATCTCATGACTCTTGACAACAGCTGTTGTTAACATACATTATGTATGGCTTACAGAGTAGTCTCAGGATGGAAATTATGGGCAGAGTGTTACATGTCCACCAATCATTATTGACAGCAAACTGTGAAACCACATAAAGGCCCTAACACAACTAGTTGCTCAAGAGAAAAAAGTAGCAACCAGCTGGTCATGCATCTGCATACCCTGCCCTCTGTTTTGGACAATGGCCCGGTTTCCTGGATTTAGACCTATATGAGGGTTCAGAAGTTTGTGTGAGCCATGACGTACTGCAATGTTGTGCAAGACACAACAGGCTACTATTATCTTGCACACAATTTAAGGGGAGTACAGCAGCATCCCCCGTATGGTCAAGACATCTGAATCACGATGTTAGGAGACCAAAAGTGCGCTCTATGATGGCTCGTGTAGTTATGTGTGCCCTATTGAACCTACGCTGAGGTACAGTGATTGTACGTCTGTATGGTGTGAGGAGAGGAGGGGAAAGTGCATATGCAGCATCACCTGAGGAGTAAAATGAGGAAATATTTGTACATGTCCCTCTTACATCTGTAGAGTTTATTATGTATGAAATGTTACATGCAGTGTCTGATGGGGCATGTATGTGTCACAAGAATTAGTAATTTGTAATGGCTGTGTATATTGAAACAACATTTATACATATCCAAATTGTCTGGTGCTTGAGTACTTACCCAGAAGGCACGTGTCACAAAATACCCCGCTGCGAGCCACCGGACAAAAGGTGACCTGCGGAATATGTAGCTGTCATGTGTACTGCCTGGTAACACTGCACACATATCAGTAAAACAGTCACTGGCATCACGCATACTCTTCACATTAATGGCGTGCCAGTGGTGTCTGTTGTGGAATTGTGCATTGTGGTGAGGTGACTAAAGTGCCACATGAGTGCAATCAATTGCACCTACCACACGTGGGGAGCGTGACAAGAGGCAGAAATCCCTAGCAACTCTTTGCCTTCTCTGCCAGTGTATGTAGCATACATATGTAGAGAAGCACTCTCCAATTTATGCAGCTTGGAACCAGATGCAAGCATCAGGACCGGCTTGCCTGAGAAATGCCTGCACTGTCACTGGACACCCTCTGGAATTACCCAGTGACAAAGAAATGTAGCGCTGCTAGGATCTTGTCATAGACTGGGATGGCGTGGGAGTGGCACATCTCAGAGTCAAGATCCTGCTCCCACTCACAAACCATGTCCAAGATGACATCGGGGGAAAATGGAATCTGGAGCTTACATCTTGACAGGATATCCCAAAGAGGTTAATCTTTTGTCTGAAGATCCTCTCTACTCTCTTCTTTCTCCTACTCCTCCTCCTTCTCCCTAAATCATTCTGTTGCATCACAAGGAGCAAACTGACAAACACATTTAGCAACATGATATAAGGTCTGAAAAGGTTTGAGTGTGACAGCTTAGTTTTATGTATGCAGCAAGACTGTGATTGGTTGTTGGGCTAACAGCTTTCTGCTGGAGCTGGGTGAGGGGATGTTAAGCACTAACACAGGTGTGTGTTTAGTTTTTGGGAGAAAATTGAAAAACGGGTTTGATTATGGGTTTTGGCTTGTATATAACAATCACATTTGAACTGTTGGTGAAAGACATTACATTCCAATTGTTAAATGTGCAACTGTAGAAGAGATGTTGTGACAAATATACATGTGATGCTCTTGTTGCCACTTGAAGGGTCATATGAATCGGTTGATGGTATTGTTTCTTACATGATTTATCTACACTGTTGTACAGGTGTGTGTTTTTCCAATCACATGTACCCCTTCAATACACTCCATACACATAAACAAATGTAACAGCATAGTGCCTACATATAGCTGTTTTTTTTTTTGAGTGAGGCATTTTGTACTATGTTGGTTGTACAACCAGATGTCATAGATCTCATGATGTGTAGATCTAGGCATATGTGTTGCGGCATACAGCAATGACTGCCCTCTTATTTCACTGTGTTGTGATCCGCCCAAGTGTGAAGATTCCACCCTGAGTGTGGAACCTGATCCAGTGCGGCTAATATAAATTCTTCTCCTCCGAATATGACATCCAGGTGAAACCACTCACATTTACTATATCATATGACGGTGGGGCCCATAACACCGCATATCACACACTCAGTCGTTCCCTGGATCTCACCTATCTTCGCAAAGGAGAAGAACGAGTTGCTGGAGGAACGGAATACCTTATTAGATTAGACAGATTATTACCTTTAACAATTCTATATATTCAGTTTTTAATCCTGTCGACTCTAAAACATCAAGATACTCCGCTCTTTGGTCGATGGACCAACTAGTAGAATAAGTTGATGGTGATTGAGACCAGCTCAATCATTTAGAACCTTCAGTAAATATCAAATTTTTATAAGTGAACTAAAGAACCACAGACTCAATTTTAATTAGAAGTAAAATTTTATCTAAATTCAAACATTCTGCATGAATAAGATTCTTAATTTATTAATCACCTTAATACGTTCTTTTACATTTATATTGAAAATTCTGTAAAGAAAACGAAATTACGCATTTACCTATTTAGATGCAGATAGGAACGGTCCATCAAAGAAAATGAACCATAAATCACAGCATGGACTCCCAAACTGACTGACTGTCCCTCTAGAAGGCCTCCTCGACGGGACCTCCCATACAGATTTCCCGCAACAGTCTCGTTCCTTCCCCAGTCAGGTTCGAAGTCAAAGGTAGCATCAGCATTGGCATTTGCAATAATAGCTGTATCGACTAATAACCAGCAACAGCGGCAGCAGCAACGACAACGATGACAGCGACAGCCCCTCCCATAAAAGCAGTCCTTCTTATACCCTACTTCTGGCTTACTACACAAAAATTTGCAATGTTTGGGGGCAGGAATCACGCTAATTGGTCCATTTGAGGGGCGGCGAAGATTGTCTCATCGCCTTCCTTGTTCAAACTGGTTTCAGGGATGGTTAAGAGTTCATGGTTTCCCATATTCTTTGGGTAAAAGCAGTCCAGATTTATTATATAAAATGTTGCAACAATGATGGTCACAATTTGGTCAGTCCTTTGTCTCTCAATACTGAACTCTCCTCTTTCTCACGGATACGAGCTGAGTCTTCCTTGGCACTCTTTTCATAATAGGTCATGGTAACCTTGACTTCTCTCACTCCGTGTACAAGCCGAACCCACATGGTTTAGCTTCATCATTTCTTTCGCTTAGAGGCCATCTTTGATTTTGGTATGACCTCATCTATGTCGGCAGCCATTTTCGCAGACTGGCCTAATAGGCCCGAGCGAACTATCATAAAAACAAACACAATCATAATTAATATAAAGAAAATAAGCCTTTCTGTTTACCACCCGTCATTCTAAGAACCCGTGTTAGGTGTTACCTAGCAGAAGCGACATTTAAAGCCAATTTTACTTACCATCCGCATTCTTTGCCACGACACAATTTTACTACATAGCATCAAATCATGCGATTTTACTCTGATTAGTACGCAAATCACTATATTAATATTATATTACTTCACAAAGGTAAATAGATTAGATTTTGCACAAGAATGGCAGTTACCATTTATGTAAATGTTTATCAAAAGGTGCATTATGTTGGTTATTTTATCAAACAATTAGTAACGTTAATTTATTATTCTTATTTTAGGGGGTTTCAAAATTATTTCATTTATCTTGCTCCATCAACTCCTCCCTTTGGTGATTTTTAATATCACCACAAAAACCATGTAACACAATTTATTAGATAAATGTTTCTTGTCCATTTGCTTTTTCGTTAGTTCACTCAACTGTGTCCTCCTCATGTCGACTCTTTGATCTTTTATATATGTTCTCTTTTAGTTCTTCTAATTCTATTTCTCCCATTTCTCGTTCTCTTTCTTTATTTTTCTCATTTTCTCTTTTTATTCTATTTTGTGTTTTTCTCCTCTTAATGCACACATATGCTAATTTTGCTGACAACATTACCATTATTACTACTGTTACTGATATTAGTATTTTCCCAATAAGGGAACCACCTATTTCTGTAAACCATTTCTGTATTGAGGAAAAACTCTTACCAAGTTTCTCCCAGGCACCTTCAACCTCCAGTGGAGCAATTTCTTTGTGCAAATCAGTAATATTCTTTATATACTTCTGTATATTTTCAATTTTATCTGGAATATAAGTGCAACAATGTTGGACTTTCAACATTCCACAGACTCCACCCTCCTTTGCCAAAAGAATGTCAAGGCAAGCCGATTTTGCATCACCATAGCTCTCATGGCAACCATTTCGGTATTTACCATCAAGAACCCTCCAGCAGTATTCGTTGATAAATGATCTACTACTGTGGACAGTTTCCGAATCTTAAATGCATTCAAAGATATACCCACTGCTGGTATCAATGCTCCAAAAATGTCACCTACTATTTCTGAAAAACTTTCCCTCCTTCTACGTGTTAATGTTTTACCTATCTCATGTATTCCTTTTTCTCCTCTCTCCACATGAAAATTTTTGGGAAAGACCAGACCTAAATAACATGACCCATACCAGTGGTCCGGCAACCTATAATAAGCTCTGTTTCCACATATATAATAGATCCCTGGAAATATTGGATCTTTTCCTCCTTTAAATCCCCAGCCTCCTAAAATTTTATATGTATCTCGGCATTCACTGAAACCTACGAAATAATTATCATACATAGTCTTATTTCTACTAAAACACAACTTTCCCTGTTGTGGCCAATCCAAAGTCATAGCTGCATTTGTCTCTCCTTTATCATGATTTTTCTCTTCAAACGCCCAAAGTGGTGTTTTTATCTTTTCTTCTACTATCTTTCTTTGAAACTTAACTCTTCTGTTCTCTACCATCTCCAAGAAAACCTTTTCTTCTTTCTTTAATTCACAGGTAAGATTGTGTCTAATTACATACTCTAATGTTACATTTTTATTTTCTAAGAAAAATTCACCAAACACTTTTGCTTCTTTCACCTTATTTAGTTCAGGAATTATAGGAACTTTCGCAAACACAGTGTTTATGTCAGTGTAATAATATTCCAATCTACCTATTTTATAAAATAAACTAGCTAAAACACTACATGTTATCCCATACGTCAAAGGAAGGTGATCATAGGTCACACCTTCTGTGACAGATGCAGGTAATTGCATACAGACAAAACAATCCCTTACATCCATTGTCTCTACATACTCATACAATAGTTTCGTGAAGACATTCTTAGAGAAATCAGTTATAGACTTGTCCTTATGTAAATCATTACTATCTATTCATGCTGCAGTGTTTTGTGTTTTAGCTTCTTTATCCTTTTTCGTGTTATTCTCCATTATGGATGTTTCTTCTACAACTAACCTCAATGGAATTGTTATTGCTAAGATAAGCCAAATAAACATTATTAACCCTGTACAACAGAAACACATTCTACACCATCTACGTAACAGATCACATCTAGATTTTCTATTCTCAGTATCTACCATTTTGTACTATTACCTAGCTATTTATATATTATACAGAAAATGTGTCACCACACCTCAGAATGACTTCTCAGCCACTCTACCCTTTTTCCTGTGTCACGTTTTGGTCTTTCTTCAGCTCTTTTCAGAACTCTTTCTTGTCTCGTTCAGGTTTTGTGTCTAGTCCGGTTTCTTTCTTTAACTTTTCAGGTTTGATGCACTTCACCTTCACCCATTTGTTTACAGCCTTCGTCTGGGCTCTCGTGAGTGTTATCCTCTTCTTTAATGTCAGTCAAAGCGATGTATAGCCACTCAGGTGACTTATATTTCAAATTTGGTCTTTTCACTCTTTGTGTTTTCTGTGATTGTTTTCCACTTTTTTTTCCTTGTCCTTTTTGACTTGTAATTTCATTTACTTGTTCCGCCTCATTTCTGTTCAAATTTATTATCTTATATCTCAGTCTTTTGACTTCTTGGGGCCAATTGTCTCCTTTTCTTGGCCTTTTTGATGCACTTTCCTTTTCCTCTCGTTCAGCTCTCCAAGTTCTTTTCCTTGGTCCTAATCTTTGCTTTCTTTCTTCTTCACTTTCTTCTGATTCCATTTCAGACCTTACTTCACTTCCTCTAACTTTGAACTTTATGATTTCTGTTTCTTTCTCTGAATCTGAACCTTCTTGAATCTCTTCTGTTGGGACGTATGATTCTGCCCCTCCTCGATTGTCTTCCGGATTTATAATAATCTTTCTGTCTGAATCTAAATTTCCCTGTGTTTCTTTTAATTGTTGATCTGTCCCTATTACTCCTCGGGTTGCTTCCGCTTCCTCTATCTCTCTATCTGTATCTAAGTCTCCCTCAGTTAGTTCGACTATTTCTGGAGGAATTTTCCCATAACTTGTACTTGGTTGTTCGTTATCACTGTCTCTTGGTTCAGTTTCTTTGCTTATAATGTCAGTGTGTAATCTCTCTCTTTTGTCTTTCATTAAATTCAGGTTGGTCTGTTTCAGATGCTGAACTGGTATCTGATATTTCCAGATGTCGACTTACAGGTCGAGCTTCAAAATCTGGATCTTGCAATTGGTTCAGGTTCTTCTTCAGTTTGTAAAGCTTGTACTTTGTTCTTCCAGATGTCGACTTTCAGGTCGAGCTTCAAGATCTGGAACTCTGCTTATCTCAGGTTCTGCTTCGGATGCTGAGCTGGTATCAGATATCTCCAGATGTCGACTTACAGGTCGAGCTTCAGGATCTGGAACTCTGATAGTGTGACTGGCATGCACCCAGTTTTTCACTCCTGCACATTTGACAGCAGTTGTTGTCACCAGGATCACTTGACGTGGCTTATCCCAGCGAGGAACCAAACAGTTTTTTATTCTGTGGACTTTTATGCGGACCCAGTCTCCTGGATTCAAATCATGAGCAGGTTTTCTTTCAAGAGTGGTCGCATCCGGTCCAACCTGATGAAACACAGAATGTACCACATCAGCCAATACTTTGCAATAGTCCAATACGAGATCATCAGTTATAGTCAGCAGTTTGTTGACAGGTACATGTGCTTGTCTCATTGCTCGTCCCATGATTATTTCATGAGGACTTAGACCTGTTTTTCTGTCAGGTATGCTTCTGATAGTCATTAGCACCAATGGTAAGGCATCAGGCCATTTGAGTCCTGTGGCTTGACACATTTTCCCTAACCTATTCTTTATTGTTCCATTTACCTGTTCTACCACTCCAGAAGCCTCTGGTCTGTAAGCACAGTGCAATTTCTGTTGTATGTCAAGAGCTTCACATATCAGTTGGATCAGTTCATTTTGGAAATGTGTTCCTCTATCTGTTTCAATCGTTACTGGAAAACCATATCTCGGAATGCATTCTCTCAGTAGGAGCTTAGCTACAGTAACTCCATCATTCCTTCTTGTCGGATAGGCTTCCACCCAACGAGAAAACAAACAAACGACCACAAGAACATACTTCAGTCTATTGCTTGGAGGCTTTTCAATAAAATCTAGTTGCATTCTAGTAAAAGGACCTCCTTCACGTCCTATTGTTCCTAGACTCACTACTGTTTTCCTTCCTGGATTTATCTGTTGGCATGAAAGACATCTTAGACAGAGACTTTCAGCTATAGCTCTGAATTTTGGGTTGTACCAAGTCTGTCTAAAAAGCCTAATCATGGCATCCCTACCAATATGAGCTTGTCCATGGTACATCCGTGCCATGTTAGAAATCATGCTATCAGGAATAACTGGTCTTTCATCTCTGTAAACCCAAACGTCATCTTCTTCTCTTTTCCTGCAACCTGCTTTTATCCAACCATCTTTCTCCTCTTCGTTTGCTTCTTCCTGTAATTGCCTTACCTCATCCCATGTCTCGACAATGTTAGTAAACAGCAATGGACATGAAACATTTTCTTTTTCTCTTCTTCTGTTCAACGAGACTATATTTCTGGCACAGTATTGGGCTATTTCGTCCGCATACTTGTTTCCCACAGCAATATAATCTTCCCCATTTTTGTGTGCAGCACACTTCACCAATGCAATCTGTTTAGGCAGCTGTATCGCCTCAAGCAATTTCTTCACAAACTCACCATTCCTAATTGGAGTTCCTGTAGACGTCAAGAAACCTCTCTGGGACCAGATCTGTCCAAAATTGTGGACCACTCCAAAGCCATACTGGCTATCCGTGATCACCGTAATTCGGACATTCTTTCCCAATTTGCACGCTTGAATCAGAGCAATCAGCTCAGCTACTTGGGCTGAACGTATCCCTCTCAAACAAGATGCTTCCATTATGGTTGCTACTGTACACACAGCATACGCAGCACTTAATACTCCTTCACTCGTCCTCAGACATGATCCGTCCACAAACATCACATAATCTGATTCTTTCAAAGGCTCATCTTTAATATCCGGTCGAGGCTTTGTGCAGAATTCAAGCACGTCCAAACATTGATGATCGACTTCATCCTTAACTCCTGCATTTTCTTCGTCTGGCAGTGAAGTTGAAGGATTCACACTTGTGCATCTATCAATGGTTACATTGTCTGCACTCAAAATCACCTTTTCATACCTAGTCAGCCGACTATGTGTCATGAACTGGGTTTTGGTTCTGGTCAGAAGAATTTCAACTGAATGTGGAACATATACTCTTAATGGATATCCCATTACAATGCCTTCACTCTGTTCCAGACTCACACAAGTACCAGCTACTGCTTTCAGACAACCAGGCAACGCCTTTGCTACTGGGTCTAAAACAGCCGAAAAATAAGCAATGGGTCTTTTCATTTTTCCATGCCTTTGCACTAGAACTGAAAATGCACATCCATCTCTCTCACTACAATACAGCTCAAATTCTTTTTCATAATCAGGCATTCCCAATGCCGATGCTTCACACAACTTCGTTTTTAGTTCTTTGAAAGCTTTCATATCTTCCTCATTCAACTCAAACGGATCTTTTACATCTCTTTTTGTCAATCGCTGTAAAGGTTTTGTAATCAATGAAAATCCACTTATCCACTGTCGACAATGCCCAACCATTCCAAGAAACATTCTCACCTCTCTCTGTGTCATTGGAGCTCTCATTCCTCGAATAATCTTTATTCTTTCTGTTGTTACTTTTCGCATCCCTTTTTCAATCTTATGACCTAGATATTGTACTTCCTGTTGACAAAATTGCAATTTTGACGGAGACACTTTGTGCCCTCCTTCTGCCAAGTGATTCAATAAAGCAGTTGTGTTGGTAACACATGCTTCTTTGGTCCTTGATGCCACTAACAGGTCATCAATATATTGGACCATTACAGATTTTTCAGGCATTTTTTAATTTTCCAGTGATTTCTTTAGAATCTGATTAAAGATTGAGGGACTTTCTGTATACCCTTGAGGAATTCGGCACCATGACAAAATACGCTCTCCGAACCGGAACGCAAATAATGGCTGGCTATCTGGATGTAATAGAATAGAGAAAAATGCATGGCACAAATCAATAACTGTGTACCATTCTGCATCATGTGGAATCTGATACAGTATCACAGCGGGGTTTGGCACAATTGGACAACAAGGGATAACAATTTTATTTATTTTCCTCAAGTCTTGTACTATCCTATATGTTCCATTTGGCTTTTTCAAACCCATTATAGGTGAATTACATGGGCTACTCATTATTTCTTTCAAAATTCACTGTTCAATCATTTTGTTAACTACGGGTGTTATACCTTCAATAATTTCTGGCGTTATTTTGTATTGTGGAGTGTTTGGGAAATTTGTTCCTTCTCTTACAGTGATTTTTACAGGGTCTACTCCTCTCATTAACCCAATGTCTTCGCCTGTGAAATCCCATACATCAGATCTGACTGTCTCCTTTAATTCAATTGGGATTAATTAATTAATCTCCACGTCAAACACAGGAAACATATCATTTACTCCTGGTTCTAGTTCTGCCATTGTCATTTTATACAGAACATCTTCATATGGTGTTTGAAATGCAATACCATCCGGGGTACAATAGATGGTGCAGTTCATTTTACAAAGCAGATCGCATCCTAGCAAGTTTCCAGGACTGCAATCACATACCACAAATCGATGCATTTCACTGAATGGTCCAACTTTCACCTCTACTGGTTTCGTAAGAGGCGCTTTAATCTGCTGGTTTGAAACACCCACAACTTGGATATATTCTCCTGACAGAGGAAGGTTTGGAATTTCTACTGATCTAACAGTAGAACGGGTAGCTCCAGTGTCCAGAAGGAATGTAACATTTATACCATTCACTTCTCCATCCACAAATGGACCTGACTGATCTACCTCTAGAGTTGCGCCAAGCACGCACTCTTCCTCCTCTCTTAGGCACCGTCATAAACTTTCATCCGATTCATTTCCATCCTGCCGTAACCAATACTGCGATATTGCAGCTGCGCGCGGCAATTGTGTTACCTGCTCTTCTCCGTAGAATCCTGTTTCTGCACTGTATCTCTGGGGGTTTACACTCTTGGGAAGAGGTGGTTGTGGCACCTGACTCTGTTGAGTAACTACCTGCGGTTGCTGCAGCTGTTGGTAACTCACCTCATTCTGCACCTGTGGATTTAATGATTGATTTTCTATATTAGCTTTTGGAGGAAATTTACACTCGTTTCTCCAATGCCCTAATTTTCCGTAATTGTGACAGGGCCATTTCTTTTTGGCCTCTTCTATACTCATTTGACCTTTACCTTTACCTATATTTGGTTTGGATTTAGTCTGTCCTGCCTCACCAGTCTGATTATTCATTTGAGCTTCTTGTTTTTCTGCAACCTTTACCTGTGACCACATCGCCTTTTCTTTTAATTTACGTTGTCTACACTCAATGTCATCACTACAGTATTTAGCATACCTTAGTACTTCATCCACAGTGCTATTTTGCCAGCACAACATGTGCTGCTTAATCATTTCACTTATCTCTGGTTTCAATCCATAGACAAATCTATATACAAAATGACTCATGTCCTTTTCACTCAAAGTCTCATAACCACTATACTGCTTGAAGACCAAAAGTAGCCTTTCATAGTAAGCATGTACAGATTCTTTACTCTCCTTTGTTGTTCTATCAATCTTCACCCAATCTGTTTCTTTTGGTGGGATTTTATTTTTCAAAAACGTGATAACCTGGTCATACTTTCTCATCACTTCTGGACCTGGCGCTCCAGTTTTGGCATCTCTAGGATATTCTTCTGTTGGCCAATCAATGGTAATCTTACATTCTGTCCATAAATCTGCTGGTACTACAATGTCAAACAATCCATCCAAATCTACCCACAACACCTTCGAAACCTTTACAAATCTTTCCACTTGTCTATACCATTCCACAGGTTTCTCTCTCAATTTCGGAAAATCATTCGTAAATGACAATATATCTTGTCTAGACCATGGGACATGTACATAACTTCCTCCTGGAGTTTCTCTCATTGGACATTCCATTACTATTGGTTCCTTTTCTTTCACCGTAAAAGCCAAAGATGCTTTGTCTGTCATTCCCTCTTTTCTCCTCATCCACCTGCTCCTCCATCTGTCCACATCTCCCCATTTTCTCAATTACACAATCAGTTCTTTTATCTGTGTTAATCGTCCTGATGTGTTCAGATTTTTTTTTTTTAAATCTTTATTATTTTTAGTACATACATAAACCCCCTCCCTCCCTATCCCCCTCTCCCATCTCAGGCAGGTATGCTTCGAAAGAAAAGAACATAGATACATACATCAAAATATGAGTATTTTACATCATTAATTCGTTCGTATGGTGCCACCAGGTTCATCAAAACTAATACATACCCAACTAGCTCTTTTCCTAAGTTTGCAACCACCGGCTGAGAGGTTCCCATATATCCAGTCCCTTTTTCCGCTTTTTTCTTCCTTTCCTTCTATATATCGCAACTTCTAGGCTACGAGCTGCTAACAGTCAAGCCCGCCATTGTTGAAATGCCGGTGGTTTTGGATCCAACCAAGAGGAAGCAATGCATAATCTCAACACCGCCATTGAAACAAAAATTAATCCTTGCATGCGTTTTAATCGATTATTTCCATCTATGCCCAACATTATTTCACTCACAGTAATTTCTATTCTTACATTGAAAATTTCCATTAAAAAATGCGAAATTTCAACAATCAACTCCTGAAGTAAATCACATGTGGCAAATATATGTACAATATCGGCTTCAGTATAGAGAACACCGTGGACATAGTGTTCCCTTCCGGTTCCCCATTTGGCTATCTTGTTAGGAGTATAATATAGTTGAAAAATTGTCTTGTAATATTGGGCTTGTAGTTTCGCCGACATCAGTAAGGATTGTGACAATTCATATGACTTAAAAAAAGTTTCAGACGTAATCCCCAGTTTATCCTGCCATTTTAATAAGAATTTACCTAGGTCGTCTGAAAGTGAAGACATTAAGGGGCATATTATCAAGGGCTTTATCGCCGCTTTAGCGGCACTTTTTGCCGCCAAAGCGGCGATAATTTTATCGCCCTATTAGCAAGCTGTCGCTAACAGGCGTTAGCGACAGCTTTCAGGCGTTAGAGGCAGCGTTAACCATCGCCTTGCATGTCAGCGATAATTATCACTAATGACATGCAAGGAAGGCGTTCCCTACTAAAAGCGACTGAAAACAGTCGCTAATCCCACTACCCCCTATTAGCAAGGCAGGCGAAGCGATAAAATAATTCACGCTAAGCGCGTTTATCGCTATATTTTATCTCCTGCTAGTGAGGATGACTTACCTGTTTAAGGTATAGGAGGTGGATTCTAAAGCTGAATCCACCTTAGCGATAATAAGAGAATATCGCTGCTTTTCCAGCGATATTCTCACATTTTACCGCTTATCGCTGGAAATTTTATCGCTATGGAGATAAACCTTGTTAATAGGGTGTTATCTCAGCGATATTTTCCAGCGATAGGCGGCGTTAACCAAAGTCGCGTAAGCGCGGTTAGCGATAAATATCGCTATTCCTTGCTAATATGCCCCTAAGTTACTATAAATTTCTCCAATTTTAACTACTCTATTTTTGCTTAGAGTTTCCATAATTTGAATTTTTTGAAATTTCAGTCTACCACCTCCTTTCTTTAACAGGAAATCCCTGATTTGGAGAAACTTAAAGAAGTCTCTATTTTCTAAGGCGTAGTCATTTCTTAGTTCTTCAAATGACTTCAACCCAGAAATGGAGTAAAAAAACAATTGTGTAATCCCAGTATTAATCCATCTATTCATACAAGAATCATGAAATACCTCCGGAAGATTATTATTTTGAAATATTAATGTATATGACGATAGTCTCCCAATTCCCAATAGCTTACGCATGTTATTCCAGACTTTATGAATGCCCACCAGAGATTTAAAACTGACCTTTTTGAAGTAATTATCGTATGAGTGTCGCCATAGATATCCGCTGGCTTCATTCCCCAAGACAAGTTCTTGCGGCGTTGGTATATCACTGTCTCTCCGTACATCCCTTTTGCCCGATACGAGTTTAATACAGTAGTTTACGACTGTAGCCCAGTAGTATAATTTAAGATTGGGAAGGGCAAAACCCCTCTATCTTTGGGTAGCGTAATAAATCTAATAGCTCTACGTGGTTTTTTATAACCCCATATAAATCGTGAGAACATATTTTCGATTGTTTTAAGCCATTGGGGTAAAAACTCTAAACAAATTGCCCTAAAAAAATATAAAAATTTTGGGAAAAAAATCATTTTAATCGTGTTACGCCTACCCCCTATAGTTAGATGTATATTGTTTAATCTATTGAGGTCTTTTTCCGTCTGTCTAATTAGTGGATCCAGATTGATCTTCACAAGGTTATCTAGACTAGCCGTAATATTGACCCATAAATATGTAGCGTTATCTACTACCCGATCATCTCTCAGCAGGTTTTTATTATTAAGGACAATCTGGGTTTTATCCTGATTCAGTTTATACCCGGATACTTCTCCAAAAGCTTTAGCCTCCTCTTCTATTGCCTTAATTGCTGTGGTTGGGTCGGTCGTGACTACAGCGATATCATCCGCGTAAACTAATGTTTTAGTATCCCCTGTTTGTGTCTGTACCGGTAGAATTATCAGATTGTTTTCAAGCTTGCTGATAAAGGGATCAATAAATATTGCAAATAATAGAGGGGAGCACGGGCACCCCTGCCTTGTCCCTCTCGTGATATCTATCTTATCTGACATTGCCCCATTCACCATAACTACGGCCTCTGGAAATGTATATAGCATCTGGGTAGCTTTGATAAAGGGCGCCCCTATGCCACATCTCGACATTGCTGACCAAAGATATTTCCAGGAGACCCTATCAAAGGCTTTTTCGGCGTCCAGCAATATGAGTGCCATAGGGTCCCCTTTAACTTCAGCAATATCGAATAACGTGATCACTCTT
Source organism: Calotriton arnoldi (assembly GCA_963921515.1). NCBI lineage: Eukaryota > Metazoa > Chordata > Amphibia > Caudata > Salamandridae > Calotriton > Calotriton arnoldi. The sequence goes on from CAWUFW010004686.1 coordinate 722,324, forward strand.
TGGACGTGATCAGTAGTTGACCTCCCAGGAATGAACCCGTGTTGGCGACCAGATACAATTTTATACATCTGTGGGGCCAGCCGGTTTGCTAGCAATTTCAAATAGATTTTTGAATCGCCGTTGATGAGGGTAATGGGCCGATATGATCCCAATTCTGCCGCATCTTTGTTCTTTTTGAGAAAAACCACAATTTTAGCACGTGACCATGATCCCGGAGGTCGACCGCCTTGATAGATATGTATGAAAAGATCAGTTAGGATTCTCTGCAATGGTTTATAGAATTTCACATAAAACTCCGTGGGTATACCATCCAGCCCGGCTACTTTCCCCTTAGCTATACTATGCATTGCGAGTAAAATTTCTACCCACTCTGGTATGGTATCCAAACTTTCTTGATCTTCTTGCCCTAATCTTGGGGATATAATCTGATCTAGATATTCCTCGATCTTATCCGGTCGTGCCCCAGTTTCTTCATATAAATGTTGGTAATATCTCTGAAATGCGGCCTTTATCTCTTTAGGATCCGTCTTACAGCCATAACTTGGATCTCTAATCTCCCTTATTAAGTTGAGCGTATTTTGCTGTCTGGTACGTACAGCCAGTTGATGGCCAACTTGTTCACTCAACTCGTACACACTTTCCTTATGCATTGTAGCTTTGGCTATCGCTTTCTCCAGATAGATATCATTGATTTCATTTTTTGCTATTGACACCCTTTTTAGTTCCCTTTCTACTTCAAGCCCTTCTTGCACAGCTCTTATTAAACCCTCTTCCCTTAAGGCCAGATTCCGATGTAATATCCCCATTTCCTGTTGAGCTTTTTTATTAAAATTAAGTGAAAAACGCATCGTCTCCCCCCTGATGCCAGCTTTCAGGGCATCCCATACCACCTCAATCGAGGTGCTACCTATATTATCTTCCAGAAATTCTGGTATCCATTTACCCATTTGTTGACAATATGCTTCATTAAGTAGTAAAGCTCTCTCGAAGGTCCAGGTTTTCCCCTCGCTATTCCCTCCTCCCAGTTCCAACTCCATGATCAACGGATTATGGTCCGACAAGACCTGTGGTAGCTTTTCAATAGAACAGCTAGAGATTATATTGCTTGAAGCGAGCATGTAATCCAATCTAGCAAACTTTCTGTGCGGATTAGAAAAGAATGTAAATCCTGAATCGCTGGGGCGTTTGTTTTGCCAGCAGTCAATCATGCCATGGGTTTGGCATAGCTCTTTAAAAGCTCTAAATACTTTCGTCTTCCTCCCTTTATACATAAATCCCGGATCTAGAGACCAATCACATGGGAGGTTGAAATCTCCACACACTATCAGTGGGAGTGGCCAGTGGGCTAGTTCATTAGTAATATAGTCCAGCACACTCGGATCATCTAGAACGCTACCATACAGTGTACATATTGTTGTTTTTGTGCCCCTTTTACATTGACATTCTGTGATTGCCCATCGCCCACATTTATCAGCCGCAGACCTAACATTTTGTATCTCACTCCCTTTCACAAGGATAGCAACCCCCCTTGTCCTAGTCCCTTGTGTTGTTGCTGTAACCAATTTATATCCTAAGGTTTTAAGTAGGTGTCGCTGTGATCCCTCGATGTGCGTCTCTTGCAAGCAGATAATGTTGGCCCCAATTGTTTGTAATGGCTACCCTTTGTCTTTTTTCCGGATTGTTAAGCCCACAAATATTAATGGTAAGGATCTTCAGTCTACCCATTGATAGCAATATCTAGACCTGCCAGCATCATAATTTCCTTGCAGAATAGCTGGTTCTTTGTATACTTTCTGGGTACTAAACTGCTTCTTAGGCCATAGTTTATTTATCTTGGTTGCATTATTTACACCCCTTCGCTGCCTGAGATCTTTCCCCCCCCACCCGCCAACCCACCCACCACCCCCACCCATCTTGAGGCAATCAGGCTCAATCATGAGCCTGTGTGACAGAGTCTGGATCAGTCTCACCACTCTCCAGCCCCCTCGCTCCCTCCTCGTACTCACGAACACAAAAATACCCCCCAAAAAAAAAAAAACACGCTCATAAGCCATTCATACATATTTACCCAAGTGACCCCTTTCTAAATGAGTGAATGGCCAGTTTAACCCAACACGCTCCAAGCTATCAAAGGCAACCACCATCTAGTACCCAATTCCCCTGGCCTCTCGCGAAAACAACACTGCTCCGCCTTAATGTCTCTCGGTAAATCAGGACTTCGACGCGGAAATCTCATCCAGCAGACTCTGAGCTTGAATTTCTGACGTGAAATAATAGTTCCGCCCTTGAGATATAACTTTTAACTTGGCCGGATTCTGAAGGAAACCTGTCATACCAACTTTTTGAAAGGGAGTTATAAGTTGTCTAAGTCTCCGCCTCCTTTCCACGGTTGCATGTGCAAAATCTGGTTTAGCAAAAAATGAAAAGTTCTCCCAGTGTCTCTTTCTGTTGGGTCTTGCAAGGTCATACACGGCCTGTCTCAATAAAAAGTTCCCAAAGTATATTAATATAACACGGGGGTATGCTTGAGAGTTCGTAGAGTGCTTAGGCGGAGTCAGAGGAAATCTGTGTACCCGCTGTATTTCCTTTTCCCACTCCCAATGAGCTAGTTCTGGTAAGGAATTTTGCAGCAGGTTTATTATAAATCTCCTAACATCACTGCCTTCGCTATTTTCTGGTATTCCCAGGAGTCTCAAGTTGTTGCGGCGTTGGCGGTTTTCCGCCTCCTCCAACTTCCACATTATGGCCTTCAGCGTTTTTCCCTGTGAGGATGTTTGTTCCTTCAGAGTACCGACTGTGTTTTCTAGATCTTCCGTGCATTTCTCCACCGTGTTTAGTCTGTCTGCGATCTCTGTGCAGGTTTTGCCAATTTTGCGCATGGTTCCTTGTATCTTCTTTGATGCGAGCCGTGCTTGGCGATTTTCGGTTTTGGCCTCCTCTCGGAAGGACTTTAGGGATTGGAAAATTGATGATAAGGTGGGCTCGTCATATTCACCATGTCTCCTATGCGTGGGTGTACCATCCGGTTGGTCGCTAGTGGGATTTCTTTTCCTGCTTGATCTGGTGGAAGGTAGCAATTGATTTCCTGAGTAGTCCCATCCTAGTTCTCCTTCATCTTCCCCTGACAATTTCCTATGGTTGTTTTTCCTACCCAGTGACCCCCGTTTAGTTCTCTTAGGGATCCTCTTCTCGTCTTGTTGACTGCAGTTGCTTATGGATGAGTCCTCGCAATCCACGTCACTAGTACCACTTGAAAGTGCATATTCCGAATCTGCAGATTCCTCGTTCACCGAGTAGAATTTCTCCAGGGAATCCAGAGACAGGTATCCCATCTCCTGAGATCTTTTGCAGATAGCCCCCTCGCCAAGTTCTCGCACCCGGTCATCCAGCACCGGACGGGTCTTATTCGTAGCTTCTGGGATCGCTGCTGTCTCTGTCAGCGGTATGCTGACCCCTGCCTTGAGGGGGGTACCTATCTCTAGGGTTCCAACCTTATCGTTACCCTCGCACGGGGGAGATGTATTGGTGCCTTCGGTGTTACCTAGGACAGTATTCTCGCAGCATGACCCCCAGGAAGGTCTTCCGACCTCTGACGGGCCCGGCGAGATTTCCAGCAGAGTATTCTGTAGAACCTTGGTGTCGGATAGCTTTTTGCTGGCGGCCTGTCCATTTTGTTCCTCCGGTTGCCCAATTATTTCTGCCTCTGGGCCCTTTTTTTCCCCCCCATTATCCATGGGTAGGAACAGACTAGTTAACACAGCTTGCTTTTTTCCCCCTGCGCCTCCAAGGGGCGGAACACTCAATTCTGTGACTTTGGCATCTTCAGGTTTAGTTTTAGCCTTATCCAGTCTCCCTCCCCTGCATTGGCGTATTTCAACTTTTCCCGAGTCCGTGGCTGCTTTGGGGTCAATTTCTTTCCGCGAGGTAGGCACCGTATTCAAGCGCGCCTTACCTCGACCTCCTCGCGCTGCCATAGCCTCCGTGCAGTAAGCTCCGTAGCTTACCTTGGCGTCCTCGTTGCTGGGCAACTCCTGCCGGCCGCCGTCACAGGTTCTCTTTCTGTAAATCACCGTCAGAAGCAGCCGAGCGAGTGATTCCCAGCGTCTGCAACAGGCTGGCGTGCATCGATATTCCTCCTGTCTCTGGGCTTCATCCAACTTTTGATGCCGGCGGAGACTTGTTGTTTCTCGCATAGCCTCACTTCACTTCCGATTCGGGCCCACCACGAAGCTCCTCAGCGCCGTAGCATCTACCAGGATCTAACTTGCCACTTTGCATACCGATCATTCCCTCCAGCACGGGTAAGAGCCCAGCGAGAATCAGAGCGGGGGAGAGGTGAGTGACACCGATCTCACTCAGACGCCATCTTGCCTCACCACATGTATCCCGTGTTCAGATTTTCTATATCCTTTTCACAAAAATCTACTCTATACGGTTTCTGCAAACTTCTGACTTTTCCAAATTCTACCCCTAGTTCACTCGCTGTCTCTTCTAATTTTTCATGCAAATTTCTAGCTCTCCAAGTAATGCTTTTACACAAAAACATGATCTCTTCGTCCTGATATGATTTCAATTTTTCTGTACCAATAGTTCCTAAAATCAATTCCTCCATGTCTATCTTTAATCTGATTACATCCAACGGTTGGGGTTCTGCATCTTTCTTCTGCAAATTCCTCATCCAATCATTTAATTCTTCTGGAGTCGGACCTACAGGGGTACTATTTATTTCTACCCAATTTGTGCTTCTCTCTGGGGTTTCAGTTGCTGACTCAGTTCCCATAGGAATCCTTTTTATCTCACTCTCATTTACTGTCAAGTTAGTTGGTGGACTCGATCTATATGAGTTAACCAATTCTCTTGTCTCTCTTGTTTCTGTAATTATCCCTTCTCTCATTCTTTGCATATTTGAGTTCATTGGGATGGTTAAGGAATTCTCATCTATTCTTTGGTTTTCAAATACAGGTATTACTGGCCCTATTGTTACTGGCACAGTCACGGCTTCCATGTTCATAGTTAATTCCCTTATTTTCTAAGTCAATTCTCTCGTGGTTCTTGCTAATTCAGCTGTATTACCACTGTCAGTTTTTTCATTCTGTGGAGTCTCTGATTTCTCATTTAACCTATTTATTTCATAACTTCGTTCAGGGCTTTGATTCCTCCCAGTTTCCATTGGCGGTGCATTTGGCGTCACCACCGCAGAATTCTGTTGATATGGAGGTGGTTTTCTGTTTAAAATATCTTCCAGCAATTCATCCTCTGTTTCGCTACCTCCATACCCATACCTTTCTGTTGCTACATGCTTCTTTTTCTCTGTACACTTTCTCCCTGTAACTTCCTCAACTGTTATAGCTGGAAACAAACCATCCGTCATATTAGCATATCTCCATCGTCTCATCCTATCTTCATGATTCACTACCCAAACTCTTCCGTGAACTAAACTATAATTCTTTGCACCTCTGTGTCTTTCTCTTTTATACATCTCATCTTCCCATTCACCTAACGCTTCAAACTGCGTCGGCCTAGGTCTTGGCTCAAGTTTCATCATTTTCTCTCTCAAATTCCGAAGTACAGCTGTGCTAAATGAACCGTTTTCTGGAAATGCCAATACTCCATCATTCTGAGTATATTTTGTCCAATTCTCCAACCAAATGCAAGTATGATAATTTATTTATTTTATTTATTTATTAAACTTGTAAGGCACAACAGCTACCCAAAAAGGGTTTCCCGGCGCCGAAGCGAGACAAAAGAACAAAAGGCAGCTAAAATTACTGGCTGAAGAGCCAAGTCTTCAAAGATTTCCGAAACTGGATGTATGCCGTTTCATTACGGATGGCTTTAGGAAGTGAGTTCCATAACAAGGGGCCGAGGTAGGAGAAGGACCTTCCTCCCATCCGGGATAACTTTATTCTAGGCACAGTAAAGTTCCCTTGAGTAGATGAGCGGAGGCACCTAGAGGGCACGTAAGGGTTGACCATGGCTTGAAGATATTTGGGGGCAACACCAGTTTTAATTTTAAACATGTAGCTCAGGGCTTTGAACTTAATACGGTTCTCCACCCTGAGCCAGTGCAGGTCTCTCAAGTGGCCAGAGACCGAGGTCGTTCTAGGTACCCTGCAAAGTAGTCGTGCGGCAGAGTTCTGGACCAGCTGAAGCCTGCGCGTCACCGCCTTGTTAGAACCGAGGTAGAGGACATTACAGTAGTCCAGTCTCGAGGTGATAAGGGCCTGGACCACTGTTTTCTGCGTGTACTCTGGCAGCATCCAAATGATCTTTCTTAGCCACTTCAAGATGGTAAAGCAGGTGGCTGCTACCTTGACTGTCTGATGATGCATAGAGAGTTGGTCGTCAATGATGACGCCTAGGTTGCAGACTTTACTAGAGGGGCGGGGAAGAGCACCCATCACACTAGGCCAGTGTTGTGGGCCCCAAAGATCTTTATTTTTGCCCAAGACCAGAACCTCCGTTTTCTCTCCATTTAATTTGAGGTAATTGGTCTGCATCCAGGATGCAATTTTTCCCAGGCCCAGCTGAAGCTGGGAGGGCCCGGCTGCTTTATTCGTGGAGAGAGAAAAGATAATTTGGGAGTCGTCAGCATAGGTGAACAGGGTTAGACCTTGGCCAAAGGTCTAACATATAAATTAAAAAGTAGGGGGCTGAGGATGGAGCCCTGGGGCACCCCATAAGGTAGAGAATGAGAGTCAGAACTAGCAATGGAAGAAAAGATTTGAAACGTGCGGTCAGAGAGAAAAGAGATGAGCCAATTCAGGGCTGAGCCGCCAATGCCAAGAGAGCTGAGCGTATTTACTAGTGTGATGTGGCATACCGTGTCGAATGCCGCACTAAGGTCAAGCAGGATGAGAGCGACCGTGTCGCCTGCATCCAAATGGTGTCGTAGCCTTTCCGTTACTCCTAGTAAGGTGGTCTTGGTAGAAAAACCGGCTCTAAAACCGGATTGGGAATGGTGGAGAAGCTTTTGGTCTTCAACAAATTTAGTGAGTTGGGAATGTATGTGTTTCTCCAAAATTTTGGAAAAGGCCGGCAGCAAAGAGATAGGTCGATAGTTGGATGATAAGTCAGGGTCAGCGTTGGTCTTTTTAAGAAGTGGGACCACCATGGCATGCTTCCAATCATGTGGAACTATAGCCTCTTTTAAGGAGGCATTTAGAAGATCCATGATGGCAAGCAGGGATGGTGGCTCTAGCAGCATTGAGCACTGAAAAAGGCAAGGGGTCCTTAGGTGATCCTGATTTGATACTTCCAAGGATCTTTTTAAAAGAAGTTAAAGTGAGAGGGGACCATATCTCCAGGTTGTAAGAGGGGGTATATTGCGTCGTATCCAGGTCAGGACGAGCAGAGTCCAATGTGCGCAGTGTGAAAACAAATTGGGAGGAAAACGCAGGTTGCGAGGAAAGGGGGTTGTCACGCCCATTACACCCTATATCAGAGTGAATTTTCTCGACTTTTTGGACGAAGAAAGAGGCGAGTTCCTCGCATTTTCGTTTATTTAGTGGAGGGGGGCTGTTTAGAGTGGCAGAGCCAGCCAGCTCCTTCACTATGTTAAATAGTGTTTTGGAGCAGTTTAATGCAGCAGAAATAGTGGTTGAAACAAATTCAGCGCGAGCAAGTTTACAGAGATTATGGTAGTTTTTTTTTGCCATTTTATAAGTTAATTTTGATTCAGGGGCATAGTCTCCTCGCCATCTGCGTTCCAATACTTTACATTTAGATTTTTCCACTTTTAGGGTGTCAGTAAACCATGGCGCAGGCGGGCGATGGTTGTTGGCCTTTTTTTTGGAGAGAGGGAGACATGTATCTATGTCATTGAGAAGCCATTTTTGAACAGTTTCAGAAAGCATAATTACCCTTTGTTGGGAAATGGGTGTGGTAGTGCATAGAATATTGTTCAGGGCAATTATATCCAATTTTTTCCAATCTCTTGTTAATGTCTTTAGAATAGGAGGGGTAGTAACAGCATTGTCAGAAGAAGTCAGACTAAACCTGACAATAAAGTGGTCAGACCAGCAGAGGGGGAGTGCTGGGGGCAATAGATACTGGGTAAATTGGACAAAATGGGGTCCAAAAGATGGCCAGCCTTATGTGTGGGGCCTGAATTGTGCAGATGAATGTTCATTGCTGCCATATTTCAACATCATGTGGGAAGCTGGCGTTTTCGGCGGAGGAATTACTTGTCCTTCCCTAGTCACTACCTTTTTGTCCTTCTTGAAAAAGTTCTTAATTTTCGCCATCCATGACGATTTCTCTCTGCAGTACTCATAATAAGCCATTTTTCACGATTCTTCCTTTTCAACAAACTCACAACTCTGTTCTGTTTACTATGTGCTATTGGGACCTATCCCAGCGCGTCTCACACCAACGCACCAATCCGAGAGCTTCTACGTCACTCTCAACTGGCCAATACCAGCGCGTCTTCACACCAACACACCAATCGGAAGGCTCTTCGTTTTCCCACCACTGGCCAATACCAGCGCGGTCTTGGTTAACGTCAGTTCTACTCCTGACCCCTCCTTTACAAAAATTATTGGCAGCTTTTTCTTGACTGAATTTTATTAGTTACGACGTAAAACACATTTCCATTGTCTGTTTTCACTAAACAAAAGAGATAGTTTACTCTATCTTGCAAGAATACTGTTTCATTTGATAAGTGTAGCACTTCCCTCTACCTTACCCTTCTTTCAAGCAAGGGGTAAACCCGTTTCTCTGGGGATAAAACACATGTGGAGACTATACTGCTCCTGAGAATTAAGGCCAGAGTTTCACAAGAAAACCGGTTGCTATTTCACTCATACACGTTTTATACATGAAATGTCCCTATCATAACACAATCCTGTGTTATCACCAATCTGAAAAATCAGACAATGCACAATTCCATGTGACTTCTCTTGCCACACGTGTCCACTTCCTACTACCCGGAAGCTTCAAAATTTCGACTTACATATAACATGATACAATTCAACACGAAGTGTTAAACATGAATAATCAATAATCAATAACCAATAATCACCAAACTAATCTATAGTAACCATCCTCTGCTACCAAGAAATCTGATCCAGCGCGGCTAATATAAATTCTTCTCCTCCGGATATGACATCCAGGTGAAACCACTCACATTCACTATATCATATGACGGTGGGGCACATAACACCGCATATCACACACTCAGTCGTTCCCTGGATCTCACCTATCTTCGCAAAGGAGAAGAACGAGTTGCTGGAGGAACGGAATACCTTATTAGATTAGACAGATTATTACCTTTAACATTCTATATATTCAGTTTTTAATCCTGTCGACTCTAAAACATCAAGATACTCCGCTCTTTGGTCGATGGACCAACTAGTAGAATAAGTTGATGGTGATTGAGACCAGCTCAATCATTTAGAACCTTCAGTAAATATCAAATTTTTATAAGTGAACTAAAGAACCACAGACTCAATTTTAATTAGAAGTAACATTTTATCTAAATTCAAACATTTTGCATGAATAAGATTCTTAATTTATTAATCACCTTAATACGTTCTTTTACATTTATATTGAAAATTCTGTAAAGGAAAACGAAATTACGCATTTACCTATTTAGATGCAGATAGGTCCATCAAAGAAAATGAACCATAAATCACAGCATGGACTCCCAAACTGACTGACTGTCCCTCTAGAAGGCCTCCTCGACGGAACCTCCCATACAGATTTCCCGCAACGGTCTCGTTCCTTCCCCAGTCAGGTTCGAAGTCAAAGGTAGCATCAGCATTGGCATTTGCAATAATAGCTGTATCGACTAATAACCAGCAACAGCGGCAGCAGCAACGACAACGATGACAGCGACAGCCCCTCCCATAAAAGCAGTCCTTCTTATACCCTACTTCTGGCTTACTACACAAAAAGTTGCAATGTTTGGGGGCAGGAATCACGCTAATTGGTCCATTTGAGGGGTGGCGAAGATTGTCTCATCGCCTTCCTTGTTCAAACTGATTTCGGGGATGGTTAAGAGTTCATGGTTTCCCATATTCTTTGGGTAAAAGCAGTCCAGATTTATTATATAAAATGTTGCAACAATGATGGTCACAATTTGGTCAGTCCTTTGTCTCTCAATACTGAACTCTCCTCTTTCTCACGGATACAAGCTGAGTCTTCCTTGGCACTCTTTTCATAATAGGTCATGGTAACCTTGACTTCTCTCACTCCGTGTACAAGCCGAACCCACGTGGTTTAGCTTCATCATTTCTTTCGCTTAGAGGCCATCTTTGATTTTGGTATGACCTCATCTATGCCGGCAGCCATTTTCGCAGCCTGGCCTAATAGGCCCGAGCGAACTATCATAAAAACAAACACAATCATAATTAATATAAAGAAAATAAGCCTTTCTGTTTACCACCCGTCATTCTAAGAACCCGTGTTAGGTGTTACCTAGCAGAAGCGACATTTAAAGCCATTTTACTTACCATCCGCATTCTTTGCCACAATACAATTTTACTACACAGCTCAAATCATGCGATTTTACTCTGATTAGTACGCAAATCACTATATTAATATTATAATACTTCACAAAGGTAAATAGATTAGATTTTGCACAAGAATGGCAGTTACCATTTATGTAAATGTTTACAAAAAGTGCATTTTATTGGTATTTTATCAAACAATTAGTACCGTTAATGTATTATTCTTATTTTAGGGGTTTCAAAATTATTTCATTTATCTTGCTCCATCAAACCTCAGCAGGCATACGTACGTTTCTTTGTGAATACCAACAAGTAGTAAAGTCAGACTTTTGGTCGTTAGACTTTTGGTCTAGCTTTACCTTTGTGAATCTGGCTCCCAGATTTTAAAAAACGGACATCTGAAACTTCTTATACCTTAGCCGATATGTTGAAAATGTTGTAAAGGAACGTTTTAAGCCAAGAAACATTTAAGCCTTTAGGAATTTTCTGATTTGATATATTTGTTTGTATAAAAGCATCCTAGAAGAGCCTAAAGACCCAGATCGCATCCCTTCCCTTCCTTTTCCCTTCCCTTCCTTCCTGTTTTGCTTCCTTCCTCCCTCTCTCCCTCCCTCCCAAGGTCTCCCCGTCATAAGCAAAATGACATACTCTTTTGGACTGTGCTCCAGTAGAAACAGTTCCTCTGCTGTTCCTGGAAAGTGGGGTATGTGCATTATGTCCAAAGAAGATAAACACATTAGTGTGACCTGGGTGATCAAGTAAAGCAAAAACTGCGATCCAATAAGGAAAACATAATAAAAAGAACATTTGTTTAAATAGCCACACTTAATTCTAAGTGGCGTGAAAAGTACTTTTCTCAAGCCTACCAACACAGTGATTTACAGCCAAAAAGGGAATGAGCCAGTCTTGTGTGAATACAGATCAAACAAAGCAAGGAAAATAAAGCACAGGACAAATGAACATTTCAAACAAGTAAGTTCACAAATCAAAGGAGTAGAATGCTTCTAATTGAATGTGCTGTGGGCCTCACAGGCCTTGCTAATGAAGCCTATCCCTCTCTCATATGTCAAAGTCTAATTGTTTCTCTCCTACCTCACCTCAGACCTACTCTTTTCCTTACTTCCAAACCTACCTCGTTATAACCCATATTTCTAAAGGCTTTGCATGCTGTCTGTAATATGTTCGTATCGTTGTCCTCCTTCACTGGTTGCTCTTGTCATATGTAGCTGCTTTACTTGCTTCACCTCATATGTAAGTTTTCTCATGACTAATTTTTGACTTACCTGCCCGTGTTCCTTCCATTCACTGGCACATTATCCTTTTTGCATGGTCGCCCCTTCTTTGTACTGTACATAATAGGTATGCCCTGTATCTGCAATGATCCCATGTGTTTATATTGTGTCTGCTTATGACCGTGTTCCTGTACCTTTGTCCTTTATCTGTAAAGCACCCCGACTCCCAAAGGTCACATCCGCCAACATAAAATCTTAAAATAACTGAATAAAATAATAAATAAATGAAGTAAATTGCTATCTGGTATACTGCAGCTGACAACCTGTGAGAAGAGCTGAAATCCAGTAATATGTAACGCTGGCACGCATGCTCATGAGAGGCATCGAGAGAAAGATGAGAGCCCACGGGACAAAAAGGCTCATGCAAAGGAGAGCTTGCTCTGGCAATCACGTCCTTAAAACGCCCCAGAAAAATATGCTGCAAGAAATGCCAGCTGGCAAAAAAATGCCAAGCACAACATGGTACAGTGCCTCTATTTCCCTCGAGGATTCCCGATTATCATATCGGAACTATTCACTTGTGGAGTCGAGGATACACTAAAACCCCATGCGACTTGGCACGACCCCTTCCCTTGTAAACTATAGACACACACACATAGAGAAACTTCTGTGACATCGGTGGCTTCTCTGCATTGCAGTGGTGAGGCCTACACTTGCCCCTAAGATGTATTCCTCTTTACTATTGTCACTAGGTGCCCGGTCACACCTTCACGTTCCCTAGACTCCACAGCCATGTCACTAGACACCACACACTCACTGCAGCCTGCACAGAGCTAAAATGGAGGCTAGGGGTATGTCATGGGTACAGGACTGCTAAATCCTAATGCAACAGTCACTGTATGAAATACTGAGGAATGCTATGGGATAAGGTATGTGCTTGCAGATGAGATGCCATGTCTACACTGCACCAAGCATTACCTGCATCTGCCCATGTTATTTAGATACAATTTAAGAGAGGCTTGTTTCAACAGATACAGAAAGGTACAGGATCCACCCACCAACAGACTGGACAGCACTTGGCCCACATTAATAAGTCCAGAGGATGTGCCTTCTGATAAATGTACTAGATCACACTAGACCTTACGTGGCGTGGCTTGTAACCAATATGATGCTGACATATAACTTTACAGGTTTTTTCAGTCAATTTTAGACTTTGCAGTGCCAACACGTATGCCTCCTTACTCCTTTGTACGTGCTGATCTTCTCTATGTTGCACTGAGGCTCATTTAATGCTGCCCACTGGTGTTGGATTCTGTTCCTTTCTAACTTGTGTAAATCATGTAGAACGTGTTGCCTAACACTCTCTCTGTCTGGGACATTACAGTTAACTTCTGTGTGGGTCTTCTCACTGCTCTCCTCTGGCATCTCTGCTCACTGTCACACTGCATATTTACTCATCTGAATCTTGCTTTCCAGAACCTCTCTTTGAACACCATGTCCACTTAGCAACCCACCTCCAACAAATGAGCCAGGGGCGCCCCCAATATGTCCTATTATGGTCCTTAGACTTCTTGACGTCTGTATGTCTGTCATTTCCAATGCATCCCAATCATAGTGGGAGATTATGATTTCACCTATGACACTGACACCCTGCTCTCCCACACCTATAGTAAAAGGGGGATGTGTCTGTCTCCATGGCAATCTGTGTCCTCGCTTCCGCTGTCAATAAGGTGATGGGCACAACATTTGAACATTGTAAAACTTTGTTGACTGCTGGACCATCTTTCTGTGGATCCCCATGGGACATAGGGGATATTTTAGATACTGTGGCGAAATGTCTGATGGATAAAATCCACATGAACAATGGTGTTTGGGAGACTGTCAGATGCCAATGGTATGCAACATTTCCTGTGACACAGACATCTTGAAGTTGACCAGTACGATTGTCATAATAGGATCGAACCATAATGGGTGAGCTGATGTGTGCACCAAAGGCAGGGCTGGAGTGCGTCTTAGCCATCACCACTCGGTGAGCCTTTTAATGCATGTAGCCTAGTGGCAGTGGTAGTGTTGGGCTAGCATAGGCACACTTTCCTCAACTGCAGTTCAATGATGTTCAGCTGAGGCAAGACATAGTAGAAGGTCCCCATTAGCAAAATAAAGTTTTCTGCATTCTCACAGTCATCTGACCCTCCCCGTGGATACATTGGAGCATACTTTAGATGCTTCTGTTACTGTAGTGGTGCACAGATACCAACAGTGTGGACCCAATAGTCGTCATGAGGCCTTCTTCCTGGAGAACCTCCATGCAACAAGTATCATTATGGGGCGCCTGATGTCCCACCAGCATATACAAACAGCAATCAATTGCATGGAGGTAATGCAAGAAACGTTCCCATGATATGGAATTCAGCCTTCTAAACTGTTTTTTCCAAGGGTGTACTTATAAAGAGTGTAGTTGGTGCAGTAATACCGAGGCCCAGGAGTGTGAGGGGGCCATTTTGCCTATATTAGTGTATGTTTGATGGGGCTCCCAGTATCATTGCTGACAGTAGGATCAGTCACCCTTGCTGCAATATTGCAAAAAGAGAGCATTTATAAGCACACCCTTCTGTAGTAAAGGATCACCCAGCACATACAAACAGCAATCAATTGCATGGAGGTAATGCAAGAAACGTTCCCATGATATGGAATTCAGCCTTCTAAACTGTTTTTTCCAAGGGTGTACTTATAAAGAGTGTAGTTGGTGCAGTAATACCGAGGCCCAGGAGTGTGAGGGGGCCACTTTGCCTATATTAGTGTATGTTTGATGGGGCTCCCAGTATCATTGCTGACAGTAGGATCAGTCACCCTTGCTGCAATAGTGAGTCCTACTGCCAAGGTTTAGAAACTGATGCATAACAGGGACACGGCAGAAGTGCTGTGAGGTGGACACTTCAATCATACGCTACTTTGTAACCTGCCCACTTCTCCTCTATGTGCAGATACGGACATGGTAGCAAGGTGAGCCTGTGCTCACCTTGTTTGACCTTGTAAACCCTACCGATCCATTTCCTTTGTTCTACTGTGAGTTTAAAAGCCAGGAGTTCTTCCTATGTCATCATGTAGCTGGGGGTTGGGTGTGCAGTTCCTCTGGCGTTCATTCAGTTCTCCGGAACACGCTGTATAAGGTGCCTTTTACCAGGGCGCATCTTTTTGTAGTATTTGATCTTTAGTCATGTGTCTTTCTTTGTACGTGGGGTGAGCTTGGTCATATAAGTATCTATTAATGTAACGTTATGTGAGGTACAGAAGCAACCTGATGGGCTGAAAATAGACAGAGAGCTCAGCTCCTACCTGAAGAGTTTCTACAAGTTTACAACAACATAAAATAAGTATATTGATAGATATCGGGCAACATGGGTGTAGTCCTTTGTCAGTTTTAAGGGATGACAGTGAGAGGCAGTGCAGGATAGGACGAGATGGTAATGTGTGTGGAGAGGTTTGCTCACACGCCGAGACAGTAGTGTCAGGGACTCAGAGAGTGGGTGCCCTAGGGGGGTAAGGCAGTGCCAGGGGTGAGGTGAGTGAGTGTCAATTTTGAGGGGTGGGGAGAGAGGGTGTCAGGGGTGGGAGAGAGAGTGCAAAGGGTGTGGAGATATAGTTTTAGGGGTGGTGAGGGAGAGTGCCAGGGATGGGGAGAGAGTCCAGGATGTGGAGAGGGAGTGTCATGGGCAGAGAGGGTGGGAGTGAGTAACAGTTATAGGAAACAAGCATTGGTACTTCATCGGTTTCACGTATGTAATGAATAAAGAGCAGTTTTCATCAATCAACGTCCGGGAGAAGGAAAGAGCTCCCTGACAGATAATACAGGAGTGGAGAGGATGTGGTGCAGCGGCCACAGTTGCTGACTCCAGAGCTGGGCATCCCAGTTCCAGTCTCAGCGGCACCTAACAACATCCTGTGATTCTATGAAAATCACTTAATCTCTTTGGGTGATAAATTGTTATATAAATATGCTGCAATAGTAAAAGGCAAAACTTTATGAAAATATAGTTCCAGCAAAGCGGATGTTTACAGTATTTTGGCTGCAGGAAACTGATAAGAGAAGCAGATGAGGAACATGCATTGGTAAATGCAGGAAAATATGCTACAGCCAATAGAAATGGAGGAAAGGTAAGTGGCACACATAGAAACCAATGAGAAGCCAGGAAAGAGAGTAGGCAGGATGTAAGTCCCTTTTAAGTTTATATAAAAAAACAATAGATTTCTCAAGCACAGCGCAAGCGCTGTGCAGGTGAAACCTAAAAAAGGACCTGGTGGAGAGAGACAGTATGGGGGTGGGGAGTGCAGCGTGGAAGAATTAGAAATAGAGCCAGTTGTGAAGAGGCATTACTGGGTGGACCGGTGGAGAAAAGGAATCTAAGATGGGAGGTGATAAAAGAGAGAGGACTGCTGCAGCGCAGTGTGGGAAGAGGCAATGTAGGAGGGGAAGAGGGAGTGTTCAGTGGTAAAAAGGAGTGCAAGTTGGGAAGAGGGAGTCCTGAGTGGGAAGTGGAAGAGATAGCACCAGGGCTTTAAGTGGGATAAAAATTGAGGGGTCTCTGATAGGGGTTTTAGCTTCAGAGGCATCACCAAAAGTGTTTTCTAAGGGTCGGACCTATGTAAATACGGGTGTTACCTAAATCAAGTGAGTCTAGAATCTTATTCCTCACAAACTCATCAAGTCTTACTCAACAAACAGTAGCACTTTACAAGGTGTATTTGCATTTCTGTGAGGTAATACAAGGCATTTCATTTATTGTAGCGACCTTTCACCAAACACATCACACTGTTGCATGCAGGAGCTATTAACTGTGTGTTTCTGGGATTCTATTTACATAAGAATACAAAGCTAGCAAGGGCTTTCTATTTATAAGACATAGTTACAGCAAACGGGGAAATTTCAGCGAGTTATTACACGCTTTATAATAAGCCCATCAGGACATGAAGGGGCATATTTACAAGCCCCTATCGCCACGACAACGTCACTTTTAGTGACGTTCTGGTGGCGATAGGGGTTTTACCTTATTAACAAGGCAGCGTTAAGCCACTTAAGGTGGCTTAACGGTGCCTTGTAAATAAGGCACCCTTGCACGCTGTACTTAGCGTGAAAGAGGATGGCAATGGGTGTTGCGGTGGGCATTCCGCCGCAACACCCATTGATTTTGACACTGCCCACTATTTACAAGGGTGGCGTAAATAGGAGGCAGCGCCAAATTGAATCCAGGGAAAACCTGGTCTTAAACAGGCGAAACAAGGAAAAATGCTTTATTTCTCCTCGTTTTTGCTATTTCCATGTGTGCTGCGTTGTGCAGCACACATAGAAACAGCAAATTGCCATAGATTGTTTATGTGAAGGAAGGTGACCCTTCCTGCACATAAACAATCCAAAAAAAAGTGAAGTTTTGCAACTTCTATCCACATAAAAGTTACAAAACGCCATTTAAAGATTGTTTATGTGCAGGAAGGGAGACCTTCCTGCACATAAACAATCTTCCCCTCAACGTAGACACCCTTGCACTATGGTGCAAGGGTGCCTGCGTTGGCGCTAGGCTGCTAAGTGTAGCGCCAGCCCAGGGGGATACGCAGGGCTGCACCATATTGTTGTAAATATGGTGCAGCCCTGCATTTCTGAAGTGGCGGAGCGCGGCGTTAAGCCAAGGAGGCTAACGCCCCGCTCTTCCACTTTGTTGTAAATATACCCCGTATTGTGGATAAAGTGGGAAAGATGTTCACCAGAGCAGAAACGGTGGCTAAAAAGCGGGGTTAAGGCTAACATATCATAGTGCCAGGGGCAAGATGAGAAATGCAGCCTTTCTCCTTTTGAGGAAAAAGGCAGATTTACATTTGCTCTTTCCACTTGATACCAGTCATGCAGCAAAACGTGGTAGAAGAAATGATGCAAACAAAAAACTACACCCCACTTCAATCATTGCAGTTTCCCTTTGATCCAAAAGCTGCTGATCTGAAGATCAGAGAAGAATTGTTTTTCACAAACTCATTATTTTCCTTCCCACCCAATAAAGGGCCCAGAAAGGCATAGCCATCTTGGCTCCCGCAGCCGCAAACAGCAACAAGAAGCATTGGCAAAGCCAATAGGTATCGCCTCTGAGAGCTATTAGCTTTGGCAATGTTTTGTAGCCACACTGTACAGCAACCTGGCTACTTTGCAGTGTGGCTGAAACTAATTTAAGAAAGCAATATAACGCAGCTTGGGCTAATGTATTTTTTTTTTTTAAAGTGTATTAGCACAGGATGCATTGTCATCTTTTTTTATTAATATTTTTAGCCATGCTACACAGCAGCCACACTGCTATAGAGCATTGCTACAATTCAGTGCCAAAGTCAGCAATGCCCATGCTGTACAGCATGAACAAATTGCAATGCCAAAGTCAATAGTCTCAAAGACTAAACTTATTGACTTGCCAATGCTTGTTAGGTCTCGGCACAACACTGCTGCGATTCTGAGCAAATCAATTAATCTCCCCATGGGTACACAAGAAAAAAACGTATGACATTTGGCAAAAGTCCTATCACATAAAGAAAGCAATTGTGTCAATGTCCATGTCTTAGTGAAAATACCTTTGGAAGAAGATAACATCTGTTGTCACCATAAAAGCAGATGACATCTGTTGTCACAATAAACATCAATTTCAAAGGAGAATAAAACTTCTTTGACGTGTGTGTGACACAGTAAAACATAGTTACAAATGTCAAGGGGTTCAACAAACACGACAGTGACGAAGAAAAATGTAAAAGTAGTGCTTCATTCAAAGTGCAATCAGAGGAAGGACAGCAGTCATGCTGAAGCAATCAGTGGTCCACGGTCCAGCAAAAAGAAGAGGAAGTCAAGCAGGATGCGCTCACAAATTAGAAAGCAGCAAATAAGAGAGACAATGAAGCCAACAAATGTTTTTTATTTAAATGTTCTTTATTGGTTTTCAACAAGTTGTACAAGTAATATACGTGTGGCAATAATCATATGCAAGCATTACAATGACAGTTGCTTAAATAGCATGGGTGGGATGCCAAGGATGACTAGTACAGTGAAGGTTAACACATTGTTAGCATTAGTCGTCTTACAATTTCGCAGGAGAATATACAAACATTCAAGTATATAAGAAAGGTAATTTTTGTCACGTCACAAGCCAATGGAACTATTAACTGTATATAAGAAAAAAGAAAAAGAAGAAAAAACATAAGGTCGATCTCGTCTAGTTGGTCCGAGTGTAATCTCGGTTGCTGGTGGTGAGGGACTTGGAGCCTCCTATGTGGCTGGGCGAGCGTGAGAACTCACGCGGTGAGGGGGAGGGCGGAGGCAGGGGCACAACCGGGGCCCCGTCCGGGAGACCAAATAGGACCCTCCCGTTGTGGCTCGATCAGGTGTTGCAAGCCAACAAATGTTAATCAATCAGCAGGCTGTAAGCCCCTTATTATATACAATGCCTCTTGGAAGTGAGAGTGCATGCAGCATCTGTACTGTTGCAGGCGAGACCTAAAAACAGTCTGATTGCCGACAGACCCATACCTCATCATTTACTGGTGTGGTGTCTATGCTGCAGCCAGCAGTAACAGAACACGATACAACAGAAGACGGGGTCTGCCAGTTTCTACGAGGTGCGTTCCTCAGGAGAGTCCAGTCCTGTGTGAAGAAGATCCTGAGCTCCAAAAGTGGCTGAAAAGAAAGCATGGAATAGACGTGGAATAGCTACCATGCTTTCCAGTCCCACCTCTGGTTGTTTACCTTCTACTGGTGCAGGCTGCAGTGATACTATCGAGAATTACAATGGTGAGCCAGGTTACAGAGTTCCTGCCTGCAAATCAAAGCTTTTGTTTGCCTGAGCTGCTGCAGTTTTCTTTTCAACTCAGTAATTATGAAGAGGATTATTATAAAGCCAGAATGGGACCAGTTTCAATTCCCCTTTTTAATTACTTCTGGTGCCCAGACCCAGCCAGAACTGGCTCACTTAAATCCCTGGACAGCACACACATCCTCTAAACCTGAATTGTACTCCAGTTCTTTTCCAGCACAGCTGATTAGTGACGTATGGGCATTGCAATGTGGCACATGTTAGGTCATTGTCAAACAAGCATTACTGTTGGGCAGGTGTTGATTTTAATAACAATACCATCATATCTGTTCAGGGATGGTGCTTCCATAAGGCTTGGTAAGTCAGGGCACTTACAATTAAAAATTACAGCAAAAGTACCAAAAATGGTCCTACTAATGTGATTGAGAAAGATTAAAGAAGACATAAAATATATTTTCTCTAGAGTAGAGCACAGAAAATCTTTGCACAGTAATAAAGTGAAAACACAACACAAGAAAAATCTCACAGCAGTTTAGAAAAATAGAGTAAAATATAATAAATTGTTTGACGCCAAAATGACATTCATCCAATCAGTAGAACCACAGATATGCAATTTTAAAGATTTCAAGTAAGTTTAGCGCTTAAAAGTACAAAGCACCACTCGTACTTCTCTGGTTGAGTGAAAGTCACAGGTTCAGGCCAACCGCGATGGAGCACGGGCTGGATACAGGGATCAGGTTAGTCCCGCTGAGAAAGTTACCTTCTAAAGTCCAGCATGAAGAATTCAGTTCGCAGTGGAGGAGGCCACAAAAAGCAGGGAGAGCATCGCAGATAATCATCACTGTAGCGAGAAGAGCAGGCCAGGGGTCATGGACGGTCGTCGCTGTAGTTTGAAGTTTCTGTTGGGTATCGTAGATGGTCATTGCTGGAGATTCGCATTGATGGCCACTGGTGACTGTCTATGCTGTAGCACGAAGTGCAGATCTTACGTTGCCAGTCGTTGCTGGCAGTCAACAGTAGTGCAAAGAGTCAGGTTCACCAGAGCTTCGAGTTGACGGGTGGTGCGGGCGTAAGATTTTGGCACAAACTGGCCTGTTTGCAGCTGCAAAGAGCCTATAATGTCAGAGTGTCTGAGTCAGAGGAGTGCACTCTGATGCCAGCCAAGGGCCCTGGACCTGGGGAGGCACCTCTTGGAGATCAGGAAATCACTCTTGCAGAGGCCAGCATGTCTCAGGTAGTTCACGATAGTTGCAGTTCCAGTTGCAGATCCAGACAGCAGGTCAGGTGGGAGGTAGGCCTCTGGAGCTTGTCATGTCCCTGTAGCTCAGAACAGGAGACAGTCAGAATCAATTAGCGGGTACAGTCTTCCCTCTCAGTAAGCAGAGAAGGCTTTAAGCAGGGCAGCAGGACGTCCTTTTTCTGTAGTATCCACAGGTCCAAGAGTGTACTGAAAAGTGGGTCTGAGTGTCCCCTTTTTATACCCGGTACCCACTTCGAAGTGGGAGAAGCTTCTGGAGTTTTCCCCTTACAGAGGTGTTTGAAATTTCCTAGCTCCCTGCCCTGGTCCCAGTCTGTCTAGGGGCATGATAGGCTAGAGTGAAGTCCTATGTGTGTGAGCTGTGCCAGTGCCTTTGAAGTGCAAGTGTGGTAGGTGACAGCTCCGCCCCCGTATTAAGCCAGGATGTCCCATCCTGTCAATACCCAGACCCTCTATAGTGATGCTGTCTGGGAGGAATACACAAAAGGCCAACTGCTAACCTCACCTAGTCATGTGACCCAGGAAGCAGGCTACAGGCATAAAATGGTTAGGACAAGAAAATACCAACTTTCTAAAATTGGGCATTTTCAGTATTGTGACTTAAATTCTGACTTTTCTATTAAAGGGTGTTTTAAGTTACAATTTCTCAGACACCAAACATGACTTTCCTACCTGTTTCCAATAAAAATGCATCATGTATGAAATGTAACACAGTAACCCAATGTTATCCTATGGGAAAGGTAGGCCTTGCAATAGTGAAAAACAAATTTGAGAGTTTTTCACTACCAGTCCAGCTTTTACATAAAATGCACCCCACCCACCATCCATGACCCCTGGCCTGCTCCTCTCGCTACAGTGATGATTATCTGCGATTTTTAACCTTGCCCCCTATGTATATTTATCCACCCATGAGAAGGGCCACACCCTGGATCAGATCTTTTCGAATATTATTTTACAGATTGATACTCCCCTCACTTTGGTTTGGTCTGATCACTTTATGGTTGGCTTTGGCATCCCGAAGGAGATAACTCGCCCCACTTTCTACAGTAAACCTCCTTCATACAGCTTTAGATCTTTTAGCCAGATGACACCAGAGGCCATGAAGAGAGCCCTGGATCAGCATCCAATACCTTTTTGTGATGACCCCGAGAGAGATGCATTTGGTCTGGATAACTGGCTAGTGGGTCGGGCCTTTGATTTAGCCCCCCTTCTTCGCGTGAGGCTAAACCTACGTGCGTTTCTGCTCCCTGGTTCACTGAATCTCTCAGGAAAAGCAGAGGCATCTGTAATCAATTGGAGAGAGTGTGGAGAGCTAAATTTGACCCAGTAGCAAAAATGAGGCCCTTAAAACATATTATAAGGGCGTTCGTGAGGGTAAGCAACACTTTTTTGCCTCAAAAATTGAGGCTACCAGCAACAGGAGTAAGGAAATCTTTAAAATTGTTAAGGAGTTTTCCTCCCCGAGTGCGGTGAGTATTCCATTCACCCCCACGTATACTTGGGTCAAGAATATTGCTAACTATTTCTATGATAAAATTGTCACCATCCAACAGTCTTTCACCACCCCGCCCCTGGTTTGCAAGCTGGACTAGTCCCAGGAGGCCTGGACAGCATTGACACTAGTGAGCTCCTCACTAAATTTTCGCCTATCTCTCTCGAGAAATCTCTTGAGATTATGCATTCTTTGAAGTCCGGCTCTCCTCTAGATCCGTGCCCTGCAAAAACAATGACAGGCATTGCAGAGATTATTAATCCTGCAGTCAACTTGGTTCTTAATGCCTCATTACAGCAGGGGTTGGACCCCAGCCATTGGAAAAGGGCTAAAATTATCCCCTTGCTGAAAAAGCCTTCGGCCGACCCTAATGTTGTCGCAAACTATAGGCCCATCTCACTACTGCCATTCCTCTCCAAAACTCTTGAGAAGTACGTCAACCTTCAACTGACGGAGTATCTAGAAGCCAACCATATTCTCCATGATAGTCAGTCTGGTTTCAGGACCCATCTCAGCACTGAAACAGCTATTGGAAGTCGCTGACTCCATGAAAGAGCAATTGGACAGAGGAGGAAGCGCGGTGTTGATACTTTTAGATCTTTCCGCGGCTTTTGATACCGTGCCCCACAACCGGCTTTTGCAAAGATTGTCGGATTGTGGCATCAGGGGCACAGTACTGAAGTGGTTTGCTTCCTTCCTCAATGACCGCCATCAAGAAATATGGTCCCCCCCGTTTTCGGCCCCCATTCCCTCGATGGAGGTGGGGGTCCCGGAGGGGTCCATTTTGAGTCCATCTCTCTTTAACATCTATATGGCTTCTCTTGCTCTTCTAGCTGAGTTGCACGGTGCTAAGATTATATCTTACGCCGATGATACACAACTGCTATTCATGCGTGACAAAGGTTGTGACTTCAGTAGTGAGGAGATTAACACCTGTCTATCGAAAGTTTTTTCTTGGCTGCAGTTCAACCAATTGAAATGTAACTCTGAAAAATCAGAGATCATTTTTTTCGGCTGTCCACCCTGTGATTCTTGGCTCGAATGGTGGCCCTGCGACATGTCTCCCCCGGCGGCTCCAGTAACTGCTGTGAAAAATCTAGGAGTAAAGTTAGACGCTTCGCTAACTATCAAGGCCCAAATTCAGACTGTGGCCGGTACATGTTTTGGCTTGTTGAGAATGTTATGTAACTTTCTCCCTATGCTGCCTGTAGAGCACCGGAAGACGGTAGTTCAGGCCTTGATTATCTCAAGGCTTGACTATGTCAATGTGCTATATTTGGGTCTGCCTGAGTATCTACTTAACCGCCTGCAGGTGGCTCAAAATGCTGCAGCCAGGGCCATTCTTATGGTGGGGCCCAGAGCACATATGTCTTCCCATCTAAAAACGTTGCACTGGCTCCCAATCCGTAAGAGGATTCAATTTAAAGCACTGGTTTTGGCGTTCCAGGCCTTTCATGGCACGGGAGCCGTTTATTTGAGGAAACGGGTCCACCATTACGTGCCCACCCGCGCCCTGAGGTCCTCTGGGCAGGCCCTTATACGTATTCCCAGCTTTGCCCGGTCTCGGGCGGGCGCTCTTTCCAAGTGCTAGCCGTCCGCCTGTGGAATAGATTGCCCCCTTATCTTAGGATGGTTCAGGACCTGCTTGCTTTCAGGAGACAGTTGAAAACTTGGCTTTTTTAACCACTAGGCCCTGCCCTCTTCTAGTGTGCGGGTTTCAGATCCCTGATATCTCTGTTCCCTCGGTCCAGTAGCGCCGGGACACTCCTAGGAGTAGCTGTGCGCTTTATAAGCTCCAATTTTCATTTCATTTCAATGGGTTGTTAAATGTATATCCTAGGGTTGACATATATGTATCAAATAGGAAGGTTTAGACCTGGCAAAAGTTTTATTTTGCCAGCCCAAAATAGCAGTTTAAAATTGCACACACAGGCTGCAAAGTCAGGCCTGGGACACGTTTTAAAATGCTACTTAAGTGGATGGCACACTAGTTCTGCAGGCCCACTAGTAGCAGCTGCACTGGGCGCTTACCTGGGGGGGAGCACTGACGTCAGGGGGGACACTGTGTTTAGCAATAACACGAATTTCAAGCACCTGCTGCAGCATTCCTTGTGCTTCCAGCTTTCAGACGCAAAAGAAACAATTGATGGACGGAATGCTGGACAATGCAAACATTCTCCCCCAGTCACAAGGATCTGGGTTAAATCCATCATTCTTTTGCTCACCACACCACCCCAGCTTGGACCCAGCCATATGCAAATCAGTATTGACCCTGTTCCTTGTGGGAACAGTCCAGCCGAACTGCCAAGCCGGGTCCTTCCTGGACTGGAAACAAGCATCCTGGGACCGGTTTCAGGGCATCACCCTTCATCAGCCAGGCTAGCTTGAATCCAGTGGTGTAGTGAGCACGGGACCCACGCCTGGGCATACCTTCCCACTTAGGCGACAAATGCAAAGAAACAATTGATGGACGGAATGCTGGACAATGCAAACATTCACCCCCAGTCACAAGGATCTGGGTTAAATCCATCATTCTTTTGCTCACCACACCACCCCAGTTTGGACCCAGCCATATGCAAATCAGTCTTGACCCTGTTCCTTGTGGGAACAGTCCAGCCCGAACTGCCAAGCCGGGTCCTTCCTGGACCGGAAACAAGCATCCTGGGACCAGTTTCAGGGCATCACCCTTCATCAGCCAGGCTAGCTTGAATCCAGTGGTGTAGTGAGCACGGGACCCACGTCTGGGCATACCCGGTTCTAGGATGCTTGTTTCCGGTCCAGGGAGGACCTGGCTTGGCAGTTCGGGCTGGACTGTTCCCACAAGGAACAGGGTCAAGACTGATTTGCATATGGCTGAGTCCAAACTGGGGTGGTGTGGTGAGCAAAAGAATGATGGATTTAACCCAGATCCTTGTGACTGGGGGTGAATGTTTGCATTGTCCAGCATTCCGTCCATCAATTGTTTCTTTTGCATTTGTCGCCCTAAGTGGGAAGGGTATGCCCAGACGTGGGTCCCGTGCTCACTACACCACTGGATTGAAGCTAGCCTGGCTGATGGAGGGTGATGCCCTGAAACCGGTCCCAGGATGCTTGTTTCCGGTCCAGGAAGGACCCGGCTTGGCAGTTCGGGCTGGACTGTTCCCACAAGGAACAGGGTCAAGACTGATTTGCATATGGCTGGGTCCAAACTGGGGTGGTGTGGTGAGCAAAAGAATGATGTATTTAACCCAGATCTCTTGACTGGGGGTGAATGTATGATTCATTCAGCATTTCCTCCATCATTTTTTTGCGTAGCACTTTTCGCCCTAAGTGGGATGGGTATGCCCAGACCTGGGTCCCTTGCTCACTGTGCCACTGGTCTCAAGCTAGCCTGGCTGATGAAGGGTAATACCCTGAAACCGGTCCTAGGATGCTTGTTTCCGGTCCAGGGAGGACCTGGCTTGGCAGTTCGGTCTGGACTGTTCCCATGAGGCACAGGGTGAAGACTGATTTGCATATGGCTGGGTCTAAACTGGGGTGGCATGGTGAGCAAAAGAACAATGGATTTAACCCAGATCTCTTGACTGGGGGTGAGTGTACGACTCATTCAGCATTCCGTCCATCATTTGTTTGCGTAGCACTTTTCGCCCTAAGTGGGATGGGTATGCCCAGACGTGGGTCCCTTGCTCACTGTACCACTGGATTCAAGCTAGCCTGGCTGATGAAGGGTAATACCCTGAAACCGGTCCTAGGATGCTTGTTTCCGGTCCAGGGAGGACCTGGCTTGGCAGTTCGGTCTGGGCTGTTCCCATGAGGCACAGGGTCAAGACTGATTTGCATATGGCTGGGTGTAAACTGGGGTGGCATGGTGAGCAAAAGAACGATGGATTTAACCAGATCTCTTGACTGGGGGTGAGTGTATGATTCTTTCAGCATTCTGTCCATCATTTGTTTGCGTAGCACTTTTCGCCCTAAGTGGGATGGGTATGCCCAGACGTGGGTCCCTTGCTCACTGTGCCACTGGATTCAAGCTAGCCTAGCTGATGAAGGGTAATACCCTGAAACCGGTTCTAGGATGCTTGTTTCCGGTCCAGGGAGGACCTGGCTTGGCAGTTCGGTCTGGACTGTTCCCATGAGGCACAGGTTCAAGACTGATTTGCATATGGCTGGGTCTAAACTGGGGTGGCATGGTGAGCAAAAGAACGATGGATTTAACCCAGATCTCTTGACTGGGGGTGAGTGTATGATTCATTCAGCATTCCGTCCATCATTTGTTTGCCTAGCACTTTTCGCCCTAAGTGGGATGGGTATGCCCAGACGTGGGTCCCTTGCTCACTGTGCCACTGGATTCAAGCTAGCCTAGCTGATGAAGGGTAATACCCTGAAACCGGTTCTAGGATGCTTGTTTCCGGTCCACGGAGGACCTGGCTTGGCAGTTTGGTCTGGACTGTTCCCATGAGGCACAGGGTCAAGACTGATTTGCATATGGCTGGGTCTAAACTGGGGTGGCATGGTGAGCAAAAGAACAATGGATTTAACCCAGATCTCTTGACTGGGGGTGAGTGTATGATTCATTCAGCATTCCGTCCATCATTTGTTTGCGTAGCACTTTTCGCCCTAAGTGGGATGGGTATGCCCAGACGTGGGTTCCTTGCTCACTGTGCCACTGGATTCAAGCTAGCCTGGCTGATGAAGGGCAATATCCTGAAACCGGTCGTAAGATGCTTGTTTCCGGTCCAGGGAGGACCTGGCTTGGCAGTTCGGTCTGGACTGTTCCCATGAGGCACAGTGTCAAGACTTATTTGCATATGGCTGGGTCTAAACTGGGGTGGCATGGTGAGCAAAAGAACGATGGATTTAACCCAGATCTCTTGACTGGGGGTGAGTGTATGATTCATTCAGCATTCTGTCCATCATTTATTTGCGTAGCACTTTTCGCCCTAAGTGGGATGGGTATGCCCAGATGTGGGTCCCGTGCTCACTGTGCCACTGGATTCAAGCTAGCCTGGCTGATGATGGGTAATACCCTGAAACCGGTCCTAGGATGCTTGTTTCCGGTCCAGGGAGGACCTGGCTTGGCAGTTCAGTCTGGACTGTTCCCATGAGGCACAGGGTCAAGACTGATTTGCATATGGCTGGGTCTAAACTGGGGTGGCATGGTGAGCAAAAAAATGATGGATTTAACCCAGATCTCTTGACTGGGGGTGAGTGTATGATTCATTCCGCATTCCGTCCATCATTTGTTTGCGTAGCACTTTTCGCCCTAAGTGGGATGGGTATGCCCAGACGTGGGTCCCTTGCTCACTGTGCCACTGGATTCAAGCTAGCCTGGCTGATGAAGGGTAATACCCTGAAACCGGTCCTAGGATGCTTGTTTCCGGTCCAGGGAGGACCTGCCTTGGCAGTTCGGTCCAGACTGTTCCCATGAGGCACAGGGTCAAGACTGATTTGCATATGGCTGGGTCTAAACTGGGGTGGCATGGTGAGCAAAAGAAAAATGGATTTAACCCAGATCTCTTGACTGGGGGTGAGTGTATGATTCATTCAGCATTCCGTCCATCATTTGTTTGCGTAGCACTTTTCGCCCTAAGTGGGATGGGTATGCCCAGACGTGGGTCCCTTGCTCACTGTGCCACTGGATTCAAGCTAGCCTGGCTGATGAAGGGTAATACCCTGAAACCGGTCCTAGGATGCTTGTTTCTGGTCCAGGGAGGACCTGGCTTGGCAGTTCTGTCTGGACTGTTCCCATGAGGCACAGGGTCAAGACTGATTTGCATATGGCTGGGTCTAAACTGGGGTGGCATGGTGAGCAAAAGAACGATGGATTTAACCCAGATCTCTTGACTGAGGGTGAGTGTATGATTCATTCAGCATTCTGTCCATCATTTGTTTGCGTAGCACTTTTCGCCCTAAGTGGGATGGGTATGCCCAGACGTGGGTCCTTTGCTCACTGTGCCACTGGATTCAAGCTAGCCTGGCTGATGAAGGGTAACACCCTGAAACCGGTCCTAGGATGCTTGTTTCCGGTCCAGGGAGGACCTGGCTTGGCAGTTCGGTCTGGACTGTTCCCATGAGGCACAGGGTCAAGACTGATTTGCATATGGCTGGGTCTAAACTGGGGTGGCATGGTGAGCAAAAGAACGATGGATTTAACCCAGATCTCTTGACTGGGGGTGAGTGTATGATTCATTCAGCATTCCGTCCATCATTTGTTTGCGTAGCACTTTTCGCCCTAAGTGGGATGGGTATGCCCAGACGTGGGTCCCTTGCTCACTGTGCCACTGGATTCAAGCTAGCCTGGCTGATGAAAGGTAATACCCTGAAACCGGTCCTAGGATGCTTGTTTCCGGTCCAGGGAGGACCTGGCTTGGCAGTTCGGTCTGGACTGTTCCCATGAGGCACAGGGTCAAGACTGATTTGCATATGGCTGGGTCTAAACTGGGGTGGCATGGTGAGCAAAAGAACAATGGATTTACCCCAGATCTCTTGACTGGGGGTGAGTGTATGATTCATTCAGCATTCCGTCCATCATTTGTTTGCGTAGCACTTCCAGCTTTCAGACAGCAATAAAATTGTCAATAAAACTCTTGTGATTAATGTTCCTGCTGGAAAGAGAGGTCAGAGTTTTGTCTAGGTGCAGTTTTGACTCGTCATAAAGTAGTTCACAGGGTCAATATGCCTGCTGCAAAGAACAGATCTGCATTTTATATGGATAGCTGAGTGGATTAGTAAAGCCAGCCTTTATCGGTACTTTAAAACATATGAAATTTATACGAGAAAGGGGCTTTGGAGATATGAGGGGCAGTTTTGCAGTGTGGTAGTGAGGGAATCCGAGGAGGAGGTCATGAGGGGCACTATAAAAGATTGTCTCATCAGGGGCAGCCAGCGCTAAAGCCGGCCCTGCCGTTGGGGTCAATATACTTTTTTTAAATGTGAAAGAATCCATGCCGGCCACCCGTGGGCATATGGCAGGACCTGCTGGGCTTAATTTATGTTTTGTTTTTAAAAATAAACTACAATATTGTGTCGCAAAAATACCGCAAAATTTAAATTTCATTCCCGTTTTTGTGCCGCTAAATTTACTAATTTATGCCGCCATGTCCTGGGGGGTCTGATCGCCTAATACAGCCATGTTGACCATTCAGAGGACTAGGCCTACCTCGTGGCTGACAATTAACCCTCGTGTATTGGTCTCTCAGAGGCCCTAGTCTCTAATGTGGAAGACTCAGCCAGAACAACTTTGACCTTTGAAGACAGTGGCTTAATGTGTGAATGACTGCTAAAAAGAGTATTGGCCATTCAGTGGCACGTTTGCTTTGTGCCTGACTCTGCCACATTTGTACCTGCATTTCAGGGGCACAAGTCTGACCTCAGCGGCAAACGGCGCAGGCAAGCGCGGTGGGGCGGGGGCGAGGCAGGTGGGAGGGGGAGAAAGTCGACAGACGACGGAAAAGGTAAAATTAAATACATAAATAAAACCTATTCCATCATCTGTCGACTTCCCCCCTGCCACGCCCCGTCCCGCCGCCCGCCGTGCTTACCTGCACCGGCCACGACTGTCTGACCGATTATTGATGATGTCCAAGCAAAACCTGTCTGAATTACTTTGTCCCTCGCCTCGCCCAACTGAAAGAGATACAGACTTGAGATGTATGTGAGTTTTGGAGGCAACACATCACCACCACACTCAGTGTTCTCTAAAAGTCTGTTTTATTGGAAGCAAGTAGAGCTAATGCTATGTACATCCTTTGGTTTAGCTGCACAAACTCCTTTCCCCTAAACCGTTTCCTACAATTGTCAATTGGCCCATCCCTTTTCTCCTAAATATTACACACCCTCTTATAAAAGCTTAAGACTGCCCCATTATTAATCTCAAACTTACACAGTAAATATCTCTATATGTATGCTGTCCCAACCCAGGTCCTCCTTTTTCTCAAGAAACTGCAGTCTGCTTGGACTAAGCCCAGCTGTAGCCCAACTCCTCACGTACTGCACTATCACCTCCACATTTCCTGTCTTTTCTTTCCCCTTTGACTTGTTCTGAGCTCTCTCTCCTCGCTTGCTTCCATCTGCAACATAGTCATATATACACCATTTCCCATCCCTTCCTTCTTCCACCATGTGCCCCCCTCCCCCTTTATACTTGTACTAGGGCATGCTGCGGGTTCACACACAGAGCAGATTATGAATTCCTTCTGGCATGTGCGGTAGGGAACGGTACACGCAGCGTCCTTGTTGCCACATCATGACGCTCCTGCGTTGCTGCCCAGACCCTCCCAATGACATTGCTCTGAGACGACGGTGCCCTCCCTGTTTGCTGCTGCCCTCCTTGCTTTTCAGAAGTTTTTGACCATCCATTTAGTTCCAGTTTGTGAAATGAGACTAGTTCTGTTATTTTTTAGTGGACATGATGCACTCTTCAGCATCAACATGGTCAACAGGCATTTGGAAAGCAAACCCTGCTGTGTTTTAGTCAGGGGTGTAACGCAGACCCCTGCAGCCCCTATGGCGTGGGGGGCCAACCCTCAGGAGTCCTCTATTTAGCCTATTAGCTATGAATGTGTTATATCTAAGGTTTTTACCTTCCATCTTCCCTGTTTCACTGCCTCTGCTGTTCAGCCAGTGAGAGTAGAATGTTAGTGTGGATGGTGATGTCATTGGAATGTGTGGTATGCTGTGAGTGGGACTGTCAGTTGGATCCTGGGCTGAGCAGCAGAGAGGCTGCTCCTGGTGGGGCTTTATTACATCTTTACTGGAAAACTCATCTGACATCTAAGATCAATAAACGTATTCATCTGTAACCTATCTACGTCTACTGGATCTCCTTACTACGACACAACATAAATTGGCGACGAGTTGGATCAAACTACGCATGAAGACCTTCTTCAAGCTTCTTAAGGTACTTTGATACAAGATTTTACTTAAAAAAAAAAAAGAACCTACATAAGGATTTTACGCCCTCCCGCCCCACCAGTGTCCAGATTCACCGGACAGCCCATTGACAAGGCGTAAGTTTCCTGCCATCAGCTTCTTCCTGCCTGATTTCTACTGCCTGCTTCTGACTGGGTGTATGTTTCCTGCTACATGTTCTTCCTGCCTGATTCCTGCTGCCATTGTCAGGGCGTACGTCTCCTGCTACTACATACTGTATGTATGTTTCCTGCTGCCTTGACACCCTGCTGCCATTGACAAGGCATAATTTTCTGCTATTTATTCCTGCTGCCCTGGACACCCTGCAGCCATTGACACGGTGTTTGCTTCCTGCTACTGCCACATCCACTACCAGTTAAGAGGCATACCTTTTACACTCAGTACACCAGCGTTTTCCCAGCAATTGCAGCAGCTAATACTCATCAGCTGGCAGACTTAATTGATGTGCTCTGCGTTTTGCACCTCATATGGATTTTTGACTTGAACCTGGTGTCCTAGTTTGAGGAACTTTACAGATTTGGTTTCTAATCTACTGCCATTGGCCCGGGATTTACAAGTCTGTTGAATTCATGTGTCTTATGGATTTGAACTTTCACCTTGCGCCTCTCCAATTCTCTACATTTATAGTGATCCTTCAAGAGATGGGAGCGACAAAGAAGTGTTTCCTTTCTTTTGTGGTAAGGGCAAAATGTTGTCAGTTGCATTTATATTGGCGTGAAACCTTTGCTCTGGGTTCATTACGCAGCATTTTTTTCCAAGTTTATCATCGCGCGCACTCTTACCGTTAGCGACCGCGCCATTCAAATGGTCCGTGAGGAGTTTATGGTTGCTGAGTGCACGCTCTCACATGACGATGCTGCCAGATGATCGTTGCTTCTTTATGTTGCTCAAAGACGCTTTTCACCCTGACACGCCTAGAGCCATCCGGCGTGCGTCACTTCTACGTGCCGCCATTTTCATTTAGTGACATTCCTGCTTCAGTCTGGATTTTGTTGTAGTCTCTTCGATGCCTGTGCCAAACTTATTTGAAGTACTTTCCTGACTTCAGCCTGCTGTTGCCTTTTGATGTCCGTGGAGCCTGACTTATGTGAAGTATCTTGTGGCATTTATTATCTTGACTTCTGCCATTTTCGCCCTCTGAACAGACATGCTTTGCAGGGTTTCGTCTCTGTGTCTCTCTTCACCTCCCATTTTGGAACTTCAGATTAAGCTTCGTATTTGAAGCAACGGCGCCTTTCAGTCATCCTTTGGCTCCTCTACACGGCGTCTTAATTTAGTTTCTTTCTTATTCCTTCTAATTTCATTATTGCCATTTCTCTTATGCTATTTAACACTATTCTAATTATACAATGTGTTGATGCTCATCTTATTTTACTGACATTTTATTCTGATGTCTTGCATATTACTTATTTACCTGTATTGATTTATTCTTGGATGTACTTTTTTCATATTACTATATACATGCTACTGTGTTATTAATGTATTTCTTGCTTGGCATGCAAGTTTTCATACGTTTTCTGTCTGTATCTTGATGTGGAGCAATTTTCCTTGTTCCTCTTATTTTTTACATGATTTTTACTTACAGTGCATTTGTTATATTGTGCGCAAGTTTTCATATGTGGTCTAACTTGAGGTGTGACTGTACTTTTGCTTTATGTGTGGTGCAGCTCTCCCAGATCGCATTTTCCTTGCACTTTCATGCGTGGTCTAACTTGAGGTGTGATTGTACTTTTATCTTCTGTGTTGTACAGTTCACCCAGATCGCATTTTCCTTGCATTTACTGTTTGGGGATTCACTATTTTGTGTTTTCACCCTTTGCTTGATTTCTGGTTGGGTGAATGTCACCCGTTTCTTTATTTCTGGTAGGGTGTAAGTCACCCGTTATTTACTTATGATTGCTTTCTGTTTCGGTGTTTTTCACCCATTGCTTTATGTCTGGTAGGGTGCAGCCACCCGTTATTTACTTATTATTGCTTTCTGTTTGGGTGTCTGTCACCCCGTTCTTTCTTTCTTGTTGGCTGTATATCACTCTTTTACTTGCGTTAACCCCTTCCATGCTCATGACGAGCTGGACTCGTCATGGCACACAGTGCTCGTGTGCTCATGACGAGTCCAGCTCGTCATGGAACTCCAGCACAGGAAATCCCTCTGGTGCGGGCACCAGAGGGATTCCCTTTAATCCCCTAGCCTTCGGGAGCTGGGGAAGAGCTTCCCAGCTCCCGAGGCTCTCTGGTTTCCCTGAAATGACGATCGGCGCGCACGTCGCGCTGATGTAATTTCAGTGAAACTGAAACTGAAATGAGCCAAGAGGCTCATTTCAGTTTCAGTTCTACGTGCTCAGGGGCTATCTCAGCCCCTGAGCACGTAGAAACTCAGGAGAGGTATCGCTGGAAAGGGAGAATCTCCCTTTCCAATGGTACCTCTCTAGTGGATCCCTGCTTGGGGATCGCCCCAGGAGGGCGATCCCCAAGCAGGATCCACCCACTAGGCACCAGGGAGGGGGAGCGGCCCCTGGGCAAGGGCCTTTGCTCCCCCATAAAATATTTGCCATGATTAGTCTTTCTGCCCCCTGGGGGTAGAAAGCCCACTAGACACCAGGGATTTTTATTTAAATTATAGTTAGGGGTGGGGCTGCCCAAAACGGGCATGCCGATGCCCCCACCCCCGACCACAAAATTAGTCTTACTGCCCCCTGGGGGCAGATGGGACAGTAGCCCTAATCTGCCCCCTGGGGGCAGAAAGCCCACTAGATACCAGGGATTTGCTTTTAAATTATAGTTAGGGGTGGGGCTGCCCAATATGGGCATGCCAATGCCCCCACCCCACCCCGCTGCAAAGGTACAGTCTTTCTGCCCTCCTGGGGGCAGATGGGGGCAGTAGCCCCCAATCTGCCCCCAGGGGGCAGAAAGCCCACTAGATACCAGGGATTTTTTTAAATTATAATTTGGGGTGGGGTTGCCCAATATGGGCATGCCAATGCTCCCACCCCACCCTGCCGCAAAGGTACAGTCTTTCTGCCCCTCCTGGGGGCAGATGGGGCAGTAGCCCCAAATCTGCCCCGGGGGCAGAAAGCCCACTAGACACCAGGGTTTTTTCCCTCGATACATTTAGGGGTGGGGGTTGCCCAAGATGGGCATGCCAATGCCCCCACCCCTCCCCCACAAAATTCCAGTCTTTCTGCCTCTCGGGGCAGATGGTGGCAGTGGCCACTAATCTGCTCCCACCCGGGGTTCAGAAATACCCTAGATGCCAGGGATTATTTTTTTATAGGCCCGGGGTGGGGCTGCCCAGAATGGGCATGCAAATGCCCCCACCCTACCCCCAAAGAAAAAAACTTTCTGCCCCCCAGGAGGCAGATGGGGGTAATAGCCCCTGATCTGCCCCCCGGGAGGGGGCAGAAAGCCCACTAAGCGCCAGGGATTTTTTTATATAGGTAGGGGTGGGGGCTGCCCAGAATGGGCATGTCAATGCCCCCACCCCAAAAAAATGCTACAGTCTTTCTGCCCCCCATGGGAGGCAGATGGGGCAATAGCACCTTATCTGCCCCCGGGGCAGAAAGCCCACTAGCCACCAGGGATTTTTTTTTACAAAGTTCGGGGTGGGGGCTGCCAAGAATGGACATGCCAATGCCCCCACCCACCCCAAAAAAGATGTCACTGTCTTTCTGCCCTCCCAGGAGGCAGATGGGGGCAGTAGCCCCTGATCTGCCCCCGGGGGCAGAAAGCCCACTATGTGCCAGCGATTATGCTGGCTTTTTATACGGAGGGGTGGGGCTGACCAGAATAGGCATCCCAATGCCCCCGACCCCCAAAAGAATAGCCACAGTCTTTCTGCCCCCTCGGGGCATATCGGGCAATAGCCCCTGATTTCCCCTCCCCAGGGCGGCAGAAAGCCCACTAGGCACTGACTTTTTTTCGGAATGTGCCTACCTGTTGAATTTGGTTCCTAGCTCTGCCGGCACCCAGGGAAACCTAGCAAACCTATACATTTTTAAAACTAGACACCCAGGGGAATCCAGGATGGGCTGACTTGACTGGCTCTCACCAGGTTCTGTTACCCAGAATCCCTTGCAAACCTAAAAATTTGTCCCAAAAACACATTTTCCTCACATTTCTGTGGTGGAAAGTTCTGGAATCTGCGTGATCCACAAAATTCCACCCACCCCGCTGCTCCCCAAAGTCTTTCGAGAAAATGGTACCTCACTTGTGTGGGTAGGACTAGTGGCCGCGACAGGAAACGGCCCAAAACGCAACATGGACACACCACATTTTCACAGTGAAAACGGACCCTTTTTTGAAAAGTGCCTAGCTGTAGATTTTGAACTCCTAACTCTGCCGGCACCTAGGGAAACCTAGCAAACCTATACATTTTTGAAAACTAGATACCCAGGGAATCCAGGATTGGGTGACTTGACTGGCTCTCTCCAGGTTCTGTTACCCAGAATCCCTTGCAAACCGAAACATTTGTCAAAAAAACACATTTTCCTCACATTTCTGTGGTGGAAAGTTCTGGAATCTGCGTGGATCCACAAATTTCCACCCATCCGCGTTCTCCAAAGTCTTCCGAGAAAATGGCACCTCACATGTGTGGGTAGGCCTAGTGCCCGCGACAGGAAACGACCCAAACGCAACGTGGACACACCACATTTTCACAGTGAAAACGGACCCTTTTTGCAAAGTGCCTAGCTGTAGATTTTGAACCCTAACACTGCCAGCACCTAGGGAAACCTAGCAAACCTATACATTTTTGAAAACTAGACACCCAGGGGAATCCAGGATGGGGTGACTTGACTGGCTCTCACCAGGATCTGTTACCCAGAATCCCTTGCAAACCTAAAAATATGTCCAAAAACACATTTTCCTCACATTTCTGTGGTGGAAAGTTCTGGAATCTGCGTGGATGTACAAAATTCCACCCACCCCGCATCCCCCAAAGTCTTCCGTGAAAAATGGTACCTCACTTGTGTGGATGGGTCAAGTACCGCGACAGGCAAGGGCCCAAAACCTATTGAGGCGACATCAAAATTACCTATCACAAACCAACCTGGTTTTGCAAGGGGGTCCCATGAGTTTTTGGCCCCGGGCTCAACGGCCATCTAGGGAAACCTACCCAACCCACACATTTCTGAAAACTAGACACCCGGAGGAGTCCAGCGAGGCATGGCTTGCATGGGTCCCCAAACGTTTCCTACCCAGAATGCCCTGCAAACCTCAAATTTAGCAGAAAAAAATCACTTTTTACTCAAATTTCTGTGTGGGAAAGTTCTGGAATCTGCGTGGATCCACAAATTTCCTACCACCCTGCGTTCCCCAGGGCTCCCGATAAAAATGGTACCTCACTTGTGTGGGTAGGCATAGTGGCTGAAACAGGAAATGGCCCAAATCGTATTGTGGAGACTTCAAAACTACCTATAACAAAACTACCTGGTTTTGGGGGCACCTGGTTTTGGCCTCGGGCTCGCCGCCATCTAGGGAAACCTACCAATCCCACACGTTTCTGAAAACTAGACACCCTGGGGAGTCCAATGAGGTATGGCTTCGTGGATCCCCCAACGTTTCCTACCCAGAATCCCCTGCAACCCTCAAATTTAGCTGAAAAACCATATTTTCCACATATTTTTGCGTGGAATCACCGTGCTGGCACAAATGTCCTACCACCCAGGGTTGCCCTTGTTCCCCCGAGTAAAATTATACCTCACTTGTGTGGGTGTCCAAAGCAGAACTGGCTAAAAACGAATTTTTAAAAAAATATAGCGCTTAGAATTCTCGGTGCTATACCCTAAATCCCTATGTTTTGGGCTCTTCCCAGTCACAGGCCTTTGGCCCACCCACACAAGTGAGGTGTCATTTTACTCGGGAGAACAAGGGGAACGCTGGGTGGTAGGACATTTGTGCTGGAACGGTGATCCCACTCAAAAATGTATGGAAAAAGTGATTTTTTCAGCTAAATTTGAGGTTTGCAGGGGATTCTGGGTAGGAAAACGTTGTGGGACCCACGCAAGCCATACCTCACTGGACTCCCCCGGGTGTCTAGCTTTCAGAAATGTTTGGGTTTGGTAGTTTCCCAAGATGGCCGCCGAGCCCGGGGACAAAAACCCAGGTGACCCCTCTTGCAAAACCAGGTTGTTTTGTGATAGGTAATTTTGATGTCGCCTCAATAGGTTTTGGTCCCTTTTCTGTCGCGGGTACTTGACCCACCCACGCGAGTGAGGTATCATTTTTATCAGGAGACCTGGGGGAACGCTGGGTGGGAGGAAATTTGTGGATCCACGTAGATTCCAGAACTTTCCCACACAGAAAGTTGAGAAAAAGTGATTTTTTCAGCTAAATTTGAGGTTTGCAGGGGATTCTGGGAAGGAAAACGTTAGGGGACCCACGCAAGCCATACCTCGCTGGACTCCCCAGGTGTCTAGTTTTCAGAAATGTGTGGGTTTGGTAGGTTTCCCTAGATGGCCACCGAGCCCAGGGCCAAAAACTCATGGGACCCCCTTGCAAAACCAGGTTGTTTTGTGATAGGTAATTTTGATGTCGCCTCAATAGGTTTTGGGCTCCTTTCCTGTCGCGGGTACTTGACCCACCCACGCGAGTGAGGTATCATTTTTATCGGGAGACTTGGGGGAACACTATGTGGTAGGAAATTTGTGGAACCACGTAGATTCCAGAACTTTCCCACACAGAAATTTGAGAAAAAGTGTGTTTTTTTCAGCTAAATTTGAGGTTTGCAGGGCATTCTGGGTAGGAAAACGTTGGGGGATCCACGCAAGCCATACCTCGCTGGACTCCCCGGGTGTCTACTTTTCAGAAATGTGTGGGTTTGGTAGGTTTCCCTAGGTGGCCGCCGAGCCTCGGGCCAAAACGTCATGGGACCCCCTTGCAAAACCAGGTCGTTTTGTGATAGGCCATTTTGAGGTCGCCTCAATACGTTGTGGGCCCTTGCCTGTCGCGGGTACTTGGGCCTCCCACCCGAGTGAGGCACCATTTTTTTCAGAAGACCTTGGGGAACGCGGGGTGGGTGGAATTTTGTGGATCCACGCAGATTCCAGAACTTTCCACCACAGAAAAGTGAGGAAAATGTGTTTTTTTTGCCTATTATTTAGGTTTGCAAGGGATTCTGGTAACAGAACCTGGCGAGAGCCAGTCAAGTCACCCCATCCTGGATTCCCCTGGGTGTCTACTTTTCAAAAATGTATAGGTTTGCTAGGTTTCCCTAAGTGCCGGCAGAGCTAGGTTTCAAAACTACAGCTAGGCACTTTGCAAAAAAAGGGTCATTTTTCACTGTGAAAATGTGGTGCGTCCACGTTGCGTTGTGCGCTGCTTCCTGTCGCGGGCACTAGGCCTACCCACACAAGTGAGGTACCATTTTTTCGGAAGACCTTGGGGAACGCGCGGTGGGTGGAATTTTGTGGATCCACGCAGATTCCAGAACTTTCCACCACAGAAAAGTGAGGAAAATGTGGTTTTTTTTGCCAATTTTTTAGGTTTGCAAGGGATTCTGGGTAACAGAACCTAGTGAGAGCCAGTCAAGTCACCCCATTCTGGATTCCCCTGGGTGTCTACTTTTCAAAAATGTATAGGTTTGCTAGGTTTCCCTAAGTGCCGGCAGAGATAAGGTTCAAAAACTACAGCTAGGCACTTTGCAAAAAAAGGGTCATTTTTCACTGTGAAAATGTGGTGCGTCCACGTTGCGTTTTGCGCTGCTTCCTGTCGCGGGCACTAGGCCTACCCACACAAGTGAGGTACCATTTTTTCGGAAGACCTTGGGAAACGCGGGGTGGGTGGAATTTTGTGGATCCACGCAGATTCCAGAACTTTCCACCACAGAAAAGTGAGGAAAATGTGTTTTTTTTGCCTATTATTTAGGTTTGCAAGGGATTCTGGGTAACAGAACCTGGTGAGAGCCAGTCAAGTCACCCCATCCTGGATTCCCCTGGGTGTCTACTTTTCAAAAATGTATAGGTTTGCTAGGTTTCCCTAAGTGCCGGCAGAGCTAGGGTTCAAAAACTACAGCTAGGCACTTTGCAAAAAAAGGGTCATTTTTCACAGTGAAAATGTGGTGCGTCCACGTTGCGTTTTGCGCTGCTTCCTGTCACGGGCACTAGGCCTACCCACACAAGTGAGGTACCATTTTTTTCGGAAGACCTTGGGCAACGCGTGGTGGGTGGAATTTTGTGGATCCACGCAGATTCCAGAACTTTCCACCACAGAAAAGTGAGGAAAATGTGTGTTTTTTGCCAATTTTTTAGGTTTGCAAGGGATTCTGGGTAACCAGAACCTGGTGAGAGCCATTCAAGTCACCCCATCCTGGATTCCCCTGGGTGTCTACTTTCAAAAATGTATAGGTTTGCTAGGTTTCCCTAAGTGCCGGCAGAGCTAGGGTTCAAAAACTACAGCTAGGCACTTTGCACAAAAAGGGTCATTTTTCACTGTGAAAATGTGGTGCGTCCACGTTGCGCTTTGCGCTGCTTCCTGTCGCGGGCACTAGGCCTACCCACACAAGTGATGTACCATTTTTTTCGGAAGACCTTGGGGAACGCGGGGTG
Organism: Calotriton arnoldi; assembly: GCA_963921515.1. Lineage (NCBI taxonomy): Eukaryota > Metazoa > Chordata > Amphibia > Caudata > Salamandridae > Calotriton > Calotriton arnoldi. The sequence continues at coordinate 762,039 of CAWUFW010004686.1, forward strand.
GGTGGAATTTTGTGGATCCACGCAGATTCCAGAACTTTCCACTACAGAAAAGTGAGGAAAATGTGTTTTTTTTGCCAATTTTTTAGGTTTGCAAGGGATTCTGGGTAACAGAACCTGGTGAGAGCGAGTCAAGTCACCCCATCCTGGATTGCCTGGGTGTCTACTTTTCAAAAATGTATAGGTTTGCTAGGTTTCCTAAGTGCCGGCAGAGCTAGGGTTCAAAAACTACAGCTAGGCACTTTGCAAAAAAAGGGTCATTTTTCACTGTGAAAATGTGGTGTGTCCACGTTGCGTTTTGCGCTGCTTCCTGTCGCGGGCACTAGGCCTACCCACACAAGTGAGGTACCATTTTTTTCGGAAGACCTTTGGGAACGCGGGGTGGGTGGAATTTTGTGGATCCACGCAGATTCCAGAACTTTCCACCACAGAAAAGTGAGGAAAATGTGTTTTTTTTGCCAATTTTTTAGGTTTGCAAGGGATTCTGGGTAACAGAACCTGGTGAGAGCCAGTCAAGTCACCCCATCCTGGATTCCCTGGGTGTCTACTTTTCAAAAATGTATAGGTTTGCTAGGTTTCCCTCAGTGCCGGTAGAGCTAGGGTTCAAAAACTACAGCTAGGCACTTTGCAAAAAAGGGTCATTTTTCACTGTGAAAATGTGGTGCGTCCACGTTGCGTTTTGCGCTGCTTCCTGTCGCGGGCACTAGGCCTACCCACACAAGTGAGGTACCATTTTTTCGGAAGACCTTGGGGAACGCGGGGTGGGTGGAATTTTGTCGATCCACGCAGATTCCAGAACTTTCCACCACAGAAAATTGAGGAAAATGTGGTTTTTTTGCCAATTTTTTAGGTTTGCAAGGGATTCTGGGTAACAGAACCTGGTGAGAGCCAGTCAAGTCACCCCATCCTGGATTCCTCTGGGTGTCTACTTTTCAAAAATGTATAGGTTTGCTAGGTTTCCCTCAGTGCCGGCAGAGCTAGGGTTCAAAAACTACAGCTAGGCACTTTGCAAAAAAAGGGTCATTTTTCACTGTGAAAATGTGGTGCGTCCACGTTGCGCTTTGCGCTGCTTCCTGTCGCGGGCACTAGGCTGACCCACACAAGTGAGGTACCATTTTTTTCGGAAGACCTTGGGGAACACGGGGTGGGTGGAATTTTGTGGATCCACGCAGATTCCAGAACTTTCCACCACAGAAAAGTGAGGAAAATGTGGTTTTTTTGCCAATTTTTTAGGTTTGCAAGGGATTCTGGGTAACAGAACCTGGTGAGAGCCAGTCAAGTCACCCCATCCTGGATTCCCTGGGTGTCTACTTTTCAAAAATGTATAGGTTTGCTAGGTTTCCCTAAGTGCCGGCAGAGCTAAGGTTCAAAAACTACAGCTAGGCACTTTGCAAAAAAAGGGTCATTTTTCACTGTGAAAATGTGGTGCGTCCACGTTGCGCTTTGCGCTGCTTCCTGTCGCGGGCACTAGGCCTACCCACACAAGTGAGGTACCATTTTTTTCGGTAGACCTTGGGAAACGCGGGGTGGGTGGAATTTTGTGGATCCACGCAGATTCCAGAACTTTCCACCACAGAAAAGTGAGGAAAATGTGTTTTTTTGCCTATTATTTAGGTTTGCAAGGGATTCTGGGTAACAGAACCTGGTGAGAGCCAGTCAAGTCACCCCATCCTGGATTCCCCTGGGTGTCTACTTTTCAAAAATGTATAGGTTTGCTAGGTTTCCCTAAGTGCCGGCAGAGCTAGGGTTCAAAAACTACAGCTAGGCACTTTGCAAAAAAGGGTCATTTTTCACAGTGAAAATGTGGTGCGTCCACGTTGCGTTTTGCGCTGCTTCCTGTCGCGGGCACTAGGCCTACCCACACAAGTGAGGTACCATTTTTTTCGGAAGACCTTGGGGAACGCGGGGTGGGTGGAATTTTGTGGATCCACGCAGATTCCAGAACTTTCCACCACAGAAAAGTGAGGAAAATGTGGTTTTTTTGCCAATTTTTTAGGTTTGCAAGGGATTCTGGGTAACAGAACCTGGTGAGAGCCAGTCAAGTCACCCCATCCTTGATTCCCCTGGGTGTCTACTTTTCAAAAATGTATAGGTTTGCTAGGTTTCCCTAAGTGCCGGCAGAGCTAGGGTTCAAAAACTACAGCTAGGCACTTTGCACAAAAAGGGTCATTTTTCACTGTGAAAATGTGGTGCGTCCACGTTGCGCTTTGCGCTGCTTCCTGTCGCGGGCACTAGGCCTACCCACACAAGTGAGGTACCATTTTTTTCGGAAGACCTTGGGGAACGCGGGGTGGGTGGAATTTTGTGGATCCACGCAGATTCCAGAACTTTCCACTACAGAAAAGTGAGGAAAATGTGTTTTTTTTGCCAATTTTTTAGGTTTGCAAGGGATTCTGGGTAACAGAACCTGGTGAGAGCCAGTCAAGTCACCCCATCCTGGATTCCCCTGGGTGTCTACTTTTCAAAAATGTATAGGTTTGCTAGGTTTCCCTAAGTGCCGGCAGAGCTAGGGTTCAAAAACTACAGCTAGGCACTTTGCAAAAAAAGGGTCATTTTTCACTGTGAAAATGTGGTGTATCCACGTTGCGCTTTGCGCTGCTTCCTGTCGCGGGCACTAGGCCTACCCACACAAGTGAGGTACCATTTTTTTTGGAAGACCTTGGGGAACGCGGGGTGGGTGGAATTTTGTGGATCCACGCAGATTCCAGAACTTTCCACCACAGAAAATTGAGGAAAATGTGTTTTTTTGCCAATTTTTTAGGTTTGCAAGGGATTCTGGGTAACAGAACCTGGTGAGAGCCAGTCAAGTCACCCCATCCTGGATTCCCCTGGGTGTCTACTTTTCAAAAATGTATAGGTTTGCTAGGTTTCCCTCAGTGCCGGCAGAGCTAGGGTTCAAAAACTACAGCTAGGCACTTTGCAAAAAAAGGGTCATTTTTCACTGTGAAAATGTGGTGCGTCCACGTTGCGCTTTGCGCTGCTTCCTGTCGCGGGCACTAGGCCTACCCACACAAGTGAGGTACCATTTTTTTGGAAGACCTTGGGGAACGCGGGGTGGGTGGAATTTTGTCGATCCACGCAGATTCCAGAACTTTCCACCACAGAAAATTGAGGAAAATGTGGTTTTTTTGCCAATTTTTTAGGTTTGCAAGGGATTCTGGGTAACAGAACCTGGTGAGAGCCAGTCAAGTCACCCCATCCTGGATTCCTCTGGGTGTCTACTTTTCAAAAATGTATAGGTTTGCTAGGTTTCCCTCAGTGCCGGCAGAGCTAGAGTTCAAAAACTACAGCTAGGCACTTTGCAAAAAAAGGGTCATTTTTCACTGTGAAAATGTGGTGCGTCCACGTTGCGCTTTGCGCTGCTTCCTGTCTCGGGCACTAGGCTGACCCACACAAGTGAGGTACCATTTTTTTTTGGAAGACCTTGGGGAACACGGGGTGGGTGGAATTTTGTGGATCCACGCAGATTCCAGAACTTTCCACCACAGAAAAGTGAGGAAAATGTGTTTTTGTTTGCCAATTTTTTAGGTTTGCAAGGGATTCTGGGTAACAGAACCTGGTGAGAGCCAGTCAAGTCACCCCATCCTGGATTCCCCTGGGTATCTACTTTTCAAAAATGTATAGGTTTGCTAGGTTTCCCTAAGTGCCGGCAGAGCTAGGGTTCAAAAACTACAGCTAGGCACTTTGCAAAAAAGGGTCATTTTTCACTGTGAAAATGTGGTGCGTCCACGTTGCGTTTTGCGCTGCTTCCTGTCGCGGGCACTAGGCCTACCCACACAAGTGAGGTACCATTTTTTTCGGAAGACCTTGGGGAACGCGGGGTGGGTGAAATTTTGTGGATCCACGCAGATTCCAGAACTTTCCACCACAGAAAAGTGAGGAAAATGTGTTTTTTTGCCACTTTTTAGGTTTGCAAGGGATTCTGGGTAACAGAACCTGGTGGGAGCCAGTCAAGTCACCCCATCCTGAATTCCCTGGGTGTGTAGTTTTCAAAAATGTATAGGTTTGCTAGGTTTCCCTAAGTGCCCGCAGAGCTAGGGTTCAAAAACTACAGCTAGGCACTTTGCAAAAAAGGGTAATTTTTCATTGTGAAAATGTGGTACGTCCACGTTGCATTTTGAGCCATTTCCTGTTGTGGGCACAAGGCCTACCCACACAAGTGAGGTACCATTTTTATCGGGAGACTTAGGGTAACACAGAATTGTAGAGCAACTGTTATTACCTATTGACTTTCGATGCATTTCTGCCTTCCAAATGAAAGACAATGTGTAAAAAATAAGTCATTTTGAAAAATGACCTATAATTCTCATGCTAGTATGGGTACTCCCAATTTCGGAAATGTGCAAATATCTACTGTTTCTAAAATCTACATTTTGTTCCCATTTCAGAAATACATAAGTGTCTTTCATAACAATTTTTCCATGTATACATTTTCCCAAAATAATTGCTATATACCCGGTACATAATAAAAACCATTGCAAGATGCTGCTCAGTTATTGGCTCTGGGTTCGTCGGGTTCTTGGTGAACCTACAAGTCCTATATATCCCCACAACCAGAAAGGTCCAGCGGATATAACGGTATATTGCCTTCAAATAGCTGTCATAATTAGAAGAAGTTACAGGTGAAAACGTTGACACAAATGGCTGTTTTTTTCAACTAATTTTCAATTTTTCCTTTATTTAACTGTTAGTTTCTATAAGGAAAACTTTAAGGATCTACACAAATGACCCCTTGCTGAATTCAGAATTTTGTCTACTTTTCAGAAATGTATGGCTTTCCAGGATCCATTATTGGTTTCATACCCATTTCTACCATTAACTGGAAGGAGGTTGAAAGCACAAAAAATAGCAAAAATAGGCTATGTCCCAGAAAAATGCCAAAACTGTGTAAAAAGTTGGTTTTCTGACAAAAGTCTGCTTGTCCCTGAAATCTGGGAAGATGGTGATTTCAGCACCACAACCCCTTTTTGATGCCATTTGCAGGGAAAAAACAAGACGCTTTCATCTGTAGCCCTTTTTTCGCATTTTTCCCCAAAAAACAAAATTTTGCTGTATTTTGGCTAATTTCTGGGTCCCCTCCAGGGGAATCCACAAACCCTGGGTACCTTTACAATCCCCATGATGTTAGAAAAAAAGGACGCAAATTTGGCATGGATACCTTATGTGGTCAAAAAGTTACAGGGGCCTAAGCGCGCACTACCCCAAATAGCCAAAAAAAGGCTTAGCACAGGGAGGGAAAAGGCCTAGCAGCGAAGGGGTTAAGGTTGGGTGTTTTCTCTTCCTGCTTTTGTAATTCACCTTTGCTTGCTTTCTGTTTTGGGTGCTGGTCACCTATTTCTTACATTTGTTCGTGTCGTTTTCCTTTTTCCTGTTGCTTTTTTCAGTGTTTCCATCCTCCTCGCCAGTCTGGCCAGTTGGTGTGGTTGTGGTGGTTACATTGGTGCACTATTTCTTTGTTAGTTTTCGTGGTATACCTCTTTCTTGTTCATGTATGTTTTTTCTCCATTTGCTTTTCCGTTCTTTTACAATTTTCTTCCTTTTGAAACTTCTTGCTTCAATTTTTTGCTCTGCTAAGTAAGGAGATGTGTGTCTTTTCTAGTTTTCGTTTTCCTTTACTCTATTTTCGTGTTTTACTCATTGCAATACTGTTCACATTTTGTATTTTACTTCATGTTTTCTTTTCTTTTATTGCTTCCTTTTAACATCACTTTTCTACTTGCTTATTTTAGCATGCTTTTCATAACTTATGTGCAATTGCAATTCTTCTTCTGGCAAGTTTCTTCGGTATTACTGTGATGTTACTGTTATGTTACTATTTATATTTGCTTTCTCTTTGTTCATTTTATAAAGAGGGAAGGTGTGTTATATCTAAGGTTTTTACCTTCCATCTTCCCTGTTTCTCTGCCTCTGCTGTTCAGCCAGTGAGAGTCAATCAATCAATCAGGGGTTTGTTAAAGCGCGACTACTCACCCGTAAGGGTCTCAAGGCGCTAGGGGTGGGGGGGGGGGGTGCAGGTTCCATTCCATCAAGGAGGGGGTCTGTCGAAGAGCCAGGTTTTGAGGTTTCTTGCGAAGATGGGGAGCGATGTTGTCTGTCTGAGGTGGAGCGGAAGGGCGTTCCATGCTTTGGCCGCGAGGAAGGAGAAGGAGCGGCCTCCCGATCTGGTCTTTCTGGTGCGGGGGACCACGGTGTAGGAGAGCTGGGCTGATCGTAGGGTCCTTTGGAAGCAGGAAGACGAGACAGAGTTGATCTGGCGTTCCATTTTGAGCTCGGAGTCCAGGATGATTCCCAGGTTGCGTGCGTGGTCCGTGGAGGTTGGCGGGTTTCCGAGGGCGGGGGGCCACCAGGTGTCGCTCCAGGCGTCGGGGTTTGGGCCCATGATGAGTACTTCTGTTTTGTTGGTGTTTAGTTGTAGGCAGCTGTTTTTCATCCATTTGGCGATGGCTTCCATGCCTTCTCAAAAGTTGCGTCTGGTGGTGTTGGGCTCGTTGGATAGGGAGAGGATGAGCTGGGTGTCGTCTGCGTATGACACGATGTTGAGTCCGTAGGTTCTGACGATGGGGGCGAGTGGAGCCATGTAGACGTTGAAGAGCGTCGGGCTGAGGGAGGAGCACTGGGGGACTCCGCAGGTGGTAGGTGTGGGGTCCGAGAGGAAAGGGGGGAGTCTGACCCGCTGAGTCCTGCCGGAGTGGAAGGAGCGGATCCAGTTGAGGGCCTTGTCCTGTATTCCTGCGTCATAGAGTCTGCGTATTAGGGTGCGGTGGGAGACTGTGTCGAACACCGCTGATAGGTCGAGGAGGATGAGGGCTACTGTTTCTCCTTTGTCCAGTAGGGTGCGGATGTCGTCTCTTGCGGCGAGGAGGGCGGTTTCCGTACTGTGGTTTTTTCTGAAGCCGGATTGGGAGGAGTCGAGGATGTTGTGTTCTTCAATGAATGTGGCGAGTTGGCTGTTGATGGCTTTCTCGATGACTTTCGCTGGGAACAGGAGCAGGGAGATGGGTTTGTAGTTTTTGAGGTTGGTGGGGTCCGCTGAGGGTTTCTTTAGGAGGGGGTTGACCTCAGCGTGTTTCCAGTCGTCGGGGAATGAGGCCGTCGCCAGGGAGCGGTTGATGGTATGGCGGAGCATGGGTGCGATGGTGTCGGCGGCTCTGTTGAAGATGTGGTGGGGCAGGGGTCCGTAGGGGCCCCTGAGTGGATTGGCTTCATTGTCTTCAGTGTGTCTTCGGTTGTGAGGGCTGTCCAGCCATCAATCGCTGGTTTCCGGGTGTCGGGGGTGGTTGGTGAGGGTTCAGTGTGTTGGTTGTCTTCGTCGAAGTTGTCGTAGATGCTCTTGATTTTGTGGTGGAAAAAGGTGCTGAGTTTGTCGCAGTGGTCTTGTGAGGAGGGATGTCGGTAGACTCGCTGGTGGGTTGGGCGAACTCCTTGATGATGCTGAAGAGTTCCTTGCTGTTGTGCGCGTGGGTGGAGATTCTGTCTTCAATCGCTTTTTCCTCGTTTCTCTGATGAGTTGATGGTGGGCGTTGGTGGCGGCTCTGAAGATGTTGTGGGCTTCTGTGTATTTGGTGTTCCTCCAGGCCTTTTCGAGGCAGCGGCATGTGCGTCCGGACTCTCGAAGTTCGGTGGTAAACCATCTGGCTTTCTTGGCGCGGGTATTGTTGTTTTTCTTGAGGGGGGCTATGGTGTTGGTGCTGTCCGAGATCCATCTATGCAGAGTTCGGGCTGTGGTGTTGGGGTCGTCGTTTTCCGCGATGGTTGGGGTGGAGTTGTTGAGTGAGGAGGTGAGCTGGTCGTCGGTGATTTTGGTCCAGTTTCTTCGTGGAAGCAGGTGCTGGTGTCTGTGGATGGTGGGTGTTCTGAAGGTGAAGTGGACGCAACGATGGTCGGTCCATGGGAGTTCGGTGGTGTGGCTGAAGGTGATGGAGTTTCCTGTAGTGAAGAGGGGGTCGAGGGTGTGTCCTGCTGAGTGCGTGGGCTCGGTCACGATCTGGCGGAGTCCAATGTTGTGGAGGTTGTCCAGGAGGGATGTGGTGTTGGGGTCCAGTTGGTTGTCGAGGTGGAAGTTGAGGTCTCCAAGCAGGGTGTAGTTGGTGGATGCGATGGCCTGCAGGGAGATAATGTCCGTGATGGAGTTGGCGAAGGGTTCGTGGGGTCCAGGGAGTCGGTAGATGAGGGTTCCTCGGAGGGTGGCGGTGGGGCTGGCCAGTATCTTGAAGTGAAGGTGTTCACTTCAAGATACTGTAGAATGTTAGTGTGGATGGTGATGTCATTGGAATGTGTAGTATGCTGTGAGTGGGACTGTCAGTTGGATCCTGGGCTGAGCAGCAGAGAGGCTGCTCCTGGTGGGGCTTTATTACATCTTTACTGGAAAACTCATCTGACATCTAAGATCAATAAACGTATTCATCTGTAACCTATCTACGTCTACTGGATCTCCTTACTACGACACAACAGAATATCTGTGAGATATGGAAGATTTGGGCAGCCCTAAGCACATTCTGCAGCGGGCCCCCATCTTTTTGCCTTTCCCCACTGGTTTTAATGCTAGATTTATGAATGGAAAACAGAACTGACTGACCAAGTTCAGACATTTCTCAGTTCCTCTCGACCCAATAATGCAGAGACATACACCTCCACCCAGTGTCATCTCTCTTGAATTAGAACTGTTAGCAATTCATCATTACCTCCTTGACTGTCTTCCCCGATACACACTTCACATGAGTGATGTAATATACGTCCTGCAGCCCTGATTCCCTGGCCAATACAAATGGGTTCCTCCAAGATGGCTGCTATTACCCAGCCATCCCAATAAGAAGAAGGAACTACTACGTCAAAGCCTGTTTTTCTCCTTCTGCAGCTGAGACCCTAGCTGACCCAGCAAAGTGAGAAAGGTGTTTATTAGGGTGACCAGGACTCACATTTCTCCTTGCTAGGGACTTTCTCTAGCAGCTCTTATGGGGAGCTAGAGGATTGTTCAAACCCTTATGTGGTGTTTCCCCATTATTTAACCAACCTTTGTGTCGGGTAGCATGCATTGAATGCTGAGTGCTTAAATTATTCAAAGATTAATTTAAAAGCGATGCCTGATCCAATATGGCACGTTGCAAGCCGTCTATTCGTGAGAGCAACCGCAAGATTTAGGATGCTTAGATAACGGCTGACGCAGGAAATATTGGCCATTTTTGGTTTGCAACACATGGTTTTGTGGGTGCTTTCTGAAGCTCCTGTATTGCACACATCTCCTAAGATGGAGGAAGCAGCTGAAGATTTACCTGGTCCATCTATTGAGGCTCCTTCGCTTCCTGCAATTCAGGTGGCAGTCAAAGCTGCTTTCCAAGCCAAAGAAGAACCAAACTCAGCCAAGGTTCCCAGGTTGGAATATTTTACAGATCCTGGTGTGGATATGGAGGAGGAGGAGGAGGCCAGAAAGGGGTGCTTTACTCAATATCCTGAACTTTCTGAAGTACTTCAGCACTTGGGGGAAAAACTAAATCTGCCTCACCCTGAATCCACTCCTAATGAAGATGACTTTTTGTCACAATATCAACGAACTAAGCCAGAATCACTAATTGTGCATGGGACTATTAGACGAGTATTAGAGCATGAATGGAAGGAAGTTGATAAGACTGTTTTTCAGAGATTCCTTTCAAAGCACTATCAAGTGAATACATTCTCTGAGAAATTTCCAGCGGTTGTCAAGGCAGATAACCTGATGGCAAGTCTTGCTTCACAGGGGAATGTAATTCTAGGACCTTATTGACAAGAAAGTGGATGGTGCAGTCAAGCTGTCATATATTGCTTCTAATTTTTCTCTCAGAGCAAGTCGCTCTTAAGAGATTTATGTCTTAAGAGATCGTATGTCGGAGTGTCTTGACTGTTCTTCTCTTCTAAGTAAGTTTTCTCTCTGACTTGTCCATCGGCAACATGTATGCCTCTGCAGCGGCTTCTGGAGCGGCAGTTTCGACTTGCCATCACCTCTGGGTGAGGTCTTTGAAAGATGATGCAGAGCAAAGATCTGTATTGCTGAATTTACGGGTCCAAACTGGGCGGTCAACAGCTGGAGAGCATGATAAAGAAAACTGTAGAGAACTAAAAGCTCTTGCCATGGTTAAGCCCAGAGTTAGGGGGTTTTGGTTACAGAGCATTTTTCCACCGAGGGTTACAAAGGGATCCTTGCAGTCCTTTGGAAGTAGGGGTCATGGCCAGAGGACTCAGAATTTAGAAAAACTCTGGTCCCAATCTGCCTCCATCAACCCCACCCCTCCAAAAGCATGACTGTTGACTGGAAACGCTGGTTGGGGATAGCCTTCTTTACTTCTTGGAGATTTGAAAGAGAATGGTCCCGGAAGAATGGGCAGTAAAAGTGATGATGGAAGGTTACAGCCTGGAGTTTCTACAAATCCTGCCTTCTTGCTTCACATCAACTACTCTACCAGGCAATTCCCAACAGCGACAAATACTTTTGGATGGTATTCAAAAGCTCCTCCCCAAAGCAGCAATTGTTCCAGTCCCCTGCTCAGGAACAGGGCCATAGAAAAAAATGTCAGGAGACTTTCGAGCAGCACTAGAGGTCAAAGGTCTCAACGTTATCTAATACATGAGTCTTTTAAGATGATAATATTGCAGAGCATGTTCCCGATGCTGAAGCAAGGAGACAATCTGGCATCAATGGTTATGCTGGATGCATATCTTTATGTTCCAATCGTTCCAGAACATCTGCATTTTCTATGATTCTCAGTGGGTGGACAGCACTACCAGCAAGTTTTCACAAACATCTTGGTTCCTCGAAGGGCAGCCAAAGTTCGGGCTGATGGAGCTCTCAGGAGTCCCATTATTCAACCAATTGGAGGGAGTTAGCAGCAGTAAGAGCAGTCCTAATATTCTTCCTTCCCATGATCAGGTATCAGCCGGTTATCATTCACTGACAGCCAGGTGGTGAGAGCCTACTTAAATCAGCAGGGAGGGATGGTTATGTGTCCCTTTCACCTTGCCCGGGAGATCTGCTCATGGTCAGAACTGCATCTCCACACTCTGAGGGCAGTGTGTCTTCTGGAGAAAGAGAATGGGCATGCTCACCAGCTCAACAGGAGATTTCCCTCCTTGATTTCTCTCTGACTGGCTCGTAGGGCTTTTCAGGAAATGTCTCAGAGGTTTGGTCTTCCATGGCAGAGGAATATGCTCATCTCCCTCACATCTGTTCCCTGATTCCTTCTCTGACACCATGGGCAACTGATGTTTTCTTTCGATAACTTGGCCTCAAGGTCTTCTTTATTTCTTCCCCTTTTTTCCTCAAATTCCTCTATTTTTGCAGAAAGTTCTAAAAGATCACACCAGGGTTCTGTTGGTGGTACTAGAGAGGGGTCAAGGAGGCCGTGGTTTCCTCACCTCATTCAGTTGGCAATATCCCCATCCTGGATATTTCCTCTTCATCCCTCCCGTTTAACTCAGCCAACTATATCTCAGGAGTATCTCAGCCTTCTGAATCTGGTGGCTTGGCTGCTAAATGGGTAATTCTCCTGGTGCAGGGGTATTCAAGAGAGGTGGCCTATTCCATTCATTGCACTTACAATGTTTTGAGGGTATTGTTCTGCAATATAATCCATCTGTTATGCTTGAGTATTGTCTGGCATGTGAAGTCTGTATCGGGTAAGATAGGCGAGGAGGTAATGCTCCGGTTACTTACCAGTAATCTTCCTTACTCCAAGTCTAGGTCTTCCCTAATTCAGTCTTGCATCCCACCCTCCCTCCTGGAGTTTCAGATTGATTACATTTTTTGTTGTTTTCTTATTTTGTTGGTTGTTTAGTGCTTGGATGATTAACAGAATATGACATAGTAGTTCCTCCTTGTTATATGGATACCTCGGGAATTTCAACCATCTTGGAGGAACTCATTTGTGTAGGCTAGGGAATCAGGTTTGCAGGACAGAGATTACAAGTTGCATGTGAGGACTATATTGGGGAAGACCTAGACTCGGAGTAATGAAGATTAACAGTGTGTGACCGGGGCATTCATCATTACTGGAACAAAAGGAGGATCATTGTGCAGTCAGGGAAGGCAGAGAGGGACTCGTCTGGCCTATGGCTGCTGGTGGGGGCCACCGGCATTCATTATTTTGGACCTGCACTTATTTTTCTTCATCAGACTGAGAACAAAAGGGAAAAAACACACATTGGGAAAGACAGAGAAAGACAGGAAAACAGTGATGAAGGGAGAAAGCAGGAACCAGCAAGAGTGAGATATGTTATGTTATGTCGATTTGTATAGTGCACTAATCACCCGTGAGGTTATCCAGGTGCTTGCACAGTTTAAGTGAAGCTTGCAAAATTTTAAAATCTGCATGGACTGCCTAGTAGTGGAGTAAAAAGGCTTGAGGTGAATTAAAGACTACACAGCCTTGGTATTAGGCGCACCAACATTTAATTGCACTGACCGTGGACTTCAGAGCAGAGCTATGGGCCCCAATACTCTTTCATTCACAAATTAAGCACTGATGTTTGAGATGTAGTGAGAAAGACATTATTTTTATAGAGAGCACCATAGTGTGATAAATACATCGTGCATGTGGAGTGCCGGTCGGGCCTGTCTTTTTATGTGCGGTCTTCTCTGCCCTGACTGCATAGTCTCTGCATTCATACTTGCTATTAAGTTGCACTTTTCTGAATTCCGAAAAAGAGGAAACGTACCCAAACATGTAAACTTACGCAAATGTGTAAGTTTACCTTTGTGAATTGGCCCTGAGTGAGGTAAAACACTAGGATGACAATAAGTGGTTGAGAAGCACTGGGAAGACAGTGATTGATCGAGATGCTCTCAAAAACATTGAATGGGAGGGAAACACTTTTCAGCGGGTGTTAAGAGAAATGGGCAGACACTGCATGCAGCACACCTTCCTTCTCACCCCTCAACCCATAACCCCTCTTTTTAGGTCGAGCATCAGCGATGACCTGTTGTATCTCTGTGTGTGGCTTTGGCAAACCCACCTATTGCTATTGGTTGGTAGCTGCAGCATTCAGAAATGCTGCTTTTTTATTGGTGCATTTTTGTTGAAGTCCCTCCTTTGTGTGTGTAGCTCTCTTTCCTGCGATTTCACTCAGAGAGCATTTTCGTTGCCCATCACACAGTACAGCGTGTGATGGTCTCTCTTCTCTCTTTCCATCCTTTTTATTTTTTGTTTGGCAGTTTTATTGTACCGTGATTTTGACTGGAAGCTTTTGGAGTGCTTTACATGAGCACCAGTGATGTTAAACTACAATACATTTTTTTTGGTTTGGCACGGCGAGATTAAGTGCTTTGCCCAGAATCTCCGATGTCGAGCAGACACCGAGGCTTGAATCGGGTCCTTTAGCTTTAAAGTCGTGAGCTTTGGCTGTAAGGCTATATTCTCTCCCTTCGGTATTTGAAAGTAATGAAGATTAGGATTCCACGGACCAAAAAGTAAGACCACGCTGAAAAATGTTTACATTTGAAGAGTTTTTATTTTATATTTGAAACTACTGTTTTTTTTGCGCGTATTCGACTGGAAGGTATTGGAGTGCTTTACATGAGCACCTGTGATGTCACACAACAACACCCTCATTTTTGGTTTTGCACGGGTAGATTAAGTGCTTGCTCAGAATCACCGATGTCGAGCGGATGCCGAGGCTTGAACCAGGTCCCTTAGCTTTAAAGTCGTGAGTTTTGGCCGTAAGGCGATATTCTCTTCTTTCGGTATTCTAAAAAGAGATTTTTTTTTTTTTAAATACGGTCAGTAATTTTTGGGCGGCTACGTGAAGCTGGTAACAATATTGTCCTAAATAACTATATAATATACATATGTTTGCCTAAATTGAAATTTTCCCACAAATCATGGTGCATGCACTGATGAAATGAACACCTTATGGTGCACAGGGATGCACACATTTCGGTAGTTTTAATATAGCGGGTTAAGTGTTGTACATATTGGCCAGCATCCACAATATAAACGTAGCCTGAAAACATACAATGCTCCCGCACTCCTAGCATACAATTATCCCACTTATGTTTTTGCATGTAAATATTGTAAAAATGCACTTTTTATTTATCACGAATTCGACTGGTAGGTATTGGAGTGCTTTACATGAGCACCAGTGATGTTAAACTACAACACATTTTTTTTGGTTTGGTACGGGGAGATTAAGGGGCAGATTTACAAGCTCCTTGCGCCACTTTTGCGTCATTTTTCCCATGTTAAAAATGACGCAAAAGTGGCGCAAGGAGCTTGTAAATCTGCCCCTAAGTGCTTTGCCTAGAATCACTGATGTCGAGTGGACGCCAAGGCTCGAACTGGGTCCCTTAGCTATAAAGTTGGGAGCTTTGGCCATAAGGCGATATTCTCTTCTTTCGGTATTTTAAAGTAATGGAAAGTTTGATTTTATGGACAAAAAAGTAAGACCACGTTGCAAAACATTTAAATGTAAAGAGATGTAATTTTTTTTTTGTAAAAACGGTCAGTAATTTTTGGGGGGCTACGTGCAGCTAGTAACAATAATTCCCATCGCAATTGTATTTTTGGGCGACGTGAAACAAATAATAATACCGATCGCAACTACATGGCGAGTTGTGCATATTGTCACTTTCTTTTCCAGGCTAAACTTTTTTCCAGCAAATGGAAACTCAATGTAACTCGTTCACACCATCACAGACTTCTTGTCTCAGCCACTCTTATCTCTTTCAACAATAAAATATGGACGCATTAACACCTTTACAAACATTGCAACAAATGATAGCAACTGCTCACACTACCACAGAATTCTTGGCGCGCATGCACCCTTCTTTCTTTTAGCAGCAAGGTGTGTGCGCATTTCAAAGAGTTTTCAAAAAAGTCTGTAAATTACCTTCACAATGGCGTTCTTGCCCACCTAACACCACTATTAGCCAAAAAAAAGGAATAGCTGTACAAAGTGTGGCTTTTTGACTTTAGTATCCAGGTGTGCATCACGTGGAGAGTTTTTACTATTTGAACTACTTTTAGAAAAAAAACATTTGTTATGACTTGTAGCTGTACTTTATTTATCTGTGCTTAAGAGAAACAAAAACTTGGCACAGACTTTTTGTCGTACACAACCTTTTCTCTTTTAGTAACAAGGTGTGTGCGCCTTTGAAACAGCTTGTTATAAGAGTGTAGCCTGATGGAAACTGTTACTATTGTAATACGACGCATATTTAAAGTAATACCAACTGCTACCACTAGCACAGACTTCTTAATGGTGCACATTTTTTAATTTTTAATTTTAACAACAAGGTGCCTGCGGATTGGAAATAGCTTGTAATGTAAAGGTTGCCAAATACAATCTGATAGCCAGAATTATACCGATTTTAACTACGAGCACCCACTTCTTTCTACACATATAAAGACACAATTGAACTCCTTCACACTACTACTAATGCTCGCTCTGGCCTTTGCTTTGCTTGTACAGTTTTCAGCATTATAACATCAAACTGCAGCAAAGTCCTTCATATTTTGTATAGGAAGTGCGCGGTTGCATATTACACTTTTAAAATACCTAATGTCGCTGTCTCAACAGCTTCAGTGATAATTTTATTTTAAGCGTGCTAGCTGCCACTGTTTTTGTATCTTAATGCTATTAATAAGCAGAACAACGGTGTTCAGCTTATAAAAAACAGGTCAATCTAAAACATAAACATAGACGAACAGACTCGAATTATGTTTATTCTTACTGTTATATATGCACTAACTGCTGTTTGAGTTTACTTTGTATTTACGCTTCCTTCCTGTACAGTCACTGCCACAGGATATTGAGCACATTTTAAAATACATACGTGCCCTGATTTATGCTATATGTTGTTTCGCTCTAATTTCTTTTCGTTAACTCCTAATACAGAATTTTTATGGGACATGGAATTTTACTTTGTCCTAAATCACTATATAATATACATATGTTTGCCTAAGTTTAAATTTCCTCACAAATTATGGCATATGCATTGTTGAAATGAACACCTTATGGTGCGCTGGGATGCACACATTTTGGTACTTTTAACATAGCGGTTTACGTGTCTTACATATTGCCCAGCATCCACAATATAAACGTAGCCTGAAAACATACAATACTCCCGCTCTCCCACCATACAACTATCCCTCTTATGTTTATGCATGTAAATATTGTAAAAATGCACTTTTTATTTAGGACAAATTCGACTGGTAGGTATTGAAGTGCTTTACATGAGCACCAGTGATGTTACACAACGACACCCTCATTAGGTCGAGCTTGATCGACCTGTTATATCTCTTCTGTGAGGTTTGGCACACCCACCAGTTGCCATTGGCTGTTATCTGGGTCATTTACAAATGCTGACTTGTTATTGGTGCATTTGCTTAAATGTCCCTCCTTTGTGGGCTTAGCTCCCTCGCTGGAGATTTCACGTAGAGATCGCTTTGTTTGGCCATCACACTATACAGCGTGTGATGGCCCCTCCTCCCTCCTACTCGCTCTCCCATCACATGACATTGGAGAAACCAGCGCTGGTGTTCATCAACTGCATTTACCCCCACGGCACCATTGAGTGCTGTTGAATTATTAGACTAGAATTGTTGAGTTTGCAGTGCTTGTTAAAATGTGTGCCTCGCTTGACTTGCACCTCTGCTAAAACTTGTTAATTAGTAAAAAATGTTTTTTTTCTGATAGCGCAGCACACTTTACCAAAAGCGGCTGCGCTTTAATTTTCTTCGGAGTAAGCAGGGAGTGGGACCAGTCAATCACCACAGGTTAAGGAGGAGTCCTCAAAACACGCCTAAGGACGCTGCTACCCGCTCTCTCCCATGGCAGCTGTGGTTGCCTCAGAGCACCGCCAGTGCCGCAGCTGCTTGGCATGCCATGACCATGCAGACTCCACCCGCCCTCTGGTTCCGTCATTCTGGGAGCCACAAACTTCACGTTTTCAAGGCCACTGGACTCCAAACCAAAACACAGGTTAAAAAATTAACTTACAACGAAAATCGCTCTAACTCTCGCAAATGTGATAACTAATGTTTAAACTTGTCGCTCAAGAAAGGAGAAACAAAATTGTTCGGCGTCTTCATTGCCATCCCTTGTTCTCTACTCTCCTACTGCCGCATAGAGCTGCCATCTTGAGGAGGTCAGCTCTCTAGTTGCTCTGCCAAGTGTCTCCTCACTCCTCTCTCTCCCATATAAGAAAACCCATGATGCGGGCGGATAGTAAGGGCTGCTGGCCGAATTATTTGTATATTTTTTTTAAAAACTGTATTGCGTGATTTAACATTTCTTTATTGTTGCTCTGTGTAAATCTGATGTTTTTTGCTTAACTAATCTGTGGAGAACTCTTGTTTTCTTCGCTCTTCACTGCTCTGCACTCTATGCTTCCTGCCTGAGAGTGTTTTTTTCCTTCACTCACTAACGGCACTTTTTTAATATTATGGGGCCTTTGGGGAAGGTGGGGAGAGATAGCACATCTCGTGGCTCTATATCTTTTGGCCGACATCTCTTTCACTGGCACCAAGAGAAAAGAGCAATTTTTCGCTTCTTTCATACTGCAGCATAGAGCCACCATCATAGGGGGTAGGGGTAGCCAAAATATAGGTACTTAGCAACATGGTTGAGTGCACACTGCGCCGCTTATGTTTGCAGACAAAAAGTTTTACTGAAAATAGGTGCATCTACAGGTAGATCACAGTCTTTGACTCATGGCATTTCAACTCAAGGCCTTGTATGTTGATCTTGCTGCACCTTTACCCCTTCTACCCTCCTGCTCTCTGGCCCTCCCAGGCTGTGATTGCTTTTCTACATTCTTCCTCTTCTGCTTGCCCCTCCCCCAATGTATTTTTCCGTGGCTTCACGTTCGTTCCATTCGCATTGCTTTGTTCATATTCTGCCCCCTCTTTACCTCCTTGTTGTTTTCCTCACCTGCTCCCCCCTCTTATTTTCTGCCTCCGCCATTCTTTCTCTCTTCAGCCGTCTTTTGCCTCCTGTCTCACGCCCCTCCTCCTCGTCTCATGCCTCCCTTCTCCCACGCTTCCCTTCCCGGTTCTTTCCGTCTCTCCTCTTCTTACCCCCAGCTGCATCTTCTCTCCCCTTTCTTTTGACCTGGTTCTTCCCTCTCTTTCCTTGCATATTTTTTTCTTCTTATTTTTCCTCTTTTAATTTCCTCTCTGTTTACTGTCTCTGCCCATCCTGTGTTTTACTCTCCCATTACTCAGTCTCACCCTTTCTCTAATTTTGCCTGTTTAACCTTCTGTTCTGTTTCATAAGCAGATAATGAAAGCAAGCGAAACATATCTGGCCTGCTTACCATTCACTTTCTCCTAACGGTTTCAAGCTTTACTCCTTTTTTTTTTTTACAGTATTGCTCCTTTGTGGTTATAAAACACCTCTTTGAAATAGTATTCATTAACTTTTTAGTCTCCTGCATTTCTTTTGTCTTCATGCTTCCCAGCACCCTACCTTTGCTGTAAACCTTTTTACAATGTCCCTACGTGTCTTCTGCCTCAACATCAGTTGGAGCCAGTACTATTTAACGGTCTTCTTCAGTGGCCCTGTGGAGTTGTATTAGCCACATAAGGTACTTGTGCCTTAATGCAATCTTTCTCTTTATAATTGCATTAAGGGTGCAGTACCTTATAAGGCTAACATAGGTGCCTTTATAACTCCTCTGGGACTCCTAGTAACAGTCTATAGTACTGCACCCTTTCATTGCTTCATGCCTTTTCTTTGGTAACACAATCCACACAAATACACTCCACACCATGCCACATAATTCCAAACAGCATAATTTCACTTACTGCCACATACTTCCACGCCACACAATTCAACTCTACACATTTCCATTCCACACCACATAATTCAACAACAAACCACATTTTTCAAGTCAACAACATAATTGCACAACACACCAAATACATCCAATCCACACCAAGAAATTCCACATCTTGCCACAAAATGTAACAGCACACCACATAATTAAACTCCACAACATACCACTCCACAACAGAAAATGCCATTCCACATAATTACACTGTATGACACACAACCCCACTCCACATAATTCCAGTACACTTAATACCACATAATTACTATCCACATATTTCCACTGCACACCATGCCACATAATTTCATTACACAAATCCACTCCACACCACACAATTCCACAGCTAACAATTCCAATCCAACCCACATAATTCTACTCCTCACCCCATACATCCACTCCACTCCAGTCGAAAACACATGGGTAAAATACTCATTTACAACGCCAATACCTCTAACTTTAATAAATGCGAGACCAATTTGGATTGCAAATGCTTGTTCTCATGGCAGTCACCACCATAGCTCAAAGACCCACTTATAAAACAAACTGCATTGCTCGTCTTTTAATCCCAGTGACTGGCTATCTCCACTGGCTAAGATTCGTCCGTGAGTGATACAATGACGTCAAAAGTGTTTTTTTCTGATATTGCTGCAGGCAGGGCAAGGCCACATATTTGTATTTTGAAGCTTTGAGATATAGAGGTACTACCAACTGGATTAATTCACGTAAGAGCCAAATCCGTGAGCTCATATTCACCCGAGCAGCACAAATCATATAAAGAGCTTTCCTAACAGGGGTGGAGTGCCTTTAGAAATGTTTGCACCAGAGACTTCTGAGACCTTGTTTTGCTAATGCCTTTTTATCATTTTCTACCAATTTTAAATTAGTGATTTATTCTCATTTTCTTTGCAGACCCAGCACTGTTGTTGTGTGAACTGGTTTAAGCCCCCAGTTGAAACTAAAAACGTAGACAATTGGTACCATCCAGTATGTTTGAAAAATTACACACAAGCGTATGACTAACATGAAAGCATATGTTATTAACACATAGTTTTTTTTTTATTCCACCCTAATTTCACTTCAGAGCGCACACACATATAAAATAAAAAGAGTAAGGATAAAATGATGAACCTGGTCACAGTCTCCTTGGAAGTAGGAACCCTTATCCAATCTTCTACAGTCACTGGTGGGTGTACTACTGAATAACAACCCCAGAATAATGACCTACATGGTAATTGAGGACAGAATATCAGGGGACAAAATAGCAAAACATAAGTGCATAGAGGGAAGTGTAGATCTACTATTCTCAACTCCAGATCTGTGAACCCTGAGATATATGTACAGCATTGGTACATATGTGTGGAGTAAGGCATGGAAAAACTATACTTGCTTACCTGTTGATTACAGTTTCGATGTTTTGTCCTTGATATGTTGTGCCATTGATATTCTGCTTTTGATATTCAGGGTGCACACCATGGCTGACCCAAGAGCACTACATCTGTAAACGAGCATCTAAAGAGTGCTATTTTAGGGGGTTTCCTGGGTCACAGTTCATGTGGTTCTGCCCTTACACACAGCTCCAAGCTATTCCTGAGTTTGGAAACCTGTACTACTAATGAATGATCACGGTGTTTTTGACATTTGAGTAGTTGTTGAAGAATCAAATGGGAAGTGGGTGATTGATTTCTGATGAGGCTTTATTGGGGGTACCAGCTTTTACAGTCATGCGAGCTTTAATCCAAAAGGCCTTATGAATGAGGCAGAATTAAACTTGAACCTACGCTCCTACTGGCTTGCAGTGGTGGATTGGGCTGGCTTCAGGTGGTCATAGATTTCAATGTACCTTAAAGTAGTTATAACTTGCTCTCTCGCCATGCGCTGCTTTTAAACTCATATATTACATCACTCATAATATGTTCATTAATAATATGATTGAAACATCTGAAATTACATAATTGATTACAAGAATGCATAGCAAGGGTGCGAGTTATAGTTACTTAAGGGCATGAGTCATAGTTACTTGACATAACTATACCTGGTGTATTTCAGTGGTTATATATATATATTATTTGTAACAAGTATTCATGAAACTTCAATTTCAGATTAATGATATCAAAAATAACCATTTGTCAGGGGTAGTAAAACCTTTTCTGTGCTGCAGAGGTGAGTGTTTGTCTCATACCAATGGATTGCCAGCTAATTCCATGTGTATTGGGGCAACTGTAGGAAAAGCGACTAACAAACAGAAGGCATGTTTGGGACACATCCTTGTGCTGCAGTTCTCAAATGATTTTATTTTAAACTTCTAGAATGTAAAGAAGAGCTTCTGCTGATTTAGAGCCATATTGTGATTGACAGCTCTTGCTGAACAAAAGTGAGGTTGAAAGAAAATAAATGTCATAAAAAAGAGTTAGCTACACAAAGAAATTCACAGGTTGCCAACTGAAGAACCACATTATATTTTTTCTGTCTATGCAACAGATCATCTTCAAATGGCTATGGTGGTGGAATTGTGTCATGAAACAAACTTGAACTATATTTGAACATTTCAAATGAGCTTTCTAAAGACTGTAGGGTTGTTGCATTACACTGAAGGTTTATCCTGTAGCAGAACAGGAGGGAGTCCTAATTCAAGATTATGTTACCCATTGGTATGTATACATGTCAATGTATAGAGTGTTAGAGATGTTATGTTTATGTTAATGTTGCCTATTACCTTACAGTGGGACAAGCATCAAGAAGAAACTGTGACTCATCTTCCACAACTCATCTTCCACAGAGAGTGCATAGTGCGGTAGCTTGAGAAAGTTATCTTACTTTAGAGAAAAGTGTGAATGAACATATGTTTAAGAAACTCATAACTGGTATGTTTTGTTTCTGGAACTGCAAAAAGTTGGGTACACAGAGATATCTCTATGTTTAATATATTCACTGTTACAGTTAAACGTAGAACTTTTATAGCAAGTTGCTAAAGGAATATATTTATATTTAGATATCCACTGTGTCCTCAATGCCAGCAAAAGTGAGAGGTCAGAGTGGTGGAGTCCAGTGTCTCTGTTTTCTTTCTTATGATAATGCCTTTTCCGTGTTTCTACCACTGACCCTCAGACTCTTGTGTATGTGGTCATTGGTGGAAGGAGGGAGAGACAGAAGAGTGCATCACTCCTGTTGGATCCAGAGTACAAAGTTAGTGGTTTGAGAAAATGCTCTTTCCAAGATAGAGGTCCACTGTGTGAGCTCTCCATTCAAAAGTGAAATTGTATCTTTTCTTGTGATGTCAATTCCTGTCTGAATGATACAAAGAGGATGCATAATAAGTGAAGAATGTGCTGCAATGTATTTGTACTCTTATTTTTCATCACAATCATTGCCCACTTGCTACTATTTTTGTATTGATTTTTGACCCTTTAACCATGGTTCCATTTGGATTTTCAACTGGGTATTCTGACTTGCTTATTTACTTCTGCAGT
This sequence comes from Calotriton arnoldi, assembly GCA_963921515.1. NCBI lineage: Eukaryota > Metazoa > Chordata > Amphibia > Caudata > Salamandridae > Calotriton > Calotriton arnoldi. The sequence continues at coordinate 784,299 of CAWUFW010004686.1, forward strand.
AATCTTCATATTCAACCAAGAGCACAAGATTGCCAGGGAAGTTTTTTTCCCTTTTTGTTTTTTTCCTCCTAAGTGGAACCCACTTGAGAACACACTTGACACCTTTCACGTGTAGTATTGGGAACAAATTAGCTCTGTGACTACTGGGAGGAGTCACCAATACATTGAGCAATCAAGAAGGTAACTTGACAGACCTTCAAGGAGTGCAGTCATTCTCAGTAGCAAGCTTTTATATTGAATGTTAATAAAATGGTGAAAAATACGTATTCAAATATTCTTTGTGATATCTGCATCTTACAGCTAAATTGATATCTGCAACAATCAAACTAGACAGGGCTCTTTGCAGCACAGCTTACATAGTGTAGGGAACTGGTTTACTTGTTCAGGGGGTGAAACCCTACTCAAGCAGCAACCACAATTTCTTATCAGGATGAAACATAGGCAAACCCTATATCAACCTGTTCTTATCTTTCTGGTAGCTTGGCACAAAAGCAGTCAGGCTTAACTTAGAGGCAATTCGTAAAATATTTATGCAGGGCACAAACAGTGATAATGTGAAAAGACAACATAAGAAAAATCCCACATCAATTTAGAAAAATATAATCAATTATTTGACATCAAAAAAACAATAATTCAATTAGTAGAACCAGAGATATGCAGTTTTAAAGATTTAAGATAAACTAGTGCTTTAAAGCACAAAATGCCAACTGTGGTTATCTGGTCATGCCGACCAGGACAAAGTCACAAGATCAGGCTGACTACTAAGGAGCACAGTCCAGCTACAGGGACCAGGTCAGGCCCACTGTTCAAAGTACCTTTAATCCGGGTTGCTGAGCGTTGCGAGGTCTCGCGTAGAGGATGCGTCACGTGGTGGCTATTCCAAGGAGCTTCGGGACAGCAATGCGAGATCCTGTGTTGAGGATGAGTCATGCAATGGTGGTTCCGACGAGCTGTGGGACTGCGATGTGAGGTCCTGCTTCAGGGATGTGTTGCACAGCTGCAGTTCTGATGTGATGTGATGCTTAAACCACACGTTGGGCTGGCAAGGCACATTTCGGCTATTTCCAAGGGTCCAGGACTGGGGTAGCGCCATATGGAGGGTAAGACTCACAGCAGACAGAGTCCAGGTGCTAGGTTCAAGGTTGTTGGAGACTTTTCTGTCCCTTAGGCTCTGATCAGGAGTCTAGCCAACTAGCCCTTGGGGTCACTCTCTTGGTCCTTGGTTCACAATGCATTTCCAGCCCTTCTCTCTATGGCAGCAGGGCAGTAGAGTATAGGTCCTCCTTACAACAGAGCAGCACAGCAGGCCTTCTCCGGAGTCTTCCATAGGTCCAGATTTGTACTGAAAGGTTGGGTCTGAGGGTCCAATATTTATACTTGGTGCCTGCTATGAAGTGGGAGACGCTTCTAGAGCCTTCCTCCTACAGGGGTATCTGGAATGTCTTACCTCCCTGCACTAGGACCAGCTTGTCTGGGGGCACAATTGACTTTGTGCGTGTGCTGAGGCAGAGTCTTATGATGTGCAAATGTGGTAGGTGGCAGCTCCGCCCCACTATCCAGTTAAAGATGGCCCATACTGCCAATATCCATTCCCCCTTTGACTCACTGTATGGCAGCCAAATACAAAGACCAACTGCCAACTACACCTAATCATGTGACCCAGGATACTGACTGCAGGCACCAAATGCTTGGGGCAAGAAAATGCCAACTTTCTAAAAGTTACTCTTTCAGAATTGTGACTAAAATTCCAACTTTACCTTTAAAAAGGGTTTTAAATTGCAATTCTTTAGAAACCAAACTCAACATTCCTACTTGCTCCCAATTGAATGTTATCACTTATTAAATGTAACAGGACAACCCAAAGTTATGCTATGGGAGAAGTAGGGCTCACAGTGATGAAAAACGACTTTAGGAGTTTTTCACTGCCAGGCCATGTAAAGTACATATCCAGCTTTTTGAATAGACTGCACCCTGCCCTATGGGCTGTTTAGGGCCTACCCTAGGGGGACGTATATGTATTAAAAATGCTAGGTTTGGGCGTGACAAAAGGTTAATTTTGCGAGGTCAAAATGGGAGTTTAAACTGCACAAATAGGCTGCAATTGCAGGCCTGAGACATGTTTACAGGGCTGCTTAAGTGGGTGGCACAATGAGTGCTGCAGGCCCAATAGTAACACTTAATTTACAGGCTCTGGTTACATGTAGTACCACTCTACTGGGGACTTACAAGTAAATTAAATATGCCAATTGAGTGTAAGCCAATGTTACCATGTTTTAGGGTGAGAGCACAATTACTCTAGCACTGGTTAGCCATGTAAAGTGTGCAGAGTCCTAAGGCCAGCACAAATGAAGTCAGCAAAAACAGGAGGATTGAAGGCAAAACGTTTAGGGGAAACAATGCTAACGAAGTCAAGTCTAACACATAATTAAATACTTTATAGTTGAAATAGGACTCAGGAACTATCACCTTTAACTTTCTCCTAATTATACAACGAGTGCAACATTTTAAATGTGATAACAAAAATAGGCAAATTAGACTGGTGTGGCAGCTATATACAATCGTATTTCTGGAAAAGAGGACAACCTTAGGTGTTTTCCATAGACTTCACAGTCAAAATATTTCAGATTTTTTCCTTAATATTTCAAATATGTACAATTAAGAGTTAATGTACAATAGCATTTGGTTTTAAATTTGAAACTTCTATTTAGATTTTAAAATTATACAGAAAACTGAATCACAAACAATCATAAATTAAGACTCAATTCTGTACCTATCCAACAAACAGATGAAAACAATAATAAAAGATTAACCAACCAACCCAAAAAACTATTTGAACTTGTGAAATCACAATCAAATGACCTTCTCAATCCTCCACAAGCTAGATTTAGTTTGTTACCTAGTTGCGAGGAATTTGCTTCCTTCTTACTCGAGAAGACTGAAAATATGAAGACCGACCTGCAGAGGACGTTGGAGCAGCATACTCTCTCTCTCCCAGCAACATTTTCTCCCCCTCCTTCACGGTCTCACCCACATGCCCATCCAGACTCACCCTCAGAAACAATACCTCATGGACTTCCTTCAAAACCGCCATTGGAGATTTGGCTATATGCCCACCCACCTAATTTAGATGGGTGGACATGTACCCCTTTTTCAATGACCGTCACCGCACTCTCAAAAGAGGAATCGTTTGGAAAGGGCACTCAAAGGTGCTCAATGACCCACTTGCCATGGGAGGAAATTCCCATGATGAGGGCAGCAATTGTTTTTATTTTCCAAAAGAAAATCGTGCTTTGGAATTTTCTTTTTCAAACTATAAAATATTGAAATTTTGGCGTAAGGCTCTGTCATGTTTGATGGAGCCATCCGGCAAAGTTACTATGCATTGGCAGAAACCACTGTCATGGCGGCAGTCTTGGCCACTGTGTATTTACTTGCACTCAATCGGACTAATAAAACTGATAACACAATGATGCATTAAACAACTTCTGTAAAAAGATATCTGTAATTAATGTTTTGAAGCCAGTGAACCTGAGCATCTAAGCATTCACAATTTAGAAGAGCCTGCTAAATTTTGAGTGTGGCTTAAGCATCCTCCCATTAGTACAATAATTAAATAATTACTCCAATACCCAGGGAGAAACTCCCTGGATGTGAGGGGTGTTAGATATTCATTTTTGAAAAGCAAACTCCCACTTTGGGATTTTGTTTCTGAAAAATGAAAAGTTTGGCTACCAACTGTTGAAACTGACTTTTGGTACAAGTCAGAAGAACTACTGTGGCCGCGGATTCTCTGAATATCCAGAGATCACTGCAGCACCAGCAGTGATCTCTAAATATGTCCGTCCTCTGTCAGTCAGAGTGGTGGATGTAATATGATCCACCACCCTGATGGACTGGGGTAAAACCACCAAACCGTAAATCAGGGCCAAAATCCACTCACAAGCTCCCTTTCTCTGTAGAAAAAAACTGATCTGAGATTCTCCTTTAGATTAGGTTTTTACTCAGCTAAATTCTACAGGATAGCTTCATTGAATCCCTTCCTTCTCATAATATCCTTCTCTGGTGGTATGCTAAAAACTGAATACAATATTAAAGCAATGATGTATGTGGTAGAATGGTGCAGGATTATAACTTTTTTTCAACAAAGTTGTGCAAAGTATGAGAATTCACACTTTGTGAAGCTACAAAGGTGGTGCACTTTGCCTGAATACACACGGCCAGTGAGGTTTTCCGATAAAACTTTTCATGGTGGAAAAGTTTCATACAAAAGGTTTTCGCAAAAAAAAGAGGTTCCTTAGCGAAAGTCTTGCTAGGCCTTTCTAACAGAAAAACCTAATTTTGGCATCTTTTTACCTATGTTTCTATTTTGTTAAAAACTTCATGCACCCCTGCTAGTTAATGCCTTGTTCAGTAATGTTGGAAACTTGGTGTTTGTTGCCGTAGTCCCTCCACTTTTTGCCTGGTATTTGATGCAACTTTGACTGAAATGCACTAGGTTCCTAATAACCAGGTCCCCAGTGCCAGTGTTCTTTCCCCAAAACAAGACAACTGGTCACTTGATTCCTAAGTGACCAGGCTTTAGCAGCTCTGTAAGTCTCTAGTAAGAGGCACCTCTGGTACCAAGGACATAGGTGCTAAAGAGGGTCACTAAGAGCTGCAGAAAATCATGTGCCACTCTAAGGGGCCCAGCACCAAACTCATACAGACTGCCACGGCAGGGTGCGTGACAAAGTGCTCTAAAAAGTGAAAACACAACATAACACACACTTGTGGAACATGTCCCCAAACGCTGCATGTACTCTTTGTAAGTCACCCCTACGGCAGGCCTTACAGCCCTAAGGTAGGGTGCATTATTTTACATTTGTGGACATATCTGCATGAGCAAATATTCCCTTGTGCTGGCCAGGTCAATTACTGCTAGTACAAGTGAACAGGGAAGCCATTTTAAATACATGTGCTGGACACTGGTCAAAAACGAGTTCCGCAGCTACATGATGGCTTCTCTGAAACTAGAAATGTTTGGTATCAAACATCTCATATTAATAAACTCACGCTGATTCCAGTGATGGATTTATTAATACATGCACCAGAGGGCACCTTAGAGGTGCCCCCTAAAAACCTACCAACAACTACTGTGCTAACTGACTGATCTTAGCCAGCCTGCCACCACAGATGAGTTTCTGACCTAAAGGGGTGAGGGCCTTCGCTCTCAGGAGGTCAGGAACAAAGCCTTCTCAGGCAGAGGGTGTTTACATCCCCACCCACAGGACGACCTGCGAATTAGCATTCCAAGCAGGGGGCTTCAAAGAGCCTACCGCCTTTAGATTGTGAATCTGGCTTCCCCACAGGAGAGGATGTCGACCCCCACCCCCTTGTTCAGGGCCCATTTGGCACCTGGACAGGCAGGAAAATTAGTAGTCAGAGAGGCGTGCTCATCTTCAGGCTAGTTCTACCACTAAGGTGGGCTTCCTTAAGTTTAGACAAAAATCAGAAGTCTGACATCTTTTTTATGGTAAACTTAGGAATTCTGGTATAGGGTTATGCCCACTTCCCACAGGAAGTGGTCATATAGGGGGCATAGTGACCCCGTGTGTCAGTGGCCCATTGGCTACTACCCTACAGTCCCCTAGCATCCATAAATTAGCATTTATGGTGTCTCCTGGCTCCAGGAAATTATATTCTGCCTACCTAAAAGAAGAAGAAGGACTGAAGAGCCACGAAAAGCAAGAACTTTGGAAGAAGCAACTGACTTGACGCCAACCCTGCCAGCCTGTTATCTGTTCCTGATGATTGAGCCAAAGTCGACTCATCCTGTAAGCTGCCATGCCTCCAAAAGCCTGGGAGGACTGCCAGCGCTTCTGCCAAGACTCAGAAACTCATGTGAAGCAGTGGAGGTGCTTCCCTGCACCCTGCAGGTACCAAAGAAAGAACTGTGAGGACTCCGGATCACGTAAACCCAACACCAGTCATCACCACTGCACCCCTTGCTCCCAGTCTGAGCTAATGTGGGCCAATGGTGCCAGCATGATCCCACAGCCTCCAGAGAAAAAACCCACCTTGGGTTTGTCAGGAGGGGACTCCTTGATGTCACCTGCAGCCTCTTTGCACAGTACACCTCTTTTTGGTAAACTATATAAGAGCCAGCTTCCTACAAGTAATAAAATATATTTTCCAGCATCAATGTCTATGCCCATTAAAACAATTGACTACACGTTTTCACGTTAATTTAAAATTCAAAGTAAATCATATCGACACACACGTGTCCACTTTTCTAGCCTTTACAAAACCGTGCACCGCCTCCTCCCAGAACGAAAGCGCCAGCAAGATCACAAATGCAAGAACACATAAGGACAAATAGACTCCACCTGCCCCATTACACCAGCGCTTTCAGGGCCGACCCTGATTCCCTTGTTGGCGAGTATATCAGTAGAATGATAGAGCCACTACCAGCGGGGAAACACCTGCAAATTGACTGCACCAAGGAACTGGAGAGGAAAACGAACAGTGAAGCATGATGCGTAGTGTAAAGAGAATAAATAAGATGAGATTGCATCTCTGAAGTGCATTCCCACAGGTGCTTCTGTGCAGATGTGTTTTCTTTAAATCTGATTTCTTAAAGAAGCATACATTTAGACCAACGCTATAAGGAAGCCAGGAATTTCACAAGAAAACCCTTCGCCAAATGTGTTGTTCTTCAGTTCCCAGAAAGGATGATCTCTGTGCAACCTTTGAGGGGAATGGTTTTGACAAAGATAAACACCCAGTATCAGTACTTTAACCTGAAACATATTTTCTTTCGAAGTTACAGCCTTCACATTGGGCTTTGTTTTAGCATACATACTATGACAGAATTGAACATCATGCATATTATCCTAACTACAGAAAGCCTTAATCGTCCAATACCATTACACAGCGCATAGTTTGTAAAAGAATAAGTGCCAGGGCCCTTGTCCGAACCCCTGCCGTTTGCACCACCTGTAGCCCTTTCAGGGCTGCCAATCTCACTACCAACACAACTTCTAACTTTCAAACTCCTACAAGTGTTACATCAGAATATTCCATGTTCCATGGCTATAAGAATGGCTTGGGTGGCAGGTATTAGTCCTTTTTTAATATATATTGCATTAATAAACAACTGTTGTGCTCATTTTTAAATTAGACAAACAGCACAGAAGTGGCAGACTATTATAAGTGGCGGTGTTGACAAATACGTGCTGGTGTTTAGCACCGGAAACCACCGGCTCCAATTAAGCACTGCCATGACGCATTATCTATCATTGTGACTTAAGATCCTTGCATCTTCAGACTTTTATGGGACCATCATCATTTCCAGTACACTAAGAGTGCAGCAGGGTTGTTATTGATTTTGAAGTTGTGCCAGTATTGGCATCACCTCAACCAAGCCAGCTGCCGGAGTTGGTGGTTGTGTGCACTTTATTATACTGGGTGTAGAGTGCTGGTGTCTTCTCGTTGCTGGGATTTGCACTATGGGATGGTATTACACTCGAACTTGAGATTGCGAGCAATATGAATTCTCTCTTCATTTCTGTTATTGATGTTTTAAGGTACCAGTAACTTAACTGATGCAAAGTGTGTTGATTAAACCCTTAATATGCGTGCTTTTTCACCATAACCCCAAGCGTTTTTAAATTGTCCATCAGTGTACAGGGATGTTTAGTTTTTGGACGTGTGGAGTAGTTTGGAATTTTACAGAGCAGATTTTCTGTCATAAATCGACAGGGATCCTGCTCTGCCAAACCCGTGGTTCCCCAATCCCATGTAAATCCCATTTAAAAAAGAGGCAACTACTGAGTGTTGATGATGGAGCCCCAGCTGGTTGCATCGTCTGAAACCCTTGACATACTGACTCATCTGCCCTGTTTAGGATGGAGAGTCTGCTCCTGATTTGTTCTGTTTGTGACTACCATGTAAGTCATGACCATCACGGAAATTAATTGTTTTGCTTTCCAAAAACAAACCTTGAAGGAATGGTTTTGAAAAGCAAAAACGACTGCTGAAAGGACTGCAGCAACATGGCAGCATGCTCGGCATCCAGCTTTAAGAAAAGTACTTCCAGCACAGTGACGTATGCCAGTAGGGGCTGCTACCGAACGGGGTGGTGGGACGGGGGTAGCAAAGGGGGGGGCAATAAATAAGAGCACTTACCTGGGTGCCCCTGGCTGCCTCTCCTCCGTTCTCTTCTCCGGCAGCAGGAAGCACACAGCCTCCCCGAATCCGCTGGCCAATCACGACGCTGCCTTACAGCAGCTTTGTGATTGGTGTGAGCGACATGGTTTGGCACTCAGAGAGGGACTGGGAGGCTCTGCATGTTCTCCACCCAGTCTGTGCAATAGAGCCTGGTGGAGAACATGCAAAGTGCGCATGAATGTTTGGCCCGGCCAAACTGTCATGCGCACTTAGAAAGTGCCTCCCACTCCTCCCCCAGCTCTGTACAGCGCAGCCCCGCCCCACCCCCAACCAACTGAGCCAGTACGGTAAAATGAAATGATAATAACGTTGCGTTATTATCATTTTATTTTTCCCTTTTGAACTGCTCAGTGAGCAGTGGGGCGACGCTCCTCTGCCTTAGCGGAGGAACCGCCGCTGACATATGCACCAGGCATGCAGGATATCTAAATTTAGTACCACGTTCTGTGCTGGGGAATGTGGCATGGGCCTCCACCAAGTATTAAGGTTTATGGGCCAACCACTGGCCTTTAAAAGAGACACTTAGACCCTGACTGAGAGCGGGTTGCTTTCTTTCGACCCCTGCGCAAGCTCCAGTTTGCGCTGGGGTCGGAATTATGAGTTTGTTGTTATTTAACACACCCAGTAGTTACTGGGTGTGTTAAATATCTCACCCTTTGTTAAATTTTGGTTGGTCAAACCTGCCAAGACTTAACGTGGGAAAAGAATATAGTATTTACGGACCATGCAGATTTTGGTGTCCACATGTTATCCCCAAAATCTTGTGATAGATGTTGTTTATCGCATTCTGATAAATAACAAATCCTGAGATATTGTTATTTATCAGGAGTCCTAAATAGCACCTTGATTTGAAATGATAGTCATGGTCTTTTCATACCATACAGAGTGAAGAAGTAGAAACTCCCACAGAAGATATTACATATTATACATCTGGATTAGATTTAGGTGAAATTATGCATCCCGTTTTGGTATGAGAGAATTGTCTCATATTTCTGAATTTTCAGAATCTGTGGAACGTGCCTATTCGCTTGTTGCTATTTCACTGGGAGGAACAGACGGATTTCTTTGAAATCCTACCACACTTCTTTGCATATATACTTGGCATATAGACTGTTTGAGCATGCACAATTACTTATGACATTTGAAAAATTAAAGAAATCAGTCCATTCCACTGAAAAATTCTGAGGCGTAATCTATGGACTTTTTAGGGAATATTTATTTCTCCATGAAATGGTTTTAAGTTAATTCATTCAGCCATAATTTGAAAGAACCAAAACAACAACCATATTGGAAGTTATGCCAAGATGAAGATTAACCACAATATTTATGAGAAGTACACAACATATATAAAGGAGAGGAAGTTCAGAAGAAAACATTTCACTGTCAAAGAATGCATGATATAAGAAAAGGGACAGGTGAGAATATATTATTATCCGAGACTTGACCAAGCAACATAGAGCCTCATTTAGGCCCGTGTGGACAGGCCTCCAAATGCTGTGCTGAAGGTCCTATTTTTGCCAGCCCCATGGTACCTATCCACATCTTTTTTCCTGAAAGTGCTTCTGCCAACAAGTCAGAAACACTTTGGATGAAAATGGTAATCGACAGTCAGCCCATCATGACATAGTGGTATGGCGGACTGGTTAGCAATTTTTATTTTAAAAAAACAACAACTGTGAGGGCATTCTTTGAAAAACAAAACAATAAGTGTTCTTGAAGTGCTGACAGTACTCTACTAGAGCATGAGAGACATGGTTCTAGTTGTTCTGCCCGATGCTGCCATGCTTTAGTTTCCATGGCTGACCTGGGAGGAAAACAGCATTGAAAACCCCATCTTGAAAATGGCAGGTCTTCTGACACTGTGGAGTTGATGCTTTTTTGGCAGCTGGCCCACTAGCAAGATGCCTCTGACAGTGGAATTGGCTTAGCCTCGTGCATAAGAAACTTAGGGCCATATTCTCAAGGAAGTGGCGGAGAGAGGCGTTAGCCTTCTTGGCTTAACGCCTCTCTCCGCCACTACGAAAACGCGAGGCTGCATCCTATTCTCAAGGATATGGTGCAGCCTCGCGTTTCCCCCTGCGATGGCGCTAAGTTTCACAACTTAGTGCCAACGCAGGCACCCTTGCACCAGAGTGCAAGGGTTTCTGCAAGCAGGGAGGTTTGTTTATGTACAGGAATGTGTCCCTTCCTGCACATAAACAAACCTTAAATGCCAGTTTGTAACTTACATGTGTGCTGCTTCATGCAGCACACGTCAGTTACAATACGGCATTTTAAAAGGTTTGTTTATGTACAGGAAGGGACACCTTCCTGTACATAAACAAACCATGGCATTTTGCTTTTTCCATGTGTGCTGCACAAGGCAGCACACATGGAAAATGCAAAAACAAGGAGAAATAAAGCATTTCTCCTCGTTTCGCCACCCTAAGACCAGATTTTTCCTGGTCTTAAGTTTGGCACTACCTCCTATTTACGCTGCCCTTGTGAATAGGAGGTAGCGTCAAACTCAATGGGTGTTGCGGTGGAACGCCCACCGCAACACCCACTGCACGCCCCTTTCACGCTAAAAACAGCATGAAGGGGGCCCTATTCACAAGGCAGCGTTAAGCCGCGTTAAGCCACTTAACGTGGCTTAATGCTGCCTTGTGAATAGGGTTAAGCCCCTATCGCCACAACAACGTCACTGAAAGTGATGTTGTGGTGGCGATGGGGGCTTGAGAATATGCCCATTAGTAGTTCCCCAATCTCTAAATAAGACAGGGAAATCATAAAGTCAGTGAATGGGGCAACCACTGAATTTCACCCTCCTCTAACTGACCCCGGGATCTTTCTTGAAAAATTAAAAAAGATATGGAAGATGTATGATAGAAGACTAATACCAGTGCTCAAAAACAGCTCGACGGTATTCAAAAAATAAATGTTAAATCAGTTTGTCCTTCCTACAATATATAATTTACAGATAATATAGAATTGCACATCGCTAGTGATAGACAGCAAGATGTTTCCGACAAAGACTTTCATCAAAGACAATGAGAGGGAATCTTCCATTGCCTAAGATGTCACCTTCAATCAAATATGGGGGGGGGGGGGGCTATATTGGCTTCTAGAATTTTATGCTGTATTTGTCCACAGTCAAATCGTCTCTCTTGTGCTGAACCCATCAAACAGGTATACATTAGACAGCAGTGGAGCTGTGGGAGACCCATATAAAATATGGGTCTGAAAGTCTTCTTATTAGCCAGGCGTGAGGGGCCACTTTTATAGAATTCATTAGCCAGTGGGTGGAGGGGCACCTGCACACCTTATACCCAATGAGAAAAAAGTTCCCAAGGGCAATCCTCTACACTTTTGTAGCACACAATGCATTATTCTGAGTAAAATCCAACATGTCAGAACTTTTTAGCCCATTACCAGCCAGGGTTGTGCCTAGGAAAATGAGCAGTCTCCTCCTCCTCACCCACACCAAACAGGTTCTGGGACCGGCTCCCCTTCCTGTGGAATGGTGTCAAGCTAGCTCCACTGTAGCCTAGGATTAGAGGGCTTCTCTGCCCAGGCATGCCTTTACACTTAACTATGAATGGTCGGGCCTCTCCCCTGTCATTTTCAAGTTAATGAAGTTCCTAAACCCTTCCCAACTGCCCTTTCTGAAAGGATTCTCAGACTTCACACCCAAGTCTTCCTTCCAAAAGGTCTAGGCCATTGTTTCTGCTCTGAGAGCTGTTTTCACACCTCATTAAGGCGAAAACAATGGCAGGGGATAGCTGCTGGATAATGCTAATTATCCTACTTCCTACTGTATCTTCAGGCTCTCTAACTTTTTAAAATGTACTTTCCTGCATATTTATCAAGGATCCAACTTTATAATTGAATTGGATTTTAACACATATTAAAAGCAGTGGTTAATTCACGTTTGTAGCTTATCCCAAGCCAAAGTTAGCAAAAATAATATTTTAATTGAACTTTAGTTTTTCTCATAGGATCAGCTACAACCCTTTACAGTGAAAATAGCTTTGGGGACTAGTCACAGACGAACATGTCAACATAAAATCCTACCACACTCCATTTTTAAATAATAGGTACCCCTACCTTGTGGGATGCAAAGCCTACTAAGGATGACTTATTTAATATATAAAAGTAGGGTTTCTTCCTGTCAAAAAGGGTTACTTTGACAGGTTTGACTGTAGGTTTAAGAGATGCAGCAGTCAGGCTACACATGTAGACCTGTAGTCATGGTTTTCCTTGTCAGCCTGGTGGGTGGCACAACAGGTGTTGCAGTAAACAGGTTACATTTAACTTTCTGTGCCATTGCTGGAGTTTCCTGCACCATATACCATGAACTTGCTGGAAAGCTAATATGGAAACCAGAGATTAGTCAATGCTACCATGTTTTAGAGGTTAGAGCAAATACACTGGGAAGTGGACAGTAGTACCCCAATGGGCAGAGTTAAAAAACCTGTAATACCTGTCAGCAAAAAATGGGGATGACCACACACAAAAGGGCAGTTTTTACATATATATATATTTTCAAATAGTTTTAATTATTTTTTGAGGGCCAGGCAGCTGTCTAGTTGCTGTGACTGGACACTTGTTGCCACTTATAGTGTACTACACCCCACAAGGGCACTACACGCACCATACATTTTTCAATGGGTTTTAATCTTATTTTAAAATGGGCACACGTGAGTTCATATGCGGCTGAATGTACAAACACATAAAAGGCCATCTTAGAATGTTTTTGTAAAACTTTACTACAAAATCATTCAGAGGTGCGCCTGTGCATGTACACGAGCACACAAAGGTGCCAATCTTTAAAAGTTTCTGTAAACTTTATGATTAAAGCTTTCAACGACAAATGAGTGTTCACACATGTGGATGCAAGGGTGGAATTTTTTATATGTTTTTGCAGTAAAGATGAACTGATTGATTAAAAAATAGGCATTGGCAAAGCCAATAGGTTATCAGCCAACAGCAGACCTGTAAGCTTTGTTTCAAGGTTTGAGAGTAATTTATGTGTTGTTTACTCTGTATTGCTAATTCATTACATTCCATACCCCAAAAGAAATTAGAGGCAGCATAACATAAACCACCTATTCATGAAGTGCATTACAGTGTATCAGACAGATCTTTAAGAAAAGTTGACAATATATCACAAACATAATGAACAGTATTGGCACACAAACTAGATGAATTATAGATCAGTATTCAGACGATAATTTTTATACTAATTGTGTCAATCATATGTCAGTTAGGGTGTGGTGGTAGTTTTTTTGGCAAGATAGGTTCTTAATGGATTCCAAGTATCTCTCAAGAGAGAAGCACTAAGGAGTTGAGTCATATATGTTTCAGAGTGTTCACCATATATTGAAAGGTCAGTCAACCATTTGTCTAACTTTGAGGGTTGACCTTGTCCCCAAGTCTTGGCTACTCTACACTCACCCAGTAGCAGGACCAGCACAACATATCGATGAAAATTGAGCACATTCTTTGAATTACTTTGCAAGGTAGAATGTACACTGGATGGACTTGCCCTCAAATAAAATGTTTTTTTTGTTGATGGGTAGAACCAGCACAGGACATTGCAGCAAGGTGATGAATGCGTTTATGGGGATGACACAAGATTGGGGTGTTGCCGAATGTGGAGAAGAGTAAGGGTCAGGTGACATAGTTTGATACTGTTAAACTAGAACGTAAGCTGCTGAGAAACATTTCAGAGACGTTTAGACAGCAGTGATGTTCTGGCAACTGTCTTAAGAAGGTGATGTCAATGCAAGTTTAGGGGTTTGTTCAGATCTTGGCGGAGGGAGTAATTACTGTTGCCATGGTGAAGTACTTTACTCCCGCCATGGCAAGGGTACTCCACCTGGCGTATTTAGAGATGTTCACTGCCCCTACGGGCATCTCTAGAATTTAAAGGAACCTGCATCAAGGCTGGTTCCTGGAAATGCATTCTAGATTTGCCGGATGGCTCCACCAACATGATGGAGCCGTACATCATCCTTACAACTTTTATTTTATTTTCAAAGAGAAAATTCCAAAGCGGGATTTTCTTTTTGAAAATAAAAATAAACAGTGCCCTCCTCGCCATGGGAGTTACCTCCCATGGCGAGAGGGGTATTGAACACTTTCAGTGCCCCTTACCACCAGGTTTTTCCTGGCGGTGACAGACACTGAAAAATTGCTATATAGCCTTCCACCTAAATTAGGTGAGTGGACATATAGTCAATTGTCCAATGGTCCGAACTATGGGGCCGATTCCGATCTCGGCTGGTAGGGCTCCGGGTCCGGCTCGGTCAAAGAGATTTCCGGCCCGAATCGGAATCGGCCCCTATGTCTCTGCCATGTATACACTGAGGGGCCGATTCCGATTCGGGCCGGAAATCTCTCCGACCGAGCCGGACCCGGAGAGATTTCCGACCGAATCGGACCCGTGCAGCCCGACCGAACGAGTACGATACGCACGTATGCCATCGGACTCGATTCGGTCGGACTCCCATTGAAGTCAATGGGAGCCTGTCGTACAACGCGTACGCACCCATTGACTCAATGGGTGCGAGGCGTACAAGGGCGCCCCCTACAGCGTGTACGCGGCGAAGCGACTCGTGCCGTACACGCACAGGTAGGGGGGACCCATGGGTCCCCCCTGTGTGTGACTCGCACGGCTACGCGTACAGGGGGGTCCGACACGGACCCCCAAAGTATGGCTCCGACTGCTCTTTGGAGCCGGAGTGCGCGGCTCGGTCGTACTTACCCGGCCGGGGAACGTCTCCATTGCGCGGTGCGAGTCGAGTCCGAGCGAGTCGGTCGGTGCGGTTAGACCCGGGAACGAGTCGGTCGGAGCAGTCGGGACGCCCGGACGAGTCGGTCGGCGAATTCGCATCGTAATCGCTCGCCCGGACGCGCGTACGAATCGGTCGGGAAATAGGGCTCCGAATCGGATCCGGTTAAGCCGAATCCGATTCGGAGCCCTACCGGCCAAGATCGGAATCGGCCCCTAAATGTCTGCCTGACACTAATTGACGTGGGGGGACCTTCAGGTTGGTAGAAAGGGTATCAGTCAACAATGAAAAAGGCCCTTAGTCATTAATGGTCCAGTTGAATTTTCCAAATAGAGTGATTCCACTAAGCTGGCTTTTCTCTACGTGGGTAACTTGCGCTGTTTTATGACTCAATCATAAATCTCATTTTTTTTTAAAAAGCGTTGAGGCCGTACATTGATGTTGACACGGGTGCGTGTCACAACATGACCTGAATGATAAAGTGAGCCTGCAATCGTGAGTGAACAATTGCCAAGCAGGAGCATTGTTTTCCGGTTCTCAGTTCAGAATGCCTGCTCAAGACCTGTACCATTCATTTCCGTGGTATAGGTCTTGAATAGACATTCTACAAGCAATCCCCCATAATTCGATTGCTTACATCACTTATTTTGCGTTGTTTACAAATGACTGTGTTTTTTGTTTGTTTCTAGAAGGGAAGCAAGAACTCAGTTGCTCATCATCTGTCTCGTTACATCCTGGTGAAATTCAGGGACAATATTCCAGAAGCAGGTGATGTGACATCGTCTTTACTTCCAGGTCTTTGGAGATTTTGGCGCCAGATTATCTTCACTTTTGCAAGGGTTACAAAGCATTCATATGCACTTCATGATATATGAGTTTGTCATAATGGCAGGAAAGGGGTTAAACTACTGTTCCTTGAACTCACTTTGCAGCTTAGCCGTGGGTTAGTATGTGATGTGCTTGGCGGTCTACAGAACACCTGGACAGGAGTGTGATGGTAAACTAGAAAGAAGGTGGGCCCAACAGGTGAAATCTCCCTTTTTGGTGCTAGAGGCCATGGTTGTATAATTATGTAATCTCTGCAAGTGTCCTTTTGAAGACTTGCCAATTGACTGTATGTACACCCTGACCTTCCCTGGGTATTTCAGAGTGAGAAAGGTGGTGGTAGTCAGGTGGAATGGAGAGGCTTATAGTGTTATCCAAAGAGGATTGTGTGAAATGAAATGATCTACAATGGATTTTAAGATCCCTTTCTCCAACACAACTTATTCATGAAGTGGTTCATTAGAATCAGGTCAAGGGGAGTGTTTTGTACAGTAAAAATTGTCCGGCGCTACCTGCTGGTTAGTGAAATGGGCTACAAATAAATTAGAATGCACCCACTGGATGGTCTGCTTAATCAGTTCACTGATGAAGGCAGCCCCCAGGGAGTGCAAAAATGGGCATTAGTATGGACGTCACAACTTCCATGTCATTGACAGCAGGTAATTCAGTGAAAAAAATTCTGAAGGTGTACCGGTTAAGGTTTACATATTTTCAGTTCAAAGAATGTCTGCTGCAAGGGCAACAACATGGATCCCCCACAGTTGCTTCCATTTAAGGGATGCTGCTTTAAAATCAAACTAACAACTTCAAGTGTAGGGGAATTTCTTCTATTTCCACCATGGCTTTGTTGACATTGGTGATTTTTACACCCGGTATGGCCATGAGGGAAATGCAGAGTGTGCTCTGTCTAAATGTGGAGCTGATATGGCATTGTAGGATGTGTGTTTTTCAGTTCCACAGCAAGGTTTCTTTCATTAGTCTTGGCAGACTAAGGATTTCTCCAAATCAGGCAATTAGGCTCGAAAGTTATTCTTTCGCAGATTCCTTCCTGTGTGTAATTTGTTGGTCGGCCGTCCATAGTCAGCTTGTTTGAGGTGTTGGCAGCCATACGGCTAACCTGCTGCAACATTAGCTGGGTCATCTGGGCGCACATACTATTATTTACACTAGACTACATCACCATATGTTTGATGATATCTAGAAAATCTCTACTGGAATTGATTGTTGGGTCGAGGTTCAAGACCCCGCAGACCTCTGGCATTACAAGATTCTGAACTTTGGTTTTGTAGCTCCTGGCCTTCCTTTGTCAACATCAACATGATTAAGGGGCGACCCCCTGATTTTCTGTTCGTTCTCTCGTTTCACTAATTTCCTGTACTGGGTGTCTGCTGGTGGCTCAACAGTAATATTACATATAAAATATTTTTTTAATAATGATTTAAAGCTGAGGGGAATTTTTTTTATTTTACCCATCCTTTCAAATATAAATTTGCCTATATTGGTTGGAGATAAAAATAGACGGCTTTAGGGTACACCCACTTTCTTTCTGTTTATTTCTGGTTCACATAGACTGCTGAGTAGGTGCAATCTAGGTTATGTTCTTTGCATAAAATTACATATAGTAGTGAATTTACCATGGTATAAAGAGGACTAGATGAACCAGACGTAAGCGACAGAACATGAACTGGATAAGGAACTCATCCACGGATACTGGGAAACTAGAGAGCTTTGCTATTCCATGTTGCCATCATTAGACTAAAAAGATGCGAAACACAAATAACCTTTAAAATGATGGCTATATTTTCTGAGGCACCAACGTGGGAACGTAAATGAAAGCCCGCCAGACACGAGAAACACTTGTAATCTGGCGGGCGGCCCGACCACGAGTTTGGTGGTGAGGCAGCGGGGCGGACCCTGCGTCGCACTGCCAAACTCGTAATCAAGCCCTAAGTGGATTTTGATATGCACAAGCCATTTAAGTTACCTATTGTGTAGTATACTAGGGAAACAATGAGCAGAATGTGTAGATTCAGCCATTACACCTGAATTTGATAGTTTCATACAAGTCTTGAAGGCTGATTTGAGACACCACTCCATTCAATTATAAGTGGCTCGATGTTCCTGCGCCTGGATTTTCCTGGTGTGGGAACGCAGGACCTGATTTTGGCAGCAGGAAAATCCAACTTGTAAATTGCTGTGGGAGTGAGCTGCAAGTGCAGCCAGGACCCGTACTCACGCCCCCACCCAACCCCCTTTTAGGGCACGCGAAGACCATAGAATGCTCCCCTTTGCCAGACCATATGCTCCCCTCCCCTTGACAGTCCTCAACAAACCCCTCCCCACCCCTTGCCTCACAGTTCTACTGTACACACTACTACTTGCTTACAGTAGGTGGTAAATGTGAATGATAATAGCCACTGAACTGTGAATTCCATGTGGAATTCCAATCAGAAAACCAGGTCGACCCAGTTATTCTCCATTCTGTGAGAGAATAACTAATAATAGGGGTAGACTGGTGTAGGGATGTAGGCCAAAAACCTTATTTCCGTCCATTGTGTCTCTGCTCCTGACTTGTAATTAGGGTCTTAGACAGCGGCGTAGCTCCCATTGGTGCAGCAGGTGCAATGGCACCGGGGCCCAGGCGACTGAGGGGCCCACTGAACCCTGATTATTATTGTATTTTATAATTCAAGCAGCAGCCAGGAGCCCAATTCCCTTTATTCAACTTGTGCCAATGTCACACTGCCTATGGTACTGGACTCCGAGAGTGCACCGGACAGTTGGTCAAAACCTCTAAACTAGCCGTAGGTAGCATACATGACATGAAATACATGACAGGGGGACACTTGATATCTATCCATGCTCTCCGACTAAAAAACTCATAAAGGGTAATAAGTGCCTGTTCTGAAGGTTCGCTCGTAAAAGTCATTTGCTTAAGAATTGTAACCTCTCAGTCTCATAGCTGTATCAGAAACTCAGAAAGCTGTAATGTTAACATTGTAAAAAAAACTCACGAATTTACTGTGCAAAGCTGAATGTTTGCAGAAAAAATGAACACGAAAGCTGCCTGACACCCAGCAAATAAGCTAAGGATGTTTGACATTGAGAATCAATCAGATCTTGCGGTGTAGGGAGAATTTGCTTTTTTTTTTTTTTTTTTTAATAAAAGAGAGTTAGTTGGGGGAGGACAAAGTGGATTGTTACTGACAGGTGTGATTAGTAAATCGTTACTAGTTTGGCTGCTCTATGACAGCTATTATTTTTCCTTTTAGGAAAGATAATATCGCTGTCACTGAACTTACATGCACATGTGATAAAGCTTTATATGCATTCTAAAACTGAGAAAACAGCTATTGATTCAACTCTGTCACATAAACGTGATCACTTTGGTTTCTGTGCACTTTGGATGGCAGGGTTGCAAAGATGTTACTGTGCAATTTTTATTTGTTTTTCCAATAGTTTTTCATATGCTGCTGCACATAATTGTGTGGCAGAGCTTTTAAAACAAAAGTACTTCAGCATATGGCAAGTTGTGTGGTGAATGTATGACATAAGAAATATAGTAGTGAGGCAGGTGCATATATGTGAAGCTGTAAAAAGCATTATGCATTATAAACATCGTATTTAGACCATATGGGGAGAACGATGAAGGTGTCTCCCCAGATCTCATGGAGGTAGTAGAGAGGTGAGCGTATACATAGTATAGTCAGATATATTCACTATTGACATTAGCAAACATTAAGGGGCATATTTACTAGCAAAGTGGCGGAGCGCTGCGTTAAGCCAGGAGGGATAATGCCGTGCTCCATCCCACCCCTGCCTTTCCTCTAGCACTTACGTTAAAGAAGCAGCCTAGCCCCAGCGCAGGCTCCCTTGCACCATGTTGCAAGGTTGCTTGCACTGCAGGGGGGATTGTTTCTGTGCAGGAAGGGACACCTTCCTGCACATAAACAATCTTTACAGGCAATTTGCTGTTTTATGTGTGTTGAAAGAGCAAAATACGAGGAGAAATGAAACATTTCTCCTCGTATCGCCTGTTTAAGACCAGGTATTTCCTGGTCCTATCTTTGGCGCTGTCCCATACTTTGTAAATATGGGGCAGCGTCAAAGAACAATGGGTGTTGCTGTGGAATGCCCACCGCAACACCCATTGCCCGCCCCTTTCACGCTAAGTATAGCATAAAAGGGTGCCTTATTTACAAGGCAGTGTTGAATCACGTTAAGTAGCATAGCGCCACCTTGTAAATAAGGCAAGGACCCGATCGCCAGAGGAATGTCAAAAAAGTAATGTTCCTGTGGCAATAAGGGCTTGTAAATATGCCCCTAAGTCTCATAGCACACGTGGAGAAGAGGGGGATCTCATTTTGATAGGAATGTAGAAGCACAAATAGTGAAAGATAAATTTTTCTTCTGGAGGTGTTCTTTTCTATATTGCTTTGAGGATTTGCTCTGAAGGGGCAAGTCTGAAGTGGGTATATAGGGCACTCCAGATCCTAGATGAGTTCCAGAGAAGGTGAAGTCGAGCAGTCTAAAATGCAGTGTTTTTGAGAAGTCATGAAAATGTTCTAGTTTTGCTTGACAATTCCACATTTTGGGCAAGATAGGAATGAAGTTTAGGTACATGGCCTTTTCAGAGATGCAGACTGTTTTGGCAATAAACTGAGAATCGGGAGCTAGCCAGGTGAGGGTGTGGACTACAAGTGTTATTCTCTCCATTTTTTTCATAGGAGTAAGAAACCAGGAAGCCGAAAATAGGGCAGCTTTATGAGGGGCAGACAGTACTGACGCAGTTCAGTTAATAGAACATTGATGTTCTCCATGAGGGATATCACCAAGGATTGGAATTCTATATTTTGGAGCACTTGTAGTTTGAATCATATACTTTGTATGATTTCTTTAATTGAAAAGTCAAAATGGAGAGGTTTATCTAATGCAAATCCCAGGGTTTTGGCTGAGTTAAAAAATTTGAGTGCAATGTTTTGGGCTTGTGATTTATCAATTTAGTCTGGTGGGAGGGCCTTCAGACTGTTGTGGAATAGTAAGAGAGATCTACCGTGTTTTGGTTCAATTTAAGTTTAATTTGTCTCCATGCAATAATGTTGGGTAAACAATGGGGTAATGTGCTGAAATGTTAAGTGCTGTCTTTCTTAAGGTACCGTTGTGTAGCAGCCGTGTCCTAGCAGAATTGATACCTTCTTTGGAGAAGAAGCCCCCTAATGGTGTGACGTACAAGCTGAATAGTAGGGGCACTGGTATCGGGTCTTGTGGAACTCTATATGGAACAGCAGTGAGTGCTGACTATAACTTACCAGTTTTTATGCACTGATTTCTGTTGGACAGAGAAGCTTTGAACCATTTTAGCTTTCTGCCTTTGATGTCAAATTCATTACCTAATATGTGTGGGTGTGAATATTGCTCTCTTGCTGCACTTATTCATTCACACAATTTCTCGTTTATGTTATGACCTACACCGATGATGCTTAAATCCTAATCGAGCTTAACTACTCCCAGGCGTATCCTCACACCAAACTAGTTCCTTGACTTTCTGAAGTTGTACCTTGGGTGCATGGGAATTTGCTAAACATCATTGCCATTAAAACAAAGATCCTAATCATTGACCACAAAAAATCTCAATCTGTTCTCCTGATTCATGGCCTTCTGAACTTGCCATTGCCCCAACTCCTCTTTCTTCAGTCAGAAATCCTGGTTTTCTTTTTGATCAGTATCTCTCTCCTCAGATTGCTAAGGTTTCCTAACAACTATGTCTGTTTTTTAAAATCCCACATTTTATCTTGCTCTTAGTTTGTCAAAGAGTGGGTTTAGCAGTCTCTCTTTAACAACTTAATTATTGAAACTGTCTGTATTACAGTCTCATAGCTTCCTCTTGTTCTTTCTGATCACTCAGATTATCTTTTGCTCCAATTCGAAAAATGTATTACTTGTATTCCCATAAGAAGTTGCTCTTTCTGCTGCGTGGCGACAAAAGTACAGAATGCTCTTCCACAACCCCTGCACCAGATTGATGACCACTTGTATCTTCAAAAGGCTTAAAAGGCCCACCTTTGCTATGCTTGATCTCATATTCTTAGATGATAGGCTCTGCCTCCTGCTAGCAGCAAGATGCCCTTATTAGACAACAGCATGTTTTAGAAGTTTGTAAATATAAAATAACATGACATGACATAACAAAGTTATGGTCAATCACATTGAAGGCCGCAGAATGACCAAATAGCATTAGCATGCAGTGTTTGCCCTCATGAAAGATTCAAAGAGAGTCATCAATTATCTCAAAACAGTGGTTTCTATACTGTGGTTCATCAAGTTGAGCAATGCCAGAACCTGATTATTTGATTAACATTTCTGTGATTGACTCAATCAGCATTTTTCAGTGTTTTTGAAAAGGAAGGGTAAACAGGTGACAGGACTGTAGTTATCAAGGTTGCCAGGGTCATCATTATTCATTTTAGGAAGAGGCAGTGATTAATTTGTCAAAGAATGAATGCCGGGCCTCAAAGCCCTGCTCTGAAGCCTGTGGCCAGTGCAATGAAATTTCGGCTGCTAGCCTTGAATCCACTACAAGACACACCCTCCCCCTATATCTCTCTCTTGAAGGTTCCCGCTTTCTCCCTTTATGACTATTTTCCACCTTTCTCTTCCTTTGTCTTTCTGCTTTGTGTGTTTTTTCCTCTTTTGCTCTCGGTAAATGTCTCATGCAAAAAAAGAGTGCCGGTCCCAGAAATGAGTGCCGGGGGCCCACACTGGCAATGACCAGCTCAAATTAATTACGGAGAGGAGGACACGTAGGGTAACATTAAGGAGATTTAAGAAATAGTAAGAGAGAAGCTTATGATGGCCAGTCTCCTGGGTATGAGAGTGTCAGCATGATATTTGACTCGAGAGTATAGTGAAGGGATATGAGAGTATGGGGATGGTTTAATACCTGTTTCAGGTCAAATCCAAAGTAGGGGACGCAGGAGAAACATGTTATAGAGGTGCTTCCCTAGTCATTGGAGGATATTCAGGTTTATTTTAAGGAGGAAGAGGCTCAAACTCCTCTCTGATATTTGGGAGTGTTGAGGAGATGCGATTTGCTGGGTCATCTCTTTTAGGAGTGCTGGGTAATAGATCCTTGACAGTCATGAATGATTTTGAAAAGCTGTTGTTACAGTGTAAAAGCTGATTATTCTTTACACAACATAAAAACTGATTATGACAACGAATCTCCAATGTGCACTTTGCACATGTTTAGAAAAACAACACTGAAACTGAGAAAAGTTGAAGTACCAGCACCGTAAAAGTGTGCTTCTACATGTAGAAATAGCAGGAATAATAAAATAATGAACTTATCATGTTTATTAACAGATTACCTATTGCTTTTATTATAATGCACATAAAATCAAAAGTGGTGCAAAAGATTCACGCAATGTGCTATATGACTGAAACTTTCAGTATAAGTGCTTAACATTATTAGGGTCTTATATTTCTAAAAACGATTTTATTTGAATGATTTTTAGGAGTAGTTTGCATGTAGATACTTTTAAAAGTTTTGGTAGTAGGCCATAATTAGAGTTGAACATTTTTGTGTAATAATCACTGACATTACAAATATGTCCATATATGATATGCATGATTTATTTCCTAATGATTGAAATAAATTATGAGTTTATTTTACTAAATAAGAAGTGCTAACTTTAAAATGCATTGAATTGCCTTTTCCTTAGTCTGCATTATTTCATAGCCTGGTGTAATGGACTTCTGTTACGTTTCCACAAGTGTTGCTTTATTTGTTCTGTTTATGCAACATTCTTTAATCAACAAGACACTTTTCCAGTACTTTATTGTGTGTGAATTGGTGGGAACTAGACCTCTCGACTTAATATCTGAAGAGGAAAAATGTAAATAAGCTCTTTGTCAACTAACCTGTGCGAACTGAATGGACAGTTGCTTTTCATGAGCAACTTGGAAAAATATGTTGGAGTATCAGTTTTGTACTTGATGAATGGAAGAGTGGTCACATGACAGTCAGACCACGGATGTCACAAATGGACAATTTGGAGAATAAAAAGTGACTTTCGTAGGAGGAGGGGTTCAGCCGAGCTGTCTTGCATTTTGACCCCTTCTCTTCCATTGCCTCCAGACTGCCTGCTGGACTATTTTTACATGCCGCTTGCCTTTTGTCTTTGCTGATGAACTTATCTGCTAGACTATTTGAAGCTGTACAGTGAGAGACCAGGCCTGAATTTGACTGATTATTGCTCGACTCCCCTTTGCCCATGCCCATGGACTTTTGCTTAGTGGACTCTAATTTGATTCCTTTGCCCCAAGAGATTTGATTCCTTTGCTAAGAGAACTCTCGTGAACCATCCCCTCTCTTTGTTGATGGAAGGAATTCTAACCTTAACCATCCTCTTTATGATTCAGTTTTTAGAAATAGATTTTCTTTGACTAAATGTGTGGTTTTATACTATGAGCTGTAAGACTCATGACAGAGCTTCTTAAAATGTCAATTGTATGCATTGATTTTGGATCTTTAATAAAATAACCAAATGATCCAAATTTGTCTGAGTCTTATTGTGTCTATGTTTACAGCTATCTGATTTCTAAATGCATGATAGAGAGAGTCATAGATTATTTTCAGAACATCAGGTTCTTTTGCTCTTTTTCTGTGCAGCCACAGCAGAGCTTCTGGCTTGTATAATTCTTGTTAGATTGAACTTCTTTAGAATGTTGGGTCTTCCAATTGCAATACTCTATTTCTATAGATTGGTTCCGAGAGTAGTGCATTTTAACCTGATCTCTAATTTGTGAGTTGGCTACCAATTATTAGTCCTCATTAGGTGGCCAACAGTTCGACACCCTGTTTCCTCACACCTTACTACGACGAAGAAAGGTCTCTCTGAGGACCAATGCCTCTGTGGGTGAAGTATAGAATCTGAGTGAAGTGACTAAGTTAGTATAGACAAACTGTATGGGCCCAGTGCTAGAAAACCAAAAAGTCGCTTCCGCTGGAACTATGTCTTCGTATATTGATAGCATTTTGGGGTTTAGAGCATTGAAATAATAATCTTCCCTGCTATATCATTTTTATACATTTTTCTTTCTGTAGGTCAGAGTTTATCAGGATGGAACTCCTCCCATTCGGTTCGGTAGTCTGGAATGGCATTTCTCTGAGAGTTTATTTCTTTGTTAAACCAATCGCTGTCATTTTGAAAGCCTTGTATTTATATGTAGTTATTGCAGTTTTGTCAACTATTCTAGTTATATTAATGTTATGGTAATTTAGAAGTTCAGTGTGGTCATTGGAGAGAAGTTTATCTAGTGTGTGAGATGGGATCTTACAGTCTAGTTCATCATAATCACTATTTTTCACTTTCTTGACAGTGGCAAGTATCTATGTGTTTTTTGTTGCACAAAGGTGTTGCTGATTTAGGGATCCGAAGTAAGGTGAGCGAGTGGTTCTAGAAGTCAACAGGTATTGGGTTGTTTATAATAATATGACTAGAAGTGGGGATCACTAACTCTTGGGTGGCACATTTGGAACAGATAGAAAGACTGCAGTTTTGGGTTAGGTTGGTCTTCATAGGAAATTATTTGAGTTGCTTGGTGGGAGAGTCAATAGGTTTGTTCCATGGAAAGCTGGAATTGATGAGAATTATATGTTTATAGAATGAGAGAAGTTGGGCAAAGTCAAGATGTTGTTAAATAAATATATTGTTGCTCTGCTAGTGAGTGGTAGATTAAATGTAATTTTCTTTCAGAGGGTGTATCATTTGGCAGTGACAGTACGGATGGCTTGGAAGGATTTGCTGGAAAAGGCATTTAACTTAGTATAGCAGAGGGCATTGACATTTGGAATACAGCATGAAAGAAATAATAATTATATGAAAAATAAGCATGCCATATACTGTCAAAAACAGTGGTCCTTCCAAGTAACGTGCATCACAGGTTTAAGTACCGCATTTTAGTGCTGGTGTCCCCATCACCACATTGTCAATCTATCTCCTATTAAGCTTTCCAAGGCACTGCAGCATATTAAATTATAGTGGTGGGTCTCAGTAGCTTGCAGTCAGTGTGAGTCGGGCCCAAGTCAAGCAGAGGTGGGTTGCTCTGGAGATCATCTCAGCCTGAGCTCAGCAAACTTATTTACTGTAATGACACTGCTATACAGTAACAATTAGCTTGTGTCCCAACCCTCCCTCCTCTCCTCACATGGAAGATCTCAAGTGAAGTGAGCAGACAGTGAGGCTGGCTCGGTTTAGTCAAATTCAGCACTAACATATTATTTAGGTATGTATGTATGAGTGGGGCTTTGTATTGTGCCTGAATAATTAATGATCTTGCACCTTCCTATTTTTTAACTAAGCCAACCTACTTCCTGAGTGTAGTGGAACAGGTACTTGCAGATTTAGTCTGTCTGATAATTTGCCTTTTGATGAAAGGAAAGGTTTTGTATTCTGCTTGAAAATAAGTTCTATTAATAGGCACCTTTTCACTCTCCTTTTTCCAGGGTACTCCTTTGTTATGTGGTAAGGTTTTAGGTTTGAACTGAATGACTCTTTATAACTTCTGTAATGCTTAATTCTTTAGCCTCATGGAAATAAGGAGCTATGAAATCCTTCTGCTCTGGGCCTTGAAGCCTGTGCAAGGGGGGGCCTCCTCAGCTAGCCCAGGCATTTCCTTATGTCTGAGGCATGTGCGCAATCAAGAATGTGTACTCTGTAAGAAATCATATGGTAGCATTTTTATGTCTGACGTCCCGCACCTCCAACACTCCTGTCACCCGTGAAATATACTTCTGTGAATCAAATTTCATACTCCCATTATTATTAAGTCACCACCCTTCTTTATTAGAAATTGATTAGTAGCTGCAGCTGATAGGTTAGTGGTCTCATTTCAGAAATTTGCAGTATTTTAAAGGCTTTTTCAGATCATCTGATTGCTCAAAAGGGGGTAGTTTTTTTTTAATTAACATTTCTTTATTAGGGTATGTATGCGGTACACAGATAGAAAATAACCATCAGTAATTAGATACATCAGAAACCTCATGATCTCAGACATTGCAAATCGGGAAGTTGCAGACTGGTGATCAGTATCAGCTGTGGTCATTGCCTGTCCTGCGGCCTGTGTAACTGCTGTTGGGATCTAGAATGATCATCCCTTGTGGTCAACGATACAGTAAAGGTACCATAGCAGTAGAGACAGTGATCGGGGGTGGGTAGAAAGTGTGGGGATAGTCTGAGAGAGAACCTTCATGAGGGGGGTTCCAGGTCTTGAGGCTCCTTTGTCAATCTTGTCTCCGCATAATAAAAATTAAGGTTCACCTTAGGTGTGGCCAGTTTAGTTCTCCGGGGGACAGTTCTGCCCATCTTATTTCAGTGAGTTAGTAGTGACGCTGAGGCAAGGACAGGTGCAGTGCTGCGGGTGGGACACAGGTCTGTGAACATTTCAGCTGGGGCATGTAGTATAGGCATATGGTCCCAGGGGCAGGAAAGTGTTCGGATCAGGGGTCATGGGTCCTTGAGAAATCTCCTCCACGTGTTGCTGAATTTGTCGAGCTGGTCATTAATATCAGTAATGATGATATATCAGTAGCTGATACAGACCTGACATCAACCTTTTGTTGGTCCCCCATTTCCAGAGATAGTCCATAAACTGCGAGGATTGCAGGTCCAACTGGAGGGTGGCCAGGACCATTCTCAGGCATTGGAATTGAGATTGGTAATTCCAGAATTAGCATCTTGGGCTTTGTCGAAAGGTTTGTACTTCCTGTCTGTGATAAGGTCTGAGACCTGATGGATACCCTTGGATTCAAACGCTCTCCAGCAGGGTTTTTGCCCCATATCAGCAGTGAGGCATTGTACCATGGAGGGGCTTGTGCGTATATAGTTCTGCTCAACTGTAGTAGTTTGTGTGCTGTATACTAGGCGCAGACGGTGGTGGCCATGATGGGGTGTGATTTTGTTACATTGTCGGGGTCCCCCGTGTGATACATTTTAATGCTGCTGTTGCACCCTAGAAGGGCCATCTCTAACTTCACCCATCTGGGTATCCCAGTGTTTTATGTAGGACGTACCTGAGGGGTGCAAGTTGTGACTCTAGCCAGAAGCTGCATAAGTTAGGCAATCTCATGCCTCCCATCTCTGGCTGTTGCCTCATGGACTTTCCCAAGATTAAGCCAGGGCTTTCGCTCTCCCCCAAAGAATGTTTTCAGGGTTGTCTCAAGGACCTCCATAAGTCGTTTGAGGATGTGGAGAGGGATCATGGTGAACACATAGTTCAGTCTAGGCTTCATATTCATTTGATTGTCTGTGCTTTTCCCCATAAAGAGGGATTGAGGTTTGTCCAGCAGTGCATATCTGCCTTGATTGCACGTGCAGTGGTTTGGGGTTTTGTTTCACCATTTTTAGGAGACCGGGGGAAAGTTCAATCACCAGGTATCTCAGGGAGGTTGTGGAAAATGTAATTGACAGGCCTTCTGTGGCATCTGGTGTTGTGTGGTCTGTGAGTGGTAAGGCTTCACACTTTCCCAGTTTACCCTATATGCAGAGAGGGATGAGTAGTGAGAGATCAGGTCTATAAGGTCTCTCAGAGATGAGACTGGGTACATGAGGGTTACTAAAATGTCATCTGCATAGGGTGAGATCTTATGTTCCCCTCATGAATTTGGTATGCTGTGTATGTCTGGGAAGCTTCGGATTGCTACGGCTAGTGGTTCTATGGTAAGGATAAAAACAAGGGGGAATAAAGAGTATTCCTCTCCGGTGCCTCTGTGTATGTCAAAGGGGGTAGAGGTGTAACTGTTACAAGTCACCCTAGACATTGGGTGGGAGTATAATTTCTGTATCCTTTTCAAGAATAGCAGTCCCACCCCCCTCTGTCTCAGTACTTGCAACGTAATTCCATTCCACCCTGTCGAATATCCTTTCTGCTTTGTACAACACCACCTGCTTTGGGTCCCTGTTGGTGCAGACTCTCCAGAGTTTGTGTGGCAGTGTTCATTTGTTCCTTTTGCTTTTGAAGCCCTAAGAGGGAAGAGTATGCCCAGATGTGAGTCCCATGCTTACTGCGCCACTGGATTCAAGTTAGCCTGCCTGATGAGGGGTGATGCCCCGAAACTGGTCCCAGGATGCTTGTTTCCGGTCCAGGAAGGACCTTGCTTGGCAGTTTGGGCTGAACTGTTCCCATGAGGAACAGGGTCCAAACTGGGGTGGTGTGCTGAGCAAAAGAATGATGGATTAAACCCAGATCTTTGTGACTGATGGTGAGTGCTTGCATTGTTCAGTATTCCATCCATCATTTGTTCCTTTGTCTTTTGTCGCCCAAAGTGAGAAGGGAATGCCCAGATGTGGGTCCGGTGCTCACTGCGTCACTGGATTCAAGCTAGCCTGGGTGATGAGGGGTGATGCCTCGAAACCGGTCCCAGGTTGCTTGTTTCTGGTCCACGGAGGACCTGGCTTGGCAGTTCAGGCTGGACTGCTCCCTTGAGGAACAGGGTCTAGACTGATTTGCATATGGGTCCAAACTGTTGTGGCGAACCAACGATGGATTAAACCCTGATCTTTGTGACTGGGAGTGAACGTTTGCATTGTTCAGCATTTTACCCATCATTTGTCCCTTTTGCTTTTGTCACTGTTAGTGGGAAGGGTATGCCCAGACGTGGGTCCTGTGCTCACTGTGCCACTAGATTCAAGCTAGCTTGGCTGATGAGGGGTGATGTCTCTCAACCGGTCCAAGGTTTTTTGTTTCCGGTCCAGGAAGAACCTGGCTTGGCAGTTTGGGCTGGACTGTCCCCATGAGGAACAGGGTCAAGACTGATTTGCATATGGCTGGGCCCAAACTGGGGTGGCATGGTGAGCAAAAGAACGATGGATTAAACCCAGATCTTTGTGACTGGGGGTGAATGTTTGCATTGTTCAGCATTCCATCCATCATTTGTTCCTTTTGCTTCTGTCACCCTAAGTGGGATGGGTATGCCCAGACGTGGGTCCCATGCTCACTGCACCACTGGATTCAAGCTAGCTTGGATGATGAGGGGTGATGCCCCAAAACCAACTCCAGGATGCTTGTTTCCTGTCCTGGGAGGACCTGGCTTGGCAGTTTGGGCTGGACTGTTCCCATGAGGATCAGGGTCAAGACTGATTTGCATATGGCTGGGTCCAAACTGGGTTAGCGTGGTGAGCAAAAGAATTATGGATGAAACCCAGATCTTTGTGACTCGGGTGAATGTTTGCATTGTTCAGCATTCTGCCCATCATTTGTTCATTTTGCTTCTGTCGCCCTAAGTGGGAAAGGTATGCCCAGATGTGGGTCCCATGCTCACTGCGCCACTGGAGTCAAGTTAGCCTGCCTGATGAGGGGTGATGCCCCGAAAACGGTCCCAGGATGCTTGTTTCCAGTCTAGGGAGGACCTGGCTTGGCAGTTTGGGCTGGACTGTTCCTATGAGGAAGAGGGTCAAGACTGATTTGCATATGGCTGGTTCCAAACTGGGGTAGCGTTGTGAGCAAAAGAATAATGGATTGAAACCAGATCTTTGTGACTGGGGGTGAATGTTTGCATTGTTCAGCATTTCGCCCATCATTTGTTCTTTTGCCACCCTAAGTGGGAGGGTATGCCCAGACGTGGGTCCCGTGCTCACTGCACCACTGGATTCAAGCTAGACTGGCTGATGAGGGGTGATGCCCCGAAACCGGTCCCAGGATGCTTGTTTCTGGTCCCGGGAGGACCTGGCTTGGCAGTTTGGGCTGGACTGTTCCCATGAGAAACAGGGTCAAGACTGATTTGCATATGGCTTGGTCCAAACTGGGGTAGCGTGGTGGGCAAAAGGACGATGGATTAAACCCACATCTTTGTGACTGGGGGTGAATGTTTGCATTGTTCAGCATTTCGTCCATCATTTGTTCCTTTTGCTTTGTCGCCCTAAGTAGGAAGGGTATGCTCAGATGTGGGTCCCGTGCTCACTACGTCACTGGATTAAAGCTAGCCTGGCTGATCAGGGGTGATGCCCCGAAACAGGTCTCAGGATGCTTGTTTCCAGTCCAGGGAGGACCTGGCTTGGCAGTTGGGGCTGGACTGTTCCCATGAGGAACAGGGTCAAGACTGATTTGCATAAGGCTGGGTCCACACTGGGGTGGCGTGGTGAGCAAAAGAACAATGGATTAAACCCAGATCTCTGTGACTGGGGGTGAATGTTTGCATTGTTCGGCATTCCGTCCATCATTTGTTCCTTTTGCTAGTATTCAGAGGTGTGGCACTGATGTGCAACGTGGGACAACCCCAACCTGATCCTTGTATATGTAGAATGGAGGACACATTTTAGCCTATTCACCATAGAGCTTAGCCAATACCTTTGTATTGACATTAAACAGCAAAATCGGTCTGTAACTAGCATGGAGCTACAGGTCTTTAGCTGGTTTAGGGATGAGTGTAATGATTGCACTGTTGGTCTCAGAGAGAGTGGTGAGTTAGGGGCAGTCTTTGGCATATACTTAGCAGAGCAAAGGGAGCCAGGATATCTATGTAATTGTATAGTATTTGGCCTGGTAGCTATCCATGCCTCGAGACTTGCCAATCTCCTCTACTGTAATATCTGCTTCAAGGGACTGCCTTTGGACTGGCGTGAGTAGAGGGATCTTGAGCCAAACCAGGAAAGAAGAGATGTCCTCAGGAGGACTCACTGTTTTGGAGGAGTAGAAGATGTTATAGTAGATCCTGAATGACTCCAGAATATCAAGGGGTTTGTGAGAGGCGGTCCGTCATTTTAGAGAATGGTCGGTATGGTCTGTGGAGAATCTTGCTGCCGCAATTGCAATGCTAAAAGCCAGCCTGCTTTCTCCCCACGCTCATAGCATCTCTGTTTGAGGTGAAACAGGGCTGTTTCATCCTTAGAGGTTTATAATGTGTTAAGTTTGTGCTTTGCTCACAGCAGAGCCCGTAACGTGGTCGATGAGTGTAATTGGGAGTATTGGGTTGTCAGTGTAGCAATGTCAGTGTCAAATTTAGTCTTTTTGTGTGCTGCCTCCCATTTCTAGTGAGCCGTTTCTCTCATTATGACCCCCCCCCGACAGTGACCTTTCCCGCTGCCCACAAGGTGTCCGAGCACACAATTGTATCTTCATTGAGGTCTAGGAAAGTTTGTAGGTGAGAGATAAGCCATTCCTTGATGGTAGGCAATTTGAGAGACGTTCGGTCTCCAGTGACTTGCTGGGGGTTGTAACATGCCCATGTCAAGCCAGATCTGTATAGCATTCTGATCAGACACTCTTGTGTGTACAATTGCAGCATCCACTAGTGGTGTATTAAGCAAGAAGAAATCAATCTGAGTACTGGTACTATGCACAAATAACATATATGTATGGTCTCTTCTCTTGAAGTGTAGGAGTCTCCATGGTTCCCGCAGGGAGAACTATGACAATAGGTATTGAAGAAGGACCCTGTTGGAGGTGTTGTGTGCTAAGGGATGGTCATATTTGTCCATGTATCGGTCCTGTACCATGCTCCAATTGCCCTCTAACAGTAACTTAGTTTTAGGCTGCTGCTGTATGAACATGACTATGCCTCCCAAGTTGTTTCTCTTTGAGTGGGTCGGAGCATACACGGAGCCTATTAAAAGTGTCTGATCATGTAAGGAGGCCATAATAAACATGTAGTAACAGTGCGGGTCCCTCCAGTCTTTGTGGGTTTTGAACGAAAGGTGCTGAGCCAGTAAGAAAGGTGGGATTTATTTAGTCACATCCACCGAAACGCGTCGACGCTAAGTGTTTCTGAATCTGACCACGAGGAATCACTGGAATGAATTGAGTCTCGCAATCACCTGGTTATGAACTTGATGTAAACAGTCGGATCAGTTCATGCAACAGCACTTTTTGAACTGTGCAATAGGGTCTCCCCGTTAGGACTTGTGGTCCCCTTTTCTTATATTCCGGCATGAGGTTTTTTAACATTGTACACATTAGTTTTTATATTGTATATTGTATGCTGTACATGAATTTTATATTATTAAATGTTTTTGAAGGATATAAACAATGGTGTTTTTATGATGTGTTTTTTTAATTAAAACTTCTGATGTTATATTTCCAATTTGGTGGCACATTAGTTTGCGGTGGGGGGTCTCATTCCATATGTATACTCTGTGTATTGTAGATTGCAATTCTGAGTGAGTTTGTGAACGAGTGCGCTCTAAATTGTGTTTTCAAGGGGAAACTTTCTACCTCTACTGTCTTGTGTGAGAGGAACAGGACATGATGGGACAAGTGGTCTTCAGTAGGAATCATGATTTGCCTTCAGATGGGAGTCTTTATGGGTGTGTCGAGAATTTGGACATCCTGACCAAAGTTTGGTGATTTCTTCAAGTCACAACCTTTCCACTGTGGGGGTAAGTGGTGGACCATGTTGTAGGTTTGTGGGTCTCCCATCTGGTGGGGCAGCAGCTGTCTCCAATTCCATATCTATGGTCGAGGATGTCTTTAAGTATCCTTCCAATTAGCCTAGATGTGGAATCCTGTGGACTTGTTGTTGAAGTTTATCAGCATTATTGCTGGATCCAGGAGCCTGTATATATTGCCCAGTTGTTTGAATATGGGGCAGAGTTGTAGGAATCGTATTCCAAGTGGCTATGGTTTCCTGTGTAAAGTTCTGCAAGATAAATATCTTATGATCTTCAAAACGGAATGGGCCATTATTCTTTGCCTCATGTACAATGTATTGGGCCTGTTGGTGGTGCAGAAAGAGGGTGATAATTTGTCTTGGCCTTTCTTTATTTGCTGGGGATCTTGGCCTTATTCTATAAGCCTGTTGGAACTCCAGCGGCAGACTGAAGTGGTAGTTAGTGATACTCGGAATAAAGTGTGCAAGAAACCCTATGGTGTTGTCTCCCTCCATCTTTTCTGGCACTCCTGAGATCTGGAGGTTGTGGCTGCGGTTCCACTCTTCCAACTCTAAAATGTTCTTTTGGGGGGACCAGTGATCTTGCTTCCAGTTTACAGAAGCTGCCAGTTTGTTGTTGATTTGATCCCTGGGTTCTGCACTGGGCACTTTGGTTACAGGAGGAGATGTCTTGACGAATGGTCTGTATGTTCATGAATGATTTGGACATTTTTTCCATCACTTCCGAGATTGTAGTTCTTAGCGCCCCTAGGTCTTTCATTATGACTTCTAGAGTGGAGTCTTGCTGTGCATAGGCATCTTTCCCATCTTTATTCTCCTTTTCCGTCACTGCTTCTGTGAATAGGAGTTGCATGAATGATTTCAACATAGTGAAGGGCCTTGATGGGCGGAAATGTGTGTAATGAAGTCTGTGGCTAGATGTGGCGCGTCTGCCATGTCTGGTCCGTGGGGCACTTGTGCAATGTGTTTCAACCTGATTTCGGGTCTCAGATCCACTCGAGTCTCTGCAAGTCACCTGTCCTCTGGGCCCTTCCAAGGCTGCCTACCTGTGAGACATAGTGCTGGGGAGTATGGCCTAATGTGCCACAGGCCTCCTGGGTTCACCTCAGATATTTCCCCAGTGCTCGCTTGTGCCGTAGGACTGAATCCCTGTGTAAAGATATGCAGTGAACCACCAGCGCCCATTGACAGTTGTTTCTTTGCTTGCAGGAATAGTGGGGAAAATGTACGGAATTATTTAAAGGGAAGTTCTAGCCTCTGAAGAAGAATTGGAAGAAGAACTGGTAACAGATGATAGAGATGGAACTGTGTCAAGTGAGATTTCAGGTTTGGTAATAGCATGGGTGGAGGTGTGTTTGGTGAGGTTAGGATGCAAGGAGAGTTTGGATGCACTCCTATGAGAAGGCAAAAATGATGTGCCATTGAAAGTGAAGACAAGCAATCTGCATAGTGTGACGTACGGGCACTGCTAGGTTGACAGAACACTGTGTTCATGAGGTAGCATGTGTCTTTGTGTTTGGAACAGAATTCAGAGAAAATATGGAGATTTATTTAGGTCGATTATACCTTGATTTTGCTATTGTCATAGATGGTGAGCTGCAGTTGTCATTTTTGGTCTTTGCATATTTGGTCACTATGGGTCGGAGCAAGTGGTTTGTGACCATGAGTTAAAGGGTAGTCTTTATTTATGGTGAAAATGTTCATCAGCATACTCAACCACAGCATTACACCAAGGCCCAACGGCAAGTATAGCAGATTATAGAAGAACACCGACTAATAGACATGTGGCAAGACGCCCACCAGGCACATAGGGAGGGAACATACTATTCCAACTGGACATCTGGCTGGTCTCCAGGGGAATAGCGAGCTGGGTAACCCATACACAACACTCAGCGCGCACATACACGGACCATTCCCCAGGGTACTTGCTGTTGCTCCCGCCAGGAAATCTGTACAAATACATGTCCTGGCGCCTCCCCGCAAGGGTGTTGCTAGATGTCCCTTTCAGGGTCGAACTGGGTCAATGTAGAATCGGTGACATCCCTAGCTAAAGTATGGGAAGCATTGAAAGTGACCATAAGGGGGGTGTGCATAGCTAAGGCGGGGGGCATTGTAAAAGACATCAGACGCAATCTGGGGAAGCTCGAAAAACACCAACGCACCTTGGAGGTAGAATTACACGCAGGCAGGCACAAGACAATACAGGCCACAATAAGAGAGACACTCATTGAATATCAGGACACGACTGAAGGGAATGCCTCTTTCGTGGGAAATATCACAAAGCCAGGAGTTATGGGGAGGGGGAAACACCGGGGAAGGCACTGGCAGAACTGACAAACTTAGATGTTCCAATTACATTTTAGAAGTCAGGGATGAAGGCGGGACATCCCAGAAAGACACGGAGGCAATACTACAAATTTTCGGACTCATTACTCATCGTTATACTCCACACGTAGATCCACCCCGGCGGAAGCAGACTTCTACCTAGATGCAGTAGAACTAGACTGGCTAAGTAACACACAGCGGGAGTTCCTTGTGGCCGATTTTGAGGAGGACGAGATTAGAGCAGCCATGATGCAGTTGGGGTCAGGTAAGGCCTCAGGGCCGGATTGGCTACCGGCCGAATTCTACAAAGCATATATAGATATACTGGTCACATTCCTGAAACAGGTGTATGAGAAGGCACTGCAAGAGGGTACCCTACCACAATCTATGTGTGAGGCCCTTATTGTCTCCCTCCCAAAACCAGGCAAGGCAACTGACTACACGGAGTCATATAGACCCTATCTTTAATAAATTGTGATGTAAAAATACTTGCCAAATTGTTGGCAAATTGACTAAGCCTACTCATGGAGGGACTAGTACGCTCTGACCAAGCTGGCTTTGTGCCGGGTAGGGCCACATCGCACAACCTGCGCACACTGTTCTCAATTATCCAAGATATAAACCCAGAACTCAACACTGTGGCAGTCTTCCTGGATGCCACAAAAGTGTTTGATTCCCTAGAGTCGGACTACTTGATGCCGGTGTTGAGGTGCATCCGCCCCCCCCACCCAGAGGTATATGGCATGGGTGAGGCTGCTTTACCACAGACCATCAGCAAAGCTGATTATTAACGGCGTACAGTCCCCGGCATTTGAAATAACTCGGGGCACCAGGCAGGGCTGCCCTCTGTCGCCCCTCTTCTTTGCACTGGCAGTGGAGCGATTGCCAGCTATGCTGCGGCAGCACCATAGGGAATATGCACTGAGATACCCGACTAGACATGTGTTAGTGTCGCGCAACGCGGATGACATCACGTTGTATATCAGGGATCCCCAGGTCGGCCTCAATGGTGCACTCCGGGAAATCATTAAGTTTGGCAAGCTTTCGGGCATCACAATCAATTAGGAGAAGTCCCAAATCATCCCTCTCACTCCAAATAATCCCAGCTGTCTACTAGAATATCCGCTGAAGTGGTGCAAGACAGAACTTAAATATCTAGGCATAATAGTCACCAGGAACAAGGAGGAATTGCTGAGAGCTAACTAGGGTAGGGCATTGAATTCTATAACGGATACCATTACCAGATGGATCGCGATGCCACTGTCTCTTGCCAGGCGCATAGCACTAATGAAGATGGTGATACTGCCGAGGCTCTTATACTTGTTTATAAACATTCCATATGCCAATTTTTCCAAAGTTTGAAAAGCCGACACACGTGGCGGGTAAACAGCCTAGAACCAAGTGGAGCACTCTCACGATGCCCTTTGCTAAAGGGGGATTTGAAGCACCAGACCCAGATCTATACTATTTAAGCGCACAAGTGCACTACGCAGCATATTGGTACAAACCCTCTCCCTTTATGCAGCCCCTCACGGTGGAGCAGGAATACATGGCACCCATACCGCTGACCGGCTTCTTGGGAGCTGGCCGGAAGGAGGCTGGAGGGGGGACTCTACTGTTGTGTGCACTAATGAAACCTGGAAAAACATAGCAAAAAGACTGCGAGCACCTATGGTATACTCACCTGCACTTCCATTAGCATATCAGCACAATCCTCCGGTCACTCACGAAGGGGGATGTCGGCAAAAGATGCACCGATATAACATTCATACCTGGGGGACACTGTACACAGGGGGGAGGTTTAGACAAAGGTTAAAGCACTCCCTCACCCATTGAACTCTTCATGTACATGAGGCTAAGACCAGACGTTAGGGCAGCCACACTAAACTTCCCTGAGGAACAGCCTACACTAGTCCCACTACACAACATGCTTTAGGCCGGCAGTCCTTCCCACGCAGTATTGCGACTCTACAGGGCTATCATTTTATTGCAAATTGATACCAATTATGATGCGAGAAAAGTCTGGGAAGAGGAGCTGGGGCACTCATTAGATGATGCGCAATGGGCATATTGCTGTCAGCAAACAGAAAAGATTACGGCCAGCAGCAGATTACTGATTATCCACTTTAAGTTTTTGCACAGGATGTATTACTCCCCAGCACGGCTACACCAGTGTAAGCTTAAAGACACCGATAATTGTGAAAGATGTGGGATGGGAGGGGCAGATTTCCATCATCTAGCTTGGGTGTGCAGAGCTGTCTCCAAATATTGGGAGGAGGTGGAAGAGGCCCTAAATCGTATGGTGGACACACAGATAAACATAACCCCACTGGTTGGGCTACTTGGCTACACCGAAAAAGTAGAAATATCATCTAGGAGATTTGTGGCACTGGGGCTGCTCATGGCAAAACGCAGAGTAGCATGCCGGTGTGGAAGGGGAAGTGCCCCTAAGTTTAAGGAATGGTTAAAAGATATGGTATATTGCCTAGAACAGAATACCACGTATGCAGAATTATTGCCACAAAGTTCCAGACGTCGAGATATATGGGGCCCCCTCAAGGTGTATCTCCTCTAATCCTCATAGATCAGGATGGCTGGCTGACCCCCCCCCACACATTACAATAGGCTGATATTCTTTAGATACCCCCTCAGTAGTTACTTATCCACAGGAGCTAGATATGCCCAGTCCAGGAGTACCAACACTTACGGATATAATCCTAATATAAAATAGAGGAATTGTCTGGTGGACATACTGAAATTGTAATTGCTTTGAACTCTGAACATATTGTACTCGCTATCTATTGTCACTAGCTTTATTATCTATGCTATGTAATAGTTGATGTTAACCATAAAAAATGCCAATAAACACAAATTTAAAAAAAAGAAAAAGAAAATGTTCATCAGACAAATGGGCCAAGTTTTAGCGCCATTGCTGAAAAACAATTGGCCAGTTTTTATTGCATCACTAACTTTGCTAACCTACTTGTCTTCGATTAGCATTTCATTAGTGATATTTTAATTTTTTTGATATATTCGTTAAGATGCCTACTGGATTCATACCTTAAGACTTTCTGAGTCCTTTGAGCTTTTTTCCTAGTATAGGTGCCATGACGTTAAGATTAAGAGTAAACATGCAAACAGGAGAAACAGAGCACCAGGAAAGCAAGTGCTACACTGTTGGTAGATAGCAAGATATCAGAAGGTGATGAGATGCTAGACAAGGATGATGCCCAATGAAAACTGAAAGGGGAGCATCATGGTCAGCTTCAGTAGCCACACAAACTCTGCCTGATTAAAGAAGGCAGGCATTGGTTTTTGCATTGACATTTCAGGATTTCATGTATTTCAGTGGTGCCCTTTGGAATAAAGCACAGACCATATGGTTTCAAGATGCAATTAAAAAATGATCAGCAGGAGGGGGTGTGGCTTGACACCTACGGAGATGGTGGCCAGCTAGAGGAGCTTCGTGGCAGCCCAGGAGGGTTGTCGGTCTCCTTGAGGACCAGGCGCCGCACATTTCTTCAAAGTGGAGTCCTTCGGCATGTGAAGGACTCTGGATGCCAGACAATTCATTTTCGTGGTATTGGTGAAAGCCGGTACTTGTTTTTTTTAGTTTACTCGGTGTGCGCTCCTCTTCTCAGGAACTCGCGCCTGCCATTTTGTTTTCCTGCCACTGCGTTTCTTTTCTGATAAACGGAGCGGTGTTTCTTTACTGTTTTTGCTGACAGTTTTGGCGGTCTGCGCTGAAATGTTTTGCATATGAAACAGTTAATTAGCACCAAACATGGCATATTTTATTATTTTTCTTCTGGATTTCTGCCTGATATGACAGCTGTTTTCCCCCATAAGACCTCCTTGATGCACAGTGACTTCAGGTACTTTTAGCCTTTGGAATATTTTCAGAATTTCTTAAAAATGTATTATGTTTATCGAGAAGAGTGCCCTGCCTCATTTTCTTCAGAACTTTGGAGCCCTATGCAGAACTATAGCTCTTTCTTGAATTTCGTCTTTGGATTCATTGGCCCTCATATCTCAATAGAATTGACAGTGTTTGTTGTGGCTATAACGTTTCACACTATAAGGGTCCTGGTTGCTGTGGCTTATTTGCTTGTTTATGGGGAGAACGAAACCTATGAGTCACACTTCCACCACCTTTCCTCCCTCATCATCTTTGGAAGAATATAATCCTTTTACTATTCTTCAAACAGGCTTGGAGGGTTCTGAATGCAACACGTTATGTGGGATCTACGCCATCGTCCTCAAATATTCTACTTCCAACTGCCAAACATGCTTCAAAAGAAATTGCTTCCTCTGCACTTTCTTCTGGCAAACGTATTAAAAAAGACCCTCCATCGCCTGTCACATCTCCTCCATATATGTTCATGGATCTACTTCTTGAGGAGATTCGGGCTCTAAGACCATATATGGAAGAAACTAATAAACGTCTTAAAAATGTGGATGATATATGGTCATGCATGGAGAATAAAGTGGTACAAATGGAGCAACAAGTAGAATCTTTTCAAGCTATGGTGAACAAGGTTCCTCCTATTTAATTGATAATTGCTCATCTAAAAAAAACAGGTGGAAAATCTTGAAAATCATAACAGGCGTAACAATTTATGTGTGTATGGTCTGGCAGAAGGCTTGGAAGGTTCGGATCCCATCTCATTTTTCGAGTATTTTCTTCTAAAGTTCTTGACTTTCCGGACACTCCAATTTTAAATATTCAAAGAACTCATCGCCTAGTTCATGGTCCACGCTCTGCAACTTCCTAAACTAAATCCAAAGGTGTTATCATTTACTTATTAGAATAAACTGATTTATTGAAAGTTCTTCAAAAGGCCAAGCTTAAGAGTTGACTTTCCTGGCAGGGATCTCCTTTTTTCTTTTCCCAATATTATGACAAAGAAATGGCGAATAGGAGGAAAATATTTTTGGACATGAGACCTGCACTTCGAAATATCATTGCTTGATTTGGTCTCTTTTATCCATGTCTGTTTAAAGTGACTTATAAAAATAAAACTATGACTTTTGAGGATCCTGCTTTATTACAACTTTTTTGAACAATTGTAGAGAAGAAGATATCGATTTACCAGGCTTTCAAATGTTTGATTTTGTTGCAACATGCTTTAATTGCTTTTCTCTTTTTCGCTTGTTTTAACTGCATTTTTGGTTGTTGATAATATGTGTTATTTACCCTTCATGTTTCTTCTTTTTGTTAGGTGTGGTTTTCTTTTTTCTCTTTTCTCTTGGTTTTTGTGTTTGACCATTGTAATTCCCGCTTGGATGGTGTGTCCCTACCTCCCTTGTTTCCTGGCGCCAGATTATCTGGTTGGTTGTATCGTCTTCCTTATGTGGCTTCCATACCCTCAATTTTCTAGGTCAATTCTGGTATGTTAGTTTCTTCCTTATTTATATGGTTCTTGTTTTTCCTTTTTGTATCTCTTCTTCTTTTCCTCTTTTCTTTCTTCTATCTCTTTTCTGGCAATATATCTTGTTTACTATATATTTTTCTCTTGTTTCATACCTTATATGCTCTTTCTATCTTATCTCTAGCTTTCTATTGGCTTTCCATTTTTTCTTCATTCATAATTGTGCATTTTCTCATATGCTAAATAATTTTGCAACGTTATTTATGCTTGTCGTTTGGTAATCTGTACTTTTCATTGATTTTGTTATATTTTAACTGCTGTTGTTATGTACATCAAAGTTGTGAATTTTTTAATAATTTACAGATGGCTTTAAGAGTTATCTCTTGGAATGTTAAGGGTTTAGGTTCTCCTATACAACGTCAGAGAGTACCAATGCATATTTCTAATTTAAAATGTGAGATTGCTTTACTGCAAGAAATTCATATTCTGGACAAAGAAATATCTGAGCTGAAACGTCAATGGGTTGGCCATGTTTTTGCTTCACCTGGCACAGGCAAACGTAAAGGCGTACCCATTTTATGTCACAAACGTTTGGATATTCTAAATCTAAATTGTTTCCTTCCCACATGCCACGTGAGCCCGAAAAACGCAAGCGCAACCAAGCTTGCCTTAACCACACATATGCCTTAACCACGCATATGCATGGTTAAGGCATAAGCGCGGTCTAGATGTCTGGAATGGATGGGCCCAGGAAGAGGAAGGATCGGGAGAGGGCGCAGTGAGATAAGTGGTGCTGGGTATTGGGGGGTAGGGGGTAGTTGTTAAGGGTTGGGTAGTTTTCAGGGCTGGGAGGGTCAGTGGAATTTTTTAGCGTTCGGGGATCAGGGAAGTTTTTAGGGCTTGGGGAAATATTTTTAGGGCTGGGTAGTTTTAAGGGCTTAGGGGGGTCGGGAAGTTTCAGGAGGGAGGGGGTAGTTTTAGGTCTCAGGGCGGCAAGAAGGGGTAGTTTTTTGGCCAGCGGTCCATTTTAGGGCTCAGGGCAGGGGCCAGGGATAGGGTTAGTTTTTTGGGCTTAGGGGGCCGATTTAGGGATAAGGGCGGGGTAAATTTTTGCCCAGGGGGCGCTTTCAGGCTCAGGGTGGGGGGGATGGACTGGGGTTGTGGTAGATGTTTGCCCTGGGGACGTTTTACTGCTCAGGGAAGGGGTCGGGCAGTGGTGGGGGGCTGGGTTCAGAGTAGATTTTTCACTGGAGGCGTTTTAGGACTCAGGGCGGGCGGCAGGGATCGGGCAATATAGGAAAGTTTTAAGCACACATATGCCTTTGCCATACATGCCATACCATGGCATATTTCGTTGGTATGTGTGGTAAAAGCTTATGTGTGGTTAAGACTTTCGCGGTTAAGAGCACGTTGAACCAGCATGCGTGGTAATGGCATGAGTGGTTCCGTCA
The DNA here is from genome assembly GCA_963921515.1 of Calotriton arnoldi. Classification (NCBI taxonomy): domain Eukaryota; kingdom Metazoa; phylum Chordata; class Amphibia; order Caudata; family Salamandridae; genus Calotriton; species Calotriton arnoldi. The sequence continues at coordinate 826,639 of CAWUFW010004686.1, forward strand.
CACAACCTATTTTCGGACTTTCAGGATGATTTCCGACTGAACGTAAGCACATTGGACCAAATCTTTAGGTTGTGCTCTCTCCACTGGAAGACAGCAGTAAAAGAGTAGGGACACTTATGCGTAGTATTTGCGGATCTGAAATCGGCCTTTCATTTAATTCCTAGTTGTAAACTGTGGTCTGTTTTGGGAAGTTTGGGGGTCCCAGTAGAGTTTATATCAATCATCATAAGACTATGTGATGAGAACTTAGCCAAGTTCAGATGTGGTTGGAAAGGAGAATTGACAAGTCCCATCCAGATCCTGAAGGGAATGCAGGAGGGCCCCCACTCTCTTCTCGGTGCACCCAAAATCGGTGGAACAAAACTCCCAACTCTGCTCTTTGGGAATGATACCATGCTAATTTCAATGACACCCTCAGGTCTACAAATTCTAGTAAACAGGTTTTTACAATTCTGCAAAGAGAGGGGGCTGGAACTTAACGTTAAAAAAACCAAGTTCATGGCTTTTAACCCTTACCATTTTAGGAGGTGTAGTATTAGAGCCCAGAACAATGTACTAGAGAAAGTGCAGGTATTAGATAATTTGGGGGTCAAACTCACCAGCAAACTATCATGGCATACACACACAGTCAGGAGTTCCCTCAAGCTACAACAAGAGTGGAGGGCGATTCTTGCGATGATACAGAGGACAAAAACAAGACCACTTTCCCCAGCTGTGGAAGTGTACAATGTTAAGACCAAGAGGTCTGCCTTATATGTTATGGAGCTCTGGGGCCAGGAAACAGTGAAAAGCCTTTCTTTGGTTGAAAACAAATTTGTAAGAGCTCTGCTGAACCTTCCCCAGAGTAGCCCTCGCCTCCCACAGCTAAAAGATGTAGGCATACTCCCAATTGCCTTGATTTGTGAAATGCGGCCTTTGCTGTACTGGCACAGATTGTGGTCAAAGGAAGAATTGGCACCTTACAGAATCTCTTTGACAGACCATATGTGCCCTCATATTACTTGAAAGATCCCATGGATTAGGCACATTAAGGAAATGCTCTCTAAATTAAACCTGGCCACTCTCTGAGATACACCAGAGTCCGCATCCATTATTGCTAGGTCTACATTAAAAGAAAAATTGAAACTCTTGACTTCTGAAGAGCAGAAAAGGAAAATTAACCAGGGGAGCTATACCAATTGTTTTTTTTTATTACAAACACATTTCCTTGTTTGAGCCTTTTTTAGATAAGATATCATCTCCTTCAGCAAAACAGTTGTTTTTATGCTTTAGATACTGTACACTACTAATCAATAGTTTCTGCATAACACGGGGTACTCAGTACTGCACCAGCACCCAATGCCCCTCATGTAACGAAGAAGAGGAAACACTACATAATTTCTTCTTCTTTTGTCAAGCCTGTTTTTGCCCATGAGAAATGGATTAGACCTATGTGCCTTTTGCTAGGTGTATGGAAAATTGACCACGCACTGAAAATAATGAGGTCGGACACTGACGAGAAGATCTATATTTGTCTTTCCAAATTATTGGCTTCTACATGGCTGACCCGCAAAAGAGCTAAGGCGAGGCAACTTCGCTAGAGCCTTTAGAGGCCTGGTTTGCTATACCATCTTCAATGAAATTATCTTTCTGTGCTAGAGAATTGAAATTGCATATCTTCTCTTTTGACAAGCATAGTAGGGTGATAGAGAAGTTTTAGACTGCAACATGTAGTGACGCCAGTCAGTTTCCTTAGGCATGTAGGGGCAGATTTACAAGCCCCTTGCGCCACTTTTGCGTCACTTTTAACATGGGAAAAATGACGCAAGAGTGGCGCAAGGGGCTTGTAAATAAGCCCCGTAGTTTGTCAAGGCATGGGTCACTTTACGCCAATTGGATGCTGACGTGCCTTGATGATTTAAGGTTTGACATGCAATTGTCCGTTTTAGTGATTGGTTGTGACTATTTATTGAAGGTTTACTACAATGTTGTGTACTGTTTACATCCATTTCTATGAACAAGCTTTTATTCAACGTCGTAACTATTAGTTAATACCATGTACAAACTCCAACATTTTATTGTTTATTGAAACAATTAATTAATGTTACTTATTGCACTGACATTTTACATTTTTTATCTCGTTTTTAATAAGGATGTTTAAATCTGAAATAAGCTTTTCAATTGATTGATTGATTTAATGTGAGAATTACAACAGGATATTTTTTTACAAAGGAGGAAACATTAAACATGCAATGCTTTTTTTTATTTTGAAATTACAATAAAAAGTAGATAGATAGATAGACAGACAGACAGACAGACAGATAGATAGATAGATAGATAGATAGATAGATAGATAGATAGATAGATTGGTGCCAGACAAAGTTTCTTGAAGTAAGCAGGTAAATGACGGCCACTAATGCACAGTACCCTTCACCGTAGTTAGCAGAGCGTTGTTAGACCCTAATGTCAATTTTCGACGGATGAGATATATTAACTTTGCAAAGTTCACATCGTGCAGCTGAATGGCTTAAGGAGCACAGCAAGACAGTGGCAGGCCTACAAAAGAGACTAAAGGCCATTAGCTGCAGGCAGTATGCCGCTCTTCTGCTCTGCAATGGGATGGCTTCATCGCAGTCATGCATTTTACATGAAGGGCGAGGGAACTGCTGATGTTTTCAGGTTCAATGGCAGATTGAAAATATCAGAATGAATGTCCAGATTTAAATGAGTTTCTGAGATTTGGATGGGGTGATATTATTGAACAAACAGTGCTGCGGTGTGCTGGATTGCATGAATTAAAATATTCATAAACTATTAGCCAAAGGAGCAGGATGCATCAAATGTTTATACGTATTATACAAATGCAGATTCACAAAGTGTAATATGCTGTGTATTACCGTTATTGGATGTGAGGAGGAGCCACGATATAAGAGTGTTAAAGCCTTCAGTGCGTCATGTTGCTCCACCCCTCCTTCAACAAAGGTATTGTATGGCACATACCTAATGCGGATCTGAATGTATGGCTTATGCCACAGTGTTTTTCATGTAAAGTAGTTATAAACAAACGTTAAGGTTAACATAAGGTTAGGTTAATATTTTGTTAGAATCAAGACACCTGTAGGCAGCTGGGAACTTCTCATTATATTTGTTTTAACATTTTATTTCCTTAACACTTCTTTACTGCGTGGTTGCATTGTTTTTGTGCCACCTATCCAGGGGCGGCTCCTCCACTAGGGTGGAGGAGCGTCGCCCACTGCTTCTCACAGTGCGAGAACAGAAACATAAAATGGTAATAACTTTCTGTTATTACCATTTTATGTTTGGTTGCAGGAAGGTGGGTGGGCAGGGTTGCTCTGAGAGCAGAGGAGGGGAGGAGTAGTGTCCCTGCCCACTCCCGAGTGCGCAAAGACTGTTTGGTCGGCCTCCTGGGGCCGCCCAAACTAGTCATGCGCACTCTGCCTTTTCTCCATGTAGGCTGCATGCAGCCTACATGGAGAAAATGGCCTCCCCATTAGACCCTTGCTGGTCAGCGTCCCGATCTGCTCAAGCAGCGTTGTGATTGGATTAGGGGAGGGAGGGAGCCTGACTGCCTGCTTCTACTTCCTGTTCCTGGAGAGCAGGAAAGCTGAGAAGACGCGGGACCCGGCATTCAAAAAGGTAAGTTTAATGATCTATATTTTTAAAAATTAAATAAACCCACCTCCCCACGCGACCCCCCCGCGCAACCCCCCACCCACGAGTCGTGCCGGCTGCGACTGCACCTATTATTAAGTTCGGTTATTGAAGACGAAAAGATTTTGAAGCATCATTTGTAACCATAGGTAATCTTCCCTCCCTCAGACAAGTGTGAAATCAACTTACAAAATTTTCGCAAAAGGATTCTTTTTTTTCGGGCTTATGGCCAGATTATGATAATGGCAGATGGACCACTGACAGGCTGTCGGTGATGTTCCGACTGCCGACAGCCCTTCGGTCTGACCACCATATTATGATACTGGCGGTCAGTCCCACAGCTGTTGGCTGCAAGACCTCCGCCTCCACTGGGATCATAGATCCCAGCGGTACGGCAGTCGGAAAAGCATCCAGGAATGGCGGCGGTGCCGAGGCGGGTACTGCCGTCAGGATTAGGATTGCTCTTTCCGACAACCTTCCCCACCATGAAAAATTTGTCCGAAAAGGTACAAAGAGGCCCCAAATAGGGCTCCAGGACATCGGCGCACAAAGAAAAAATGTGTATGGGGGCACATGTACTGCCCCCCCTCCTGGCAAGACATGGTGCATGGCACACGGTGCACAGACATGTTGGAGGCACTGCATGGTGGCAGCATCTGCTGCAGCTCTTTTCTACAGCCTAAGCTTATCCCCACCGTGGTATCGCCGACTTCCGACTGCCAACACGGCGGTCATATTGAAATGCGCCTGTATGCTTGTCGGTGGTCTACTGACCACCGCAATAGCGGCCGGCGGTCTGACCGCCCGACATTGAAATCAGCCCCTTATTAATTGGAAGACATAACCAAACCCTGTCAAATGTGATGGAGTGTCTATGGCACAAACTCCATCAAATGCCACAAAAACCTCTTCTTTCCCACCCCCACCGTATACTACTAATGATATCCCACATGACATCAACGGTGACATCTTAAATCATATCATCAAGGACACCACTGGTGTCATCACATACGACATCATCATTGATATAATTAATGACGTCACTTGAGCCATACTCTCACTCAGTGTACCTTGGTCTTAAACCCACTAAGCTTATCCTTGGGAACCTTACGCTATGTGCAACTGGCAATGACAGCAAAGAATAGACTCCAACCACGGACTGACTCAGTACTTGTGCCACAAATCCACACACAATGTCCTTCTGTTTTGTTCAGCAGCCACTGGGCACAAGGCACGGTCTCCAGTCAGGCTCAAAACCCAGTCCTCTTACCTGTGACTGCTCATAGTCTCACACTTTATCCATATGCAGTGGCAATTGGGATAGACTATTGCCTCTGGCCAAGCCCTACACCCAGTCCTGCAGTAAACAAACGTCTGCCATATGTGGTGGCCATGCACCCTCTGCATCTAGTTCTTGTGCTCCCAACCACAATAAGCAATGCTTTTGGCATTTTTTTCACTAACTCCCAATGCATGGTTTTATTTTTGAAAAATTAAAATTTTATAGCCTTGATATGCAGGGAGTTTTCTTCCAGCATGTGGGGCCATTGAGCGATATCCCTGCCTGGGATCACCATGCCTGTCCATGTCTCAGGCAGGTAAATCTAGTAATGGTCGTGCCCCCCTGAAAAGGGCTGTGCGAATATTGTTATGACCCAGCAGCCCATTAGCAAATGGGCCCCTAATTTAAAGGGTTTCTACTGGCACAGCCAGCTGACGTTATGTTGCTGGCAATCTAGTGCTTCTCCAGCTCTAAATGGGGTGGGAGAACTGAGTGTTTGACAGGACAGGAGCACTGTGAACTCATGATTGTGAATTGATTAGCCATATAAATTGTGATGCAATAACTCTCTCTATGACATGCTCCTTTAAGTACCTCCAAACCCCACTTGATTTACACCACTGTGCTATACCATCCAACAGGGAAAATTAATTCTGTCTAGGAGAAACTGATAGAGTTCACCACTAACATAGACCCACTTAATGGGTGCATTGGTAAATCCAATCAGGTATTGGTAAATCCAATCAGGTATTGGTAAATCCAATCAGGTAATTTTGTTCTCAGAATTACCAACATCACAGGAATAGGTAATTAATTATGAGATGCAGAATTATTTTGCCATTATGACTTGTGGCCTGTAGAATGGTAAATTCACTCGAGCGTCAGTGCTTCTGCACCAGTTGCTGAAGGTTTTCCCCAAATGCTGGGCCTTTTTGCTGTTAAACGTTTTGCTAAGCTTTTCTTGGTGAAATATCCCGATGGAAAAAGATCAGAAGTGCAGTGTACCCACAAATAGTGTAATTGTAATTTAACAGGTAACAAACTTCCTGTGTCTCCTGAATTTGGAATACTTTCCACCTTGAAACTGGTTCCTCAATTGAAACTTTTCATAGGGATGTGTACAACTTTGCCTGTGCTAATTTCATTCTGTTTTGGGAAAAAACGTTGGACATTTGAAGCAGTTTCATGTATAAATTGTCCTAACAATTGTGTTTATAGAAAAATTGAAACGGTAAGCATTAGGAGGGAAAAATATTTTTCTGCAAAATAATATACAAAATACGCTTTTATCATTTATTTTGCTACAAAAAATGAAAAGTGACTTTGTATGTAAGGCCTTTGTCTTAAAAATGACAAAAAATATAATCCGGCTTGTTTCATATTTAATATATAATTTGAAAATTGCACAATTTAGTTTGCAGGACTACAGTTATGCATACCACTAGTTTATTCCACTTAGACTTACAAACATGTCCTCTCAATTTCCTTATTGGTGAATTTGCCACATTCTCTTGATGGAGTTACTTATATAGTTAATTCCAAGCACCTCTTTTAATTTGAAATGAAAGAAGTAAATAATAAGAATGTTTGCCATGTATATCAATATAGGAAATTGCAATAGAGTGGCAGGTTAACACCAGGGCAACTCTTCCATGACGGTATATGATTTACACGTGATGTGATCTAGTAGCTAATCTGTTGATTTGGGTACCAGGAGTTCTCGGATTATATCTCGAGCCAAGTTAAGCCACTTGATTAAAATGAATTGTGTAATTCTAGGGCAAATGGCCATACTGTATGCTGTCTAATACTGTCCCAAATGCAAGGACTCAAAGTCTCTCACTAGGCACCGCACACAGTTCTAGGTACAGTATTCAGGATGATCCAACATAATGCAAATGTTCTCGGTAAAGAGAGTTGCTGCTTCTGCATCAAACGCTGAAAACGTTTTGTGTTTACAGTAAAGAATACTAGCTTATGACCAGTGGCGATTCCTCGAGGGAGTGCTGCGGGGCGTTGAGGCGGGGTGGGGGAGGGGCAGGGTGGGGGTAGTAAACTCCGGCATACGGCCGAACGGAGTTAAGTAAATAAATAAATAAAACAAATTACGTTGCGCGCGCTGCATCGCCATTTGGCGTTGCAGCGCGCGCAATGTAATTAATTTTATTTATTTATTTATTTACTTAACTCCGTTCGGCCGTATGCCGGAGTTTACTACCCCCCACCCTGCCCCTCTCCCGCCCCGCCTCACCGCCCCGCAGCACTCCCTCGAGGAGCCGCCACTGCTTATGACTTTTCACTTTCAGTGACGAAGGTTCCTGTAGGAGCAGAGGCAGTCTGTTGTAGGAGCACACAATGGTTGCTATTGAATGATGATGGACTATTCCAATAATCTGATGTGAGATAATGACGCATGCATTCCGTAATCTGCCATTCCAACTGAAAATAATAGAACCGCAACGGTATAGTCTGACGCAGTAATAGTGGCATTTTCCAGCAGAAGATGAGACATTATGACACTGCGATAGCTACGTCACAGGCACTATGATGAGATTAGCTTGGCTTTGTCCTGGCAAAATCATGGGATATTTTGGCCCATGCTGCACAGAAGTGGCGTATTCTGTTTATGAGCAACAATGGGATACATTGAGACTGTTGCAATATATTCTGACATAGCTCTGGCTCATGACTGCATGTTTAAGTCCAGTCTGGCATAGTGATGTGATATTCTGGTCACACCATAATCTATATATCAGTGATAACGTTTTCCGGCATACTTCTGGTACAAAGAGGGAATACTTTCTTACAGTGATAGAATATGTTTGATCTATTTCTGACACAATGATGGGAAAGTTCTAGGACAAAATTCTGGCCCAATGATATAATACTCTAGAATAAATTTCCTTAGACTCTACAATTTTAAGTGGAACAGTGATGCAAATATCTGAAAATCAAAGATTTTGCATTTTCTTTTTTAAGTAGAAGCACCATAATTATAGTTTGTTTCTGTTGGCAAAGCATATTTGTTAGTTTTGTATGAATATGTGTCTATCGCAAATTTTAAAATGCAAAACTAACTGGCAAGTAACAGAAAGATGTACAGGGATGCAAAGGGGTGGCTATTTGTTTCCCTGGACCCCTTCAAACACAGCAATACAACACAAGATCCAAACCCCAGGCCATTTGGTACATGGAAGAACTCAGACTGATGAAACGCCACTGCAAGCAACTGGAGTGCAAATGGAGAATGAGCCAGGACAATACAAACAGGATACCATCAAATAATCTGGACCCACCAAAGGTGCCACTCTGGCAGATCACATTGATGCCAGCACCAATAGAAGCAATGGACAATCTATATTTTGAAGCATTTCACTTCACTAGAAGACCTTTGCAACAATCTCTCTCAATTCTTCAGCAACAAAATTACCACCATTTACAGCAACTTCAACCCACAACCAGACCTGACAGACCTAGCCAAACACCTCCCAATCTTATCCAAAGAACCAATGCTAACCACATGGTCCATCATCACCCCAGAAGAAGCCGCCACCACCATGAAATCCATCAACTCAGTGGCCCCTTTGGATCCCTTCCCCAACCACGCCTAGTCCAGAGGACTGCTATCCTGATGGCACCATACTCAATCTATTCTGAATGCCTCCACCTCTTCCGCAAACTTCCAAGATGTTTGGAAACATGCAACTGTCCTTCCATTGCTGAAGAAACCCTCTGTGGACCCATAAACACTCACCAACTACAGACTAAGGGCCTGATTATGAGTTTGGTGGTCCTGGAGCAGACCACCACGCCAGTGCCCTGCTCCAGGACCACCAAACTGGACGAGTAATCTCATGGTCTGGTCGGTGGTCCTTTGGTGTTCCCACGGCAGTGCCTATGAAAATGGCACTAAAATGGGAGTACCAAAGCCTGTTCCTGCATGGCACTTACTATTGAGTCCATGCCGTGCAGGAACTGGGGTGCACGCACACATGAGGCCCAACATGTGCCCCCCCTGCATGCATACCATGGCCCTGAGGCAACAGGGGTCCCTTTTGTTTCCTTTCCGGCACAGTTTTCATGGCTGGCTCACGGCCATGAAAGCCGTGGAGGAGAGGAAACTTGTAATATGCATGGCAGTGCAGCAGCAGCACCACCAAGCATTTTACGGCCTCAAGACCGCAGCAACACCGCCAGGGATCTCTGATCCCCGGCGGGTTGCAGTGGTCTGATGGCATTCCAACTACCCAACTTGTAATAGGGAGGTTGGACTACCGGTGTGGTGTTGCCTGTGCCACTACCGTGGCTACGGCGGTCCATCAGATTGCTGAAGTCATAATTCGGCCCTTAATACTCTGCACCCATTTAAGGCCAAGGTCTTACAGAAAATCATCAACAGATGCCTCACTAAATACCTCAAAAACCCCCAGCTCCTCAAACCCACTCAGACTGGTCTCAGACCTAACTACAGCATGGAGACTGCCCTAATCATTGCCACGGATGACACCTGCATGACTCTGGACAGAGAAGACCCTGATGTCCCTCATCCCCCTGGACCTCTCCGCAGCATTTGACATCTAAGGCCTACACAACATTGGAATTTAAGGACATTCACTTCAATGGATCTGCTCCTTCCTGACTGAAAGCACCCAGTCAGTCAGCCTAGCACAGTACACCTCATACGCCCGCAACCACATCTGCGGAGTTCCTCAAGAACTCTTCCTGAAGCTACCCTCTTCAACACATAAATGATCTCTCTAGCTAGCATCATCCGCTCTCACGACATCAATGTCCTCTCCTACGCCAACGACAAGCAACTCATTCTTTCCCTCATGGACAAGACGCCCAGTTCTCGGATCAAGTTCAATATCTACATGATTGAAACCACCCACTGGATGAAGACCAACTAACACCCACAAGACCAAAATCATAATCCTCTGGAACAGCACTTCACAGAGACACTCACCTGGTGGCCAACCTAGCTAGGACCAACACCCACCCCCATCACCCTTTATGAGACCTTGTGATCATCACTGACAGCAAAGTCAACATGACCGCCCAAGTCAACGCCGTCACCGCCTCATGCTTCCATACCCTGAAGATGCAGATCACTGACACAATATTGACACCAAAAATATGATACAGAAAGATTGTGTCAAAAATATCGATCGCAAAAATATAATTTTTCTATACATATAATCGTAAGTACAAAAATATTTCAAAAAATCATTTTACGCTAATATTGAAAATGTATTTACAATGATATTGTTTTTTAATATATATATTTTTCAAAACAGTAAATATTAAATATTTTAACATATAACATTAATATAATGCTAATTAAATATGTTCAAGTAATATTTAAACATATATATAAATACAAACCTATTTAAACAAACACACACATGTATAGGAATGTGTGAATATTTATATACTCATATATAACATACAACTATTAAAAAAATATTAATTATAATCTATGTTTGAATTTTCTGTTTTTCAAATAAACCAATATAACAACTATATATATCTGTTTTTTTACATGCACATATAAACTTAAGTAATACATTTAACAAATAAACTGTAAAAAAGTAAAATATTTTTAATTTACTTACCTAGATAACAGTAAACAATATATAAAAATACTCTACTAAACAAATGTTACAAATGACATAAATGTATATCTATAAAAATATAAAATTCAATACAATAATAAATATACTATTCCCACTCCCGTATGTGCAACAGTAGGGAAAGCATTGGCCACCGAAGGGGGACAATTTACCATTCCTACTCCAGTGTGTCCAACAGTAGGGAAAGCGTAGGACTCAGGAGGGGTAAAATGTACTATTCCCTCTCCAGTATGTGCAACAGTAGGGAAAGCGTAGGACTCAGGAGGGGTTACATTTACTATTCCCACTCCACTGTGTGCAACAGTAGAGCAGCCGCGGTCCGTGCAGGTAACAGCGGTGGGGCAGTGGGGCCGGGTAAGGGGGGATGTCGATGGATGATCCAGAGGGAAAATTGAATAAATAATTAATTTTCCCTCTGCATCGTCCCACAAAATCCCCCCTTACCCGGCCCCACCGCCCCACCGCTGTTACCTGCACGGACCGCAGCTGCAGTAGAGGAAGTATTGGACTCAGGAGGGGTAAAATGTACTATTCCCACTCCAGTGTGTAGGGAAAGCGCTGGACTCAGGAAAGGGTAAATTAACTATTCCCACATCAGTCCATGCAACAGTAGGGAAAGTGTTGGACTCAGAAAGGGTAACATTAACTATTCCCACTCCAGTGTGTGCAACAGTAGTGAAAGCGTTGGACTCAGAAGGGGTTAAATGAACTATTCCTACTCTAGTAGATGCAACATTAGGGAAAGCGGTGGACCAAGGAATGGTTCAATCAACTATTCCCACACCAGTTGGTGCAACAGTAGGGGAGCGTTGGATTCAAGAAGGGTTACATTTACTATTCCCACACCAGCTGATGCAACATCAGGGTAAGCGTTGGAATCAGGAGGGGTAACATTTACTATTCCCACTCCACTGTGTTCAACAGTAGACAAAGTGTTGTACTCAGGAGGGGTAAAATTTACTATTCCCACTCCAGTGTGTGCACAGTAGGGAAAGCGTTGGACTCAGGAGAGGTTAAATGTACTATTCCTATACCAGTTAGTGCAACGGTAGGGAAAAAGTTGGACTCAGCAGGGGTAAAATGTACTATTTCCACTACAGTCCGTTCAACAGTAGGGAAAGCGTTAGACTCAAAAGGGGTAAAATGTACTATTTCTTCTCCATATACTAGTATAGTACAGATAGAGTACTTCACTTCAAACAAATAACATATTAACAACTCTATTAAATACCCAACAATACAAAATTCAAAATATAAAAAATAAATGTCTTAATTTTAACAATTAAAATAAAAAATAACATACATATTACAATTTTTAATAATTATTATCAACTAACACAAATATTATTAATATAATTAAAATACCACAATTTATTTCCACAAACATAACAGCCAGCAATTAAAATGTAATAGAAATAAACAAAGTATAACACAATTAACATATTAAATAATATATATATATATTTTTTTTAAATAAATGAACACTTTTTTATTCATGATTACTTAAATAGCTTCCCCCATTTCTCTACAAATTAAACAACACACACCTAAAATATAACAAATATAAGTTCACAAATAACATAATTATTAATTAAACAATTAATATTAAAGTAGTAATTGATTATCAATAAATTAATTATTAATAAACTTCCCACCCTTCAACCATAAAAAGATAACAACACGTACCTGACACATAATTAGAAAAATATCTTATTTACACAATTTACATAATTAATTATCAATTAAATAATTAATAGTAATTTGAGTTAATTATTAATTAATTATAATTAATTTACTTCCCACACTGTACCCCTATAAACCCCACAACCTGCACCTAAAACATAACTTAAAAATACATTAATTACATAATTTACGTAATTAATTAGCAATTAAACAATAAATAAATAAAACCTCCGCTCCTCTGGACTCATACTTGCACACATCCCATGCATATGAAAAACCATATCCGGCAGTTGAGCCTTCTCCTTCATCGGTTCTAAAGTGTTGAATGACCTGCCGCTACTCATAATCAATCAATGAATCAATAAATCAACTCAGAATTATAAAGTGGGGCTACACACCTGCGAGGGTATACAGGCGCAGGTACTTGCTGGGATCAATTGAAAAGCCAGGTCTTGAGACCCTTTCTGAATTCCAGAAAAGACTGTGATGTTCGGAGGTGAAAGGGAAGGTCGTTCCAGGGCTTGGCAGAGAGGTACGAGAAGCAACGTCCTCAACTCTAGCTCAGGTGAATGTCGGGAGTGTGTGCGAGGGCAAGGGAGGAGAAGCCCAGGTGTCTGGTGGTGTGGTGGAAGTTCTGGCGGTTGCTGATGTATGCTGGTCTTTGGTCATTGAGGGCCTTGTAAGCAGTTGTGGAAGTTGGTCCTAGTGGTGGGGGCTCTTCTAAGAGCGAAAGGATGAGCTGGGTGTCATCTGCGTAGGATATGATGTTGAGGCCATGAATCCTGATGATGTCTACCAAGGGTGTCATGCAAGTGTTGAACAGGGTAGGGCTGAGGGATGAACCTTGAGGGACACCTCAGATGGGGCTCTTGGGTTCCGAGGTTAAGGGTGGTAGTCGGATTCTCTGGGTTCATCCTGTGAGGTAGGATGCGATACATTTGAGAAGATCTCCCTGGATCCCGATGTGGTGGAGTCTCTTGATGAGTGTGTGGTGGGATATGATGTTGAACGCAGCTGAGAGGTCGAGGAGGATCAGGGCCAATGTTTCCTCCAATCAAGGAGGGTTCTGATGTCATTGGTGGCAGTGATTAGGGTGGTCTCAGTGCTGTGGTTGGTGTGGAAACCGGATTGGGAGGTGTACAGCTTGTTGTTTCTCTTCAAGTGTTCAGTGAATTGGCGGTTGATTGTCTTCTTGAGGACTGTGGTGGGGAGGGGGAGCAGGGAGATGGGGTGTTAGTTCTTGAGTTTGCTGGGGTCGGCGGAAGGTTTCATGAGGAGGAATCTGACATCCCTGTGTTTCCATCCATAAGGTAAGGTGGAGGTGGTGATGGGTGTATTGAGAATGGAGGTGATTTTGCCTCTGATTTCCTTGCTCCTGAGGTTGAAAAAGTGGCGGTGCTTCAGAATGGATGGAGTTCATGATGACTGTGGTGCTCTGACTGGTGAGCTGTTCCCATGTTGTGAGCGGGTGGTTGTGGGAGGCGTCGGCCGGTGTGATGAGGTTGTAAAGGTTGGTGGTTTGGGTTTCGAAGTTACTGTAGATGGTGAATATCTTATTATGGAAGTAGTCTGCCAGGGTGTTGCAGAGTTCCTGGGAAGGGAAGATCTTGTTCTTGGTAGCTGCGTGGCTTGGGAACTCTCTGACAATGCTGAAGAGTTCCTTTCTGGGGTTGGAGCTTGCATCGATGTGGTCTGCCATAGCACCTCTTTTGATTTCTTTTGGGCATTGGTGGTAGTTGTTGAGGGCTGACTTGAAAGTGACTCAGTCTGTGGGGTCTCTGCTGGTGCGCCATCTTCTTTCTAGCCGTTTGCATTGGCGTTTCTTAGTCCTGCGGTTCTGTTGTATACTAACTGGCTTGTTTGGGGATCTTCTGGTCTTGGCTGACTTGATGGGGATGACTCTGTCGGTGCAGTTGGTGATCCAGTTGGAGATATTCTGGACGGCCTGTTCAAGGTTGGTTTTGGGGTAAGCATGGGTTGGGGGCGTCTGTCCATTTTGTTCCAGCTGTGGGGAGAGGCGCTGGGGGGCTTGTGGTGGTGCATGGTGATCCTGCAACGGTGAAGTGGATGACAGCATGGTCAGTCCAAGTGAGTTCGGTGACACAACTGTACTTGACTCTGTCGCTGCCCATGAAGATCAAGTCAAGCATGTGTCCTGCTCTGTGTGTGGCGTTGGTGAAAAGTTGGTGACCAGTAGGGTGAGGCGATGTTACCCATGCTTTCCAACAGGTTGGTGGAGTTTGCATCTTTGGGGTCGTTGAAGTGGAATTTGAAGTCACTGAGGAAGATGTGGTTCTTGGAGTCAATTGAGAGTGGGGCGATGAATTCGGGGACAGCGTTGCAGAAAGTTTGGCATGGTCCTGGGGGTCTGAAAGCTGATGGTGGTTTTGCCATTAGTCTGGAGTTGGAAGTTGAGGTGTTTCATGATCGTCGTGGTGTCGTCTTCGGTGGCGGTGCAACTGATGGTTTCTTTGTGGATGATGGCGATGCCTCCTCCATGTTTGTTGGTGCAGTCCCAGTGTAACACCTTATAGCCATTGTACATCATGGTGGTGATGACAGGGGTGGAAAAGGGGTTGAGCCAGGTCTCTGTGATGAAGATGACATCAGGATTGAGGGTGGTGATGTCCCAGATTTCAGTGGCGTGTTTGTAGCGTGATCGGACGTTGAGCAGGAGGCAGTGGAGTAGTTCAGGGGTGGTTGTGGATGGTGTGGTTGCTGTGCTGAGGGTTTCCGTGAGAACGGGAGGTCCCGAGTTGTAGATGCAGCGGCAGCGGCGGCAGGTGAAAGGTTCTACTGTTGACTGAGGCGATGCAGCAGTTGTTGTTGCAGAGTCTCTGGTCCAGGGCTAGAAGCTCCATGGCAAAGTATCTGTGGGTGGCTGGAGGACCAGGGTTCCTGGTGCTGGGTATGGTCCAGCCATGGACAGATGCAGAAGGGCTTACCTTTGGCCCGCCAGCAGGATGGTCGCTCTGCGACCTCCATTAAGTAGGTCCTGGGAGGTGGGATGGTCACCGGGAGGCTGTTGGTGGGGCCAGCAGGAGGGGGAAAAAACTGCAGAAATTCAGCAGCGGCGGAGCAACAAACAGAGCAGTAGAAGCAACAATCAGGCACAATAGGCACTGAAAACAAAAACTGAACAATTGCAAGCACTATGGGCAAGACAGAACCACAAACACCAAGGGCTTGATTATAATTTTGGGGGTCCATGGGACTGCCGAACCAGTAGTAGAGGTGCGGTGGTGGTTTTGGACCGCTGCACCAGTGGTCCGATTGCCACATTAGGAGTGCAGTGATCGGACCGTGAGGGGATCGCGCAACCACCGGGGATCCATGATTTCCAGCGGTGGCGCGGTAGTCCTGAGTCCGCAATATGCTTGGTGGTGCCACTGCGGCACCATTAAGCATATTACAAGTTTCCTCCTGGCCTCACAATTTACAGCAGTGAGCCCGTCTTGAAAAGTGAGGTGGGGAGGAAACAAAGGTGGCCCTACAGGGCCCCCTTGTGCCTCTGGGCCTGGGAATACATGCAGGAGTCACATGTTGTGCTCCCCTGTGTGCATGCACCCCCTATTCCTGCATGGCATGGACCTAATTGCCCATGCTGTGTGGGATCGGCCTTTGATGTTCCCATTAAGGTGCCTTTTTGAAAGGCACAGCCAGACCACAAGACTGCCCGTCAGACTACAAAAATACTTGTAATCTGACTGGCAGCCGGTTGTGAGCTTTGGTGGTGCGGGAAAGGGGCAGCAGCATGTCGGCTCCCACCCGCAACGCTAAAGTCATAATCAGGCCCCAAGGAACAATCAAGGCAAGGCAGTAGAGGCAGCAAGGAGAACAGGACACGGGGACCTGTTTGATGGAGTTGTGCTGCAACCACCATTAAGTAGGTCCTGGGAGGGTTGTCGGGAGGCTGTGGGTGGGGCCGGTGGGAGGGAGGTAAAAGAAGGCAGGAATCAAACGGGGGAAATAACCAGAGCAGTAGAAGCAACAAACCGGCAAAATAGGCACAGAAAACAAAAACTGACAAATGGAGTGCACTATGGGCAAGACAGAACCAAAAACACCAAGGAGCAATAGAGGCAAGGCAGTAGGGGAAGCAAGCAGAGCAAGACATGTGTACCTGCTCAATAGGGTCACGCTGCAATCTCCATTAAATAGATCCTGGGAGGATTTCCGGGAGGCTGTGGGTGGGGCTGGCGGGAGACAGGAGGGAATAAAATGGCAGGAATCGAGAGGGGGTAAAACAAACAGAGCCTCAAACAGAGCCTCCTCCTCACTTCTTGAATTGTGCAAGAAGCTGAAGACCTGACTTTTCAAATAGTCTCACTAGGCCCTAGATTTGGCTAGACTCACACCTGCTCAGTGCCAGGATACCCTCCCAGATGTGCCCTACAAATCTGCCTAAAATAACATAACAACATAATAAGTTAGGGCACTGGTTTTAGAGGATGTGTAATTCTTAATAACGATGAATGGGTGCAGATTAAAAAGGTATGCTATTTCAGCTCCTTTCTGAAATGGCTGAAGTGGGAGACTAAGAGCAAGACTGATTTGTTGTTGGATGCTGATCAATACTCTTGGTGAACAGCTCGAAAAAGATTGATTGTATCCTGGTTTTTGTTGTTTCCTGCACTACAAACAAGCAATCAAGCGGCTTTAAGTGTATCTTGTCGCTTTCAATCAAGTAAGGTGTAGTTTACATTGCTACTGTCTTACAAGTGAAGCAGCACATGATGCAAGACTTTAATGGCAGTTACTTACGGTCCATCAGGATTAAGATGAAGTGGTCAAATTTCATCAAGGGTTTGATGATTTGGGTTCTGATATACAGGATGCATTGAAATTTAATCTGCTGGGAGTGGGAACAAAGACAAGAAAGACACTGTTGACATGCAGGTGGAGGAGGACCAGAGTGTTGATTTTGGACTTAGGGGTGGTATGAAGTACTTTATCTCAACAGTGAACGTTGGTATTGAGGGCCTTGCGTCTTCTTGGTGATGTGGGCTTTAATGAAATATTTCAGTCTATGATGAACCCGAATGATTCAGGGTCAGGTTAACAGGTTGATAGTTGAAGTCCTGCAGCTTTATCTTAGAAACCCCTAAAGGAATTTGGGTTATTTGGAGCTATTGATGAGAAATTTAATATGAGGGCCATTTTATCTGATGTAGACACAATACATCCATGAATGATTGAGGAAAATAAGGAAAAGACAAGTCTTCAATTTGTTGATATCTTGTTGTTGATGTAAAGCTGGGAACCTCTAGCACACCAAAGTATTTTAATTCCATGGTTGGCAAGAAGAAATCCAAATGGTCCCATGTACAAATTACAGACAGCCAAGAGAGGGTGAACTTCATTTATGTTACAGCTCACCTCTTAGATCTGAATGGTTCCAAGTAGATTAATTGATATCAGTTAGAGAGGAAATGAGATCAAATTGAATCTTCACAAACCCTTCCACTCCTGCTTGACTGCTCAAACACACAGACAGCCTCAGCTGCTTCAAGGGTTTACACCAAAGTGGGAGAGATGTGGGTCCTTTATATGCACATATGCTTGCATTGATGAGTGACATTTTTGAACTATGAAACTAATTACAAATAAAAAACAACAGATCAGTACAAGAGCATTGTGTATACCATAGAGAATGTAATACTTCAAGGAAGTCCAAAAGCTAAGGACTATAGGGCCCATGCCCACTCCTGCTCACATTGGTTCTCTTGTAAGTCACAGTCATGTACCCACCATTGGTGTCGCAAGAGGTCAATGGGCCCTAAGGCAAGCAAGAAAAAAATGGGACCCATGACTAGAATTTGGGTAGTAACATACAGCAATAATCAGGGCTCAGTGGTCCCGTCAGAGCACTGGGTAATGGTGCCAGTGCTCCTGCTGTACCATTGACAGCTATGCCCCTGGTGCCATTAAACTCCAGAAGGTCTACAGACAGCCTGCTGTGGAATTGCCCTTTTGAAAATACCCAATAAATTTGAAGTTATGTAGAGGCATTGATACAAAGGAATCAGATTTTGCAACAGGAGATTCAGACAGGGACTTACTGAATAACAATGCTACTCCTCTGGGAGTTAATGGGTGTGCAAACAGCATGTTTCTTTTAGGGGCAGCAAGTCGCACCTTGCCTATGGGGAGCGTGAAATTCTGGAGGTAGAGTAGTGGTTGACATTGTGCTACTGGGGACTGACTGCATTGCCTGCAAAAGAGAAATAAGGAAAATTGCATTTTAGGGTGTGGAAGCATCATAGGATCATGTCTATGGAGAGTGTTGGGGGCACACCATGGTGTTTTCTTTGTGACATCATAGGGGCGACATGATGCAGGTGGAGATTGAGGATACATTTTGCTGTAGGGAAAGAGTGGTGTTAACAATGCACCATGCACCTGGGATGCACCAAGCTGTTCTATGCAAAATCCATGTTGCTGAGTTGGCAGGGGTATTAATGTAGAGCGATCCATGGTGGGGTATTTGGCACTGCACCTATTTAAGAGAGAAAATCCCAGTTCATAGACCTGAGACTGACCTTTTGTATGGTTTTGCTTCATCTCTCTTGGATTGTTCTCATTTGGTTCTGTTCATACACAGAAAGCCTGCTCTCCTCCCATGACAGAAATGATTCTGTCTGCTTGCAATGGTGGTTTTACTTTCAGTTGTGTATTACAGATGGAGGGGCATTTAGATGTCATCAATATACATCTAAATCAGTAATTGATGCTGTTGAATAACTCCTGTGTTTAGACTCATGTGTTTGTTGAAGAGTAATGGTGACCAGTGGCGTGAAATTAGCCCCCGCAACCCCCTAGCTCCAGAGGGCTCCCTCCAGCACTGTGCACGGGCGGAAGACCTCTGGCCTGAAAGCTTCTGACTGGGTCCAGAGTGTGGGGGGGGGCCCTCCATTCACTTTGCAGGGGGGCCTCTCAAGTTTCGTTACACCCCTGATGGTGACTGGACAGACGCCTGTGGCATGTGGCAGAGATCTTTTGATAAGAGCCATCACAGGAATTCATTTTTATCTGCTGGTTTGAGTTGCCTGGAAATATTAAATCTACTGCCAGGCAATGCTGCAGTTTCTCACTTTTCATTTGCCAATCTTTCCATAGCAGTGCTATAATAATCAACCCTTCACAAGATGATTGAGGTCCAGTTATTCCATATTGTTTCAGCTGAATTGGCCATTAGTTATCTGGGTGCCCAACTACAAGGTAAAACACCTCATTGCATTGGCTCAATTGTGGATGATTAATGTATTTTGCTGTACAGACCTGGGTGAAATTTTAATTACACCATAGGAATCGAAGTATTTTCGGAAATTTTGCATTACTCTTTTGACCCAAAATAACTGAAAATTATGCCAGTACGCCCATTCGCGTCATTATAAGTAATTTGTATCTAAAAACCTACAGCAGTCGCAAAAGAACAACAAACTCTTCTGCTGCTTTTAGTGTTGTTTTCGTAGAGCACAATGTATTCTCTGGGCCAATTTGGACACAAGGGTGCCTTTTGAGCTAAGAAAATAGTGTTAAATGCTGGGGTAGGCTCCTCTTGTGATTCCGTGTAATCTCGCATCATTTAATTTTGCTGTATATTCATGTAATTACACTACTGCAAATTACATGAGTTATGTCCACTCCTAGTGTTGTAGTGTTCCTTAAGGAGTTGAGTTATCAACTCTTTCCTAAATGTTTTTTCTTTTTTTACATTTCTTAGTCTGCAGTCTTATGGTGTCCTGGCTGTGGGTGTGAAGAGAGCCACCAGTGATGGTGAGCTTAACTGTAAGATAAGCAGGGTCCTGATCATGATAACTTTGTAATGATGCAGCTAGTTTTGAAGTTGGTGGCAAGGGGAGCCAATGGAGTTTCAACAGGTCGAGGGTAATGTGATCCTATTTCTCCAGGCCCTGGATGAGACATGCTGCAGCATGTAGGATGCCCCTAACAGGTGCCAGTGTGGAGTCTAGGAGGCTATGTAGAAGGGCATTACTACCATTCAGATGTGAGAATGAACAGCAGTTCTGAAATCACTTTTGAAAACACATTGTTTGACTTTCTTTAGAAGAGAGAGTTGTACCAGGCCGTTCTTCCTATTTTGGCAATTCGTTTTTTAGGGTGGGGTGAATCCAGTGACTTGGCAGTCAGTGAAATTTGGGGTTTGAATCCATCAAGGTTCATGCCATTGAGCATTGTATCTTGTCTATTGCTTTTGGCAATTAACAGGAATTCTATCTTGGTTGGGTTAAACTTCAGGTAGGTGCTGGACATTCTGGTCTGGATGATGCGCAAGGAGTGTTTGAGGCATTTGATGTCTGAAGCAGGGGATACTTTCAAGTGGAGTTCTGTATCAAAGGCATATTGCTGAATCTTTATCTGTGGGTAGAGCACCAAGCAGCTCCATTTATTGATTGAAGATGACAGAAGACAGTATGGAGCCCTGGAGGACTACACAAGTGATAGGGATCTTTTGTAACCTGGACGTGCCCCTGTGAATAAACTGGTGTCAGTGGGAAAGATAGGGAGAGAATAAGTGGAGGACAATGCCGGTGAATCCTATTCAAGACTTCAGGGTACTTATGAGGGTGGAATGGTCAAAAGTGTCAAAGGCAGTTGAGAGGTCCAGCAATATCAGGAGGCAGGGGTCACTGTCATCTGTATTCAAGAGGGCATCTGAAGCCAGACTGGTAGTCGTGCATGAGAGGGTTAGCATAGAAGTGGTCTTGAAGTTTTACATAGCTTACTTTTTCAATGATTTAGCCGATGAATGGTGGGAGAGTGATTGTCCAATAGCTGGCGAGGTCAGCAGGGTCTAGTGTAGATTTTTTTAGGAGTGGGAGAATCTGGACTGTCTTGAAAGCTACTGGAAAAATGCCTTGCGTGAGGGAGGCATTGGCAATGATAAGTAAGAAAGCATCCCCAGAGAAAACTTTGATGTAAGACAATGGTAAGACATCATCTTCATGAAAAGTTGAAGGAGATGAGTATGTCAGCAAGGTACTGGGAGAGCTAGGGCTTTGAAGGCTGACTATTGCGGGAAAGGGTGGGTGTAAAAAGCCTGCTTAGTGTCGTTGATGTGCTGTGGGATCATCTGTATTTTTTCATTGAAGAAATAGTTGATAGCATTACACTTTTCTATGGAGTGAGGCATAGATGGGTCCGACAGAGGGTTAATGCAGTGCTTGATTGTCTTGAACTATGTTCTGTTTTTTGTTGGCAGATTCAATGATCGTGTTGGTATAGTACTTTGCTTTGGCTGATGTGATGATCTGTCTGTGTATCTGGCAGAGAGTTTTCAGCATTAAGAGGTCCTAGGAAGTTCGGTTTTTCTTCCATTTTCTTTCCTATCTCTGGATGGATAATTTATTGTCAGCAAGGTTTATGGGGTGTGGCTGTTCACATAGCTTTCCAATTTTGTTATAAAGTTGTTTAGAAGGGTGTTGGCATTGGACATGCTGAAGCATTAAGCGTATTGATGAGGTTGAAGAAGGTATCTCTTGTTTTTGTTGAGCTTGTGTTGTCTTGGAGGTGGAAGTCACCCAAGAGTCTAGTGTGGGCATGTCGGATGCACGAGGTGGTGGGAAAATCTAAGAATTCATCAATGAAATCCTTGTCCTACCTAGGAGGCATGTAGATGAGATGGAAGGTGACAGTCTGAGTTGCAGAGAGTGGTAAATGGCATGCCAGCAGCTCCATGGAGGTAAGTGGTACTTGCTTGCTGAGAGTGCAGGATCAGGAAGGCTTATGGATGACTGCGCTGCCTCCTCTCTTCTTTTTTTTGAGTTTTATATAGCCTGAACTAAACCCGAAGATATCAGGTATCAGAGTGCTTTACATGAGCACCAGTTGCGTTACAGACGGATACATTCATTTTTTTGTTAGGCACGGGGAGATTAAGTGATTTGCCCAGAATCACAGGATGTTGAGCATCGTTGCGGAGACTCAAACCCGGTTCCCCAGCTCCGAGGTCGACCGCTTTAGCCGTAAGGCTACATCCTCTCCCCATCCATCTTCTTATATGTGTGGTAAACACATATGCTGTAACCTGTGGGAAGGACATTTAGGATGTGTGTAGATGTGGGTGTGAACCATGTTTCTGTGATGAAGAAGGCATCAAGCTTTTGATAGATGATGAGGTCTACTGTATGCAGTACTGCGGAGTGAGCTATAATGAGTACGAGACTGTACGTGTGGGATATGTGCAAGCTTGTGTCTTCCTGTGCAAATGGAAGATGGGAAATAAAGTCTTCCTGCTTAGTTTCTTTTTATAAAGAAGGTTTTGTTGGGAAACCGATGATGTCTCTTTCGTGCACATGGATGATGGTAAATCCAGTGATGTCACTTCCTGTGCAAATGGATGATGCAAAATCTAGGAGCTGGTAGGATGTAGCAGTTGAATAATTTCAGACGGATAATTGCTGGGCACAACACACAGTGACAACAGGAGAAGAAAAAGATCAGAGAATGGTTGAGGTCTTAAAGGATATAATCGATCCATTCTTATGATGATCTTAATGTGGCCATGTAGTGAAGACAAAAACAATTATCATTACCCATTTGTGCATCTGTAACAATGCCAATAATACGTTTTCTAGAATGTTGCTTATTTAATGATATCAGCTGGGGTTTTGAAATGCGTTGTGACATCACTCACCGTATGGCCCCATCAATCTGGATAGTGTTCTGTTAGAACAAAAAGCAGGTATACCGGCATGTTAACGAGCTGTATGTAAGTGCCAAGGTATCTCACTTGCTTTAGAGCTGGGACTCAGAAAGTCATCACCACTGGGAGATCACCACATAGTCCCTCCCTGCAGAGACATTTCCATCTAGCTCTCTCAGTGCGGGTCAGGCAAAAAAGGAAGTGAACAGGAAGCAGAACAGTCCTCTGAGCTTATTTTTCGGACACTCTGAATGGAGAAAGAAATTTACTTACTCATTTTCTCCAGATTGACGTTTTTCATCCTTTGGATATTTTTATAACAGTTGAATATTGTGGCCTCAAGGTTTTTAACCATTGAAAGCTTGGTTGGAGCTCCATCTGGGTTAAAGGATGGCAGGCGGATGACAAATGATTTTGGGATGCTTTGTTCCTGCCTCGTTTTGGTAATTTGCAGCTATTGTACCCTGTTCTTTTCATAATCTAAAAATTTCATATTCAGGGACCGAGAAATAGATGATCAAAGCATGAACTTTAAAAATAAGGAAGCTATTGATGTTTATGAACGTAGCAATTAGAGAACGGATAGGAAAACAATGAAAATCACGTTTTTAATAGAGAAATAGTCCCATTTAAGAAGCAGAGTGTCTCATGACAGGACGACACAGAAACAATTACTCTGTTATTCAAAGGCTGTTAAAAGTAATCGACTTTTAACCTTCGTTAAAAACATTTTTTAAAATTTTCTTTTACTAAATGAGCAACCTTGGAAGCTACATTTATGAGAAGAATGAGCGAGGACAATGCTGTTGATTGTATTTTTTTCTGCTCATTGAAAATTGTGTCTTTGTGGGAGAAAAGGGAATGTACAGTACAGAGTACAAAACAGAATGTGACCTTCACCGCGTGCCATAATTAACATCCTATTTACCAAAAGGAATCTAGCATAAACAGTGCTATAATTTTGTGAGACTTGGCATTCAGCGACATGCCTATAGAAAGCATGGCTATGTTTTTGCAGATAGCGATTTGCAAGGAGCTTTCCACAAGGAAAAAACAATAGAACAGATGTTCTTAAATTGTCTTTATTTTAATGATACAGGAAAAGCAGCGTCTCTAGCAGATGATTGAAGGACATATTTTGTCTCATGCTATAATGTAACTTTTAGTTCGGAAACTGAAGTACTGTTAGGTGGGGGTGTGCATGATTTCCATTGTTTCGATTTCCGGAGGCAGAGCTTCACCCAGATCATCATGGAATTCTCATTCTGCACGTCTTGGAGAATTAAAAGTCCCGCCTACATGTCATTGCAACTTTTTGTATTTTCATTCACGCTACTGTAAGGAAAGTTGCATAAAATCTGCAATCACATTGCCTTTTCTCTGCTAAAATGGAGAAAGAGAAGTAAACAAAAGGGGGCATGTTTACCAATCTTTCACTCAACACAGGGAAGCAAGCAAAGAAGCAAGCAAGAAAACATGGTAAGATGCGTTGCATGAAAGAGAGATAACAGAAATGCCACACATATGCAAAGAAGTGGAACATTTCTGCTCTCTACTTGCACTATGCACTCTGCGCAGCCTAGCGCCAACGCAGGTACCTTTACCCTATAGTGCAATGGCCACTTTCCTGCACAAAAAAGAATCCTTAGAGGCAGTTTCTTCTTTCTATGAGTGCTGCAGAATGTAGTCAATGTGGAATAAAAGTAACAATGAGAAAGAAAGATATTTCTCCTCGTTATGCCTCTTTGGTGATGGTGTAGCATTTTGGCGCATTCCCAGGTTTATTAGCTTTAGTAAATTTGAAAAAGGCACCAAAATCCATTGATTGATGCATGGGAACACCCACGCTCCACCCTTGGAACGCCTCCTAGCTTGAAATGTAATGTAACGCAGTGCAAGCAGCTGCGTTGCATTACATTTCTTTACAAAGCCACGCAAGGCAGTGCCAATCATCCCTTGAGTGGCTATGTAATATTACTAAAGCCTTTGCATTGTCCTTGCATTGCATTGCGTGATGCAAGAACAACACAAAGGCTTGATAAATCTGGGCCAAATATTTTTAGGTATGCCCCATGCTGAGATTAAAGCCATATCAAGAAAAAAAAACCTACAAAAAATGGAGCAGGTAGGTTAAAGACACCTAGAGGCTACAAAGAAATGTCACTTCCAACCAAGGTCTCATAAGTATTATTTCCTCCCTGAAGCTGTACCTTCTGGGGGCCAAGGGCTTGAGGGTCTATTAACATAAAACAACATCATTTACTCCCCTACGTTCACCCTTATGTTTGGATTAAATATACAATTGTTTTGGAATTCACAAAAAGTACTCACATTCCTAAGCATTTGCACATGCTTATATTGACCTATTGTACATGTATACATGTGTAAATGACCAGGAAAAGTGTATTTTTATTTGCTTACATTTTTTTCTTTTTCCTCCCTACAAACATATTTGTCCATGTGGAAAACGTCTTCGGCTACAGCGTGACCCTTTTTGAGTGTGCAGTCTTCCTTGTTATCCCTGTGTATAGATATCAACATGAACATCAAATATTAAACTATTTTTTAAAATAATTATATAAAAGGAATAAAAAGAAAATAGCAAAAATTATATGAATATAGTTGTGGCAGGTGAGTCCAGTGGAGCATTGCAAAATGAAACCTTATATTTCTCAATATTCAAGAGCCCTACAAGGATCACCAGGAAATGGGTAGATTGTAACAACGACCTCTGAATGAAACTGGAGTGTTAGTTGAAGGAGTTGAAAATCCATTTCAAATAATAACAAAATTCTTGTCAGAGTGAACTACTGAAGTCACGAAATAAACCTGTGCTTTACCCTCTGGTAGCTTGGCACAAAGCAGTCAGGTTTAACTTACAGGCAATATGTAAAGTATTTATGCAGCACTCAAACAGTAATAAAGTGAAAACACAACACAAGAACAATCCCAAAACAAATTAGAAAAATATAGAATATTTTAATACATAAAATTATTACAGCAAACTACAAAAATCAAACACATTTTTAAAGTTTGAATTACTAATAGCTCTAAAAAGCACAAAGCACCAACTATGGGTATCTGATCGCGCTAGACCAGGTCAAAGTCAAAAGATAAGTCTGGCCGCGATGGATCAAAGACTCGACCATGACGGTACAGGCAAGTGGATAAAGTCCAATGTCTGTGCCCAGGAAGACCTCAACGTCAATCAGATGTTGCTATGCGTTGCGCCCATTTAAACCATCTACGTTCAGTTTTTGAACCTTTTCTTAAAGTTGTACCCCCAGCAAGTTGAGATTGACTGACGAATCACTGATGATTGCCGCGTGGTCGGGGGGTCCCCAGTCTATGTCGGTTTTTCAGGCAGAAATTTGGCAAAAAGTTTCTAAGTCTTACTTCTTGCAATTTGAGGACAGGACGGGTACACTCGAACACCAGCTAAGGGTCTCCACTTTGGGTTAGGAGTTACTCCAACAGAGGCCAGCAGCAGAGTACAGGTGGGCAGTTGCATGGGGAGTTGCCTCTGAAAGCTTGTTGTGTTCCTGTAGCTCACACAGGAGGTCGGCCAACTGATCCTTGAAGACACTTCTGGGATCCTAGGGTCAAAGCAAGCAAGTCCAGTATTCCTTCAGGTTCTTCAGGTAGCAGTGCAGTCCTTCCTCTGATTCTTCACATGTCCAGGAGTGTTCTGTGGAGAGGTCGGTGGGTTCCACATTTAAGCCAGTTGCAAGCCTGTAAGTGGAGGGAAATCCTTTGTCTACCCTCTAAACCAGTTCTGGTCAGCTCCTCCCTCCTACTGAGTTTGGAGTCAGGCTGGCTAGAGAGACAAAAGGAGAGAAGGTCTAAAAGTGAGCTTCATCTTCCAGTGACCGGGTACACATCCTTTGACGCTCAGGAAGGGACTGGGCACAGTCCCTAGGCCATCCTGTCTGGGAGCAATACACGTTTCACCACACAGGATTCATCAAGGGTCAGGTAACAGCTGGACACTTGCAGGAAAGCCTTTTGGTTTTAGGCAGGTAAATAACATCTTTCTAAAAGTGTAATTTCTAAAAATAGTAATCCAACTTGACCATTAGGTTGGATTTTAAATTCTATCGACCTTTGGGTGACTTATAAGTATTAAAAATGAAGGTTTATTGTACCATGTCGAAATGGCAGTTTAAAATTGCACATTCACCTTGCAGTAGCCCTCCTGGAGCCATGTTTTATAGTGCTACTTTAGTGGGTAACACAAATAGGGCTGCAGCCCACCAGTAACATTTAATTTGGAGGCCCTCGGTAGAAGTGGAACAACATTTTAGGGACTTACATGCAATACATGTGCCAATAAGGGGTATATCAGTTTAAACATGTTTTAAAGGAAGGGCAAAAGCACTTTCCCTCTGGTTAGCAGGTGTAAAGTGCACAGAGTCATATAGGCAACAAAAAGGGGTTCAGCAACAGAAGGCAAAAATCTGGGGAAATAGCATGCAAAAGATGGTAATTTCCAACAATCTCCTTAAAGCAGGTCTCCCCCTTACCAATCACATACAGCGAGACATAATTCAGGCATGGCCAATGCACTCCAGTGATGCAAATCTCCTGACAACCTATCATTCATTCTGACTCTAACACTGAAAACTCTAACAGAAGCAGCTACTCTCATAGGACCTGTCTCCACAGATGGAAAGGTCGACTGGAACCCTGCATTCCTGTAAGTGGCTGTATACCCTTTTGCAAGGACACAGTCTCATTTAAAAAGACTCTGGGAGAAGGCCTCCAAAGAAGTTGTGGAAACCATTGAAGCACATGCCAGGAATTTTGCATTGATGGGCTTCTCCTGACCATAAAGACTCCAATAAGGAGACTGGGTCTGAATTGGAGCAATGACTTTATCTTTGCTTGCCATTTACTTTCATTTGGGTCTTTTGGACTTCTGTTGGGCCTATTCATGTGTACGTTTTACTTGTTTGCCTGACTTTTCACGCTGGGATGGTGTAAATAAATTTTCCTCTGACATACCAGCATTTACATTAGTTTGACTCCTCCCACCCCCAGTTTTAGCCTCCGTCCCTGGTCTGAGGAAGTATTAAAATGAGATAACCCCTCCTCTCGACATTTCTTATCCAGCCCCTAAAAGAAAAATCTCTAGATCCCATGCCTCTTGATTACCCACATTGTTTTTTATTTAGATAAATATTTGTGTTAACAAAAGAATGTTTTGCAAATTATGCCTGTAAAGGTATTATTATGTGCATTCTCAATGAACATGCCTTTTTCATATGGTTGTGTGTGTGATTAATTGAGAGTACTTAGCACATGATGAAGTTTGACCTGCATGTGCCATTCCAGTTGTAAGATGCTCCCATATGTAGGCACAGGTATACATGAGTTGACACATGGTGTAAAGTTACATTCAAACGATGTTTATTGCATAAGTGAGTGAGAGAAAGCTGACATCACTCATTTACTGTTTAGAGACATATAGGGATGTGATATTATAGTCAGGCATTGATTAGTCCATGAATGACTGAGGAAGTGGTGGTTCCCGTTCGTGGCCTGGAAAGTGTTGTCTACATCCAGTTATGCAACAAAGTGCCTATAGTTGGATCAGGATCTGTTTATGTACTGCAGGCAGGTGGATTAATGTTGTTGGTGGGCCCTGCAGGTGGATGTTGATCATCAATTAGTGGCTGTTGACCATCAATTATTTGAGGAAAATGACTTGGTATGGTAGCTTGAGATGGGTCACTTGGAACAAGGGTCTGTTGAGCTGCATGACTTTGGCTTGCAGCCATGCATCTCCTCACTCACCAACCGGATATGCTCATGGTGAAAATAAATGAGGTCCCGGCACCTTTTGTTTATGTTCCTCATGAAACAGGACTGTCTTTCCGTCAAGCATAGGAGGTCCTGTTGGTGGGTGCTAATGTTCTTAAGGGGGCTGGATTTGATGCTTATCGTCCCCTCCATTTCCCGGATCTCAGTCTTCACACACTCTTCTTATTGTTAGGAGACATTTACATATAATTACCAATTATTCACGTCATCCATGTCTCCTGTCACCCATGTACTGTATGCCAACATAGTTTACAATCTTAGAGGGATACATCTTTTGACACTTTCTCTAGGCATGCAGAGGGAATGTAAGAAGCTAAGGTAGAACAGAACAACATATGCATTTCTGGCATTATCTGTATATGTGTGAGTGGGAAGGCTGTGTGGCACTGGAATGCATGAGATGCATGCCCATTTGAGAAGGCAGAGATGCCTGCAATATATGGGCAAGATGACATGAGTTGGGAGTCAGTGGATAGTTCTGTTGATCTTACCTGGCCTAAAATGGAAGCAGACTATGTAGTCCCCTTTAAATATGTGGATGGGTCTACCGCCACGAATTAAAAAATAGTGAAAGTGGTGCAGTTTATTCGGCTGGTAACCGTGCAGTTTATGAGCAGCTGACTGAGCAGTAGAACCCAATTTTATTTCTTGGTAGAGTTTATTTCATTATACTTGGAAAGAGGACAATTGCATCAGCCCAGTGGCAAGACATATTTTACAATATTTATCACTCAGCTTCTTACCAACAGCCAATAGTGATCTCAAGAAGAGGTGGTCAGACAATACAAGATGGGCCAAAAAAAAACTAGCCACCAATATACACCCAGCCACAGGCAACACAATGTAACAGACATTTTCCAAAGTGTTGCAGAGTGACTCATCCTGCTGCCAGTGTGCATAGTCAAGTAGGTTGTTATGAACTTTTATAACATAAGATATGGCTTTGTTCCCCAAAGACAGGACTCTTTCTAAAGTCTTTAACAATCTGTTGGGGCGGAAAAGTCCCAGCATGGTATTGGATGTGCACCCCTGCCCTGCGTACCCCAACTGTACTGATGTCTGGATCCCTAATGCTGTTTTTCGTTGTCATAGACAAACATGGATCATGCATGTGCTCCATCACGTAGGACTGTCTCACAGGTTGCGGTCTTGGTGGACCAGGAGGGGCACCCAAAGCACTATCCTCATAGTTGTGGGAGGCTATTGCTTTCCCCAGGTGTTAAGTAGCACCAGTGCGGTGGTGGCAGCATACCGTGTAGTAATAAGCATGAAAGAACAGGTCCTTCTTAACCGGTGTCACTGGAGTGAGGCCTACAGGTTCACTCATTTAAAGTTCTGCTGCTGTGTGTTTAGGTCATCCCTTGGCCTATATCCGGTTAATGTGGAGTGCTGCTCAGTGCATGAGTGGTGTATCTGAGCGGGTGTATGTGTGCCTGTGAAAGGTACAATGCATGAAGTGTATAGTGCTGTGCAAGGCGTGCATGTTGAATGCATGTAATGGATGTATGTGTGACTTTCAGTGATACAATACGTAAACGGTGTAGTGCTGTGCAGATCATGCATGTTAAATGTATGCACTGGATGTATGTGTGCCTGTGGGTGGTACAGTACATGACGGATACAGTGCTGTGCAGTGTATGTATGTTAAATGCATGTGACGAGTGTATGTGTGCCTATGAATGGTACAATACACTGCAGACTCTGGGTTCCATTCTTTGAGACCCAGGCCTGCAGGATGAAACATGGAGAGCAGGTAGACGAAACCCCTCAACATATTTGTGTATTGCGGTAAGGGGGGGGTAAGAGCACACTGCCTCACATCTAAGTCTGGGCGGTGAACTTTGCTTCACTCACAGAGTTTGCTGAGGTTTCCGCACTCCGCGTTACGCGGAGCTCGCGGAGTTCTGAAAAACTCCGCTCCGCATAGCGGAGCAGAGTTTTTTCCCTTGCTTGCGTTCGTCAACGTCAAGTTGGTGAGCGCGAGCGAGGAAAATCAACCTCCCTGCGAGATCTTCCTTGTTCGTGATCGTCAACATCAAGTTGGTGAGCACGAGCGTGAAAAATCAACCTCCCAGCGAGATTTCTCAACACAGGCGGTCCGATTTCTCATTGCGAGTGGTCGCGTATGCTCACGACCGCTCGCATTGAGAAACTGTCCGTTCCCGTTGAGAAAGCTGCTGCTCGAGTAAAAATGTACTCGAGCAGCAGAAAGGAAGCAGTGCCCGCTTGCACTGTGCATGGTGCCGTTCGCGATGATTGCACAGTGCAGACAAGCACCTGCCACTGAAAATCACTGCGAACAGCATTTATCCAACTCACTCCGTCGCTTGCGGAGCTCCGCGTAGCACGGCAGAGTTTTTTTGCACTTCGCGGAATCCATGAACTCCGCCCAGGCTTACTCTTATTCCAGCGCCATTACCCCTTTGCATCTTGGTTAGTGTAGTGCAGGATGTTGCACTTGCATCAAACTTCGTCATAATTTTTACCAAAGCCGCTGCTGTCATTGAATGTCCGTAAATGTAGACACGTGTTTCTCGATTATTCTGTCATCAGTTGAGAATTATTCTGGGGTTGCTGGACATGCTGCCACAAATTTCTTCAGGTCAATGCCACTCTGGCATACAGGAGCTCCAAAGCTCGTCAGCTTGGAGGCTCACGGGAGCCTTTTTAAACAGTAACGGGGGGGGATAGGAGCACACTGCCTCACATCCCAGCACCATTACCTCTTTGCATCCTAGTTAGTGTAGGTCAGGATTTCGCGCTTGCATCAAAGTTCATCCTAATTTTTAGCAAAGCTGGTGTAGTCATTGCTGTATCTCTAGACACATGTGTTTCTGGATTATTCCGTTCACGGAGTTTGCTGAGTTTTCTGCACTCCGCACTCCGCGGAGCTCGCGTAGTGCAGAAAACTCCGCTTCGCGATGTGCAGCAGAGTTTTTTCCCCGCTCGCGATTGCGAATGGTAAGTTCGCAATTGCGAAAGGTAAGTTCGCGAGCGCGAGCTGCCGCTCGGGTAGAATTTATACCCGAGCGGCAAGAATACCAGCACAAACTGCAGTTTGCACTGCACTCCGCCACTCGCGGAACTTTGCAGAGGGTTCTTGTAACTTTGCGGAGTTTTTTGTAACTTCGCGGAGTTCCGTGTAGCAAAACTCCGCAAACTACGCCCAGGCCTGGTTGCTGGACATGCTGCCACAAATTTCCTCAGGTCAATACTACCCAGACCATGTAGGAGCTCCAAATCTTGTCAGCTTGTAGGCACGCGCATTCCTGTAGGCTGGATGGGACATACTGGGCAAGGAAGAGAGGTCACAGGAAGGAGATGGGTCTGATAACGGAATCATAAAGAGTAGGGTTAGGGACCTGGGATAACCTTTTGATACACATATCACTGTGGCAGACATCCAGGCGTGAACTCTAGTCCCCCCCATGGCCTGTGTTGGGGGACTATTAGATTTTGAGTCGCTCTCACTGTGAGTGACTTCTTCCAAGAGGAAGAGGTCAGAGGAGTGGGCACTTCACAGGGATGCAGACCCCCAAAATAAACTTCAAAGACTCAGACTCTAAATCACATTTGGTGTCTGGATATGAACTATAAGAAGAGGAGCGTGAGACCAACAAAATCGTCAACTACCAAGCAGCCAGATGGGCTGTGTAAGGAAGGAAATTTCTGCCTATGACCAGCACAGGAGGCCAAAGCCTGCTAGTCTCCCTGATGGGTGAGGAGACATCGCCCAGGGAATCCAAGACCACCTGCCTTGGAGCCTGAAGCACCATCCCCTGCCTGCTTGCCAAGACCAGTATGCCCTGTGAGGAAGAGGAGAGCTTTGGAGGGATCCAGGTCCAGTGGAGAGACCTGTCCAGTGGACACCCTTTGCGAGGTGTAAGGAGATAGCTACTGCACAGATCGGGTCGTTACCCAAGGGCAGGACAAAGTCGGCGATCCTCGTATGCCAGAGGAGGGCCACCATGAAGTGAGCCACGTGCATCGATGTGCAGATCATGCCAGAGCCAGTGCGTAGTGAGGAGCCAGTGATCCCATATACCAGGAGGGGCTGTCATGAGACGATTTCCATGCGTGAGGGCAATAGCCTTAGAGCGGTGGTGAGTTGCGACCCTGTATGCCAGGAGGGCCAGCCACTGAGGACTTTGCTGCTGCCATTTAGGCCGGAGCCCCTGTACAGTGAGGCTATTGTGACCCCGGATGCCAGAGGTGGTCATCAGCATAGGCCATTGGGACCCCTGTGTACCTGTACCAGGACGAAGGATTTGCACCAGGATCTTAGCACTTCTCTCTCCCACTGCGGGATGACAGAGAGACTTACCCTGCATGAAGGAGCCGCAAAGAACTTCCGGTCACAGCATTGGCACGACCGCGTGTGAGGAAGTCTACAACAGGGGAGTGCAACATGCTTGGGCTGCATGCAGCAAACTCACTTGAATCAGCTGCTGCTGCTTCAGCAACCACAGAAGTGGTGCGTTCAGGTACTCCAGTCACTCTGATCCTGCAGGTGTAGGTTAAACTGATTTGGGGCCAGTCGGTCCTGGGTGAACTTGCTTGCTAGATAGCGCTGCGGCACTGGAACACTGACTCTTAATATAGAGTCAGAGTAGACTCTTAATACTCAGACTTCTAGTGAAGCTTACCCTGGATGTTGTCTATAGTGAATGGGGAATAGCCATCATCGCCAAGAGCGAGGAGAGAGTGGGACCCAGAGAACTACCTAAGGAAACACTGGAGCCCTGGCCTCAGGTGTGAATGTCGTATTAAAATACTTTTTTATAACAAACATAAGCGTTTGGCTGGACAATAATCTACTGTTGCTGCTCCATGCACATTGAAATGTCAGCCTATTTACAACCCCTGTATCCAACTTCCCCCATGGGAGCCTTGGACTACTCATACCACGCTAATCCTGAAAGTCAAGTGTTGAAGGGGTACTTGGCTCAGAATCCATAGTAGGTCGAGACCCGGGACTTCAGGAGTAAAAGGCCTCAACCCCCTCGGTTGCGTCCAGTAACCCCACCTTGCCCTCTGAAAGGGGTTCTGACACACTCATATATATATATTTTGACATGTAAGTGGGGGGTAACATCATACAAATGCAAAGTAGTGATAAATTAAAAAAAATGAAAAAATCCTTCCACTACAATACGAAGAAGAAAGGAAGCATTCTACTAGGGGGTAACACCTGGAGCATTCAGCTGATAGGGCCCATTTTTAAGGATTTTAACCCAGAATCAGAGCTATAGCAAAGACTGTTATCATGTACATGCATATACAGGTTTTGCTCATTCATTGGTTAATGCCAAAATCTGAACTGGAGTGAGGATTAGGGCTGAGAGTGAGGTAAAAGAAAAGTGCATGCTTAGGGCCACCATCAGGCAGTCTGAGCACTTGTAACATGAGCAAAAAAATTCAACATGATAATGTCCAAGGCTATAACAGTGATATGGGACTGTAATAATGACAGTTGGACACTCCACAATGCGACACAACACTATATTATCGCCCCTCAACCAGCTCTGAATCACTGAACACAACGTCTTGTTATTCCTCCTCACATCCCACATCACTGTAAGACAGTAGAAGCTGAGTCATCCAAATTTCTCTTACCAGCTGCATACTCAGGGCCATATTTACCATTATATCACGCAGCGCAGAAAGTTACTTTGCTGCGCTGCGTGATGGGGAAAGGGGGGGGAATCTGCTGTACTTAACATTGCACAGCACATTCCTGATTTTCCCAGTGCTGGCGCGCATTGTGCTGCTTAGCACCATCGAAGGCACTTTTGACCACGGTGCAAGAGTGCCTGTGTTGTTAGTAGGATTGTATTTGTGCAGAAAGGGACTGCATGAAAACAATCCCCTAAGGCATTTTCCTCTTTCTATGTGTGCTGCAGAACTGGAGAAAAAATAATGATATTTCTCCTTGCTACACCTCACCTGGGAAGGCCTAGCCGTTTTGGCACATTTCCAGGTCTACCACTAATGGTAAATCCGGGAATGCGTCAAATTCATGGGCTTTCCGTGGGAACACCCACGCACCACCCATGGAATGCCTCCCTGGGGCATAGTAATGCAACACAGCGATTTGCCCTGCATTGCGTTACTCTAAATTTATGAAGCCATTCAGGGCCATGCAAGGTGGCCTTATATGGCTTGATAAATTCCATCGCAATGGTTTCTTCACCTTTGCACCTTATTGTGAGGTGCAAGAGCGACGCAAACATGATAAATATAGCAACAGGCAGTGGGCCAAACCTAAATGCTGCACACACAACTGATATCTCCCAACAATGAATTTGTCCAATCAGGTAATTTCAATATAGCAATGTATGCACTCACTGTAAGCACCCTCTGCCCTACGAGTGCCAACCTACAATAGGTGAAAACAAATAAACAAAGCAAACAGTGGTGCACCACTTCCACAGTCCCAATAGTTTCAAGTATATCCATAATGTTCTGGAGGTAGTAGAAACCCTTCTTTTTATTGTTGTGTCATCATTGTATATCAAAAAGGTCAGCCAACGTGTTTCGTCCACTTACATGTCGACTTCTTCAGGGCACCAAGAATAGAGAAATATCCGTGCTTGTTTGACCAAGAGGATATTGCAATTCTTTCCTTATGCAGTAAATGGTGATAAAATATTATCCGTGGCAAGATCTGTCCAATGATCTTGAGGTTTAAAGGAACAACCGTAAAAGTCCCAGAAGTCACTGTCTGATGGATTTCATCTTTTTACCATCATCTATATTAGATCAGCATAATCTAACTGACTCTTTGTGCAAGAACCCTTAGCTAGCGTACCCTTGACCACCCCGGAAAGTTTATATTTTTAAAGCGGAGGATCCTGTGCTTTTTTTTTTTTTTAAATTGCCACAGATTCGTAAGTCCACCACAAATTTGCTGCAATTTTTAAAAAAAAAATATTTTTTGGGCCAATATATAAATATATTCCCACAGATTTCTGTTTTGTCAATCACCAACAGATTTCAGCACTCAACGAGGAGAAAGCAGTACAGAAATATGTGCTTCATTTCAATTCAAACACAAGGAGATGATGGACGGAGCGCTGAAACTTTTCAGACACTCACCCCCAGTCACAGATCTGGGTTGAATCCATCAACATTCTTTAGCTCACTTTGCCACTTCAGTTCAGACCCAGCTATATGCAAATCAGTCTTGACCCTGTGCCTCATGGGAACAGTCCAGCCCGAACTGCCAAGCCAGGTCTTCCCTGAACCAGAAACAAGCATCCTGGGACCGGTTTCTGGGTAACACCCTTCATCAGCCAGGCTAGCTTGAATCCAGTGGCAAAGTGAGCAAGGGACCCATGTCTGGGCATACCCTGCCAACTTAGGACAAACAAAGCAAACACAAGGAGATGATGGACAGAGCGCTGAAACTTTTCAGACACTCACCCCCAGTCACAGATCTGGGTTGAATCCATCATCATTCCTTAGCTCACTTCGCCACCTCAGTTCAGACCCAGCTATATGCAAATCAGTCTTGACCCTGTGCCTGATTGTAACAGTCCAGCCCGAATTGCGAAGCCAGGTCTTCCCTGAACCGGAAACAAGCATCGTGGGACCGGTTTCTGGGTAACACCCTTCATCAGCCAGGTTACCTTGAATCCAGTGGCAAAGTGAGCAAGGGAACCAGGTCTGGGCATACCCTGCCAACTTAGGGCGAACAAAGCAAACACAAGGAGTTGATGGACGGAGCGCTGAAAGTTTTCAGACACTCACTCCCAGTCACAGATCTGGGTTGAATCCATCATCATTCTTTAGCTCACTTCGCCACCTCAGTTCAGACCCAGCTATATGCAAATCAGTCTTGACCCTGTGCCTCACCGGAACAGTCCTGCCCGAACTGCCAAGCCAGGTCTTCCCTGAACAGGAAACAAACATCCTGGGACCGGTTTCTGGGTAACACCCTTCATCAGCCAGGCTAGCTTGAATCCAGTGGCAAAGGGGCCGATTCACAGAACTAATCTGAGATAAAATCCTAAACTTACTACTTTTGGTATTCACAGAAGGCATTTAGTAGTAGTAAAGTTAGGACTACTAACTTTACTACTACTAACTTGAGACAAAATCCTAAACTTACTACTTTTGGTATTCACAGAAGGCATTTAGTAGTAGTAAAGTTAGGACTACTAACTTTACTACTACTAAATGCCTTCTGTGAATACCATAAGTAGTAAGTTTAGGATTTTGTCTCAAGTTAGTAGTGGCACAGTAATCTGGAAAAACATACCAAAAGGATAGTCAGTTGGACACGATTCATAGATGATCTTTTGATCATCTGGAACGGGGATGAGGTTGATTTCCAAAACTATTTTGAAATCTTAAACAACAGCATACCCAGTTTAAAATTCACATATGAAATCAACAAAGATAAAGTAACTTTCTTGGATGTGGAAATTTATGTGAAAAACAATCATTTGGAAACCACACTTCATCGTAAGACCACATCAACGAATGCCACTTTGGAAGCAACAAGTTTCCATCAGCCATCCTTAATATCTAGTATACCATACGGAGAGTTCCTCCGTTTACGTAGAATCTGCAGTGAGGAGGAAGAATGGAAGAGACACAGTGCTGGAACAATAAAGAGATTCAAAGATAGGAAATACAACAAAAAAATTGTAAACAGATGCTGGACAAGAGCAAATGAGAGACCAAGAGAGGAATGTCTGGTACCACCAACAAAGGAGGAAAAACAATCGGATCTGGAACCCATAAGATTAATAATGGATTTCACTCAAGAATCTAAGGAGATTGTGGGTATAATAAAAAGGAACTGGAAGATCTTACAGTTGGATGCAACAATAGCAGAAAGAATGGGACCACACCCAGTAGTAACATACCGCAGAGCGAAAAACTTGAAGGACCAGCTGGTGCATAGCCATTTTAAAGTAACCCAACAGAAGGACACATGGCTCAAAACAAAGGGCTTTATCAAATGTCAAACCTGTAAAGCATGCCAAATAGCAAAACCTATCACAGAGGTGATGATGGCAAACAACAAAACCTGGCAGATCAGAGAACGCATCACTTGCAAAAGTCAATACACTGTATATGCGACCCCTGACCTTGACTGGTAGGTCGCTCCCCCACCACACAGCTCCGTCTGTGTGCCCTGCTGCTGCCCCTGATTGTGCTCGTTTTTTTCTTTTCTGTGCCCCCTTGCTGCCCCTGATTGTGATCGTTTTTTCCTTTCTGTGCCCCCTTGCTGCCCCTGATTGTGATAGTTTTTCCTTTCTGTGCCCCCTTGCTGCCCCTGATTGTGCTCGTTTTTTCCTTTCTGTGCCCCCTTGCTGCCCCTGATTGTGATCGTTTTTTCCTTTCTGTGCCCCCTTGCTGCCCCTGATTGTGATCGTTTTTCCTTTCTGTGCCCCCTTGCTGCCCCTGATTGTGATCGTTTTTTCCTTTCTGTGCCCCCTTGCTGCCCCTGATTGTGCTCGTTTTTTCCTTTCTGTGCCCCCTTGCTGCCCCTGATTGTGATCGTTTTTTCCTTTCTGTGCCCCCTTTCTGCCCCTGATTGTGATCGTTTTTTCCTTTCTGTGCCTGTTTCCCGCCGCTGCGCCCCTGCGGCCCCGCCCCCTCACTGCCCATTTGCTGCCCCATTCCCTGCTCCTCCCTCCCACCTCCCCATTTATGGCGGCCGCTGCGCAGCCGCGCCGCTGGTGCGCCGAAGGCGCGCCTAAGGCAAGCCCGTCTGCGCCCGTCCGCGCCGTGACCGCGCCCAGCGCCAGACCCCCTGGTCCGGGCATCCCCCGCGCCCGCCACATCAACAGACGCTGATACGACGCCAGCACCCTCCACGCACTCAACCCCGGAAAAGATCACGCCTGCTACCAGGCCACCCCGAAGCGCACCCAAGGGCCCTTCACCTGCCGGAACTGCAGCTTCGCCAGCACCCGCCCCGCCAAACCACCGCCCAGGAAAGAACCCAACTACCTCAGATGCATCCTCCTCAACACCCGCACCGCCCGCAAACACGCCATCGAACTCTGGGACCTTCTCGACTCAACCTCCCCAGACGTCGCATTCCTGACGGAGACCTGGCTGAATCCCGCTTCAGCCCCCGACATCGCCATTGCCATCCCGGACGGATACAAGATCACCCGCAGGGACCGCACCAACGGAGTCGGAGGAGGCATCGCCATCGTCCACAGGAACACCCTCA
This sequence comes from Calotriton arnoldi, assembly GCA_963921515.1. Lineage (NCBI taxonomy): Eukaryota > Metazoa > Chordata > Amphibia > Caudata > Salamandridae > Calotriton > Calotriton arnoldi. The sequence goes on from CAWUFW010004686.1 coordinate 865,578, forward strand.
GAGTCTCAACCAACACCGACGACACCCTCAGCACCGCCGAACACATGCACTTCCAGATCCACACCGATCCCAACACCACCCTCAGAGGAACCCTCATCTACAGACCCCCGGACCCCGACCACAGTTCAGCGATTCCATCGCTGACTTCGTCAGCACACACGCCATCGCCTCCACGGACTACATCCTCCTCGGGGACCTGAACTTCCACCTCGAGAACAACAAGGACACCAACTCCACCACCCTGATCGACAACCTCGCCACCCTCGGACTCAGACAGCTCGTGACTACACCCACCCACGCCGCCGGCCACACGCTAGACTCCATCTTTTCCGCAAGCCCACACGTCTACTTCAACCACACCTCGGAACGCCACTGGACTCACCACCACTGCATCCACTTCACCTACAGGAAGCCCACTACGCACCACCGCACCGAACAAATGCCTCGCCGCTGCTGGAGCAGAGTCACGGAAGACCAGCTAACCACAACCCTCGCCCTGAGCCCACCCGCCGGACCCTCCGACCCCGACACCGCCGCCCGCAACCTCAGACAGTGGATCGACGACTGCGCCAACACCCTCGCCCCGCTCAAGAATCCGCCCAACAGCCACACCAGCAAGAAAGCCACCTGGTTCACCGAAGACCTCCAGGCCTCCAAACGAACATGCCGAAAACTGGAGAAGATCTGGCTCCACGAACGGACAGCGGACAGCTACGCCACCCGCAATCACCATCCCCTCATCAGATCCGCCAAAAGGGCCTCACTCAAAGACCGCCTAGACAACAACGCACACAACAGCAAAGAGCTCTTCAACATCGTGAAGGAACTCTCCAACCCCAGCTCCAACACCAACGACATCCAGCCGTCGCAAGACCTGTGCGACTCACTGGCCACCTCCTTCCACCGCAAAATCGCCGACATCCACGACAGCTTCAACACCACGACCGCCCCGGCAACCACCGAGACCACTGCCCCCACAACCACCAACCGCCTGCTCTCCTGGACCAACATCAACGACGAGGACACCAGCGAGATCATGAACACCATCCACTCCGGTTCACTGCTAGACCCGTGCCCTCACCACATCTTCAACAAAGCCAGTACAGCCATCGCGCCCCATCTCCGGAAAATAATCAACATCTCCTTCGAGACAGCAACCTTCCTGGAAAGCTGGAAGCATGCCGAGATCACCGCCTTACTCAAGAAACCCAAGGCAGACCCCAAGGACCTCAAGAACTTCCGACCCATCTCTCTGCTCCCGTTCCCCGCGAAGGTCACTGAGAAAATCGTCAACAAACAACTGACCCGCTACCTCGAGGAGAACAACATCCTGGACCCTTCCCAGTCCGGCTTCCGCAGCAACCACAGCACCGAAACCGCCCTCATCGCCGCCACCGATGACATCAGGACCCTGCTAGACAACGGAGAAACAGCAGCCCTCATTCTCCTGGACCTATCAGCCGCCTTCGACACGGTCTGCCACCACACACTACGAACACGCCTTCACGACGCCGGGATCCAAGAGAAGGCCCTGGACTGGACCACATCCTTCCTTTCCGGCAGAACACAAAGCGTCCGCCTCGCCCCTTCCGATCCAAGGCCACCAAGATCATCTGCGGCGTACCCCAAGGCTCCTCCCTCAGCCCAACGCTGTTCAACATCTACATGGCACCCCTCGCCCACGTCGCCCGACAGCACAACCTCAACATCATCTCCTACGCCGACGACACCCAGCTGATCCTCTCCCTCACCAAAGACCCTCACACCGCCAAAGCCCACCTTCACGAAGGAATGAAGGCCGTCGCCGAATGGATGAGGACCAGCCGCCTGAAGCTGAACTCGGACAAGACGGAGGTCCTCATCCTTGGTTCCAACCCTTCAGCCTGGGACGACTCCTGGTGGCCAACATCACTGGGAACAGCCCCGCCACCCACCGACCACGTACGCAACCTAGGGGTCATCCTCGACCCCACCCTCTCCATGACTAAGCAGGTCAACGCCGTTTCCTCATCCTGCTTCAACATCCTCCGAATGCTCCGCAGGATCTTCAAGTGGATCCCCACCGAAACAAGAAAAACAGTCACCCAGGCCCTCGTCACCAGCAGGCTGGACTACGGAAACGCCCTCTACGCAGGAATGACGGCTAAGCTCCTGAGACGGCTGCAACGCATCCAGAACGCCTCTGCACGTCTTATCCTCGACATCCCCGACGCAGCCACATCACACCCCACCTGAGAGACCTGCACTGGCTCCCTGTCAACAAGAGGATAACCTTCAAGCTCCTCACCCATGCACACAAAGCACTCCACAACTCTGGACCAGCCTACCTCAACAGACGACTCAGCTTCTACACCCCCACCCGCCACCTCCGCTCGACCAGCCTCGCCCTCGCCACAGTCCCCCGCATCCGGAAAACGACCGCCGCCGGCAGATCCTTCTCCCACCTCGCCGCCAAGACCTGGAACACCCTCCCCACCAACCTCTGACAGACCCAAGACCTACTGGCCTTCAGAAGACTCCTCAAGACCTGGCTCTTCGATCAGTAGCAGCACCACCCCCCTCTTCCCCCAGCGCCTTGAGACCCTCGCGGGTATGTAGTGCGCTTTATAAGTGACATGATTGATTATGTAATGGAGTGCCCTTGTATGTTAAAATATGTGGGAAGCACCATATGTGAGCTAAAGAAAAGAATACTGGAGCATGTACGTGCCACAAAAACCAAGACAAAAACAATGCGGTGGCCAGACATATGGAAACACACCACAGCAGCAATTGGAAATTGTTAAAGTTCTATGGGATAGAAACTATACCAACCAATGCACGAGGAGGAAACAGGGAGAAAAGACTGAGACAACAGGAATCACGCCACATATTAAATCTGAGAAGCATGACACCGTATGGTTTAAATCAATCAGAAGAACTCTACATACACATCTAATTAAAGAATCAGCCTCCCTTAAGGTGCAGATTATATTTTACACTACACAAACCGATCATCATTAAGAAATAACATGAAAGGACAATTACACCCACTGAAGGGAAGAAAAATATGATTACATGAAAGATATACATTACCCCACTGGAGGGGATAAACTTTGTCCAATGAAATACATTTTTAAGCATATATAAAGGTCTGTTGGCAACTGAAATAATGTGTTCCAACTAATGGATATACCTTCGTAAAACGTAAAGACTCCACGGGTGGGTAGAAGTGATCTTCCACCAGAGTGTCATAAGAATTCCAACATTTGGTGACCCCTGTTGGGCATGAGAAAATTATAATAAACGGACCTTTATCTTTCATTGAATCAATGTAAACAACCTCGAACTCATGTAAACATGTAACAACAGATGATTGAGCTTGTGGTGGTAAAATTGAAACTGATTTTATCTTATTTTATTTATGTAATTTGCAAAGGAAAAAAGTTTTTTTCACTATTTTTCACTATAGTCACCTTAATATGTTTAAATATTATCACTATTACACTAGGGGACTGCATCTCCCAGAAGTCTGAGGAGTAATGCCCTTGACAAACAGGAAATGACGTAATTGGTTTTCCTGGAATTGCTTTTAAAAACAAGCCAGATCGTGTTACAAAGTAACTGTGAACAAGGTATCGTGGGAATACCGAAACGCGTTAGTTTTGGTCTGTGTTTGCTGACTTAAATGATTTAAGAATAAATTAATCACTGGTTTACAACTGCTGGAGTGCGACCCTTATCTCTCTGTAACGGAGGATTTGCTGCATGTTTGGCGGTTTGGTTCAACCGCATGGGCTACGCACCTTGTGGAGCGCCGGTAACCCGGATAAAGTGAACCGACCTTGGATGTGATATATATATATATATATATATATGTGCCAAGGTGTATTGAAGAATGAGTGGGTGTATAAGGGTCTGAATGGATGATTTAGTAGGTGCGTGACTGACTGTATAAGTGATTGATTAAATGTGTCTTACTGAATGCATGGGTTAGTGACTAAACTGTGTGAATGTCTGTATCAGTCTGTCAGTTGCTATGTAAGCGGCTGCATGGGTTGGTGACTAGCTACATGAGTGTCTATATGGGTTATTGATTGGTTGTCTGAGTATCTGTATGGGTGCCTGGGTGTCTGTGTTGTGTGACTCTGTGCATAGATGTGTGAGTGGGTGATTCACTGGGTGTATGGGTTCAAGAGTGCATCTGTGAAGGGCTGTATAGGTGGGTGAGTGTGTGTATGGGTGTGATCGTGAGTGAATGGATGTCTCAGTGGTACATGTGTGAGTAACTACATATGTGAAAGGCAGTATATGTGAGTGTTGGAGTACATAAATGACTATATGTGAGAGTGAGTGATTGTGAGAGTGGCTGTATGGATGAGTGTGTGTTTGTATCAGTGATTGTATAAGAGAGTAAGTATGTGTTAGTATCTGTATGAGTAAGTGAGGTGGTGTGTGTATAACTGTATAGGTGAGTAAATGGGAGTGTGCTTGATTCCTTGCATGACTGACTAGGTATGTGAGTAACTCTATGGATAAGTGGTGGTGTGTGAGTGTCTGTATAGGTGTATGAGTGCATATGATAGTGCTGTATTGATGAGTGACTGCATGTATGAGTGACTGTATGGGTGAATCAGTGGATGTGTGTGTAGACCTAGGAATAAGTGTGTGGGTATGTAGTAACTGGTATTGGTGTGTCTATGGTTTTGAGAATGTTAGTCTGTATTTTAGAGTGGGTGAATCAAAGGTTAAATTAGGGTGTGAGGAAGTGCATCAGATTATCACGTGGCTGATGTCATAAGTGATGTCATCAGTGATGTCATTTGAGATGTCATCAGTGATGTCACTGACCATGTCATGAATGATGTAATATGTGACTTCATCAGAAGTGCATTGTGGGGGCGCGAGTTATAGTTAGCTCAACTAACTATAACAGCCGAATTTCTCTGGTTTTGTACGAGTGAAATGTCCAACTAACTATAACGTCCCTGAAACCTGTATTTTTTTTTGTGAATTTCTAAGGTTTTTTAAATGCTAATTAGTATCTATAACGTCCCTGAAACCTATGGTTTTTTCAGTGAATTTCAAAGGTTTTTCAAATGCTAATTTCTAACTATAACGTCCCTGAAACCTATGGTTTTTTCAGTGAATTTCTAAGGGTTTTGAAATGCTAATTTCTAACTATGCCTACAGAGGTAGGACATGTGCAGAAAGAGGATGAAAGGTGCAGAAAGAAGCAAGAGAAATGCAGAAAGAGGCAACAGAAGTCCAGAAAGAGGAAGAAAGGTGCAGAAAGAAGCAAGAGATATGCAGAAAGAACCAACAGAGGTGCAGAAAGAGGCCTTGTTGCAAAGTCATCCTGTGCCCTGGGCACCCCCCAACTTTTTGCTGACTGGTACTGGTGGTAACTGACTCTGACTGACCCTGGGCTCTGCCTAACCAGGCCCAGAGCCAGTGCTATGCTGAAAGACACTTAGAATACAGTGAAAACACCTACATACACTAGGATACACTATGGGTCGGGGTACCCTTGCGATTGGCATGACCTCCTCTGTAAGGCCCTAGTACATACTAGGGCAGGGGGATTAAAACTACCTCTAAGTCCCTAGTATATAATTGGGCATGGCAGTTTAGAGGCCAGCAGCCCTTTTCTGCACTTGCATGTGTGCACTGCTGAGCCTGAGGTCAGTTTAAAAGTAGCCATGTGTGTGCAGAAAGAAGCAAGAGAGGTGCAGAAAGAGGCAAGAAGGGTGCAGAAAGAGGCAAGAGAGGTGCAGAAACAAGCAAGAGAGGTGCAGAAAGAAGCAAGAAAAGTACAGAAAGAAACAACAGAGGTGCAGAAAGAGGGAAGAGGGGTGCAGAAAGACGCAAGAGAAGTGCAGAAAGAAGCAACAGAGGTGCAGAAAGATGCAAGAGAAGTTCAGAAAGAGGCAGCAGAGGTGCAGAAACAGGCAAGAAAGGTGCAGAAAGAGGGAACAGGGGTGCATAAAGAGGTAAGAGATATACATAAATTTGCAAGAGAGGTGGAGAAAGACGCAGGAGTAGTGCAGAAAGAAGCAAGAGAAGTGCAGAGAGAAGCAAGAGAGGTGGAGAAATAGGGAAGAGGGGTGCAGAAAGATGCAAGAGGGATGCAGAAATTTACAAAAGAGGTGCAGAAAGAAGCAAGAGCAGTGCAGAAAGAACCAACAGAGGTGTAAAAAGAGGCAAGAGGGGTGCAGAAAGAGGTAGGAGAGGTGCACAAAGAGGCAAGAGGGATACAGAAAGAGGCAGGAGGGGTGCAGAAAGAAGGAAGAGAAGTGCAGAAAGAAGCAACAGAGGTGCTGAAAGAGGTGCGAAGGGTGCAGAAAGAGGCATGAGAAGTGCAGAAAGAAGCAACAGAGGTACAGAAAGATGCAAGAGAGGTACAGAAACAGGCAGGAAAGGTGTAGAAAGAGACAACAGGGGTGCAGAAAGAGGCAAGAGAGGTGCATAAAGAGGAAAGAGGGGTGCAGAAAGAGGCAAGAGGGGTGCAGAAAGAACCAAGTGAGGTGCAGAAAGAGGTTACAGAGGTGCAGAAAGACGCAGGAGAGGTGCAGAAACAAGCAAGAGAAGTGCAGAAAGAGGCAAGAGAATTGCTGAAAGAAGCAACAGAGGTTTAAAAAGAAGCAAGAGAAGTGCATAAAGAGGCAAGTGAGGTGCAGAAAGAGGCAAGAGAGGTGCAGAAAATGATAAGAGAACTGCAGAAAGAGGCACGAGGGATGCAAAAAAGGGAAGAAGGGTGCAGAAAGAAGCAAGAGAGGTGCAGAAAGAGGGAAGACGAGTGCAGAAAGAAGCAACAGAGGTGCAGAAAGAGGCAAGAGAACTACAGAAAGAGGCAAGAAATTTGTAGAAACAGGAAAAAGAGGTGCAGAAAGAGGGAACAGGGGTGCAGACAGAGGCAAGAGAGGTGCAGAAAGAGGGAAGACGAGTGCAGAAGGAAGCAACAGAGGTGCAGAAGGAGGCAAGAGAACTGCAGAAAGAGGCAAGAAAGTTGCAGAAACAGGAAAAAGAGGGAGAAAGGGTGCAGAAAGAGTTGCAGAAAGAGGGAACAGGGTTGCAGACAGAGGCAAGAGAGGTGCAGAAAGTGGAAAGGGGTACAGAAAAAGGCAAGAGGGGTGCAGAAATTTTCAAGAGAGGTGCAGAAAGAAGCAAGAGCAGTGCAAAAGAACCAACAGAAGTGCAGAAAGAAGCAAGAGCAGTGCAAAAGAACCAACAAAAGTGCAGAAAGAGGCAAGAGGGATACAGAAAGAGGCAAGAGAAGTGCAGAAAGAAGGAACAGAGGTGCAGAAAGAGGCAAGAGGGGTGCCGAAAGAGGGAAGAGAGGTGTAGAAAGAGGCAAGAGAGTTGCACAGGGAGGGAAGAAAGGTGCAGAAAGAGGCAAGAGGGGTGCAGAAAGAGGCAAGAGGGGTGCAGAAAGCAGCAACAGAGGTGCAGAAAGAAGCAAGAGAAGTGCAGAAAGAAGCAACAGATGTGCAGAAAGAGGCAAGATGGGTGCAGAAAGAGGCAACAGAAGTGCAGAAAGAAGCAACAAAGGTGCAGAAAGAGGCAATAGAAGTGCAGAAAGAGGCAAGAGAGGTGCAGAAACAGGCAGGAGATGTGCAGAAAGAGGGAACAGGGCTACAGAAAGAGGCAAAAGAGGTGCAGAAAGAGGGAAGAAGGGTGCAGAAAGAGGCAAGAGGGGTACAGAAAGAAGCAAGCATGCAGAAAGAGGCAACAGAGATGCAGAAAGAGGCAAGAGAGGTGCAGAAAGTACAAGAGATGAGCAAACGAGGCAAAAGAAGTACAGAAAAAGAAAGAAAGGTGCAAAGAAAAGCAATAGAAATGCAGAAAGAGGCAAGAGAGGCACAGAAAGAAGCAAGAGTGGTTTACACACCATTAGTACAAATTTAATACCCACATTTAGCAATAAGTAACAGGTGACCATTCTAGGTTTGCACAGGGCCTTCCACCACGCTGTAACACTTGTTGCTGCATTTTTGGTAACGTTTGAGTCGTTTGAGCTAGAAACAAGGTTTTTTTTGTTCACATCTGCAGATTATGCAGCAGATGATGGATTATGTGGCAAATGCGGAAAATGTATAATTGTACAAAAGTTGGTGCAGTCAAACAGTTGCATAAATTCCAGAGGCCCTGCTCATATTTCTGACTAGGTCCAGAAGGGCTCCTCAGTGGTTCCTTCTTTTTTTGTCTCATTGATTTTATAGTTTAGCTTCTATGGAAATGAGGAAGACTAAACCTGAGGTTACAACTCCACAACACAGACTATCATACCACACAATTACTCTCCATAACAAATAATCCCACTCTACATAATTCCTACACACTAAATACCACATACTTTCTATCCACATAATTTCACTGCACAACATACCACATAATTCCACTACACACAACCTACATCCACTCCACTCCAAGAAACATTGATAAAACACTTTTACATTTACAACGCCAATAGCTCTAACTCTCGCAAATGCGAAAACTATTACATTGCAAATGCTTCTTTAACGGATAGTCGCATTTGCAGAGTGGTGGAGAAAGGGGGCTGGGCCTCCAACCAGCGCTCAGCAATACCGCTGCGTAGGACTTACAGGAGGTACCAGGAGGGCTTCTTGGCCCCCAAAGTCCCTCAAGAGTAAAGTGGACTTCATCCACCAACCCGTAGTGTGCCAGGACGCGCATTTGCAGAGTGGTGGAGAAAGGGAGGGCGTGGCCTCCGAAGACCTCTTAGCAATCCCAATGTGTAGGAATTACTGGAGGTAACAGGAGGGGTAGTTGGCCCCCAAGGACAACTTTGGGGGCCAACTACCCCTCCTATTACGTCCAGTAAGTCCCACACAGCAGCATTGGTAAGTACTCATAGCAGGCCACGCCCCCTTTAACCACCAGTCTGCAAATGCGCTCCCCGGTGCACTCTTGGATGGAGAGTGAAGGCCCCTTCGCTGCTGGGGGTGGTTAGGGGCCAACTAGCCTACCTATTACCTCCAGTAAGCCCCACACAGTGGGATTGCTGAGAGGTGGACACAGGCCACACCCCCTTTGTCCACAACTCTGCAAATGTGCCTCCTGCCGCGCTCTTGGTTGGGGAAGGAAGTCCCCTTACCTCCTGAGGGTCCCTGGGGGTCAACTAGCCCTCCTGTTACCTCCAGTAAGCCCCATACAGCTTGATTGCTGAGAGTGGTGCACTGCTGCTCGGGGGATGAAGTCCACTTCAGTCCTGAGGTCCTCAGGACACAAGAGGACCTCATCACCCCACCAGCAGTGCGCCAAGAGGCGTGTTTGCAGAGTGTTGTAAAAAGGGGCGTGGCCTCGGACCACCTCTCAGCAATCCCACTGTGTGGGGCTTACTGGAGGTACCTGGTGGGCTAGTTGGCCCCTAAGGACCCTTAGGATTGAAGGGGACTTAATCCCCCAATTCAGAACGTGCCAGGAGGCGTGTTTGTACAGTGGTGCAGGGAGGGGGCGGGGCCTCTGGTGAGATTCTGACTTTTCCTTTTCTTAAATATTTTTAGAAGGGGCGCTGTGTGGCCCCCCTTCTTTTAGTATTTTTTGGGCCCTGGGGACCCCATTTTTATTAAAAAAACAAAATGGGAAGGGGACTGCATGGCCCCCCTTCTCTGGGCCACTATTGGCCCCGGGGACCCCATCGCCCAGGGCCTGGCCTCGTTTTATATATTTTTTTCTTTTACCAGGGAGGGGGGCCACGTGGCCCCCCTCCCCTGGGCCACTTCTGGCCCCGGGGACCCCATCCCCCAGGGTCCGGCCTTATTTATTATTATTTTTTTTTAATCATGAAAAGGGAGGGGGCAGAGTGGCTCCCCTCCCGGGCCACTTCTAGCCCTGGGGACCCCATCCCCTGGGGCTGGCCATCAAGTTGGGGACCATGGGGGGAGCCCCAATGCCCCCACAGTCCCTGATGGCTCCCCGCCTCCTGTGGGAGCTGGCATTGCTTTTGGGCAAGGGGAGCTGCTAACATGCAGCTCCCCTTGCCCAAAAGCAATTCTGCTTTGCTTCTTGGAAGCAAGAGCAGGTTTCCTGCTCTCGCATCCAAGAAGCAAAGCAGTGTTTGCTATGGCAGGGCGGGAGCCGTGCTCCCGCCCTGCCATAGCAAACGGCAATGTCCCAGGGGTGGGCACCCCGGGACATTGCAGGAGCCAGCCCTGGGGGGTGGCGGTCCCCAGGGCCATGGAAAGCTCCACGAGGGGGGCTGCATGGCCCCCCTCCAACATATGTGCAAAGCCCCAGGGAGGTGGTGGTCCCCGGGGCCAGGGGTCAGCTACGTACCCCCAAATTTAAATTACTGCATGCACACACTTTCTTTCTTTTTTTTTACAAAGCTCCGGGGAGGTGGCGGTCCCCAGGGCCGCAGGGGGGTGCACGAGGCCCCACGCAATTAAAGTCAAAAGCCCAGGGAGGTGGTGGTCCCCGGGGCATTTCATAAAAACAACACAGCCCTGGGGAGGTGGCAGTCCCCGGGGCTGCAGGGGGGCCACGTGCCCCCCGTATATTATAAATAAAGCCCCAGGGAGGTGGCAGTCCCCGGGGCTGCGGGGGCCCCATGGGCCCCTGCACCATTATTACATTTTGCCCCCGGGACCTGGCCCACCCGGGGGCTTTAAGAAAACGAAGTCCGGGAGACAGCACTTCGGTTTTATTTTTAATTTTCTTCCAGATTGGCGCACCCAGCAAGACTCCGGCCAAAAATTAAACAAAAAAAAAAAGCTTTTTTTGGGCCTGGGGGTCCCTGTGGGACCCCCTGAGCAGGCCTAGGGGGTCAGGGTGTTTCTACCCTGCCCCCTTTTCTTCATTTTCAACATTTATTTCCTTTTTCTAGTGACTTGGTTCTACCGAGTCACAAGATGGCTGCCAACACTTCCTGGTTTGGCGTGTTGGCAGCCAATCAGAATGAAGTTTGTGCTCAGGAGTGTTCGCGAATCCTCCTCGGTGTTCAGATATCGATATTTTAATTTTTTGAATTTCTCAGCAACTACTGAACGGATTTACATCATTTAAAAAAAAGCACGCTTTCTGGACCAAGACCTACCTTTTTGCCAAATTTGGTGTAATTCCGTTCAGCAGTTCGGGCTGTAGCTTTGTCTAAAGTTCCTATGGAAATTAACATGGGAAAAAGCGTTTTGGGACCCCCCTTTTTTCTCGGCTCCCGCTTGACGAATCACCCCGAAACTTTCAAGACAGCAGCTGACCTGAGTAAACCATTAGTTTTGAAAATTTCGCGAAGATTCGTCAAACGGCGCCAAAGATATTGGCAAAATAAAAAACGCTTTTTGAATAGAAACAATGTCCTAACTATAACTACCTACTGGCGACTGCCAGTAGATAATATATATATATATATATATATATATATATATATATATATATATATATATAACCACACAACAAGCCTGTGAGATACGACCGACTTTCAATTCACTTCAGTCCATAAACCACAGTACCGGATTTACCAGCGTGTTTTAATCAATTAATGCCAGCAACATCCAAACGCGTTTCGGAGCCTTGCGCTCCTTGACCCCGTGATCAAGGAGCGCAAGACTCCAAACAGCGTTGGGATGTTGCTGGCATTAGTGATTAAAACACGCTGTTAAATCGGAGCCTCGGTACTGTGGTTTATGGACTGAAGTGAATTGAAAGTCGGTCGTATCTCACAGGCTTGTTGTGTATTTAAGGGGTTTGCTACCCCGCCGCAGGCTCACCGGATTAGGAGGCTCGGGCTGAGCGAACTGGAAAAGGTGGAATGGATATATATATATATATATTATATATATATATATATATATATATATATATATAACGTGTGTATAAGTATGTGTGAGTAAATACGTATATATTTAAAGCAATTTATTTGTAGGACACTGCATTCATGTTTATGCATTACATGAACATGCATGTCCTGGGGCATCCACAAAATTTCCATGTTGGGGGCCGCACGGGCCATCCCAAAGGCCCCATGGCCACTGCTGGCTCACCAGCCAGTACCCATATGGAAATGGTTCGGGCTGTGAGGGATTACTTCAGGCCCCTACTAGCACCCCAGCCAGCTTCCATCTTAGGTCCTTATTTCTCTTGTTTCCATCGAGCGGGAGCAAAGTTGTGTTCCCTGTATGGGAGATTGTGGGCAGGGAATTAAATTTGCATAACTGCCGCTTCATATTTGTTGATGTAGTGGCAACCAATCAGATCTTCTTGATAGATTTATTATACACAAAAATCTTTAAATCTGTTGGATCAATGGATCCTCCACTGCATGATATATGTATATACATTTTGAACCTTCATTTCTCAAAACTACTTAACTGGTTTACACCAATTCACAAAATGCACAAATTTCGTTTAATTCCATTCAGCCGTTTTCGCTGCATCTGCATCTAGTTTTCCTATGGAAAATTGCATGGGGGAAAGAGGTTTTGGACCTCCCCTTTTTCTCTGCCCCCACTTGAAAGATTACCCTGAAACTTTCCAGGGAAAAGCTGAGATGGATAAAACATTTTTTTTAAACATTTGTGTGAAGATTAGTCAAACGACACCAAAGTTAGAAGCAAATAAAAAAATCCATATTTCTTGAAAATGTGGTCCTGACTATAATTACCCCCTGACAACCACCACTGGATAACATATAAGGAATAAGTTTTGTAGGGAGATATGACTTATTTCATTTAATTTATTCTTTATTGTTTGATTAATTAAAATATTGCAATGTGATAACAATCGCTCCAGCTATAAAAGTCCAGGTTAAAAAAAAGAAAAAAAGAAAGAAGAAACGGATAAGTAGTAAAAACATGAATAAATGAAGCAATATTTTTAAATAGATTAAATGTGATAATATCGATACTATTTACATATTAATATACATCATAGAGTACATGTCAATTTAATTTTGCTGGTCTAATTTTTTTCCAGTTCTTACTAAAAACTTTACAAAAGCTGAGTTCAGTGTTATATCGTCAGAGTGTAGACACTTTATCAAGGCTTGCCTGCAAGTCCGTACACTTCGTGCGTTAAAATGCCTCTTAAGTATAGTTTTTCTTTCAGTTTTCAATTCTGGGCATACACACAGCCAGTGAATAATGTTCTCCTCTCCCAATTTACATAAGCGACAAAGCGTCAATTCCTCTGATCTTAGCCACGGCATAAGATGACATAGGCCGGGAAATGCACCAAAACGAGCTTTTATGAAGATTCGTTTATGTTTCAGAGACCACGGGGTTTCCAGGTACGGTTGAACTTTCACCTTTGTGAAACCATTCATTAGTGGCCAGGCATGTTTTCTTTTTACAAAAGAGTCTTTATCCATAAGCAACGATAGATGTTTTGTTATTTTATTTATAGATTTTTTGAATGATTCTGGAGTTATTGAAGTGTCTCAGAGTGGAGTCGCTGAATATTCATCTAGTGCAGCATGTAAATATTTCCAAGCATGTTATTTCCTATTTGCACTTATTTCCTGCCATAATAGTTGGGACATTTGATTTACATTATCATTTTTTATTCTGTACCATACTTTTAAAAATTGCCCTTTTCGTACAAATAATTGGTTAGTTAATCCAAATTACAATCTTATCTGCACCGGCGATGCATTGTGAGGAAGATAAAAGAGGGTTTTAAAAGTTTTTGTCACCGCATTATTGATGGTCTCAGAGACTTTCCCACACAACGCTTCACTACCATGTGTTAAAGTTGGCAATAGTTTTGCCGATATTACTTTTAAAATCGGTTGGTAACTCAGCTCTTCTAGTGATTTCTGCAAGATCTAAATGCAGCTATCAAAGTATTTGCTTTCCTTTGGATATCAATCTTATGTGGGAGAAAAGTTCCTTTATCATCAAATAATACTCCCAAGTATTTATATGATCCTACTTGTTCTAATTGCATTTTATCAAGAAACCATTTGTACTTATATATTGAGCTTGAGTATTTGTTAACCTCCATGATTTTCGTCTTTGTTTCATTTATAACCATTCCATTTTTTTTTTAGTATATTGATATCCTATTTATCAGACGTTGCTGCCCCACTTTTGTTTGACTAAGTAAGATGACATCGTCTGCGTATAGTAAGGTTGATATCTGTGTATTAGCTAATTTAGGAGGATATGCATTCACCTCGTTCAGTGCGGTCGTTAGATCTGCTAAAAAAGATTAAAAAGTAGTGGGGCCAATACACACCCTTGCTTTAAACCTGTCGAAGTTGGAATTTCCTTCGTTAAAGTCGAACCTTCTCCCATCCGAACTCTGACCCAAGTGTCAGAATATAGGAGTTGATTTGATGTTAAGAGAGACACTGGGATACCTTGCTCCTTCAATTTTTGCTACAGAAGTCGTCTGTGTACACAATCGAAGGCTGATCTAAAATCCACAAAGCACAGATACAGGGGTTGTTTCATTGAAATGCATTTTTCCATTAGCACTGATAGGACTAGTATATTTGTTGTGGTGCCCATTCCTTTGATAAATCCTGTTTGGTTGGGCGGGATTATCTGTTTCTCCTTTGCCCATACCGATAGACTTGATAATAGTACTCCTGCCAATAGTTTGGCATCTGTGTCTTGGAGAGTAATTAATCTATAATTTTCAGGCTGGGCCCAGTTTCCTTTTTTATAAATTGGCGATATTAATGATCCCCTCCATGATTCTGGTATTGTCGATGTCCTGACAATTTCTTTAAACACTATTGTAAGATATTCTGACCATAGATCAGGGTCTTCCTTAAAAAGTGCAAATGGTATACCATTGGGACCTGATGCGCCATCTTTTTGTTTCCGTATTAGTTTGCATAAGTGATTTTTTGATATATCAATTTCGTGATCCCAATCCTTTCCTGACGTATCGATCATATTCCCTTTGCAATCAAGATGTGTTGTTTCACTGTCGGAGTTTAGGTGTGTTGTCAGGAAACTAATCCAATCTTTTTCACTCAAAGTAGATGATACCGCTGTTTTATTAGGTCGTGCTAAACCATTTATCGTTTTCCAGAATTCCCTAGAATTTGTTTGGTTACTGGCGTGAAGAGCTTTAGCCCAGAGATCATGCTTTGCACGGTTCCTTTCATTCCAGATTAACTTCTGCAGATTTTGGTTAATACTTTTTAATTTAAAAGGCAATTCCATGTCATTTGGGATTTTTTTATCTGTCTCCTAAGACTGTTGCGAGTCCTTCTCATAATCTGAGTTGTATAGGATAAATTGATTATGTTTCCTTTTACAGGTTCCGTCTTTTAGTTTTTCTTATGTTTGGGTGCTAACTCATAAGTTTTAACTAATTTTTGAATAAAATATACCCATTGTTCCGTTACAGATGAAGATTTTTCTTCAAAACATTCTTTAGCCAATTTTTGGGCCACTTTATTTGTGTTGTCTTTAGTATGTGCTTTCCAGATAAGTCTCCTGTAATTGATAGTTCCCGTCTGTCCCCGTGTGGTTAGATATGTTTGATGTTTTATACTGGCTAAATTTGTAGTAAGTATTTGCTGACTATGATCACTGTCAGACACCTTCTCAATATGGAACGAAGTTGTGTTACTGAAAAAATTTAATGATACCATCGTATAATCGATTCTTGATTTGTGGTTTTGTGAATGATATGTCCATGCTGGAGGTGAGTCTTGGGGGAGTCTCCCATTTAAAATTCTTAATCCCATTGCTTCTATATCTTTAACAAAGCTTATACCTACTTTGCTTTGTCTGCAGATATGACTGTGTAATATGCGTCTGCATATATTCAACTAACAGGTGTACACATTCACCACTCCCAATAACTTTTAACATCATCCCTTTTCTAATTCATTTCAATTATTCTTTTTTTTCTTTTTTCTTTTATGCCACTATCAGTTAATTACATTTATATAAATACATCCATAAATAAATACATGAGGAAACATTACCAATCATAAATAGGATAAGAAGGGGAGTAAAAAAACATTTTACACAAATGTCATTACATGGCGTAAAATACCATTATTAGGCTGCATTCAATACCCCAGAGGCCCTATATCGTTAAAGTTGTGGCTTGCCTCGCCTCAATATAGATTTTCCAATTATTGAAGGGGCCCCAGCTATGTTTCCCTAGCTTTCTAGCTCTCCATCCTTTCTTCTCGTAGATACCCTTTTCAAGATTAAAAATATCTAAACGCCATGAAAGCCACTGTTGGAGTGTGTGTGGGGGGGGCAGGGTCCAACCAGGCCGATGAGGTACAAATTCTAGCTACAGCCATGGCCAAGAAGACAAACTCTCGCTGTGCCACTGGCACTCCTTCCTTCGTAACCCCTAATAACATTAGATCAGATGTAAGTCTTATTTGAATCCTCAAAGATTGTGTCAAAAATGTGTCTATAGCTATCTTCAGAGGCTCTAAAAACGGGCAAGAAGAAAACATGTGAATAATATCTGCATCGGCACTACGACATCGGGAACAGAGAATCCCTTCTGTGCCACCCCATTGGGCGATCTTAGCTGGCGTATGGTATAATAAAAAGAACATTTTATAATGCTGCGCTTGCAGCACAGCCGATCTCAGTACAGAGTGGCCCAGCTTAAGTGAGTACAGAAACTCAGCCTCTTTAATACTTAGCTTTTGCTGCCACTTACCGCTATGTTTATCTAAGTCATCAGTCATCAATTTCCTCATCCCTCCATAAATCTGGGTGATAGTACAGCCCTCTGGATCTCTTATCGCCTCCATAATAGGTTCTTTAGAGAAAGCTTCCCCCCCCCTTTCTTTTTTGCAATGTAGCTTCAAACCTGAAGGTATTAAAAAAATTCTTTATGATCAATATTGAAGAGCAACTGGACCTTCTCAAATGGTATTACACCGTTTGAATCGAGCAAGTCCCCCATTTTACCCACTCCTAGTGCATCCCATCGTGACATAACCCTGTCATCGAATATCTCTGGGAATGATGGATTTCCAAATAGGGGAGTGTAAAAATTCATCATACCTAACCCTAGTTTCTTCCTAACAATAGTCCAGACAGAAACTGCTGCCCCTAGGGTCTTAAATTTGACTTTTTTATAATAGCTAGGTTCGCTGTATCTCAATAGCCAATTAGGGGCCTTTTTCTCTAGTAGCAATTCATATACATCTGAGGGAACATCACTTCTCCACCGGTCCACAACCTTTCCTCAGAGTAATCCCTGGATGTATTAGATTACTGCAGCCCAGTAATACATTTTTAAGTCTGGGACAGCCCACCCCCCTGTTCGTGGGGAGGGACATGAACCTGAGGGCCCTTCTGGTCTTTCCATGTGCCCATATAAACTTGTTGACCATTTTTTCCATCTCCTTAAACCAGTGACTTTCAAATACTAGGGGAATCGTTCTGAAGAGATACAGAATCTTTGGGAGGAATATCATTTTAATTATGTTACATCGTCCAACAATCAAGAGGTGTGTAGTATCCTGCATATGTAGTGTAATGTATTTTCCACCCACCTGCTTAGCCAGTGCCTGTGATCTGATCACATTAGAATGTTGGAGTCTGATGAGCCTCGGAATGTTGGGACACAGAGAGGTGAAGTGACAGTTAGGCATGGGCTGAGCAGCACACAGGCTGCTCCTGGTGGGGCTCTCCTTTAGAACATTACTACCTGTTTAACTACTTGTTACCTGCTTGAATAAATCACCCTAAAGTTAACCTACCTGCGTGGACCTTCGTTACTAAATAATTTGGCGACGAGTTGGTGAAGAATCTACGCGTTTCATCCACTCTTCAGAGTCCTGCCAAAGAAAAAGAGGAGCAGGAGATGGCGCAATCAACAGAGTCTACAGCTGCAACAACCTCAAGAAGTACACGAGGGGATTTCCACAGAAACATGAAGAAGAAATACATGTGTTCCACACAGAACCACAAAGACGACAACAAAGAAGAAACTAAGTATTCACAGATAAGAAAAGAAGACAACAAAACAAGTAAGATGAAGCACCACGCCGTTCAGCCCCACCAGTGGCCTCACCATCGGCCAGCCCTAGCCCAGGCGTGCTGTGCTCATCTACTTTACGTACTTTGGACTCTGGTAACATCTACTGCCTGTCGTTTCAACCACCTCAACTTTACAGGCAGACTATTCATCTCCGTCACGCTGGTTCACTCCCAGGCACACACGCTTCGACATCGTGGAGATACAACCACAATGCGGCATTGAGTGGAGTCATTCACTGCCTACGCTGTGTGATCTTCAGCACCTCCTGTGTTATGGGATCAGTTTGGCTGCAGTGTTTTGTCACGACCAATCTCTTCACGTTACGCTGTCTGCTCTCTATTGAGCACTTGCAGTTGGTCACAACTTTCAACTACAGAGCTACGGAATTTGGGAGACGCTCAGCTGTTCATACTAATGGAAGGCTCACTTATTAGGTATTTGTCTTATGGTCGATTTTCACGTTGTTTTTATAGAGGTGTGCTTACTCGACATTACGCCCTCGTGCAGACTTGTCTGTGCCTCTCTCCATATTAATAACTGGAAGTTTTGGTGCTTTATTTTATGCTTGTTTTGTGCCTGCATCAACTTCTGGGTTTCAATCTAGTCCTGTTTGGAAATTTTCATCGCAACCGGCATTCGTTGGAGGACACTTTCCATTTTAATATTCAATCTGTGGTGAGTTCATTTTTTCCCCTCATCATTCGTTATGCTTAGCTGTCATGCGGCAGTTTAACCGTCAAAAATGTCGTTTATTCTTGGCTCGCGCCTCTTACCTCACAGTTTTTTCTGCGCGCTTCTCCTTGAGTATCCGCAATGACGGCACTACCTCCAACGGCAACAGTATTTGCTGTGTGACAGTTTTTGGTGCACTACCGCACCGTGAGCCATCCGGCACGGCGTGCCGTGCGTGCCGCCATCTTTTAGTTGGCATCAACCTGGAAACGGAGGGCACTGTTTCTTTCCTATTTCAATTCTGGAAAGCGCATCGTACAAGCCGCTTCTTGGCATTTGGGGGTGCTCTCCCCAAGGATGCATCCATGTTTCCTGTCAGACACTGGCACATCTTAGGAGCACAAATATAGTACTTACACGGACGAGTGGTGAATTCCGTAAGTACATTTTGTGCCTGGTTTTGACCCCCTTTTCCGGTTCTTTCCACTGCTTTGACATATTTCATGTGCTTGACATTCACTAGACCCTGTATCTTTTTTGGAACACTTATTCCAGCTGACAATGCACGAGGGTGTTACAAGACTTTGTCAGCTCCTTGCCATGTCTGTAAAGCGAGCTTGCTCACAATCTCTAGTGTGTGTCACAGCACTACGGTGACACGCACACCCTGAACTTTAACTGTGACACAGGTCTACGGTGTCATTCACACCTTTATCTTGGACATTCACCAAAGGTTAATGTGTTTCAGTGTTTATGCCATACACATCCATGGTTTCATTGTGTATTTACTTTGTGTTCTTTACACCTTACATTTCCCTACACAGGGATGGGATTGGGTCTAGCCCCATTTACCCACATACATTTGCCTTCTTGGGCTTCATACAGTTTTCACCGTTGCATGGGTCACAGTCCCATACATCTACACAGGTACCCTTACACAGGGCACCGTTGCATGGGTCACAGTCCCATTTACATCTACACAGGTACCCTTACACAGGGCACCGTTGCATGGGTCACAGTCCCATTTAAATTTACACAGGTACCCTTAGACAGGGCATCGTCTCATGGGTCACAGTCCCATTCACATTTACACAGTCACCCTCACACAGGGCGTCTTATGGGTTACAGTCCCATCTCTACAGGGCAGTACTGTTTTCCTCTACATTGGGGTTGACTTTACATGGCCTGCTATGTCATGGGCTTTTGTCCCATTCTAGTGCTCCTCACCCTCCTGCCTAGGAGTAGAGGACGGCCATGGGTCTTAGTCCCATTGGCTGGTATTTCCTTTATATTTTCTATGATGTTACATTGCTGTTTCATATACGCATAGTTACACTCAATTCTTATTTGTATTATCCATTTGGAAATGGGGAGGAGTATTGTGATACTGTTTGTGTCCATTTGCTTCCTCTCTGTTTTCTCCGGTTCAGATTTCCTATTGATGTTCACTTCCTCTTCATCTTTGGTATCTGTTCCATACGCATCTCGCTATTATTCTTCTTGGGTCTTCAGTCTTTCCCTTTCTGCAGTGTTCTTCTCGTTCTTCCTTGTTCAGGAGGAATCTCTTCCTTCTCTTCTCCTTGTGCTTGGGTATGTCTTCTGTTCTGTTCCCGTCGTGCCCTGTCCTTCTTTCCTTGCTTGCCTGCCTGGCCAGTGGGTGTGCATAGGGGTTGCATTTGGTACGTCTGTCTCTCGCTATTTCTTATTTCCTCGCTTGCGTCTCGCTGTCTCTTACGTTCTATTTCACTGTTGTTATGGATGGGTTTTTTCTATTTGCTTCTTACACTTTACCTTCTCCTCCTTGTCTTCTCCCATCTATCTCCTTGCTCTGCTTTGCTTGTTCTGTCCTTGACTTTCTCTCTGTCACTCCGTTGTACCTTCCTAGCTCTCTGTCCCTTGTTCTCACTCGTTATATTTTATCATATATTGCATTTGTTCTTCTGTTGGAAGGAAAAGGGATATGTAGTATCCTGCATATGTAGTGTAATGTATTTTCCACCCACCTGCTTAGCCAGTGCCTGTGATCTGATCACAATAGAATGTTGGAGTCTGATGAGCCTCGGAATGTTGGGACACAGAGAGGTGAAGTGACAGTTAGGCATGGGCTGAGCAGCACACAGGCTGCTCCTGGTGGGGCTCTCCTTTAGAACATTACTACCTGTTTAACTACTTGTTACCTGCTTGAATAAATCACCCTAAAGTTAACCTACCTGTGTGGACCTTCGTTACTACAAGGTACAACTTATTGAACCTGTCTAAATCTTTCTTCCCCTTTTGGATCACACGGGCCAGATTTTTTTCCACGATCTTACCCAGCTCAGAGGTTATGGTGACCCCTAAATAAACTGCAGATTCCGTCACCCATGGATCCGGCAAGCAGATCTTACAATTGATAACTATTATGTTTTCCCCCGATTAAGCAAATAGCCAGATACCATCCAGAAGCGTTGGGCCTCGATCTCTATCTCCTTTAAGGCTTCATACGGGTTAGTGTCATTACCGCCAGATCGTACGCGTACCCCAGAATTTTGGTATCGAAGCCTTGGAGCCGGATAGGCTGGATTCCTATATTGGCCTCTATTTTTCAAATTAGGGGGTCTATGTAAAGTGCAAATAAAAGGGGAGAACAAGGACACCCCTGTCTAGTCCTCTGCGTGATAAGGATAGGGTCAGTTTGTCCACCCATTAGATGGAGTCAGGCCCGGGAGCTCTATATAATGTCTGTATGGCCTCAATAAACCCCTTTCCGATCCCCACCTTCTTAAGAGAGGCCCAGAGGTACTCCCAGGAGACCCTATCAAACGCCTTCTCGGCGTCGAGTATAATAAGTGCCATAGGGTCTCCGGTAACTGATGTGCCATCAAATAAAGTTAAAACTCTATGTACATGCTCGGCGTTCCTCTACCAGGAATAAACCTGTGTTGCCTGGGGGATATCACCTTCCCTATGATAGCACTCAGCCAATTGGCCAATATTTTTGAAAAGATCTTCATGTCACTATTGATGAGACTAATGGGTCTGTAAGATCCCGTCTCGTTAGGGGGTTTCCCTTTCTTTGGAAAAATAACTATGTTGGCTCCCGCCCATGACTCCGGTGGGGCTTCTCCTTTCTATACCTGGCACATTATGTAGATTAGATCAGCCCCCTGAACAGGAAAGAAAACTTTATAGAACTCTAGCGGGGTTTGATCGGGGCCCACAGCCTTACTGGAGTGGAGTTCTTTAGTGCTCTTTGTATTTCTTTCCCTGTGAATGTAACCTCGAGGGATTCTGCATCTTCCTGTTAAAATTGCTCCATATGGAGCAACTCTATGTACTCTTTTATAAGCCTTGTCCTGGCGGCTAACAAGTGCCCAACTTGCTCGCTATATTCAGGGCAGCTTTGCCGCCAGGCCAGGTATTTTTCTGCTGCTCCTTCTGCAGCGATTTCCGCCGTGGATGCTTTTACTAGAGCAAGTTTCTGGAGAATCCCCTCAATGCTTAAGCCATTAGCTATAGCCCTAACCAGTTCCTATTCTGTGTCCATCATTGTGCTATAGATCATGTTTAAGCGCTGTACTGCCTTCTAGTTCTGATTCAGAGAGTAGCTCAAGGTCTCCCCTCTGATCCCGGCCTTAAGAGCGTCCCACACCTTCCCACACCCAGCAATGCCCCTATTAATCTCTAGAAATTCTTCCAGCCATTTTTCATATGGCGAACATATTCAGGGTCTTGAAGCAAACCCCTCTCAATTGTCCAGGTGTGCTCCGGTGCATCTGCCCCTATGTTTGTTACTTCTAAGACCAAGGGATTATGGTCAGACGTAACCCGGGGGAACTTCTTGATGGTGCAGGTCCTGAGCAACTAATGCGACACCAAAAAAAAATCCAAACGTGCTACTGCCCTATGTGGGGCGGAAAAATATGTGCTGCCCCCCTCCTGGGGTTTTAAGTGCGACCAGACATCAGTAAGCCCGTCATCTTGCATCAGTTGAGTGAGGGCGTGATGCACTTTTTTTTCCCGGACTGTATAATTACCTGGATTCCCATTCCATAGCTACGCGGAATGTGAATGTGTCTTATACGTATATATCACCTGCAATTATTTGTTATGGGTACCACTGGTGTCCCTCTGCTTACACTTTTATGGATCTCCAATTTGTCTTTTTGTAAACACAACAACAGTTTAAATGGTCTTATGTACACATGTTGCTGTGTAATGCACTTCCCTTTGATGTCATAACTTCAATCCATAAATGATGCAAATGCAGTAATGAATAAATACACACCATTTTGTAAATGTGACCAGTATAGTGATGCCTCGGGAATGACATGTACCACTCTGACATGGTGAGTAAGCGGGGAGGAGTTGAGTTCACGTGTTGTGGTTGGGATGAAATGAACAGAAGGCCATCCCAGGAGACTGTGATGAACTTGTCCATACAGGCATTAGCCCAATAAGGTTAATGGAGGGTGCACTGAGGTAGGCAAGATATGTGAATTAGAAATAGACTGCCAGTGCCAGCATTGTACAATTCAGACCACACCCAAGTTTACCTTTTTTATATATAGGACCTGACTTAACGCTGGTTAGTATATTAAAATCCTTCAATTGGTAGAGAATGCTAAATCCTACATTGTAGGATACACCTCATAATAAGATTACTTAAGTATTGAAATGATGTCCCCCATATTGATAGTATGCAAGTGGTAATTTCTCTGACAGATCCTCCATAGATTTTCAAACAGAGGATTTAGCAGTTTCTACACAAATCGAGGATTTTACACAGCCATATATCTTTAAATAAGCTTTGCACTATATAGACTTGAAATCATGGTTGATGACGGAGATAATTACTCCTTTTTAACCTGTCTCCAAGGATAAATAGATAATTACTCCAATGTCTAGATCATGAAAGTACAGCGAGGCGCTTCCATGTTTGCACTCATGTTCATGCCCACAAGTAATTTCTGCATTAAAGAAGGGGTTTTAAATTGCTTCTGGGCCCCTTCTGTAAACAAACTGTTCCCTCATTTGCATTGGGCCTGCCCCAACAAAAGAGGGAATCATTTGACCTTGTGTCTTTACGGCATTGCTGACCATGGTGCAAAGGCAAACAGGTTCTCTGGAGGCACATTGCTGTAATATGGTACAAAGGGTGCAAAAGCAGGTTTCAGTAATTTTAACCATAAATGTTTGGTAGAAATAAGTTATAATGTTTTGGGAAATGATCTGACAAAGTCTGCAGGCCCTGAAAAAGAATGGATTCTACGAGTTGTAAGCTTAAATTCTGCCTGTTGTAACATTGGTTGAGCCTTATATCTATAATTACTCTTGAGTACCTGGTTATCAGGATATCCACATGGAATACATCTACAATGAAACAACATTTCAACAATTTATAAAGTTAGAGGTTATTGTTAATATATGGAACATCTCCAGCCCTTGTGGAGTGGTGTTGGGCATTCATGCTGAATATAAAGAATGGCACTTCATCTGAGGCTACCACACCCAACCCTCATAAAATATTGACTGCATCTCAACAACATGCACTCAACAAGGAGAACAATTTGTAATTATCCTGATAATTACTGGAAAGAATATGGTTGACTATGCCTCTTGTCCACTGTCCATTTGTAGTGCAGGGTGTATTAACAACATACATTGATAATTTAGCCTTAAATCACAACAAATAAAAATGTGTTTTCCAGCCTGTAATACTGGGTGTGGTAAAATAATGTTTACCTTAACCGTCTCCCAATACCCATACATTAGATTTTCCTCACCTGCTATTACGTCCCAAATTCTTAGGTAATAGTTTAATGTATTTTAATATGAGTATACATTTATCAACTAATACAACTTAAAAGGAGATAAACTCAAGTCAAAATCTCCAGGAATTATATTGATAATAAATTATCAGGATTAATAGATGAGTTGGTACATAATGGCTCATGATTTGAAAAATCTATTCATGCAAATATATTTTGTTTTTCTTGCACAAAGAAAGAAAAGGAAATATAGATTATTTTTAAAATGCAAGGCCAATCTTGTAAAACGAATATAAAATGTGCCAGCATGAAGCCTTTGGTGCAATAAGAATATTCTTGAAGCATATACTGTGGTGTGACAAAATGGGTTTGTAGACAGTGCCATTTAACTGCAGCCTCAGATTTCTGACTGGCACAGGCCTGAAGCAGCAAACCTTGAAATGTATTATCTTAGGGTCTCCCCAGACAGCATTTTCTATGTAGCCTTGAGGCACTGTTTTTGAATACAAGTTATTAAATTGATTTTTTTTGTTTCCATGTTCAATGAACATTAAAATTAAAGTTCTGCTTTGTTTCCCAGTAAGGTGGGGAGGGGAAATGAAAATATATGCGTTCTAGCCATGTGTAATGATTAGGGGATAGCATGGATAATGTTCCCACAACAAAGCATTTTAGCTTCTCTTGCAAAATGGCAGTGGCAACCCATTACTGCAGCATTTACTTAAAGACAGATTATAGCAAACAAATTAGCACAGAACTTTCACTAGTGTTTATCTTCAGTAATGCTGCTTTCGGTAAGACCCCATAGTAGTGTGGTGCTTTAAAACCTTTAGTTCATTTTTAATCGTCATGCACCCTTAAATACTGATCAATATTCCATGAGGTTATCTAATTTTATTTTAATAATCCGAGAGCTACTACAATCTGTGTATAGATTATTATTTCATTGTTTTAATTAATAATGATAATATTTTAAGAGGGATTAGACTATATTACTAGTGAAACAATTCCTTTAATTTTAAGTAGGTAAAATGGCTCATTTTTAGGCTGGCGGAAGAGTTCGCCTTGAAACCTCTCTGTGTACAAATGTTCCGCTCAGGGTCAACTGAGAGACTTTTATTCGTTCAAGTCGTTAAAACTGGTACTATAGGGCTGAGTAAATATTCCTATTTTGTGTTTACAAACTCGTTCTACTATTCACAATGAGACAACTCAGTTTGTGGTTGCGATATATAATTTGGCAATACTAAAATCAGTAATATTAAATTGGATAACAACACTTATTGGCAATGCACGTGAGATAAATCATTTTGCAGTGGGACTTAATATATGGCCAATTTTAGCATTGTTATTGCTAGCTATAGAACGCCACGGTACTTTACGGGACTTGTACAACTCTTGCTGCACTAGTCTGAATTAATTTAAACTTATTTAGGTGAATGTGCCTCATTCCTTTTTTCATCGTAGATTACATTTTTTTGTAGTGTGACACGCGTTGGCATATATTGCAACGAGTAAACCACGCTATTTACTCCTCTGTGTAATGTTTAATTCAACTTTTGTGTATATTGTCTTTATTGGCTGGTCATCCTGCAACTACGGCGCAGATTTACAAAGAAATCACGCAACGCAGTGCAGCAAGTAAAATTGCTACACTGAATTTCATGAACAGGAGAGAGCAGAACAGCACCATATATACTAAGATGAGGCTCTGTTCTGCTCTCTTCCTGCACTGGCGCATTTTAAGCTGACATGTCACACCCAGACACCTCTGTGTGTGTGTGTGTGTGTATATATATATATATATCAATCAGAAAAAGGGGGAGGAGGAGGATTGGGCTAGGTTCACCCTCCTGTGTGATCAGAATACATCAAAAAGAATCCGTAGGTGACGGATCAAAAGAACCTAGCCAAGAAACAAGGGCGGGTTCACCAATTGGGGTGAAGGCCACCTCTACTGGTAGAAAAGAAAAATGTCTTTTCTTGTGTCCCCTCACTCACCCAGGGTTGCCCCTAGGTGACATGCTTCATCATTGGGGCCATCCCAAACATCTACTAATTGGGGCGTGCTGCGACTTGCGGATTTACGTAGGAGCACTTACCTTGTGAGGCTATGTGTCGTGCAGTGTAGGGGAGTGGTGTAAGTGATGTTTTAAAAATTACCTAACTAGTGAGCTATTGTTTTATTCCTGCTCCTAGTTGGTAGGGATAAAAGGGGGTTAATAAAAGGGAAATGTAACTGTTATGTAATTATAATCCCTTGTATCATGTCAACATGTTTCAAGGTATCCCCTAAACCTTTTCTTCAGGACAACAAAGGGACCAGCCCTTTGTGTACCACTCCGTGCCGGACCTATAATAAAATGAAGTGAAAAATTATTAATGCACACCTATTGTGTGAGCATTGGGAAAAATATATACATGCGGTTGCTTCTGAACACGTAGTAACTGTCATTGGGAAGAAAAAGCAAAATGCAAATTAATACATACTGCCTGCCCACCGTTCTTGTGGACAGGTAAAGGCATTACGCTGCGCATAAAAGAAGGTACTTCATACTATGGTGTAAGTGCCCTTGAAAGCAAACTTAGTTAGTGCTCAGATCTTGTGTGGGTAATACTACACATGATACCTTAATTGTGAGCAGGCAAGGTTGAAAAGACATAATTTAAAAACACTTGTAGTCAAGGACAAAAAGCGGGACACACACAACATGAAACATAAAATCAATTTCTTTTGAAACATACTTATTTTTTGGCAAAAGTGCGCCTCATGGTCTGTCTGGGTGGAGGGGCCTGTAGAAACCCTATATTATAATAATAGACAAAGGAATGAGATAATGAGGATTTGTTATAAGCCACTCATTGCTTGTGCCTTCCTATGACTGGTTTAGAAAAAGCAAATGGAATTTAGTGAAAAAGGCAAGTAAAGTTATGTAAATTCCTGTAAGGAGAAAAAAATTGATGATGTCCTGTAGGGAGAAAAAGTCTTACTGTGCTCAGCAACCCTCCGTCAATACGACCTATTCAGTCCCAAGGCAGACCGCATCTTAGCGTGTCTTTGCCTTAGTGCCGGTATAAGTAGTCTGAAAAACAGGCGAGTCATTCCCTCGTGCTGTTAGAGACTAGAGCGTGTAAAGCGTAGTCTCGTATTGTGGTGTAAACGGTCCACCATGTTGTTGGTATTTTATGAAATGGGGGTGTGATTTTTGAAAGTCTAAATTACTAATTAGAGTGCAGGAGTACCTTATACGAAAAAAGAAGGACGCCCGGTATTTTGTCAAAATAGGTTGGGGTCAGTATCGAACCCTGGTCACAGGGACACCGTGAGTTTCTTAAATAGCGGCCATATTGGAATGGTCAAAAAAACAATAAACAGAAAAAGAAAAAGAAAAGGAAAAAGGATAGGGATGTTTTGTCATACTGCCTTCAATTTTATCAAAAACGAGGTAGAGGATTTCATTGCCTTTGTTCTTGATTTAGATTTTCATAAAATGCCGTTAAGAAACATGCCAGACGGGTTTTTTTATTATTTATTTATTCTCAGATATCGGGGTTAATTTATCTAGTGAAATGGCCCGATGATATATTCTCGTTCGAACCTCTAATTTTATGAAAGGGGTTGTGATTTTAGAAAGTCTAAATTAATAATTTGAGTGCAAGAGTACCTCGTACTAGAATAAGAGGACGCCCGGTATTTTGTCAAAAATAGGTTGGGTCAGTATCGAACCCTGTTCAAAGAGACACCATGAGTTTCTTAAATGGCGGCCATATTGGAATGGTCAAAAAACCAATAAACAGAAAAGGAAAAAGGGAAAAGGCTAGGGATTTTTCTTGTCATACTGCCTTCAATTTTATCAAAAAACACGGGGTAGAGGATTTCAGTGCCTTTGTTCTTGATTTTGATTTTCATAACATGCCGTTAAGAAACATGCCAGGTGGGGTTTCCAGATATCAGGGTTAATTTATCTAGTGAATTGGCCCCATGGTATATTCTCGTTCAAACCTCTAATATCCGTGCGTAATTTGAAAACCCATCTTTGCTCTTTCTTCTAGTAGTATCTGTTCTAAATTTTCACAGGGTTTTATATGTTCCAACACTACCCACCGCATGTCATTTGGGGTGTGTTGTTTCTCGTTGAAGTGTGCCGTCATTCTGGTACTTGCTCTGTGGCATCGGATGTTGCTCCGATGTTCGCAGATTCTTGTGCTCACCTTCCTGGTGGTCATACCCACATAATGTAGGTCACAGTGGCACGTAATTTTTCTTCCCAATGACAGTTACTACGTGTTCAGAAGCAACCGTATGTATATATTTTTCCCAATGCTCACACAATAGGTGTGCATTAATAATTTTTCACTTCACTTTATTATAGGTCCGCACATGAGTGGTACACAAAGGGCTGGTCCCTTTGTTGTCCTGAAGAAAAGGTTTAGGGGATACCTTGAAACATGTTGACATAATACAAGGGATTATAATTACATAACAGTTACATTTCCCTTTATTAACCCCCTTTTATCCCTACCAACTAGGAGCAGGAATAAAACAATAGCTCACTAGTTAGGTAATTTTTTAAAACATCACTTACACCACTCCCCCTACACTGCACGACACATAGCCTCACAAGGTAAGTGCTCCTACGTAAATCCGCAAGTCGCAGCACGCCCCAATCAGTAGATGTTTGGGATGGCCCCAATGATGAAGCATGTCACCTAGGGGCAACCCTGGGTGAGTGAGGGGACACAAGAAAATACTTTTTTCTTTTCTATCAGTAGAGGTGGCCTTCACCCCAATTGGTGAACCCGCCCTTGTTTCTTGGCTAGGTTCTTTTGATCCGTCACCTACGGATTCTTTTTGATGTATTCTGATCACACAGGAGGGTGAACCTAGCCCAATCCTCCTCCTCCCCCTTTTTCTGATTGATATCTAACAGCGCAAGCTGTGGGAGTTTCTCTCAAAAACGCTTTTACACTTGTACAACTGGACAACACACACATATAACACCATGGCAGAAGTAACTGGCCTGACATTCACTGAGGAGGAAGTGGAAAGGATTATAGCCTCTATGACCCCTCTTGTTGATATACCAAACAGAGACAGTAATGAAGCAGCCCAATGTTGGGATGAGTTAACAGAACTCAAAAGAAATCAAGTAAAAATGATCATCCATGGAGTCAGGATGACCGAGTACCTAAGGATAAATGCAGCGCCAAGGGGATTGATCGTGCGTAATGAGCCATTTATTTTTCAAATGGATAAGGCTTTCAAAAAAGATTGGTCGCTAATCTCTTGGCATTGCACAAGAGATTGGCTGGTTCTCATTATAAAAACCGCAACACGCCTGGCACAAGACATGAAGGAAGAAATACACACCTTAGAGGTCAAACTTAAGACTTTCCAAACACCAGCAGAATTAAAAAAACGATTAGATGAGCTTAACAAGACCATGACAGAATTTGAGATGACACTGAAAGAGACCAAATATGAAAAGTTTAAGAAAGATGGTAAAAACTTCAGCCACGAGAAGGCTTACCCTTACATCAGGGATGACTATCACCTGTCAGGGAGGAACCCTGGATATAACACAGACACAGATGGGTCGGACACTAGCTCAAATGACTCTGACAGTAGTTATGGGCATAGAAACAACACAAGAGGCCGCTCGAAATTTCAGAGGGAGGTTGAGAAATAGAGGAGGACAAGGAGGCTACGGTTGGCCCCCCTACCAACCACCACCTTTCCCAGCACCACCTTACTTCTACGGCCCTCCACAATACCAACCACAACCGTATTCCTACTGGGAGACAGCCCCCAAGCAGAATATTCACCGGTTCCTTTTTAGGACGAGGCAGAGGGGCTCAAAGAAGCAAGACGAAAAGAGGGCAACAGGTACAATGGGCACAACCTTTGGAGTCAGCACGGAGTCACACGAGGAGTACGGGCCCACCGACTCTACCGAGCACCAGCAACAACCGAGTATAGTTGTAAACTTATCAGGAACCACTCTATCTACAATACAACTAGCTGTTTTGGAGAAAGGATTGGGTTTCGTGCCTACCCCAACATTGGACAAATTCCAACTAAACTGTGAGCTGAACAAATTCATCAGAAAAATAAAATTGCGTTTTTTTTTTTAAAATAAAGAAACAAGTGATATACAAAAAGGAGACACTGGCCTATACCGAAAGTCAATATTCACACCACCTTCGGCCACCCTACCAGTGGAATTACTGGCTTTTGAGAAGGCGGTCTTGAGGGAAGTTGGAGAGATGGACCCAACCACCATGAGAACATTCCATAATACGACGAAAGAGGAACAGGAAGCCATTAAAATTATGGCCAACAATAAGGACATAACCATAAAACGGCAGACAAGGGCGGAGGGATTGTCTTACAGAGTACAGGAGCATACCGCCAAGAATGCCTCAGACTCCTGTCGGATGAAAGAAACTACAGACGCATCAGAGAGGATCCTACAGAACGGATCAGGATTGGAATTACAAGCATGATAGAGGAAGCACTCGCCCATGATTGGGTAACCAAGAAGGAAGGGGAATTTATGATCAACACCCACCCGACAGTACCCTACTTCTACACAATCCCGAAGATTCATAAGTCAGTAGTAAAACCACCAGGACGACCCATTGTTTCCGGGATCGGATCCATCCTGGAACCAATTCTAAATTTGCAGATGCCTTCCTACGTCCACTGATACAGAACACTAACACCTACCTGAAGGACACCAAGGCAGTACTCTGCCTACTGAGAGATCTTCATTTTGATCATACATACAACATCCTGATTGGCCTAGATGTGGAAAGCCTTTATACAAGCTTATCACACAAAGCAACTATGGACATTCTAGAGGAAGTTCTATATGGATCAGCATGGCCCTACCACACACCACAACTTGTGGTCCTAGAATGTTGTAAATGGGCTCTAACAGAGAACTACTTCCGTTTTGAAGAATCCCTTTTCCAACAACAACACGGTACCAGCATGGGCAGTACTTTCGCGCCGAGTGTGGCAGGTTTGTACGTTCATCATTTAGAGGAACAAAAGATCCTATCAGACCAAAACCCACATCGCCAAAAGATTGTGATATGGAAGAGATACATCGACGAAATCTTGGTGATATGGAAAGGTGACGAAACAGAGGCTAACATCTTCCTGGAATGGCTCAACCTACAGGACCCTTTCCTTAAATTCACCCACACAATGAGCAAGTCTGAGTTAGTCTTCCTTGACCTCAACATCTATGCAGTAGATGGCACACTCAAAACCACAACACATTTTAAACCAACTGCAAAAACTGCCTCTTACTGTACGATAGTTTCCACCCACGACATCTGAAAGAAAATTTACCATTTGGACAGTTTCTTAGACTTAGGAGAAACTGCACGGAAACATCGGATTATGACAAGCAGGCAAAAGACCTAGCAGAGAAACTGAAAAACGGAAATACCCTTCTAAAATCATTGCAAAGGCAAAGAAAAGAGCACGAAATAATCATAGAGATGCCCTTCTAGAAACGTATGAAAGACAGGAGAATGAGAAAGAGAAAAGACCTATCTGTATTACAACTTTCAGTGTAGCATCAGACAAAGTTGCAAAGGTAGTGAAGAAACATTGTCGGATTTTAAACAGTGGTACCTTGAACATACCAACACCGATGTTCTCACATAAGAGGGGTAAATATTTGATGGATATACTGGTACACACCCGCCCGAAGCCCCAAGACAAAAGTAGCCAACAAATACTCAGTACTTTACCAACGGGCCACCACCCGTGTGGTAAATGCAGTGTGTGCCATCTCACAACAACCACCAAAAGGGTCATTTTCAATACAGGAAAATCATGGGATTTGCGAAAATTCACCACTTGCAACACTATAGGAGTTGTGCATCTAATTACGTGCCACTGTGACCTACATTATGCAGGGTATGACCACCAGGAAGGTGAGCACAAGAATCTGAGAACATCGGAGCAACATCCGATGCCACAGAGCAAGTACCAGAATGACGGCACACTTCAACGAGAAACAACACACCCCAAATGACATGCGGTGGGTAGTGTTGGAACATATAAAACCCTGTGAAAATTTAGAACAGATACTACTAGAGAAAGAGCAAAGATGGGTTTTCAAATTACGCACGGATATTAGAGGTTTGAACGAGAATATACCATGGGGCCAATTCACTAGATAAATTAACCCTGATATCTGGAAACCCCACCTGGCATGTTTCTTAACGGCATGTTATGAAAATCAAAATCAAGAACAAAGGCACTGAAATCCTCTACCCCGTGTTTTTTTGATAAAATTGAAGGCAGTATGACAAGAAACATCCCTAGCCTTTTCCCTTTTTCCTTTTCTGTTTATTGTTTTTTTGACCATTCCAATATGCCGCCATTTAAGAAACTCATGGTGTCCCTTTGAACAGGGTTCGA
This sequence comes from Calotriton arnoldi, assembly GCA_963921515.1. Classification (NCBI taxonomy): domain Eukaryota; kingdom Metazoa; phylum Chordata; class Amphibia; order Caudata; family Salamandridae; genus Calotriton; species Calotriton arnoldi. The sequence continues at coordinate 898,371 of CAWUFW010004686.1, forward strand.
TACTGACCCAACCTATTTTTGACAAAATACCGGGCGTCCTCTTATTCTAGTAAGAGGTACTCTTGCACTCAAATTATTAATTTAGACTTTCTAAAATCACAACCCCTTTTTCATAAAATTAGAGGTTCGAACGAGAATATATCATCGGGCCATTTCACTAGATAAATTAACCCCGATATCTGAGAATAAATAAATAATAAAAAACCCCGTCTGGCATGTTTCTTAACGGCATTTTATGAAAATCTAAATCAAGAACAAAGGCAATGAAATCCTCTACCTCGTTTTTTGATAAAATTGAAGGCAGTATGACAAAACATCCCTAGCCTTTTTCCTTTTCTTTTTCTGTTTATTGTTTTTTTGACCATTCCAATATGGCCGCTATTTAAGAAACTCACGGTGTCCCTGTGACCAGGGTTCGATACTGACCCCAACCTATTTTGACAAAATACCGGGCATCCTTCTTTTTCGTATAAGGTACTCCTGCACTCTAATTAGTAATTTAGACTTTCAAAAATCACACCCCCATTTCATAAAATACCAACAACATGGTGGACCGTTTACACCACAATACGAGACTACGCTTTACACGCTCTAGTCTCTAACAGCACGAGGGAATGACTCGGCTGTTTTTCAGACTACTTATACCGGCACTAAGGCAAAGACACGCTAAGATGCGGTCTGCCTTGGGACTGAATAGGTCGTATTGACGGAGGGTTGCTGAGCACAGTAAGACTTTTTCTCCCTACAGGACATCATCAATTTTTTTCTCCCTACAGGAATTTACATAACTTTACTTGCCTTTTTCACTAAATTCCATTTGCTCTTTCTAAACCAGTCATAGGAAGGCACAAGCAATGAGTGGATTATAACAAATCCTCATTATCTCATTCCTTTGTCTATTATTATAATATAGGGTTTCTACAGGCCCCTCCACCCAAACAGACCATGAGGCGCACTCTTGCCAAAAAATAAGTATGTTTCAAAAAGAAATTGATGTTATGTTACATGTTGTGTGTCCCCCGTTTTTGTCCTTGACTACAAGTGTTTTTAAATTATGTCTTTTCAACCTTGCCTGCTCACAATTAAGGTATCATGTGTAGTATTACCCACACAAGATCTGAGCACTAACTAAGTTTGCTTTCAAGGACACTTACACCATAGTATGAAGTACCTTCTTTTACGCGCAGCGTAACGCTTTACCTGCCCACAAGAACGGTGGGCAGGCAGTATGTATTAATTTGCATTTTGCTTTTTCTTCCCAATGACAGTTACTACGTGTTCAGAAGCAACCGTATGTATATATTTTTCCCAATGCTCACACAATAGGTGTGCATTAATAATTTTTCACTTCACTTTATTATAGGTCCGGCACGGAGTGGTACACAAAGGGCTGGTCCCTTTGTTGTCCTGAAGAAAAGGTTTAGGGGATCCCTTGAAACATGTTGACATAATACAAGGGATTTTAATTACATAACAGTTACATTTCCTTTTATTAACCCCCTTTTATCCCTACCAACTAGGAGCAGGAATAAAACAATAGCTCACTAGTTAGGTAATTTTTAAAACATCACTTACACCACTCCCCCTACACTGCACGACACATAGCCTCACAAGGTAAGTGCTCCTACCTAAATCTGCAAGTCGCAGCACGCCCCAATCAGTAGATGTTTGGGATGGCCCCAATGATGAAGCATGTCACCTAGGGGCAACCCTGGGTGAGTGAGGGGACACAAGAAAAGAAATTTTTCTTTTCTACCAGTAGAGGTGGCCTTCACCCCAATTGGTGCACCCGCCCTTGTTTCTTGGCTAGGTTCTTTTGATCCGTAACCTACGGATTCTTTTTGATGTATATATATATATATATATATATATATATATATATATATATATATATATATATGCCACAACGTTTCCCAACAAAATCCACTCAATACGGATAAATGGGTACGGACTCCAATAATTGTGCAAAAATCTCCTTTATTTCACTCGCTCCAACTCGCCATTACGCGTTTCGGTCACTGCACATGACCTTGATCACACGAGGAAGCGCCGCAAATCATAGTTTTTAAATCCATTGTGTCAACATGTCACATGACAGGAGTCCATATGATCACCATAGAAGACAGACTGTGTAGTTGTGAGGCATTTGTTGCGATAATACAAACTACAGCGTGTTGTAATTTATGTTCGAACATAATGTGGTTATTCCGCTTAACACATGGTATTATTACAAACAAATGTGTATAACCATATACAATTATCCATATAGATAAATAAATACATGATTAAACCATCAATCAATTCAATAAATAAATAAATCGCTAAATTTATCTAGTATTAATACTGCTCATATGTGGGAGGACTCATTTCTAACTGCATAGTGCCTGTAATGTAATTGTCATACCCATACAGAGACATTGACTGACCATCTCGTTGATAATATTGAGTTTTACTAGTTTAATTGGAATCTTTTCTTTTCTTGCCATGTGGTCAGACTTATGTCAGCTTAAATGCTCAACCACCAATTCCTCTTTATATCATGTTGTATTTTATATCGCTAAGTGCTATTATTCTTTTGACAAAAAGTTGTCAATAAATTCATAAAGTGCTTAGTGCCTACATTTTTAAAGTGCTTATTTCTCCTATTAATGTGTTAAAAAACAGATTAAAAAAACTGTTTAAAAGATGGATAAAAACATTGTGATACAGCTAGATGTTAATTGCAGAGGCTAAACAGTTATATTTAAAGAAGTTGCTTTACGCAAAACCATCAAATTTCTCGTTTTCCTTACTGGAAACTAAAGCACACTAAATTAAGAACACTAACTTGGTTCTATTTTTCCTCTCTCTATCCCTTTTTCTTTTGTTTTTCCAAATCTTTTGACCGTTAGAGAAGTACATGGTATAGTCCTATACCATGTTGTTTGATCATGGTTAATTAATCATGTTGTGTCGCAGTGTATTCTTAGAGTGTATATGTTTGAAATATAAACAGAATCTAAAATGAATTCCATAAAACCTCCATACAACTTCCATAAAATGTAATAAAATGTTATAAAAATTTCACAAACACCTCGCAAAATCCATCCCAAGACTACCACATAAATCCATACCCAATATCACATGAAATTCACAAGAAATTATGTAATTCTTCACTATTGTTTAAACCAAAAGGCTACTTTGAGTCCAGTTCCAAAATCATTCTGGATTCTAATCTTCTGAGTAGTTTTTCTCTATTACCACCTCGCCTGAGAGGTGGTATGGACCCAATTGCATAGTAGGTTAAGCATTTGAGATCATTTTGGTGTTTAGCTTTAAAGTGCCTAGCCACTGGGTATGTCTGGTCGGAGTTAACTATTGCTCTTAAGTGCTGGAGTATTCTTACATGCACCTGCAGCTTAGTGCTACCCACATAGCGCAAGCCGCAGGTGCATGTTAGCACACAGACTGCATATTCTGTGCGGCAGTTGTAATTATTCAATAGTGTGGGTTCTGTACTAAATGGGGTAGTGTATTCCATAGTATGTACTCCAAATTTACATGCCCTGCATGATGTACATTTAAAAAAGCCATTTTTTGGTTTGAGCCGCGACGTATTGGGATTGATCTCTGGACTGTTTTTTACCAAAGTTGACCTCATAGACAAAGCCCGCCTGAAAGTTAATGTGGGCTTTCTCGCAATTTTCTGTGCCATAATTGTATCAGTTAATACACTTGGCCAGTTCCTATTGATGATGCTTCTGATTTTGTTTTCCTGCCGGCTGTAGCTAGTTATGAGCCTAACAGTTGAGTCTTCAAAATTAATCTCATTCTGTGTGGCGCTTGATTGGGTTAGAGTTGTTTCTCTCATGTTTTTCCTCTTCGTCTGCACATTCCCACTTGGATTTGCATCAGCTTTAGCTATAGCCTGATTGAGTGTGGTTTGACTGTAACCTCTCTGTGAGAATCTAGTGACCATTTCATGTTGGCATTTTGCTAAATCAGTTTCTGTGCTGCATATTCTCCGTAGTCTTAATAGTTCACCGTAAGGTATACTATTAATGAGATGCTTTGGGTGGAAACTTTTCGCATGAAGCGTTGAGTTTCCTGCAGTGATTTTGCGATCTAATGTTGTTTCCAGTTTGTGTTGTGCTTTATATACTGTTACATCTAAAAAATCCACAGAATATTCATCAATGTGGGCAGTGAATTCTAAATTGAATTCATTTACATTGATTATTTTTACAAAACCTTTTGCGCTATCTAAATTACCATGCCACACTACAAAAATATCATCAATGAATCTCATCCATTGTACAACATGCCTCTCTACCAAATCAGAGTGTTGCCTTCTGAGGACCTGCTCCTCCCACCAGCCTACATGCAAGCATGCATAACTGGGGGAGAAGCAGGCCCCCATCGCCACTCCTCTTACCTGTCTAAACATTTATTTTCCAAATATAAAAAAGTTGTTATATAAACACCATGTTATTAATTCTAACAACAACTTATTATGTTTTAACAATCCTATTGGACGAGTATTTAAAAAAATGCTGTACTGCATTTAGACCCACTGGATGATCTATGCTCATATAGAGCGAAGTAATGTCAAGCGTCATCAAGATGTACTTATCACTCCATGTTATATATGCATATATATATACAATATATTCACTGAAACAAACCATAGGTTTCAGGGACGTTATAGTTAGAAATTAGCATTCAAAAAACCTTAGAAATTCACTGAAAAAAAACACGTTTCAAGGACGTTATAGGTTGTTGGACATTTCACTCGTACAAAACCAGAGAAATTTGGCCGTTATAGTTAGTTGAGCTAACTATAACTCGCGCCCCCGCAATGCACTGCTGATGACGTCACATATTACATCATTCATGACATGGTCAGTGACATCACTGATGACATCACTGATGACATCACTGATGACATCATCCATGTGATAATCTGATGCACCTCCTCACACCCTAAGATAACCTTTGATACACCCTCTCTAAAATACAGACTACCATTTTTGAAACCATAGACACACCAATACCAGTTACTACATACCCATCCCCCGGGGCCGGCCATTCTTTTTTTTTCATTAAAGGGAGGGGGCCGCGTGGCCCCTCTCCCGGGCCACTTCTGGCCCTGGGGACCCCATCCCCCGGGACCGGCCCTCATGTTGGGGACCGCGGAGGGAGCCCTAATGCCCCCACGGTCCCAGCCTGATCCCCGCCTCCTGCGGGAGTCGGCATTGCTTTTGGGCAAGGGGAGCTGCTAACATGCAGCTCCCCTTGTCCAAAAGCAATCTGCTTCGCTTCATGGAAGTGAGAGCAGGTTTCCTTCTCTTGCTTCCATGAAGCGAAGCAGTGTTTGCTATGGCAGGACGGAAGCCGTGCTCCCGCCCTGCCATAGCAAACAGCAATGTCCCGGGGGTGGGCACCCCCGGACATTGCAGGAGCCAGCCCTGGGGGGTGGCGGTCCCCAGGGCCATCGAGGGCTGCAGGAATGGGGCCGCGCCACCCCCCTCCCAGCATTTTTAAAGCCGGGGAAGTGGTGGTCCCCGGGGGTCAGCAACGGACCCCTGCCCTTTATTTAAAATTGCCCCGGGGAGGTGGTGGTCCCCGGGCCAGTGTGGGGAGGGGCAGGAGCCCCCCCACACTTATCTATATTAATTTAAGCACCGGAAGGTGGTGGTCCCCAGGGCTTGGGGGGGCCCGCGAGGTCCCACGCACATAATTACGAATGCCCTGGGGAGGTGGTGGTCCCCAGGGAAGCGGGGGGGGCAGGAGCCCCCCACACATTTTTTAACAAAAAGCCCCGGGGAGGTGGCGGTCCCCGGGGCTGCGGGGGGCCGCGTGCCCCCCGCATATGATAAACAATGCCCCGGGGAGGTGGCGGTCCCCGGGGGCTGTGGGGGCCCCCACACCTTAATTAAGAATTGCCCCCGAGACCTGTCCCACCCAGGGGCTTGAAACAAATGAAGCGTGGGAGCCTGCGCTTCATTTTTTTTAATAATTTTGGCCGGATTCGCGCACCCAGCGCAAATTCGGCAGAAATTATAAAAAATGCTTTTTTTGGCCCTTGGGGTCCTTGTGGGACCCCCTGAGCAGGCCTAGGGGGTCAGGGGGTTTCTACCCAGCCCCCTTTTCTTGTTTTTTAATGTTTTTTCTACAGTTTTCTTGTGACTCAGTTATCGAGTCACAAGATGGCTGCCAATCAGAACTAAGCTCGTGCTCGGGAGGATTCGCGAATCCTCCTCCATGCTCAGATATCGATATTTTTATATTTTAAATTTCTCAGGAACTACTGAACGGATTTACAACATTTTTTAAAAAAGCACGCTTTCTGGACCAAGACCTACGTTTTTGCCAAATTAAGTGTAATTCCGTTCAGCAGTTCGGGCTGTAGCTTTGTCTAAAGTTTCCTATGGAAATTAACATGGGGAAAACGCGTTTTGGGACCCCTCTTTTTTCTCGGCCCCGCTTGACGAATCACCTCGAAACTTTCAAGACAGAAGCTGACCTGAGTGAACCATTAGTTTTGAAAATTTTGCGAAGATTCGTCAAACGGCGCCAAAGTATTTGGCTATAGAAAAAACGCTTTTTGAATAGAAACAAGGTCCTAACTATAACTACCTACTGGCGACCGCCAGTAGGTAATATATGTATATATATTTATATGCACACACCGGCGAGACTTCTGAAACACGTTATACAGTGGTTACACAAATCAATATTTTTTTAAAACAATCCCGTGTTGTGTTGGAGCCTGTTTTGTCATTCCCAAATAGGCAGTGGATTACATGATTTCGAGCCTGCTGGCGCCAGAGAACGACATGCCCCTCGTTTAGGAGCACCACAGCCGCCAGTAGTGGGCTCTTGTATGCAACTACAGGCTGCGAATCCCCCCCAGCCGAAGAATCGACTATGAAGGAGGAAACTGGCAGCCGGAGTGTCAGAGGACGACCAAGTCTACATGGTAAGCCTCACCTTCACAGTATACTTACTGGCGATTGGGAGAGGGCATTTGCTGCATTGAAGCCTCCATTGACGGGATACGACACATTACAAACAAACGCATTATGACCACCGAATGGCTTAAAGAGAGGGAGGATGCTGCTGAGACCATGTTCAGTGAGGAGGGGAATACACTGTTGGCTCAGGAGGAGAAATTGGAAAAACTGCATACAAATGAAATTTCAAAATGGTGGGAGTACAAGTCTCTTACAAAATACCTGAAAGAAGGCTGCACACCCAGAGGTTTATGAATTTTAATTGCACCCATTCACGAGAATCCAAATCTGGATATGGTGAGAGAATTGGCTGAAATTAACTCTGATGCATCTGGAAGGAGGATGGCAATATAAGTAAAGTACGCTGATATTGATCGTAAAAGTCTAATGGAAGCAATAGAGATGCTTAGAAAGGAGCTGAAGGATGGCTCTGGACAAGAATTAGCCAACAACTTTGAAATAGAAATGAAAGGGTGCCTGGCAAAATATTAACAGTCAAAAGATCAGGACACCTTCCTGTACATAAACAAACCATGGCATTTTGCTTTTTCCATGTGTGCTGCACAAGGCAGCACACATGGAAAAAGCAAAAACGAGGAGAAATATTGCATTTCTCCTCGTTTTGTTAACTTAAGACCAGGGTGTTCCTGGTCTTAATTTTGGCGCTTCCTCCTATGTACGCCTCCCTTGTACATAGGGGGCAGCGTCAAATACAATGGGCTTTACGGTGGAACGCCCACCACAACACCCACTGCACGCCCACATGCTAACCATAGCGTGAAAGGGTGCCTTATGTACAAGGCAGCGTTAAGCCACGTTAAGTGGCTTAACGCTGCCTTGTACATAAGGGGCAGCCCCTATCGCCACCATAACGTCGGTAAAAGTGACGTTGTGGTGGCGATAGGGGCTTGTACATATGCCCCATAGTCTTTCTGTTTTAATTGATTCTGGTGCTACCGGTAATTTTCTTGATTTAGGTTTAGCAAAATAATTGGGAGTGCCACAAGTAACTAAACCCGAACCTGAACCTGTTAGAGCAGTGGATGGGTCAGCACTTTCATCAAGATTGATTAGATTCCACACTGTTCCTTTGACATTAGTTAGTGAAAATGGTCATACCGAAGAAACTGTTTTTGACCTTATTGACACACCCACGTTTGGAGTTATACTAGGGGTACCTTGGTTAGAATTACACAACGCTAAAATAGATTGGATTAAAAGAACCATTACCTTAGATTCATCTTATTGTAAGACTCATTGTTACCAAGAAGCACAAGACCCAATTATTCCTTTATACTGTGGTAGTACTCAAACTACAGTATCTCCTCCAATGACGAGTCCATCTCAGTTACCTAAAGAATATGAAGATTTTGCTGATGTTTTTGACCCTGTTCAGGCCACGCAGTTACCACCGCACAGGGTGTACGACTGCAGAATAGATTTATTACCTAACGTAGTTTTACCATGCAGCAGAATTTATGCGCTCACCGAAGCAGAGACACAGTATTTAAAAAAGTACCTGGATGAATTATTGGAAATTGGATTAATCAGACATTCTACATCCCTGTTTCGTCAACGCTTTTTTGTAGCCAAAAAGTCTGGCGATTTTAGGTCTTGCATAGATTATTGCACAATTAATAAGGCAACCATAAAAAATCGCTATCTATTACCTCTTATTCCAGCTCTCCTAAATCAAATGAAAGGTTCTACCATATATACAAAACTGGATCTTCGTGGTGCTTATCACCTAATTCGTATAAAAGAAGGAGACGAATGGAAGACGGCCTTCCGTACAAAATTTGGCTTATTCGAGTATACTGTCATGCCGTTTGGGCTTTGTAATGCTCCGGCGGCGTTCCAGTATTTCATAAATGAAGTGCTTCATAATCTTCTGAACATCTGCTTCATCTTCTATATTGACGATATATTAATCTTTTCTAAATCAGAGGAAGAGCACATACATCATGTCCGATCTGTACTACAGAGACTCAGAGAAAACTCCTTGTATGCCAAGTTGGAAAAATGTGTTTTGCACGTTAAATCAGTTTCTAGGATGTTGGCTTTCACCAGAAGGTATAACCATGGACCCTAAGAAAGTAGAGGCCATTCTGAAATGGCCTTCACCCACGTCTGTAAAAGATGTACAACGAGCCCTTGGATTCGCGAACTTTTATAGACGATTCATTGCCAATTTCCCTGAAATTGTTACTCCCATTACGCAATTACCACGAAAAGGACAGATTTTTTATTGGACCACAGATGCTGAGCAGGCCTTCCAAATTTAAAAAAGGTACTTACTTCTTCCCCAATCCTAATTCATCCTGATCCAGATCAACCGTATTTTGTGGAAGCGGATGCTTCTCAAAGTGCGTTAGGAGGAGTCTTATTACAAAAAAATCCAAGCACAGGTCACTTACACCCTATATCTTACTATTCACGAAAATTGTTGCAGGCCGAACAAAATTATACTGTGGCAGAATGCGAACTTTTAGCTATTAAAGCAGTATTTCTAGAATGGAGACATCACCAATTAGGAGCAAAACACACTATCACCATTTTCACAGACCATAAAAGCCTGCAATTTTTTACTTCAGTGAAGGCACTCACTCCTAGGCAAATGCTATGGTTGCATTTTTTCAGTGAATTTGATTTTTTAATTACCTATCGTCCTGGGCAAAAAGAGATCTTGTCTGATACCTTATCTAGACTAAAAGAAAATGATCATAGAGAAGAACAGCTACCACCTCAAAGTATTATTCCACCTGAGAAGGTAGTAGCAGCATCTCAGGCTGGCATCTTTTTATTAGAAGTCAAGAAAAGTTCTCAAAAAATCGATCAGCAACAATGGCTACGTAAAAAAAAGAAATTCAACTCATGATGGGTATTTATTCCACAAGATACCCTAAGACAACAAGTCATCAAGTGGAATCATGACTCTAGCATACCTGGACATCCTGGCATGAATAAGACTCTGGAATTATGTCTACGAACTTTTTTGGTGGAACCTTATTAGGAAGGATATACAAGACTACATCAAGACATGTCCAGTCTGCGCACGAAATAAATCACAACACATAGCTCCAGCAGGATTATTGCAACCTCTACCAATTCCTTCAACACCATGGCATACAATTAGTTTAGATTTCATTACAGATTTGCCTAAATCAAATAATTATACAACCATACTGGTAGTAGTTGACATGCTTTCAAAAATGAGTCATTTTATTCCCTTGAAGAAATTACCCACAGCCTCAGAATTTAGTGACATTTTTCTACATCATATTGAAAAACTCCATGGTCTTCCAAGTAAAATAATTTCTGACCATGGACCTCAGTTCACTGCTAAAGTTTGGAAAACCTTATGCGCACAATTAGGTATAGAAGTAACATTATCATCTGCATTCCATCCTCAGACTGACGGCCAGACCGAAAAAGTTAATCAATATCTTGAACAAAGCTTACGTTGTCTAACATCCACTACAACGTCACAATAGGATCTAGCTCTTCTCTTAGCTGATTTCTCATATAACAATAGTGTACATTCAACATTAGGTTGTTCTCCTTTTTCTTTTTAACTGATTTTCATCCTCGTTCCCTCCCTACCTTGCTACCCATTGAACCTGAGATAATGCCGTCAGTTTCTGACAGGTTAAAGTTGCTACACACCTTGCAGGACAAAGCCAAAATTAGTTTAGCCCAAAATAAGATTCGTACTAAAACTAACACTGACAAACATCAAACACCAGTGCAATCCTATAAAATTGGGGATTTAGTTTGGCTATCTACTTGGAATATTCAATTAGAAGGTCCTAAGAAATTACAACCAAAGTTTATTGGTCCTTTCCCAATCCACAAAATTTTGAATCCAGTTTCTGTTCAGTTACAATTACCAGATGACTATTCCATACATCCTGTATTTCATGTATCCCCTTTAAAACCATATCATCAGTTAACAAGAAAGGATATACCACCACCACCAGTTGTTATAGAAGATCACCTTGAATATGAAGTACAACGTATACTAGATGCAAAAAGAATTCATGGACGACTGCATATTTTAATAGATTGGAAAGGTTATGATGCCTCAGAAAGAACTTGGGTACCAGAAAATCATGTACATGCTCTAGATTGATCCAGCGTTTCTATGCCTTACATCCAGAAAAACCTCGTCCCGTTTGAAGGCCTTTGGGGAGGGAACTGTTATGAGCAGCAGGAATACGTTGCTTATTTAATAATGTTGGTCCAAATTTATCATGAGACATTTAGGGGTCGATTCCGATCTCGGCCGGAAGCGCACCTAACAGTATTTGTCCGGAAAAAATACAAGCCGAACGCGTGTTTTCCGACCGATTCGAACACTCGTCCGAACGAACAAGTACGATGCGCATAACAGCCCAGATTCCAAGCGAGCCGTACTTACCCATTTCAGCTCCTGTTCCCCGCCCGAGCCGGATCCGTAAACGCCGATTCGAGTCGCACGGAAGCAAATACACAGCACCTTCCGGCCGGACGAGTACGATGCGCCTTCCGTACGCGCCGAACCCGTCGCTACGTCCGGCACGTTTGAGCATCTGGGAGAGCTGTACATAAGCTCTGATTCGCGCCACAAGACGATCCACGGCGACGAGACGGACAAGCCAGCGACGAGTACGAGTCGAAGCCACGAGAAACCCGAACGAGACGACCCAACCATGAATCCCATCACGCAGGTCCTACCAATACTCTACATCTACACCCACAACACAAACAAACGACACATACCCGAAATATGTCACACACACATAGGGATGCACAAATGACGTACACTAGCAACAGCAGACCCATAGGGGCGGGATGGCTATCACCAATGCCATACACACCCATAGGGGGATGGATGCCTACCACTACCACCACCCCTACTCAGGGGGGCCTGGATGCCTGTCACTACTACCATCCCCACCCATAGGGGGATGGATGCCTGCCACTACTACCATCCCCACTCATAGGGGGATGGATGCCTACCACTACCACCACCCCTACTCAGGGGGGCCTGGATGCCTGTCACTACTACCCTCCCCACCCATAGGGGGATGGATGCCTGCCACTACCACCATCCCCACTCATAGGGGGATGGATGCCTACAACTACCACCACCCCTACTCAGGGGGGCCTGGATGCCTACCACTACCAGCACCCCTACTCATGTGGGCCTGGATGCCTGTCACTACTACCATCCCCACTCATAGGGGGATGGAGGCCTACCACTACCACCACCCCTACTCATGGGGGCCTGGATGCCTGTCACTACTACCCTCCCCACTCATAGGGGGATGGGTGCCTACCACTACCACCACCCCTACTCAGGGGGGCCTGGATGCCTGTCACTACTACCCTCCCCACCCATAGGGGGATGGATGCCTGCCACTAATACCATCCCCACTCATAGGGGGATGGATGCCTACCACCAATACCATCCCCACTCATAGGGGGATGGATGCCTACCACTACTACCATCCCCACTCAAAGGGGGATGGATGCCTACCACTACCACCACCCCTACTCAGGGGGGCCTGGATACCTGTCACTACTACCCTCCCCACCCATAGGGGATGGATGCCTGCCACTACTACCATCCCCACTCATAGGGGGATGGATGCCTACCACTACCACCACCCCTACTCAGGGGGCCTGGATGCCTGTCACTACTACCCTCCCCACCCATAGGGGGATGGATGCCTGCCACTACTACCATCCCCACTCATAGGGAGATGGATGCCTACCACTACCACCACCCCTACTCAGGGGGGCCTGATTGCCTACCACTACCACCACCCCTACTCATGTGGGCCTGGATGCCTGTCACTACTACCATCCCCACTCATAGGGGGATGGATGCCTACCCCTACCACCACCTCTACTCATGGGGGCGTGGATGCCTGTCACTACTACCCTCCCCACCCATAGGGGGATGGATGACTGCCACTACTACCATCCCCACTCATAGGGGGATGGATGCCTACCACTACCACCACCCCTACTCAGGGGGGCCTGCATGCCTGTCACTACTACCCTCCCCACCCATAGGGGGATGGATGCCTGCCACTACTACCCTCCCCACCCATAGGGGGATGAAGGCCTGCCACTACTACCATCCCCACTCATAGGGGGATGGATGCCTACCACTACCACCACCCCTACTCAGGAGGGCCTGGATGCCTGTCACTACTACCCTCCCCACCCATAGGGGGATGGATGCCTACCACTACCACCACCCCTACTCAGGGGGGCCTGGATGCCTACCACCCACACAACCCCTACTCATAGGACGGGTAATGCATGACACAACCAGCATACTCCAACATAAGGAATGTCTGAAAAACACATCCCCCCAACACCATGACAAGCGTGTGTAGGCTGTGTCAAATGCCTACAACACTGAACATGACATTGAACATACAATGTGACCCCCTATCACATGTGTCACACATAAATGTGTGTGGCCTCCACAATGCAAGCAGACCATGACCACTGTGGCAATGGGGTCTAAAGCCCCATCACCACAGTGACCAAAAGGTAAGTGTGGGGTCCATAGCTGAAGCACATTTTGAACATTGTGGCAATGGGGTCAAAAGCCCCATCATCACAGTGACCAACAGGTAAGTGTGGAGTCCACAGCTGAAGCACTTTTTGAACATTGTGGCAATGGGGTCTAAAGCCCCATCATCACAGTGACCAAAAGGTAAGTGTGGGGTCCATAGCTGAAGCACATTTTGAACATTGTGGCAATGGGGTCTAAAGCCCCATCATCACAGTGACCAAAAGGTAAGTGTGGGGTCCATAGCTGAAGCACTTTTTGAACATTGTGGCAATGGGGTCTAAAACCCCATCACCACAGTGACCAAAAGGTAAGTGTGGGGTCCATAGCTGAAGCACATTTTGAACATTGTGGCAACGGGGTCTAAAGCCCCATCACCACAGTGACCAAAAGGTAAGTGTGGGGTCCATAGCTGAAGCACATTTTGAACATTGTGGCAACGGGGTCTAAAGCCCCATCACCACAGTGACCAAAAGGTAAGTGTGAGGTCCATAGCTGAAGCACTTTTTGAACATTGTGGCAACGGGGTCTAAAGCCCCATCATCACAGTGACCAAAAGGTAAGTGTGGGGTCCATAGCTGAAGCACATTTTGAACATTGTGGCAATGGGGTCTAAAGCCCCATCATCACAGTGACCAAAAGGTAAGTGTTGTCATGGGAAAAGCTGCAAATGCCAAACTGCATGGCTGAATCCTGGTCAAACAACAACAAACACATCAGTGGCATAGTAGTGCCTGTGTCCCATAGCAACATAGATTGGGTGAGGCAAACAGTGCAGTGCCAATGAAACATCGCTTTGGCCATGTGCAGACAAACATCACCCATGGGGGCTCACATTGTCAACATTCACGAATAACACAATGACAGAAGTGACCATCATAATGCAGACCCACACATCTGCACCAATGGACACACAAATGTAGATATCCTGTGGAGACTGTAGATGTCAGGTGAACAAATACCATTCCATGGCAGCAATAGGACATACAAACCATGATCATTGTGCTGACTGATGACCTAGGAGTCCCAGGGACAGCAGGGGAAACCCACCAAACAACATACAGCCAATGGCACACTAAAGAAATGCCAATGCAGTGGTGCAAATGCACAAACACAAACAGGCAGACTCACACTGCATATCAAACACAACAGGTGATGGGGGGGGTGTGCCAGTGTCCCCAGGCAACCACACAACACATGAGTAGGCCTGAATCCCTATTACACAGATGTCAATACAGTGCCACACAAAAGTAACTCATGGATCGGGTTCCCCTATGTGGGCAATCAGGCATTGTTAGATGAGAGGGAGCACAAATTACAAATGTCACACAAGCTTGTAGGAACAGCAACTAACACAACAAGAGACAGACCCACCACAGCACTACCCCCAGGGACCCCACATTGTGGTGACACTGGCCTGCATGATAATCCCACTGTGATGACAAAGGTAGATGTCGTACACACTGTGAACCACAGTCATGTGTCCTGAGCAACTAACTACCATCACACCTACACACGCACAAATCAATCAGCACGGCCTGTCAGCCAAGGCCAACATGGAGGTAGGGGTCTAGCCGTGCAACAACTCTCATTTGCACACACTCAACACCACACACCTTGACCTCCACCAATGTGCAGCAGTGAAGCTCACATGGGCTGGTGACATTGCACATGCACCCATGACAATCCCAGGGGTGGTGGGGGGAACTAAGGTGGAGATACCCATCACACATGGCCAGTCAACAAGACTTGTGAATGTCTGACACACTGCACAGTACGCTGTACATGGGCATGACGTCAAATCCACACCAACCAATGGGATCCCGGCCACAGTCACACACCAATGAAGAAGCCAAGGTCACCCACAAAGAACACACATAGACAACTTCCAACATTGCAGCTCTGACCCTGAGGAGTGGCAGCAGTCACACACACGACGTGTCACAATCACTGAAAGCTAACACAAACTGTAAATTAAATGTCTTGTGTAACCAACAAGTGCCAAGGGGAATCCTGACTGTGTCTCATCTGCGTTTGCCCACAATCTCAGCCCTGACAGCAAACACACCTATGGATGACACCCTGATCACCAGTAATGTGCCATGCACCCACATCACAGAGAACCCAGGGCGAAGATTTGGTGGGAACATTGCTCAACTCAGCAAGCATCACAAACAGGAACATCACTAGGGACCCCAGCCTGCGTAGCAAAATGGAAGTGAACACACACAGACATGCTCACAGAACACACACCTTGGGCTCAGGCAATGTCACGGAATTACACACTGCCATGAGGGGACTCCACTCCTGTGTACGGAAAGCTGTGCCATACGTTGTCTCTGCAGGGCTCAATCATGTCAGCAGAACACTTGGTCACTCAGTCAACAATTAGCACAAAATGAAGGCTCTCGTCACATCAGCCTGGTCATGGCAGTGTCACCAAAATCATCTGCACCAATCAAATACACATGTATAGTAAGTTGCACTGATACCACAGATGAGTCCTTCCCCATTGATGCCCAAACTTGCATGTCCAGTGGAGATGGTCACACGGTCAGGGAAATAGACAAATTGAACAATGGCAAGCACATCTGATGTGCAGGGGTGTAAGCCACAGATGTGATATTGCAAAAACATGTAGGGAATCCCATTGGCAAATATGAAAAACTTGACACCCTCATATTGCTGCAAAGGATGACATGGCTACACCCCAGGATAGGACACATTCACCCTGGACCACATGGGGTCCTGCACAGTAACACTTAATTTACCTGATAGAAAAAATCACCATCACTGCAGCAAGGGCATGTTTAGCATCCTCAACATCATGTACATCTGAAGCAAAACCACTGGAGAACTGAAAGGAGCTTTATTCAGCATATGTTATATTAAAAAAGAAAGTCCAGACAAAACCCAAAGGCCAATGGCCAGTCCATGACTGAAGTCCAAACAGGGTGGCAGTGGCAGATGTCACCCTTTGCTTTCCTGCACTGCTAATAACCAGGGACACTCCCCTCGGAGGGGCATACGGGGGTCAGGCCAGGCACCGCAGGGACAGGATCAGGGCTCACCAGAAGGAGGCAGGGAAGGGGTGCCTGGTGGTGGAGAGTCACTGACAACTGCAGTGGAGGTGTATGACATGGTGTGTGCCGGCACAACTGGGGGGCATGAGTCAGATGGTGTGGGTGCCGGCACAACTCCAGTGGGCTGGCCAGATGGAGTGGACAGGTTCCCCACTGCAGTGCCCAAGTCAGAGGGGGTGGTAGTGGACTCCACTGCAGTGCCCATCTCCGGGGGAGTAGAATGGGGTTCAGGTAAGGTGGGCAGGACAGAGGGGAGGACACGGTCTCCACACCAGTGGCACAAACATGTGCAGCGGGGGTGTGGGGCTGGAAGAGCAAGTGGTAGGTGGAGAAGGCCGCATCATTTTGGGGATGGTGTATCTGTGGGTGGGGGAACCTGGGACAGGGTGTGGTGGGGGAACCTGTGTTGTGGGTGACTGAGGGATGGAGGAAGGAGACTGTCTGGTTGACCTGCAGGGCGGTGGTGGGGTCTTGCTCTTCCGGGACCAGGGGGACTTGCGGGTGGGGGCCTCAGTCTGTCTGCGCCTGGGGGAGGGTGTCCAGGGGCGAGGGGCACTCCCCTCTGTGTGGGTGGACTTCCTCTTCCCCCTGTATGCTGGATCAGTGGGATCGGAGGGGAAGAGGCCGAGGTCACAGAGGAAGAGCTGCTTTGTAGGTGGGGTTGCAGGTGAGGCAAGGGAAGGGGTCTTGGAGGGAGAGGATTTTGAGGACTGCGGAGTGACTGTGGATGCCTGTGTGTGTGTCTGTTCCCCATCCCCTGTGGGTGTGGTATCAGTCCCCTGAGGATGCTTGTGTGCACGTTTTGCCCTTGTTTTGTGTGTTTCTGTGCTGCTCGTGTCTGTGTGTTTGGGTGATTGTGCAGGTGTGCATGTGCTTTGGACAGGTAGGGTGCCAGGAAGTGTGGATGGGGCAGAGGTAGGAGGGGTGATGGACTGTTGGAGGAGGGACACTGCTGCCGTCAGGGAAGAGTCCATGGACCATCCAGCCTCTGTAGGGCAGACATGCCCATCGATTTGCCCTCCATGAACGACACCAACTGTGACAACAGAGTGGTGTGTGCATGGAGGACACTCAGCATTGCTGTCTGCCCTACATGGAGCTGCCGAAGTAGGTACACAGACTCCTCACTCAGGGCAGCAGGGGACACAGGGGCAGGGGGTGCGGTGCCTGGCACGAAGGAGACACGCTCCCGAACACGGGAGCCTCCACGGACCTCTGGAATGGGAGCCAATGGGAGGGCGGTGGTGGTGGTGGTGGTGGTGGCGGGGCCAGACATACTAGCTGGGGTGTGGTGGCTGCTGACACCCACCTCCACAAGGGAGTCATCCTCTGAGCTGCTGTGGTCCTCAGCTGAGGTGGATGGTGCTGAGGACTCCTCGGTGAGGCTCCCTCGCCCTCCGTGCCACTGGGTCCCTCCGACCACTCATCGCCTGCTGACCCAGTCTGGCTCTGCAGCTCCTCCTGGTCCGTGGAGCTGTCCCCTCCTGTGGCCGTGGATGTATCTGCAAACAATTAGGGAAACAGACAAACATCAGTCACCTGCACTGACCGCACACACCACAGTAAGTACAGCACATTACAGAGCAAGCCCTGGCATCCTCAGTTGAACATTGCCAAAAGTCCTCACACAGATTAGGAGAAGCCAATTGTCAGTCTGATGGTCAACCATGGCACTCACACCCCTCCTGCCCTTGCACCCATCTGTCTGGTGCCTGTTGGATGGTAATACCCCAGTGTGGACACAAGCACCACGTACACAGTTGTTGGACATTGCAGAGAACACGGTGAAGTATGTGAACATGCACACATCACATCTCTTGCCACTGAGTTAGTACAGGTGTCCAGATCAAGGGATGGCCAGAGTCTAATTAGAAATGCATGTGATGCATACCAGCACCAGACACCATGATGCACCCATGTCCGGATAGTCAATGCCACAATGGGGTGCATGTTGCACATGTCACTCCCCTGCAGGATCCTTCTTAGGAAGTTAAATGCCATGGCACAGGCATGCCTGCAAAGTCATACATCACTGTCTCCAGTCACATGGGCATGGCAGCCAGCCAACAACAGTCTGCACTGTGTCACAATCCTAGGTAATGGGGAATGCAAGTTATGTAGCTGACAAGTGCACATGTCCATCCCCCACAAACCACATCATCTGAACTCTTATTTGTCCACGTCATGCCAATTGGACATATGGGAGACATGAAACACAACTCTATGAACCTGAGCACCTCACAGTCTGCTGTGAATGAAAAACAGCTGCCTGAAGTTCACAGTCGCATACACCTGTGTGCACAGTCAAGTGATCAAACACCTATGAGTCACAGAAGTATTGTCTCTCATGGTCACATCTCAGATGGCATGCTGAGCCCTAAACGATAAACATCCCAGTAGTCCTGACAACGAAGCCACAGAACAATGACACAGAGGCAGACACCTGAGGGAACATTTCACTGATCACAACATGTCAGCTGATACACTGGAGTGGGAGTACAGAGTGTATTGTATGCCCTGGAGTAGCATGACTGTCCTGCTTCACCTGAAAGAGGGATGAGCCCTGGACAGTAGGCAGGTGGCTAAGCATGTGTGACACACTTGATATACATACTCCTGAGGCCCAAACATTGTTCCCACCCGCAGCATGGGTGTGTGCCAAATACCCCAGGGACATGTGGTTATTCAGATCAGCAAGTGGACCACATATCAAAGTTACACCCAGATTACATGTCAGAACTTAGGCATTGTGTAAGCATTTGACCCACCCATGAATCCCACAACAAAGACATGGGAACAAATGCTGTCCCCCACCTTGAGCGAAGCAAAATGCAAGGACACAGTACCCAAGTGACACAATTTCCTGACTGTAAGGGCCACACATATGCGTATCAGATGAGGAGTGGGCATGTCACAATTGAGGGACATGGGTCCTGGACCACAAGACTGATGTACTGTGGAAGTTTAACCAGGCCAGAGGAGGGCACATAGCATGTCAGACAAAGTGCACAGTGCAGTCATGGACTCATCCCCTCCTTGCTGCTGTCTGGCCTTCAGCTGCCCATCCAGGTCAGGGAAGACCACCGCCAGGATCCTGAGCATGTGGGGGTCAGGGTCCGGTGTCCGCCCCTCCTGCGAGGAGGCGACAGCTTCAGCTGGACCCTTGCGATCCTCCGGGTCCAGCCCCGAAGGTCCTGCCACCTCTTCTGGCAGTTGCGGATCCGGCGCTTGTAGACCCCCACGGATCTTACTGCCCGGGCGATCGGCAGCCAGATTTCCTGCTTCTGGTGGGCATCAACCTGTGAGGATGACAAAGTGAAAATGCCATTACTACACATGCAACATATACGTGCATCACACAGTTGGATATACATGTCTCAATCACAGGGGCATATGATGTACACAGGCAGTGCAACGATGGCTATGAACAGTTTGCCAGCAGTTACTACATGGTATCATTGTCTGGGAAGTAAAACCTTGTTGGAATGCACTGTTACTGCACTGTACCTGTTCAGTGCATGTAACTACACACTTTGGGGGGTGAGAACTACTCAGTGAGCATGCTAGCCAGTGGTGTGCACACTGTAAGTCTTGCTAGTCAGACAACATGCACAATTAGTAAAGCAGTGGACAGCACACTAACCTGCTCCCCTGGTTTCCCATACAGCTTTCTGTACTGTGGAAGGAGGCTGTCCAGCAGGGCCTGGTTCTCCTCAAGGCTGAAGGCTGGGGCTCTCTCCACAGTACATGCCATTGCAGTAGCCAGAGGATGCAGAGACAGCAGCAGTGTTGGTGGCAGATGTCGTCCTGGAGCATGTAGTGCAGGCAAGTGAGCTCTCAGGGGAACAGCCAGCATTATATGTGTGCTGCAGAGGCAGATACTGTCCCATGTGTCCAAAGTGATAGGTCCAAGTCGTTTGCATCTTCTGAATCTGGCCAATCCATGGAATTGCACCACTTATACACGCCCACAGCATCCTTCAAAAGTTAAACGTCATGACACCCATGAATTTGCAACATTGTTGTGGCTGGCCAACTGAATTCACTGCATCAGACTCGTTACAGCTTCGAAAACGCGTCCGTTGCCATGCCAGGCCCTAGCCAATGCATGCGCACCGTCCGGACCATTGCTGTACAACGCGTATTTAAAAAAACAACGCGTACATGCTCACATCAAATGCAATGTCCAATGCGTGCGCACCGATCGGTCCATTGCTGTACAACGCGTACCCGCTCACAACAGATTCAATGGCCAGTGCGTGCACACCGATCGGACCATTGCTGTACAACGCGTACCCACTCACAACAGATTCAATGGCCAGTGCTTGCACATCGATCGGTCCATTGCTGTACAATGCGTACCCGCTCACAACAGATGCAATGGCCAGTGCGTGCACACCGATCGGTCCATTGCTGTACAACGCGTACCCGCTCACAACAGATTCAATGGCCAGTGCGTGCACACCGATCGGTCCATTGCTGTACAACGCGTACCCGCTCACAACAGATTCAATGGCCAGTGCGTGCACACCGATCGGTCCATTGCTGTACAACGCTGTACCCACTCACAACAGATGCAATGGCCAGTGCGTGCACACCGATCGTTCCATTGCTGTACAACGCGTACTCCGCTCACAACAGATGCAATGGCCACTGCGTGCACACCGATCGGTCCATTGCTGTACAACGCGTACCCGCTCACAACAGATTCAATGGCCAGTGCGTGCACACCGATCGGTCCATTGCTGTACAACGCGTATTCCGGGAAACAACGCGTACCCGCTCACAACAGATTCAATGGCCAGTGCATGCACACCGATCGGTCCATTGCTGTACAACGCGTATTCCGGGAAACAATGCGTACCCGCTGACAACAGATGCAATGGCCAGTGCGTGCACACCAATCGGTCCATTGCTGTACAACGCGTACCCGCTCACAACAGATGCAATGGCCAGTGCGTGCACACCGATCGGTCCATTGCTGTACAACGCGTACCCGCTCACAACAGATTCAATGGCCAGTGCGTGCACACCGATCGGTCCATTGCTGTACAACGCGTACCCGCTCACAACAGATGCAATGGCCAGTGCGTGCACACCGATCGGTCCATTGCTGTACAACACGTATTCCGGGAAACAACGCGTACCCGCTCACAACAGATGCAATGGCCAGTGCGTGCACACCGATCGGTCCATTGCTGTACAACGCGTACCCGCTCACAACAGTTTCAATGGCCAGTGCGTGCACACCGATCGGTCCATTGCTGTACAACGCGTATTCCGGGAAACAACGCGCACCCGCTCACAACAGATTCAATGGCCAGTGCGTGCACACCGATCGGTCCATTGCTGTACAACGCGTATTCCGGGAAACAACGCGAACCCGCTCACAACAGATGCAATGGCCAGTGCGTGCACACCAATCGGTCCATTGCTGTACAACGCGTACCTGCTCACAACAGATGCAATGGCCAGTGCGTGCACACCGATCGGTCCATTGCTGTACAACGCGTACCCACTCACAACAGATTCAATGGCCAGTGCGTGCACACCGATCGGTCCATTGCTGTACAACGCGTACCCGCTCACAACAGATGCAATGGCCAGTGCGTGCACACCGATCGGTCCATTGCTGTACAACGCGTACCCGCTCACAACAGATTCAATGGCCAGTGCGTGCACACCGATCGGTCCATTGTTGTACGACGCGTATTCCGGGAAACAACGCGTACCCGCTCACAACAGATTCAATGGCCAGTGCGTGCACACCGATCGGTCCATTGCTGTACGACGCGTCCCTGTACAGTTCACTCGCATATGTCACCATGCTTGTCACTGGTGAACGTATGCCAGCCACATATACTTGCCAGGGACTCAGGGGCACACCTACAACACCACAGCCTGTCCACACTGTATCCTAAGGCATGTAAGGCTGCATTACCTTTTCTGTGTATGGGGGTAAACATGTGGTTTTTGGGGTGGCACTTGGGGGCAGCCACTCCCAGGCTGTGCACGTGTTCATGGGGACAGGATCCTTTGTGTGTTGTGCACATGACCACTGTGATGTGCAACTGTTCATTTCAGAGCATGTGGCATGGTCACATTTCCAGGTTGTGTATGTGTATGACATGTCACATACCCCCAGAGTCCCATGTGGGAAGGTATGTATGTCACAGGGTGACCCATTGCCACAATAGTGATGGCCCTCCACAGTCTGTGTGCATGTTGTGTTTCCGATGTCTCTGATTCCATGTGCACAATGGGAGACAGTCTCCACATCCACGTTGTTTGTGCATGGACTTTGATGTTGTGCGTGTGTGTGTCACAGACGTCCATGTCTGTCCTGCGGAGGCAACAGGGGCCACTACCTGTGGGAGTCATGTTTGTTTTTCTGACGTGTACGTGATACGCCATGTCATGCCAGTGTCCATGTGGCAAGTCAGGGTCCCTGGGAATTTACCTGTCAATGAGCTGTGATGCCTGTGGCGCATCTGTCCAGACATGTCACTGTGGTGTGTGTTTGGAACGTGACAGCAGTAAATGGGTACTGTGACACAGCCTAATGGTTTCCCATAGCACAACCTGGAACCTGTTGTCAACACATGTTGAACTGAGATGTTAGATGATGTCCATGTAGGTGCCATATATGTCCATACAGAACGGCACACACATCAAGTACTTGTGTCTCGTAATGATGTATCACGTGATATTGAGTATGGTGAATGGCACATATGTTGGGTGACTGACAATCTTTCTTTCTTCACCTATGCACTGCAGGGCACCAGCTGTCCATAGACCATTCCCTGACCTAGCAACGATGGTGGAACGTGACAGCATCCGACGGTACCGCTTCACCAGGCAGCTGATTGAGGATTTGGCAGTGCGCTTGGCCCCACATTTGCAACCTGGCCGGCCTGACCCTACAGCGCTGACCCCCAAGGTGAAGGTGATGGCAGCCCTACACTTCTTTGCCACCGGTACCTTTCAACACACTGTGGCGACTGCTGGTGGGATGTCACAGACTATGTTCAGCCGTGTGCTACGCGATGTTTTGGAGGCAATGTTGAGATGCCTGAACCAGTACATCTATTTCCCTAAACATCAACAACTCACTGATGTCAAGAGTGACTTCTATGCCCTGGGGAGGATGCCACATGTCATTGGCTCCATTGATGGGACACATGTGGCTTTGGTACCACCACAGGCACATGAGCAGGCATACAGGAACAGGAAACATTATCATTCGATCAATGCTCTGGTGGTATGTCTTGCAGATATGAGCATCTCACATGTGTGTGCCCGTTTCCCTGGTTCGGCACACGATGCCTACGTGATGAGGAGTAGTCGCATCCCGAGGATGATGTCACAGATGCAGAACCAGCGTGCCTGGCTTGTCGGTGTGTACTGACTTTGTACCATTGTGTGTGTTCTGCTATGTTGTATTCCGCCCTCTTTTCCAACTCAGCTAATGTGCAATTGTCTGTCTGTAGGTGACTCCGGATACCCCAACATGCCGTGGTTGCTGACAGCCCTCAGGAACCCTGTGACACCAGCCCAGATGCGCTACAATGAGGCACATGGTCGGACCAGGAGAGTGATCGAGCGGACATTTGGTCTCCTGAAGAGCCGCTTCCGCTGCCTGGACAAGACAGGAGGGGCCCTCCCATATGCCCCAGCAAAGGTGTGCAAGATTGTCATCGTCTACTGCATGCTACACAACCTGGCAGTGCGGAAGGAGTTGCCTCTCATCCTGGGTGACGATGACCAACATGCGCCACCTGTGGAGGATCCTGGTCTGGGCCACAATGCCAGTGATGATGATGATGATGATGGTGATGTCCGCACACAGCTCATCACCTACTTCTTTAGCTGAATGTGAGTATCCAGAGATGTCATGTCAATGATGTGAGTTTGCATGATATGTGTTGGTGGTGCTCTGGTGCTGTTTGAGTGTGGCCATGTGCTACTTGACTGGAAGCGTGCAGAGATGTGTCCTTACAGGTAGTCTGTACTCCCCAACAGTGTTGACATGCTAACTTGGTTTTCTGTGAGTATCTTGTGACATGTATTGGCCATGAGTATTTCAGTTCTGTCCTGTTCTTCAGTGCTTTTGACTGTGTGTCATGTCTGTCCTTCACAGGGTACTTTCAGAGTTGTTTGGTGAACTGTGATCCCCCGACACCATGATTCAACTTCCAGGGTGGAAGCAGTCGTTTCCCTACAGGTGATGTGCCACACACCCCTGGACTTTATTTCTTCTACACTTGTTGACTGTGTGGCCCCTGCCACGTAGGATTACCTTGCATCTGTAGTGGAAACAACATGTTGCAAATGTGTAATAAACATGTGCTTCACTTTGGGATGTGCGTTGTCTGTGGTCACACATCTGACTGACGTGCTTACTGCACCTGTGGGCTAGTTAACACAGACTGTGAATAGGTGTGGTGTCTGTGCATTCCACTGTATTTCCTGGCAACATCAGTGTAGGTGATGAGTCTGATGGCCCTGGTGTGTATGTGTTGTGTAGCCCTAGTGGTGTGTCTCCCTCATATGTGTCACGTCGCCATGACTCACATGACGGTGTTGAACTTGCTGTAGCAGTTAGCATGCACAGTGTCATTTAGCAGATCACCATCTCCATGACAGAAACCACGTTGGAATCACAACAGAGGCAAGTATGGTGTATTAGTGAGTTTATTTCCATACATGTGTGAGGATAGTGCACAGGATGGTGGGTGCTGTACATTGGGATTGGAATCCAAAATTCCCAGATGAGTTGGAAGTCTTGGTAGCAGAAATGTCCTGAGTAAAGTCCACAGTCATCTGATACATTGGGCCAACTTAAGCTCCCCATGTCATGTGGGAGAGTTGTGTTGCATTCGACAGGGTGAACAGTTTGCACACAAAGGAGAATTTCCAGAACAGGTGTTGGGTTCCTGGGGGATGTTCATGGCCATCGGCCTCTCAGTTTTCCTTCCTCGGACGACCCCTCTTCTTCCGGGGGGGACCCTCACGTGCAGGCTGCTGCGGTGCAGAGGACTCTCTGCCAGAGTCATCCTCCCTCCCTGTGGCAGTTGCAGTTGTTGCAGCACCAGATGTTGTGGGCACACAGGGAGGTGTGGCCATGTTGGTGCTAATCTGGCGGAGGCATGTCAATATGTCCCTATGCACCGCTGTCAGTTCTTCCAATGTGTCCCACTTGGACTCCATGCCAGACATGTGTGTCTCCACACGGGACATGTGTGAGTCCAAGCGGGCATGATGGGCAGCCTGCTGCTGTTGAATGTCCTTGAGGATCCCCACTACCTGGCTGACCTCTCCGGTGCTATTCTTGTACGCCTCAGCAATGCGTGCCAGTTGTGGGTCATCATGCAGTCCAGGCCCCTCTGCAAACTGCGACCTATGTCTACCACCCCTCCCACCACCCCTAGAGACACGTGCGGGATCTGTGGTGGCACGCACAGGTGACCGTAGTCCCACTTGGGGGTTGTTACTGGGGTCGTTGTCCGTTGCTCCACGTTGGGCCAGGGTCCCTGTGCTGTTGTCATCGGTGGTCCTTGGTCTGTCCGTGTTGGCAGGGGTGGTCTGTGTGTTGGCAGTTGTTGGAGGGGTGGGTGCAGGGGGTGAAGATGTTGGTCCTGCTGGTGCTGCATGATGACTCGCACCGGAGGGGCCAGGTAGGTCTTCGCCATCCGAGGAGTGCAGAGGCTGTTCCACACCAGTGAGCTCAGTGTCCCCCAGAGCCTGGGACAGGGACTCCTCATCGTCTGCTGCTGTGTCCCCATCATCACCTGTTTTTGGAAGAGACACACAATGTATGTTATGCTTCTACGGGCATCAATGGTTCACACACCTGACAGCTGTGACTGTACCTCTGGATGCGGGCCTGTACATTGCATTGTCTTAAGTTGTCATAGTCAGAGGTTGATATTGGTGTAGCACATTGTTCTGCCAACCTGAAGCTTTTCAATGTGAATGTTGAGGTGTGTGCATGGCCAGCATTGGTGGTATTTGGTGGACATCCGGCCCTCCTTCTCCCCCAGCCCAGTTATCCCACCATGGAGCATGCCACCCTTGCAGTGTGTGCAGGTTGACTCTCAGGATGTCAGTCAGTGGTGTCCTGCTGTTGGTTGTTGCACAGATCCCAGCAGGGCCTTGTGCTCCTCACAGCTGAGGCCAGTGTCAGACATCTTTGAAGTGGCTTTTCACTGGCTGTGAGGTGTGCATGCTTCAGTGTGAGCTTGCTGGGCCATGTGGGTGGGGGATGTTGAGCTGTGACTACCACTCCCATCATGCTATTGCCTACACCCCCCCTTCCCAGCATGCCCATTCTTCCTTCCTTTTGACTCTGCTTCCCTGTGGGGTAGTGTGCCTGTGCTGACAGGATGGCTGACAGTGTTGTCCTGGCGTTTGTTTGGCTACAAGTCCCAAGAGTGTCCCTGTGCTTCACACAGCATAACCCAGGGTGGTGGTTCTTTGTGGGATATTTAATTGGAGTGTGAGGCATTGCATTCTCCCAGGTGAGTTGTGTGGAGTTTGTGTTAATGGGGTGTGTAAGAAAAGCTGCTTGTAACTATGGTCAGAGCTGTCAGTCCTCCTTCCCACCCAGCCAGATATCCCACCATGGAACGTGCTTCCATTGCAGGGAGTGCAAGTTGTCTTTCAGGATGTCAGTCAGTGGTGTCCTGCTGTTGGTTGGTGCCCAGTTCCCAGCAGGGGCTTGTGCTCCCCACAGCAGTACCCAGTGTCAGCCATCTTGTCAGTTGTTTTCCACTCCCTGTGATGTGAGCATGGTTCAGAGTGGTGTTGATGGGCCAATTGTGAGGGTGACCAATATCTGTGACTACAACTCCCATCATGCTATAGCCTACACCCCCCTTCCCAGCATGCCCATACTTCCTTCCTTTTGAGTGGACTTCACTGTGTGTGAGCGTGACAGCAATGGCAAGATGGCTGACAGTGGTGTCCTGCTGTTGGTTGGTGCCCAGTTCCCAGCAGGGGCTTGTGCTCCCCACAGCAGTACCCAGTGTCAGCCATCTTGTCAGTTGTTTTCCACTCCCTGTGATGTGAGCATGGTTCCGAGTGGTGTTGATGGGCCAATTGTGAGGGTGACCAATATCTGTGACTACAACTCCCATCATGCTATTGCCTACACCCCCCTTCCCAGCATGCCCATACTTCCTTCCTTTTGAGTGGACTTCACTGTGTGTGAGTGTGACAGCAATGGCAAGATGGCTGACAGTGGTGTCCTGCTGTTGGTTGGTGCCAAGGTCCCAGCAGGGCCTTGTGCTCCCCACAGCTGAGGCCAGTGTCAGACATCTTTGAAGTGGCTTTTCACTGGCTGTGAGGTGTGCATGCTTCAGTGTGAGCTTGCTGGGCCATGTGGGTGGGGGATGTTGAGCTGTGACTACCACTCCCATCATACTATTGCCTACACCCCCCCTTCCCAGCATGCCCATACTTCCTTCCATTTGACTCTGCTTCCCTGTGGGGTAGTGTGCCTGTGCTGACAGGATGGCTGACAGTGTTGTCCTGGCATTTGTTTGGCTACAAGTCCCAAGAGTGTCCCTGTGCTTCACACAGCATAACCCAGTGTGGTTGTTCTTTGTGGGATATTTAATTAGAGTGTGAGGCAATGCATTCTCCCAGGTGAGTTGTGTGGAGTTTGTGTTAAGGGGTGTGTGAGAAAAGCTGCTGGTAACTATGGTCAGAGCTGTCAGTCCTCCTTCCCACCCAGCCAGTTATCCCACCATGGAACGTGCTTCCATTGCAGGGAGTGCAAGTTGGCTTTCAGGATGTCAGTCAGTGGTGTCCTGCTGTTGGTTGGTGCCCAGTTCCCAGCAGGGGCTTGTGCTCCCCACAGCAGTACCCAGTGTCAGCCATCTTGTCAGTTGTTTTCCACTCCCTGTGATGTGAGCATGGTTCAGAGTGGTGTTGATGGGCCAATTGTGAGGGTGACCAATATCTGTGACTACAACTCCCATCATGCTATAGCCTACACCCCCCTTCCCAGCATGCCCATACTTCCTTCCTTTTGAGTGGACTTCACTGTGTGTGAGCGTGACAGCAATGGCAAGATGGCTGACAGTGGTGTCCTGCTGTTGGTTGGTGCCCAGTTCCCAGCAGGGGCTTGTGCTCCCCACAGCAGTACCCAGTGTCAGCCATCTTGTCAGTTGTTTTCCACTCCCTGTGATGTGAGCATGGTTCCGAGTGGTGTTGATGGGCCAATTGTGAGGGTGACCAATATCTGTGACTACAACTCCCATCATGCTATTGCCTACACCCCCTTCCCAGCATGCCCATACTTCCTTCCTTTTGAGTGGACTTCACTGTGTGTGAGTGTGACAGCAATGGCAAGATGGCTGACAGTGGTGGCCTGCTGTTGGTTGGTGCCAAGGTCCCAGCAGGGCCTTGTGCTCCCCACAGCTGAGGCCAGTGTCAGACATCTTTGAAGTGGCTTTTCACTGGCTGTGAGGTGTGCATGCTTCAGTGTGAGCTTGCTGGGCCATGTGGGTGGGGGATGTTGAGCTGTGACTACCACTCCCATCATGCTATTGCCTACACCCCCCCTTCCCAGCATGCCCATACTTCCTTCCATTTGACTCTGCTTCCCTGTGGGGTAGTGTGCCTGTGCTGACAGGATGGCTGACAGTGTTGTCCTGGCATTTGTTTGGCTACAAGTCCCAAGAGTGTCCCTGTGCTTCACACAGCATAACCCAGTGTGGTTGTTCTTTGTGGGATATTTAATTAGAGTGTGAGGCAATGCATTCTCCCAGGTGAGTTGTGTGGAGTTTGTGTTAAGGGGGTGTGTGAGAAAAGCTGCTGGTAACTATGGTCAGAGCTGTCAGTCCTCCTTCCCACCCAGCCAGTTATCCCACAATGGAACGTGCTTCCATTGCAGGGAGTGCAAGTTGGCTTTCAGGATGTCAGTCAGTAGTGTCCTGCTGTTGGTTGGTGCCCAGTTCCCAGCAGGGGCTTGTGCTCCCCACAGCAGTACCCAGTGTCAGCCATCTTGTCAGTTGTTTTCCACTCCCTGTGATGTGAGCATGGTTCAGAGTGGTGTTGATGGGCCAATTGTGAGGGTGACCAATATCTGTGACCACAACTCCCATCATGCTATAGCCTACACCCCCCTTCCCAGCATGTCCATACTTCCTTCCTTTTGAGTGGACTTCACTGTGTGTGAGTGTGACAGCAATGGCAAGATGGCTGACAGTGGTGTCCTGCTGTTGGTTGGTGCCCAGGTCCCAGCAGGGCCTTGTGCTCCCCACAGCTGAGGCCAGTGTCAGACATCTTTGAAGTGGCTTTTCACTGGCTGTGAGGTGTGCATGCTTCAGTGTGAGCTTGCTGAGCCATGTGGGTGGGGGATGTTGAGCTGTGACTACCACTCCCATCATGCTATTGCCTACACCCCCCTTCCCAGCATGCCCATACTTCCTTCCTTTTGACTCTGCTTCCCTGTGGGGTAGTGTGCCTGTGCTGACAGGATGGCTGACAGTGTTGTCCTGGCGTTTGTTTGGCTACAAGTCCCAAGAGTGTCCCTGTGCTTCACACAGCATAACCCAGTGTGGTTGTTCTTTGTGGGATATTTAATTAGAGTGTGAGGCAATGCATTCTCCCAGGTGAGTTGTGTGGAGTTTGTGTTAAGGGGGTGTGTGAGAAAAGCTGCTGGTAACTATGGTCAGAGCTGTCAGTCCTCCTTCCCACCCAGCCAGTTATCCCACCATGGAACGTGCTTCCATTGCAGGGAGTGCAAGTTGGCTTTCAGGATGTCAGTCAGTGGTGTCCTGCTGTTGGTTGGTGCCCAGTTCCCAGCAGGGGCTTGTGCTCCCCACAGCAGTACCCAGTGTCAGCCATCTTGTCAGTTGTTTTCCACTCCCTGTGATGTGAGCATGGTTCAGAGTGGTGTTGATGGGCCAATTGTGAGGGTGACCAATATCTGTGACTACAACTCCCATCATGCTATAGCCTACACCCCCTTCCCAGCATGCCCATACTTCCTTCCTTTTGAGTGGACTTCACTGTGTGTGAGTGTGAAAGCAATGGCAATATGGCTGACAGTGGTGTCCTGCTGTTGGTTGGTGCCCAGTTCCCAGCAGGGGCTTGTGCTCCCCACAGCAGTACCCAGTGTCAGCCATCTTGTCAGTTGTTTTCCACTCCCTGTGATGTGAGCATGGTTCAGAGTGGTGTTGATGGGCCAATTGTGAGGGTGACCAATATCGTGACTACAACTCCCATCATGCTATTGGCTACACTGACTTCACCAGCATACACAGAATTCCTTCCTTTCAGTGAGCTTCCCTGTGAGGTGGTGTTCTAGTGGTGGCAAAATGTCTAACTGTGTTTGTTGGTTATATTTGTGCCACTGCCTTGCTGTATTTGTAGTTAGGTTTGTACATATCATGACACAGTTACATATCACTATGAGATGGCATGTATTGTGTTTATCTGACTGACAGACAAATCTTGGGGTGATTATCTTTTGATTGCTGTGGATTTGCTAAGGGTGCATGGTTTGACTATCCCCTTGACAGTGATGTGTGTGTATTGTCACACAATATTGTGTATATTTGTTGTGTACTCACCAGGCTCTGGGATGTTTGATAGTCCATATACACTCACTGGTGGTAGGATGGCCCGCACCTTCTCCTCCCAGGGCATGAGGTATAGTGGTTTGGCAGGAGGGCCACTGCCGGTGCGCTGACTCACGATGTAATCCTTCTTTAGGAGGTCCCTGACCCTCCTGCGCACATCATACCACCTGTTCTGGATGTCTTCCTTTGTGTGCAAACATGGTGATTGTGCGTTGACCCTGTCAACGATCCTCTCCCACATCTTGGTTTTCTGCGACATGGGGGTCTGTTGTACCAATATACCAAACAACTGTGGCTCTACCCTGAGGATCTCATCTACCAGGACTTCCAATTCACTGACTAGGAACTTTGGATTCTTCTTTGGGGGCATGGTGATGGGTGGTGGTGGGGATTGTTGTGTGTGTGTGTCCAGGTGAGGCTGTGGGAGTGTAGGTTTTGCTGGGTGTATGTGAGGGTGCTATTTGTTGAGGTGCTAATGGTGTGTGGCTTGTGTGATGGATGAGCTGTGAGTGTGTCTGTGGTTGCTGTGTGATGGTGTTCTGTGCTGGCAGGTCAGTTGAATTTGCAAAGGATCATGGTAGGGATTTGTGGCCTTTATATAGGTGGAGTTGGGGGTGTGTCCTTGTTCCATGTTTTTTTCCCTGTATTTATTGACTTTGTCATTGCTTGTTTGGCCCTTTTTTTTTATTTTTTCCTTTGTATTTTTTGTGCATGTAGGAGACGTTCTTCTGACCGAGTAGGACGCTGCAGTTGACTCGTGCGAGCTTCTCCGTGTCGTTCACTCTGTGTTTCTTCTAGGTTTATTGTGCGGCGTACGCGTCGGTCGCCGAGTATTGGCTTCCTTCGGCTGGCTTTTGTATGCCTGTCGGTCGTTCGGCTTGAGCTCCGTGCGACTCGGTCTGGTTTTCCACGCATTGCATCGTACTGCGTGGGTCGGAGTTTGCGGGTACGTTTCGTTCGGGTTGATTCCTGGTGCGTGTCGGTCGGTTCTATTCGCGTGGTTTCCCGGCCGGATAGCTTGTTTCCGTCCGGTTCGGTCGTTCGGCTTGTGTTCCGTACGAGTCAGTCGTGATTCACAAGCATTTCATCGTACTACCCAGGTCGGGCAACACCGGTACGTGTCGGTCGGACTATATTCCCGTACCGAGTCGGTCGGTGAGATTTCCGGCCCGAATCGGAATCGGCCCCTTAGTGTTATCAGGAGAAAGTTATTTATTTATTGTGCAACCCTTGATCAAACATATAGGATGCATTATGTTTGAATGTTGGTACAAGTAGTCAATGAGGATTGTACAATATGCAATGAGAATTGTTCTGGAATTTACACGAGGTAAACTCACATTGAGTTTACCCGATGACTCAGATCACGTTTCTTAGCCGTATGCTCTGAAAGCAGCAGAATATCTCAACCGGCAATACAAGGACATGTGTAAACTGTCAAAAACGTGCACACATGAATAATGGAACAAATGGAGTGCGAGGCTATTTAAACCGCACCCGTTAAACATTGCTTGCTTAGCCTCGTTTATTCCTGGCTCTTACCTGACTCCAGCCGAGCTCCGGTGCTGCTCTGACGGACTCACCCAGCGCATCCTTCCTGTTTCTTACCCTCAAGTTCCGGTCAGGTCCCTGGTGTTCTCCCGATTTCCTCCCAACGCGTCATCCTGTTTGGAGGTTCCCATCCTGTAAAAAGAAAAGAAAGAAGACGTTAGAAGACGTTGCCTAGCAACGCATAGGACAACATCGTAAAATCCTTCCAGTTTCTTAACAACGCGGGAAGCCTATATTTAGGTTATTTATCGCTCCGCATCTTTTGGAAAGAACATTCAGTGTACAACTGATTGAGCAGAAAAAACTGTACAGACTTGGTGAACTATTTTAAAAAGAAGGTTATTTTTTCTGAATACGAGAATCGCAAAGCGAATTATAAATGCACATGGGGGCAGATTTACAAGCCCCCTGCGCCACCAGTACGTCACTTTTCGTGATGTACTGGTGGCGCACGAGGCTCCTCCATATTTACAAGGACAGGAAAAGCCACCCTGCGTGACTTTTCCTCTCCTTGTAAATACGGCCCCTTCACACGCAGCACTTTGCGTTGAAGGGGCGTTCCATGGGTGTTACTGTGGGTGTTCCCACGCAACACCCATGGAACAAGACACATCTCCAGATTTACGAGAAATCATAAATCTGGAGATGCGTCTGAATGCTACGCCACCCTAGAGGTGGCGTAGCAAGGCGCAACGAGGAGAAATGTTTTCATTTCTCCTCGATTTTTCCTCTTTCAATGCGTGCTGCATTGAAAGTGGAAAATGCCTATAGTGATTGTTTTTGTGCAGGAAGGTGCCCCTTCCTGCACAAAAACAATCTCCCCACGACGCAGGCATCCTTGCACCATGGTGCAAGGGTGCCTGCGCCAGCGCATGGCTGTAGTTTGTGCGCCAGCGCAGGGGGAAGCACTGAGATGCGACATATTCTTGTAAATATGTCGCATCCCTGTGCTTCGGAAGTGCTGCAGCGTGGCGCAGCCAAAAGGCTTGCGGTGCCACGCTGCGGCACTTCCTTGTAAATCTGCCCCATGGTATTTTAACAGTTTGTGAACAAAAAAATGATGCAAGTGGGTGCATTAAGGAAACTAAACGAACTATCACTATTCAGGTGTCATAAAACAGTTGTTTTGTATTTCTTTTAGTTTTGATCATTTGTTTATTATTTTAGATCGTCAAAATTTATGTGCCTGCAGAAAAAACACCTGTCAGGTATGAAAATCATTTTGTTGCAAAATATTTTGGAAACAACAGAAGGCATTTGAAAACTGAGTCTAAACCTTTTATAATTATGTTGTAGAACTATAATTGCTGGAGAACTTTGGTGCTAGCATAACTGATTGACATCATCCCTGAGAGAGTGTATATATTCAAATGAACCTGGTAGGATTTCCATAAGTTAAAAGTAATATAGAATGACTCATGGAATTACTACATTTATGTGACTGATTGTGCTTTTATTTTAGCTGATATTAAAATAGTTCAGAACCTTCCCGAAAAGACCCAGTGTTCCAAAGGTCCAGAAATTCCCGAGAGACAATCCAATTCCTGCACCAGAAGTAATCAGCCAGATTTAAGCCTCTCTCTTTTTGTCTCTCAATCCAATCCTCCTTCCCCCTGGAAGCTAGTGGACTGGCAATTGTGACTACTTCTTGCCGCTTCATTTAACTTTCAGAGGGATCGGAGAACAGTCTTCATCAAAGAAGGAACAACCTGGAGTTCAGGTGAGTGGCTAGGCATAACAGCTATAGAATATTTTCTTGGTATTAGACCTTTGTCTTTCTACAAACACACACAAATGCTGTTATCCAAGATACATTTGTGACTACACAACAACTTCTTCCTGTTTGACAAACAGGCTTACAGGCAAACTAGGAGGAAAGTAATGGGTGCCTGCTTCGCCTCCAACTATTCAAATTTGCATATGGGCTGGTGGGAGGAGCAGATGCTTGCGCATAAAGTTTGCTGTAGAATGGACAGAGAATGTGGGTCTTTGGAACTGTTACATTGACAATTTATACGTCATATGGAGGAGAACTGAGCGCTCTGCTAGACTTTTCACACAGAGGTTAAACAACAATAATCTTAACTTACATTTCACCAGTTCTATCAGCGAACAAGAAGTTCATTTCTTAGCTTTAAATGTATTTGTAAAAGATAAGATCCACACAAAAACATGTAGAAAGCCCATTACTGGGATGACTATATTACATGCTCAAAGCTTTCATCCCAATAAATTAAAGAACAGAATCCCCTATGCTGAAAATGTGCATATGCGACGCAACTGTATTGAATATCAACAGCTAGTGTTGGCACAAGATGAACTGGCAGACAGATTCAAAGAAAGAGGGCACAGTCATGATGTTATACATATAGATAGACACAAGACTAACACTAAAAAACGTGAGACACTACTGTTCACCAAGAAGGCTCACCAGATACTTCATGAACATAAGATTAGGATGATCACAGAATATTGTGTAGCTCACCAAACAGTTAGGAAGATACTAACCAAACATTGGCATCTAATCAAAAATGATCCTATGATTAGACATACAATTTACAACAAACCTCAATTGACCCTTAGAAGGGCTAGGACCATGTGACAGGAAGTTGTGGTGAGTAGCCCTGAGATGAAAACATCAGAAGTTTGGTTAACTGGCAATATGGGCTTCAGAAAGTTGCATAAATTTAAAGCCTGTCAATATGGAGTGAATACGACTGAAGTCACATCCTCTTTGGCGACCACTCCTTTCAAAATATGCAAAGCTTTTTGCTGCAAAAGTGAGTTTGTTGCATATGTACTATGATGCACATGTGCCATATTCTCTGTCGGAAGTACAATTTTGAAAGTACATAAGAGGATCCTAGAGCATGTAAAAGCCATAAAAAAAAAGGACCACAGTTACTCTGTGGCAAGGCACTTCAAAGAGATGCATAATAGCAATGATTTAGATCTCAGCTACTTTGCAATTGACTTAGTGCTCAGCAACATCAGGGGGTAGGAACATGGAACAATGGTTAAGGAGGTTAGAATCCCGACACATACTTAACTTGAACAGCATGATACCAATTGGTTTGAACACTGAAGAAAAGCTATATGTGCATCTCTAAGTTTTGCCCCCTTCTCTATTTTTTTTTTGTCAAAATCTTTTTATTAGATTTTACCGTAATATACAAACATGAAAACACTCCTGAGCACATTTCTTATAACAAGAGTTACAGATATCTACATAGAACACCCAGCTTTTCAACAAGATCTCGGCAAATCACACTTTTTCTTTCGGATAGAAACAAAGTCCTTCCTAGAGAAACAAATTCCGATATACATCGCATGTTCTTGCTGAGGTTCCAATATAGCTCAAAGGAGAAAAAAAAGAACGTTATCTGTTAAGATCAAAACGAGAACAAATAAGGATAAAGGAAACAACATATAAAACCCATTTCCGTGGTGTTTCGTGTAGATGAGCCAGGGGGCAGGAGAGACAGGGAGTGGCACTTGGGGGTGTAGGGCCCTCTAGGTCTGGAAGAGGTGAAGGGCCCGCAGTCTGGGACCACAGGCGAGCAGCGGCAGCCTCTTTGACAGGTAGCTCTCCAACGGGCTCCCCTGCGTGAATCATCAACTATGTCTGCCATCCTCTCAAGCGCCAGTGCGCGCCACAACCGGGCATGTGTGGTGTGCTCACCACGTTAGATTGGAACACTCTGCTGGCATGCTTCCTTTCTTGTGTACTCATACCCATGTCACATTGGAATGTTAAATATGTCACAGTAGTTCAATGTATTGACTTGTTTGTACTTGAGGCTGAGTGTCAGTTGATGCTGCTGCCTTGGCTGTTGGATGGGATCTTCTAATAGGAATAAACCTGCAGTTAACAGCCTTCCTGTGTCCAGCGTTTTACTTCAGGAATACAGCACTGGCGTAGTCGGCAGTCCTAAGACGATCTCAACACAGGAACGAGTCTCCTTCGTTGAAATCCGGTGAGAGAGAAGCTTTTGTGACTTTAATTCACGCACTAGAAGAAGCACTGAAATATATCTCACTTAGCGGTGGCACACCTTGTTAAATTCGGCCCTGTTTCACTCATCTACTACATGGGACTTTGAAATTAAGCTTTTACTAGCTTGAAGGCTCCGTGAGACTCCAATGTAAAGGGATCTGGGATTGGGAGCTTTCGCCGCGTACTCGCCCCTTTTCAATTTACTTTTGGGGTTGGGAGGTGCCAACGCGGGCTCATCCCGAACTTTAAAAGTCAACCCTGTACTTTGCTGTTACGGCGCGTGTTTTTCTACGAGCCGCGCTCTCGTTGTCTTTTGAAAATAAACTTGTTACCTCCCCCAGCGGCCGCGTGCCTCTTTGTCTGTCTGCGCAAACCTTTCTCCCATTGTCTCAGGCCACTTCGGCGTGTGTCTGCCAACAGCGCATACCTTCAGCCTGTCTTCCATCTCGCGCTCTCACACGGAACTGCAGGCCTACGGTGTGATGTTCCTAAGCTTACGTGACCA
Organism: Calotriton arnoldi; assembly: GCA_963921515.1. Lineage (NCBI taxonomy): Eukaryota > Metazoa > Chordata > Amphibia > Caudata > Salamandridae > Calotriton > Calotriton arnoldi. The sequence goes on from CAWUFW010004686.1 coordinate 935,670, forward strand.
TACATCGCGGCCATCTTGGGTGAACTTGTTACTGCCCTCATTCATCTGTGACAGGTGCACATCCTGGATCTTTGCTACGTTTTCTCCGCATCTGTGATACGCACACTGTATTTTAAACCTGACTATTCCAAGCTGCGAGGTGTTGCATTTCACGTTCACACTCGTGACCTGCAAATCTCCAAGCTCAAATGCTGTGGTATCATTGAAGCAGTAGAGGGAACAGAATGGTTGGCTCCAGTGGTCACTGCCAGGAAGCCCAATGGGGACTTAATTCTTTTCATTGACTTGCAACAATTAAATAAGTGTGTAATTGTGGATAGATATCCTCTTCCAAACATTGCAGAGTTGCTGGTTTTACTTGGTGGGGCGAAGGTCTTTAGCACCATCGATCTCACTTCTGCGTATCATCAGATTGAGTTAGAAGAATTGTGCAGAGACTTTACAGCATTTATAACACCTTTTGGCACGTTTAGGTTTATCAGAATGCCCTTTGGCTTAGTTTCAGCTTCTTCTGTTTTCTAGCGTGCCATGGAAAATGTCCTTAAAGATCTGGCTGGGGTGTGCATATATCAGGACGACATTCTCATATTTGGTGATAATGTGGATGAACACGATGCTCGGTTGAAATTAGTTCTAGGAAAGCTGTGCGACTGCAATCTTACGATTAAAATGGAAAAGTGTAAATTTAGATCTGATTCTATAAACTACCTAGGGCACAACATAACTGGTGATGGTGTCAAGCCTAAGAGTGATCTGGTTACTACTATTCAAAACATGAGCTCTCCCACCAACAAGAGTGAATTGATGAAATTCTTGGATTTGGTGGAATATTACGCTAAATTTGTTAAGAATTTTGCTGATTCTACCATAAGTATGAGGTGCCTGCTACGCAAGGGCGTTGATTTTGAGTGGTCGGAGCTCTGCAAGAGGTAATTCACCAGTGTCAAAGAAAACTTGAGTGCTGCTCCTTCTCTTAAGAGCTTTGACCCCAGGATTAAACCTATTCTTACCACCGATGCCAGTGAGAGAGGTTTGGGTGCAGTTTTACAGCAGCATGGACCCTCTGGTATGCAAACTGTCATGTTCCTATCTCGTAGTTTAAGAGATGCTGAAACACGTTATTCTGTTGTGGAAAGGGAGTCCCTTGCGGTCTTCTGGGCCATCAAAAAGTTAAAGAAATTCCTTTGGGGAGTTGATTTCAAGGTCCGTACTGATCACATGCCCTTAGTGGAGATCTTTAATAAGAAAAGTCTTGATTTGATTTCCAGTAGGATCACTAAAAGTGTTATTGCCCTGCAGGAATATAGTTTTTCAATGAAGTACATTCCTGGCATTGAAAATGGAGTTGCAGATGTGTTATCACGTCTCATCCCTAGAGAATCTCCCGAAGGTGAGGACTTTGAAGCAAGTAACGAATGGGTGTGCGTGTTGGACTATAACATCATCTCTTAAAAGAGATGGTGCGAGGAGTTAGCCATTGACTCTACACTTAAAGAGGTAATGTCATTCATTCAAAACGGATGGTCTAGTGTTAAGGCGGGATCTGAGCTTACAAGACCCTTTTGGTACCTACGGGATGAATTGTCTGTTGAGAATGGCTTGTTGTTTCGTGGAACGAGGTTGATTCCACCCAGTAGTCTCAGGAAAGAATTGGTGGACTTAGCCCATGCTGCCCCTGCAGGTCTTAAGAAAAGCAAGGAAAGATTGCGCATGTCCTATTGGTGGCCCGACATGGACAAATTTGTGGAGCGTGTGGTGTGAGACTGTCTTCCTGAGTGATAAATCAAAATGTTCTTGTGTGCAACCTATGATTGTGAGGAGGCGTCCTTCACTTCCTTGGCAAGACATTGCTTTGGACATTTTAGGAGCTGTTCATAGTGGTGGTCTACAAATCTTTCTATTGGTCATAGTTGACATGTACTCCCGTTGGCCCGAAGTTTTTTTCTTGTCAGTGATAGATTCTGCACATGTCATTAAGTGTTTGAAAGAGTTATTTTCCAAGGAAGGTGTGCGTCTATTCTAACTGACAATGGGGTCCAACTGATTTCAAGAGAAATGGAGGAGTTTCTATCCTCAAGAGGTATAGTTCACAAAACATGTTCTCTCTATCATCCTGAGTCTAATGGGATGGTCGAGAGATTCAATAGAGTGCTTAAGGAGATTATTGCCTTAAGAAAGTTGAGGAGTACAGAATGACTCCTCATGGCACCACTGGGAAAAGCCCATTTTTATTATTCCGAGGTAGAGTGCCTAATACCTGCTTAGAACCATCTTGGGTCAACAAGTATGAATTATCCAGGGGTAAGGAAAGTGTGTGTGATGGTAGTGATGTGCAATGGAGAGATGAGTGGAAAGCCGCTGAAAGGAAAAGCTATTTTGATACTAGGAAGGCTGTAAAAAGAAATTGTGGTAAATGTAGGAGATTGGGTCATGATTAAACGTCCTGGTCTTGTTGGTAGTTCTCTTTCTAAGTTCATGAAGCCTTTAATGGTCATCAAAGCTTTCAATAATGCCGTTAAAACTCAAGACCATCGCATTTGGAATCTTAACAGAGTTGTGGTTATGAAGGGGAATTTCAATGGGAGGTTTAATGTAAGCCCAGGGAACGACACCACTCCTCCCGATTGTCCCTTTAAAAAAATGGATAAAAATGCTAATTGTATGGGAAGTACTCGTCGTTCCTCCAGGACTATCAAACGTCCTGGTTATCTCGATGATTATGCTTAATTTTCTTATTTGTTCATTTTCTTTGCATGATGATATATTTAGTTTGTTAAGGAAGGGACTCTAGATTGGAACACTCTGCTGGCATGCTTCCTTTCTTGTGTACTCATACCCAAGTCACATTGGAATGTTAAATATGTCACAGTAGTTCAATGTATTGACTTGTTTGTACTTGAGGCTGAGTGTCAGTTGATGCTGCTGCCTTGGCTGTTGGATGGGATCTTCTAATAGGAATAAACCTGCAGTTAACAGCCTTCCTGTGTCCAGCGTTTTACTTCAGGAATACAACAGCATGCCATTGGGTAAGGGAAGGAGCCTCTGTCTTCTTTCAGGCAGAGGCTATTGCCATCTTGGCTGCTCCCAGGCATAACCACATAATGGAGTGATCTCCTTGGGTCTGATATTTCAAAGTAGGGTCCCGCACCCCCAGGAGAGAATGTTCCAATGTATGTGAGATGGGATACCCCAGGATCTGCTTGATCTGGGAGAGAATCTCTTTCCAGAAGGGTTGGATGGAGGGGCAGTCCCACCAAATGTGATGGAAGTCCCCTAGCAACCCACAGCCCGCCAACATTTGTCTGTAGTATTTGGAAATATGGAGTGTAGTTTCTGGGGATGCAAATACCATTCATACATAACCTTATAGTGTGCTTCCCTCAAAAACATGGAACGATTATGTTTGGCGATATTTTTATATATGGAGCCCCACTGTTTCTCCTCTAAGGGGGCGGGAAGTAGCGCATCCCAGAATTTCCTATGTCGTGGGACCTGCCAGGGTGAGGGCCTGCTGTCATAACTGAAGCATACAGGAAGGATATTCAGCCCTTGGAAGTGGTGCCTGTTTGCATAAATTTGTCCATGGGGAGCAGGTCCCTGGTCACGGCCAGCTGCACCTGGGGTTGCTGCACCCAGTGTTTTAGTTGGAGGTAGTGATATTCTTCTGTGGACTGTAGCTTAAAACGAAGTGCACATTCCGCAAAGGACAGCAGTTCCCCCTATTGGATCAAGTCAGATAACATGAGACAACCCCCCTCTCTCTATACATCAAAGGGCCATTCTAATATTGTTGGGGGGAAGGCAGGATTAAAATGAATAGGGGAGTAGGGGTAGGGGAAGGTCATCAAAGGCAGCGTCTTGGTAACAGTGTCCCACACGTGGGGGGTGGTGGCCGTGGGGGTGCTAAGGCATACATTAGGCAGTCTTTCATGTTTTGGCTTCCAAGGGAGGTCCCATATAGTTCTTCCCACTATCTGTCTGTCCATATGGAGCCAGTGTCTGTTGGAAGCCCTGAGGGTCCAATCCGCTATCACCCTCAGCTGGCTGCTTGAAAGTACAGGCGAAAATCAGGAAGAGCCAACCCTCCCTCCGAACGTGGTCTAGTTAGGAGCCAATGGGATAGACGCGCCCTCTGTCCCTGCCAGATGAATTTGGTTATCATTTTCTTCAACTCCATGAACAACATTTTATCTACTGTAATCAGGAGACCCTGGAAAAGATAGAGGAGTCTTGGTAGGACATTCATCTTGATTGCATGTATCCTGCATATCCAGGAAATAAAAGCCGAGCCCCATCTCTGGTAATCAGCCTGGAGCTGCCGCAACAGGGGGGGAAAGTTGGCCTTATAGAGGTCAGTTAATTTGGGGTTAATTTTGACTCCCAAATAGGTGATTTCTTTATGTACGCAGCAGAAGGGGGACGTCTCCTCGACCCTCACCATCACCGCTTGAGGCAGAGTTAGATTAAGCAGAAAAGATTTGGATAGAATGGTTTTAAAACCTGCTGCCTTCTCAAAGAGACCAAGTTCGCTTTGGATAGCTGGCAGCGATGTCGTTGGGTCTGTAATAGGTAGTAAGACATCATCCGCGAAGAGCGAAATTTTGTGTTCATCTGGGCCAAATTTGACACCATGAATTTCGCGGTTAGCTCTTATCCGCGTTGCAAATGGCTCTATGCAGAGGGCGAAAAGCATAGGGGAGAGAGGGCATCCCTGCCTCGTCCCCCGTGAAAGCAGGAATAATTCTGATGCCTCTCCGTTCACAAGAACTTGTGACCTGGGGGAATGATAATTAGCCTGGATCATACCAATAAAAAACTTGCTAAACCCGAACCAGCCCAGGGTGCGACACAGGAAGGCCCAATCGACCCGGTCGAAGGCCTTCTCTGCGTCCAATGACAGGAGGGCCGCTGGAACACGCTTGTTCTGCACTTTATCTAGTAAATGTATTATCCTGCGCAGGTTATCATGGGTTTGTTGCCCCTTAATGAAGCCCGATTGGTCAGGATGAATTAGCGTGGGTAGGACGTTCTCTAGCCGGTTGGCCAAAATTTTGGAGTATAATTTAGTATCTAATTTTAAAAGGGCTATGGGTCTATAGGATGCACATAATTGCGGGTCCATCCCCACCTTGGGAATTATTGTAATTATCGCTTCCCCCATCGAGGGGGATACCTGTTGTTTAGCAGCTATTTCATGGAAGAGGTTTGGCAAATGTGGGGCCAACTCCGACGCAAATGTTCGGTAGAAGTGAGCTGTTAGCCCATCGGGGCCAGGGGCTTTCTGGAGTTTGAGGGTGTCTATCGTTTTCTGTACCTCTTCCAACGTGATAGGAGCGCTAAGCTCACTATTGATGGGGGCTGGAACCTCTGGGAGGTCCAATGAGTCCAGGTAGCGGGCTTGAGCTCGCTCAGATAGAGGGTCCTCTGTATAGAGTGATCTATAGAAGTCTCTGAAAGCGTTCGCCTTCCCTTCCTTGCTAGAATGTATGACGCCCGCGTCATCGACAATGTGTTTAACATATTCTTTCTCCTCTTTCGCTCGGATCTGTCGTGCCAACCGAGAGCCTATTTTGTCGCCCCCATCATAGCCCTGGGCCGGAAGGCGTAGGATTGTCTTTTCTACCCTGCTGGTGTATATGGCTTGTAGTTTCCCCCTCACTGCTGTCACCCATCTCAGGGTCTGGACCGACGGGCCCTCCTTGTGTGCTTTCTCCGCCTCCCAGAGCTCCCTTTCTAATAGAAGCCGCTCTCCTGTCTGCTATTGTTTAAAAAACGTAGCCATGGCAATGCATTTCCCCCTCACGACCGCCTTAAAGGCATCCCAGTTGTTTACGTAGGTTGTGTTCGCGGGGCCATTAATGATAAACAAAATTGCCTCTTGCAGGTCATCCCGTAGCAATCTGTCTCTAGTTAAAAAATTGGGGAAGTACCATCAAGCTAGTTTGGATCACGGGGCCGGCTAAACGATCGACACTTCCAGTGGGGCGTGATCCGAGAGGCAGATCAGATGCAGAAGAAGGCCCTGCAAGCGACTGATGGAACGTCTGTCTGGTAAAAATATGGTCAATCCTGGAGTATGATCTGTGGGAGTGGGAGAAGAACGAATAGTCACGTGTTGAAGGATTGACAGCCCTCCATGCATCCTCCAATCCCAAGCTTTGCAAGGACACCTTAAGGGGGTTACTAAAGGCTCCCCCTGGGGATCTATGTGGGTGGGTGGTGTCTAAAGCTGGGTCCCAAATAAGATTAAAATCTCCCAGAAGGATTATGTCCCCCGAGGCAAAGCCCTCCAGAGCTAACAAGAACTTGAGGAGAAAGTCCGATTGTCCTGTGTTGGGTGCATATACTGTGGCGATAGTGCATGGGCAACCCTGCATGACCCCCTTGACCATGAGAAACCTCCCCGTTTTGTCAGAGTGAGTGGCGTGATGAAGGAAATGGAGAGAGGAGTGAAAGAGAAGGTAAACCCCATTCTGTTTAATGGTGGAGGAGGAGCGGAATATCAAGGGATGGGATTTGTGTTTTAGGTGTGTGTCTCCCCCCTTCTTTAAGTGGGTTTCCTGTAGCACCACTATCAGAGCCTGGTGGTCACCCAGGTATTTCAACAGGTGCTGCCTCTTATTCGGAGAGTTACGTCCCCTCACATTCCACGATACATAACTAACCGACATTTAGTCTGGAGCATGTGGCGCCTTCCCCCCCTGCCCCCATCACCTGTAATACTCCCCCAAACCGGCTCCATCCCCACCCCAGAAGACCCCCGCAGGGCCTGCTTTGTAGTACACCACGGACAAAACATTAACACCCAACAAAAACAATAACTTTGAACTGGGGAGTCCCCAAAGTGATTGATGTTCACAACCCTAGGTAGCTCCAGGGCGAGCCCACATCCGCCCGAGCCCTGTTGCATGAGTAATGAAACACAGGACAGTTAATAGACACTTATCTGCAAGATGGCTGGAATGGCAGTTTTCGAAACCAGTGAGAGAGGTATACTGCATGCCGACAGGGAAATCATAGTCCAGGGTCCTCAGGTGTGGGCATGACCCCCCTGCGCCCCCCCAGCCCAGACATAGTCCTTGCCCCCCATCTATCAGCCAGGGTTGAGCAGCGTCGCTCCAGGATCAGATTGGCCTGTGCTAAGTCCTGGAAGAGGGAGCAAGGTGCACCTTGAAAAGTGACTTTGTTGCTGCTTCTGGCCTTCCTGAGGATCAGTTCTTTGGTTTTGAAGGAGCTAAACTTGGCCAGGATATCCCTTAGACGTCTGCATTCTCCTTGTAATCGCGGGCCTACCCTGTGCATGCGTTCCAGGTTGACCTCTGGGTATCCCTCTCCAAGAACCGTAGAAAAGAGGCCCACCATAAATGATTCCAAATCGGGTCCTTCGCAGCCCTCCTCCAGGGAACACAGACGGGCCCTGCACGAGAGGAGAAAGTTCTTCTTGGCGGTTGCCCCAGAGTGATTCACTGCAGCGCGCCGACCAGACTGGTGTTTGATTCCCGCTGGAAGCCTGAAATAATTGAAGCTCCAATTAAGAAGCGCCGCATACGCTGGGCGGTTTTTAACATTGACGGCTCATCGCAGTGCCCTTCCGGATAAGGGCTCTCGTGCCCACAGATTAACCGTGCCTCTTCCTTTTAAAATCCTGGGCTTCATAGAGGCCCACCGAACCCTTCGGTGTCAACGGGTTTTTCACTACCCTGCCCTCACAATTTAGTTGGTCCCCGACCTTCATGAGAGCAGAAATGACCAGATTGCCCTCCCGTACTACTTCCGGCTGGAAGTAGGTCCCGCGCGAACAATAACGCACTTCGAGGCAAGAAGTACAACACTGTACTAATCACAGATCGGTTCTACAACACCCACGCCTTCACTAGGGAAGTGGTTCTTGTAGGAAGTTCAGGTTGCTCACTTATTGTCCTGATGATGATCTTAAGTCCCTAAGATCGAAACGCTCGTCGACTTCCACAACAGGAACTCTCTCAATTGTATTAACTTAAGCGAAGTTCCTATTCTGTTGTCAATGTGATGTAATGTTTTTAGAGTTCACCGCACCTTGTCACATTACGCACCTGTCACTTTATGTGAGCACCTGTTTACCTTGACTGTCGCAAACCATGTTTGTGTAAAATAAAATGTTTATTTTACACTACATATGCTCCCCTACTACTTTTGTGCTCCCTTAATGATTAATTGTCTACCCCAAAAAGTTTACCTTGTGTCCTTCTCGAGGACTCCACTTGGTTGCACAGGACCCGATTGGGCCAAACTGAACCGCTGTTTTTCCCTAAAACATATGTTAACCCCAGGTTCTTCTAACGGGGTACCCTTGTTTTACTATACTACCTTCTTGGCAAGCAGGCACAGCAGGGGAATTATTGAAGCAGGCGTAGTTTTAGCCCAAGGCTCACTGAAAGGCTTGAAAATGTGTCCTGAATTGGCGTGTTAGTAACCAAACCCACCGGAGGGCAAAACTGTTGCATAAATTAAACTGCATTTCCCAGCAGGCACTGTGAAAGGAAACTCCAGTTGGAAGGCACACCAGAGGCCTTTTAATTAAGGCTTGTAAATGACAATGCAGAGCAAGTATTTTCATGGTTACTCGCGCTGGCCTCTGAGGAAGGAGCAAGAATGCTTTGAAACGCGTTAGGCCAAAGGATTTAATGATTGGGATGAAAAGCCGCCTGTTTGCCTTAATAAAAGTTTGCTACTTACATGTTGTGGAGTGCGGACTCATATCTGGGCAACAATGGTGGATATATATATATATATATATATATATATATATCACATATATATATATATATACATATATATATACACATATATATATATATATATATATATATATATATATATATATATATATATATATATATATATCTACTGGCGGTCGCCAGTAGATAGTTATAGTTACAACCTATTATCCATAGGAAATCCGCGACATTCTATTTGAAATAACTCTCTTGCCGGTTGACGTATCTTCGCAAAATTTTCAAACTTTGTGGGGCGCTCCGGTCCGCTCCTACCCTGAAAGTCTCGGGGGATTCGTCAAGCGGGGCCGAGAAAAAGGGGGTCCCAAAACGCGTTTTCCCCATGTAATTTTCCATAGGAAACTTTAGACACGGCTACAGCTCGAACTGCTGAATGGAATTACACCAAATTTGGCAAAGAGGTAGTTCTTGGTTCAGAAAGAACCCTTTTGTTAAATGGTGTAAATCCGTTCAGTAGTTGCTGAGAAAATCAAAAGTAAAAGTACATATATATCTATGGCCGCGTCGGATTCGCGCACCCTCCCGATCACGAGCTGCATGCTAATTGGCTGTCAACACTCCAAATCAGGAAGTGTTGGCAGCCATTTTGTCCCTCGGTCTCCCGCGCTTTGATTGCATTTTGCCCCCGGGTGGCCCAAGTCCCGGGGGCATGGTGGGGGGTGTTCAATTTATGTATGGGGGGCCTCAAAGGGCCCCCCAAGCCCCGGGGACCGCCACCCCCGGGCTTTCTTTTACAATGGTGCGGGAGGGCTCTGAGCCCTCCCGCAGCCCCGGGGACCACCATCTCCCGGGGCTTCTTTTTTTAAATTAAAAACCTGTGTGGGGGCTCTAGCCCCCACACGCCCGGGACCGCCACCTCCCGGGGCACTAAACATTTAAATATGGGGGTCCGTTACGGACCCAAGCCCCGAGGACCACCACCTCCCCGGGGCTGTGCACTGAATGGGAGGGGGCCGCGCGGCCCCCTCCTGGAGCCCTTGTTGGCCCTGGGGACCGCCACCCCCAGGGCCGGCTCCTGCAGTGTCCCGGGGTGCCTACCCCGGGACACTGCTGCTTGCTATGACAGGACGGGAGCCTCACGGCTCCCGTCCTGTCATAGCAAACTTGGTTTGCATTTTGAAAGAGAGAGCAGGAAACCTGCCTCTCTTTCAAAATGCAAACCAACTGCTTTTCCACTTGGGGAGCAGCATGTTAGCTGCTCCCCATGTGGAAAAGCAATGCCGGCTTCCGCAGGAGGCGGGAAGCCGGCTGGGACTGTGGGGGGATTGGGGACCCCCCCACAGTCTCCAACGTGAGGCCAGGCCCTGGGGGATGGGGTCCCCAGGGCCATAGTGGCCCGGGAGGGGGCCACGCAGCCCCCTCCCCAAAGTTTAAAAAAAAAAATAAATAAGGTCAAGGCCGGCCCCGGGGGATGGGGTCCCCGGGCCTTAAATGGCCTGAGGAGGGGGCCACGCAGCCCCCTCCAAATAAAAATATAAAAATCGAGGCCATGCCCCGGGGATGGGGTCCCCGGGGCCAATACAGGCCCAGGGAAGGGGGCCACGCGGCCCCCTTCTCGTTTTTTTTTTTTTAATTTAAAAAAAAAAGGGTAAGGCCCTGGGGGATGGGGTCCCCAGGGCCTAAAAATAGGAACAAGGAAGGGGGGCCACACAGCCCCCCTTCAGGAAAAAAAAAACAAAAAACGATCGGGCCCGCAGGCCCCGCCCCTTCCTTCACCACTCTGCAAACGCGCCCCTGGCGCGCTTGCAGATGGGGAAGTAATTCCCCTTCAATACTGGGGTCCTGGGGCCAACTAGCCCACCAGGAACCTCCAGTATGCGCCAGGGGCTGCCTTGCAGAGAGGTGTACAGAGGCCACGCCCTTTTTACACCTCTCTGCAACGCAGCTCTGTGGCGCTTAATGGAGGTAGCTGGTGGGCTAGTTGCACCCCAGGGACCCTCAGGATTCAAGGGAGTTAATCCCCCAACTTAAAACGCGCCACGGGGCGCGTTTGCACAGTGGTGAAGGGAGGGGCGGGGCTTCAGGTGACATGTGTGCAAACAGGCCCCGTGGCGCGTTTTAAGATGGGGAATTAAATCCCCTTCAATCCTGAGGGTCCCTGGGGGCCAACTAGCCCAACAGGTACATCCAGAAAGCGCCACAGAGCTGCGTTGCAGAGAGGTGTCAAAAGGGGTGTGGCCTCTCTACACATCTCTGCAACGCAGCCCCCTGGCGCATACTGGAGGTTCCTGGTGGGCTAGTTGGCCCGTAGGGACCCTCATGATTCAAGGGGACTTAATCCCCCAACTTAAAACGCGCCACGGGCGCGTTTGCACAGATGTCACCTCAGGCCCCGCCCCCTCCCTTCACCATTGTGCAAATATTCCTCTAAAATCTGCCGAACTACGAATTCCGATTTACTCACCTGTTATCAGGAGAGACCTCAGTGCTGTATCTTTCAGCCCAGTACTGGTCCTGAAAAGTAATTTTAACCGTACTTAACAGTAACTTGAATTTCCTTCCATAGGCTAACATTGACTGGTTTCACTTGGAAATTCTTCTAAGTGTGGAGTTTTGGAACTTTAAAATATTCCTCTAAAATCAGCCGAAATACGAATTCCGATTTACTCACCTGTTATCAGGAGAGACCTGAGTGCTGTATCTTTCAGCCCAGTACTGGTCCTGAAAAGTAATTTTAACCGTACTTACCAGTAACTTGAATTTCCTTCCATAGGCTAACATTGACTGGTTTCACTTGGAAATTCTTCTAAGTGTGGAGTTTTGGAACTTTAAAATATTCCTCTAAAATCAGCCGAAATGCGAATTCCGATTTACTCACCTGTTATCAGGAGAGACCTCAGTGCTGCATCTTTCAGCCCAGTACTGATCCTCAAAAGTAATTTTAACTGTACTTACCAGTAACTTGAATTTCCTTCCATAGGATATCATTGCCTGCTTTTTGCTGAAAAAGTTTCTAAGTGTTGATTTTTGAAACATACAAATATTCCTCTAAAATCAGCCGAAATCCGAATTCTGATTTACTCACCTGTTATCAGGAGAGACCTCAGTGCTGCATCTTTCAGCCCAGTACTGGTCCTGAAAAGTAATTTTAACCGTACTTACCGGTAACTTGAATTTCCTTCATAGGCTAACATTGACTGGTTTCACTTGGAAATTCTTCTAAGTGTGGAGTTTTGGAACTTTATAATATTCCTCTAAAATCAACCAAAGTATGAATTCCAATTTACTCACCTGTTATCAGGAGAGAACCCAGTGCTGCATCTTTTAGCCCAGCACTGACCCTGAAAAGTAATTTTAACCGTACTTACCAGTAACTTATATTTTCTTCCATAGGAATCCATTGTCTGGTTTTCAGCAGAAAAGTTTCAAAGTGTCGATTTTTACAAACTACAAATATTCCTTAAAAATCGCCTGTATGATTTAAATGCATTCTTTCAACTGTTTACAGGAGATGCACCAGTGCTGGATCCAGGATCCAACACTGAGTAAGAAAAAGTAACGATAACAGTTTTTACCTGCTAAGTGAATTTCCTTCCATAGGATAACATTGGTGATTCTATGAGAAAAAGTTTCTAAGTGTCAACTTTTAAAATACAATAATATTCCTTAAAAATCACGACTGTAACCAAAACGCTTTTACTCAACTGTTTACAGGAGATGTACCAGGACTGAATCTAGGATCCAGTCCTGTGGTTAGAAAAGTAATCCATAAAGTAACTAATTGCATTTAACTAGAAATTCACATTGAACTGAATGTTGCATTGTGTTTGAAAATGTGTTGCCCATTGCAACAACTGTAACTACTGTACTTAAAAGTCTATTGCCTATGTGCAAAGTATTTAAACTAAAGTAATTCATTCTGAGAAAGTATTTTTGTAATGTAATGTATAATGTAATTACAATGTAATTTAAAAATAAAATATGTAAAAAAAATTGTTTCTAAAAATGTAGTAAATCAGTATGAAAAAAATTAATATAACAATTAATACATTTAAAAATTGTCATTTACAAAACCTTTGAAATTCACTGAAAAAACCGTAGGTTTCAGACATGTTATAGTTAGGAATTAGCATTTAAAAAACCTTTGAAATTCACTGAAAAAACCATAGGTTTCAGATATGTTATAGTTAGAAATTAGCATTTAAAAAACCTTTGAAATTCACTGAAAAAACCATAGGTTTTAGGGACAGTTATAGTTAGTTGGACATTTTACTCGTACAAAACCCGTGAAATTCCCCGTTATAGTTAGTTCAGCTAACTATAACTCGCGCCCGCAATGCACTGCTGATGACGTCACATATTACATCACTCATGACATGGTCAGTGACATCACTGATGACATCACTGATGACATCTCAAATGACATCACTGATGACATCATCCACGTGATAATCTGATGCAGCTCTTCACACCCTAATATAACCTTTGATACACCCAATCTAAATTACAGACTGCCATTCGCAAAACCATAGACACTCCAACACCAATAACTACATACCCACTCACTGATTCTTAGGTCTACACACACACATCCACTCACTCACCCGTACAGTCACTCATACTTATGGTCACTCAGTACAGGACTATCATATGCACTCTTACTCCTATATAGACACTCAAACACCGCCACTCATCCATAGAGGTACTCACACACCTAGTCAGTCATGCAAATAATTAAACACACTGCCATTTACTCACCTATACAGTTATACACACACCAGCTCACTTAATCATACAAATACTAGCACATTGTTACGCTCTTATATAATCACTGATACAAGCACACACTCATCCATACAGCCACTATCACAATCACTCACTCTCGCTTATAGCTATTTATATACTCCAACACACATATATACTGCCTTTCACATATGTAGTTACTCACACATGTACCACTGGGACATACATTCACTCACTAACACACTCTTACACACACTTACCCACCCATACAGTCTATCACAGATGAAATGAAATGAAATTCGTACTTGTAAAGCGCACTTATACCCCCAAAGGGGTGTCCTGGCGCTGTACGCATACCGCTGTGGAACCCTTCCTGGCTTTTCCCTGTGAAATGTCCACTCCTGGGCACCCCCAAGGTGAAGGCAGGCATCCCAGCGCTGGTGGGGCCGTTGTGGAGATTAAGCAAGCTATTGCCCAGAGTTGCAGAGTGGGACCCATGATTAGAATAGGCACCGAGGCGAGAATTATCAGGTCCGAGGAAATTGAGCCCAAGACCCGCCGAGGTGGGAATTGAACCCTGGTACCGGGCCAGATCTCTGCATCAGGGTCTGCCGCTCTAACCATTGAGCCGCACTCTTGAAACCATCCACCCAGTGAATCACCCACTCACACATCTATGCACAGTCGCACACACCCCATCCACACAAACACTCAGGCACCCATACAGATACTCAGACAACAAATCAATAACTCTTATAGATACTCATGTAGCTATTCACAAACCCATGCAGCCACTTTACACAGCAACAGACAGACGGATACAGACATTCACCCAGTTTAGTCACTAACCCATGCATTCAGTAAGATACGTTAAATCACTCACTTATAGAGTCAGTCACGCACCTACTAAATCATCCATACAGACACTTACACACCCACTCATTCTTCAATACGTCTTTTCCTATATATATTAAAAATATTTAAACTTTACAGAAACACACAGTCACTGGATGATGTCATCAGTGATGTCACTGACCATGTCATGAGTGATGTAATATGTGACATCATCAGCAGTGCATTGTGGGGCGCGAGTTATAGTTAGCTGAAATAACTATAACGGGGGAATTTCACGGGTTTTGTACGAGTAAAATGTCCAACTAACTATAACTGTCCCTAAAACCTATGGTTTTTTCAGTGAATATATATATATATATATATGTATATATATATAAAAAGCCTCAGTAGCGGGCTTTTGCCAAAACGCTTCAGCCTTTTGTATTCAGCACGGAGAACTTTGGTTTAAAAATTTAAAATACATGTGGAACCAGACCGGATATGTGCCGTCTCCTATCGTGAAGCAGAGAAACAAAATGGTGCAAAGTTAAGTGTAGTAGGCTTAGGAATTTATATATATATGGCGGTGCATGGTGTCAATATAGATTAAAATAAATAGACCTTTTTGCACGCAGCTAACCTGGGTCCGTGTTCGTCTTTCCTGGAAGTCTGGATGTTTTAAGACCGAGTTCCTTGCATATATATATATATATATATATATATATATATATTCACTGAAAAAACCACAGGCTTCAGGGACGTTATACTTAGTTGGACATTTCACTCGTACAAAACCAGAGTAATTCGGCCGTTATAGTTAGTTGAGCTAACTATAACCCGTGCCCCCGCAATGCACTGCTGATGATGTCACATATTACATCATTCATGACATTGTCAGTGACATCACTGATGACATCTCAAATGACATCACTGATGACATCATCCAGTGACTGTGTGTTTCTGTAAAGTTTAAATATGTTTTATATATATACGCCAAGGTATATTGAAGAATGAGTGGGTGTACAAGTGTCTGAATGGATGATTTAGTAGGTGCGTGACTGACTGTAAAAGTATGTGATTAAATGTGCCTTACTGAATGCATGGGTTAGTGACTAAACTGTGTGAATGTCTGTAGTAGTCTGTCAGTTGGTGTGTAACGGCTGCATGGGTTAGTGAGTAGCTACATGAGTGTCTATATGGGTTATTGATTGTATTGGTTCTCTGAGTATCTGTATGGGTGCCTGAGTGTCTGTGTGGGTGGGTGGGGGGTGTGTGACTCTGTGCATAGATGTGTGAGTGGGTGATTCACTGGGTGTATGGGTTCAAGAGTGCATCTGTGAAGGGCTGTATGGGTGGGTGAGTGTGTGCATGGGTGTGTTGGTGAGTGAATGGATGTCTCAGTGGTACATGTGTGAGTAGCTACATATGTAAAAGACAGTATATGTGAGTGTTGGAGTATATAAATGACTATATGTGAGAGTGAGTGATTGTGTATGAATGAGTGTGCTGTATGAATGAGTGTGTGCTTGTATCAGTGATTGTATAAGAGAGTAAGTATGTGTTAGTATCTGTATGAATAAATGAGGTGGTGTGTGTATAACTGTATAGGTGAGTAAATGGGAATGTGATTGATTCTTTGCATGACTGACTAGGTGTGTGAGTAACTCTATGGATGAGTGGCGGTGTGTGAGTGTCTGTATAGGTATATGAGTGCATATGATAGTGCTGTATCGATGAGTGACTGCATGTATGAGTGACTGTATGGGTGAATGAGTGGATGTGTGTGTAGACCTAGGAATCAGTGAGTGGGTATGTAGTAACTGGTGTTGGTATGTCAATGGTTTCGACAATGGTAGTCTGTATTTTAGAGTGGGTGTATCAAAGGTTATATTAGGGTATGAGGAGGTGAATCAGATTATCATGTGGATGATGTCATCAGTGATGTCATTTGAGATGTCATCAGTGATGTCATCAGTGATGTCACTGACCATGTCATGAATGATGTAATATGTAACGTCATCAGCAGTGCATTGCGGGGGCGCGAGTTATAGTTAGCTCAATACTTATAACAGCCACATTTCTCTGGTTTTGTACGAGTGAAATGTCCAACTAACTATAACGTCCCAGAAACCTGTGGTTTTTTCAGTGTATTTCTAAGGAGTTTTAAATGTTAATTTCTAACTATAACGTCCCTGAAACCTATGGTTTTTTCAGTGAATTTCTAAGGTTTTTTAAATGCTAATTTCTAACTATAACGTCCCTGAAACCTATGGTTTTTTCAGTGAATTTCAAAGGTTTTTTAAATGCTAATTTCTAACTATAACGTCCCTGAAACCTATGATTTTTCAGTGAATTTCTAAGGTTTTTTAAATGCTAATTTCTAACTCTGCCTACATAGGTAGAACATGTGCAGAAAGAGGAAGAAAGGTGCAGAAAGCAGCAAGAGAAATGCAGATAGAGGCAATAGAAGTCCAAAAAGACGAAGAAAGGTGCAGAAAGAAGCAAGAGACATGCAGAAAGAACCAACAGAGGTGCAGAAAGAGGCCTTGTTGCAAAGTCATCCTGTGCCCCAACTTTTTGCTGACTGGTACTGGTGGTAACTGACTCTGACTAACCAGGCCCTGAGACAGTGCTATGCTGAAAGACACTTAGAATACAGTGAAAACACCTACATACACTAGGGTACACTATGGGTTGGGGTCCCCAGTGATTGGCATGACCTCCGCTGTAAGGCCCTAGTTCATAATAGGGCAGGGGGATTAAAACTACCTCTAAGTCAGAGGTGCAGAAAGAAGCAAGAGCAGTGCAGAAAGAACCAACAGAGGTGCAGAAAGAGGCAAGAAAAGTACAGAAAGAAGCAAGAGAGGTGCAGAAAGAGGCAAGAGAACTGCAGAAAACGTCAAGAGAGGTGCAGAAAGAGGCAGGAGAGGTGCACAAAGATGCAAAAGGGGTACAGAAAGAGGCAAGAGGGGTGCAGAAAGAAGCAAGAGAAGTGCATAAATAAGCAAGAGAGGTAGAGAAATAGGGAAGAGGGGTGCAGAAAGAGGCATGGGGACACACAAATTTGCAAAAGAGGTGCAGAAATATGCAAGAGCAGTGCAGAAAGAGCCAACAGAGGTGCAAAAAGAGGCAAGAGAGGTGAAGAGAGGTAGGAGTGGTGCACAAAGAGGCAAGAGGGATACAGAAAGAGGCAGGAGGGAGGCAGAAAGAAGGAAGAGAAGTGCAAAAAGAAGCAACAGAGGTGCTGAAAGAGGCGTGAAAGGTGCAGAAAGAGGCAAGAGAAGTGCAGAAAGAAGCAACAGGTACAGAAAGGCAAGAGAGGTGCAGAAACAGGCAGAAAAGGTGCAGAAAGAGGGAACAGGGGTACAGAAAGGGGCAAGAGAGGTGCAGAAAGAAGCAAGTGAAGTGCAGAAAGAGGCAAGAGAGGTGCAGAAAGACGCAAGAGAGGTGCAGAAACAAACAAGGGAAGTGCAGAAAGAGGCAAGAGAATTGCTGAAAGAAGCCAAAGAGGTATAGAAAGAAGCAAGAGAAGTGCAGAAAGAGGCAAGTGAGGTGCATAAAGAAGCAAGAGCAGTGCAGAAAGAACCAACAGAGGTGCAAAAAGAGGCAAGCGGGGTGCAGAAAGAGGTAGGACAGGTGCACAAAGAGGCAAGAGAGGTACAGAAAGAGGAAGGAGGGGTACAGAAAGAAAGAAGAGAAGTGCAGAAAGAGGTAAGAGAATTGCTGAAAGAAGCAACAGAGGTGTACAAAGAAGCAAGAAAAGTGCAGAAAGAGGCAAGTGAGGTGCAGAAAGAAGCAAGAGCAGTGCAGAAAGAACCAACAGAGGTACAAAAAGAGGCAAGAGGGGTGCAGAAAAAGATAGGAGAGGTGCACAAAGAGGCAAAAGAGGTACAGAAAGAAGGAAGAGAAGTGCAGAAAGAAGCAACAGAGAAGCTGAAAGAGGCGCGAAGAGTGCAGAAAGAGCAAGAGAAGTGCAGAAAGAAGCAACAGAGGTACAGAAAGAGGCAAGAGAGGTGCGGAAACAGGCAGGAAAGGTGCAGAATGAGGGAACAGGGGTGCAGAAAGAGGCAGGAGGGATACAGAAATTTGCAAAAGAGGTGCAGAAAGAAGCAAGAGAAGTGCAGAAAGAACCAACAGAGGTGCAGAAAAAGGCAAGAGGAGTACAGAAAGAGGCAAGAGAAGTGCAGAAAGAAGCAAAAGAGGTGCAGAAAGAGGCAGGAGAACTGCAGAAAAAGGCAAGAGAGGTGGAGAAAGAGGAAGCAAAGGTGCACAAAGAGGCAAGAGGGGTACAGATAGAGGCAAGAGGGGTGCAGAAGGAAGCAAGAGAAGTGCAGAAAGAAGCGACGGAGGTGCTGAACGAGGCAAGAGGGGTGCAGAAAGAGGCAAGAGAAGTGCAGAAAGAAGCAACAGAGGTGTAGAAAAAGGCAAGAGAGGTGCAGAAACAGGCAGGAAAGGTGCAGAAAGAGGGAACAGGGGTGCAGAAAGAGGAAAGAGGGATACAGAAATTTGCAAAAGAGGTGCAGAAAGAAGCAAGAGCAGTTCAGAAAGAACCAACAGAGGTGCAGAAAGAGGCAAGAGGTGTGCAGAAAGAGTTAGGAGCAGTGCACACAGAGGCAAGAGGGGTACAGAAAGAGGCAGGAGGGGTACAGAAAGAAGGAAGAGAAGTGCAGAAAGAAGCAACAGATGTGCTGAAAGAGGCAAGAGGAGTGCAGAAAGAGGCAACAGAGGTGCAGAAAGACCCAAGAGAGGTGCAGAAACAAACAAGGGAAGAGCAGAAAGAGGCAAGAGAATTGCTGAAAGAAGCAACAGAGGTGTAGAAAGAAGCAAGAGAAGTGCAGAAAGAGGCAAGTGAGGTGCAGAAGGAAGCAAGAGCAGTGCAGAAAGAACCAACAGAGGTGCAAAAAGAGGCAAGCGGGGTGCAGAAAGAGGGAGGGCATGTGCACAAAGAGGCAAGAGAGGTACAGAAAGAGGCAGGAGGATTGTAGAAAGAAGGAAGAGAAGTGCAGAAAGAGGCAAGAGAATTGCTGAAAGAAGCAAGAGCAGTGCAAAAAGAACCAACAGAGGTGCAAAAAGAGGCAAGGGGGTGCAGAAAAAGGTAGGAGAGGTGCACAAAGAGGCAAGAGAGGTACAGAAAGAGGCAGGATGGGTGCAGAAAGAAGGAAGAGAAGTGCA
This sequence comes from Calotriton arnoldi, assembly GCA_963921515.1. NCBI lineage: Eukaryota > Metazoa > Chordata > Amphibia > Caudata > Salamandridae > Calotriton > Calotriton arnoldi. The sequence goes on from CAWUFW010004686.1 coordinate 955,133, forward strand.
GAAAGAAGCAACATAGGTGCTGAAAGAGGCACGAAGGATGCAGAAAGAGCAAGAGAGGTACAGAAAGAGGCAAGAGAGGTGCAGAAACAGGCAGGAAAGGTACAGAAAGAGGGAACAGGAGTGCAGAAAGAGGCAAGAGGGATACAGAAATTTACAAAAGAGGTGCAGAAAGAAGCAAGAGCAGTGCAGAAAGAACCAACAGAGGTGCAGAATAAAGGCAAGAGGGGTACAGAAAGAGGAAAGAGAAAAGCATAAAGAAGCAAAAGAGGTGCAGAAAGAGGCAAGAGAACTGCAGAAAAAGGCAAGAGAGATGGAGAAAGAGGAAGGAGAGGTGCACAAAGAGGCAAGAGGGGTACAGAAAGAGGCAAGAGGGGTGCAGAAGGAAGCAAGTGAAGTGCAGAAAGAAGCAGCAGAAGTGCTGAAAGAGGCAAGAGGGGTGCAGAAAGAGGCAAGAGAAGTGCAGAAAGAAGCAACAGAGGTGCAGAAAAAGACAAGAGAGGTGCAGAAACAGGCAGGAAAGGTGCAGAAAAAGGGAACAGGGGTGCAGAAAGAGGAAAGAGGAATACAGAAATTTGCAAAAGAGGTGCAGAAAGAAGCAAGAGCAGTTCAGAAAGAACCAACAGAGGTGAAGAAAGAGGCAAGAGGTGTGCAGAAAGAGGTAGGAGAGGTGCACACAGAGGCAAGAGGGGTACAGAAAGAGGCAGGAGGGGTGCAGAAAGAAGGAAGAGAAGTGCAGAAAGAAGCAACAGATGTGCTGAAAGAGGCAAGAGGGGTGCAGAAAGAGGCAAGAGAAGTACAGAAAGAAGCAACAGAGGTGCAGAAAGAGGCAACAGAGGTGCAGAAACAGGCAGGAAAGGTGCAGAAAGAGGGAACAGGGGTGCAGAAAGAGGCAAGAGGGATACAGAAATTTGCCAAAAAAGTGCAGAAAGAAGCAAGAGCAGTGCAGAAAGAACCAACAGAGGTGCAGAAAGAGGCAAGAGGGGTGCAGGAAAAGGTAGGAGAGGTGCATAAAGAGGCAAGAGAGGTACAGAAAGAGGCCGGAGGGGTGCAGAAAGAAGGAAGAGAAGTGCAGAAAGAAGCAACAAAGGTGCAGAAAGAGGCGCGAAGGGTGCAGAAAGACAAGAGAAGTGCAGAAAGAAGCAACAGAGGTACAGAAAGAGGCAAGAGAGGTGCAGAAACAGGCAGGAAAGGTGCAGAAAGAGGGAACAGGGGTGCAGAAAGAGGCAAGAGGGATACAGAAATTTTCAAAAGCGGTGCAGAAAGAAGCAAGAGCAGTGCAGAAAGAACCAACAGAGGTGCAGAAAGAGGCAAGAGGGGTACAGAAAGAGACAAGAGAAGTGCAGAAAGATGCAAAAGAGGTGCAGAAAGAGGCAAGAGAACTACAGAAAAAGACAAGAGAGGTGTAGAAAGAGGAAGGAGAAGTGCACAAAGAAGCAAGAGGGGTACAGAAAGAGGCAAGAGGGGTGCAGAAGGAAGCAAGAGATGTGCAGAAAGAAGCAACAGAGTTGCAGAAAGAGGCAATGGAGGTGCAGAAAGAAGCAAGTGAGGTGCAGAAAGAGGCAAGAGAGGTGCAGGAAGAAGAGAGTGAGGTTCAGAAAGAGGCAAGAGAAGAGCAGAAAGTGGCAAGTGAGGTGCAGAAAGAGGCAATAGAGGTATAGAAAGAGGCAAGATAAGTGTAGAAAGAAGCAAGAGAAGTGCAAAAAGAGGCACTTGAGCAGCAGAAAGATACAAGAGAGGTAGAGAAAGAGGCTCGAGAAGTACAGAAAGAGGCAAGAGAAGTGCAGAAAGAGGCAAGAGAGGTGCAGAAGGAAGAGAGTGAGGTGCAGAAACAGGTAAGTGAGGTGCAGAAAGAGGTAAGAGAGGTACAGAAAGAGGCAAGGGAAGTGCAGAAACAAGCAAGAGAATTGCACAAAGAGGCAAAAGAGGAGCAGAAAGAGGCAAGAGAGGTGTAGAAAGAAGCAAGAAAAGTGCAGAAAGAGGCAAGTGAGGTACAGAAAGAGGCAAGTGAGGTGCAGAAAGAGGCAAGAGAGGTGCAGAAAGAGGCAAGAGAGTTGCAGAAAGAGGCAAGAGATCTGCAGAAAAAAAGCAACAGAGGTGCTGAAAGAGGCATGAAATGTGCATGTGCGGGCGCACGCGCATAAGCAGTTTTCTCGATGATTACCCAGACGGCGAGGAAGAGGAGGAGGGCAGCCCGGGGACGCCGCAGTACAGGTAAGTGGTTTTAATTTACTTTTAAGTAATCTAATTACTTGTTAATATAGGGGGGGTGGAGGCGGGTGGCGTAGCGGAGCGGAGTTCCACGGAGTTTGTTCGCAACTCCGTGGACCTCCGTGTAGCCCCGCTATGCCCACTACGACCAACGTTAATTTTTGGGAACATTTGACCCATTTGAGCTAGAAACAAGGCTTTTGTTGTTCAAATCTGTAGATTAGGCAGCAGATGATGGAATATTTGGCAAAGGCGGAAAATGTTTAAATATGTGAAAATTGATGCAGCCGAACTGTCACATAATTCCAGTGGCCCTGCTCATACCTCCGACTAGGTCCAGAAGTGCTCCTCAGCGGTTCCTTCTTTTTTTGTGTCTCATTGAGTTTATAGTTTAGCTTCTATGGAAACGAGGAAGACTAAACCTGAAGTTACCACTCCACAACACAGACTACAATACCACATAATTACTCTCCAAAACACATAATCCCACTCTACATAATTCCTATACACTAAATACCACATACTTTCTATCCACAAAATTTCACCGCACAACATACCACATAATTCCACTACACACAACGTAGATCCACTCCACTTCAAAAAACATTAGTAAAAAACTTTTACATTTACAACGCCAATAGCTCTAACTCTCGCAAATGGGAGACCTATTACATTACAAATGCTTCTTTAACTGGTAGTCACGTTTGCAGAGTGGTGCAGAAAGGGGGCTGGGCCTCCGACCAGCGATCAGGAATTCCGCTGCGTAGGACTTACAGGAGATACCAGGAGGGCTTCTTGGCCCCCAAAGTACCTCGGGAGCAAAGTGGACTTCATCCCCCAACCAGTACTGTGCCAGGAGGCGCGTTTGCAGAGTGGTGGAGAAAAGGGGGTGTGGCCTCCTAAGACCTCTTAGCAATCCCACTGTGTGGGACTTAGTGGAGGTAATAGGAGAGGTAGTTGGACCACGAGGACATTCTTGGGGGCCAACTACCCCTTCTATTACCTCCAGTAAGTCCCACACAGCGGGATTGCTAAGTTGTCATAGCAGGCCACGCCCCCTTTCCCCACCACTCTGCAAACGCACTCCCTGGCGTGCACTTGGATGGGAATTAAAGTCCCCTTCGCTGCTGGGGGTCCTTAGGGGCCAACTAGCTTACCTGATACCTCCAGTATGCCCCAGATAGTGGGATTGCTGATAGGTGGACACAGGCCACACCCCCTTTGTCCACCACTCTGCAAACGCGCCTCCTGGCACGTTCTAAGTTGGGGGATTAAGTCCCCTTCATTCCTGAGGGTGCCTGGGGGCCAGCTAGCCCACCAGGTACCTCCAGTAAGCCCCACACAGCTGGATTGCTTAGAGTGGTCCGAGGCCACGCCCCCTTTTTACACCACTCTGCAAATGCACCTCCTTGCGCACTGCTGCTCGGGGGATGAAGTCCACTTGTGTCCTGAGGGAGCCTGCATTGCTTTTGGGCAAGGGGAGCTGCTAACATGCAGCTCCCCTTGCCCAAAAGCAATTCTGCTTCGCTTCATGGAAGCGAGAGCAGGTTTCCTGCTCTCACTTCCATGAAGCGAAGCAGAGTTTGCTATGGCAGGGCGGGAGCCTTGCTCCCGCCCTGCTATAGCAAATGGCAATGTCCTGGGGGTCGGCACCCCGGGACATTGCAGGAGCTGGCCCTGGGGGGTGGCAGTCCCCAGGGCCATCGAGGGCTCCAGGAGGGGGCCGCACGGCCCCCCTCCCTACATTTGCACAGCCCCAGGGAGGTGGTGGTCCCTGGGGCCGGGGGTACGCAACGGAACCCTGTATTTCAATAAACAGTGCCCCGGAGAGGTGGTGGTCCCCGGGGCAGTGTGGGGCAGCTCAAGCCCCCCCACACCTTGTTTTTACAAGTAGCCCCAGGGAGGTGGCAGTCCCCGGGGCTTGGGGGGCCCGTGAGGCCCCCCGGCCAAAATAACAATGCCCCGGGGAGGTGGCGGTCCCCGGGGCAGCATGGGGAGGGAAGGAGCCCCCCACGCATTTTAAATAAAAAGCCCTGGGGAGGTGGCGGTCCCCGGGGCTGCGGGAGGCTGCGTGCCCCCCGCATATAATTAATTAGGCCCCAGGGAGGTGGTGGTCCCCGGGGTAGCGGGGGCCCCCGCGGGCCCGCTAATTAATTGTGCATTGCCCCCGGGACCTGGCCCACCCGGGGGCTTATAAAAAACAAAGTCCCGGAGCCCGCTCTTCGTTTTAAAAACATTTTTGGGCCAGATTCGTGCACCCAGCGCGAATTCGGACGATTTAAAAAAAAAAAAGAAAATGCTTCTTTTGGCCCTGGGGGCCTTGTGGGACCCCCTGAGCAGGCCTAGGGGGTCAAGGTGTTTCTACTCTGCCCCCTTTTCTTGTTTTTAATGTTTTTTTAACTGTGTCTTGTGACTCGGTTACCGAGCCACAAGATGGCTGCCAACACATTCTGGTTTGGAGTGTTGGCAGCCAATCAGAATGAAGCTCATGCTTGGGAGGAGTCCCAAATCCTCCTCGGTGCTCAGATATATACATTATTATTTTTTTAATTTCTCAGGGACTACTGAACGGATTTACACCATTTTAAAAAAAGTCCGCTTTCTGAACCAAGAGCTACCTTTTTGCCAAATTTGGTGTAATTCCGTTCAGCAGTTCCGGCTGTAGCCTGTTCCAGAAATTCCTACGGAAATTAACATGGGGAAAACGCGTTTTGGGACTCCCCTTTTTTCTCGGTCCCTGCTTGACGAATCACCCGGAAACTTTCAAGACAGGAGCTGACCTGAGTGAACCATTGGTTTTGAAAATTTCGCGAAGATTTGTCAAACGGCGCCAAAGGTATTGGCAAAAGAAAAAACACTTTTTGAATAAAAACGAGGTCCTAACTATAACTACCTACTGGCGACCGCCAGTAGGTAATATATATATATATATATATATATATATATATATATACATGTATATATATATATATATATATATATATATATATTCACACTGTAGTGTATGGTTGTCTGTTTCTTGTGGTTAGCATCCTTTTTATGCAGGAAGGAGTCCCTTCCTGTGTAATAGTATGCTTTAAGGCATTTCCCTACTTGTATGTGTGCTGTAGAATGCAGCACACATGCAAAGAGGGAAAAGAGGAGAAATTAAAACATTTTTCCCCGTTACTCCTGCACACTCATGGAACGCCCCCTTGACCCAAAGTTCCACAAGGCAGCACATTGCACTGCTTTGCGTTACATTTTTGTTACAATTTGTGTTGGATTGTAAATACCAACCTAACAGTTTGCATCGTGTTTGCATTAAAAAAGGAACACAAAGGCTAAATCTGCACCTAATTTTCAGCACCCATGATCTCCTCTCTGCATCTCTCACAACACATCTCATCCCTTTACTCAGAACTCAAACTACCACAGAGGCATGGCTTATGGTTGTTATCTTGATTGTCCTAAAAACACTTTCTATCAAGAAACACAAATATGTAAAAAGCCATCTGAGAAAGCATCTCAAACAATCCTAGACTAATCTCTAATTGTCTGCAAAATTTGATGTTACCATCCTAAGAGATGTGTAATAAGTCAGGGCACGCCCTCTAGCAGACCACTCTAACAACAAATATCACACACCCACAGCTCAATAAGTATGACACTGCCTCCTAACCAGAGACAGACCCAAACACTCTACCCAAAACATCTGACTACAGGATTATTGAGACTTGTATCTATGAAGGAAGCCTTAGAATCGAATACTAAGGCACCCTACGATAGCAGCAATATAAGGCCATACTGATAGCAGACTGTGCAAAATACAAATGCCAACTGCATAAAAATAACACTTCTCAAATAAATGATGTGAATAAGTAACAGATTTATTCAATTGTGATTTTGCTAAGAAACAGGAAATTTCAGGATGAATAAGAATGAGGATCTGCAACTGCAAACATGTTGAGCAATGCATATTGGTACATAGCAGAGAAAATATACCCAGTATTTTCTAGATGTTTCTGTAAATATTGGATCATCACCATCTAAATCAGGGGTGTGAAAGGTAGAAGTGAAATCCATTGCAGGTATTCAGCATCAAGCATCATCAATGACTATGCAAATGAGTTATATTTGGATTCACTGTATTTAAATGCATTATTTATGTATATCCTCACAGCCTGGATCTGAGCAGGAACGATCACATGATTTTTGCAGCACAGGACAGAAACAAAAAGGCGAGACACCTATACTTTGAATTTGACGTGAAATCAGGGGAATTGACATGAGTGCAAGTGACGCCGCTTTACTATTCTTTCTCTCTGGTATCTTTGAAGTCATTTTACAAATAACTTTCTGGTTGAGATAGCTATAAAACGGATAAAGTTATGTGTAAATGAAAATCCCTAATCAACATATCTACTTACATTGTACAGTTTTGTTACAGGGATATGCATTACAGTAGCCTCACAGCCCCTCACCCCCCCCAGTAGCCTGATATCATTACTTCAACATTCCTTAAATATAGATCAGAAAACCCAACAGAAAATCAAATTGCATTCCTCAATGCAAATCTTTTTAAATGTATTTTTCCACCTGCAGTCAATCCTCAAAATTGCATTTTACTGTAGTATCTTTATACAGGTTCATGCCTCCGAAAAGTGCCAGAAAGGACTCCGATTTGCACCTGCTTGCAGGCAACAAGTCTACTCAAACTTTTGGTAAGCACAAAAGCACATACTGTTCAAACTTAGGGCCTGATTCTGATCTTGCTAGGAATGCCCTCCGTACGACTCGGATCCAGAGGGCTTTCCTAGTGAATTGCGCTCCGTGAGTCAGAGTGACCAATTCCGATGCACCCATATGGTGACGGACTCAGTTCGCTCGGACTCCCATTTAACTCTATGTGAGCCTATATACTGAACGCGTACACAGGCTCCCATAGCAAAAAAGGGGTGGGTGGGGAAAAGCTTACAGCCTGTGGCGGGCACCCAATGGTGCCCGCCACACTGTGCATGCATGGAAAGTGGGGACCCATGGGTATCCCCATGGGACTGATTCGGAGGGTCCTGGGTGAAGGAGGGCCTGCTACGGGCCCCCAAAGAATGATTCTGGCAGCCTTTTTGTTAAGCGCAAACCGTTTCAGAAAGGCTGTCCGAATCGTTCATCATACTTGCTCGATCGTAGTCCATAGAGCTGTACGCATCGGCTCCGGAAAGGCTCGATTTCTCCGAATGCTTTTCTGAACCGTTTCAGTCAGCGCTAAGGGTTTCCAGGCATCGTACTTGGTCGTTCGGAACTGAGAACGAGTCGGTTGGAAACAAGGGCTCCGGATCGGTTTTGGCAAAGCCAAATCCGATTCGGAGCCCTTCTGACCGAGATCAGAATCGACCCCTTAATCTTTTTGAGTTTTCCATAATTTTAAATGGCTTCAATAGGTATAGAGAAATGTTTTGAATGTGTAGAATATTATGTTTCAGAACAGATTAATATAAACATGTAATTCTGTTAGATTAATATGTCTTTGTTGATTTAATTTAATCTTGATGAAGAGAGTCTGGATTTACTGACAAGTTAGGGGTCCACACATTTGACGACAGCCTGGAGACAGAGATTGGCACTATCCAGTAAAAGTAAGACACCATGGGTAATAGCAGTTGTGGCTACCATGACATCATTGGAGGCTGGGGACTTATGGTCAATTTGATTCTCATTACAAAGCTGTGAAACTTATTTCTAGAGTCACTGACTATTACCACACTAGTCCCCAATGCAAGATGGCACCCTTCACTACATGCCATTTTATCTCTTCCTCTCTTTCTGGTCAATCTAAATAACAGCATTATTAAAGACAGCAAGATGTAAATACTCATTGTCTGCTAAACCTATGTCTTGTTGTATTCTCTGACACCTTTTTTGTTTTCTAGGCTCCCCTTTTGGTTCCTCTACATTGTACATGTGCTGTGCTGAATCTCTTGCCTTCAGTCCTTCTGCAGTGCTTTTGGACATTTTCACTGAACTAATCTCCATGCCAGTAGCAGCCCGTAGCCTGCCAAAGTGGCGGGGCGGCCGGGCCGGAGGAGGGAGGTTGGGTGGGTCGGGTTACAAAAATAAAAATGCACTTTAACGCAGCCGCCGTCTCCTGCCTCATCGCGCTCTTCCTGATTCTGGGCACAGGCTCCCAGAATGCACTGCGGCCAATCCTGATGCTGCATGAAAGCAGCATTGGGATTGGCCTGAGCACCGGCAACTTGCGCTCCCAGGCAGACTGGGAGCCTGTGCCGCTCTCCAGCCCCTGCAACACAGCTGGAGAGAGCTTCACTGTGCATGAGGGTTTGGCCGTCCTGAAACGGCCGGCCAAACACCTCATACGCAGTGAAGGGAGTGCCCACCACTCCACCACCAGCTGTGTCATCCCCTGGACCCGCCCCCAAGACTCGTCAGAGTCCTGTGGGAGGGTCCAGGGGATTAAAATAAAACGATAATAAAACAGGTTTAAAACCCGATTTATTATTGTTTTATTTGTTGGTGGTGGCGGGGGGGCAGCGCTCCTCCGCTCTAATGGAGCAGCCACCACTGTTCAGTGAGACTAATCCAAGCATCTGGTTCTAACTGCAGGAAACCTTATCCCATCCTTCTCCAGCCCAACCTTAAAAATTTCATTTTAAGATAAGGACAGATATTATCCATCAAAATTGTTTAACAGACACCAAATTTTGAATGTTGAAAAGCAGTGTTTTCAGAGGTTCCAAGAACCAAACTTCTAAGTTTAAGACCCTCATATCCACCCTGTAGTCTCGAATGGGCCCTTTTCAACTGACTCCAGTCTATTCACATGGGCAACTCTAGGTCAGAAAATATCTGTGTCACCTGCGGAGTCCTACATGGTTCTGTGCCGTTCCCTGTTATCTTCAACCCCTACATTAATCCCCTTAGTGTTCTAGTCACAGATAACAGCTTCAAAATAACCTCCTCTGCTTCAGACCTTCCAATGTTGCAAACACTGTCTGCATATAACCCCCCATTGTCCCCACCATGCCTTTGACGCAAACCCATTCAGCAAAGCTCTTATCCCCATTCTAAACATTTCATCGACACAGCCATATTTCTGGAAGACTGGAAGCACACAGTCATCAATGCCATTCTGAAGAAGCTTTCAGCAGAACCCATTAAACTTGTAATCTACCAACTGATCTCCCTCCTTCCATACCAAGACAAGGTCCTAGAGAAAGCATCAACAGGCACCTCACAGACCACCACACCAACCACCAGCTCCTCAACACCATGCAATCAAGCTTCAGACCTAACCACAGCTCAGAGGCAGTCCTTTTAGCAGCAACAGATGACATCCAGATTATCCCAAATGGAGGAGAGACCGCAGTCGTCATCCTACTCGACTTCTCTACAGCTTTAGACATAGTCTTCCTTTCCATCATATTCATATGACTTCACAAGGTTGGCATCTAAGGATCCGCCCTCGTATAGATGTGCACTTGACTTAATGGCAGAACACAGTCGACTTTCCACCCTACACCTGGGAGCTCCTTTGCAGAATCCCGCAAGGTTCCTCGATGTCGTACAGTTTCCATTTTTTCAGTAAGAAGCGTTCGTTTGTTGGACAACATAAATTTTGGATGGTGGCACACTGATTCCATGCACCCCCTCAGGATATGTTGGCCTAGAGACCCGCTAGCTCACAGTGCCACCCTCCTGCACATAAACAATTATTCATGGCAAATTGCTGTTTGTATTATTATTATTATTATTATTATTAGCTTTTGTAAAGCACGTAGCTACCTGAAGGCGTCCCAGTGCTCGTGTCTAGACAGAGGTTTACGGCCGGCTAAGCAACTGATTGTTGGAATAGCCAGGTCTTAAGAAGTTTCCGGAAGGGAAGCAGATGAGATTCAGCTCAAAGGAAGGAGGGCATTGGGTTCCACAGTCTGGCCACATTGTAGACGAATGTATGTGTGCCGTACAATGCAGTACACATAGAAACAGCAAAAACAGGGAGAAGTAAAGCATTTCTCGTCGTTTCTCCATGTTAAGACCATGTTTTTACTGGTCTTAATTTTGGCGCTGCCACCTATTTACGCCACCCTTATAAATAGGGGGCAGCGTCAACTGGAACACCCATTGCCCACTCCTTTCCTGCTAAATTTAGCATGAAAAGGTGCCGTATTTACAAGGCGGCGTTAAGTCACATTAAGTGGCTTAATGCCGCTTTGTAAATAAGGTGAAGCCACTATCGCCATAGGAACATTGCAAAAAGTGACGTTCCTGTGGCGATGGGAGCTTGTAAATATGCCCCTGTGTGTCTAGGCGTTGTACTAAATGTTCAAGGTGTCATGATACTGTATGCCTTGGACGTGGAATTGTAAGCAATGTTAATTCAGAGAAACTAATCCTGCGCTGTCACACAAGAAAATGTGTGTCAAAAGTCATTGTGTCGAAAAGAAGGCAACTTAAGAAAAGTGTACATGTAAAATGGTAGTGTTATCTAATAATAAGAAAGCTATGGAGAGCAATGCTACAGCATATGTTCATATAAAAGTTGCCAAAATTATTAAAAAGGCAATCATATAGTTTGAAAAACCAAAGTATACAGAAAACCAAACATTAAAAAAAAATGTAAAAGGGAATAAAATAAAATATAAAAAGGAATTTTTACGATGTTAAAGAACAGGCAGACTCAAAACATTCTCACCAAATGGAATAGGCAGTCGTTTATGTGTTCCAAGAGGTAGATGAAGCATTTCTGTTCCCACGTCTGGGCATACCCTGCCAACTTAGGGCGAACAAAGCAAACACAAGGAGATGATAGATGGAGCGCTGAAACTTTTCAGACACTCACACCCAGTCACAGATCTGGATTGAATCCATCATCGTTCTTTAGCTCACTTCGCAACCCCAATTCAGACACAGCTATATGCAAGTCAGACTTAAATCATGGTGGCTGTGGGTGATTATAGAAGAATGAAAGGATGAATGAATAATTGGATTGCTTAGATAAATGAGCAAGGGAGCTCTTCTGGAGAGGGGCATGCTACTCACCTACTTCGCTTAGTTTGTTTTATGGATATCAAAACTGTGGGGTTATTTTCCTTCTACTCCCTTGACTCACTGTATCTATTAAGCTAGGCAGATATGTATCCCACCAATCATCAGTCATAACCTCCTCCCTGCCCATTGCATTTCGCCACCCATGACTGAAATGCAGTATGGTTCAATTTCATGACTGTAGTGTTGGCTGTGCAATGTGTGTCTGCATTGGTTAATGCCTTGCAAACCGAACACACAAGGTGTGTTTTCCTTTGCCCACTCAGTCACCTCTTAGTCACTCATTCCTTTATTCTTTCCTAAGTTCTTCCATCCCAGCCTACCAAAAAGTTGCGAACTCCATTCTTGGCATATGCCACATTTTATGGTCATTTGAACTGATTTCAAAATGAATTTCATTGTTTCTCATAACAGATTTATTTTACGCCTGTTCAGAATTTTCCCTTTCAACTTTCGTCAACTAAAGTGCCTGAATAAGCCAAAGCTTAATAGTCACATGTCAAATCAATGATCAGTGATACCCCTCTATTCTATATCAAAACTCTAGCTACCTGCCTAAACCCTTTACCTTACCCTGCAGTAGAGTAAGTCAAGTTTATTTTCGTTACTGCCCAGCAAATTAATTTGTTGGAAATAATTTGTGGTGGTAGGTGAGGCCAGTGATTAAAGTGAGACTAAGTGCCTGATTTAATTTCAAGTGTGGCATATGGGATACTCTTTGACAAACATTTCAAATGCAATCTATATAGCCTGTTCCTTTCCCTGTAGTGCATCATTTCCCCAATGTCTACTTATGGCAGAAAAGATAATATCTGTGTTTTATACATGAGGTGTGTGACATAGTAACTTATTTATTATTCATCTGCCTCTTTGGAGTCAGGGTAGAAAGTGAAAGGCATTCGAAGAAGAGCAGGGCCATTGGAATTAAAGATAGATAATTGTCAGCAATAGATACCCCAGCTTCAGACAGTAGCAAAGTACCAGATGTGCTGGCTAGCATGTCTCCATTAATTTAGCACAACCATACTCCATAGTGCATAATGTCTTACTCATTTATGAGAGGCCATTTATTTTTATTTTTCCATTCAAAGTGTCTGTTTAGTTACTAGAAAAACCATTAAAAGAAAAAAAACTCAAATCACTGTTTTTAAATCTGGTGTTATTCTATTTAAATTTTTATGCGAAGCACGTGTGGGTAAAATATAAAATTGACCTTGTGACTCTCCTAATCATAATCACATCAAATTCCAATGGCACTAGGGGACCAGCAATGTACTGCTACTGTGCCACCCGTTAATTTTAAACAATTGTTTGCACAGAGCATTATTTACAATGTTTCCTTTTTCTTTTTGTTTTTCTTCATATAGCTACTCCTGTATGGTCGACCAGTAGTATCCAACAGGCAGGAGATAGCGGTCTGGCTGCGGCGACAGAGGCTGGACACTATCCTCCTGGAATATCGGCGGCTGGTGGCCCAGGCAGATGTAGAAGAAGAGGCAGAAATAGTTGCCTCTCAGCTGGGCACCAGTACAGCCAGTCAGCCACAGCCTTCAGCCTCCCGGCCATTCCATTGCCAGCACTGCCCCCAGATGTCAGGGGCCTTGACTGCTGCTGTCTCCTCCCGCTCTGACCAGACATTGCTGCCCCCATCCTGCAGCGGCTGGACTGAATGGAGAGGCGTATGGAGAGCCTGCTGGACAGGACAGAGTGGAGCCTGGACCAATTCCGGACCGAAATGGACATTGCCCTCTTTAAAAATTTGATTTTGTGGGAGGGGCTTGTTGTGGGTGGAGAGGGTGGGAAGGGAGTTAGGGCTGGTTTTTGTTATTTGTTGGACATTGTTTGAGGAATGGGGATGGGTCAATTTGTTTGGGGAGAGGGCTGGGCCTGTTGTGGGCGTTTCTTTGTTAATATAATAAAATAAAGGGGGACATTTTATTTCTTCACGATTTATGCCTGAAGTAGTTTATTTGTGTTTTAATTAGACTTTGCACTGCTGCCTTTTTAGTTACGTGGCTTGTTTTTTTCCGAATCTGCTTATAAAAGTATATGCCGGTAAGTTATAGTTAGTTATATACCTCTGCATCTATCTTGACCAATGGGGGATGCTGCCATTACCTATATTGCCTACGACAACCTTGATAAACAATTTCTTATGCAGTAGCAGTTACTTGCTTACTTACTAACTTAACTAGCTCACTTCACTCCATAGTTCTCTTACCTGAATATAGTTGAAGCAATAACAGGGAAGGCATCACAACCTCACTATGCCTGGGTGGTGAACTCCGTCCGCGGAGTTTGCAGAGTTTGATGCACTCCGCAGAGCACGCAGAGTTCTGAAAAACTCCGCAGAGCGGAGTTTTTTCCTCGCTCGCTCGCAGACATTAAGTTGGCGAGTGCGACCAAGGAAAACCTAACGCTAGACCACATCCCAGCGATATTTCTCAATGCAGGATGTTGCGGATGGTCGCGTCCGCTCGCGTTGAGAAACCATGCATTGAGGAAGCTGCCGCTAGAGTAGAAAATCTACTCGAGCGGCAGAAAGAAGCAGCACCCTCTTGCTCTGCGCATGGTGCTGTTCGCATTGATTTTCCAGCACGGGACAAATACCCAGAGATAAAAATCAGCGTGAATGGCACAACCTAATGCACTCCGTCGCTTGCGGAACTCCGCATAGCGTGCCAGAGTTTTTTGGTCACTTTGCAGAGTTCTGCGTAGTGGAAACTCTGCAAACTCCACCCAGGCATAAACTTCACAAGCGAGGACCCACTCCCACCCAGGTGAGCTCCAACTGTAGGATTAATTGGAAGGATTATCTATTGAAGACAACTAAATGGAAATAAAAACACTGAGTTAGTGGCTTATAAATGATATCATAGCTTTACAAAGAATTGAGACCAGGCTACTACATGACACAACAAAGAATAACTGATAGTGATAAAATAATAAAAACTAGCAAGAGTAAATTCTTAACGATGGGGAGCTAGTATTTAATTGAAACGAAAGTAACGAAATCCTTCAGTCATGAAAAGTGGACTCAAAGTCTGGAGTGGACAAGGTTGAGCATTTACGCAACACAAGGCCTGAATGATGATGCTGATGACTGATGTTCTTCTATATTTAAAATATGGACCACTTTTATGTGCTGGTGGGTAAATGGGGCCAGTGTGGACTATTTCTTAGGTAATAAAGGATCCTGCAGAGAGTTGGTGTCGCTTTCACCCCATCCGCCCCACCAAGTGTGTGATCTTTTTATGGTGTAAATTAAGTCACACCTCAATAAATCACAGAGCCCGGGGAAAGAAGGTTAGGGGTGTGATGAATGGATGGGAAAGGGGATTTGGGGAAAGATGTGACAATGACAAACACTATACAAGGACAATATTCATCTGGGCCTTAAGCATCACATCATCATCATCAATCAGTTGTGGAAGGAAACAAAGGAATGATTATGACACAGTACAGTTAAATGCATTACAAACAGTCCTTCTGTCCCAGAGACCCAAGTTATCAGATATCTAAATGTTCTGTCTTTCTAGGTTTGAAAAGATCCAATTATGAAGGAGTGAATCCACCCAGCTTTAAAATATGATTGTTAAAAGAAAAACTGATTCTGTATTGCAAAATAAGGTGGTGCATCTGCATTTTCCTCAGGAATGTCCATCACTCTTGGGTGCCTGTCTGGACTGGTCCGGTAGGTAAGCAGGAGTGTTTGATATCAGCTTTCGCCTTTCGTTCATGCAGGAGATGAGAAGGACTGTGGATTGTAAAACAGAAACTGTATTGTAAACTCAAGGAGAAGGACAAAATGAAGGTAAGGTTCAGGAGGAGTGCACCAAGAAGACTCAGAGGCAGAGCAAAAAACGAGAGGACTCAGAGTTTCACTTCTGCCACCAGTGCAACACACACACTCAGCAGCATTTCACAAATCAACACACTTCTCTCCATTCCTCATAGCTGAGTACTATGTCTCAGAGTCATGGTTTCCCTTTGAAGTCGTTAGCTTCTTTCTTTTAACTAATGATGAGGTAGTCTCACCTTGAGTTCTTCCATCCTCCTCCTGACTCCGAGTTACTCCGTCCCAGTCACAACCCGAGCAAGATAGACATATAGTACACTGCTGTTGAAGAACAAGTAGAGAAACAGAATTGCAGTATTGTGTATAGGTTTTTGTTTGTTAACTAAAGTGACTGGTCTGGTCTCTGAAGATACAGAAAAAAGGAGTGGACCCTGCAAG
This sequence comes from Calotriton arnoldi, assembly GCA_963921515.1. NCBI lineage: Eukaryota > Metazoa > Chordata > Amphibia > Caudata > Salamandridae > Calotriton > Calotriton arnoldi. The sequence continues at coordinate 970,620 of CAWUFW010004686.1, forward strand.
TAAATCTGGCTGAAAAAGTGTGAAAGGGCTAGTCACCTTCAGGAAAAAATGATCACCCATCATTCAGGCCCCAAACATTGCAAATCATCTAAATCAAATTCCCATATTACAGTTGAACAACCTCCCTCTCTGTCTCCCACCACATGAATCATCAATCATCACTCACAATCACTCAATAATATATCACTCATTGGTGGAATGGTTACCTGTTCCAATCCAAGCACAGTGGTAGGTAAACAATTGTATCTCCTCTTTGATGCAAGCAACAGATTGGAATCTGGCAGTCTGGTAAACTAAATGATCTTCTGGGGCAGCCCTTTAAGGTGATGAAAAAAAGAAGGATAGGAGTGGACCGCACAGGTTAATTTTCGTTAAGTAAGTTTGTAAAGAGCAATCACCTCCAGGAAAAATGATCACCCATCATTTGGACCCCAAACTTTGTTAAATTTCATGTATGAGATCCAACATACTTGGAACCCCATATCTGGAGGTCACTTAACATATAGACTCACCTGTGAAGACAACCGTTTTTCTGATGTTGCTGGTTCAGAACAATTACAGACCCACCATCAACAAGTATGTTTCGCAGGTTGGAAAGTATACCCCGAACCTGCAGGTGAGTAGATGAGGAGACACAATAAATCAATTCTCCAAGTTATAAGCATATTGGCTCAAACTGAGTAGTTCATTTAATCAATGTAACCTCAAAACCTACCTCTCACTGAGGTGGAGTCATTAGTTTGTTTAAATTTCAGTCAAACATGCCACTTGCAAAAGCTGGCTGATTATCCTGTTGTTAGTATAGGGTTTGCACAATTTAGACCTCCCACTGCCTGCAAGGGGAATGTATACCTCTATTACTCGTTTGTATAAATACTGTATAATACCATTGTATATGTGGTTAAATATCTCACATACCTCTAATCCAGATGAGGTCAGGTTTCAATAGAATTAATGAGGCCAATGTAGAAGCTAATAAGCTTTCTAGTTATGCACTATAAGGTGGGCTATACTTGTCTAACGCCTCCCTTTACCATAAAAGGATTAAAAACCACATATGTTACTACATGGGCTATAGTCAATAGACTGATTTTGGCATCCAAAACCAGAAAACAATTGCCCCTTAATGGGGCCACCCGCAGGTCGGATTTTGTGAAGTTCAAACCCCGATTACTATTTATGGGATTTTACAAGGAAACATCAAGGTGTTTTGGGTATATACAAGGAGGGCCTGATTCACAGAACTAACTTACGTCAAAAACGTAAAGTTAGTACTTTTTGGTATTCACAGAATACACTTACTCATTTTGGTATTCACAGAATGCACTTACTCATTTTGGTATTCACAGAATGCACTTACTCATTTTGGTATTCACAGAATGCACTTACTCATACTAACTTTATGTCCGCACTCGGGCCGGAGATTCCGGCCCGGTGGTGGAGATTCCGGCTGGAGGTGGAGATTCCGGCCCGGAGGTGGAGATTCCGGCCCGGAGGTGGAGATTCCGGCCGGTTGTGGAGATTCCGGCCGGTGGCGGTCCGCCACCGGCCGGAATCTCCACAACCGGCCGGAATCTCCACCTCCGGGCCGGAATCTCCACCTCCGGGCCGGAATCTCCACCTCCGGGCCGGAATCTCCACCACCGGGCCGGAATCTCCGGCCCGAGTGCGGACATAAAGTTAGTATGAGTAAGTGCATTCTGTGAATACCAAAATGAGTAAGTGCATTCTGTGAATACCAAAATGAGTAAGTGCATTCTGTGAATACCAAAATGAGTAAGTGTATTCTGTGAATACCAAAAAGTACTAACTTTACGTTTTTGACGTAAGTTAGTTCTGTGAATCGGGCCCGGATAGTTCTAACAGGACCCCTCCTGTCATGGAATCAGGTGCCCCACACAAAAGAAACGCAGTCATCGTTAACAGTGTTTTACGAGGTCACATCAAAGTGTTTTGGGGGTGCTGTAAATATGATTAACAGAGGACCCTGGTGCCGCACATAGGATAGTTTGTGGGCATAACTTAACTGGAGGCACAATGATGCTCTCTATCACCTTGCCGATTTAAACATGTTATTGCACATGAACACGGAAAAACATGTATCCTGTCCGGCTGAACACCATGCCTTAAAAAAACTGCCGCACAGGGTCACGTAATACCATCAGTCTTATGTCAGTGCGGTCGTAGGGCCCCTCCTGCCTAAACATGCCTGTAATAGCAGTCTGTATTTTTTTCTTCCTTTCTGGGGCCACTGACGCAGACAATTTGAGAAGTAGGTGGTGGTAGATTCAGTGCGCATGGTGGCGCATGGTGGTGGGGCAGTCACTGTATGCCGTGGTGTCTCCATCTGACTCTGAGTCTTGTGCTATTGTGAAGTCATTGAGGGGAGTGATTCTGCTGGCACACTGCTTGGGACAGGGCTGTTTTGCATGAGGATGTCACCTTCTTCTTCCTCATCATCACCTCCCACCATGATTGGACTTGTAGCTGATGTTCCCCAGCGAGCCTCACTTTCACTTTCACCACAACCACGTTCAGCAATATTTTTAAGGTGCTTCTAGCACCGGATTGCGTGATGTTTTTTCACATGGGTCGTTCGACCTCAGTACCATAATGTGACCCAGGCTTACCTCAATGAACTCTCATGTGGCAAATGGTGAATATTGCAATGTTCTCCTCATCTTTCCTAACTGTAAAAAAGTCCCAAACTGGGGAGTAGTACTTTTTTACTGGGCCATTGCCAAAACCTGAAGAACTGGTGGTAGATGGGCATGTTGTTGATTGCCTTTCGGGTTAGTGCTGGTCTCAACTGGGGCTTTGCAAATATCGGAGCTGGTGGTGCTACATCCTTCAGAGCAGGTTGAATTGCAATGTTGAACTCTTCTTTGTCACCTTCCACAATGACCAGCTCGTTCTCGTCATCCTCCTTATCATACCCTTCCATAATTTTAAGGCTTTCAGGAAATATTCTCTTCCCCTGCCTTTTCTGGCTTCTCCCGGACTCTGGCGTGTCCATGTCGCGTCCCTATCATCATCATCATCAGAAGTGGTGCTTGAAGAAGCTGGTGGAGTAGTACCCTTCCTTTTCCTTGCTGGAGCTCTGGGAGCCAATGATTCTAGAAGAGGAGGTTCTTGCTCATCAGGATACTCGACCTCCAATTCTGCTCCAACATCAGGAAGATGTACTATTGCTGGCTGCGACTGCTGTCCACTTTGCTCTCTTTTTTTTTTGATTTTTCAAAAACCTTTATTGAAAAAATTACACAGCACAGTTACAAGATTCCACCATTGCAAGGCATAGTGCATAATCCAATACGTCTCAGCAAAGGCTACCTAGAGCATGTGACACATGGGGACAATGTCAGAGAGAAATGTCGTGCAGCCGCAAGGAAGGTGAAGAGAACAACAGAAAGAGGCACCATGAGTAGGGGAGGGAGGCAGACGGAGCAAGGGGGAGCGAGAGCAGAGAGGGAGCTGCTCAGTGCCCTTCACAGGCGGCCGCCGTGGGCGGGGCACCGGCGGGGAGCGCGGAAGAGGTCGCAGGGCGCTGGGAATTGTGACTTGAAAGGTAGGACACAAGTGGACCCCATATGTCAAGTGGGCGGGATCTGGCTGGTAAAAGGTCCCAGCACTCGGACAGGAGGGTCTGGCAGCGGGATGCATCCTCGAGCCAGAGGGCAACCTTAGGCGCAGGCCTGCGACCCCAACACATAGAGACCCTGCACCGCGCGAGGACCAGCAGCATGGCAATCAAGCTGCGGGAGGCGTCCGGGCAAAATTTAACGAAGCCTAAGAGGCAGAGCAGAGGGTCGCTTTGGACCAGTGACAAGGTGATTTCAGAAATAGCAGCGCAGACCTCGCGCCAGTATGCGGAGACCTGAGGGCACAGCCAGGTGAGGTGGGAGAAGTCAGCCGCGGGCGCAGAGCAGCACAGGCACCTGTCACTTGCAATAAGTCCTAACTTGTGCAGTTGGGCTGGAGTCCGATATAGCCTATGTATGTACTTAAAGTGAATAAGGCGCAGACGATAATTTGGGGAAAGACGTTTGATCTGATTACAACAATACACCAGTCAGCTTGAGAGATTTCGACTCCTAGGTCCTCGCCCCATGCAATGCGTGCCAGGTCAGTGGAGGTGGAAGACGCCGCCAGCGTGTAAGCGTAGATTTTAGAGACCAATTTCTTAGGAGAGGGGGATGTGTAGAGAAGATCGAGAGTGGCCATCGAAGGGGGAGGCTGGGGAAACGAGGGGTGAAGCCTCCTACAGACAGCCCTGAGTTGGTAGTAAAGCAAGGTGTCCTTGGGGCCAGAATCGGCGGCAAGCGAGAAGAATGTGTTCCCAGGGTAAAGATCTGACACTGTGGAGAGCCCCAGGCGAGTGGCATGTTTAACCATCCCTGAAGACTGGAGAGGAAAAAAAGCTGGGTGGTGAGTGATTGGCATCTTGTTCGTGGATAGCGTATCGGAGCCTAAAAATTTACGTAGCCCATCCCAGGCCCAACGCAAGGTCTCAACCGTGTCAATTTCAGTGCGTAGGAGTTTCGCCGGAGCGAATAAAGCAGTCATGAGCGGCCACGGGGCGGCGAGGTCAGCCTCCACCGTGACGTGAGGCTGGAACGGAGTGGGGTGAAGCCAGAAGTGAAGAAAACTGGCCTGAGCGCTAAGGGCATATAGCTTGAAATCCGGGGCGCCGAGCCAGCCACACGACATCAGGAGAGTAAGGATGCTATATGCGATCCTGGGTTGCCGACCGGCCCAAATTAGGGTGATTAGCAGAGAGCGAACCCTGCGGAAGAAGTGGGCAGTGAGAGGGATGGGGATATTAACGAATAAATATAAAAATGTTGGGAGTACCACCATTTTGGCGATAGCTATACGCCCAGCTAGAGACAGAGGCAGCCGGCTCCAGAGAGGAATCTTGGACTCAAACCAGTCCACTGCGCGGCCAAAGTTGGCTCTCCAAAGTTTATCCACATCCCTGCTCAGCCAAATGCCCAAATATCTAGTGGGCTCCGATGCCCACACAAAGGGATAGTCTGGAACAAAGGGTGTTGTGGCGTCTGTAAGAGGAAATAGTACGGACTTATTCCAGTTGACCTGAATTCCGGAATAACCACCAAAGCGTATCACCTCACGAACCAGTGGGCTGAGATTCTCCTGGGGATTGCGGACATAAAGAGTAACATCATCCGCATACATGGAAACTAATAAAGTGCGAGCCGCAAAGCCAATGCCTCTCTGGGTATGATGTTGGCGGAGCCGAGCTGTGAGACGTTCCATTGCGATGGCCAATAGCATGGGGGACAGCGGACAACCCTGCCGGGTACCGCGCCCGATAGAGATGGGCTCAGAGATTTGGCCGTTAATACGAAGACGGGCAGTAGGAAGGGTGTAAAGGAGTAACACTTTGTGTAAAAAAAACGGACTAAAACCCAAGCGGGGAAGGAGATAAAACAGGAAGGGCCACTCTAAGGTATCAAAGGCCTTGGTGGCATCAAGCAGGGCGGCCACTGCAGGAAGCGCTGGGTCTATTTGATGGAGAACGGAGAAAATGGTCCGAAGGTTGTGAGAGGTCGCGGGACCGGGGATGAAACCAGACTGGTCTGGGCGGGCGATGAGCGGCATGAGAGGAAGAAGATGGGAGGCAAGTAATTTGGTGAAAACGTTATTGTCTGTATTGATAAGGGATAGGGGACAATAGGAATCACGCAGCTCGGGAGGTTTGTCCGGCTTGAGGAGTAAAGTGAGGAATGCTTCGCGTAGCGATGGGGGGAACTGACCTGTTTCAAAGGACTCATTATACATGGCGGCTAAATGAGGGACCAAAAGCAGGGCAAAGGCCTTATAGAAGGAGGCCGGCAGGCCGTCCGAGCAGGGGCCTTGTCACCGGGCATACTGTTGATCGCCGCTAGGATTTCCTCTTTAGAGAAAGGCTCATTGATCAATTCCCGATGGGGATTGCCGAGCCAAAGGAGCTCTAGAGTATCAAAGTATTGGTCGAGAACCTCACGCGAAGGTACCGATCGGGCCGTGTAAAGTTGTGTGTAGAATGTAGTGAAGCGTGCTTTAATTTCCTCAGGGGAGGTAGTACGGGCAGGGCCGCCATCTTGAAGGGCGGTGATGTAGGACGCGGCCCGAGGCTGGCGGAGGAGATTGGCGATGGTTTTGCCAGGGCGATCGCCCTCACCGAAGCGGCGCGCCTGTGCCTCTCTACCGAGAAACCCAAGTTCTCTGTTGGCCTCGTCGGCAAAGTCAGTAAGTTTCCAGTGGATCTGGGCAAGCGTGTCAGGGTTTGGGTCCTGGGCGTGAGAGGAGTCAAGAACCTTAATCTCCCTTTTCAATTTGTCGAGGGTGCCGCGGATAGAGCGTAGGACGCCAGACTGCTTGGAAATACATTCCCCTCAAATAACGGCCTTAAACCCTTCCCAGAGCGTGGATGGGGAGTCAACGGAACGCTCGTTAAGCTCAAAATAATTTGTGATTGCAGTTTGTATCTCATCACAAAAGACGGAGTCGCGTAACGCAGTGGGGGGAAGCCACCAGGAGAAGGCACGGCAGGGGGAATGAGGGAGGCGGAGGCATAGGCGAACGGGAGCATGATCTGAGAGAGTGCGCGCCATATGATCAACAGAGGTGAGCCAGACCAAGGCGTCCGGAGTGGTGATCCATAAGTCCAGGCGGGACCAGCAGCCGCGAGAACCAGTGACGCAAGTGCCCTCCTGCGCAGCAGGGTGAACATGGCGCCACGCGTCGTACAGGGAGTTGTCAGAGAAAATTGAACTTAGGAGTGAAGCCGCGCGTGGGTGAGGGGCATGAGGGCCGGACCGATCTAAAGTGGCGGACAGTGTTACATTAAAATCACCCCCCCAGAGGAGCGCAGCAGGGCCGAGGGCTGAGATGTGGTGCCAGACTAGTGCGAAGAAGTCCGGGTCGTCGCATTTGGGGCCGTACAAAGCAGCAAGTGTCAGAGGTTGGGTCAGCAGGGTGCCGTGAAGAATCAAAAACGCCCCCCAGGGTCGGTGATTACTTGAGAAGTCTGCCATGGGAGCCCTTTGCGTAGCAGGATGGACACCCCCCGGGAGTAATTTGAGTAGAAAGAAGAGTGAATTTCTCCCCAATGACGGGAAAGGAGTCTGGAGGAAGTAGCTGGTAACAGATGGGTCTCTTGTAAAAAACAGATGTCCACCTTGTGCCAAATAAGGTGGGCGTGGACCAGTCGTGCCTTGCGGTGGTCATTATGGCCCACAGACATTCCAGGTCCAGAGAGTAATGTCAGTCATGGTGCCGAGTGAAGGGAGGAAGTGCCGAGAAGGGTGAGGAGGAAATCAGAAACTGCGTGCAGATGTATGGAGTGATACAGTGGATAATGGGGAAAGAAGGCAGTGCAAGACCTTGGAATCGCAATGAGATAGCATAGTCAAAAATACAACTAAATCCTCATAAGGAGGCGACAGTTCAAACAATACAATCCCCCCAGTTGGAGTTTGGACAGCAGAAGCGAGGAGACATGTTATGAAAAAGTCAGGTGAACGAACCTTTGCGAGTGAGAACAATAAAGCCTCATAGGGGGGCAACCAACCCCAGTAACCCCAAACCCGACCACCCGAGCACACCCCCAAAGCAAAAAAACCCAGAAGACCCCCCACCCCTGCTCCCACACCAACCCCCCAATCAGGCTGAGATACCACCCATTCCCACCCCAGGGACCCACAACTAGGAAGGGAAAAGTCTATGTCTGTGAAGGGAATTATCCTGTGGGGGCATGGCGATGCTCAGCATACACCCCTGCCAAAAAGACAGGGTGGCCAAGCCGCAAGTGATGGGAGACAACAAGAAATTAACATCAAGGAGTGGAGGACACCACGCCAAGGGCAAAGGTATGAAATGGGATGGCCTAGGAGGCAGCGTTGACCAAGAGGCCGTAATTCAAACTAAGAGCCTGGGTGACATACAGTACAAACAGCAGATTGGCGGTGCGTAACAACAGTTCAGTCATTATCACTGAGATTGTCAACAGCGGCAGCTTGGGAATTGGCAGGCGAGGAGCGATGTGATCTGTCCAGTTTTTTGGCAAACGCCAACGCCTCTCTGGGATCTGGGAAAATGAGCGTCTTGGAGCCTTGTTTGACACGCAGTTTAGCAGGATATGCCAATGAGTAGGAGATCTCGTGCTTTTGAAGGAGCCGTTTCGCCGGTAGAAACTCACGGCGAGCCGCCTGAACCGCAGTGGTGTAGTCAGGGTAGAACGACAGGGAGTTGCCCTGGTGGCGGATTTCGCCCTTCTCCCTGGCCGCCCGAAGAGTGGCGTCGCGGTTCCTGAAGTTCAGGATTTTAGCTATGATGGGACGGGCCGACAAGCCAGGGCCAGGGCGAGGACCGAGGGAGCGATGGGCCCGCTCGACAATGAAGACTGGGGAGAGGATGTCACCAAAGAGCTCACAGACCAACTGTTCCACATAGTCCTCCATTCGGGAGATGTTGGTAGATTCGGGCACTCCCGTGATGCGGAGGTTGCTCCTGCGGGAGCGCGCCTCCAAATCCTCATTTTTATTCCGGATGAGATCTAGTATCTTGTCCATCTGCAGCAGTTTTTGGCGATCCAGGGTGGCGGCATCCTCCGCGTCGGACACCCTGGTCTTGACATGAAGAAGGCGTGCATCGTGTGAGTCAACTCGGGCCTTTACTGTGTCCAGGCGGGCTGACAGTTGATCAAGCTGAGCCGCTATGCCAGTGACAGTGGACTTCACGTCCAACATGATGGACTTCAGGTCGTCCTCGCGTGTCGGTGCCATGTCCGCTGGGGCAAGGGAGTCTCCACCATCAGTACCTGTGCCCTCCTGGCGCGTCTGGCGGCGCTGATCGAAGGTGATTTTAGGCTGCTTAGGGTCAGTTCTCCCCATGACAGGAAAGAGGCAGGCAGGATGCGCAATCAGGCAGCAGAAGAAAGGCTTCGGTGTGAGGAGAGGACAGTTGCGCCCAGGGGCGGCAGAGCAGTCCCACCGCACAGGAGGAAGCGGGCCACAGGACCAACAGGCGAGACAGTAGATGAGCAATGGGCAATTCACGATCAGGCCAGATGCAGGTGTGGCGTGAAGGCCACGAATGACAATCCCAACGACGATGGGGCGATGCAGATGACCACCGGACCCGCCGGTCTGAAGGAGGGGTGTCGAGGCCTGGTGCGCAGAGGATCAACCAGACTGGCGGGGTGGCAGGAAAGATGAGGGAGGTGCGGGCCGCCTGAGGTGTAGAGGGCACAGCGGCACCAGCACAGCTGCAGGTGACGCCAGGGATGGCACAGGCGAATAGCAGACTATGGCTTGTGATGTTCAGGAGGTGGACCGCCCCAGCGCATGCCCGAGCGACGAGACCTACAGGGAGGAGGGCGGCAGAGCGATCCAGCCTCAAAATTGGCAGGTATAAACCTGCGGCACGGCGCAAGTACCACTGGCCCCGAGCGTCAGCAGCAACGTGGTCCAGCAGACGGCGAAGGGTCAGTGCAGCCCCAATGGGTCGATCCCGGGTCCAGATCAGGAGGAGATGGGCCGCCACGGCCGCGTCCAGGGAGCAGTGGCCAAGGTGCCCCCAAGGAGTATCACTGGCCGGCTCGGGCCCAGCAGGAGGAACAGGCAGGCGTTGGCTGCAGCAGGCGCCTTCAGGCATCGGAGATGAGCGGTAGGCGAGGAGGCCCAGGGCGGACGCCCGGTGTATGTGTAACCCTGGGCGGTGAACTACGCTACGCTCGCGGAGTTTGCGGAGTTTCGGTAACTTCGCGATTCGCGTAGAGCGCGAAGTTACCGAGGACTACGCAATTTGCGGCGTAGCGTAGCTGTTTTTCTTCTTCGCGCGCTCAATATACGTTCTCGCGCGCACGGTAACGACCTACCGTGATTCTGCGTTCGCCGACGCGACTTCCTATCCGTTCGCGGGCGCCACGAGATTTGGAATCCGGCCGCACGATCCCGCGAGAGTGTGCGAATGCGAACACGTCATTCGGACGCGCGATCTGACTTCCGGCGGCAGTGTTGGTAAGATCGCGATCCCGAATACGAAGAAACTACAATCTGGCGAATAATATCTCTCGAGCATCATAAAACCTTCTCGAAAATGATGATTTTGCTCCAAAAAACTCCTCAGATTGTGATTTGGCTGTAGTTTTTTGTGCAAGGAGTCCTTTTTCTTTTTAACTTTTTTTTCCAAGAGGAAGGAAGTGCCCCTGAGTCTCAAACTTCCTGTTCCTGTCCAGCAGGCTCCTCCCAGTGCTTTGTCCATGTGCTGTTCACTTTCATTTGGATTTGGAGCTGGAAGGATCACTTTTTGTGTCTGTCTGCTGCATCATATCATTGGATTGGATTTGAGGACTTTTGGATTTGAGATTTTACAAGTAAGTTGGAGAATTGGTGTACTTGTTTGTTTGATTGGGGCTTGTTTGTACCTACATTTGTTTGGGATTTTCATCGTTTTTAAAATTTATTGTTGTGGCCTGTAGTTTCAGTAGGGGCCTAGTTGTTTTTCTTTGATTGGAATTTCAGCCAGTAGGCCCAGAGCCAGAGGTACCCATGGGTGCATGTTTCTGTGGTGTCTGTTGAATTTAAACATCATGTAGGGCATGCATGGATGGCATTGGATTGATTTGGTAAATGTGGTTTTTGGGGTGTATTTCACTTTTTGGGTGTAATATATACCTTTGTTGGATGTGTGTGTGTGCTTGTTGTGTAACTTTCCAACCTTTCGCAGCCCTGTGGATTTTCGTTTTTGCATTTTTGTATTAAAGCTGTGTTGTTTAGCAGGCCTTCTTTGTCTGGTCATATTATAGGCCTGCTTGAGTTCATTGTTTTCCATGGCCTGTTGTGACTGTGAGTGACCACGTGGCTTGGGGCCATTTTGTGGTGGTAGTTTAGTAGTGTGCTGCTTTTTCCATATAGGCCTGCATGTCTTTTCTTTGTTCCCCTTGGCTTATGCTTGTTGTTGTGGGTGGCCTGGCCATGTGGTGGCGGCCATTTTGTGGGACCAGCCACTTTGCTTTTGCCATAGGCCTCCAAGCTTGCGGCCTAGTCTGCCAGCAGGCCCAGAGGTAGTCATCATGGGTGCATAAAAACTGTTTCTGTGTTGTCTGTTGAATTGTAACATCATTTAGGCCATGGATGGCATTGGATTGAATTGCAAAATGTGGGTTTTGGGGTGGTATTTCAGTTTTTTGGTGTGTGTTAAATAAATAGGCCTTTTCAGCCAGTAGGTAACCCTGGGCGTTCAGCTCGCGGACTTTGGGCAACTCCGCACTGCGCGACAATGTGGACTTACACTTTTTATCTTCTTCGCGCGCTCAATATACGTTTTCGCGCGCGTGATAACGACTTTTTGTGACGATCGCGATGCCGAACACGCAGAATTTACAATCTGGTGAAGAATATCTCTCGAGCAGCATAAAACCTTCTCGAAAATGATGATTTAGTTCATTTTGCTCAAAAAACTCCTCAGGTTGTCATTTAGATGTAGTTTTGTGAGCAAGGAGTCACTTTTTTTTTTTTACAATTTTTTTCAAGAGTAAGGAAGTTGCCCAGAGTCTCCAACTTCCTGGTCCTGTCCTTTCTCTTCACTTTCTTGTTATTGTGGGTGGCCTGGCCATGTGGGTGGCGGCCATTTTGTAAAGCCAGGCATTGTGCTTTTGCCATAGGCCTGCATTGTCTGTCTTGTCTTCCTTTTCTTGTTGTTGTGGGTGGCATGGCCATGTGGTGGCGGCCATTTTGTGGGACCAGCCACTGTGCTTTTGCAATAGGCCTCCAAGCTTGCGGCCTAGTCTGCCAGTAGGCCCAGAGGTAGTCATCATGGGTGCATAAAAACTGTTTCTGTTTTGTCTGTTGAATTGTAACATCATTTAGGCCATGGATGGCATTGGATTGAATTGCAAAATGTGGGTTTTGGGGTGGTATTTCAGTTTTTGGGTGTGTGTTAAATAAATAGGCCTTTTCAGCCAGTAGGTAACCCTGGGCGTTCAGCTCGCGGACTTTGGGCAGCTCCGCACTGCGCGACAACGCGGACTTACACTTTTTATCTTCTTTGCGCGCTAAATATATGTTTTCGCGCTCGCGATAACGACTTTTTGTGACGATCGCGATGCCGAACACGCAGAATTTACAATCTGGCGAAGAATATCTCTCGAGCAGCATAAAACCTTCTCAAAAATGGTGATTTAGTTCATTTTGCTCAAAAAACTCCTCAGGTTGTTATTTAGATGTAGTTTTGTGAGCAAGGTGTCACTTTTTTACAATTTTTTTCAAGAGGAAGGAAGTTGTTGGGTGGCCTGGCCATGTGGTGGTGGCCATTTTGTGGGACCAGCCACTGTGCTTTTGCCATAGGCCTCCAAGCTTGCGGCCTAGTCTGCCAGTAGGCCCAGAGGTAGTCATCATGGGTGCATAAAAACTGTTTCTGTGTTGTCTGTGGAATTTTAACATCATTTAGGCCATGGATGGCATTGGATTGAATTGCAAAATGTGGGGTTTTTTGGGGGGTCTATTTCACTTTTTGGGTGTGTTAAATAAATGCCTTTTTTGTGTGTGTATGTGTTGTTGTAGTGGTTGTTGTCTAACTTTCCAAACTGTTTTTAGCCATGTGGATTTTAGTTTTTGCATTAAAGCTGTGTGTGTTTTATCAGGCATCCTTTGTCTGGCCATATATAGGCCTGCTTGAGTTCATTGTTTGCTGTGCCTTGTGCCTGTGAGTCACCATGTTGCTGGGGGCCATTTTGTGGTGGTAGTTAGTAGTGTGCTGTTTTTGCCACATAGGCCTGCGTGTCTTTCCATTGTTCCTCTTGTCTTACTGCTTCCAAATCCATCCCCATTGCCAGCTGCAGCTCCCTGATGCTGCATACATCCCACGTGATGCACAAATTTAGGCCAAACATGCTCCACTAAATTTTAGTTTTTGTTCTTTGCTATTCTTATTCTTCCAGAGTGTACACACTACACAGTACACCAGGAAAGCCCTCGCCTTGTTGTCAAAGTCTCATAAATGGCTACACTGTTGTTGTTCACTGAGTTTCTAAAATGTAATAATTGAGGCAACCACACACTAAGTTCTATATTTTATTAGTTTGATTTGTGCTATCGTTTGACTGATGTTCTGCTGGCTTTTTTGCTTTTAGGTGCACAAAGACTGAGGAGGAGGTGTGTCATCATTGCCCGTTGCACTGCCAGACAGACATCCTGCTGCTGTACACAACGTGACGTGTGACCTGACCAGACATCTCTGCAACTGAGTGCTGCTGACATTTGAAGAAGATGGGCCCAAAGAAAGCAGGTACCAGGTCCTCCAGTACCAAGAAAGTTGCTATTGAGAAGAAGGAACAGAAGAAGGAAGTGACACTTAAGTCTGGTGTGCCGCCCAATACCTTTTTGGGAAAAAAAAATTACGCCTGCAGCAGCGGTGTCCGGGGGCAAGCTGGGGGCAGCACCTCCGCATCAGTGGGCCCAACCCACCAACCCAGGCCCAAGCACATGAGTGTGGAAGAGGTAGCCAGCCTAATGGTGGAAAGCAGTGATGCTGAGCCTGAGATAAACTTATCGCTATCTCAAAGTAGTACCCAATCAACGCAGGAGGAAACACAGCAGATAAGTGGTCAACAAAAACAACAGCCGCAACCTCCGCCCGCAATAGTAGTTGTTGTTCCTCCCGAAGTAGGGGCAGTTCAGGAAATTGAGCCTCATGCAGAGGTAGAAGAAGAAGCCACTCATTCAGAAGATCCATTGTCTTCCAAATCTCCAGCAAGGAAAAGGAGGGGTAGTCCATCAAGGTCTTCGCCAAGCCCCCCTTCTGATGATCTAGATGCCACTTGGAAGCCACAAACTGAGTCTGAGAGGGAGACACGTCCCAAGACCAAGCTAGGGAAAAGGAAGGTTCCAGAAAGCCTTACACTTATGGAGGTCGATGTAGAACAGCAGGATGATGATGAGCCAGTCATCACGAACATCACTCCAGGCCCGAGGAGATGGAGACCAACATTATTACCCTATCCAAAATCGCTGCGAGGGATGTAGCACGCATACCTCCACAGGTAACACCACCACGACCTACAGCTTCCATATTTGCATTAGCAAAGGCCCTTCAGCGACCTACATCCAGCACAACCACCACCTCAGTAGAAGTAGGTAGTGGTACAGCACAGAGTCAAATTCAACACACACCCTCCAGTTCATCCGGCATTGGAAGTGGCACCTCCGGCAGGAGGCAAAAGTTAAGCTCCCCAGTTTGGGACTTCTTTACGGTTAGCGAAAAGGAGGAGAACATTGCTATATGCTCCATTTGTAATACCTCTGTTAGTCGTGGTAAGCTTGGTACAAACTATGGTACAAGAGGCCAAATGACCCATCTGAAAAAACACCACTTGATCAGCTGGGAGGACCACCTTCGCGGCATAAAAACTGCAACCATTGGTGTTGGTGGGGATAAAGGAGTAGAAGATCCGATCACGGTGGAAGAGGAAGGACAGGGAGACATTCTCTCTGGTAGTGGTACACAAAGTCTCCCTGTCCCCAGCAGTGCAGTGTTAACGTCGCCCACATCTTCAGCAACATCTCAGTGGCACAAGAGTAAGAGTCAGCCTGAGACACCAAGAAGTACCGCAATGAAAAAAAGTGCGTTGTTGAGCCTAAGAGAAAGGAAAACCATGCAGCCTACCATTATCAGCATGTTCGGGGGGAGGGGCAGTACGAACGCAACCACCCAATAGCACGTTTGTACAATGAGAAGCTGGCTAAAATGTTAGCACTGGACCTTCTCCCTTTTTCTTTTGTTGAAGGGGTGAGTTTTCTGGAATTTGTGACAACCATCTGCCCAAAATGGCATGTTCCCAGCCGCTACTATTTTGCCAGAGTTGCTGTTCCAGCACTACATCACGACGTGCTGGAATTGCTTGGAAAAGCCTTGAAGCAGAGTGCTGTTCACAGTATCCACCTGACAACAGACATGTGGACCAGTTGCCAAGCCACAGATTACATGTGCATCACTGCACACTGGATCTCTTTTGCGGGGTTAGAGAACAGATATCTGCTGGTGTTGATGCTGCTGAGATTTTTCATGCCACTCGCAAACATGCAACTGTAGCCTTGTTTGCCATGGAGAAATCTCATACTGCTGCAAACATTTTGGAAGAGTTTAACACCAAGGTCTTTAAGTGGCTGCGCCCAAGAGGGCTTAAGATTGGTTTTGTTGCCACGGACAATGGCAGTAATGTAGTTAAGGCCATGGGCGATGGTGGCTATTTTAGGGTCCCGTGTTTGGCACACTGCATTAACATTGTTGTTCAAGACTTTTTGGAAAATGAATCCAAAGTCAGCAACTTACTGGCCACCTGCAGAAGAATATGCACACATTTCAGCCATTCTTTTAAAGCCCGGAAGCAGCTGAGGGTCATTCAACGTGAGCATAAAATGCCAGTCAAAGCACTCATCCAGGAGGTGCCAACACGTTGGAACTCAACTTATTACATGCTTGATCGTCTGTTTGACCTGTACATACCACTCAATGCTTATGTCATGCAAAGATTAGGGGAACCTACTGTGAGAGGCATGACCGTTGAGATGGGTCAATCAATCAATCAATCATGTCACTTATAAAGCGCACTACATACCCGCGAGGGTCTCAAGGCGCTGGGGGAAGAGGGGGGTGGTGCTGCTACTGATCGAAGAGCCAGGTCTTGAGGAGTCTTCTGAAGGCCAGTAGGTCTTGGGTCTGTCGGAGGTTGGTGGGGAGGGTGTTCCAGGTCTTGGCGGCGAGGTGGGAGGAGGATCTGCCGCCGGCGGTCGTTTTCCGGATGCGGGGGACTGTGGCGAGGGCGAGGCTGGTCGAGCGGAGCTGGCGGGTGGGGGTGTAGAAGCTGAGTCGTCTGTTGAGGTAGGCTGGTCCGGAGTTGTGGAGTGCTTTGTGTGCATGGGTGAGGAGCTTGAAGGTTATCCTCTTGTTGACAGGGAGCCAGTGCAGGTCTCTCAGGTGGGGTGTGATGTGGCTGCGTCGGGGGATGTCGAGGATAAGATGTGCAGAGGCGTTCTGGATGCGTTGCAGCCGTCTCAGGAGCTTAGCCGTCGTTCCTGCGTAGAGGGCGTTTCCGTAGTCCAGCCTGCTGGTGACGAGGGCCTGGGTGACTGTTTTTCTTGTTTCGGTGGGGATCCACTTGAAGATCCTGCGGAGCATTCGGAGGATGTTGAAGCAGGATGAGGAAACGGCGTTGACCTGCTTAGTCATGGAGAGGGTGGGGTCGAGGATGCCCCCTAGGTTGCGTACGTGGTCGGTGGGTGGCGGGGCTGTTCCCAGTGATGTTGGCCACCAGGAGTCGTCCCAGGCTGAAGGGTTGGAACCAAGGATGAGGACCTCCGTCTTGTCCGAGTTCAGCTTCAGGCGGCTGGTCCTCATCCATTCGGCGACGGCCTTCATTCCTTCGTGGAGGTGGGCTTTGGCGGTGTGAGGGTCTTTGGTGAGGGAGAGGATCAGCTGGGTGTCGTCGGCGTAGGAGATGATGTTGAGGTTGTGCTGTCGGGCGACGTGGGCGAGGGGTGCCATGTAGATGTTGAACAGCGTTGGGCTGAGGGAGGAGCCTTGGGGTACGCCGCAGATGATCTTGGTGGCCTTGGATCGGAAGGGGGCGAGGCGGACGCTTTGTGTTCTGCCGGAAAGGAAGGATGTGGTCCAGTCCAGGGCCTTCTCTTGGATCCCGGCGTCGTGAAGGCGTGTTCGTAGTGTGTGGTGGCAGACCGTGTCGAAGGCGGCTGATAGGTCCAGGAGGATGAGGGCTGCTGTTTCTCCGTTGTCTAGCAGGGTCCTGATGTCATCGGTGGCGGCGATGAGGGCGGTTTTGGTGCTGTGGTTGCTGCGGAAGCCGACTGGGAAGGGTCCAGGATGTTGTTCTCCTCGAGGTAGCGGGTCAGTTGTTTGTTGACGATTTTCTCGGTGACCTTCGCGGGGAACGGGAGCAGAGAGATGGGTCGGAAGTTCTTGAGGTCCTTGGGGTCTGCCTTGGGTTTCTTGAGTAAGGCGGTGATCTCGGCGTGCTTCCAGCTTTCCGGGAAGGTTGCTGTCTCGAAGGAGATGTTGATTATTTTCCGGAGATGGGGCGCGATGGCTGTACTGGCTTTGTTGAAGATGTGGTGAGGGCACGGGTCTAGCGGTGAACCGGAGTGGATGGTGTTCATGATCTCGCTGGTGTCCTCGTCATTGATGTTGGTCCAGGAGAGCAGGCGGTTGGTGGTTGTGGGGGCAGTGGTCTCTGTGGTTGCCGGGGCGGTCGTGGTGTTGAAGCTGTCGTGGATGTCGGCGATTTTGCGGTGGAGGAAGCTGGATGTCGTTGGTGTTGGAGCTGGGGTTGGAGAGTTCCTTCACGATGTTGAAGAGCTCTTTGCTGTTGTGTGCGTTGTTGTCTAGGCGGTCTTTGAGTGAGGCCCTTTTGGCGGATCTGATGAGGTGATGGTGACTGCGGGTGGCGCTCTTGTGGGCGGCGTAGCTGTCCGCTGTCCGTTCGTGGAGCCAGATCTTCTCCAGTTTTCGGCATGTTCGTTTGGAGGCCTGGAGGTCTTCGGTGAACCAGGTGGCTTTCTTGCTGGTGTGGCTGTTGGGCGGATTCTTGAGCGGGGCGAGGGTGTTGGCGCAGTCGTCGATCCACTGTCTGAGGTTGCGGGCGGCGGTGTCGGGGTCGGAGGGTTCGGCGGGTGGGCTCAGGGCGAGGGTTGTGGTTAGCTGCTCTTCCGTGACTCTGCTCCAGCAGCGGCGAGGCATTTGTTCGGTGCGGTGGTGCGTGGTGGGCTTCCTGTAGGTGAAGTGGATGCAGTGGTGGTCAGTCCAGTGGGGTTCGGAGGTGTGGTTGAAGGAGACGTGTGGGCTTGCGGAAAAGATGGAGTCGAGCGTGTGGCCGGCGGCGTGGGTGGGTGTAGTCACGAGCTGTCTGAGTCCGAGGGTGGCGAGGTTGTCGATCAGGGTGGTGGAGTTGGTGTCCTTGTTGTTCTCGAGGTGGAAGTTCAGGTCCCCGAGGAGGATGTAGTCCGTGGAGGCGATGGCGTGTGTGCTGACGAAGTCAGCGATGGAATCGCTGAACTGTGGTCGGGGTCCGGGGGGTCTGTAGATGAGGGTTCCTCTGAGGGTGGTGTTGGGATCGGTGTGGATCTGGAAGTGCATGTGTTCGGCGGTGCTGAGGGTGTCGTCGGTGTTGGTTGAGACTCTGAGGGTGTCAATGGGACCTCATTAAATGCCTGACTGAGATGCTACTTCCTTTTGAGATCTTCACACGTGAAGTCAGCAGGGAGGACTGTACTATGGGCAAAGCTATCCCATTGTTGCACATGCTAGAGCAACAGCTGAAGGAGGTGTCTGAAACGTACGCAGGTGTGGATGACAAACAAGACGCATATCATTTGGCGGAGTCCTTAGCCGCTCGCTTATCTGTAAATACAAGGATTAAAAATAACATTGTGTCACAACAACATTACATTAGTGCCACAATTTTGGATCCACGGTACAAAGTATTTCTGAACAGTAAGGCAGTAATTCCTTTTTCGGAAGTGGATGTTGCCAACTACAAAACTTTGATAGCTGAGGAAGCCACTATTTTTTAAAACGAACGGCTGTTAATTACAGGACCCCCACCCCAGGCCATAACAAGTACTACATGGCATCCAGAGTCAAGTTCTACTTCGGAGCCTGAGGGCAGTGCGTTTGCCTCCCAGCAGTCACAGACACCAACAATAACATCAACAACAGCAAGAACAGGATCATCCACAGTACAATCGGCAACTGATTGGTTTCTACGGCAGGGGTATGGTAAGTCCAGTGCTGATGCAAAGGCAAAACAGGCCGAGCACACCGGTGCACCCCTGAACATTGAGCGGACGGTCCAGGCCTATCTGGATGACCCAACAGAGGTCTTCATGGATCGAAACCCATTGGTGTATTGGTATGGGAAAAGAAGCCAATGGACAGTGCTCAGCAGGCTGGCGATAAAGTATCTGGCTTCCCCTGTCGCAAGTGTCTCTTCTGAGCGTGTTTTCAGTGCTGCTGGTGCCATTGTAACTTTGAAAAGGACCAGTCTCTCGCCCAAAAGCATGGAGAGGTTAACCATGATCAAAATGAATCAGCACTTTATACCACCAGATTACAAAATACGTGAATCACAGCAGGAAGGGGAGAGCGACTTGGATGACGTAAGTAGTGGGTTACAGGACCTACTTCTGTCCGAACCACCAGAGTTTGAGGACGAGCTCCTCTTCCCTGACAACTGGGCTTTCAAATTGTTACTTTCTTCCTTCCTTTATTTGTCTGTATATCTGTCTTTCTGGTTCAAATCAAATCACAGCAAATCCATCACCACCGTCTTCTCTTTTTATTTCCCTATTGGAGTTGCATGTCTGTGCATTTAACTGTCCACTCTTCAGAGTCCTGCTTCATCTTCCTGTCTCGCCCTAATTACATTTCCATCAAGCCAGACATTGGAGTACAAGAAATGTTGCCTTTAACAGTCCCTCCATAAGAAGTGAAACGTGACTATAGCTATCCTCCGTTTTGTTTCCGAGCCGAAACTCATCAGTGTCCGAAGGCTACCGCCTCTGCAGGCATCCACAACTCTTCATTGTCAGAACTTGGGCAGGCATCCAAAAGTAAACTCATCACTGTCCGAAGGCTACAGCCTCGGCAGGCATCCAAAGCTCCTCACAGAAGGTACTTGGCAGAGAAAGACAAGACTCTTCGAAGAAACTTGCTGACATTTGTGCAAACTCAATTGACCAGCAATGAGCGCTACCCAGGTCGCGGCCCATCATCACAGTGCTGACCGTGACCATGTGAAGCAACTTAAACTGTGACAAAGTGCCACAGATGAATAAGACGAAAACTGAAACAGCGACTAACACTCAAAATGAATGTGGAGTAATGATGAGGCCACTGCCCCGTTAAAAAAAAACACACACCTGTCAGAACTAGGCATCTGATGATCTGACAGCCAAAGAGAAGAGCAAGACAGGTAATGATGGCATGCATTGGATGCTTGCTGACTCTGAGCGATTGCTGTTGTTTGTTGTGTTGATGTTGTGCATGAAGTCGAACTCTACTCTACTAGTTAATCTACAAAGTGAAAGTGACTCAAGTGACAGTCAATGTTTCCCTTCTTGTTGTTTAATAACCAAATTGTACTCCTACTACTGCAGGTGCAGGCCAATATCTGTTGCAATTTTTTAATATGGAATATGGACTTAATCGGAGTCACTACAGACTGAGTTGGAGTTGGACAACACGTACCACACCATGATGATGACCATACTATCTTTGCACGCAGTCAGTCAGTTGGATCGGAGATGATTGAAGGAATAACTGCGTTTCATGAAGTGGTATAAAAGGTAAACATAAACACAACAATTCAACAAGAAAGTAAACACAGCAGACCTACATGTCCATGTAGTGGTATGACTGACAGCGGCGCATTGATTTTGTCACTTAATTTTGAAAATGCTAGGTTGCTGTATATGCCTTTTGTCTAGCTCTGTCAAAAATTAAGGTAAATGGAGGTTGGGTCACGGGCTGGTGCTGTGGTGGGCCTGTTCTGTCCTGTTGTTGTTGTAGCTTAATGCTGTAAACAGAATATACACAATATATCCAAGCCGCCTCAGTCTGAAAGTGTTCTCTCTTCTCTTCTTGGACTCCACCGTAATTGATGCTTTTTTTATTCATTGATTTTTCAATACCCCTTTTGTTTTTCCATCTACACTTACAGGCCGGCCTTTACCCTGTGCTATACTGGGAGACACAACTCAGACTTACCTTACCAATCTGCATCAGGCAGGCAGTGGCACCCAAGATTGATGTGCGGAGCGTCCATGGAAGATAGGACCAAGAGGAAGGATGAGATTCAACTCCACAATTTGACCAGGATAATACAGTAACTTTAGTATCATTTATCATTCGTCTTTTAATTAATTTGAATCCTTTTTTCTCTTCAATCATTACGACTGTGTGTTGTGTTGTTGTTTGTTTGCTAATTGATCCCTACAACTATTTTTTAATTTTCTTTGCTATCTTTAAAAGTAGGCCCGGTACAACATGGAATTTGGGTCTCTGAGGGCATATTACAGGCAAGGCAAATTGCATAGAATATACTGCTGCCCTGTACTGTCTAATTGTCTAGTAGTAGTTAGTAAGTACTACTCATTAACCATCAAGTTATCTTCATCATCATGCATGCATTTCCTTTTTCTCCCTTTATAGATTTATTGGATAAGATCATGGTCGTCTGCCAAGATTGCGCTTTGCTTTTGGTGTGTCCATGCGTACTGTTTTTCTTTGTCAAACCTTTCCCCAAACCCCCCTTCCCATCCATTCATCAAACCCTAACCCTCTTCCCCCAGGCTGTGATTTATATTGAGGTGTGATGTGACTACATAAAGTGTACACCAATTGATCACACGCTTGCTGGGGCAGATGTGGTGAAAGCAACACTAATTCAATTTCAAGGCAGGGCGAGGAGCTTCTTCTGCTTGCCCACCCATGCTCAGTCTATGTGCAAGCCAATTTTTTTCCAAAGGGACCGTCACCTAATACATCATAATTAATTGCCGGCATTGATTGGATTCATCATCAACATCCTACCACACAGCAGTAAAGGTTACAAACTACGATTGTGTTAAGTTAAGTGACTCACTCGACACAACTACAGTTTGTAGCTTCTTGTACTAGGCTGTCCCCGCCACCATTATGTTTTATTTGACTTTAGCAGTTGCAATATTGTTTGTTTGGCAGTCTTCTTCTGTACTGTACTTTACTTCGTTCTACTACTCCTCCCACAGTCGCTCTCAGGCAAGTGACTGTCTCTTTTTATTTTTTTGCAAATGCTACTGCCAGTGTCTACTACTACCACCACAACCATGGCATCTTCTCCATTCTCTTGGGAAACCATGCAGCCATCGCTGTGCCGAACTTAATCATCATCAATCACAGGTAAGATAAGTTTGGTGGGAGGTATAATGGACTAGGAGGAGAGACTGACAGTACTAGTAGGACAAATAACTCAGTGAGGGGTACCGCATCTATCTGTTTGTGTTACATCATCAGCAGATTATTTAAATCAAACACTGGCTGCGGCCCTGCAGCAGCAAGGAAACCATGTGACGTAAATTCGTAAAACAGTAACCCCCACAAAACATTAACATTGTATGTTTAAGTATAAATATAATTTATTACCATAACAAAAATAAACTATCCCACACCTGACCCACCCCTCTCCCTAACCCCAACCAATGTCCAAAACGAAAAAAGTCCAAAGAATGTCCAGAAACCCCAACGCCCAATTCCCACCCACCAACAAAAGGAATAAAAAGGGCAATCCAACAGGGTCCTATAGTTCTTCTTATATTCGGCGGGCTTTTAGGTGTTTGTCCACCAGTATCTTGACACGCTCCTCTAGTTGCTCCTCTAGCCGTGAAATCCGGAGGAGCATCTGGCGGCGAAATGCCCTGCAGTGGCATCCAGGGTGGGGGACAGCAGTGCTGGCTGATAGAGAATTGCGGCGGCGGGCGGCTGCCAGACCGCGGCGCCGTACCACTGGAGGTGGGGCCTGGCTGGGGCCCGGGGCATCGGAGGAGGCTGCAGCTGCTGCTGCCTCCTCCGCCTGAGCCACCAGCCGCCGGTACTCCTCTCAGATGGCCTCCAGTTTCCGGCGCCGGGCCCTGGCTGCCAACTCCTTCCGGGATGGTTTTTCTTGGGAAGGAGTATCTATATCAAGAAAGAAAAAGAATATTGTTGTAACCAGTACTCTTAGCAAAACAGTAACACAAAATGAATTCAACACATAGTGGCACCGTAGCACTAGCAAGAAGCACAGTACATAACATTTGTGGTAATAATCTATCTATCCTCCCACTTCCTCGGCCTCTAACATTTGTGGGAGTTTCAGGCATTATACTAGCACTATGGACTCCAGTACACAGTACACCAGTCTTCTTCTTATCTCTAGTTTAGCGAAATTACATAACCTGGTTGTAGCCGGCATGCCAGCTCAGTCATCTATGCTTGCACCCAAGACAAACATACGAGTCATGATGCAGACTCACGTTAGTTTTATTTACTACTGTCTGCAGGTGGGGAAGCTCGTATTTTTCTATTACGGGTGGCACTGGCCATACTCTCTCTGTTACATGAAGGGCAATTGCTCAATTTTACTTTCACAGTGCCCTGGCTACTACAAAAGGCAGATTATATATCTGATCCAATGATCATTGCTTATATATGGGACGACGACATAAGGTCAGTAGCGGTCGGTGGTGGGAGTGCTGCCGGGCGGTGACGTGGGGAGGGGCAGGGTGGGGGGTAGTAAACTATGGATTACGGCCAATTACAGGTAAGTAAACATATAAATAAATAAAACTAATTTCGTTGCGCGCACTGCATCGCATTTGGCGGTGCAGTGCGCACAATGAAATTCGCTTTATTTATTTTTATGTTTACAGTAAAGTTACCTGTATTTGGCCGCGTAATCCATTGTTTACTACCCCCACCCTGCCCCTCCCCACATCAGCGCCCAGCAGCACTCCACCACCGACCGCTACTGCATAAGGTACTTTGTTTTGATTGACAGTGTAACCAACAGATAGGCCACCCTTCGCAGGCTGGCTGACACATTCGAAAATAAATTAACATAGGTAGGGAGTGGTCCTCGGAGTCGAAGGAAGGCGCTTGATAACTAACTATACACAATATATATGATGTGCTTGCAAACTATTGTGAGTCAACTGTATTCTGAAAATACAACTTGTATTCCCCTCGGCTTTGCTACTCTGGCGCGGTTACTTTTACATTCCCTTAAAACTAAGACTCTGCATCCCGTGACAGTCTCCACCTATGCTGTCTATGATGAATACATACAGGCAGCCATCCATTCTAAGTAAATGTCTATCATTCTTCTTAATCTCTCCACAAACCTTACTTTGTTTCACCAACAACAACCCATGCGTCCACTCCTTCCTTGCTTGCCTTGGCTTTGAGTTTCACCCAAACACCGCTGATGATTCTTGCTATCCACAGTATCCACCCATACTGTGTCACCCACCCACCCAGGCAGGCATCCATTCTTCTTTCACCTTCCACCCATCCTTCAACAACACATGCATCTGATTCCTATCAGCCACCTATCCATGCTTCCAACGTATCCTTCTCTACCAGTCATATTAAATCTCGCCCGTCCTTCCTCCTTCCACCCTTCTTTCCCTTTTTGTTCAACACATCCATCAAGGTCATCTGATCTGACTTTTAGTCTTCTCCATAAAAATTTCACAGCTGAGTTGGAATCAGATGTAAGAGGCCATTGGTTAATCAACTCACGCTGCTAATGCTATTGCCAATGCATTGCTAATGCTAAGTAAAGGGTGTCTTCTTCAACCGTTGTATAATGTTCACTACAACTTCATACCTAATAAGTCTCAACAACAGTACAGTGAGTGAAGTGAACACCCTTCCAGCTAGTGCAATGTCAATAAGTAATGAATATAACTTACCACCGCCCGCCACTGCTGCTGGCTCACCCCCTGTAGCTCCTGCAGGTGCCGCATCTCCTGCCCCCTCCGGAATGGTCGCATCGCTGCTGGCCCCGCCGGCACTGGTGGTCGCTATTACGCCTAGAAAAAAACATGACACATTTTTAGATGCCTGTACACCTCCCCCTATTTATTCGTTTTCACTAGCAAGATTGGAAAAAAAGTTAATACATACATATACATCACTAGTCCAAATCGGGTACTAGAGTAGAGTCAGTAGACACTAGTAGTGTTATGGTCCCTAGGGTCATTATTATAGTATACTCTACTCTTTGCAAAGTTAGCCTGAGCCATGCAACCATTTTTCGCTTCATGTCTTTTGTGCATGTTACCTCGCAGCTTGTTGTGCAGTAACAGTAAGACGCCTTTTTGAGCCCATATGACTCATACAGCTACTGTCTGAGCGTTGCGTACAAGAGGTCGAAAAACAAGCCACTTTGTTATGGAGTTCGGTTAGTCCGTATTGCTTAGCCATAAGTAACATGTTACACTTTTTGGCATGAATGAGAAATGCTTGCATTATACTATCTAACGCGCACCATTTTTCTCATAACACAGGCAGAAGATTCCCTTCTATGAACCAGAGATTTGCAGAGCTTATGAATGATGCATGTAACCAGTAATTCTACGTTCTACGGTGAGGGGTCTTCCAGAATTCGCACAGATCTTTTGTCTTCTATCATGCACTTGTAACAATGTTTATTGTTTTAATCTTATGCATTTTGCTGTTGGAGCTGGCTGTAGTACACTGAATTTTATAGAACAACATACAGAGCTTGTTAGTTGAAAATAAACCTTTTGAACTTACACATAGACTCTGTGGTATTTGGTGTGGTGGTGGTGGTGGACTTACACGAGTGAGTGAGCGAAAGGGTGTTATCTGTTCTGGGTTGTGTAATCATTGGGTATCTTTGGGTGGGGGTTCGGGGACCTAATGAGACACTATAGCTAGTCGTTCAGGGGATTGTGGGCTCACTTCTGACTGAGGTGTGAGGAAGGTCCAACCTCCCATCACCAACATCCTATTTTCTTGTGCATAGTTCTGTATGTGGCTGTGCAGAATCCCCACATCAGTAGTAGTATGTACTATATCCTATCAAAAATAGTCAAATATCTGGTTGGGCATTTTGTTTGTGGTAATTGTCAAAGCCTCAAGATTAAGAAGACTAGAAGAGGACAACCCAAAGGACTGGACTCAGTGGCTAGAGCTATTGGTCAATCTGAGTTTTATTCAAAACCGTAAAATAAAGAGTGGCAAACTGGGCAAGCTTAGCGACAGACTAATAGTAGTAGTACAGACATTCATAGCAGAGGCAGTTAGAACTTAGAGGCAGGGATAACCAGAATTTAGAAACAGATAGTCAAGTCAAGATCAAAGAAGCTTTTGTAAATAATAGAAATAGGAAGTGAACCAGAATTAATAGTTCAGAAAAAATAAGGTGCAGTAAAAGTTAGGGCAATATAATTGTTAATATTAACCACTGGAGGACTTACTGGGGCCAGCAGCAGGGCCCTCGGTAGAGGAGCGGTCCTCTGGTGGTTGTCCCGCCGACTCGGACCCTGTCTTCTTGCGCCTGGGTGCTGCAGATCAGTGATCATGTAAGATATAATAAAGAAAGACACAAACATTAATGATTGCTGTGAAACAAATAAATTATCTAAAAAAACGCTCAAAAAACGTTTTAGGAAACAAAAATTGCAATAAAATTGACCTATCTGATCCGATCGACTACTGGCTTGCGGGATTCACGGACCTTCTACTTATTTAGGAACACTAATTCAGTGTTCCATTCTGATTGATTCGAATCCAGAACACTAACTAAGCCTAAGTGCCACCTGACCTAGCCCACCTATTCCAGACGGGCCAATTGTTCACTAAGTCTGCATTTCCATTTTTTTTAGCCCTCAAAAATGCATAGATGAGAAGGAGGACACATGCATAAATTTGTGCATACACCAAATTGTTGGTTGGTTGCGTCTGATGTTCTGCTACTGACTGACACTGCTAAGCCTACCACTCACTAAACAAACTACAAAAGGTTCTACTAAGGACTGGGGTAAGCAGCACTCAGTGACAGAGGATGCGTCACGCAGACCGCTCAAAAATTATCAACTAATAGTAACTAAACCTAGTATCAATCCATCCACCACTATTTGACAGGAGGACAAAGGAAGGACTAGAGTCTCTCTAGCAATAGCATTACCTAACTTAAGTTCTCTAAAGTAAACTCTTACATAATAATAAGGACAAGCGAGCGCAAAGTTGCAAACAAGTAAGAGTAGTGCCCAGCACCTGTGTCCTACAATCACAGAAGATTTTGAAACGTAATTTACCTGCAATGTAAGCAGCAGTATTCTTGTTATTCGTAAAAAAATTATACACAATACTTATACTTCTATATATATTAGCTACTCACCAAGCCCCACGACCTCGACACCTAGCAGGTCCAACAGGTCCTGCTCCCGGTCCAGGATGTCTGACCACCGGTGTGCCAGCTGGTTATGGGTGCGCCGGACCCCTGAGCAGCGAAACACTGCCCGGCGCACCTTCGCCCACCGGCGGTGACGCTCCTGGGTAGGGCACCCGGAGCCAGGCCTGCCGCCTGCTGCCAAGGTCAAGGGGAGGTGGCGCTGAACAAAAAAAACAAGGGTGGTCACCTCCGCCTCACTAAAAAGCTGCCGGGCTTGCACCCCTGCAGGGCGCAGTCTGCCGCAAGGCAGGCGGCTCTTGGGCGCACGCGCCTTGCCCTTGGAGCCGTCATTGGTGCTGCTACCCTTCGCCATGGTTCTGGGGTGTGTGGGAGGAGGCAGAAAAGAAAAGTTAGAAGGGAAAAATAAAGTTAGGGGAAGAAGTAGGAGCTTAAAGAAGAAAGTAATATAAAACAGTAGAAAAGTAAAAAAAACACAGTAAAAAGTAGAAATAAATGCAAAATATAGACTAATGGCACAGAGAGAGATAGATCAGAAATAAAAAAAAAAATGAAAAACAGTGTAAAAAACTAAGGATTGCAAAGATTGAGGGAGGATAGAAAAGCAGGCCCAGAACCATAGCATAGAGTGAAAAAAAAGATGGCCGCGCCCATCGCGACCGCGTGGGTAGGTTCGTGCGATATTTCTCTCCGAGCACGCAAAAAGCGTCGCGAACACGTACGACGCGTTCCCGAACATGAAATGCGCATCGCGAGCACGCTATACGCGACCCAGAACAGGAAATAAGGCATCGCAAACGGGCGGGACAAGTGAAAAACAAGATGGCCGCGCCCATAGGCGACCGCATGGGTAAGTTTGCGAGATACTATCCCCCGAGCACACAAACAGCGTCCCGAACACGCACAATGAGTTCCCGAAGAAGAAAAACGCATCGCAAATGGGCGCGACAAGCAACTACGCACGCTCGCGTAGTGCTTCAACATCTTCACGTAGCTCCGCGTAGCTTCGCGTAGCGCGACTACGCGAACTACGCCCAGGGTTATGTATGTGCGGTCGCGGGAAGACCACCCTCTGCAGCAAGCAGGCCTCTGAGGAGCCGGGGCTGAAGACAACAATAGGCCGACACAGCAGCCGCAGCAGGATGCCACAAGGAGCCGGAGGGCTGCGGCGGAAGGAGGGCAGCACGTAGCGGGGAGCCACGGGGAGCGTGCCGTCTGCGTCGCCAGGCCCGATGAGGAAAGGCCTGAGCGGTGGGCGCCAGTAACTGGAGAGTGGCGCCTGCGTGTGAGCAGGCCGGGCGGTACGACTCGCGCACTCCCAGCCCCGCCACAGTACGCCCCCGCAGCAACGGCACTTACCGGCTCCGATGAAGGAGTATTGGAGGTGAAGTGCAGGGCGAAGATCCGGTGCCAGGAGGCCACCAGCAATCAGCTCCAGGGAGGCCGGGCCAGGCCACGCAAGCCGTGGAGCCCAGGCCCACAGCACACGCAGCGGCGGATCTCGGCTCAGCGATGTCGTAGGAGGGCAGGAGTGGGACCAGGCTGCGCCTCATGGTCGGGTAAGTGGCGATGGCACGGTTTCGAACAGCGATTGATGTTTTGTCTGCAGGATATTAAGCAGATTTTTGGCTTGGCCGGCAGAGCCCACTCAGAGTGCGGCATCTTGCAGCCGGCTAAGCCATGCCCCCCCTTGCTCTGTTTCTTAGATGATTGGCTTCTACTTTGCAAATGGAACAAATCCAATTCAACGTCATTGCTCATTGGCATCGCCATGATTGCAGTGGCTGCCTCACTGACAGACATGGTTTTTCAGCTTAGGTTGGGGTGGTGCTGTTGATGTGGGAGCGCTGCTCCCAGCTTGCTCCCTGGACACCTGTGTGGTAGGCACACGGTTTTGTCTGAAAAAGGTTTCGGCCAACATGCCACTGGTGGAAAGCTGATCTTCTTACTGACCACTTGCTTGGCAGCAACTTTCTATGGGCCATCTTTGAGCATTCAATTGGCAGTGGCACTAAGCTGTACAAGTGGAAGAGATTGGAGGACTGACAGGTCTTCTGTTTGGCAGTACTGCAAGTGATGTCTCTTTTTCTCTTACCTACCTAAAAGCAAACAAGCAAGAAAAACATTTAGTGAAACGTGGCATTGTTGCAGTTTTAGTACAGACAAAGGCAATATTAGTGTGGTTTGTTACTTAGGTGATGTAACCACTGTAAGTCAAACCACACCACCATACCATAAAATGTAATTCCCCATCAGGATAACACAAAATATGCAGATAAAGCTCTTTCCTTTATGTCCATATATTCTAAAGGAGACAGCTGTGGCACTCAGGGAACTGCATTGGTAAATGGAATAATAATCTTTAAAAAAATTAAGGTTAGTGCGCGCCTATAGCAGTCAATGTGGTCCAGGGGGACAATGGAATTATACCTAAAAAAAACGGAATGCTGTTGCACGGCTGTGCGCCTATGGTGGATGGATGGATGGATCGACCAAAGCAAAATGAAAAAAAAACTAAACCACAAATTAAAATATATATATATTTTAAAAAAGTAAAATGCAATTTTAAAAACAAAACTTAAAAAACAAAAATTTAAAATTTTAAAATTAAAATTAAAAACATTAAATTTAAAAAACAATCAATAATTGCCGATGTTTGTATGGGAGGATGAGAAGAAACCTGTTGTGAGGCAAGGTGGTACTAAATAAAACAAATGCAAAAAATGCATGTAATATATAAGCAATGTTCATCAAAATCATATTCTTAATCTACATACTACAATGATCCTCAAGCATATTATTAAACTGATATCATATTCGTCCATGCAAGCTTACGGCAAAGGCTCACTGGCTGGATGTGCAAAGTGGCTGACACCCAGTGCTACATGGTCAAACAACAGCAGCAAGCAAGGAGGCATGGGGGACAAAGAACACATGCAACCATATGGCAAAGGCACACTGGCTGGATGCACAAAATGGCTGCCTAGCACATGGCCAAACAACAACAGCAAGCACGGAGACATAGGAAACAAAGAGAACATATTCAGGCCTATGGACACAGACTCCAAAAAAATGGCCCCCGGCCACATAGCATGGAGAACAAAGACAAATCAATGGTGCCCAATGGCAAACAGACACAAACACTGGACAGACAAAGGAGGCATGGTAACACTGAAGTAAACACTACCAATAATTCAGCAATGCCAAAAACAAAAATTAACTGAGCTGTAAAAATTTTACAGCAACGCACATCCTCCCAAAGAATCAAACATTACTCCACATATACACTTTCAGTTCAAAACATGAAATACAAAAAATAACACCACATTTTTAATTTAATCTAATGCCATCTCAGCCCTAAATGATGTTTTAAAACACCATATAACACAGAAACAGTTGTTTCATGGACCCATGACTAGCACTGGCCTTGGCCTACTGGATGGCCCCTTAGCACACTAGGCCACATAGTAAAATAACTAAATATTGCAATTTTAACAAACATGGAGAAAATGTACTGAACTATGCAATATTGTTCCCTTACAAAAGAAAAAAAATTAAATGCAACAATATAACTAGGAGCCTACTGAAAATGCAGGCCACCCACCACAAACACTTCGAATAAAAGTACAAATAAATACTGGTGCACGCCCTCTATCAAACAAACAACTCCCTTATACAAGAGATTTTGAACTTACTGGTGAAATTTCAAATACAAAGTCCATAAATCCAATGATATATGTATGCAGCAGACAAGGAGAGTGATCCTTCCAGCTCCAAATCGACATGAAAAGTGATGAGGAGGTGGACAAAGCACTGGGTGAAGCCTGCTGTATACGGATAGGAAGTTGCAGTCTATGTGGCACTTCCTTCCTGTTGAAAAAGGCTTCTTGCACAAATTAACAACTCCAACTGTCTGTTGGAGAAGAAAATCCACTTGAAAACCTCTTTAGCTGCTTCTCGAGCACAAAAGCTACTTGAGTTGTGCGTTTGTGATCGCAATCGGCACTACATTGGCTCAGTCGCAGCCGGAAGCCATGCGAGCGAGTGCGAAGTTTCACGCTTGCTCGCTAGTGGCCTGAGAATTTTGTGGCACTTGCGAGTGAGTGCCAAAACAAATCTCAAACGTGTGAAAAGAAAAAAAACTCTGCTTCGTGCCAGGAAGGCGGAATTCAGGAACTTCGCACACCTCAGCGGAGCGTGGAGTGCCCCAATTCCGCAAACCTCATGAGCAGATGACTAGATCTGTGATACATTGATGTAAACAGGATGTGTCAGGATTCCGAATTGAAATCTGTATTTCTGTACTAGTTGATTGAATAGTAGTTACAGTAATAGGTAGATACTCTATTATTTGTTATAGCTATCTCCCTTTGAGGCGAGGATGCCTTATCAGTAATTTAAGCTTCCATCCGAACATCCTGTATGATAGCGAGAGGAGGCAGGTAACTACACAGGAGTCCACGTGGTCTATTGTTGAGAATCGGCAAAATAATGTGGTTTGATCAGATTAATAGAGAAGAATCTCTTCTTTTTGCAGCCAGCAAGAAGTGGTAGAAGTACGGTTCTGGTTCTTTCAACGGCCAAGACAGGTACAGTCGCTCTGTAGGGTGGCCCAAATTCTTTCTTGTCCACAATTTTCTCCCTGACTAGATCCCCAATCTTCAGGATCCAGCCAGGCCATGTTTGTACTTTCTTCACTTTACTAGAGGCGGTGCGTTTTACTTGGACGTTGCTTTGTTCGTCCCAAAAACTGTTCAGTTCCTGTAAAAAAGCAAGACGTTCTTTTAGATCAAATGGTGTTTCTGCCGCCACTGTGATGGGACTGTTGAGGTCTGGGACCCACATCTTTACCCTAAACAGAATTTCAGAGTGAGTCCAACCACCCAGGTATTTTCTAGGCAGATTGTTAAGTGCCCTATGGCCCCCATATAGATGGACCCAACTGCGACCTGAGCCTACTACCCAAGCTGTTAAAGACTGCTTTAAGTCCGGGTTTTTTCTCTCCCTGACTGAATTTCCCTTGGGATGGTACAGGGAGGAATACTGCAATCTCACACCCAAACTTCCCATTGCATCTTTGTAAGCCCTGGAGGCAGACGCCAGACCTTGGTCAGAATGTAGTGCACCAACTGCGTATGTCCTGAAAAAGACTTGCTGATCCCTTATAACAGTTTGGCGCCAGCCGACCGCTGTGGGCATGCCCCCAGGAATCAAGAGCAGGAATCCACTGCAACAAAGATGGACTTGTAAGCCCCATCTGATGGCAAGGGGCTTCAATGATCCAGATAAACACAAGCCAGAGGCTTGTTGGAAATCAGAAGAGGTGTCTGTGGTGGACGTGCCATGGTGGAACCCTACATCTGCTGACTGATGTTGCATTTGAGGACTAAGTCATTGGTCTGTTTGTAGAGACCTGGCCACCAGTAACGCTCCTGCAATAATGAAATTGTAGCAGCCACCCCTGTGTGTGCAGATGCAAGACCCTTGTGAGCAGTTAGAATTAGTCCTAACCTGCAATCTGAATTTGTTATTACTCTATCCCCACTCCAGGAATATGAACAAATGGTATGTTTTGCGCATCTAACTTGTAGGAGTACTTGAGTGGAAAACCTTTTAGCAAGTGGGTGTCATTGCATTCAGCATTGACAGCGTTCATGATGTCATTATCTATTCCTATTCTCATACTTGAGCGAGTTATTGCAGCAACTGCAGCAGTTTGCACTGTTGCTTTTGTGGCTTTATCCACCATGGAATTCCCTGCAACTTGTTCGCTAACACACTGATGACTCAATGTACGGATTACATGAGTCCATGGCACGCAATCTTTCAGCTTTGCCACCTGTTCCCAAAGCATCATGTGCTTGATTGTGCACCATTTTGAATCTCTGCATCCATTCTGGATCCAGTAGTGTAAATATTCATTGTAGGAATGGACACAGTAATACGAATCACACACTATGAGTGTGGGGAATCCAGGATGCATATTCTCCAGTGACAGTATTAGAGTCCTAAGTTCAGCAAACGGTGCAGTGCAGTCACCAAGTGACTGCGTGTAGGCTTTTTCAGGATAGAATTCTCCATCCTACATGCACCCCTTCATGGCAGGGCATGCTGAAGAATATTGGTGCTTTGTCCCTACGGCAGGCAGAACTATCAGTATATATGATATAATCGTACTGATCTAGAGGCATTATTTCATTAGGAAGAGGATATTCTTGTTTGTACTGCAGAAAGGTTTATGTTTATAGTGTAGAGTCAAATCTGTAGTCTACATCTGTTGCGGGCGTGAGTTAGCCCATTGTATCCAAAGTGGATGTAATGCTTTTGCATTTGGAACACTTGCTCTTGAGACTGCCTCTATTCTTATACCCCTATGGCAATTGACAGAACTGTTTTTGAGAACCCAGCACACTGAATGCAGTCAAATACCTGCTTCCAGGACCTATATTTTGGCAGAAAAATCCATTCGAGATATCCAGTGTTGCTTTGTATTTTTTATGCACTATGGGCCTCATTGCGATGTTGGTCGGAAAGCAATGCGACGACTTCTTGTCGGAATCATTTCTGACCGACTTGGGTTCGACGAGTCCGACCGGCCGATTACGATGTTTCCGAACACCGTTCGGTTGGACTCCCATTGACTTCAATGGGAGCCTGTGTTCCAACCGACAACACAGGCTCCCATTGAAAAAAGGGGTGGTTGGGGAAAACCTTGCACCCTGTGGGGGGCATCCCAGGGTGCCTGCCACACTGTGCATGGTTATAAAGAGGGGTCCCATGGGTACCCCCAACGGGCCCCAAATGGAGGCCTCCGGGTAAAGGGGGGCCTGCTACGGGCCCCCAGAGTCAGTTTCCGACAGCCGGTTCATGTTAGACAGACCGATTCGGAAAGGCTGACGAAATACGTCGGTCGGAAACGCAGTCCATAGACCTGTACGATTCGGCTCTGACTGACTCGGAGTCTCTGAATGCCGGTCGTAACCGAGTCAGAAAGACTGAACGGTTCCCTTCTATCGTAATCTGTCAGTCGGAAACATGGGTTCCGACATGTGTTAGGAAAATCGGAATGCCGTTCGAAGTCTTTCCAACCAACATCATAATGAGGCCCAAAGTTGTTCATCAGTGCTGTGCTGTGCACGTTTTGTACTGCAAATGTGCGAGCAGCTGTGTTTAGATGTCTGTAATCTAATGCTAGAAAATATGAGTGGACTGGTTTCATTACAGGTAACAAGGGATAATTCATTGATGAGGTGCAATTTTCTATTACACCCTGGTATTCAAGTTGTTATAGAATTTTCCTAACTTGTTTTTAGCCTAATTTTTAATGGGGTATTGTCTTTGAGGTTGTGAGGTCCAGCTCAATGGTATTTCATGATATGGGGAACCGGCATTCCACCCCACATGGTTGCGTTATAATGCAGGAGATTGTGCTAAGGCCCACTCCTTGGCATATGAATGTTTCACATGTTCTGGGACGAGGTTGGAGAAGGCAGAATAAATTACAGTTTCTCCGTTTGGGTAGTCCAATTCTGGTGGCCTATCCTTTACAGTCATGAGAACGTCATAGCCACATGACAAGTCCTCCCAAAAGATAATATTAACAGGTATTTGTATGTCCCCCTCTAGCTGAAGTTGCATCTCCGATAAGTGATGCAAGACACTCACCCTTGAATCTGGTGTTTCCACCTGAATATAGTCACACACTGCTACTAACCGCAAACGATCCATCAGGTTCCGGCGAACTATCATGACCTCTGCCACAATGTCCAGCATGGTCAGAGACCACTCCCCGCACAGAAGTAGTGTCCTCAATAGCCTCGACATGCCTGACCGTAAGACCAGCTACCTTCTTCTTCTTAAATTGAGGTTTGTCGCTATAGGTTTATCTTCTTGTTAATGGTGTATTCAGATGAGCATTGGGAGGCCTTCTTCGGTTTTACGTACTCCTCCAATCTGCGCTCTGACTGTCCACCTCTCACCGAACGTTTATTGGATGACTCCTGAAAGTAACAAGATGAACGTGTATCAGTATGCCTATACCTGTCAGACGGTCTAATATTATCATGGTTGCTCAGGTTATTGCGTTTGTTTCTCAGTGACCTCCTATGGAGGAGACACACCCCGTTATTTCGTTCTGTCCTTGTTTTTCTTATTATCCCACTTATTCTTTGTGGAAGACTCTGGTACTTGCTTAGAGTTATCCTTTTCAGAATTACTCTTTAGTTGCGGTTTACCAGGTCTGGCTCCCAAATTATCTCTACCCAGGGTAGCATAGGTTTCCTCAATAATTTTAGGTAATTTGTGCTCCTGTTGTCACTAAGTCAAATCCCTTAGATGCTGGCATATAGCCAATGCTGCTGCTACCTCTTTAATGCTACGTAACATAATGGTGGAGCTGCCCCCTACTCATTCTGGATCTGTTTCAGCATGTCTGGCAAAATAGCTAATGAAGTGGTACCACGTGTTCTGGTATATGCTGCAGCAAAAACTGTACCCCAAGTGGTGCAGTCTTCTACAAGGGTAGCCATCCCCATCGGCAAGCAAATTGTTAATATCCTATGTTTTTCCTGTGGTCCCGTATGGGGAAACACCACTTCAAACTGACTTGTTTTTTTTTTGCAATCTAGAACTGGATCTCCTCCCATCTGATGGAAACCTTACCCATGACTGCATTTAGAAATTGCTGGCGGATGCCCGGTGTGGCAAACTTAGTGTTAATGTTTGCATAAGGAACTGTGTCAAACATCTGTATGTTGTCACTAAATGCATGTATAGCCTATGCAATTGTACTTCAATTGTACTGCTGATAAATTATCAACATCAGGATGTGGTGTGTATCCGGCTAAGACTGGCCATGTTGCTCCCCCAATGCTAAGGGGACCTAGTCATTGTTTGTTGTGTGTGGTAGGGTGCAATCAAACCAATTTCTGTGCTCTTGGTATTGTAAAGCTATCTCTTTTTCTTCATATGGTGTGTAGTATTTTGGAAATGTCATCTTACTTGTATTTGTGAAATTGCCTTGTTGTGTTGTCTGTTGCAGGGAATGTAACCCATGAATAGAATACCTGTCCTATATGCTTCGCGAGCGTCAACCACGAAGGTCACATCTCCACCTGCAAGTATGAGATCATGTTGTAATAGTTTCTGAGTAACCTCAGGTCTGCAGTTCTCAGCAATGTTAAGTGCTGCTGGGTCTTCTGTGTTATACGTATTTCTGAAATGGAATCAGAGAGGGAAATACAATGGGAAAATCCTTTGAAAGGTTCAAGCTTGAACAACCGCCACCAATACATTGGCTGACATTGTTTATTATCTTTGTGATAGCCATGCCGGTTCACTGACAAGATATCGAGGTAAAAAATATCGACCTACAAAATTATCAAGAAATAAACATCAACTACAAAAATATCAAGAGCCTATACTTAAAAGGTAAGTACAAAAATATAAAAAAAAATATTGCTTTCATTAATATTGTTGTATTAAATATCAATTTCTAAATATATATGAATTAAAATATTTTTAAAAATGATATTAAATACTAGCTTTAATTTAATAAAAATGAAATATATTTAATGAACATTGTAACAAATATAACAAATAAACTTACATTAAAAAAGTTAAACACATACATATTCATATCAGCTGATGTGATCAAGGCTCCTCGGAGCCGAAACGCGTTATGCTGCTGGTGCTTGTGTGAACAATAAAAACGAAAATCTGCACCTATCTGTGGTCCGTGCTCCAGTGATTCTGTTTGGTCGAACGAAGGAATGGAGTAATGCATATACATATATCTAGTTAAAAAAGTATTATAAAACTAATAATTGTAAAAATATTAAATAATATAATGATATAACAAATATATATATAATACACCCTCATTAGGATGTCGGTCTGAAAACCTCTGACCTGCACATCCTTGGTTTGAATTCTGACCGCCGTATTAGGATTACGGCGGACAGAATTCAAAACCGGACGGTCAGTCGGAGGCCGCACATAATACCCTATGGACGACGTTTCCGCCATCTGGATTATTATGATGTTGGTTTCCGACAGGCTTTTAATGTCGGGCTTTCGGACATGAAAAACCTGTCGGAGAGCAACTGTGGGGGCCCTAGGCAAGGCCCACTTCTCCCTGCGGCTTCCGGTTGGGGGCCGAGTGGGCACCTACGGTGCCCCCCTGTAAATTTCAGCACCGTGTGGCAGGCACCGGAAGCTTGTGCTTTGGCCAGTTTCCGACCGCCGCACAAGCTCCCATAGGGAAATGGGACTCTGCGACTGTACCATGTGCGGTCGCATTTTAATTGCGGACCCGAGGTCGTTGGGCCCGAGGTCGGTCAGTCTCGAAACTGCAGGTATGTCAGTCGGAGGAAACTCCACCCAACATCCTAATTAGACCCAAAATATTTAAAAAGCAAACCACTTTCATTAAAATTAAAAGTAAACAACATACATTTTGTACAGTTTAATAAAAATATTTGTGAAATAAAAAACATTGGTAATTACACATACTATTATTTTTAATAAACAAAACCATAAAGATATAAATTAAAACATTCTAAGTTAAATTATTAAATATTAAAATTAATACATATAAAATTCCCACTACAATGTATACAAAATAGACGAATTCTTATACAATAGTACATAAAATGTACTACTCCTACCTCACACAATGCAACAGTAATAAAATTGGTACATCACACAAAGTTAAAATGTACTACTCTCACTATAATAAATGCAAAATTAGATACAATATTGTATTATGGAGAGCTGAAATCTACTACTCCCACTACAATTAATACAACACTAGAAAACATTTTAGATCAAAGAGAGATACAATTTACTATTGTCACTCCAATAAGTGCAACAGTAGGGAAAGTGTTGGATTGCGGAGGAGTAAAATTTACTATTCCCACTCCAATAGGTGCAACAGTAGGGAGAGTGTTGGATTGAGAAGGGTATACTTTCCTATTCCCACTCCACTGAGTGTAACAGTAGGGAAAGTGTTGGATTGTAGAGGGACAAAATGTACTATTCCCACTCCAATAAGTGCAAAAGTGGGGAAAGTGTTGGATTGCGGAGGGGTAAAATTTAATATTCCCACTCCAGTCAGTGCAACAGTAGGGAAAGTGTTGGATTGCGGAGCGATCAAATTTACTATTACCACTCCAATAGGTGCAACAGTAGGGAACATGTTGGATTGTGAAGGGGTAGAATTTGTTATTCCCACTCCACTGAAACAATTACAAACATTATTAAAATTTAAATCCAAAAATTATTTTCATATAAAAATATCTTTATTTAAAAAATAATAATTAACAAAAAAAATATTTATTAAAGAATTTTTATTTTAGGTACCGCTCACCATATACCCCTACAAAGCTTACAAGCAATACCTAACACGTAATTCTAAAAAGCTAATTATTTTCAATATTGACATAAATATTTAACAACAAACTAATTATCAATAAATAAAAAGTAATAATTATTGAATTAAATGTTATTTACTTTCCACAATATACCCCACAAAATATACAAAAACACTCCTAAAATGTAATTAAAAATTAATTACACAATTAGCATAATGCATGTTATTTTTAATAACTATTATCAATTAAAAATTAATTCTAGTTGAAAAATGCTTATTACACAATTACCACAAGTAATTATAATTTGAATAATCATTATTAAATAAAAATATTATCATTAATTACTTAGAATTAATTTACTTCCCACCCTGTACCCCTTTAAACCCCTCAACCCAAATCTAAAGTAAAACAATATTTACACAATTAACATAATTAATTAATCAATGAAATAATTAATATAAACTATTATTTAATTAAAATTAAATTGCTTCCCACCCTGTACTCCTAAAAACTCCACAACCCACACATACACTTTATGTTTAACATAATCAATTATCAATTAAATAAGTAATATTAATTAACAGTTAACTATTAAATATTTAAAACTAAATTACTTCCCCCTTGTACCCTTACAAACCCAACAACCCGCACATAAAATATAATTAAAAAGAATAATTACACTATTA
The DNA here is from genome assembly GCA_963921515.1 of Calotriton arnoldi. NCBI lineage: Eukaryota > Metazoa > Chordata > Amphibia > Caudata > Salamandridae > Calotriton > Calotriton arnoldi. The sequence goes on from CAWUFW010004686.1 coordinate 1,009,658, forward strand.
ACATAAATAATTATTAATTAAAAAAATAATATTCATTATAAATGAATCATTAATTTATTATAATTAAATTACTTGCCACCCTGTGCCCCTAAACACCCACAGTACATATATTACCTAAATTAAATTTAACAACTACTAAAAATGTTACAAATACATTAAAAAACATAAACATGAATTATAATCAATCAATCAATCAATCATGTCACTTATAAAGCGCACTACATACCCGCGAGGGTCTCAAGGCGCTGGGGGAAGAGGGGGTGGTGCTGCTACTGATCGAAGAGCCAGGTCTTGAGGAGTCTTCTGAAGGCCAGTAGGTCTTGGGTCTGTCGGAGGTTGGTGGGGAGGGTGTTCCAGGTCTTGGCGGCGAGGTGGGAGAAGGATCTGCCGCCGGCGGTCATTTTCCGGATGCGGGGGACTGTGGCGAGGGCGAGGCTGGTCGAGCGGAGCTGGCGGGTGGGGGTGTAGAAGCTGAGTCGTCTGTTGAGGTAGGCTGGTCCGGAGTTGTGGAGTGCTTTGTGTGCGTGGGTGAGGAGCTTGAAGGTTATCCTCTTGTTGACAGGGAGCCAGTGCAGGTCTCTCAGGTGGGGTGTGATGTGGCTGCGTCGGGGGATGTCGAGGATAAGACGTGCAGAGGCGTTCTGGATGCGTTGCAGCCGTCTCAGGAGCTTAGCCGTCGTTCCTGCGTAGAGGCGTTTCCGTAGTCCAGCCTGCTGGTGACGAGGGCCTGGGTGACTGTTTTTCTTGTTTCGGTGGGGATCCACTTGAAGATCCTGCGGAGCATTCAGAGGATGTTGAAGCAGGATGAGGAAACGGCGTTGACCTGCTTAGTCATGGAGAGGGTGGGGTCGAGGATGACCCCTAGGTTGCGTACGTGGTCGGTGGGTGGCGGGGCTGTTCCCAGTGATGTTGGCCACCAGGAGTCGTCCCAGGCTGAAGGGTTGGAACCAAGGATGAGGACCTCCGTCTTGTCCGAGTTCAGCTTCAGGCGGCTGGTCCTCATCCTTCGGCGACGGCCTTCATTCCTTCGTGGAGGTGGGCTTTGGCGGTGTGAGGGTCTTTGCTGAGGGAGAGGATCAGCTGGGTGTCGTCGGCGTAGGAGATGATGTTGAGGTTGTGCTGTCGGGTGACGTGGGCGAGGGGTGCCATGTAGATGTTGAACAGCGTTGGGCTGAGGGAGGAGCCTTGGGGTACGCCGCAGATGATCTTGGTGGCCTTGGATCGGAAGGGGCGAGGCGGACGCTTTGTGTTCTGCCGGAAAGGAAGGATGTGGTCCAGTCCAGGGCCTTCTCTTGGATCCCGGCGTCGTGAAGGCGTGTTCGTAGTGTGTGGTGGCAGACCGTGTCGAAGGCGGCTGATAGGTCCAGGAGGATGAGGGCGGCTGTTTCTCCGTTGTCTAGCAGGGTCCTGATGTCATCGGTGGCGGCGATGAGGGCGGTTTCGGTGCTGTGGTTGCTGCGGAAGCCGGACTGGGAAGGGTCCAGGATGTTGTTCTACTCGAGGTAGCGGGTCAGTTGTTTGTTGACGATTTTCTCGGTGACCTTCGCGGGGAACGGGAGCAGAGAGATGGGTCGGAAGTTCTTGAGGTCCTTGGGGTCTGCCTTGGGTTTCTTGAGTAAGGCGGTGATCTCGGCGTGCTTCCAGCTTTCCGGGAAGGTTGCTGTCTCAAAGGAGATTTTGATTATTTTCCGGAGAGGGGCGCGGTGGCTGTACTGGCTTTGTTGAAGATGTGGTGAGGGCACGGGTCTAGCGGTGAACCGGAGTGGATGGTGTTCATGATCTCGCTGGTGTCCTCGTCGTTGATGTTGGTCCAGGAGAGCAGGCGGTTGGTGGTTGTGGGGGCAGTGGTCTCGGTGGTTGCCGGGGCGGTCGTGGTGTTGAAGCTGTCGTGGATGTATACATCATATACATTAACCCTTTGGGTGCTCATGACAGAATGGTTCCGTCATGAGCACCAGTGCTCCTGTGCTCATGACGGAACCATTCTGTCATGAGTACAGGCTCAGAAAATCCCTCTGCTGTAGACAGCAGAGGGATTTCCCATTTTTTTTTGCCTTAGGAGGTGGGGAAGAGCTTCCCCAACCTGCCGAGGCCTGTTTGTGGTTTTCCTTGTAATGACGATCGCGCACATGGCGTGCTGTCATCATTACAACGAAAACAAAACTGAAACTTAGTTTCAATTTCACAGTTTCGTGCTTGTGGAGCTATCTCAATACCCCGAGCACCGAAACACATGGGAGAGGTATCGTTAGAAAGGGGAGAATCTCCCCTTTCCAATGGTACCCTTCCCTAGTGGATTACAGGAGGGTGATCCCCAAGCAGGGATCCACCCACTAGCACCAGGGAGGGGGGAGTCCTGAGGTTTGCAGGGTATTCTGGGTAGGGAAACGTTGGGGGATCCACGCAAGCCATACCTCACTGGACTCCCCAGGGAGTCTAGTTTTCAGAAATGTGTGGTTTTGGTAGGTTTCCCTAGATGACCGTGAGCCAGTGGCCAAAAAACCAGGTGCCCCCCCTGCAAAGCCAGGTAGTTTTATGATACGGAATTTAGAAGTCTTCACAGTATGATTTGGGCCATTTCGTGTTGCAGCCACTATGCCTATCCACACAAGTGAGGCACCATTTTTATCAGGAGACCTGGGGGAACGCTAGGTGGTAGGAAATTTGTGTCAGCCCGGTGATCCCACAACATTCCCACACAGGAAAGTGAGGAAAATGTGAATTTTTCAGCTAAATTGGAGGTTTGCAGGGAATTCCGGGCAGGGAAACATTGGGGGATCCATGAAAGCCATACCTCCCTGGATTCCCCAGGGTATCTTCTTTTCAGAAATATGTGGGTTTGGTAGGTTTACCTAGATGGCCGTTGGGCCCGGGGCCAAAAACCCAGGTGCCTCCCCCCCTTGCAAAACCAGGTCATTTTGTGATTGGTGATTTTGATGTCGCCACAATACGTTTTGGGACTTTGCCTGTCGCGGGCACTAGGCCTACCCACATTAGTGAGGTATCATTTTTCTCGGAAGACTTTGGGGAATCCTTGATTCCCCTGGGAGTCTAGCTTTCAAAAATGTATAGGTTTGCTAGGTTTCCCTAGGTGCTGGCAGAGCTAGGGTTCAAAATCTACAGCTAGGCACTTTGCAAAAAAAGGGTCCGTTTTCACTATAAAAATGTGGTGTGTCCACGTTGTGTTTTGGGCCGTTTCCTGTCCCGGGCACTAGACCTACCCACACAAGTGAGGTACCATTTTTCTCGGAAGACTTTGGGAAATGCGGGGTGGGTGGAATTTGTGAATCCACACAGATTCCAGAACTTTCCACCACAGAAATGTGAGGAAAATGTGTTTTTTTTTTTTACAAAGTTTGAGGTTTGCAAGGGATTCTGGGTAACAGAACCTGGTGAGAGCCAGACAAGTCACTCCATCCTGGATTCCCCTGGGTGTCTAGTTTCCGAAAATGTATAGGTTTGCTAGGTTTCCCTAGGTGGCGGCAGAGCTAAGGCTCAAAATCTACAGCTAGGCACTTTGCAAAAAAAGTGTCAGTTTTCACTGTAAAAATGTGGTGTGTACACGTTGTGTTTTGGGCCGTTTCCTGTCGCGGGCACTAGGCCTACCCACACAAGTGAGGTACCATGTTTATCAGAAGACTTTGGGGAATGCGGGGTGGGTAGAAATTTGTGGATCCACACAGATTCCAGAACGTTCCACCACAGAAATGTGAGGAAAATGTGTTTTTTTTGGACAAAGTTTGAGGTTTGCAAGGGATTCTGGGTAACAGAACCTGGTGAGAGCCAGACAAGTCACCCCAGCCTGGATTCCCCTGGGTGTCTAGTTTTCAAAAATGTATAGGTTTGCTAGGTTTCCCTAGGTGCCGGCAGAGCTAGGGTTCACAATCTACCGCTAGGCACTTTGCAAAAAAAGGGTCAGTTTTCACTGTAAAAATGTGGTGTGTCCATGTTGCGTTTTGAGCCGTTTCCTGTCGCGGGCATTACACCTACCCACACAAGCGAGGTACCATTTTTATCTGGAGACTTAGGGGAACACAGAATTATAGAGCAACTGTTATTATCTATTTACTTTCGATGCATTTCTGCCTTCCAAATGTAAGACAATGTGTAAAAAAGAAGTCACTTTGAAAAATGTCCTATAATGCACGTGCTAGTATGGGTACCCACAATTTCGGAGATGTGCAAATAGGTACTGTTCCTAAACTCTATATTTTGTTCCTATTTCAGAAATACATAGGTGTCTTTCATACTGATTTTTCACTATTTATATTTTCCCAAAAGAATTCCTATATACACGGTACACAATAAAAAACCATTGCAAGATGCTGCTCAGTTATTGGCTCTGGGTTCCTCGGGTTCTTGGTGAACCTACAAGTCCTATATATCCCACTACCAGAAGAGTCCAGAAAATGTAACGGTATATTGATTTAAAAAATCTGTCATACTTAGAAGAAATTACAAGTGAAAATGTTGGCACAAATGGCTGTTTTTTTCCACTCATTTTGAATTTTTCCTATTTTCAACTGTTAGTTTCTCTAAGAAAACCTTGAAGGATCTACACAAATGACCCCTTGATGATTTTAGAATTTTGTCTACTTTTCAGAAATTTATGGCTTTTCAGGATCCATCATGGCTTTCATACCCATTTTTACCATTAACTGGAAGGAGGTTGAAAGCACAAAAAATGGCAATAATAGGCTATGTCCCAGTAAATTGCCAAAACTGTGTAAAAAATGTTGGTTTTCTGACAAATGTGTGTCAGTCCCTGAAAGCTTGGAAGATGGTGATTTCAGAACCACAAATCCTTTGTTGATACCATTTGCAGGGAACAAAACAGACGCTTTCATCTGCAAGCCTTTTTTCCCATTTAAAAAAATGGTCACCTCCAGGGGAATCAACAAACTCTGCGTACCTTTAAAATTCCCCTGATGTTGTAAGAAAAGGATGCAAATTTGGCATGGATACCTTATGAGGTCAAAAAGTTACAGGGGCCTAAGAGCAAACGACCCCAAATAGCCAAAAAAGGCTTAGCACGGGGGGACGGCATAGCAGCGAAGGGGTTAAAAATATATACCAAAATACATAACATCAATTAAAAAAACATATTATAAACAACATTTTTGTAATCGATAATAATGACTTTGATATTTTAAAAATCGATATTACTTACGTTAAAATCGATATTCTTGACAAGGATATTCTTGCTGACGATATTTCCATGTCACGATATTTTTGACGCAATATATTTGCAAGTTGATATTTCCAACTCAATATTTTGTCTCAACACAAGCCATGTCGCCTAATGGACGAATAGCAAACAACAACATTTGCACAATGTGGGGCAGATTTACAAGCCCCCTGCGCCACCAGTACGTCACTTTTCGTGACGTACTGGTGGCGCAGGGGGCTCCTCCATATTTACAAGGACAGGAAAAGCCACCCTGCGTGACTTTTCCCCTCTTTGTAAATACGGCCCCTTCACACGCAACACTCTGCATTGAAGGGGCGTTCCACGGGTGTTGCTGTGGGTGTTCCCACGCAACACCCATGGAACAAGACACATCTCCAGATTTACGAGAAATCGTAACTCTGGAGATGCGTCTGAATGCTACGCCACCCTAGAGGTGGCGTAGCGAGCACAACGAGGAGAAATGTTTTAATTTCTCCTCGTTTTTCCTCTTTCAATGCGTGCTGCATTCTACAGCACGCATTGAAAGAGAAAATGCCTGTAGTGATTGTTTTTGTGCAGGAAGGTGCCCCTTCCTGCACAAAAACAATCTCCCCACGACGCTGGCATCCTTGCACCATGGTGCAAGGGTGCCGGCGCATGGCTGCAGTTTGTGTGCCAGCGCAGGGGGAAGCACAGAGATGCAACATATTCTTGTAAATATGTCGCATCCCTGTGCTTCGGAAGTGCCGCAGCGTGGCGCAGCCAAAGGGCTTGCGGTGCCACGCTGCGGCACTTCCTTGTAGATCTGCCCCTGTGCGTCTAGGCCTTGTACTAAATGTTCAAGGTGTTGTGATAGTGCACTTATGAAGTGAAATTGTAAGCAATGTTCTTTCAGAGAAACTACTCCTGCACTTTCACACAAGAAAATGTGTGTCAAAAGTCATTGTGTCGAAAGAAAGCAACTTAAGAAAGCGAGTACATGTAAAATGGCAGTGTTTTTTCCCGGGCCTAACCTAGCCACGTGACATCACTTAGCCCAACCCTTTACAACATCTACACGATACCCTCATAGGTGATATGGCGCTATATAAATCAACAGAACATAACATCTAGAACTGAATGTCTAGCATCTACCTGTATCTCAACCCAATCAAGAGAGGATTCCTGTTATTTGCCAAGAAAAATAAACAGAAAACAGTACAAGCCGGGATCAATGACATAAGCCTTGACAGCTTCTAACCACAAAAGTTACTGTATGCTTAGCCACTTGAATTCACCCTGGACTCCACCCTCAAGGAACATATTAGCAAAAAAACAAAGACAGCTTTGTACCAGCTCTCTCTTCCGATGAAAGTGAAACTGTTTCTTCAAGAAAGCAACATCAGAATTGCTGTTCAAGTCCTCGTACTCTCACATCTAGATGGTGCCAACTCCCTATTCCATTGTCTCCTAGACTCCACACTGGGACCTCTTTGGGCATCTCCTCCAAAGCTTGAAGACATATGCTCACTTCACCCCCATCCCAATGGAACTGCATTGTCACCCATTGCAGGCTATCATCTTCAAAACCAGTTACATAATTTACAAAGCCATCACAACCAGCACCCCTTTATCTTGCAGACAAACTCACCATCACACTGCAGACTAAGAAGCGTAAAAAAGCAAAAATCTAAGGCAGCAAGGGCCAAATGTACATAGGAAAAGGTTTGCGATTACCAAATATCTATTTTTTGCAATTAGCTATTTGGTAATCGCAAACATAAATGTACGAAAGTGTGCTTTATACTTTCTGTGATCCCAGTGGTTTGCAAATAGACCTTCCTCATTAATATTCATGAGGTGGGTCTCATTTGTGACCCATTGGGAATCGCAAAAATCACAGTGATGGTGGCCTACTGGGGTCAGCAGACCACCTTATCTGTGATTGCTTTTCAATAAAACAATTTTTTTTACAGGAAAACAGGATGCATTTCAAAAGGAAATATGAAAAGTTTTCTTTACATTTTTTACGAGTAGGCACTGGCCCGTGGGACCACTGCCTGCTCTTAAAAAATGTTTTTATAAACATCCACAAAAGGAAAGGGGTCCCTTGGGGAGCCCTTCCCATTTGTAAATGGGCTACCTCCTACTTGAAGTAGGTGGCAAAATGCAAATGTTTTGCAAAACATTCACACATACCACTGCGATTCATTATTAGAAAGTGACACCCTAAACATGCCCCTTCCTAATACTGAATCACAAACCCAATTAGCAATTCGGTAATAGGTTACCGAATTGCAAATTGGGCCATTGTACATTAAAAATTATTTTTTGAGGTCGCAAACGGCCTGATAATGCGAATCGGGCAGTTTTCGACCTCAAAAGAACTTTGTATATCTGACCCTAATCCTTTACCATCTCTGCAACTAGGATCTGGAAAGCATTTCCATATCCATCAGGACCACCCAAACAGTGTTCCAATTTAGGAAAAAATTGAAGACGCACCTCTTTAGAGAACACTACATTAACATGCATTAACAGTCACAAACCAGCTGCCTATCCTATCATTCGTTGACTTTATGCTTGTTTTGACACTGTACAGTGCTCCAATGCCTTTTAGCTATGGTCACGTGATAGAAATACTACATACATACATACATACATACATACAAATATGTGGCAGTAGGGAGAGGTGTGGTGTTCTGCCAAAAACTTGAAGTCGATATATGTCAATATAAATCAACATCTGGACAGGTCAAGTTTATTGACATCAGGTTTGCGCATGCAACTGGTGGAAGGTTAGCAAATGGAGATATTACCAAGAAAGGTGAAATACTGGTCTATAAAGAAGAAACTATGACACTTTAGGAGCATTTTTGACTGAGATTGGACTTCTCCGATTTACAATGTACGGGAAGAGTGGCTGATTGATTGTACAGGCATCTTTATTATTCTCCTGGGTAGTTGCATCACAGACATGTGATGCTGTCCAAGAGTGGAGCCTGCTAAGCACTTAATCTCCTGTATTTTTACTAAAGTTCTAAATCAACAGCAAGGAACTGACCTTTTAAGTCAATGAAATTCATTTTTATTCCATTTCTAAGTTTCTCATGGAGAGTATTTGCCTTGGAGACAGACAACCACAGCCCTTCTATAAAAGAAGAAAAATGATTTTGCTTCAAACCATACATTAAAGAATTCTGCTTTTTCTTAGTGGCTTTCCACTGTCTCATCCATGAGCCGTGCAATTCTCTAGTTCTCATTATTTTATATGAAGCCAGAAATGGCATGAGGGAGGATGACCCTGGAAGGAGGGAGTTGGCACACAGGACTGTAACTACAAAAACTTGGACTCTGATTAATGAAGATTACTGGCAAGTTATTCATCATTACCACGTGATCTGTCTCTGTTGTTGCTATCCTTACTCATTTAGAATGTACCAAGACCTAGCAAATCTCCCCCATGAAAAACAAAAATTACACTAAAATATAGGGCTCGATTCACAAAGGTAAACTGAGACGAAAGTCTAACTTTGCTACTTTCGGTATTCATAAAGGGCATTTACGAGTTGTAAAGTTAGACTTTTGTCTCAGTTAAACTTAAGCTTTGCTCTTAATTTTAACTGATATTCAAAGTCCTGGTCTCAGTTAAACATAAGACCAAAACTTATGTTTAACTGAGTCAAAAGTCTAACTTTACGACTTGTAAAGGCCTTTCGTGAATACCGAAAGTTGCAAAGTTTGACTTTCATCTTACTTTACCTTTGAGAATCGGGCCCATAGTGTGGCGCCAATCATATGTATTACAGTAGAGCAGTATGCTGGGTCTGGTGACTTAGTGGACTAATGCATCCACTGTAGAGGCCTGTGTTTGACCTCATGGTCACAGGTTCAAATCACGGCAGGTCCACTCAGCCTTTCATCCTTCTGAGGTCGATAAAATGAGAACCATTGAGTTGGGTAACAATAAACATCTGTTATTCAGCACCTTGATACCCTTGGGTGATACAGGCGCTTTACAAATACATGTTATGTTAACATATCATTATACAAAAACAGAAACTAATTTCAAAACATTTGTTTGAGATAAGCTGCACAACGGATCTAAAAGTACATGATGTTATAGTGTATGAACATGTGATGAAATGCCTGATAACTACTGAACACATTTTCCTCAAGGGAATTCCTCAGACTACCACCCATGAAACTGTCATCCTAGCAACCTACTCTAAATACCCAGAGGTAATGGTGAACTGGCACTGTTGTATACTTTCTGCATGACTGATTTAACATAATGACTAAGGCCACGTAGGAAATTTGTTTTTCTCGATTGGAGGTCACAGAAAAAGCCTCTGACTAATGCAAATGATTAATCACCTCTAAGTAAAGAAGAAGGGACTGGCACATGTCCAAGCATATGCAAAACTCTACCAGTGTTGCTTATTGGATCTGGGCACAATAAAGGAGGAATAGTGTTTTTGTAAATGTGGAACTGAGAGGGAACCTTTGGTCTACCGTCTGGCCCTAACTGCAATCCCACTTTAGGGCTGGTTACGATGTTGGTCGGATAGCCTCCGAAAGCTAGTCAGAAGCTTTCCGACTGTGGTCGGAGGCTTTCCGACCGACACGGTCTGTTTGCGGTCCGAGCGCCCGATTACGATGTCGGTGGTCGGAGCGTAAACTGGCCTATCATTCCACATTTCATCACATGGTCATTCCGACGCAGGTCCGACCGGCTCTTGGAGTCTTCCGACTGGTCGGAACCTCACTGCAATCCCCTATGGACGCTGTTTCTGCCGTTCGGCCTTTCCGCCATGGAAAGGCTGTTGGAAAGCGGCTTTGGGGGCCCCTAACAGGAGTACCTCCCTGTAAAACCTAGCACTGGGTGGCAAGCACCACGGCTGGTTTACAGCCGCAACACAAGCTCCCATAGAGAAAAGTGAGATCAGGCAGTCGGAACTGTCCCGAGACGGTGTCGGTCGGAGGCAACTCCGACCGACATTGTTATAAGCCCCTTTATCTGAAAAGACATTAAAGCCTGAGTCTGATACTCCTGTGAGAGTATGGGTGTACCAGGATCATAATCGTCTCTGTGTGACACTCCTGTGGTGTCCACGGGGTAGAGAAATAGGAAAAAGGCCTAAATAAGATCCTTTGGCCAATGTATAGAAAGAACCTTCTCTCTTCAGGCCTCCAAATCTGAATTCTGTGGGCAGAACTGTGGCAGACAAGAATCATTCTTGTTAGAAAGAGATGCAACCAGGGAAGCTAGAAGGTTTGACACTGAAGTACTCATTGCTGTAGCCTATCAGAAACTGATCAGAGAATGATCCAATGATCCAAGATTATGTGTTAAAATAGTCTCCAGAAGGTACAATGACAGCAGCATAAACAAAATAGCATAGCCTATAACCAGGACATCAAAGGGTGATATAAATATGTTAGCCTTGGTCTCCTCACCTCTGCTTGTTCTCCAGGTCTAAAGAGCTGTAGTGAGTGCCAGAAGTACTTTGTTACCACAAGGAGCACTCTTTTAGCTCAAGAGAGGTTATATAGCTGTGTTATAAAGTAGTAGTTCTCTTTTCTTATGGCAAACTGCAGAAGATGCTGCTAATATGTGTGGCTTGGTCAATGTAAATTGTCACCTTGTATATTGATTGTTACCTAAATGTCACTGCTGAAAACCAGAATCATCTGGAATAGCAGGTAGATGCCAATTTGCTCACTTAATTTATATCCAGTTCCAGTCCTAAAACCAGTAAGGGTTTGGGGACTATGAAAAGGATGGAGTACATTGCTTTCCCTTGTTTTTATTGAGGGACGTGTGCAATGGTAAATATTTTAAACAATGCTCGGTTGAGGTCCAGGGCTGTTTGGTCTGTGAGAACAATTAGGAGGGTTTGAGGTAAAACACCAGACTCAGTCATGCCAAATCCACATACCTATACAACATAAAAAAAACAGCTGTCATCTTATGGCAAAACCCCAAAAATTGGTTCTCTATTCCTAAATCATGAGCCTCTCCAGCACAACAAGGTTTTCTGTAATCAAACCTAGATCTCATATTACACATCTGGTATCTCTCCCCATCCACACACTTACAATATCCAATATCATCTGCAAAACAAGTATTTGCAATGCAATCAGTCTCACATTTATGAAAGTTAGAGCCAATGGTGTTGTAAATGGGAGTCTGTTTGTGCCTGTAGTAGGGCACAACCCCCAGGGACCATCGCGGCAGTCGCGCCACCCGCCCAGCAACTCTCCGCGCCAGGAGGTGCATAAAAATCAGCCAGGAGTCTTGCAGCGCGGGAGTCTGTTTGTGCCTGCAGTAGGAGGGAGACCACAACCCCCAGGGACCATCGCGGCAGTCTCCCCGCCCAGCAACTCTACGTGCCAGGAGGCGCATTAAAATCAGCCAGGAGTCCCGAGCACGCCCGTCAGAGCCGGGAAGAGGCAGGGCTGGGCAACCCCTCTGAGCTGTTGCTTACGAGCGGGAGCAAGGGAAACGAGCACCCGGAAACACTCAGGTACTGTGTCTTTTGTTCCAAGCAATCACTAGTGTGCGCACTAACATAGCGGGGAGAGCGGGCAGGATGGGGAAACAAAAGGCCAAAGGAAGTCCAAATGGAGCGTCCAAACAAGCAAAGAGGCCAGCAGCAAGCGCTGCTACTAATTGTGTAGCAGATGACATAGACTCGCTAATCGAGAAAGTAGAGAGTCTGTTAAGTGGCCAAAATAAGCATTTCCAAGCGGGCCCCAAAATGGCATCCATCTTCTCACAAATAATCCCAAGAGAAAAGTTATACCCTCTGGTTCATTACCAAACGAAATAGCAACATGTCAAGCGCCTACCAGTAATACAAACAACTAATATCATCAGGAAGCAAGCCTAGTGGTTCAGTCCCCATCCCATGTCCCTCCCAATAACATGGCAGAGGGAATAGTAACTGTGAACATTGCATGCTCCAATCGCTTTGACCCCTTGGCCACCAAAGACACAGACCCTATAGACACTAATAATAAACTGGTCATAGGTCCTCGCGTGGATTGCATTGCGGCCAGGACTGATGGCGGAGGAGTGGAAGTCCCGTTGAATGGGGGCATTGATGCCATCCGCTCCGAATTACATGAATTTAAGATTAATGTTAGGGACTTAACATCTGAAGTGTCTGTACTTAGGGAAATCATAAGGGACCTGACAGATCAGCTCAACAGCACGCACCCTAGTATGATTAACCCTAGTATGATCCTCCCCAGTACGACTCAATGGGTAGGCGAGGGCGTTGAGCCCAGTCACACGTATCATCATAGTAATAATGGGGAGACCCGTCGTGAAAGAAGTAGGAGCAGGGGCCATACCATGCATCTCAGAGCCCCAAACTGCCAGTAATACATGGCAAATAACCCCAACCCCCAAATGTACTATCAAGCACCTACGCCCTTGTTGCCTACCCAAGGAAATACTTTAGATCAGACCACAATGCGTTATAATCCATCTAAGGTGGGTTGCCACCATGGACTTGGAGGGATAAGAGGCATAGAGGGTCCTATGGTAGGAACCTTTGGAGAACCGATCAACTCAAGGGCTTCTCTATTTGGAAACACCGGACCAAAGGGATCCTCTAACCATTTACATAGGGATTTTGAATATAGAAAAGGAGAGGGATGGTCCACGGCAGGTGGAACTTTGGGTAAGAATAGTAGTCCCCCCATGGAGGCCAGTAGTAGAGTGTACTTGATAAATGTACCAAAACTGACCAATGACTAAAGAGAATCAAGGGACGCCTTGTTGAACAAAGCTATTCACTGGATAAGGCAGGTGAGGCATTGCCGCTCTATCATAAGATCTGATATTCAGAATGCTAAGCGCTACCCCACAAACCAAGATTTTGACCACATAGAATTGGACCTGGTCTCTAACAATTTGGTCATGGGGTTGGTTAACTTGGAGCAACGCTCCCTCCCTTTAATTAAATTGCAAATCCAGTTCAGGTTCTCATCTCCAAGAAATGTCCCCTGCATTGGTCAAAGCCAGGAGTATTTATCAACTAACATCATTGACCTCAATGCCCAAGCTAATACCAATGTAGCCCCTGTGAACAGGCCCATCTAACAGGTTGAGGGATTGCTTCCACACAGCGCTATTTCAATTCCGCAACACGAAGACAACCTTCATCTTATCCCTAACGAGTCATCAGGGGTTAATATGGCTAGCATTGAGGGGAGACAGTCCCTGAATGAAGCAACCAAACAACCCTACTCAGCAACTCAATTGACATTTAACGAGGCAAGGGTCCAGCAACCAATCAAAGAGAATGGTGGGGTACTTAGGTTGTTGTCTTGGAACCTAGCAGGTCTAAGGTCGAAGACTGTTTGCGACGACTGGGGGAGGCTGATAGATAGTTACGATATCTGCCTCTTCCAGGAGACATGGGCAATTGATAAAATTCATAGAGTGGGATTCACCAACCATAGTATAGAAGCTATTCCATCAGAAAAAGGTCGTCTAGCGGGTGGACTGATAATCTGGACTAAAATTAATTTGGGGATTCACATCAAAAAGATCGAACTTGACAATCCTAACTTAATGGCCCTGATTGCTAAAGATACCAGCTCGAAAAAGTCCTTTCTATTGGTGAATATTTATAACAGGTTTGCCTCACAACATCATGACTATCGAACTATTACATACTTAGATAAAATCATTGAGAAGGAAAGGGTATTTCATCACATAGTCATAGCAGGGGACTTTAATGTAACATTCGAGCCCCTTGAAGTCACCAAAAACATCACTGACGAAGAAGACATGGAATTAGGCATCCCGTCCTTGGGTTATGAGAAGCTAGCTAAGAACGTGAAAGTGGCTCTTCAAGTCGCTTCCCTTACTTACAAACATGGGTTGCGAGCCGTGAATGGTCGCTCGATCTTAGACCTTGGATTACACCACACCTATAAGCGGGTGAACTCCAAAACAAGAATAGACTACTTCCTGATTGACGTACAATTATGGCCAAACCTTGTTGACATGTGGGTTATAGAGAGGCAAGACAGTGATCATAATGCCCTCTCCTTGGAATTAAAAGAGGTATTTGGCTCCCTTTGCCCACTCAGGGAACCAAAACCCTCTAACTATATTGTTACCAGCAATAACAAAAAAAGGATTCAATGGCCACAAATAAAGAACAATGTTGAGACCTTGTCAAAAATCTACACCATTGTTGCCAACTTCTTGATGTCCTTAGGGTCTAATAACATGGAGACGCAAGCCACTATAGATGCATTTAGGACTTTATTAAATAACATCAATATATTTTTTTACAAAACCCATAGTAAGAATTAAATTACAAGGTCCAAATCAAATGCGTGGTTTAATGAAAACTGCAAATTAGTACGCCAGTCCCTGATGGGTGCAATTAAGTCTGGCCAAAGAGAACTTATAATTAACTATAGAAGGGCCTATAAAAATGCACAACATGAGGCTCACAGGAACTGGCACATAGGGCAGTGGGAAGACCTGCTGGCTGCGGCTCAAACTAAAAATTGTAAAGAATTCTGGCATTTAATCTCGAAAGGGACAAAAAGTTTATTTGTGGAAGATAGTTTCCACATCCCCCCACAGGTATGGGAGGACCATTTTTTAAGACTGTATGCAGGACCAGTGGAAAGTGAGGTAGCACTTAGGGAACTCTCCCATCAGGGAGCTGATACTGCCTGTCTTTCATTCTCAGTAGATAAAACCCATGATGCAATCATAACCATGCAGTGGGGGAAGGCTCCAGGCCTAGATCTTATACCGGGCGACCTCTACCTCTCCGAGCCCCAAATATGGAGTGTGATTTTAAACTATACATTCAATGCCATATTAGAAGGAGCAGAGATACCAGACTCATGGCTGGGCGCGGAGGTCGTGCCCATTTACAAAAAAGGAGACAAAAGTGACCCGATAAACTATAGGCCGATTAGCCTCATCGACATTGCACAGGAAATATTCTGTCGGCAATTGCTGAAGAGAGTTAATGAATGGATCAGAGAGGGGGATTTACTATCACCCCTGCAGGCAGGATTTCGAGGGAAGACAAGCACTGTAGATCAGTTGCTTTGTTTCTTCTGATCCTGTGGAAATATGTAAAAATAGGCAAAGGCTCTCTATTTGTGGTATTCGCAGATCTCCGGGCCGCGTTTGATTTAGTACCGCGGGAAAAACTCTGGATAGCTCTGACTAACCGTGGGATGCCAAACCTCTTGCAAATCATTATCAGACTCCACACAAACAACTATGCCCAAATTAGATGGGGAAATGGAAGAGGCTTAACTAGCCGGATTGGGGTGAGTCGCGGAGTAAGGCAAGGATGTGTTTTACCACCAATACTTTTCACAATTTAAATAAATGGTTTGATTGATCAGCTAACGGATTGTAGGGGTGATCCCCCTAAGCTTGCAGGGTGTGAGGTGCCTGCATTACTTTTCGCAGACGACACCCTGCTTATCTCAAGGTCACCGATGGGGCTCCAAAACTTAGTGGACCAATTTGGGAGGGGTTGTGAAGAACAAGGACTGGAAATTAATCACCTAAAAACAAAATTCTTAGTTTTTAATCGCCATAAGTCTTTTATCCGAAGCATAAAATTGGGCTCAGCTATACTTGAGGAAGTCAAACAATTTGACTATTTAGGGGTGAGGTTTATTAATACATTATCGTGGTCTCCCCAAATACAAAACAAAGCCAATTCTCACTCCAACACGTGGGAACGGCTCTATGTAAAAGCTTAAAAATGTCAAGCTATAGACCACTGATCCCAGTCACTCAAGTGTATCAAGCAAAGGGATTAGGGGCAGCACTATATGGCGCAGAGCTATGGGGGCATGCAAATGTAGCAGCCATTGAGAAGGTTGAAAATATTTTCATCAGATCGGCACTGGAACTTCCCCGAAATGCACCACTCACACCCATGCGCCTAGATCTGGAAATAAAGAGCGTTGCTCATACAATTGCTATCCGGCATTAGCCTACTGGATGCGCATATGGGTGAACGACTCACCACTGCCATTGAAAGAGTCAATTCAAGACATATTACTATTAGACACTAAAGGGAGTATCGAGTGGTTTAACCACATTAAGACATGGCTGAACAAACTTGGCATGTCTGACCTATGGCAAACCCCCGGCAAAATTAAAAAAAGCTCGGTAAACCACCTCAAAAATAACTACTGGAACTATGTTATGGATAGCTGGCTCAATAAGAGTACTGCAGGGGAACTGACAAGTAGGTTCCTCAACATTAAAGATAATATGCAACAAGAGGAATTCTTAAATCGAATAGAGCCGCCTTTCGCTAAAACATTATACCTAAAATTTAGGTATGGTATTCTTCCAATTAATAGTTTTGTCAGCATTTGGAATGGGGTTGATATTTCGCCTCGCTGCCCAGTGTGTGAACCAGCACTTGAGTCAGAAACACACTTTTTATTCTTCTGTCCCATGTATCAGGAGTTAAGAAGAGCATGGCTAATTCCAATTTGCCGGATTCTAGCAGCAACCCACTTAAGTGAGATTATCAGAATCCTGAAAAGTGATACCTCAGAATACTTGGTTTTTGGCCTGTCTAGATACCTGCTTCAGGCATGGGTTACAAGAAGCAGGATACTTAAAATTATGAATAAAAACAATTAGGCCAGGCTGCAAGAAATATAGTGAATGGAAGATGAAGATATAGTATGTAGAAGGCATAGTTCATAGCATTACAATTGATGGAATCTATAGCATGCAAATGTTATTATTATTAATTTGATCTAATATGTTAGAGGTGTAATATAAACCGCCTATAGGAGTATGGCACGTGTAGGTTAAGTTGACAATGTAATATATTTCAAATGAAATTTTATACTTGTAAATATTTTAATCTTAGTACAATTTTATTCTAGATGTTAAATGTTATTAGCACTACTCACTTTATCAAACTCTAACATATGTATGGTTGTTACTGGAATGATATAATATGGTTCCTGGTTGCACTAAAAATAGCTGCTTGGGGATGCTTTCCATGATCTATGTTTAGGATCGAGGTGCTAGACACCACATGTATAGTAGTAACTCAAGCAAGATCCCGAAGAGAGACTGTTTCGTTTTCCTCAATTAACTCCTCTTTTTTTTAATGAACTGTATATGATGTGCTTTTATGGTTTTTAATGTAAAATCGAATAAAGATATTTACTACTACTATTATTTTTTATTTATGTTTTTTGTAGTGGAGTGGATGTATATTGTTTGTAGTGGAATTATGTGGTTTGAATTGGATTTGTTAGTTGTGGAATTGTGTGGGGTGGAATTCTGTGGTGTGTAGTGGATTTGTGTAGTGGATTTATGTGGTATGGTGAATTGATAGGGGTGAGAGTTGTATAAAATAGATAGAAAGTAAGATTGGGAGGGATAGGAAGTTTGTGGATGGAGTGGTGAATGAAGTCTAGCTAGAGTACAAGAAGTAGTGTGTGAGTAAGAGAGAAAGAAGGGGAGGCTAAAGAAGCATGACTAAATCTTTTGAGTGTGTAGGCAATTAGGAGTGGCAACCAACTCGCTAACAAGGCCACATCAGCATGCCCCATGACAACATTGCACATACCTCCACGAACTACAGCCTCAAAATAAGAATGACATTTGTATTAATCGCCATCATAAATCCGAGTTACTGTGTACTGTTAATCCACACCTGCAAAGCTTTTCTGTTCCAAATGTTAAGGCTGCCAAAAGTAATAAAGAAAAAAAATAACAAAAACAAGCGAACAAGGAATTTGCGCCCACTATTTGGATTAAAAGGCAAAGCTAATCTACCTTAACCTGTCATCACTATGGAAAGAAATGGGTTTCTAAAAAAATTTGATGCATGCATGAGCTGCACTCATCAACGAAAAAAATTGTTGAAGTGGGAGCAGGTAGAGCACAGTCTTGGTCACAATTTCCCTGAAGGCATGATCGGAAGCTAAGCAGGCCACACCCTTATCAAGGACCTGCTTATGGAGCTGGAGGTATATTTTTGGCAGGAGACATTAACTCAATATATGGAGGGGGTGCGACAATGTACATAACCAGGATTTTAAGTGTACATCAATTCTGTAAAGTAGTTGTAAATTGGTTACTGTGAAGCAAAGAACAACTACTTGTGCTTCCAGGTGCAAACGGAGGAAGATAATATAGCTCTAATGGTTTAGAGTGTACAAGGAGGTTAAGGGCAGAGGTGTCAGGGATGGACAGAAGATGAGAAGATAGAGTATTTCTGTGATGTTATACAGTAGTCTTAGGGATGAGGTAAAAGAGCACCGGCTACTCGGGTTGGACCCATCCCATGATATTTTAACCCCAACAGGGATGGGCAGGTATAAGACAAAAACAAAGGTTCAATGCCCGAATATTGTAGGTTTCAGGAACTGCTGCTATGCAGCTGGTGGGATTTGTTATAGTATAGAATATCAGGAGGCTGGGTTGTTGTTAAGGGCCCATTCTCGCTTGATGTTTTAAAACACAGCACAATATCATCAGCGGGGAGAGGCCCGGGGTAATGGTTTTTAAGGCTCCAATAAAAGCCCTTGAGTACTAAGGCACTTGTAGGCATGAAGAGGTAGAGCTAATCATGAGTACTCGCCCTGGAGTTTTAGGAGCGGTCGATTCCATGAGCGACTTCCAGTGTCCCCCACCCGGTGGGGGAAGTGTTTTAAGATGGAATGTGGCACTAATGCCCCTGGGGAGGAGGGTCTTCTACCTGAGCATGGGTAATGGGGTGGCTGGGGAGAAGAGGTCCCTACGCCAGTGGGGGGTGCTGAAGGCAAGGGGTACACAAGGAGGGGAGACCAATCAATGGGAGCACAGTGCCGTTACTTACCCGCACCCCAAGGAAGTTCACTGATCCTTCCTCTTCCTCCTCCCCCTCGTCCATGGCCGGGCTGCGAGCCTGAAAGTGGCAATGGTGGGTCTTGAGCAGCTGCAGGAGTGCTGACTGCAGCCAGAGGAGAGGCAGCACCATGTGTGCTGCAGAGGCGGGGGACTAGGTAGTGGCTTTGAAGCAGCCGCTCAGTGTTTCATTGTGCAGGCGGCAACCCACCTGCACTTTTAAGGAGGATTAGATGTCACCATGCAGGAGGGTGCAGGTAGTGACTGCACCCACCTGCAATTAGATATCTGGGGGGTCCATAAGACCCCCTGTACCCCCCTCTAGAGGGCTGACATCAGGGGGCACACTGACAGCTTCTTTGCCTCTGCACCCACGTCCATTATACGGCATGGGCACAGAGGCAAAGGGATTTCCTCATTTGCATGGGACTACGCCCTCACGCAACTGAGGGAACACCCTCTAGATATAGGGCTGGCGCTATATGTGCACAAGTGCTATCTGTATTACAGAAAGGGCTGCACAAGCGTCTGCAGCCCTTTTGTCGTGTAGCTCCTATAGTACCCCTGCAGGACCTGCGCATTTGGATAACATAAACTGTGGGCTTGGTGACAGACTGGCTCTGTGCACCCCCACCGCGTATGTCAGCCTGATTTGCATTAGCTAGCTCACGGTGCCACTAGAATCTCCTGTTATCAGGGAGAGATTAGTTCCTGGCAACCTTAGATCATGACAACCCTGATGCCTCAGAAACGTGGAAACAATGTACTACTTTTCGCTCAGTCACTTGTGCTTACTTGTTCGGTTTGCCTCAGAGAGTTACACAGAATAAACAGTCTGGGCGTTTCAATAAGTATTTATTGAACAGTTGTTATTCTAGTGTGGAATATATGTGCTGCAACAACCAGCAGACAGTAGCAGAGATATATTATCAGCAGTACGATAAAAGTGAAAGGATAGTACAGTTCTACCATACTGCAATAATAATGGTTACATACATGAATATATAAAATGCATTATAAAAGTGTGCATACTCCTACGATGCCTAACTAGATGTACCTAGGTGTACCTAGAATGTGTGAGTAGGTCTAAAAGCCTAAGAGCCAAGAATCCCTCTAGGATTTAGTCGAACCCCATTACCTGAATAGAGAGAGTGTGGGACCCCGTCCTGGTCTCGAGTTGGACACCCCGCAAGGGCTGTGTTACACCGCTGTCAGCTGGAGCGACTGCATGCAGGAGCCTCAGCGTCTCTGGTCAGTGTGTCGGCATGGAAGTCTCGGTTCCCTCTATCTTACCGTGGCAAGATGTGGTGTATTTATACCCTAAAGTGTCTCGTCCCTTAGTATGGTTTGTATTGATCTTTGTTGGACATGAGGAAGACGTCAGGGGTGAACTTTGTACATACATATTATGCAGGAGATGTAGCTGGTGAATGCTCATGCATCATTTATGAGTACATTGTAGGCCTGTGTTCGGGAAAAACCCTTCAGTGTTCAAACCACAGACTAGATAATGTTCAACCCTCAGAGTTCGTTGTGTACTGTAGGGAACTAATGTAGGTGAAAGATCATGCCTATATTAGGGCATAGGAGATCATGACTATAATAGGGCATAGACGATTATGACCATAATAGGGCATATACGATTATGACCATAATAGGGCATATACGATTATGACCATATACAGCATATATGAACGTGTCTATATTAGGGCCTCTATATGAAACATAACACTTTCTGTAATACCAAAGCTCCCCGGGATGAGAAAAGTGGGCACACATGCCCCTGGGGCACTTTGTATACTACGGCCCCTGATGGTCACGAGTTTGAATCCTGGAAAGACAAAGTTCACCTTCCAGCCTTTCAGAGTTCAAACTGATTACCATAAATGTGGGTAATCAGAAGGGCTGTTTGAAGTTCGATCTAAAAACAAGTTGTTATTTTTAAAGTGGAAGTAGTTCATGTATTGCAATCACAATTATCTTGTCTGGTTTACAGCTGTAAAACTGTGGTACTAAGTGCTCACTAATACCTACACACTGCTATTATAATTATGGTAATTACATCTTTTATCAGCAGCGCACCAGCATCTTAGTAACATAGTGCTGTATGGCTTCTGGCAATTATTACAGAATCACTGGACACATTGGGATAACTGTGAATCTTCTGTAATTATAATGTTTGTTTCCCAGCTTCATTCTAATAACATTATGAACGGTGGAAAACAGCACCACTTTATTGATGCAATTTTGGAATCATAGGTACAAAAGGAGATGTATATGCTTTTAAATCTATTGTTGACGTGGCCTTTTCTTCTTCAGTGATTCACTCATGTGAAAACCAAAAGCAGGCACATTTGTGCTGGATTCCTTACTATTATTTTCTGCTCTTCTATCCAAGCTCATGTTATGGTATACCCTGCAACTGATCAACGAAACAATAGGAACTCAGGATGGCCGAACGCCCCTGTGGCTCGACCCTTAAAAACATAAAAAACATGATAAAACAACACATTGTCAGGCCAAATCTTCGCTCTTCAAACTTCAAATCAAACTAGATAATAATCGGCAAAAAAGCTATTTGAAATTGTCAAATTTGTATTAAATCGCCCACCTCCCATTACTGTTGCTAAATCTGAAAAGAAATATGAAGACGTCATTATTTTCAACTAGGATAAAGCTTCCTCAGCCTTTCTCAACTCCTTCCCTCCTACCTGATTTCTGTAGTAGATCACTGATCAGCTGGCCCCATTTGAAGAAGCTGTCACAGGCAGAACTCCTTCTCATCATTGCTAAACTTAAACCATCCAATCATGTCATGGATCCACTACCATCTATGCTTACCAAAGAACTCCAGTCTTGCACCTTATTGGGTGATCCGGTTTAATCTCTCACTATCTCAAGGAGATTTTCCTGATTGTTTAAAACATGCTAGGCACTTGCTGGAGAAGATGGACAGTAGAGAAGGGAGACACTGTTGGAACTTCAGCAGTAGAAGCGGATGATGAAAACAGGAACAACAGTGAGGCCCACACTGGGCACGATGGACTGGCAACATTGAAATGTGGTGAAGTATTAGACAGGACCGAGGGAGGGGCAATCAACGGTGACTTAATAATTTGGACGCTTAAGAAAGAAGCTTCCCCCTCCCCCACAAAGTAAATGTGGATCCAACCTGATGGGTGTCCAAAAAGAGACTCCTGTGTGGGCGCTGGCCCAGTGGAAGCAAAGAGCAGAGTTGAGTTGTTAAATTTACACATAGTATGTTAGATTTGTTGGGCATGTTGGGTCACAGCACCTCAGGAGGCATTGGGTGGGTTGGATTCATTGTCTGGGAACATTCTGCCGGGACCGTGACAGCATTCCCTGGGAAGAGGGATGTACTGTCCCGATTTGTTTTCACGAGTGAACGCTGTCCTCCTGTGTTGTCCTATGGATCAGTGGGTTGTGTTGGGAGGTATGGACTTCACTTCCCATGAGTCCTAGGGGTTGCTTCCTGTTCCCATCGCAGGGTATGCTGGGAGGATGTCCGGCCGGAAACCTCAAAAGACAGCGACCCGGAAGACTCGAGGCAGATTGTTTGATCCTGCCGGTAGCGGTGCTGCTGTGTTCGTGTTCCGATCCCGTAAACTCGCTGTAGCTGCAGAGTTCGAGAATGGGTAATGTATTGACTTTGCATGCATGTGGTTACACACGGTGTTTCCTGTGTCTCTGGCGCTCATTTGGTGCGAGACCTGAAAGGAGTTTTCTAGCACGTTTTGGTTCCCTGTTCGGTGCCTCTCGCTTCTTGCATTTCACTAGTATAAGCTAGTGTTCCACTGTGATACATTGGATGTTGGCAAATTCAGACCTCAAGGAGAGGTCGTCGTTTCTCTCATTAGACTCGGCTGAGTCTGGTTCTTTCTTTTTGGCTATTCATATCTAGGATACCTGCTGATTTCATTGCTTGACATTCATCTATATTATCGACTGTACGGGTGGGAACAACCCTGCAGGTTTTCTTTCGTTTGCATGGTATTTCGGAAATTGGAAGTTGGAAATAACAAACATTCTTTTGACTTCAAAGAAATCAAATACCTTCTTGGTTGTTACATAAGGTTCTGCATCTTTTATTCTGGTATATCCTTTGTGAGCAAGAGCATATCAGGCCTTTGTCGAGCTAATTTGTTCTGTGTTTTCTATTGACATTTACAGGGGAGGAGCACTATACGAGGTTTCTTCCTCTTCCCCTGTGACGCTGGGCAATAGATACAATGGGTAGGTACTTGAATATCTAACTGTATTCTATTCAAGGTTCTAGCAAGAAACTTATTGAGGTTTTGGTTCATGTACTATTCGCATTATTATGTTTTACAGGATCAGACTATTAAGTCTCTTATCTTTGATCAACAAGGAAATATATATCTTTAAGCCTGCGTATTTTTTACTTTACAGGTATTAGGAATATCTTACATGTGTTTGCATATATGTGGTGGTTGTTACAGTGTTTGATGTGTGTATTTCTTTTCTAGGTCTCCTTCCCAGCTGTTCCCTTCCCTTCCTTCCCTCACTTGATAAGATCAATATTCTGTGTTATAACACTGACAGGATTGAGACGATCAAGAGGTGGACCCATAATTGAACATCAAATCGACTCCGAGGTATCAGCAGATGACAGATATAGATGAAACTAAAAGTGCGTTTTGCTGAAACCAAGGTGATAATCAACCGTGAAGGCCATTATGTGCTGGTGAATGGAAAGGAAAATAACAGGGACTTGACAATTATAGGTCTATATGCCCCAAACACAGATGACCATACTTGCTATCCTGATCTGGCCAGTTGGCCATTCCTTATTTGGTCTCATCAATGCTATGGATTGGTGATTTTAACTTTGTTCTAGACGAAAAAATCAGGAGATCACCACAATGACCTACTGATAAGCACATAATGAGGAGGTCGCTGACACAGATCATGTGGGAGCTAGACTTGATAGATGTATGGAGAGAACAAACCCCCCAATTGCAAGAGTTTCTTATCATGCCCAGCACACACTACTTATTTTGGGTTTGATTTTGTATTGATAGTGTGAAAGTGCAGCACATGGCTTAGGCGAGTAGGGTGCTGTCTGATCACTGCCAACTATTCTGAGCCATCAAGTAGTGCAGATAACATTACTCGGCTGGAAATGTTTAGCTCTCGATGGGCAGGTTGTTTTCCTAATCTCAAAGGCAGTAATGATGGGAGATCCCAGCTTTGACATCTACAGAGAACTAGGCATGAGCAGTTGGAAGAATTTCATTCCAGTAGAGTGTAGTATTTTTGTGCATTATACTGCGATCCACAGATCAGCTAAAAAACTATGGGCAACAGTGACAGAGACACGAGGAACCATCACATTAGATTTACTGCTACAAATAGATCAGGGCAGGGGAGTTATCACAAGGCTGTTCACAATGTTGAGGGAAGACATGACTAAGGGCCTGATTATGATTTTGACGGGATGGGAGTGGACCGCCACGCCACCACCCTTCTCCCTCATCACCAAAGTTCACCGCTGCCCGCCCACCAGATTCCGAGTTATTTCGTGCTCTGGCTGGCAGGCGGCGTGGCCGTCCCGCGGTGGTGCAGTTTATTGGCTCCTATGTTAGCCTAAGAACTGCACTGCAGTGAGACTGCCAATGCATGTTCCTGCACGGCATGGACTGTGCAGTTCATGCCATGCAGGAAGAGGGCTGCATGTACACAGGGGGGCACAACATGTGCCCTACAGCATGCACTCTCATGCACAGGAGCAACAGGGGGCCCTGTAGGGCCCTCTTTGTTTCCCCACGCCAGCATTTTCATGGTGGGCTCACCACCTTGAAAAGGCTGGGGGTGGGGAAACTCATAATATGCTTGTTGGTGCCGCTGCGGCACTGCCAAGCATATTGTCTCACCAGACTGGCGCACCAACGCCAGGGATCGCTGATCCCTGGTGGTTGCGGCAGTCCCATGGCAGGCCGACCGCAGTACTCCACCACACCTCCACCGCGAATTTGGCGGCCCTATGGACCGCCAAACTCATAACTAGGCCCTTAGTGCTTGCCAGGCAGAGGCGGGAAGTGGACTTTGACAACTTTTTTACAGATAAACAATGGGAAAAAGCACTAAATCGCATACACACGACTACCAGTATTGCCAGATTTCAAGCTAATGCAATGCAGTTTTGTACATAGGACATATATTACTCCAGTGATACTACATATAATAGAAAGTACAAAGTGCTTTAAGTGCCCCAAATGAAAACAAGCTGAAGATACATATCACCACTTATCCTGGTATAGTTCAAAATTTCATGATTATTGGGTACAGGTGGCACGTGGATGTCAAGAGGCGATTCAAGAGGAAATCCAGTTGCGCCCCTAGGTTTACCGGATAGGTATAGGAGCCAATGGCACAAAAAGTAAAATGAGGAAAAACATATAGATTTTACCCTATCATTAGCTAGAAGACATTTGTATAGAGATAATCAGCACACACTTATTTCCAAGCATCAGTCAAATTATAAGATCATTAATGCAGTCGGATAGATTCCCCCCCCAAAAACTTTTTTCAGGAGACATATATCACTTATTTTAAGATAATCCTTTATTTCTATTTTTCTTTTCTTCACTCAAAATGTAGCCAGATATAGCCAACGCGTTTCGTCCCTTCTTAGGACTTCTTCAGGGCTCAATTGGATGATATTTTGTTATCAATTGTTCAGTATAGTCACTTTTTCATTCTGTTATCTTAAAGGGTATATACCAAGTCCAATGTGTCCAGGTCAGTTTACTTCCTTCTCTTTCAAATAAATGTGCCTTTGTTGGCTCCCAAACCTTCTAAAGGTGGCTATTGCATTTCACTTCTTTAAGCAGTGGGGGTTGCGAATGCGATCTGTTTTCGAAGGCCACTCCCATTGGCTGACTACACGACGGAAGCTCCAGTTACGTTACAGGTCAGGCCAATTGAGCCCTGAAGAAGTCCTAAGAAGGGACGAAACGCGTTGGCTACATCTGGCTACATTTTGAGTGAAGAAAAGAAAAATAGAAATAAAGGATTATCTTAAAATAAGTGATATATGTCTCCTGAAAAAAAAATTGGGGGGGGGAATCTATCCGACTGCATTAATGATCTTATAATTTGACTGATGCTTGGAAATAAGTGTGTGCTGATTATCTCTATACAAATGTTTATGTGAATTTATTCACTTTTGGGAATTAGGAGGCCTTTTTTTCCCATGATCGTTGCACCACATTAATAACTTCCCACTTCAATAACAATGTGCGGTATTGTGTCTAAGGCCCCTTTGTAAATCATTTATTAGCTAGAAGACAACTGGCAGTCCATTGGCTAATCTTAAAAACCCCAAACATAGTTAACTGGCTGAGGGACGGGGGGAGTGGTATATGGATGAAGAAATTAGAATGAGAAAATTCCTGAGGATCTGGAAAGGTGGCAAGAATTAACCAGAGATTTGCATTTTCCCCCAGATGAGTACCTACCATGAATGTGTAGACATTCATATAGTTTAGGGGGGAGGGGAGGGCTTCTGTCAGGGCATAAGAGAACTGGGTGTGCTATCCAAAAAATGTTTACTAAGTAACATTGTATGAAGATGCATGTTGCAAGTATACAAGACTGCAAGAATGTATGCGGTATTAATTGTAATGAAACTCCGCACACCAGGCATGAGTTTGTAAACTTTTTTTTCTTTCTGTTCATTGTAACTAGGAACGGAACACTTGTATAAAAAGATAGTATAAAACAATGGGTCAAGTTACACCTTTCCTAAAAACTGTCTGCTGACTCTAAAGATCAACCTCTGCTCTGTCTGCACCCTTCTGGCACTTTGTTGCCAAGAAACTGTAAACTTATTTGAATAATCAAGTGGAACAATTAGTTAAAGGCAATGAGCTGCTGATACTGATTCTACATGACCTTTCAGCTGCCTTTGATACTGTCAACCATGATGCCATCATCTGCACTTTAAATAAAAGGATATTTAAGGATAACATTATTTACTAGTTTGCTGACTTAGCAAACCTCTCATAAATGATCAAAGTAGATTACTGCTTTTCCAGGCCAGCACCCCATGAGTTATGGAATTCCTCCAGGATCAATCCTAGCTCTATCACTTTTCAACCTCTCACTCGAACTGCTGGGAAATAGTCTCAAATCATCTGGAATCTCATATCCGCAGTATGACATCCTAGGGTGCCCACACCTGAAGATGTTTCACTCGTGGCTTCTACCTTGCATAAAATCCTAACCTGAATGAAGAATATTTTTCTGAAATGTAATGCAGATAACACCTCACAATCCACCCACCTTACGCTCTGGAATGGCTCGACTCTACTAAGCTCCTTGTTTGCCCTCTCTCTAGTACTGATAACACGAAGACACTGCGCTTCATCCTAGAATCTTGCATCAAGCTGCATAAAGTCCTCAACACCATTTAAAGCAGTGCAAATCACCAGTTCTACCTGATTCAGGTTATCAAATTTCTTCTGCCTGGGCAGGATTTTGCTGAATCGATCTCAACTTGACTAATACTCAAAGCCTTTCTGCATGGTGCCATTCATCTGAGCTCGAGGATTACTGCTCTCCTCCTCCCATCCATCTGGTACTGTAGTCTTTGAGCTGGCTTCCTGTTGAGGAAGGTCAATCTGCAATCTCTTACTTGATACATAAAAGTTTTGACCCCTGGCACTAACTGGCAAAGAAGCGAAAGATACCGCAGGGCAATCGGCAACTTTGCCACGTGGACTCTCTCCTGCTGGAAACTATGATAATCTTCAATAAAAACATAGCAGTTATTCTCTTGGTGTGTCTCTAGAGTGTGGAAACCATCATGCCATACATGCACAATATCAACTTGCTTCCCTCTTTTAAACGAGAACTTAAACAATTTCTCTCAAGCCACAATTCAATCCTGGGTTGATGCGACAAGTTGTCTTTCCATCAACATATGAACATTTGATGGTTTTGATCGACATGATGACTCTACTACTTCTGATCACCTCACTGTTTTTATTTTTTATAGTATATCTCAGATATTTTTATTTGGTATTTGCTTTTATTTACTTTTTTGCCCTTATGCCTTCTGAATACGTCACGCTCTTATATTTTGCCTTCAATTACCTTTGTAGCTTCCAACCGGTATAGTACTATATATTCTGTTTTTTGTAAAACACTCTGATCTTTTAGGGCTTTGTAAGCACTATATTAGAAAGCTATAAATATAACTAACTAAATAACTACATAGTTTAAATTTGCTAGGCATAGTTAGCCATTCTAAATGCAGCATGACCTATGAAACTTCAGAATCATAGTAAGCAGGGTTGCAGTACCTCTCATGGGACAGTGAAGTCACTTCTCAATCTGGTACTCTTGGGTAGCGACTACCAGCGATGCTACCATTTCAAGCCCTGGCACATGGCAATCCTGGATGACTTAAAAAAAAAAAAGACATGTGTCAGTGCAACTGAACCTACGTGATAACTACACTATTTATGCCCTAACAAATACACCCAATGTAACTACAATGAGGTAGGCCTCCATTTGGTATTAGCTGAAATTCTCTATTTGCCCAGTCACAGAGTTATCGCCAAATCAGGAATCAGTGGCGTAGCCTGGGGGTCATGGGCCCTAGTGTAAGCAATGAAACTAGGCCCCCAGGGGCATTAAAACGCCACTGTGAGATGCTGCACACCAATCATACTCCTAGACTCCAGCGTCAATTCACCTGCTACACTAACGCAATATACGTGCCTCCAAGTTCCTCATTCTACTCATCTTTCCTTCTCACCTCCCTATCTCCACCTCACTCTCCTCTCATCTCATTCATCCATGTAATGCTCTCCCCTCACTCAGTCTCTCTCTTCCCCCTCTGTTGTCTCTCACTCATCCTCATCTCCTTCTTCCCTTCGCTCCTTATTTCTGATTTCTTTTTCTTCCTTTTCCCTTGCTCACTTTGCTCATCCTTACCTCCTTTCTCTTCTCACTCAACCTTATTTCTTTCGCCCATTCTGTCACCTTCTCCTGCCCTCCTCCCCGTGTCTTCACCCTCTCCTTTTCATTTATCCCTTTCCACTCTCTTCTTTATTGTTCCCTCATTCTCTACTTCCACTGTACCCCTCCCCTGAAAAGTAAACACAGCCAAGCCCCTGGCATGCACTATATTTAAAAAAATCAGAACAGGCAGCCTGTAAAAATAGCATCAGCTGGTGCAGTGCAGACTAGGACCACTCCCACACAGGTGCCCCAGTGCATTACACCAGCTGCACCAATGGTAGCTACGCCCCTGATCAGGAGGGATGCAGAAAACCAGGTTACCTGTGTTCCCTTGGATATCTTAACAAGTAAAAGTTGGTGCGATTTCTGCGGGAGTCACGTGCGTAAACATAAAAAAGCTGGTGCGATTTCTGCGGGAGTCATGTGCGGAAACATAAACCCCATCTGTGATTTCTCATTCCCAAGGGTGCCCTAAGTGCCCCATTTGGAATTCTGCATTGATCCCACATCCCAGAGTTATCAATACATGCAGTATCGGCAATCCCTGGAGCAAGAATCATGCATCCCTACTAGCAGCCGCTTTAGAGTGAGGCACTTAAAGTCTGTAATTGAACCCAGAGCATAGCAAGCCATTTATACTTTTTTTGACCAGTTAAAGCAGAGGTCTTCAATCTGTGGGGCGCGACCCCCAGGGGGGCCCCGGAGTCCTGGGAAGGGGGTCGCGCATTTCCAGGCCTAATTCTGCCAGGAATACAAAACGTGCTCTTCCTTTTGGACAAAGTCAAATGCGATCCTTAAAATGCTTCAGCTGAAGTTAATTGAGTGTCATGTGCTGTAAAAGGAAGAGCCCAGCAGACAGGTAAAACAATCCTTCAAATCAGCCTTCATGCCTGGGTGCCTGCTTGCCTGAATGAAATTAAAATGTGTGCTAGGAGTTAATCTGCAAATATAAAGGATGCTTGGGAGTGGTTCTGGCTTTAATTGCTGGAATCACTTCAAGCATTGTGATGGCAAAGATGTGTGTTTTTGTGTGGTGGTTAGCAACTGGGTTGTGAAGTGTGTGCTTTTAATGATAACTGTATTTACACAGCGCTTAGTCCCCCTTAGTAGGTGTTGAAGGGACAATTATGCAAAAAATGCATTACTTATGGTCTGACATTACACAAATCTACATTTTGGAAGCTCCATTTTATCCTAAAACTCTTTGCACATTTTGTAGCAGTCTATCTTATAATGTGTGTAATGCAAGTATAAAATAATGACTTGCACATTCACAGTGCTTTCTGTCACAGGCTGTGACCTCATAGCACTAAAAATACACAAGTCACTATTTTCCACTGCACCAACCAAATTTAATTCTGTGGCTCTCTGGTTACACACAGACCTATGCAGTGCATTAAATAATAGATATAATAGGTTTTATAATGTACTATATAGTAACAACTTTTAAAATGTATTTTTCATTTGAGCTACCCATTATTTTATATGTAGCTACCTGATGGTGAAAGACCTAAAAAAAAGAACAAAATATTTTGGGGCTGATTTATGAGAGGCTTGCGCTGCTGCGTGGCCTCATAGATATGGAGTAAGACAAAATAGTGCAAGTCGCTGCGTTTCCTTACTCTATGTCAAGTAGGCGTTTCATAGGCGTTGCAGTGGGTGACACAACGCCCATGGATTTTGACGCTGCCCCAGATTTACAAAACCATGTAAAACTGGGGCAGTGCCAAAACCTCACGCTGCAGCACACATGGAAGGAGGAAAACCCCTCTCAGGATTGTTTTTATGCAGGAAGGTGCCCCTTCCTGCACAAAAACCATCCTGCCTATGATGGCGCTGGGCAGCAATTTGTGTGCCAACATAGGGGGAAAAGGACAAGAATGCACCATATTTCATAAATAAGGTGCATTCCTGCCCTTTCACATTGGCGTAGTGCAGCGCCGCAATAAGACTTGCGAAGCTGCCCTACGCCAATGCCTCGTAAATGAGGCCCTTTGTTTTTAGCCACACCTTTGATCACGCCCCCAACCACTGACCTTTGGTTTGCTAAACACTGTTTCATTTATTTCCCCAATGTATAAATGATTTGCTGTGGGAAATGGGGGCGTTTATGGTTGTCGATAGTTCGCAATGATGAAGAGGCCAAAGTTCTAGAAATTTTTGTCAGGAAGGGGTCCTTACGCCTAAAAGATTTTGACAGGGGGGTCTCAGCATCAAAAAGTTTGAAGACCTCTGAGTTAAAGGATTAAGTCGAGGTCTATGGTGGTCAAGTCTAAGTTAGTTCGACGGCTACCAGAATCACGCCATTTTTAAAGGGAAAGCGAGCATACAATTAATATAGATAAAAATCATTAACATAGTCAGTGATTTTGTGGAAACCAGTCCTGAATCTGGCCCTCCTCTGTCTGTGATGGACATCCCTGTTCATGTCATTTTTATTTTAGAGAAACACTGAGTGAAATGAAGACACCCTGACGCAGTTAGTTTGCAAGGGAAATGTTTTGCCAAATGTAATGCTCTGGAAAGGCTTCCACTTACCCTCGAACAAACTATCATCATGGGCACTAAAGACCTGAATTACAGGTAAGTGTTAATTGAAAATCCTTACATTTTTAGAGAAATTCCTACATCTGGTAAATAATCCACCTATGGAATTCTCTCTACTGTACCTTTTCTGAGGTAAAGGAAATTGCACCAGTTGTTTCTTTGTTTGGATTTAGTATTTCTTCGAGGAATCACAGGGTTTCTCATTACCACCAAACTATATATAAGACCCTATCATTTTAATATTCGATTGCGTGAGAAACATCCAGTAAATATATAGTGGAAACGAATATGGTTGGTAATCCTGAAATCTTTTCACTTGTAACCTAAAAAAAACAGATATTTGAACTCTCCTGTCATCTCCAACATTTACATATTGTTGTGACATCCCCCCAGGCTTCCCCTCTTCTCAGCATCAAAAACATCAGTCAGTAGTCAGAATGAATCAAGCGAAAGAGAAAACATATTTAGCTGAGAGCCAGCTCTGTCTGTGATAGCATTAAAGTGACTATTGACTAAAGATGCGAGTGAAAGTCAGTAGCAATTTAATTAGGGTGAATGATTCCTGACATCTCAGTTACAGAAAGAATGCAGATGTGACTGACTGCGACATTAAGGAGCTGGACACAGGCAGAAATCCCAACAACAGAA
This sequence comes from Calotriton arnoldi, assembly GCA_963921515.1. Taxonomy (NCBI): domain Eukaryota; kingdom Metazoa; phylum Chordata; class Amphibia; order Caudata; family Salamandridae; genus Calotriton; species Calotriton arnoldi. Next base: position 1,041,898 of record CAWUFW010004686.1, read on the forward strand.
ACGGGTTCATGTTTAACCTTCTCAGCTTTAGTAAAGCCACTATATTTTTGTTGGCACCCAAGTGATGTATAACACAGCACGCCACAAACATATCTAGAATTTGAATGCAGTTACACGATTACAACAACGTAATTGCATGTGTTATGTTATGTTATCGAAACTTAATATAGCGCAGCGAATCGCCCTCGCAGGGGCAACTCGGCGCTGAAGCGCAGTCCCAGAGGAGAAAGGAAAGGAAGAAGTATGGTCAGATATGAATCAACGACATTGTATATTTCTAAGCATGAAAGGACGCGCACGCCAAACCAGTGCCCTGTTCATTATTTCGGGCCTCCTTGGTGCAGTCTAAGGGGTGCTATGGGGTTCCAAAACATATATGACTCTCCTCCCTCTTCTCCCACTCCCCCGTTTCAAAGAAAAGCTCAAAACCTGTCAAACCAGAACATACATTTGTAGGGAGAGTGATTAAGCAGGTCCACCAGCAAAATGACAAGTGTTAGCAAAGTCAATAGGTCTGACTATTTTATAAAATGCTTCTCCATGAATTGGTGTGTTTCTGTGTGTGGGTATGTGGATGGCTGACTGGGTGAATTTGAGAATGAGTCAGTGAATGGAAGGATGGATGGGTCTATGGGAGGATGAATGACTGGATGGCTTTATGGAGAATTAATAGGCGAGTGAGTGTATGTATAAATGATTGAATGCGTGAACACATGGATGGGTGACTGTATCAATGGATACAAGTAGCAGCTATCATATAGGATAAGCTCCCAGAAAGCAGTAACGATAGCATAAAAATGCCAATACTATATTTACTATGCAGGGGCAGGCATTACACCAGGGCTGACCACCATTATGCCAAGAATACCAACTACATATAAAGAAATGCTACAATTATGCCAATGCAGGCATTGCGACATGGGTGGGTAGCATTGTACCAAGAGTGACAGTAGTATGACAAAAATGTATCCTCATTATGTCAGTACAAGCAGTGTACAGGAGTATCCATTGTGCCAGGAGCACTAATGATACATCATGAGCAACCACCATAATGCATGTTCAGATTTGCCCCATCACTCAGTAATCCATAGTACATGTTCCATTTGGCACCATTACACATTAATCATATGTACATGTTTAGCGTTCCCCCATTATTCGGTAATCCTTTTGTATATATTTTAATTTGCTCTATAAAATTTCACAATTATTCTTTAATCTCGAAAGCACATTCAGAATTGCACAGAGAGTGCTGGCCCAGATTTGCACCATCAATTAGAACACTGCTGCATGGTCTAATGAGCACAATCACTCATTTATCCGTAGAGCATGTTCAGAATGACCATGAATCTTCTTGACAAAGTGACTATTATGTTCATCCCTCCTACAGTAAATATTTCAGCATAGGAATACACTTTATATATCAAAACATCTGTGCAATACCTTGTTCAAATGCCTTTGGCTGCATAGGTTCTACAGGCAGAGCACATTGAAGCATTTATAAGAAAGTGGCTCTTAAAGTCTGCAAGAAGGAAAGTACAGTATTGCAAAAACAGATCCACATTGTATACAGACATCCCACAGGATAAATATGTTTCCTCAAGAGGAATAAACTATGAGAAGAACTTAGGGGCTGATTAGGATGGCGGGGAGACCTCCACCGACAGGCTGTCGGTGGCGGTCTCCCCGCCATCCTCAGCAGCTTTTCCGCCCACCAGATTTTGATGGCGGGCGGGGTGTAGGCAGGCGGAAAGCCCAACCGCCACAAATCCGACAGGCTCCTTGAGCCCGCCAGTGTGGCGGAGGGCCTCCCTATCCCTGCAATGGTGGCGATGCCTGCCAGGCACTGCCGAAGGGATTAGGAATGGTCCCTCCCCACCAGCCTTTCCATGGCTGTTCACCCTCCATGGAAAGGCTGTCGGGGATGGACTCTAGGGGCCCGTAGCAGGCCCCCTTTGCCATGGGCCCTTTTCTTTGGGTGTGGGGGGCACCTATGGTGCCCCCAAACAGATCTCTGTACCAAGAGACAGGCACCACAAGGTGCCTGTCACGTAGTGCAAGGATACGTAAAACATCCCTTTTTTACATTGCGGCAGGTGCTGCAGCTAGCAGCACCCGCCGCAATGTAAAACCTGGGCAATGCGACCACCACGGTGGCGGTAGCATCCTAATTTGCCCTGTGGGACCGCCAACAGCATGTCGAGCAGTCCCCATTCCCGATCGTAAGTACGCCCGCCATCCTAATCAGCCCCTTAATTCTTAAAATAACCATTTCTTCCTAACGAGCTATCTGATAAAAATGTTTTGTATTGAGATCCTATTATGAGACAAAATTCTGGCAGGTTTTCTCTCAAAGATTTTCATGATTGCTTACTTGAATTTATTTTGAAATGAAAAGCAAACATAGGGTATGAGTATGCAATGGACCGTAGTGCATTCAAGGTAAATGGTCTCTTAGACTAAGCCAATGGTAGCTACACCCCTAATGCACACCATGTAATGCCAGACATAATATACACCCATGAAGATATTTATTGCCTCAAGATCTTTCTTGATTAATGATAGTAGTTACTGATACAACCTGGTTATTACTGGAAAAACCATAAAAATCTAAAATTCGAACTCTTTTTATAGCAATTGTATTTGAGACAATATAATGATATGCAAAGCCAGTGTTCGGACAAAATACTGAATAAAAAATATCGTGATACAAAAATATTGTGTCCGAATATTGGGATGCCAAACATATAATCAAATGGAATATTGAAAGTAAGAATGTGGGGCCTCATGACGATGGGGTGCAGTCAGACCACCGACCACAGTCGAGAGACCGCCGACAAGCATGCAGGCAGTTCGACCACCCTATTACAATGCGACCACCGGGTTGGAGGTTGAAAAGTGCTTCTTAACACTGCGGCTTGTGCTACGGCCCAGAAAAAAGTCTTGGAGCACTTCGGCACATCCATGCACCATGTGGTTCTTGGCACATGGTGCATTATTGTTTGTGGGGGCACCACATGCGCTCCCAGGGTCACTCTGTTGTGGCACACTGGGGATGGCGGCCCTGTTTGGGGCCCCCAAAGTCCCATTCCGACAGCCTTTTCATGGCGGTCCCACCACCATGAAAAGGCTGTCGGAAAGGAGAATCGTAATCTCGATGGCAGTGCCTGACCCGGCACCGCCTCATGTCAGGATAACTATTCCAACCGCAGCCCCGACGGGATCTTAGATCCTGTCGAAGGCGGCGGGCTTTCCCCTTGACCTCTGCATTCCGACCGCCAGCATTATAATGCGGTTGCCAGACTGATGGCCCGTCTGTCAGTGGGACTGCCACTGACGGCCTGTCAGTGGAGGACCCACAACATCATAATCAGGCCCATAGTTTCAAGTGTTGCTCTTAATATTGTTGTAAAAAATATTGGTTTAGAAAATATTTTCTGTAATATCATTTGTAAATGTTATTTTGTATGTAATTTATTGTATGTGAATATATATGTTTATTAATTGTTTGTAATCTGTGTTTTTAGTGAGATAATTTATTAATTATGAAATTGCTGAAATTTGTCTTTTTAGTTGTATTAATGTCTAATTATAGTGGATTTTTTATTTTTTCAGCAGAGGGATGTTGGGTTTATAGGGGCTAAAGGTGGGGAGATTTTCAAACAGTGGATATTTTAATGTAAATGGAATGGATCTTATTTTAATGATATGGAAATTAATATTGTAAATCTTGAAAACAAAAATTGTTACATTATCAATGTTTTATAAATAAGAATTATAATGAACTTGATTGGAGTGTGAATAGTGAATGCCACCCTTAATCATATTGAATTAAAAGCATTATTATTTTATTGTAAATATTAATATAAATATTCAAACACAAACAAAATTGTAAAAGTTAAAAATCTGCAAGAATTAAAAGTAAAGAAACTGTAGAGTTACGTAAAAAACTCTCTAAAATGTTTTTCATCAAAATGTAAATATTTTTAAGGTTTTTTATGATAAAAATTATAATAATATGTAATTGCAAAAATATTTATTGATATATGTTTATTTTTTATATTTACATTTATTTGAAACTTATTTGAAATGCTGTGTAAGTAAATTTTCCAAATATAATATGTATGGATTATTTATGATGTAGAAATGTATATTTTGTTGTATATTTATATGTTATTGGTTTATTAATGAAAAAATATGGGAACACATTAAATAATAAGATTTTGAATATGTTTAATATTTCAATATGTTTTGTTTTTGGGAATATATTTTCTAAAATGTATTAATTTTCATTTGTTTGATTTTTTTAAATGTGTTTCATATGTTTTTTAAATTTTATGATTGTTACTTTTGGACTATGATTTCATTTTTTATTTTATTGTTCAAGGTTTGGGAATGGCAGTAAATATTTTTTTAAATATATTAATTATTATTAGTAATAAATATTCTTTTCTATGTTAATGTCTAATTATGAATATATAGATTTGTAGTTTTGGTTAGTATGTTTTTGAGTAATGTTTAAGGTTATTTTAAAGATCATGCGTGAGTATGGATGATTGACTGTGTATATACAATTTTTAGGGTGTAGCACCTTGCATAAAATATTTTAGATTGTACTGGAAATAGTAAATTTCACCCCTTCAGTGCCCAACACCTTCCTCAATTTGGCTTAGATTGGAGTGAGACTAGTAAATGTCAACCCTTTAATGTCCAACATCTTTCCCAAATTGGTAAAGATTGGAGTGGGAATAATAAATATCACCCCTTTAGTGTCCAATACCATCCCCAAATTGTTTCACATTGAAATGGGAATAATAAATGACACCCCTTTCATTTCCAAAACCTTCCTCAAATTGGTTTAGATTGGAGTGGGAATAGTAAATGCCACCCCTTTAATGTTTAACACCTTCTCTAAATTGTTTTAGATTAGAGTAGCAATAGTAAATGTCACTTCTTTAGTGTCTAGCACCTTCCCAAAATTTGTTTAGATTGGAGTGCGAATAGTAAAAGTCACCCTTTTAGTGTCCAACACCTTATCAAATTGGTTTAAATTGGAGTGGGAATAGTAAATGTCATCCTTTTGTTGTCCAACATCTTCCCCCATTTTGGAAAGATTTGAATGGGAATAGTAAGTGACAACCCTGTAGTGTCCAACACCTACCTCAAATTGGTACAGATTGGAGTGGGAATAGTAAATGTGACCCTTTTAGTGTCCAACACCTTTCCAAAATTGGTTTACATTGTAGTGGAAATAGTAACTATCACCCCTTTAGTGTCTAGCACGTTCTCCAAATTGGTTTGTATTGGTGGTGGAATAGTAAATATAAGCCATTTAGTGTACAACACATTCTTCAAAGTGGTTTACATATGAGTGTGATTATTTCATGTATTATTTTAGTATGAAATCCTTTGTTTAAATTGTATTTGTATGTTGAATTAATAGTTTATGTGAATAAATTAGTATTGTTGCTGTTTAAAAATATAATACAAACTGTAGTTAGTTGTATGTTTGTAATAAATAATATTATTAATTACATTATTTTACGTAGAAAAAGACATGCAATATTTTTCCATTTTTATTTATGTTTTCAAAGTTTATTTAATGTATATTTTACATGTTTAAACTTCTATATTTCTACTTACAAATAAACATTTATGTATAGATAAATGAAATAATGTTGAATACATTTTTATAATTAAATACAAAACGGAATCATACTTAAATAGTATTCTATGTTGTACATTTTCCACTTTTTTTGTTCAACATTTTTTAACATTTGCTTCATATAAATATTTTCAACATCATTTTAATATAAGTTCTTTCCCTATATATTAAATAATTGCATTTTTATACAAACATTAAAAGTATATTTCACAATTTATTAACATGTTGTACAAAATGTTTTAAGATGTTTTGCATGTTGAATAGATTTTCACATTTTTTGATATTTGTATTCAACATTTTTAAATTATTTCCTATTCATTTCTAAGGATAGTCCTTTTTAGTTTCATTTAGCGGCCATTTTTTTTTACTACTACCTTTTATTTAGTAGTCTCTGCCCCCACTCAAAGACTAATTCCCAGACGCAATCTGAGGTCATCATATGCCAATCTTCTCACTATCCCTATCTTTAAAAAGAAGACAATTGGTGGCTCCAGTTTTGGGATACTGGCTCCCCGCATTTGAGACTCTCTCCCCCCAGAAATCAGGTTCACTTCCTGCTACATTGCATTTAGGAAGCTCCTAAAGACGTGCCTCTTTAGGATGGCATATAAGTAACGACCTGTTGCAAGCTATGTTTCAGTTACCTCAGCGCCATGAAACCAATCAGTGAACATGCATTATAGAAATTGTTTTAACATAACATAATCTATTTTGTCATTTTCAGTCTATTTTCTGGGATACAAGTCATGGTAAGGTGCTGCTGTTTGTTGGAACAGGTAAGTCCTTTTTACAAGTTTTTTTTGTAGGGTTTTGGGGGCAGACGGTGTAGGGGGAGGTCTAAACTTTAGATTTAGGGACCTATTACGATGTCGGTCGTAAGGCCTCTGACCTCAGGTCAACCCATCCTAGGGACACTGGCTGAGGTCTGCACTGATGACACTGGCTGCATGTACCTTGCTCTTTGCACCATGTTTGTATTGTCAGGAACATTGATGCAGGAACATTGATGCAAAACCATATGGAAGACTGAGCATCATGTTTTTTTAGTGCAAGTGCTTTTATGTATTGTCAGGTACATTGTTGCATACCTATATGGAAGACTGAGCATCATGTTTATTCAGTGCAAGTGTTTTTATGTTATGCTAACATAAACTAAACTAATGTAGCCCAGCTCACACAGTGACATAACGTCAGCACTAAGGCTGTAGTCCTTCATTGTTTTATTCCAGCATAACATTGTCCTTTTTTTGTTTCCATAGCTCACTCCATGCGTGCTTCGCGTCATGCAAGTGCGCACTTTGTTGTGAGCCAGTGATGTCACGGTTGCAGGCAACGCTCTTTCCCCATAAAGAACAGCCATACCCTGCAACAGATGCTTGCAGTGAAGTGTAGAAGCTCCAGCCAGCATCCCGAGCATTTTTTGGTGACATATCCAAGTAAGGCGTGTCTATTCAGCACACTTCTAGTTTTCTTTTGGTGACATTGTTGTACTAAAACAAGTGTGAGTTATTGCAGTTCTCACCACCTACGCTCTGCTATGGAGCATGTTGAACTCCTTCTGAGACAAAGGAGGAAACAGGAGAGTAGGGTTTGAATACTCACAAATAATGAACAGGACTCACTGAGTCAAATAGCCTCTTTTGAGCATATGTTGATATGTGTTAATCTGAGTTGATGAACTGAGTTGTGCATTTACAGTGAACTGTCTTGATTATGAGATATGTACTGGTGAATGTACTGACCATATGAAAATAAATGAAGGTGCAATTAAAGCTAAACTCAGTCAAGTTTCATTATAACTCAGGAGCGCCTAACTTTGGCTCTATTGAGCTCATTCTAGTGCACTTGTTACTGGCCAAGGTGAAGCTAAAGCATCTGAGAATACAGTTGTTGAACAATTCCTAACACACTCTTGGCCATGATACAGCAAAAGCATCCCAGTCCCTGAACTGTTGAATACAGTAAAAAGGCACGAATAATTGAAAGACCTTGTTATTACCAGAGTCAAACTTATCAAGCTTTTATTGCAGGTAAGGTGGTGTTGTGGGTAATTCTTGTACACAGAAGTGTGAAACCTGTTTTGCATCTTTACTAATCATTGGAAGCTGTCTGTTCCAGGTCTCCCCCCGCAGTACCCTACCTAACACCCTTCCCCACATCTAGCCACTCCGATCCTCTGGTCGGTCTTACACAGAGTCGGTGCTGCTGAGGGTGGGCTTTGGGGGTACTGCTCCTGAGGAACCGTGGTCTCCCCTGTCAGATCTCTTTTGGTGCATGATAAACCAATATGTTTAGCTTTGATAAAAAAAAATTCGGGTTTACGGAGGTGGTTCTTTTATTAAACACTTATTGAGATTTTTATGGTTCCTAGATACTTTGCAGTGCTTTGAAGGATCTCGATTGGATTTGGTTTATTTTTGCATTTCTTTCTTTTTTGAGAATCGGGCTGTTTGAGACCGGAAAAATGCTTTGCACATCTGGCCCTTAGTTATCATCCCTTTTGGGACTTTTGTCGGTTACTTTTTATTTTATAATATGCTTTTGGCTAATATTTCTATGTAATCTACTTCTTTGCTGTTTATGAAGAGTTTTACTTAAAATGGTAGCATGTTGTATATACTTTTGGTTTGTTTGGTAAGTTTAGGTGCAATTTGGGTTACAGATTGTGCCATTTGTTGCTCTTGGTAGCTTTGCTCTTTCTGTAATGCTTCTGCAACTCTATAGAGTGTAGGTTGGGTCCTGCCTAATGTGAATCGGAAGGCATTAGTGCCATCCTTCCACTGTGTTGATTGTTTTGGCCTCCCATGCCAAGGTGCTGTCATAGACTTCTACCATGGTATTTGGAATTTGAGTTGGCATTTGTGTCCAGAGCAATGCAGTTTGCCAACCTAAGTGTCTTCAAAATAATCCATTAGAGGATTTAGTTTGTCTTAATTTTGTTGGTAGAAAGAGCTTTCTATTAGTATATTGTAGGGGCTATCTACCTCTGTGACAGGGATATAGGCTAGTGCTACCATGTTTTTATTTCCAAGGCAAATTAACTGTTGGTATCATATTCTACACTTAGGGCCCTATTACGAGTCTGGTGGTCTGAGGACTGCCCGACTCGTAGTGTTGCATCACAATAAACTCTAGTGCTCGTGCCCACCTGGGAAAGCCGACTCCGCCAGGTTGCTCGGCGGTCAGGAGGCATCTATATGCTTGGCGAACCCCTGTGGTCCCGCCAAGCATATTATGACTTTCATCTCTGCCACTAATTTCATGGAGGTATTTTCTCCATGAAAACAGTGGCTGAGATGAAAGAAAGGGGCCTTGGAGGGCCGCCTTATGCCTCAAGCTTTGTGGCTGCACACAGGGGGGCACAATATGTGCTCCCCCTTGTGCATGCACAGAAGTTCCAGCACGTGAAGGACTTTCAGTCCATGCCATGCTGGAACTTTTTTTGCCGTTCACATTGCAGTACCTATTTTATAGGCACCACCGAGGGAACGCCAAAGGAATCATGGGTTTGGCATTGTAGGGGCGTGGCAGTCCCGTCGCTGCACCGTCAAACTTGTAATCAGCCCCTTAGTGCAGATTGTTTTGATTGAAATTGTAGGGCTGTGTGGGGGCAAACTTTTAACATGGTTTGAATCATGGCTTGCTCAAAGTCTATGACTATTGTTTGTGGATAGTAATTATTTGTTTTATGTTTAATGTGGATTTTGAGTTCATAGTAAGTGCTACTTTGTTTATTTGGTAGCAGTGCATACATAAAATGGATAATTTCGTTTTGATATTCACCATGTATGGTGTATATCTGAATGAATGGTTTAGGACACATTTTAAAGGTCCTATCCAGGTTTGACATTGGCTTAGTTTTAGTACAATATCTGCTGTAGAACATATTAGGATTTGTTCATAATTGTTTAATTTGTCCTATATAAGGAAGGGTTCCTCATTATGTGTTATATTTAAATGTTCAGATATTTCTACATCTTGGTGTCTTCTAGGGGCAGGAGGAGTAATGCTGGTGTCTTTTTTAGTTTGTGCAATTAATTATTTTAAAGTGGGTATAGGTGGTAGTTGGCCTGTGATGTGTTCGGGGATTTTAGGAAGTGTATCTTTTATAATTTTGGTTGTGGTTTCCTGGGATTTAGTGCTTACGTCTCTTATATCCAGACCCAGATCCAGTGACCCTCCTCCACACCCAAGAGTTGGAAGGACTCCAGACCCCTCACAGAAGAGGACATCTCCATGGTGATTGCCAAATCCAAAACCTCCCCCCACTATGCAGATCCACTACCTGCCTCCCTGGCTAAAAACCTCAACCTCACTTTAACCCCCTCTATGGACCAAGATCATTAACAGCTCCCTGAACAATGGGCTGATGCCCAACTGCCTTAAACAAGACCAAGTCACCCCCTGCTAAAAAAACCTGATGCAGACCAGAACGATCCCAAGAAATTTAGACCCATCACCAACCTTCCATTCCTAGCAAAAACCCTCGAGAAATGTGTTCTCTCCCAACTCAACCAACACCTGGACTCCAACAACCTACTCAACTCACACCAGTCAGGTTTCATGAAAGGATGCAGTACTGAAACAGCTATACTAAGTATACCAGATGGCATTCACAACTCCCTTGACTCAAACAGATGCTGCCTGCTCGTCCTCCTTGACCTCTCGGCGGCTTTCCATACGGTTGATCACAAGTTACTTTTAGATGCCCTACAAAAGCGTATCAGAGTTGATGGCAAATGTTCTGAAATGCTTCTTTTCATTTCTACTCAACCGATCCCAACTCATAAAAATCAATAACTCGATGTCCGACATCTCTCCCATAACCCTAGGTGTCCCGCAAGGCTCAGTCCTTTCTCCCACACTCTTCAACATTTACGTGGAACCCCTCACTACCATTCTAAAACAAGCAAATATATCCTACTACCTCTATGCTGATGACAACCAGCACTACCTAAAAATATCCTCTCTTAACGACATTCAACAACTTAACTCCACACTCTTAAAAGTTCAAAACTGGCTATCACACAACCACCTCAAACTCAACCAAGAAAAAAATGAAATTCTTATCTTCTCCAATCCTAACCACCCCATACAGATCCAAGAATGGATAAATAACCTGGCCTCCCTAAACTGCAAGCTTACTCTGGCTGACTCAGCTAAATCTCTGGGGATCTCTCTGGACTCTAACTAAACATGATCTCTCACATAAGCTCCACTGCAAAGGGCACCTACTACGGCCTAAAACTCCCCAACAAAATCAAGCCTTTCCTACTACCTAATGACCTAAAAACTGTAACACAACCTCTAGTTCTGTTCAGACTAGACTATGGTAATGCCACACTCACTGGAGCACCCAAAGCACAAGTAGCCCCCATGAAGCCACCCTAAACGCAGCAGCAAGAATGGTCACAGGAGCTAAGAAACGTGACCACTTCACCCTCCACTCTGAAAAACTTAAAGTGGCTTCCAATCGAAGTGCGGTATTGTTTCAAAACGGCCTGTCTCACACTCAAAGCCATACACACTGGCAAACCAGATTACCTCGCAGCTAAACTCACAAAAGCAGGACAATCAAGAAACCTAAGACGCTCCAATATGCTCCTTCCCATCACCCCCAAAAGACACAAACAAAAAACCATTGCACACTCTTTCTCAGGCAACGCCCCAAAAATCTGGAACTCTCTCCCAAAACATATCAGAACCAACCCCTCCTTCACAAGCTTCAAGAGACAAAATAATTTCTCCTCAACCGTTATAGCTATCCCTCTGGACAATAGCCGGTCTATGTCACCTCAACTCCCCAATCCAACTCCTCCACTCTGCCTGAACTGAACATTTACTACATGTTATTGAATTGAAATCTATCTAGAATCACTGTTTATTAATGTACTGTGATGGTTTATGACTTTGTTGTATACGTTGTTGTAAAGCGCTCTGATACCCCTCGGGTTGTGTCAGCGCTATATAAAGCTCCTAAAATAAATAAATAAAGATAAATATCCTGCAATTACTCCCTTACTCCTATTTCTGTCACATTTGGGGGGTGGTTGTGTTCCCTTAAATTATTTGCAACATCATCTTTTGTAGTGTCCCTCTCATAGCATGCTTTAGAATAATTTTTGGTACGTTTCCAATTCACATTTTCTATCAATGTACTTTCTTGGTTGTAGATGTAGCCCATGTGATTTAGTAATTGCTTTCCGTTCTGGGATGTTATATATTTGGCTCTCTCTGTCATTGTATCTGAAAATAGTGTAACAGTATAAAAGAATATCATTTTACAAGTTTTTAAGTCTATTATTTACATATAAAAATCTGCAACCACTTTTTTTATTTATAGTAACATCTACGTTCTTCGAAGATGTTTCACACTTTTTTCCAGCTTTGTTGTTGAGGGTGTTGTAATGTTGAGCAGGTGCTTTCTTTTCTATTGCAAGATAAACAGAGACCAGTTTTACTTCATTTTTTCAATTCAAACAATTGTTGCAAAAAACCCATAAAAGCAGTCACAATAAAACAATCACACATGATTAAAATTAGGAATAAATAACAACAGTGACAGATGATTATAATCATAGATGTCCCTACCAGAGGTACATGTTTAAAAATTACTAAAAGGCTGCCATCCAGTCTCCATAGGGTTCATTACAGCATCAAAGAACAATACTTTTATGTGTGTTAATTGCTTTTGTGATAAAAAGTGCGACATTAAGGCAAACCCTAGGGTCATTCAACTCAAGCAGACATTTCATAGCAACAATATGCAATCTGATATCTTGTGCAAGCAAAAGAGGTTTTAAATAGTGGCACCTAAAATTGGAATAAATGACACAAAACAGCATAAAGTGCATAGTGCTTTATTTGTTATGGCCGTCACAAGGACAGGGAATAGTATCTGATGGGCAAATTTTCATAAGGGGAAAGGCAACTAAATGGTGAACAATCCCTAATCTAAGTCTCGTTAATACAAATCGGTGCATTAAATTTGAAACATGAGTTAAATAACTTTGATAGCCCTCCCTCTGTGCAAGTGAGAAATAAAGTGCAACAGTTGATTCCCCCCCTCGCTTCTCACCCTGGCTTCCCTTTTATAAAACATGAAGTTATCTTTGATAGACCGTTTAGAGAATGTTATTATCGATCGCGGGTTAGGCTGAATTGGCAACTTGAACAGCTCAATATAGGTGGAATTAATATAACTTAGCCAAGGGATGCACAGTGCTTTATCCAAAGACAGACAGTCTTCAATAATTGACTTGGTAAAACAATTTCTTTTTTGGTCCAGATAGCGGGCCAGAGCAACAAAGGACGAAGTGCAATTATGTCTGCTAGGTACTGCAGCCCAACCTCACTGTGTGCTATCTCTGTGGAAGCGGAGGTAGGGAGACATAACAAACGCTTAAGGAAACTGTTTTCCTCAGCCTGAAGAACCTAACTGTTACAATGGCCCCATACACCCGCCCCGTATATGCCGGTAGCTAATACCCTAGCCTTATAAATTGCAAGCATGTCTTGTATGGGTCAGGTGGCCAGCTTTGCTGAGAACCTAAAAATTCTGTGGACACTCCTACTCGTCTTACCCCTAACATTGGTAATTTCGTGTGACCATGATCTAATGCCAAAATAAAAAAAGTGTCGACTGTAGCTACCAGGGTATTATCCATAAAAAATGTTCGACATTTCTGTTGCTTCGCTCCGCAGATCATTGTATAGGTTTTGTTCATATTAACCACCAATTTCCTTGCAGCTATAAAATCGCCGAAAGTATTATTTAAATATTGTAAGCCCACCGGGGTCCTAGCCATCAAAACAGCATTGTCCGCATACAATAGGACTGGTATAGGACTCCCGGATACTTGGGGGGCATCTGCTTTTATAGCTTTTAGGGCCTTGTCCACCCCATTATTGAACAAGGAAAATAACAGAGGGGCAAGAACACAGCCCTGCCGAATACCTCTTTTGACTTTAAAGTTTCCTGTGCATTCGCCTTGTGGGCCAAAGCGGACTGTACTCCATAATTTCTCATATAGCCTAGCAAGGAAGCAAATAATTGGTCTAGGCGCACCAATGGAGAGCAGGGTTGACCATAGAATGGCGTGGTCAACTAAATTGAAAGCACTGCACTAATCTGCAAAGCAGAGATACAGTTTACCACCTTTAACCCGTGTATATTTACCTATCAATAAATCTAGGTTCACACATTGCTCTATGGTTCCCACTTCTTTTCTGAACCCAAACTGTGCCGGGGAAAGTATCGAGTGTTCACTTGCCAAATCTTCCAGTCTCATGAGTAACACTTTACGCATCACTTTTACCGAAGAATCTAAAAGCGATATTGGACGGTAGTTCTTTGCTTCAGATTTGTTGCCCTTCTTATAGATTGGTACTATAATGGTTCTTCCCTATGGCAGTGGAATCACAGTAGTAACAGCCATATTAAAAGCTCTAGTTAAAATTGGACCCCACAAGTCAGCAATGGTTTTCTAAACATCCACTGGCACCCCGTCTGGTCCTGGGGCTTTACCTCCTATACTTCCCTTTACTGCTAGTAGGACTTCTTCTATGGTTGTATTCAGTGGAAGAGCAGGCCAGGGGTCATCTATCTCCCTTAGTGTATCCTCCTTCCTTGTAGCAGGTAAACTAAAAATTTCGGTAAAGTGAGGGACCCAGGCATCACATGTAACGTGAGATAACAGCTCGAGAAAAGAGTCGCTCTTTAAAAAGGTGAATTGTCAGTTTCCCAGAAAAGATTATTATTACCTGTATCTGCGGCCTGAGATAAGTTATACCAGGCTTCCTCCTGTAGTTCTTTTTTCCTAACAGAGAGGGCTTTTTTAAAATTAAATCTAAGAGATTTAATTAACTTGGAATCTCTGGGTTGACAATGAAGGGCCAGTTTCAATTCTCGGGAGGCTAGGGTACAAGTATGGTTGAACGAACCTCGGGGTTGACCATGGCCTGAACTACTCGGGCTAGTCAGAAGGTCATTAGTTATATTAGTAACACTAATGAAACCAGAAAGTAACTGATTAGGAGTGATATCGTCCTCCATATACGATTTTAATTGGATCGACTCCCTCCCACTTAATATGAACGCCATTAGGTCTTGTAGGGATGATGTTAGTGGCAAGACTTAGCACAGCGTTACTAACTTTTTCCCAAAAGAAGACCGTCAGTACGATACAATTATGGTCACTCAGGTCCGGCTTAACAACCCTGGGTGTGTAACACCATTTACTTGCACTAGCTGAAATTAGTATGTGGTCAATAATAGTTGAGGCATTCCTTCCTATAAAGATTGGTATCTTGTCTCCATTATTATCACAAGCACATTTCAATAGATGTAAATCCAGCTTGGTTATCATAGAATTCAGTATGCCTCCATAATCATTATGGGGGAAATACAAATAACCAGCCCCGGCCTGGTCAGTGACCCCACAAACCTGTGTAGCAGACAAAGGGCAGGATTGGATGTTAAAGTCACCCGCCCAGATAAGTATAAAGCTATTAGGGAGAGAGGGAAGTAATTACTCTAAACCACCGTTGAGGGCTGAGACCGCGGGTAGAGTAAAAAATATTATTGTAGAAGTTAACCAATACCACATCCCGGCCTCCTTTAAATGTTTTGCCACAGTATTAATGAATGTGGACCTACAATTAATTTTTTCTTAATGTTTACTGGAAGTTTATTTGATATAAGATCCAGGAGCCCCCCTTTAGCCCGACCAGAAGGCGATGGATCGGCCTCAACCCAGTACGATGAAAAACCCTCAAAATAAATATGGGCTCTACACCAAGTTTCCTGGATACATATTATATCTAATTTGCCAGTGAAATCGAACCAACCAAGTGAACGTTGTTCATTTGCTAGTCCACCTGCATTCCATGATGCAATCTTTTATCCTTCAAACAAACCTGGGCAGGAGGTGGTAGGGGGTAACAAATCTTTTTTAACCGCATTATTATTCAGAAGAGGCGATGGAGCATGAAAACTATTATCAATACAATTGGTATAATTGATAACCAGGTCAACATCCGCTTGCCTATCCCCCCGATTTAAGGCCTCGTTCATCCTATGTTGCCCTATCTCTTGTCAATCAATATCCTGTAGGTCACTCAGTGCTTGAAACCTATTAGAAACCACTAGGGGCTGACATGATGGGTGTTCTGGGACATGGTTATTGATTATATTTCCTGCCCCCCTCGTTTGAAGCTGGGGATTCCATAAGTGCCTATGAAAACAAACCCAGGGGTTGGAATGATATATTCGATTCCATTAACAGTGGGGGTATTGCCTTCATTAAAACCTCACCTGCCCAGCAGGGGTTCCTAAAATTAATTATAGTACAATCCCCTTTGGAAAGTTTCCTCATGGGGCCAACCCAGCTCACTCTTCTGGTTAGCAAAATTTGTTGGGCACCACCTACTAAGAATTGGCAGTTCCCATGGAGCCAGTGTACCACTCTATTTTTCAGCGATTCATGGGTTTATATTTGATATAACCGCAGAGGTGGGACATTAGTTAAAACTGCTACATATGGGCAACATTCTGGCGGTAAATTGATGGCAACGTGAGCACTCATGTTATTAACGCCAATATCCCTTGCTATATTTTGATTTGCAAGCTGGGACTCGGGCTGGCAATATCACTTTGTATCGAGTAGATATTATTCACACTAGATTGCTGCGACATATGCCTTATATAAGCCGTAGGGGCAGATAAGCATCCAGCACCCCTGGTGTGTAACTCGGTCCCAATACCGGCCTCCTGTGTTCCCTCTAGGTGGGGTCTCGTTGTCCCTACATTAGACCCCAGCGTACTTGATGTTGAGGTTACTTGTGGAATTGTGTCAGATGCATTCCCCCTCAAATGCCCCCTAGGTACATTAAGATGATAGGTTTTAATCTTGTCTACTTCAGTAATCAGGGTCTCCAGCTTTTCTCAAATGGGTATTAACAAGTCCTCCATTCTAGATGTTATTCCAGCTATTAGAAGCGCCTGATAGGATTCCGCAGGGGGGCTCAGCTGGGTCACTGCCTCAATATGCGGTGGAATTACAGGCGGATGGAAATATGACACACCAATCATCATAGGAGCCTTCCTGCACTTTCTTTTCCTCTTAGGTGTAGGGGGATAGGCAGATAAGGCACAGTTGTCATGGGAAAAAACTGGGGCCGACTCCTTGTTTGATAGGGCGATCGCACATTCGACAACACTAAGGCTGTGAGGCTCCCCTGTCTGCGGCTCAGGAACTATTATCGCAATGTCATCGTTCATGGATGCCCAAGATGTCCCAGCCCCTCCCAACCCTGATCCTAAGGATAGGCGAAGTTCTGCAATATCTATCTTTTTGGAGATAACATTCACCACCCACACTAGAAAGGAATCGATTGTTGTGCAGGCGGTGTCTAGTGTTGGGGGAGCATTAGTGGCTTTGCGCTTCCCCACACCAACTTCTGTAAAATTTGGGGAAAAGGGGCACAAGTAATGTGGCTATTACAGCAAAATTATCCACAGTACTTATGAGCGGTCAAATCAGAAAAAAGTCAGTAACCATTAAACCGTTAAACAGGCACCACAATGGTAGGCTTATGCCACGTGTTAGAAATGGGGGTCTCTAGTTGGCAGTGGCTGGCCAATGTCCAAGTAGGGACCCTTCTTCCTAAGTCAGAGTAAGGGGGCTACATCCTTTGATAACCCCTGCTCAACCCTGTGGTAACGTAGCACGAGCAGACAGGCCTATCTCAGAGGCAGTGTGTGAAGCATTTATGACCATACACAATAACGCAGTGACGACACCACAAAGGGACACCACACCAGTAGCTATAGAAAAATAGGTATATTTATAGGAGCTTAACACAAGGCTCAAATACGATCAAAAAGCCACAATGCACGTAAAAATAAGTTCACGAAGAAAGGCAATAAAAGCACTCAAAAGCGTGTGAAACGAACTTAGTTCGAGGCCGGGGTCTGCGCGACCCGGTGATGCACAATGTACCTGAGGTTTAAAGGGGCACGGCACGCAGCTTCGGGAGGAAGCCGCGATGATGACAGGCGGACTCGCAGCGGCCGCAGCTCCCAGCTGCAGCGGTCCACGGCGTGCACTCACGAGGCTCCTGAGGCGGTGATAAAAAGGCGGCCTCTCAGCGGCAGCAGCTCCTCAGCCGCAGCGGCCCACAATAGCGATAGCGCTGATCCTCGTAGCATAGACAAATGCGGGCTCTCAGCGGCAACAGCTCCTCAGCTGCGGCGGCCCACAATAGCGATAGCAATGATCCTTGTAGCACAGACAAATGTGGGCTCTCAGCGGCAACAGCTCCTCAGCTGCAGCGGCCCCCAATAGCGATAGCGATGATTCTAGTAGCACAGACAAATGCGGGCTCTCAGCGGCAACAGCTCCTCAGCTGTAGAGGCCCACAATAGCGATATCGATGATTCTCGTAGCACAGACAAATGCGGGCTCTCAGCGGCAACAGCTCCTCAGCTGCGGCGGCCCACAATAGCGATAGCGATGATTCTCGTAGCACAGACAGATGCGGGCTCTCAGCGGCAACAGCTCCTCAGCTGCAGCGGCCCACAATAGCGAAAGCGATGATTCTCATAGCACAGACAGATGCGGGCTCTCAGCGGCAACAGCTCCTCAGCTGCAGCGGGCCACAATAGCGATAGCGATGATTCTCGTAACACAGACAAATGCAGGCTCTCAGCGGCAACAGCTCCTCAGCTGCAGTGGCCCACAATAGCGATAGCGATGATTCTCGTAACACAGACAGATGCGGGCTCTCAGCGGCAACAGCTCCTCAGCTGCAGCGGCCCACAATAGCGATAGCGATGATTCTCAGCCTGCGTTCCCCGCAGTAGACCCAGAGGCTCTGGAATTCTCGACAGAGGCCTCACCCTGCGAGTAGAACCCTTCTCAATAGGAATTCAGAAGGCAGATGGGTGAAGTCTAATGTCCCTGAGACTTCAGCAGGAGGCAAGCTCAAATCAGGCCCTTGGGTAGTTGCTTCAGCAAGATGGATGAAAGTTTCAAAGTCCTTTTCCTCTCGTTACACGGACAGAGGTTCGTCTTGACATCCAGAAGTAACACACCCGTAGGGGTTTCGGTGCAGATATTTATACCCCACAGGTCTTTGTTCTCAAAAGTCACAAGTCACTGAACCCAGCCAGAACCAGTTCGGTGTGGTCCTGGAGCACTTTATTTGCGAGGCGGCATCCTGCCTTTGAGGAAGAGGGGGTCTGCCATCAGACGCACAGTGGGGGCTGGAGCCATCATTCACCTTGCCAGGCCCAGCCCTGCTCAGACCAAAGGGTCACCCCTCCCCATACTCCAGCTGCAGATTCTGCTCTTCACCCCAGGTCGGGCTCAGCCTGCCCTGTCCCTCCAAGAACAGACATCCAATACACATAACAGCAGGCAAGAAAATACCTACTTCTTAGAAGTGGTATTTTCAAACACAGAATATAAAAATAATCCTCACTAAAAGATGTATTTTAATATTCTGAGCTCAGGCATAATAAATTCGACTTTCCAAACGTGTTCCTTGGGTCAGCTAGGATTATAGAATGTAATAATCAAAACTGCCCATTCTGGCCTAAGGGAACACATAGCCTTGCAATAGTGAAAAACGAAATGGAGTGTAATTCACTATCAGGACATGCCACACAGACCAAGGCAGGTCCTACCTTTCACATACAACGCACCCTGCCATAGGGTTGACTTACATGATGTCAAGGGAAGGTTGAAGGACTGGGAAGTGGGTTCACTTTACAGTCAAAGAATGGCAGTTCTGGACTGCGCACAGACTCTGCGATGGCAGGTCTGAGACACACTTTACGCGCTGCTTAGGTGGGTGGCGCAATCAGCGCTGCAGGCCCACCAGCAGCATTCGGTCTACCAGCCCTGGGCACGCACGGTGCACTATACGAGGGACTAACAGGTAAATCAAATGAGCCAATTATGGGAATACCAACTCATCCAGTCAATTTACAATAGGGAGCATTCGCGCTGTAGCACTGAATGGCAGTGGCACAGCGCCCAGAGCATCTAACACCAGCAAACACAGAGGAGACAAAAAGCAAAAGATGGAAGGAGACCCACGCCAATGGTGCCAGGTCTAACACGTGTCCCCTCCAGCTGAAATGTGGGGAGAACTACCCACCCACTTGGGGGTTCTCATCACTAAGGCGGAAAAATCTGGCCAGACCATCAGCATTGGCGTGTTCTGTACCCGGGCGGTGTTCCACCGTAAAGTCCATCCCCTGTAGGGAAATAGACCACCTCAACAACTTGGGATTCTCACCCCTCATCTGCGTCAACCATCTGAGGGGCCTGTGGTCCGTCTGAACCCAGAAGTGAGTCCCAAACAGGTATGGCCTCAGCTTCTTCAGTGCCCAGACCACAGCAAATGCCTCACGCTCAACTGCACTCCCCATCTGTTCCCGTGGAAGTAACCTCCTACTAATGAAGGCTACCGGTTGGTCTAGGCCCTCCTCATTGATCTGTGACAGAACAGCCCCCCCACCATGCTCTGAAGCGTCTGTCTGGACAACAAATTCGTTTGAAAAGTTGGGCGCCTGAAGTACAGGTGCTGTGCACATGGCAGTCTTCAGGGCGTCAAAAGCTTTCTGACAGGCGTCAGTCCAGTTCACAATCTTTGGCTGCTTCTTAGAAGTCAGCTCAGTCAAGGGTGCAACAATGTTGCCATACCCCTTGACAAACCTCCTGTAGTAACCCGTGAGTCCTAAAAAGGCTCTCACCTGTGTCTGGGTCTTTGGGGGTTTCCAAGCCAGGATGGTTTCAATCTTGGGCTGTAGGGGCGCCACCTGGCCGCTCCCAACCTGGTGTCCCAAGTACACCACAGAACCCTGCCCAATCTGGCACTTACTTGCCTTGATTGTGAGGCCTGCCCTCCGCGGTGCCATCAACACTTCCCAGAGGTGGCGCAGGTAGTCTTCCCATGAGGAACTAAACACTGCAATGTCATCCAGGTAGGCGGCACTGAAATCCTCCAGCCCAACCAACACCCTGTTGACCAACCTCTGAAAGGTGGCAGGGCATTCTTCATCCCAAAGGGCATCACCCGGAACTGGTAGTGCCCATCCGGTGTGGAGAATACTGACCTCTCCTTTGCCCCATCAGTCAAGGCGATCTGCCAATACCCAGACATCAAATCAAACGTGCTGAGGTACCGTGCAGCCCCTAGCCGATCTATGAGCTCATCAGCTCTGGGGATGGGGTGCGCGTCAGTCTTTGTGACTGAATTGAGACCTCGGTAGTCCATGCAGAACCGAAGTTCTGGGGTGGCACCAGGCGCTGCAGCTTTTGGTACCAGGACCACTGGGTTGGACCAAGGGCTGCTAGAGGACTCAATCACCCCTAAAGCAAACATTTTGGAAACCTCCTCCTTAATGCATGCCCTAACCCGGTCAGTCACTCGGTAAGCCTTGTGCTTAACAGGAGGACTGTCCCCAGTGTCCACTTCATGGACACACCAATCAGTGACACTGGGCACCAGGGAGAACAGATCACTGAATTGTCCCAACAGTTGGCGACAATCACTCTGCTGCTCAGGAGTCAGTGTGGTGGAGAGGACCACACCCTCCACTGACCCATCTTGCTCCTTTGCACACAGAAGGTCAGGAAGAGGCTCACTCTCCTCCTCCATCCCAGCATCTGTGGCCAGGAGCATGCCCACTTCGGACCTCTCAAAGTGGGGCTTCAGGCGGTTGGCATGCAGGACCCGCAAGGGGTTCCGGGGAGACCGTAAGTCCACCAAGTAGGTAACAGGACTCTTGCGCTCCACCACCTCAAAGGGTCAGGTCCACTTATCTTGGAGCGCACAGGGCTCCACTGGGACCATGACCCAAACCTTTTGACCAGGCTGATACTCAATCAGAGTGGCATTCTGATCGTGCCAACGTTTCATCTCTTCCTGGCTGGCTTCCAGATTCGCCTCAGCAAGTTTTCTGAAATGCCGAGTCTGGTTCCTGAAGGCCAGCATGTAGCTAAACACATCCTGGGGAGGTTTCCTGGGAGATTGCTCCTGGCCTTCCTTGACCAGACTCAGAGGCCCTCTTACCGGGTGACCATAGAGTAGTTCAAAGGGGCTGAACCCTAGGGACTTCTGTGGTACCTCACGGTAAGCAAACAACAGGCATGGCAAGAGGACGTCCCACTTACGCCTCATAGACTCTTCTAGGCCCATAATCATGCCTTGGAGGTTCCGGTTGTATCTCTCAACCAGCCCATTACCTTGGGGGTGGTAAGGGGTGGTAAATTTATAAGTTACCCCACACTACTCCCACAGAGACTTCATATATTTAGAAATGAAGTTAGTACCCCTATCGGACACCACCTCTCTGGGGAACCCCACATGGGAGAAAATCCCCATCAGTGCACATCCCACCACGGGGGCCATCACTGTCCGGAGCGGGATGGCTTCAGGGTACCGGGTGGCATGGTCCACCAAGACCAGGATGAACCTGTTGCCCATGGCTGTCTTGGGGTCCAGAGGCCCCACAATGTCAATGCCCACTCGCTTGAATGGGGTACTGACAACTGGAAAGGGCTGGAGTGGGGCTTTGATCTTCCCCCCACTCTTCCCACTTGCCTGGCAAGTTTCACATGTCCTGCAGTGAGCATCTGAGCTCCTGCACATCTGGGGCCAATAAAAGTGGGTGACCAGCCTCTCGAAGGTCTTGGTCTGCCCCAGATGTCCTGCCTATGGCACATCATGAGCCAACCCCAGTAGGAAGGCTCTGAAGCACTGGGGTACCACCAGCACATGGGCTGACCCAGGCTCAGCAACCTTAGGCTCGCTGTAAAGGAGGTCATTCTCCCAATAGATCAGATGTGACCCTGACTGATCACCGGCTGCCTGGGCTGCAGCCTGTCGCCGCGGCCCCTCAAGAGAAGGGCACGTTCTCTGCTGTTCACAAAATTCGTCCCTGGTGAGCCCTCCTTCCTGCTGCCAATGGGTCAGCCCAGGCAGGTCCCCCAGTTCGGCTACTTGTTCCCCAGTAGGCTCCAGGGCATCCCCCTCAAGGTCTGCTCCCTCCTGGGCCATGGGAACTATGGAGGCAGGTTTCCCGCGCCCCCTACCCCATCTCTTTAAGGCAGGGGCCTGGGCCATACTTTCAGGCTCCAGGTCCTTCTGAACGTCCTTACTGGCTGCCATGGACTGAGTGGTCGCACACGCCCACTCAGGCAGACCCAACATTTCCAAGTGAGATTTCCTCTCCACCGTAGCCCACGGGGAGTTCTCTAAATCATTGCCCAACAGACAGTCTACCGGCATGGCTGGCCTCACAGCTACTTGAAGAGTTCCTGAGACCCCCCCCCCACTCAAAGGGACTTTGAGCCACCTCACACTGGCTCTCAGAGTTGTCTGCTGACACTACTGGGCAGGATGCATGGGGGACAACCTGCTCTGGGGACACCAACCGGGAGCTGACAGCAGTCACACTTGCTCTGGTGTCCCTCAGAGCCTCCACCCTATGGCCATTGATGGTCACCCACTGCCTGTACTTCTTAGTGTTATCAGCCAGCGTGGGGTTAGGGACCTTCTCAAAGTCTCCTAGCGAGACAAGGGTCAATTCTACGGGATCCCACCCACCTGGGGCACCCATCTCCTCCCCTCCCAGGGCTACACTAGCAAGCTGGCGGGGTGGTGCACGGGTTGGTGAATTGAGGTCCCTCTGGGGACACTGGGGATCATAATACCGGTGGCCCACTTGACCACATTTAAAACAAGTAAGGGGCCCCGTATGAACAGGCCTACCTGTCGGGGGCACTGGCTTCTTCTCAGGGGGAGACTGGGACACCACTCCTGGGTTCCCTTAGGAATTACTTTGGGGCCCTCTCTGGAACTCCCTCTGTTTACCCCTGTCCCCCCCACTTCTCTGCTGGGGACCCTGCCCACCTTTGGCGAAGTCTCCCACCTGACCCTTGCGAACCCGGGTGCTCACCCAGCGGTCCACCTCCTCAGCAAGCTTCCTAGGGTTAGTTAGCTTGCTATCAACAAGGTGCTGGCATAGCTCTGGAAAACAGTTACTAGCTAAATGCTCCCACGCAAACAAATCATACAGTTGTTCAAAAGTTTCCACCTTGCTACCTTTTACCCAGCGATCCATTGCTCTGCAAAAAAAAGACACATATTCAACCCAAGTGGTACCCTCTAACTTCTTACAGGTTCTAAATCTCTGCCTGTACATTTCTGGGGTCAAACCATATCGAGTCATCAAGGCCTCTTTCATGTGGGCATACACCATCCTGCTCTCTTCAGGCAGATCCAACAGGGTATCCCTCCCATCACTCACAAAGCGTCCCCACAACCCCGCTCCCCAATCCTTCTCAGGGACCCGTTGGGACACCATGGCTATCTCGTAGGCGGCAAACCATTGCCCAATATCCTCACTCTTATGGAAATCCTTGATGACATCCATGGGTATATAAACTCTACCCTCGGTAGGTACTAAAGGTATGCTGCCACCAGAGGGGGAGATCTCTAAACTCTTAGCCTTGATCTCCAGTTCCCTCAATATTCTCTCATGCTCCAGTTTCATTTTCTCAAGTTCAAATGTCAACCTGTTATTCTCAATATCCAACTTTTTACTCTCTAGGTCCTTCTGACCTTCTAATTTGGCCATCTCCAAACTATGCCTCTTATCTCTCTCCCTGTCCTCCATCTCTTCTGGAGACAGGCCCTTTGAGGACACACTAGTACCTGGACTGGAAAGTGCTTTACCTCCCCTTAAATCCACTTCGTCATCCTGCTGCCCTCCAGCATTCTCTCCCCCATCCCCAGGCTCTCCCCCATTCCCGGGGGACTCCCTCACCTCCCACCAGGCCTTTAGCGCCTTCTGATACTCCTCCTTCCTAGAGAGACCTGCAATAGGGACGGTGAATTGCTTGCAAAAAGACTTTAGCTGTTTGGAAGTGTAGGTTTCTAACCTCTCTTCCTCAAAGGTGAGATCCTCCGAAGCATTGGATGCTGGATTACCCATTGTAGACATAACTGGCAATTACGATCAAAAAATAGAACAAGATCAACAACGTATGTGGTTGCGTTTAGGTCTGCACTCACTAGTGGTGTACACCAGTCATTGTATGTGGATCACAAATGCAAGTTCTGATCCTCACCGCTGACCACCAATGTTAGAAATGGGGGTCACTAGTTGGCAGTGGCTGGCCAATGTCCAAGTAGGGACCCTTCTTCCTAAGTCAGAGTAAGGGGGCTACACCCTTTGATAACCCCTGCTCAACCCTGTGGTAACGTAGCACAAGCAGACAGGCCTATCTCAGAGGCAGTGTGTGAAGCATTTATGACCATACACAATAACGCAGTGACGACACCACAAAGGAACACCACACCAGTAGCTATAGAAAAATAGGTATCTTTATAGGAGCTTAACACAAGGCTCAAATACGATCAAAAAGCCACAATGCACGTAAATATAAGTTCACGAAAAAAGGCACTAAAAGCACACAAAAAGCATGTGAAACGAACTTAGTTCGAGGCCGGGGTCTACGCGACCCGGTGATGCACAATGTACCTGAGGTTTAAAGGGGCACGGCACGCAGCTTCGGGAGGAAGCCGCGATGATGACAGGCGGACTCGCAGCGGCCACAGCTCCCAGCAGCAGTGGTCCGCGGCTTGCACTCACGAGGCTCCTGAGGCGGTGATAAAAAGGCGGCCTCTCAGCGGCAGCAGCTCCTCAGCTGCAGCGGCCCACAATAGCGATAGCGCTGATCCTCATAGCATAGACAAATGCGGGCTCTCAGCGGCAACAGCTCCTCAGCTGCGGCGGCCCACAATAGCGATAGCGATGATCCTCGTAGCACAGACAAATGCGGGCTCTCAGCGGCATCAGCTCCTCAGCTGCAGCGGCCCACAATAGCGATAGCGATGATTCTCGTAGCATAGACAAATGCGGGCTCTCAGCGGCAACAGCTCCTCAGCTGCGCTGGCCCACAATAGCGATAGCGATGATTCTCGTAGCACAGACAAATGCGGGCTCTCAGCGGCAACAGCTCCTCAGCTGCGGTGGCCCACAATAGCGATAGCGATGATTCTCGTAGCACAGGCAGATGTGGGCTCTCAGCGGCAACAGCTCCTCAGCTGCAGCGGCCCACAATAGAGATAGCGATGATTCTCGTAGCACAGACAGATACGGGCTCTCAGCGGCAACAGCTCCTCAGCTGCAGCGGGTCATAATAGCGATAGCGATGTTTCTCGTAACACAGACAAATGCGGGCTCTCAGCGGCAACAGCTCCTCAGCTGCAGCGGCCCACAATAGCGATAGCGATGATTCTCGTAACACAGACAGATGCGGGCTCTCAGCGGCAACAGCTCCTCAGCTACAGCGGCCCACAATAGCGATAGCGATGATTCTCAGCCCACGTTCCCCGCAGTAGACCCAGAGGCTCTGGAATTCTTGACAGAGGCCTCACCTGCGAGTAGAACCCCTCTCAATAGGAATTCAGAAGGCGGATGGGTGAAGTCTAATGTCCCTGAGACTTCAGCAGGAGGCAAGCTCAAATCAGGCCCTTGGGTAGCTGCTTCAGCAAGATGGATGAAAGTTTCAATGTCCTTTTCCTCTCATTACACGGACAGAGGTTCATCTTGACATCCAGAAGTAACACACCCGTAGGGGTTTCGGCGCAGATATTTATACCCCACAGGTCTTTGTTCTCAAAAGTCACAAAACACTGAACACAGCCAGAACCAGTTCGGTGTGGTCCTGGAGCACTTTATTTACGAGGCGGCATCCTGCCTTTGAGGAAGAGGGGATCTGCCATCAGACGCACAGTGGGGGCTGGAGCCATCATTCACCTTGCCAGGCCCAGCCCTGCTCCGACCAAAGGGTCACCCCTCCCCATACTCCAGCTGCAGATTCCGCTCTTCATCCCAGGTCGGGCTCAGTCTGCCCTGTCCCTCCAAGACCAGACATCCAATACACAACAGCAGAGCACACGGGACGACTTAGGCAAGAAAATACCTACTTCCTAGAAGTGGTAGTTTCAAACACAGAATATAAAAATAATCCTCACTAAAAGATGTATTTTAATATTCTGAGCTCAGGCATACTAAATTCGACTTTCCAAACGTGTTCCTTGGGTCAGCTAGGATTATAGAATGTAATAATCAAAACTGCCCATTCTGGCCTAAGGGAACACATAGCCTTGCAATAGTGAAAAACGAAATGGAGTGTAATTCACTATCAGGACATGCCACACAGACCAAGGCAGGTCCTACCTTTCACATACAATGCACCCTGCCATAGGGATGACTTACATGATGCCAAGGGAAGGTTGAGGGACTGGGAAGTGGGTTCACTTTACAGTCAAAGAATAGCAGTTCTGGACTGCGCACAGACTCTGCAATGGCAGGTCTGAGACACACTTTACGCGCTGCTTAGGTGGGTGGTGCAATCAGCGCTGCAGGCCCACCAGCAGCATTCGGTCTACCAGCCCTGGGCACGCACGGTGCACTATACGAGGGACTAACAGGTAAATCAAATGAGCCAATTATGGGAATACCAATTCATCCAGTCAATTTACAATAGGGAGCATTCGCGCTGTAGCACTGAATGGCAGTGGCACAGTGCCCAGAGCATCTAACACCAGCAAACACAGAGGAGACAAAAAGCGAAAGATGGAAGGGAGACCCACGCCAATGGTGCCAGGTCTAACACTACGTTTAAAACCTTCACTGACAATAACTATAAAATCAAGTCGTATATTTCCCCTAAAAGAAAAGTCTTCAAAGCAGTCCTCGCTGCTAGTCCATAGGACCAAAGTCACGTAAAGAAGAAAAGGTTCCCTCCAAGAAAAATAAAAGGATAGTACTTTTCGATTGCAAGATCCAACAAATGTTAGAAGGGGGCCCAGCCCGGCCTCTTCCGGGCAATGACAAGCAGAGACGGGCCCGCCCTTGGCCCGGGCGTACACCGGGCACGTCATGTGCCGCGGGGATCGAGGCAGCACGTTGGTGGCCTCTCCCCCCTGTAGAAGCAAGGAACCCTGGGACAGCAAGTCCCACCAGGGCAAGTGAGGCAGGCGGCGGCAAATGGCAGAGCGTCCCACACCGAGGGGTCGAGGCAGCGCTTTGAGCTCAATGGTGCAAAAAGAACAACTGATGGACAGAATGCAGACCAATGTCATACATTCTCCCCAGTACAGAGATCTGGGCCTCAATCCATCTTTTTTTGCTCCCCATGCCATTCTAGTTTGAACCCAGACATATGCAAATAAGTCTTGACCCTGCGCCCAATGGGAACCGTCCAGCCCGAACTGCCAGGCCAGGTCCTCCCTGGACTGGAAACAAGCATCATAGGACCGGTTTCAGGTTTTCACTCCTCATCAGCCAGGATAGCTTGTTTCCAGTGGCATGGAGAGCACAGGACCCATGTCTGGGCATACCCGACCCACTCGAGGTGACAAATGCAAAAAGAACAATTGATGGACAGAATGCAGAACAATGTCATACATTCACCCCAGTACAGTGATCTGGGCCTAAACCCATCGTTTTTTTGCTCCCAATGCCATTCCAGTTTGAACCCAGCCATATGCAAATCAGTCTTGACCCTGCGCCCAATGGGAACAGTCTAGCCTGAACTGCCAGGCCCTCCCTGGATTGGAAACAAGCATCCTAGGACTGGGTTTGGGGTTTCACCCCTAATCAGCCAGGATAACTTGACCCCAGTGGCATGGAGAGCACGGGACCTACATCTGAGAATACCCGTCCCACTCGGGGTGACAAATGCAAAAAGAACAATTGATGGACAGAATTCAGAACAATGTAATACATTCACCCCAGTACAGATATCTGGGCCTAAATCCATCGTTTTTAGCTCCCCAGGTCATTCCAGTTTGAACCCAGCCATATGCAAATCACTCTTGACCCTGCATCCAATGGGAACTGTCCAGCCCAAACTGCCAGGCCAGGTCCTCCCTGGACTGAAAACAAGCATCCTAGGACCAGTTTCTGGGTTTCATCCCTCATCAGCCAGGATAGCTTGAATCCAGTAGCATGGAGAGCACGGGACCTACATCTGGGAATACCCGACCCACTCAGGGTGACAAATGCAAAAAGAACAATTGATGGACAGAATGCAGAACAATGTCAAACATTCACCCCAGTATAGAGATCTGGGCCTCAATCCATTGTTTCTTTGCTCCCCATGCCATTCCAGTTTAAAGCCAGCCAAATGCAAATCAGTCTTGACCCTGCGCCCAATGGGAACAGTCCAGCCCGAACTGCCAGGCCAGGTCCTCCCTGGACTGGAAACAAGCATCCTAGGACCGGTTTTGGGGTTTCACCCCTCATCAGCCAGTGTAGCTTGACTCCAGTGGCATGGAGAGCATGGGACCCACGTCTGGGCATTCCCATCCCACTCGGGGTGACAAATGCAAAAAGAACAATTGATGGACAGAATGCAGAACAATGCCATACATTCACCCCAGTACAGAGATCTTGGCCTAAATCCTTTGTTTTCTTGCTTCCCATGCCATTCAAGTTTGAAACCAGCCATATGTAAATCAGTCTTGACCCTGTGCTCAATGGGAACAGTCCAGCCCGAACTGCCAGGCCAGGTCCTCCCTGGACTGAAAACAAGCATCCTAGGACCGGTTTCAGGGTTTCACCCCTCATCAGCCAGGATAACTTGACTCCACTGGCATGGAGAGTACAGGACCCACATCTGGGTATACCCGTCCCACTCTGGGTGACAAATGCAAAAAGAACAATTGATGGACAGAATGCAGACCAATGTCATACATTCTCCCCAGTACAGAGATCTGGGCCTCAATCCATCTTTTTTTGCTCCCCATGCCATTCTAGTTTGAACCCAGACATATGCAAATAAGTCTTGACCCTGCGCCCAATGGGAACCGTCCAGCCCGAACTGCCAGGCCAGGTCCTCCCTGGACTGGAAACAAGCATCATAGGACCGGTTTCAGGTGTTCACTCCTCATCAGCCAGGATAGCTTGTTTCCAGTGGCATGGAGAGCACAGGACCCATGTCTGGGCATACCCGACCCACTCGAGGTGACAAATGCAAAAAGAACAATTGATGGACAGAATGCAGAACAATGTCATACATTCACCCCAGTACAGTGATCTGGGCCTAAACCCATCGTTTTTTTGCTCCCAATGCCATTCCAGTTTGAACCCAGCCATATGCAAATCAGTCTTGACCCTGCGCCCAATGGGAACAGTCTAGCCTGAACTGCCAGGCCCTCCCTGGATTGGAAACAAGCATCCTAGGACTGGGTTTGGGGTTTCACCCCTAATCAGCCAGGATAACTTGACCCCAGTGGCATGGAGAGCACGGGACCTACATCTGAGAATACCCGTCCCACTCGGGGTGACAAATGCAAAAAGAACAATTGATGGACAGAATTCAGAACAATGTAATACATTCACCCCAGTACAGATATCTGGGCCTAAATCCATCGTTTTTTAGCTCCCCAGGTCATTCCAGTTTGAACCCAGCCATATGCAAATCACTCTTGACCCTGCATCCAATGGGAACTGTCCAGCCCAAACTGCCAGGCCAGGTCCTCCCTGGACTGAAAACAAGCATCCTAGGACCAGTTTCTGGGTTTCATCCCTCATCAGCCAGGATAGCTTGAATCCAGTAGCATGGAGAGCACGGGACCTACATCTGGGAATACCCGACCCACTCAGGGTGACAAATGCAAAAAGAACAATTGATGGACAGAATGCAGAACAATGTCAAACATTCACCCCAGTATAGAGATCTGGGCCTCAATCCATTGTTTCTTTGCTCCCCATGCCATTCCAGTTTAAAGCCAGCCAAATGCAAATCAGTCTTGACCCTGCGCCCAATGGGAACAGTCCAGCCCGAACTGCCAGGCCAGGTCCTCCCTGGACTGGAAACAAGCATCCTAGGACCGGTTTTGGGGTTTCACCCCTCATCAGCCAGTGTAGCTTGACTCCAGTGGCATGGAGAGCATGGGACCCACGTCTGGGCATTCCCATCCCACTCGGGGTGACAAATGCAAAAAGAACAATTGATGGACAGAATGCAGAACAATGCCATACATTCACCCCAGTACAGAGATCTTGGCCTAAATCCTTTGTTTTCTTGCTTCCCATGCCATTCAAGTTTGAAACCAGCCATATGTAAATCAGTCTTGACCCTGTGCTCAATGGGAACAGTCCAGCCCGAACTGCCAGGCCAGGTCCTCCCTGGACTGAAAACAAGCATCCTAGGACCGGTTTCAGGGTTTCACCCCTCATCAGCCAGGATAACTTGACTCCACTGGCATGGAGAGTACAGGACCCACATCTGGGTATACCCGTCCCACTCTGGGTGACAAATGCAAAAAGAACAATTGATGGACAGAATGCAGAACAATGTCATACATTCACCCCAGTACAGAGATCTGGGCCTAAGTGCGCCGGGTATGCCCATGACGTGGGTCCCGGGCTCACTGTGCCACTGGATTCAAGCTAGCCTGGCTGATGAGGGGTGATGCCCCAAAACATGTTCCAGGATGCTTGTTTCCAGTCTAGGGAGGACTTGGCTTGGCAGTTCGGTCTTGACTGTTCCCATGAGCACAGGGTCAAGACTGATTTGCATATGGCTGGGTCTAAACTGGGGTGGCATGGTGAGCAAAAGAACAATGGATTTAACCCAGATCTATTGACTGGGGGAGAATGTTTGATTTGCTCTGCATTCTATCCATCATCTGTCTGTCTTTTGATTTCTCACCCTAAGTGCGACGGGTATGCCCAGACGTGGGTCCTGGGCTCACTATGCCACTGGATCCAAGCTAGCCTGGCTGATGAGGGGTAATGCCCCGAAACTGGTCCCAGGATGCTTGTTTCCAGTCCAGGGAGGACCTGGCTTGGCAGTTCGGTCTGGTCTGTTCCCATGAGGCATAGGGTCAAGACTGATTTGCATATGGCTGGGTCTAAACTGGGGTGGCATGGTGAGCAAAAGAACGATGGATTTAACCCAGATCTATTCACTGGGGGAGAATGTTTGATTTGATCTGCATTCCATCCATCATCTGTGTGTCTTTTGAGCTCTTTGGTGGCGCCTCCCCCCTGCAGCAGCAAGGAACCCTGGGACAGTGAGTCCCTCCAAGGCAAGTCAGGCAGGCGGTGGCAAGCGGCAGAGTGCCAGTCTTTGCCCGGCGTGCACAGTACTTCACCTCCGAATTCCCACTGTTTTTTTTATTGTTTCTTTGTTGGTGATTTGTGATGGTTAAGGTGTATTTTAACTTGCTTTTGGGCTGAGTTATATTTTATGACAATTTATGTGTACTTAATTTGTTATATCTTTTTGCTGGTTTGTGATTGGTGTTGTTGTTCGGCAGGTTAGCGCTTTTTGAAGTTGTAGTATTTTCTTTTAGGAGGTACTTGTAAGGAGATAAAAGTGGTAGAGTGTTTTGTTAATTAGTTGCTATTTTACATTTATTATTTTTATCACAAGTAAGTTCTAGTTTAAATATAAGTTTTACTTACTTGACAAGGTAGTTGTCGAGATGTATATATTTCTTTTTTAAAGGTCTGGTCAGAGAATCTGGTGGAGTATCCTCAACTTGCAGCAGTTGTTGTTTTTGAAGTAATTAGTTGATTACATTTTTTGCCATTTATATTGTTGATTTAATTGTTTGTCTGAATGAATTGGTTTAGTTTGTTTATAGTTTGATTTTATTGGTTAGTTTAGTTTTAGGTTGTATTGTTATATCACTTATGTGTTTGATTGGTAAATGATAATTGAGGTTTTATTTATAATGTTTGATATGTAGTTCAATAGTTTTGAATATGATTTTATATATATATGTATATATATATTCACTGAAAAAACCATAGGTTTTAGGGACAGTTATAGTTAGTTGGACATTGCACTCGTACAAAACCCGTGAAATTCCCCCGTTATAGTTAGTCCAGCTAACTATAACTCGCGCCCCGCAATGCACTGCTGATGACGTCACATATTACATCACTCATGACATGGTCAGTGACATCACTGATGACATCACTGATGACATCTCAAATGACATCACTGATGACATCATCCAGTGACTGTGTGTTTCTGTAAAGTTTAAATATTTTTAATATATATAGGAAAAGACGTATTGAAGAATGAGTGGGTGTGTAAGTGTCTGTATGGATGATTTAGTAGGTGCGTGACTGACTCTATAAGTGAGTGATTTAACGTATCTTACTGAATGCATGGGTTAGTGACTAAACTGGGTGAATGTCTGTATCCGTCTGTCTGTTGCTGTGTAAGTGGCTGCATGTGTTTGTGAATAGCTACATGAGTGTCTATATGAGTTATTGAATGCTTGTCTGAGTATCTGTATGGGTGCCTGAGTGTTTGTGTGGGAGGGGTGTGTGCAACTCTGTGCATAGATGTGTGAGTGGGTGATTCACTGGGTGGATGGTTTCAAGAGTGCATCTGTGATAGACTGTATGGGTGGGTAAGTGTGTGTAAGAGTGTGTTAGTGAGTGAATGTATGTCCCAGTGGTACATGTGTGAGTAACTACATATGTGAAAGGCAGTATATATGTGTGTTGGAGTATATAAATAGCTATAAGCGAGAGTGAGTGATTGTGATAGTGGCTGTATGGATGAGTGTGTGCTTGTATCAGTGATTGTATAAGAGCGTAAGAATGTGCTACTATTTGTATGAGTAAGTGAGCTGGTGTGTGTATAACTGTATAGGTGAGTAAATGGTAGTGTGTTTAATTATTTGCATGACTGACTAGGTGTGTGAGTACCTCTATGGATGAGTGGCGGTGTTTGAGTGTCTATATAGGAGTATGAGTGCATATGATAGTCCTGTACTGAGTGACCGTAAGTATGAGTGACTGTACGGGTGAGTGAGTGGATGTGTGCGTAGACCTAAGAATCAGTGAGTGGGTATGTAGTTATTGGTGTTGGAGTGTCTATGGTTTTGCGAATGGCAGTCTGTAATTTAGAGTGGGTGTATCAAAGGTTATATTGGGGTGTGAGGAGGTGCATCAGATTATCACGTGGATGATGTCATCAGTGATGTCATTTGAGATGTCATCAGTGATGTCATCAGTGATGTCACTGACCATGTCATGAGTGATGTAATATGTGACGTCATCAGCAGTGCATTGCGGGGGCGCGAGTTATAGTTAGCTGGACTAACTATAACGGGGGAATTTCACGGGTTTTGTACGAGTGCAATGTCCAATTAACTATAACTGTCCCTAAAACCTATGGTTTTTTCAGTGAATTTCAAAGGTTTTTTAAATGCTCATTTGTAACTATAACGTCCCTGAAACCTAGGGTTTTTTCAGTGAATTTCAAAGGTTTTTTAAATGCTAATTTGTAACTATAACATGAATGAAACCTACGGTTTTTTCAGTGAATTTCAAAGGTTTTGTAAATGACAATTTTTAAATGTATTAATTGTTATATAAATTTTTTTCATACTGATTTCCAAATTTTTTAGAAACAATTTTTTTTAAAATATTTTATTTTTTAAATTACATTGTAATTACATTATACATTACATTACAAAAAATACTTTCTCAGAATGAATTACTTTAGTTTAAATACTTTGCACATAGGCAATAGACTTTTAAGTACAGTAGTTACAGTTGTTGCAATGGGCAACACATTTTCAAACACAATGCAACATTCAGCTCAATGTGAATTTCTAGTTAAATGCAATTAGTTACTTTATGGATTACTTTTCTAACCACAGGACTGGATCCTAGATTCAGTCCTGGGACATCTCCTGTAAACAGTTGAGTAAAAGCGTTTTGGTTACAGTCGTGATTTTTAAGGAATATTATTGTACTTTAAAAGTTCACACTTAGAAACTTTTTCTCATAGAATCACCAATGTTATCCTATGGAAGGAAATTCACTTAGAAGTTAAAAACTGTTATCGTTACTTTTTCTTACTCAGTGTTGGATCCTGGATCCAGCACTGGTGCATCTCCTGTAAACAGTTGAAAGAATGCGTTTAAGTCATACAGGCGATTTTTTAGGAATATTTGTAGTTTGTGAAAATCTACACTTTGAAACTTTTCTGCTGAAAACCAGACAATGGATTCCTATGGAAGAAAATATAAGTTACTGGTAAGTACGGTTAAAATTACTTTTCAGGGTCAGTGCTGGGCTAAAAGATGCAGCACTGGTTTCTCTCCTGATAACAGGTGAGTAAATTGGAATTCGTACTTTGGTTGATTTTAGAGGAATATTATAAAGTTCCAAAACTCCACACTTAGAAGAATTTCCAAGTGAAACCAGTCAATGTTAGCCTATGAAGGAAATTCAAGTTACTGGTAAGTATGGTTAAAATTACTTTTCAGGGTCAGTGCTGGGCTAAAAGATGCAGCACTGGGTTCTCTCCTGATAACAGGTGAGTAAATTGGAATTCGTACTTTGGTTGATTTTAGAGGAATATTATAAAGTTCCAAAACTCCACACTTAGAAGAATTTCCAAGTGAAACCAGTCAATGTTAGCCTATGGAAGGAAATTCAAGTTACTGGTAAGTACGGTTAAAATTACTTTTCAGGATTAGTACTGGGCTGAAAGATACAGCACTGAGGTCTCTCCTGATAACAGGTGAGTAAATCGGAATTCGTATTTCGGCTGATTTTAGAGGAATATTTTAAAGTTCCAAAACTCCACACTTAGAAGAATTTCCAAGTGAAAACAGTCAATGTTAGCCTATAGAAGGAAATTCAAGTTACTGGTAAGTACGGTTAAAATTACTTTTCAGGACCAGTACTGGGCTGAAAGATACAGCACTGAGGTCTCTCCTTATAACAGGTGAGTAAATCGGAATTCGTATTTCGGCTGATTTTAGAGGAATATTTGTATGTTTCAAAAATCAACACTTAGAAACTTTTTCAACAAAAAGCAGGCAATGATATCCTATGGAAGGAAATTCAAGTTACTGGTAAGTATGGTTAAAATTACTTTTCAGGACCAGTACTGGGCTGAAAGATGCAGCACTGAGGTCTCTCCTTATAACAGGTGAGTAAATAGGAATTCGTATTTCGGATGATTTTAGAAGAATATTTGCACAATGGTGAAGGGAGGGGCGGGGCCTGAGGTGACATCTGTGCAAACGCGCCCCGTGGCGCGTTTTAAGTTGGGGGATTAAGTCCCCTTGAATCCTGAGGGTCCCTAGGGGCCAACTAGCCCACCAGGAACCTCCAATATGCGCCAGGGGCTGCGTTGCAGAGACGTGTAGAGAGGCCACACCCCTTTTACACCTCTCTGCAACGCAGCTCTGTGGCGCTTTCTGGATGTACCTGTTGGGCTAGTTGGCCCCAGGGACCCTCAGGATTGAAGGGGATTTAATTCCCCATCTTAAAATGCGCCACGGGGCCTGTTTGCACACATGTCACCTGAAGCCCCGCCCCCTCCCTTCACCACTGTGCAAACCCGCCCCGTGGGGCGTTTTAAGTTGGGGAATTAAGTCCCCTTGAATCCTGAGGGTCCCCGGAGTCCAACTAGCCCACCATATACCTCCAAAAGCGCCACAGAGCTGCGTTGCAGAGAGGTGTAAAAGGGGCGTGGCCTCTGTACACCTCTCTGCAAGGCAGCCCCTGGCGCATACTGGAGGAGCCTGGTGGGCTAGTTGGCCCCAGGGACCCCCAGTATTCAAGGGGAATTCGTTCCCCTCTGCAAACGCGCCAGGGGCGCGTTTGCAGAGTGGTGAAGGAAGGGGGCGAAGCCTGCGGGCCCGATCGTTTTAAAAAATGTTATTATTTTTTTGTCCCCTGAAGGGGGGCTCTGTGGCCCCCCTTCCTTTTTCCAGTTTTTATGCCCTGGGGACCCCATCCCCCAGGGCCTTACCCCTTTTTTTTAATTACAAATTTTTAAAAAAAACGGGAAGGGGGCCGCTTGGCCCCTCTTCCCTGGGCCTGTATTGGCCCCGGGGACCCCATCCCCCGGGGCATGGCCTCGATTTTTTTTTTTCGTAGGGAGGGGGGCTGCGTGGCCCCCCTCCTCAGGCCATTTAAGGCCCCGGAGACCCCGGGGCCGGCCTTTCCGTTTTTTTTTAATTTTTAATTTTTTATTTTTTGGGGAGGGGGGCCGCGTGGCCCCCCTCCCGGGCCACTACTTGCCCCGGGGACCCCATCCCCCGGGGCTGGCCCTCTCGTTGGGGACTGTGGGGGGGTCCCCAATCCCCCCACAGTCCCGCCGGCTCCCCGTGTCCTACGGGAGCCGGCATTGCTTTTACACATGGAAAGCAGCTAACATGCTGCCCCCCATGTGGAAAAGCAATCGGCTTTGGATATTGGAAGAGAGAGCAGGTTTCCCTGCTCTCTCTTCCAATATCCAAAGCAGTTTGCAATGACAGGACGGGAGCCGCAAGGCTCCCGTCCCTGTCATTGCAAACAGCAGTGTCCCGGGGTAGGCACCCCGGGACACTGCAGGAGCCGGCCCTGGGGGTGGTGGTCCCCAGGGCCATCAAGGGCTCCAGGAGGGGGCCGCGCGGCCCCCTCCCATTCAGTTCACAGCCCCAGGGAGGTGGTGGTCCCCGGGGCTCTGGGGGTCCGTAACGGACCCCCATATTTAAATGTTTAGTGCCCCGGGAGGTGGCGGTCCCCGGGGCGTGTGGGGGCTGGAGCCCCCCACACAGGTCTTAATTAATAAAAAAAAGCCCCGGGGAGGTGGTGGTCCCCGGGGCTGCGGGAGGGCTCAGAGCCCTCCTGCACCATTTTAAAAAAAAGCCCCGGGGGTGGCGGTCCCCGGGGCTTGGGGGGCCGTTTGAGGCCCCCACACATTAAATTACCCCCCCACCATGCCCCCGGGACGTGGGCCACCCGGGGGCAAAATACAATCGAAGCGCGGGAGACCGCGCTTCGATTTTTTTTTTTTTTCCGGCAGGATTTGCGCACCCTGAGCGCATCCTGCCGATTTTTAAAAAAATTTTTTTTTTTTTTTTTTTGCCCAGGGGGTCCTTGTGGGATTCCCTGAGCAAACCTAGGGGGTCAGGGTGTTTCTACCCTGCCCCCTTTGTGCGCTTTGCGCACTTGTTTCTGTCCCTCGGTTCTACCGAGGGACAAAATGGCTGACAACATTTCCTGAATCGGAATGTTGACAGCCAGCTGACAGCCAATTAACATGCAGCTCGTGATCGGGAGGGTACGCGGACCCTACTCGGCCATAGATATCACTATCTTTTTACTTTTGATTTTCTCAGCAACTACTGAACGGATTTACACCATTTAACAAAAGGGTTCTTTCTGAACCAAGAACTACCTCTTTGCCAAATTTGGTGTAATTCCGTTCAGCAGTTCGAGCTGTAGCCGTGTCTAAAGTTTCCTATGGAAAATTGCATGGGGAAAACGCGTTTTGGGACCCCCTTTTTTCTCGGCCCCCGCTTGACGAATCCCCCGAGACTTTCAGGGTAGGAGCGGACCGGAGCGGGCCACAAAGTTTGAAAATTTTGCGAAGATACGTCAACCGGCAAGAGAGTTATTTCAAATAGAATGTCGCGGATTTCCTATGGATAATAGGTTGTAACTATAACTATCTACTGGCGACCGCCAGTAGATAATGTATATATATATATATATATATATATATATATATATATATATATATATATATATATATATTCACTGAAAAAACCATAGGTTTTAGGGACAGTTATAGTTAGTTGGACATTGCACTCGTACAAAACCCGTGAAATTCCCCTGTTATAGTTAGTTCAGCTAACTATAACTCGCGCCCCACAATGCACTGCTGATGACGTCACATATTACATCACTCATGACATGGTCAGTGACATCACTGATGACATCACTGATGACATCTCAAATGACATCACTGATGACATCACTGATGACATCATCCAGTGACTGTGTGTTTCTGTAAAGTTTAAATATGTTTAATATATATAGGGAAAGGCGTATTGAAGAATGAGTGGGTGTATAAGTGTCTGAATGGATGATTTAGTACGTGAGTGACTGACTCTACAAGTGAGTGATTAAACGTATCTTACTGAATGCATGGGTTAGTGACTAAACTGTGTGAATGTCTGTATCCGTCTGTTTGTTGGTGTGTAAGTGGATGCATGGATTTGCGAATAGCTACATGAGTGTCTATATGGGTTATTGATTGGTTCTCTGAGTATCTGTATGGCTGCCTGAGTGTTTGTGTGGGTGGGGTGTGTGACTCTATACATAGATGTGTGAGTGGGTGATTCACTGGGTGCATGATTTCAAGAGTGAATCTGTGATGGACTGCTTGGGTGGGTGAGTGTGTGTATGGGTGTGTTAGTGAGTGAATGTATATCTCAGTGGTACATGTGCAAGTAACTACATATGTAAAAGGCAGTATATATGTGTGTTAGAGTATTTAAATGGCTATAAGTGAGAGTGTGTTATTGTGAGAGTGGCTGTATGGATGCGTGTGTGCTTGTATCAGTTATTGTATAAGAGCGTAAGAATGTGCTAGTATTTGTATGAGTAAGTGAGCTGGTGTGTGTATAACTGTATAGGTGAGTAAATGGGTGTGTGATTAATTTTTTGCATGACTGACTAGGTGTGTGAGTACCTCTATGGATGAGTGGCGGTGTGTGAGTGTTTATATAGGTATATGAGTGCATATGATAGTCCTGCACTGAGTGACTGTAAGTATGAGTGACTGTACAGGTGAGTGAGTGGATGTGTGTGTAGACCTAAGAATCAGTGAGTGGGTATGTAGTTTTTGGTGTTGGAGTGTCTATGGTTTTGAGAATGGCAGTCTGTAATTTAGAGTGGGTGTATCAAAAGTTATATTAGGGTGTGAGAAGATGCATGAAATTATCACATGGATGATGTCATCAGTGATGTCATTTGAGATGTCATCAGTGATGTCATCAGTGATGTCACTGACCATGTCATGAGTGATGTAATATGTGACGTCATCAGCAGTGCATTGCGGGGCGCGAGTTATAGTTAGCTGAACTAACTATAACAGGGGAATTTCACGGGTTTTGTACGAGTGCAATGTCCAACTAACTATAACTGTCCCTAAAACCTATGGTTTTTTCAGTGAATTTCAAAGGTTTTTTAAATGCTAATTTCTAACTATAACGTGTCTGAAACCTATGGTTTTTTCAGTGAATTTCAAAGGTTTTTTAAATGCTAATTTCTAACTATAACGTGCCTGAAACCTATGGTTTTTTCAGTGAATTTCAAAGGTTTTTTAAATGCTAATTTCTAACTATAAC
Source organism: Calotriton arnoldi (assembly GCA_963921515.1). Lineage (NCBI taxonomy): Eukaryota > Metazoa > Chordata > Amphibia > Caudata > Salamandridae > Calotriton > Calotriton arnoldi. Next base: position 1,081,772 of record CAWUFW010004686.1, read on the forward strand.
GTGCCTGAAACCTATGGTTTTTTCAGTGAATTTCAAAGGTTTTTTAAATGCTAATTTCTAACTATAACGTGCCTGAAACCTATGATTTTTTAAGTGAATTTCAAAGGTTTTTTAAATGCTAGTTTCTAACTATGCCAACAGAGGTAGGACATGTGAAGAAAGAAGAAAAAACGCACAGAAAGAAGCAAAAGATGTGCAGAAAGAACCAACAGAGGAGCAGAAAGAGGCCTTGTTGCAAAATCATCCTGTGCCCACAACTTTTCAGACGGGTACTGGTGGTAACTGACTCTGACTAACCAGAGCCAGTGCGCGTTTGCACAGTGGTGAAGGGAGGGGGGCCTGAGGTGACATGTGTGCAAACGCGCCCCATGGCGCGTTTTAAGTTGCGGGATTAAGTCCCCTTGAATCCTGAGGGTCCCTGGGGCCCAACTAGCCCCCCAGGTACCTACAGTTAGGACCACAGAGCTGAGTTGCAGAGAGGCGTTCCGAGGCCACGCACCTTTTTCACCTCTCTGCAACGCAACTCTGTTGTGCTTACTGAAGGTACCTGGTGGGCTAGTTGGCCCCCAGGATTCAAAGGGAATTAACTCCCCAACTTAAAACGCACCACAGGGCGTGTTTGCGCACATGTCACCTGAGGCCCCGCCCCTCCCTTCACCACTGTGCAAACGCGCCCCGTGGCGCGTTTTAAGTTGGGGGATTAGGTCACCTTGAATCCTGAGAGTCCCTGGGGCCCAACCAGCCCACCAGGTACTTCCAGTAAGCACCACAGGCCTGCGTTGCAACGCCTGTAACAAATTGTGCAGTTGTGTTTAGGTAGTGAAGAGGGTCGTGCTGGGGGTAGTGTTTTAGGGTTTAGGGTAGTGCAGTGGTGTTTGTGTAGTGTAGGGGGTCATGCTGGGGTTAGATTTAGGGTTTAGGGTAGTGCAGTGGTGTTTGTGTAGTGTAGGGGGTCATGCTGGGGGTAGATTTAGGGTTTAGGGTAGTGCAGTGGTGTTTGTGTAGTGTAGGGGGTCATGCTGGGGGTAGATTTAGGGTTTAGGGTAGTGCAGTGGTGTTTGTGTAGTGTAGGGAGTCGTCCTGGGGGAGTGTTTTAGGGTTTAGGGTAGTACAGTGGTGTTTGGGTAGTGTAGGGGGTCGTGCTGGGGTTAGTGTTTTAGGGTTTAGGGTAGTGCAGTGGTGTTTGGGTAGTGTAGGGGGTCGTGCTGGGGGAGTGTTTTAGGGTTTAGGGCAGTGCAGTGGTGTTCGGGTAGTGTAGGGGGTCGTGCTGGGGGAGTGTTTTAGGGTTTAGGGCAGTGCAGTCGTGTTCGGGTAGTGTAGGGGGTCGTGCTGCGGGGAGTATTTTAGGGTTTAGGGTAGTGCAGTGGTGTTCGGGTAGTGTAGGGGGTCATGCTGGGGGTAGTGTTCTAGGGTTTAGGGCAGTGCAGTGGTGTTCGGGCAGTGTAGGGGGTCGTGCTGGGGGTGGTGTTTTAGGGTTTAGGGTAGTGCAGTGGTGTTCGGGCAGTGTAGGGGGTCGTGCTGGGGGTGGTGTTTCAGGGTTTAGGGCAGTGCAGTGGTGTTCAGGCAGTGTAGGGGGTCGTGCAGGGGGTGGTGTTTCAGGGTTTAGGGCAGTGCAGTGGTGTTCGGGCAGTGTAGGGGGTCGTGCAGGGGTGGTGTTTTAGGGTTTAGGGCAGTGGTGTTCGGGCAGTGTAGGGGGTCATGCTGGGGGTGGTGTTTCAGGGTTTGGGGCAGTGCAGTGGTGTTCGAGCAGTAAAGGGGGTCATGCTGGGGGTGGTGTTTCAGGGTTTAGGGCAGTGCAGTGGTGTTCGGGCAGTGTAGGGGGTGGTGCAGGGGGTGGTGTTTCAGGGTTTAGGGCAGTGCAGTGGTGTTCGGGCAGTGTAGGGGGTCGTGCAGGGGGTGGTGTTTCAGGGTTTAGGGCAGTGCAGTGGTGTTCGGGCAGTGTAGGGGGCGGTGCAGGGGGTGGTGTTTCAGGGTTTAGGGCAGTACAGTGGTGTTCGGGCATTGTAGGGGGTGGTGCTGGGGCTGGTGTTTCAGGGTTTAGGGCAGTGCAGTGGTGTTCGGGCAGTGTAGGGGGTGGTGCTGGGGCTGGTGTTTCAGGGTTTAGGGCAGTGCAGTGGTGTTCGGGCAGTGTAGGGGGTCGTGCTGGGGCTGGTGTTTCAGGGTTTAGGGCAGTGCAGTGGTGTTCGGGCAGTGTAGGGGGTCTTGCTGGGGCTGGTGTTTCAGAGTCTAGGGCAATGCAGTGGTGTTCGGGCAGTGTAGGGGGTCTTGCTGGGGCTGGTGTTTCAGGGTTTAGGGCAGTGCAGTGGTGTTCGGGCAGTGTAGGGGGTCGTGCTGGGGCTGGTGTTTCAAGGTTTAGGGCAGTGCAGTGGTGTTCGGGCAGTGTAGGGGGTCGTGCTGGGACTGGTGTTTCAGGGTTTAGGGCAGAGCAATGGTGCTCAGGCAGTGTAGGGGGTTGTGCTGGGGGTGATGTTTCAGGGTTTAGGGCAGTGCAGTGGTGTTCGGGCAGTGTAGGGGGTCGTGAAGGGGTGGTGTTTCAGGGTTTAGGGCAGTGCAGTGGTGTTCGGGCAGTGTAGGGGGTCGTGCTGGGGGTAGTGTTTTAGGGTTTAGGGTAGTGCAGTGGGGCTTGTGTAGTGTAGGGGGTCGTGCTGGGGTTAGTGTTTTAGGGTTTAGGGTAGTGCAGTGGTGTTTGTGTAGTGTAGGGGGTCATGTTTTAGGGTAGTGCAGTGGTGTTTGGGTAGTGTAGGGGGTCATGCTGGGGGTAGTGTTTTAGGATTTAGGTTAGTGCAGTGGTGTTTGGGTAGTGTAGAGGGTCGTGCTGGGGGTAGTGTTTTAGGGTTTAGGGTAGTGCAGTGGTGTTTGAGTAGTGTAGGGGGTCGTGCTGGGGGTAGTGTTTTAGGGTTTAGGGTAGTGCAGTGGTGCTTGTGTAGTGTAGGGGGTCGTGCTGGGGGTATTGTTTTAGGGTTTAGGGTAGTGCAGTGGTGTTTGTGTAGTGTAGGGGGTCATGTTTTAGGGTAGTGCAGTGGTGTTTGGGTAGTGTAGGGGGTCATGCTGGGGGTAGTGTTTTAGGATTTAGGTTAGTGCAGTGGTGTTTGGGTAGTGTAGGGGGTCGTGCTGGGGGTAGTGTTTTAGGGTTTAGGGTAGTGCAGTGGTGTTTGTGTAGTGTAGGGGGTAGTGCTGGGGATAGTGTTTTAGGGTTTAGGGTAGTGCAGTGGTGCTTGTGTAGTGTAGGGGGTCGTGCTGGGGGTAGTGTTTTAGGGTTTAGGGTAGTGCAGTGGTGTTTGTGTAGTGTAGGGGGTCATGTTTTAGGGTAGTGCAGTGGTGTTTGGGTAGTGTAGGGGGTCGTGCTGGTGGTAGTGTTTTAGGATTTAGGTTAGTGCAGTGGTGTTTGGGTAGTGTAGGGGGTCGTGCTGGGGGTAGTGTTTTAGGGTTTAGGATAGTGCAGTGGTGCTTGTGTAGTGTAGGGGGTCGTGCTGGGGGTAGTGTTTTAGGGTTTAAGGTAGTGCAGTGGTGTTTTTGTAGTGTAGGGGGGTCATGTTTTAAGATGCAATGCTCCAATACCTGACCAGTCTGCACTACATAAAACTGCAAAAAAACTAAAAATAAAAAGTGTTTTGCACACTTTTGTCATTGGGCTATATGTGGGCTACATCTGGGTAATATTTGTGCTACATTTGGGCTCTTTTTTCACTGGTGGCCATCTTGGAAGACTTCTTTGTTATAAAGTTTCCTAATTTCTTCATTTACTGCAGTCTCCTCAGTAGGAAATGCTTTCAGTTTTTACTTTGATTCCATCAAGAAGGCATTCAGATGTGTCTCACATCTGCCATAAATTCAGAATGTTAGCACTCTAGTTGCTCATTAGATCACTGGAGTAAAGCTACTGCTCACCAGGGAGTTAACTGGTAGTCTGCTGCTGGTATTGAAAGTGATTGTTTCAGTCTGCATGTCAGAATTTTCTAATGAAATAGAAGAGGATTTGAGATCTCACTTAAAACATGCCCTAATTTTTCTTTCTGCAGCACTAACCATAATTTCTATTTAAAAAAGAACCCCTCATTTTGTTCCTTTTTAAATTAAATGTTTTAAGTGTTACCGGTTTATTCCAATCAAGATGGCTTCAGGTGTGCCATACTTTTGTCATAAGTAAGGCTGTTAGCGCTCTAGTTGTTCTTTAGAACACTCTGGGAAGCTGCAGTAGAACACAAAGGCATCAACTGGCAGGCTGCTCCTGTTGAAATATAACAGGAAGATATTTGAGATCACACTTGAAATATGTCCTAATTTTTCTTTCTACAGCACTAACCATAATTTCTATGACAAAATGAACCCCATCATTTTGTTCCTTTTTAAATTAAATGTTTTAAGTGTTACCAGTTTATTCCAATCAAGATGGCTTCAGGTGTGCCATACTTTTATCATAAGTAAGGCTGTTAGCACTCTAGTTGTTCTTTAGAACACTCTGGGAAGCTGCAGTAGAACACAAAGGCATCAACTGGCAGGCTGCTCCTGTTGAAATATAACAGGAAGATATTTGAGATCACACTTGAAACATGTCCTAATTTTTCTTTCTACAGCACTAACCATAATTTCTATGACAAAATGAACCCCATCATTTTGTTCCTTTTTAAATTAAATGTTTTAAGTGTTACCAGTTTATTCCAATCAAGATGGCTTCAGGTGTGCCATACTTTTGTCATAAGTAAGGCTGTTAGCACTCTAGTTGTTCTTTAGAACACTCTGGGAAGCTGCAGTAGAACACAAAGGAATCAACTGACAGTCTCTGCCCTTGTTGGATGTACATGTTTTACTGAGAATGTCAGACTTCATTCTCACATGAGTGAGAAAGATAATGTGAATTTACAGAAAATATGCTCTCATTTTAGCTTCTGGAGCACCTTCCAAACCTCCATGGGACAAGCATGAGAAAATAGTGTTCTCTCAAACATGATTCATGATATCCCAGCAGAAGGTTTTTCACATGGTAAAATCACCTTGGAATACACCACAATTCCTAAAATTAGTATGGTACCGTCAACAAATAAATTCTAATGTAACTAAAGCCTGTTATCACCCTTTATAGTTCTCCTTTTGGTGACCCTCAAAATCTTCTATTCACTACAATGCATTTCAATGAGGTACTATCATTTATATTGGTCCCAAGATGGCTGCCAGAAATTCCAGGATGAAGTGCTGACAGCCAATCAGATCTCACGATGACATGTGTGGTTAGGCTCCGCCCAGATATATATGTGACTTTACTTTTGATTTTCTCAGGAACTACTGAACGGATTTACACCATTTAAGCAAAAGGCACGACACTGAACCAAGGGCTACCTCTTTGCCAAATTTGGTGTAATTCCGTTCAGCAGTTCGGGCTGTAGCTGCGACTAAATGTTCCTATGGAAAAATGAATGGGGAAAACACGTTTTGGGACCCCCCTTTTTCTCGGCCCCCGCTTGACGTATCACCCCGAGACTTTCAGGATAGGAGCGGACCGGAGCGCCCCAACAAGTTGGAAACTTTCGCGAAGATTCGTTAACCGGCGCCAACGTTATTTCAAATAGAATGTCGCGGATTTCCTATGGATAATAGGTTTTAACTATAACTATCTACTGGCGACCGCCAGTAGATAATATATATATATATATATATATATCTCCAAATCCTCGCCATTCTGTCTCTTGCAAGATGAATAACGAGAGCAGACCCAATTCTCGTGCTGATTATTTTTATTGCTCACACCTCTCCGCCATTACGCGTTTCGGCCGTTACCGGCCTTGATCACATGTATGTGTATATATATATATTTGTATATATATATATACACATACATACACATATATATATATATATATATATTCCTAATTTAGCAGCATTATATATCGTTATATATATTATACATAAAAATTTAGATTGTTTATAAATGTTTGTAGTTAATGCACATTTGTATTGGTTATATTGTTACCAGTTTGGTTATATATTGAATTGGGGCGAGGTATAAATATGTTGGGGATGTTATATATTTTGCTTTATTTAGACGTTTTTACGCTGTTAACATAAATAGTGGTATTTTTTATATTTCTTTTATTATAATGTAAATATTTTGGTGATATTATTTTAATCAATATTGTGTGAATCAATATTTTTGATATATTATGTCTTAATTAAAAGGTGACAATATTTTTCCTTCCGATATATGTGTTTTTGATATAAGTAAAAGTCAATATTTTTAACAACGATATTCATGTTCTCGATATTTGTGGTTTTATTAGTTAAATAAAGGATAGCGATATTTTTGTTAGCGATACTTTTTTCCCAATATTTATGTTTTGATATTGTACATATCAGTATTATGTCAGTGAACAAAGCTAATATGTATCATTGTGGAAAGGTAGTACGGTGGTTAATTTTTAAAATATTTTTATTGCAACCATGCACCCAAAAATTAAAAAGAAAAAAAAAGAATACGTATTCCAACCTAATTAATTGTGGTGGGCATATGCTTAGAATAAAAAATGTTATTAAATAAATGAATAACCATTTCATATAATTTCAACTAAACACTATGGGGCATATTTACGAGCCTTGTTGTATCGCTCTTGCACTGTGCAAATTGCTGCAAGAGCACTGCAACTTAAAAATGAGATTTATGAAGCCACTCAAGACCAACTTGTGTGGCCCTTAATAGCTTCATAAAGCTCAAGCGAAGCAACGCAGCACAGATTTCTGCATTGCCTTACTCTGCACCAGGGAGGCGTGGGCTTTCCCATGCAACATCAGTGGAATTTGACACATTCCTAGATTTACCAGAAGTGGTAGACATGGGAAAGCACCAAAAACCTAGGCCTCCCCAGGTGAGCATAGTGAGGAGAAATATGTTTATTTCTCCTAATTTTTTCCTGTTTCTTTATGCCGCTCACATGGGAAGAGGGAAATGCTTCAGGGGATTGTTTTTGTAGGCAAAACAATCCACCTTACAACACAGGCACCCTTGTATTTTTGTAGGAAAGGAAAGGTGCACCAAGAGTAGAGTCAATTTTCTCCAAGTTAATCTAAAATTTCTCTTTATTATAGTAGATAGTAAAAGGTGGACATCAGCCAACGCGTTTCGTTCCTCTGAGGGAACTTCATCAGGGCTCAAATGGTAACGAGAAGAACAGTATATCAGCGCTCAAAGCCAATAGTCTCTCAATAGAAGTTAATAAAATTGATCCAAATTCCTGAAACGACAGACACGAAAAATTATCTATTTTGCATGTGTCGTCCTTAATGAAGACACCCCACAATAGGGGTAGAAAGTATACCGTCCAATATCCTTGATAAGATGCGTCCACGAATAACTCCAAGTCTGTCCCGAACGAAGATTCAAAGCAGGCACCCTTGTACCATGGTGCAAGGGTGCCTGTGTTAGCACTAGGCAGCCAAAGCGGCAGCAGTGCAGGGAAAAAGGCCGGAATGCTCAGTATTCTTTTAAATGCGGGGCATTCCTACCCTTTCCCTGTCACGCAGGGCAGCACAGCCAGGTGGCTTCCTCCGCTGCACTGCATGACAATGTAATAAATATGTCCCTATAGTTGTTTCCCAGTAGTCAGGGATAACCAGAACAGATGAGGAAATGCAATTCTTTAATGCACATACGATTCTTATTAGGTCAAAGAAAATGTAATTTCGGTTTTGAAATTCTTTATCTGAAGCCATCATTTAGACACGCTAGGAAGACTAAAAATGTAAAAAGGATATAGAATGGAAAGAATAGAGAGCTTATTTTTAGGCCCATGTGATTAGGGAAAAATTCTGTCACTGAGAGTGCATGAGAGTCAATGGCTTAAGTGGATGACCCGTATGTTTTGATGGGCGAAAGCACAATATGAATAACAGTTGAGTTGAACAAACCAAAGGAAGTAGAGGACTGACCCCAAACCCCAATAATATATGCATACATATTTGTATATATTGTTCATGAAGCTGGGAGTCAACTAGACTTTCTCTAAACCAGCCCTAAAAACACATCTATTAAAAGAAAAAACATGTGGTAAGAAGCATATAAATTATTATGCTAATTGAGCAATTGATGGACACTAACAATGATAAATAAGAAAGGTATATATATGCCACACAAGAAACAAGGCCAGATGGCAGGAAATGAAAAGCTTAATTTTCAATATACCTGGAGGGAACCATGTAAATATCATAACATCAACTCAGTCTCCACTGCTCTGTAGGTGTACCCAAAGGACACATCCCTTACTAGTATCCACCAATGTTATGGAAGAGCACAGGAAGTGTGAACCGAGGGAACTCTGGGGCATATTATCAAGAACGGCGTTAAAATTATCGCCGCTTTAGCGGCAGAAAACTGCTGCTAAAGCGGCGATAATGGGCTTGATAATATGCCCTTGAGAATTCCAATAGAAGCCCATGTTGACACCAGAACATGGGCTTCTATTGGAATTCTCAAGGGCATATTATCAAGCCCATTATCGCCGCTTTAGCGGCAGTTTTCTGCCGCTAAAGCGGCGATAATTTTAACGCCGTTTCTTGATAATATGCCCCTCTGTTCTTATATTTATTGTTTTTTACACATACTCCACAGAAATAAATGAAAGATAAAATATACTTCTGAACATTGTAATGCTTATGGAAATAAAACAAAAAGATAAAATATACTTCCAAACATGGTAAAGCTTAACAAGTAAATATCAATAAAAGTTCTAAAACATGTAGAAAAGCAATAACACATGCATCATACACATATTGGAGTATGTCCTTTGCTGTGTGAATATGGCTTTATGCAAATACAGGTTTCATATAGCAATTCTGCTGAGTCTTCAAGGAGTGGCAGACAAGCAGGGCATGCAGTGTGTTCTGGGCTCAATTATTACAAAAATTATTATCAAGCCCTTTGATCCAGCATTTGACAATGAGATAGGTTATATCCAGTTTACTAGATTTCATCCCCTTAGAATTCTACAAGATTTTCGTTAATATCATTATTCTAATCTTCCTTAAACATATTAATGCATGGGTGCTGGCTTCCCCTTCTCGTAGAAAGAACCCTACATTGTGATATTTTTTTTAAAGTAAATAGATCTGGAGTTAGGCGGTTCTTATAGGCCCATATCTCTTATTAATTGTAATTCCAACATCGATTTCAAAATTCTGGCTAACAGACTAGCCTTTAGTATCATGCAATTGGTAGCTACAATGTAACATGGTTTAATACCCAGTAGGTATACCATCGCACACACCAAGAAGCAAAGTTCAATATTTGATGTTGGCTCACAAACAGGGGTAGCAGGCGGAGAAATTCTGCTGGATGTCGAGTAAACATTTGATAGGGTCTCCAGCAATTCCTTTGGGTCATTTAAAATCTTACCACACTTGGTGGGCATGGGTCTGCTTTATAAGAAGCTCTGACAACACTTTGCACAATCAAACTTTAATAGCGGCTCCTCCCGCCCACCTATTAGTCTGGGCACATACACCACGCCCCGCTATTCGCTCCACCCATCTTGTTCTCTTTCTTCCTTTCTCCATCTCCACCTATCACCCTCGCCCCCCTTGAGCAATAGATACTTGGCTGTTAAAATGTATTCTACTCATCAGACCATCCATGGACTGATACACATTGTAACATTGTACCTTTTCACTTTGTACTGTTTTATGCAGAATGTTAAAATAAAACTTTTTTAAAACAAATATATATATATTTTTTTTAAATTGGCACCAGATTTGTAAGCTGGTTGCAAGTCCTCTATCTGTGCCTTTTGAAGCACATTGTATGTATGGTGAGGATCACTGACATAATAGTGGGCGCAGGGTCAAGACTGATTTGCATATGGCTGGGTCCAAACTGGAATGGCATGGTGAGCAAAAAAACGATGGATTTAGGCCCAGATCTCTGTACTGGGGTGAATGTATGACATTGTTCTGCATTCTGTCCATCAATTGTTGTTTTTGCATTTGTCACCCCGAGTGGGACGGGTATGCCCAGACGTGGGTCCCGTGCTCTCCATGCCACTGGAATCTAGCTATCCTGGCTGATGAGGGCTGAAAGCCCAAAACCGGTCCTAGGATGCTTGTTTCCAGTCCAGGGAGGACCTGGCCTGGCAGTTCGGGCTGGACTGTTCCCATTGGGCGCAGGGTCAAGACTGATTTGCATATGGCTGGGTCCAAACTGGAATGGCATGGTGAGCAAAAAAACGATGGATTTAGGCCCAGATCTCTGTACTGGGGTGAATGTATGACATTGTTCTGCATTCTGTCCATCAATTGTTGTTTTTGCATTTGTCACCCCGAGTGGGACGGGTATGCCCAGACGTGGGTCCCGTGCTCTCCATGCCACTGGAATCTAGCTATCCTGGCTGATGAGGGCTGAAAGCCCAAAACCGGTCCTAGGATGCTTGTTTCCAGTCCAGGGAGGACCTGGCCTGGCAGTTCGGGCTGGACTGTTCCCATTGGGCGCAGGGTCAAGACTGATTTGCATATGGCTGGGTCCAAACTGGAATGGCATGGTGAGCAAAAAAACGATGGATTTAGGCCCAGATTTCTGTACTGGGGTGAATGTATGACATTGTTCTGCATTCTGTCCATCAATTGTTGTTTTTGCATTTGTCACCCCGAGTGGGACGGGTATGCCCAGACGTGGGTCCCGTGCTCTCCATGCCACTGGAATCTAGCTATCCTGGCTGATGAGGGCTGAAAGCCCGAAACCGGTCCTAGGATGCTTGTTTCCAGTCCAGGGAGGACCTGGCCTGGCAGATCGGGCTAGACTGTTCCCATTGGGCGCAGGGTCAAGACTGATTTGCATATGGCTGATTCCAAACTGAAATGGCATGGTGAGCAAAAAAACGATGGATTTAGGCCCAGATCTCTGTACTGGGGTGAATGTATGACAATGTTCTGCATTCTGTCCATCAATTGTTGTTTTTGCATTTGTCACCCCGAGTGGGACGGGTATGCCCAGACGTGGGTCCCGTGCTCTCCATGCCACTGGAATCTAGCTATCCTGGCTGATGAGGGCTGAAAGCCCGAAACCGGTCTAGGATGTTTGTTTCCAGTCCAGGGAGGACCTGGCCGGGCAGTTCAGGCTGGACTGTTCCCATTGGGCGCAGGGTCAAGACTGATTTGCCTATGGCTGGGTCCAAACTGGAATGGCATGGTGAGCAAAAAAACGATGGATTTAGGCCCAGATCTCTGTACTGGGGTGAATGTATGACATTGTTCTACATTCTGTCCATCAACTGTTGTTTTTGCATTTGTCACCCCGAGTGGGACGGGTATGCCCAGATGTGGGTCCCGTGCTCTCAATGCCACTGGAATCTAGCTAACCAGGCTGATGAGGGCTGAAAGCCCGAAACCGGTCCTAGGATGCTTGTTTCCAGTCCAGGGAGGACCTGGCCTGGCAGTTCGGGCTGGACTGTTCCCATTGGGCGCAGGGTCAAGACTGATTTGCATATGGCTGGGTCCAAACTGGAATGGCATGGTGAGCAAAAAAACTATGGATTTAGGCCCAGATCTCTGTACTGGGGTGAATGTATGACATTGTTCTGCATTCTGTCCATCAATTGTTGTATTTGCATTTGTCACCCCGAGTGGGACGGTTATGCCCAGACGTGGGTCCCGTGCTCTCCATGCCACTGGAATCTAGCTATCCTGGCTGATGAGGGCTGAAAGCCCGAAACCGGTCCTAGGATGCTTGTTTCCAGTCCAGGGAGGACCTGGCCTGGCAGTTCCGGCTGGACTGTTCCCATTGGGCGCAGGATCAAGACTGATTTGCATATGGCTGGGTCCAAACTGGAATGGCATGGTGAGCAAAAAAACGATGGATTTAGGCCCAGATCTCTGTACTGGGGTGAATGTATGACATTGTTCTGCATTCTGTCCATCAATTGTTGTTTTTGCATTTGTCACCCCGAGTGGGACGGGTATGCCCAGACATGGGTCCCGTGCTCTCAATGCCACTGGAATCTAGCTATCCTGGCTGATGAGGGCTGAAAGCCCGAAACCGGTCCTAGGATGCTTGTTTCCAGTCCAGGGAGGACCTGGCCTGGCAGTTCGGGCTGGACTGTTCCCATTGGGCGCAGGGTCAAGACTGATTTGCATATGGCTGGGTCCAAACTGGAATGGCATGGTGAGCAAAAAAACGATGGATTTAGGCCCAGATCTCTGTACTGGGGTGAATGTATGACATTGTTCTGCATTCTATCCATCAATTGTTGTTTTTGCATTTGTCACCCCGAGTGGGACGGGTATGCCCAGACGTGGGTCCCGTGCTCTCCATGCCACTGGAATCTAGCTATCCTGGCTGATGAGGGCTGAAAGCCCAAAACTGGTCCTAGGATGCTTGTTTCCAGTCCAGGGAGGACCTGGCCTGGCAGTTCGGGCTGGACTGTCCCCATTGGGCGCAGGGTCAAGACTGATTTGCATATGGCTGGGTCCAAACTGGAATGGCATGATGAGCAAAAAAACGATGGATTTAGGCCCAGATCTCTGTACTGGGGTGAATGTATGACATTGTTCTGCATTCTGTCCATCAATTGTTGTTTTTGCATTTGTCACCCCGAGTGGGACGGGTATGCCCAGACGTGGGTCCCGTGCTCTCCATGCCACTTGAATCTAGCTATCCTGGCTGATGAGGGCTGAAAGCCCAAAACCGGTCCTAGGATGCTTGTTTCCAGTCCAGGGAGGACCTGGCCTGGCAGTTCGGGCTGGACTGTTCCCATTGGGCGCAGGGTCAAGACTGATTTGCATATGGCTGGGTCCAAACTGAAATGGCATGGGGAGCAAAAAAACGATGGATTTAGGCCCAGATCTCTGCACTGGGGTGAATGTATGACATTGTTCTGCATTCTGTCCATCAATTGTTGTTTTTGCATTTGTCACCCCGAGTGGGACGGGTATGCCCAGACGTGGGTCCCGTGCTCTCCATGCCACTGGAATCTAGCTATCCTGGCTGATGAGGGCTGAAAGCCCGAAACCGGTCCTAGGATGCTTGTTTCCAGTCCAGGGAGGACCTGGCCTGGCAGTTCGGGCTGGACTGTTCCCATTGGGCGCAGGGTCAAGACTGATTTGCATATGGCTGGGTCCAAACTGGAATGGCATGGTGAGCAAAAAACTGATGGATTTAGGCCCAGATCTCTGTACTGGGGTGAATGTATGACATTGTTCTGCATTCTGTCCATCAATTGTTGTTTTTGCATTTGTCACCCCGAGTGGGACGGGTATGCCCAGACGTGGGTCCCGTGCTCTCCATGCCACTGAAATCTAGCTATCCTGGCTGATGAGGGCTGAAAGCCCGAAACCGGTCCTAGGATGCTTGTTTCCAGTCCAGGGAGGACCTGGCCTGGCAGTTCGGGCTGGACTGTTCCCATTGGGCGCAGGGTCAAGACTGATTTGCATATGGCTGGGTCCAAACTGAAATGGCATGGGGAGCAAAAAACGATGGATTTAGGCCCAGATCTCTGCACTGGGGTGAATGTATGACATTGTTCTGCATTCTGTCCATCAATTGTTGTTTTTGCATTTGTCACCCCGAGTGGGACGGGTATGCCCAGACGTGGGTCCCGTGCTCTCCATGTCACTGGAATCTAGCTATCCTGGCTGATGAGGGCTGAAAGCCCGAAACCGGTCCTAGGATGCTTGTTTCCAGTCCAGGGAGGACCTGGCCTGGCAGTTCGGGCTGGACTGTTCCCATTGGGCGCAGGGTCAAGACTGATTTGCATATGGCTGGGTCCAAACTGGAATGGCATGGTGAGCAAAAAAACTATGGATTTAGGCCCAGATCTCTGTACTGGGGTAAATGTATGACATTGTTCTGCATTCTGTCCATCAATTGTTGTTTTTGCATTTGTCACCCCGAGTGGGACGGGTATGCCCAGACGTGGGTCCTGTGCTCTCCATGCCACTGGAATCTAGCTATCCTGGCTGATGAGGGCTGAAAGCCCGAAACCGGTCCTAGGATGTTTGTTTCCAGTCCAGGGAGGACCAGGCCTGGCAGTTCAGGCTGGACTGTTCCCATTGGGCGCAGGGTCAAGACTGATTTGCATATGGCTGGGTCCAAACTGGAATGGCATGGTGAGCAAAAAAACTATGGATTTAGGCCCAGATCTCTGTACTGGGGTGAATGTATGACATTGTTCTGCATTCTGTCCATCAATTGTTGTTTTTGCATTTGTCACCCCAAGTGGGACGGTTATGCCCAGACGTGGGTCCCGTGCTCTCCATGCCACTGGAATCTAGCTATCCTGGCTGATGAGGGCTGAAAGCCCGAAACCGGTCCTAGGATGCTTGTTTCCAGTCCAGGGAGGACCAGGCCTGGCAGTTCGGGCTGGACTGTTCCCATTGGGCGCAGGATCAAGACTGATTTGCATATGGCTGGGTCCAAACTGGAATGGCACGGTGAGCAAAAAAACGATGGATTTAGGCCCAGATCTCTGTATTGGGGTGAATGTATGACATTGTTCTGCATTCTGTCCATCAATTGTTGTTTTTGCATTTGTCACCCTGAGTGGGACGGGTATGCCCAGATGTGGGTCCCGTGCTCTCCATGCCACTGGAATCTAGCTATCCTGGCTGATGAGGGCTGAAAGCCTGAAACCGGTCCTAGGATGCTTGTTTCCAGTCCAGGGAGGACCTGGCCTGGCAGTTCGGGCTGGACTGCTCCCATTGGGCGCAGGGTCAAGACTGATTTGCATATGGCTGGGTCCAAACTGAAATGGCATGGTGAGCAAAAAAACGATGGATTTAGGCCCAGATCTCTGTACTGAGGTGAATGTATGACATTGTTCTGCATTCTGTCAATCAATTGTTGTTTTTGCATTTGTCACCCCGAGTGGGACGGGTATGCCCAGACGTGGGTCCCGTGCTCTCCATGCCACTGGAATCTAGCTATCCTGGCTGATGAGGGCTGAAAGCCCAAAACCGGTCCTAGGATGCTTGTTTCCAGTCCAGGGAGGACCTGGCCTGGCAGTTCAGGCTGGACTGTTCCCATTGGGCGCAGGGTCAAGACTGATTTGCATATGGCTGGGTCCAAACTGGAATGGCATGGTGAGCAAAAAAACGATGGATTTAGGCCCAGATCTCTGTACTAGGGTGAATGTATGACATTGTTCTGCATTCTGTCCATCAATTGTTGTTTTTGCATTTGTCACCCTGAGTAGGACGGTTATGCCCAGACGTGGGTCCTGTGCTCTCCATGCCACTGGAATCTAGCTATCCTGGCTGATGAGGGCTGAAAGCCCGAAACCGGTCCTAGGATGCTTGTTTCCAGTCCAGGGAGGACCTGGCCTGGCAGTTCGGGCTGGACTGTTCCCATTGGGCGCAGGGTCAAGACTGATTTGCATATGGCTCGGTCCAAACTGGAATGGCATGGTGAAGAAAAAACGATGGATTTAGGCCCAGATCTCTGTACTGGGGTGAATGTATGACATTGTTCTGCATTCTGTCCATCAATTGTTGTTTTTGCATTTGTCACCCCGAGTGGGACGGGTATGCCCAGACGTGGGTCCCGTGCTCTCCATGCCACTGGAATCTAGCTATCCTGACTGATGAGGGCTGAAAGCCCGAAACCGGTCCTAGGATGCTTGTTTCCAGTCCAGGGAGGACCTGGCCTGGCAGTTCGGGCTGGACTGTTCCCATTGGGCGCAGGATCAAGACTGATTTGCATATGGCTGGGTCCAAACTGGAATGGCATGGTGAGCAAAAAAACGATCGATTTAGGCCCAGATCTCTGTACTGGGGTGAATGTATGACATTGTTCTGCATTCTGTCCATCAATTGTTGTTTTTGAATTTGTCACCCCGTGTGGGATGGGTATGCCCAGACGTGGGGCCTGTGCTCTCCATGCCACTGGAATCTAGCTATCCTGGCTGATGAGGGCTGAAAGCCCGAAACCGGTCCTAGGATGCTTGTTTCCAGTCCAGGGAGGACCTGGCCTGGCAGTTCGGGCTGGACTGTTCCCATTGGGCGCAGGGTCAAGACTGATTTGCATATGGCTGGGTCCAAACTGGAATGGCATGGTGAGCAAATAAACTATGGATTTAGGCCCAGATCTCTGTACTGGGGTGAATGTATGACATTGTTCTGCATTCTGTCCATCAATTGTTGTTTTTGCATTTGTCACCCCGAGTGGGACGGGTATGCCCAGACGTGGGTCCCGTGCTCTCCATGCCACTGGAATCTAGCTATCCTGGCTGATGAGGGCTGAAAGCCAGAAACCGGTCCTAGGATGCTTGTTTCCAGTCCAGGGAGGACCTGGCCTGGCAGTTCGGGCTGGACTGTTCCCATTGGGCGCAGGGTCAAGACTGATTTGCATATGGCTGGGTCCAAACTGGAATGGCATGGTGAGCAAAAAAACGATGGATTTAGGCCCAGATCTCTGTACTGGGGTGAATGTATGACATTGTTCTGCATTCTGTCCATCAATTGTTGTTTTTGCATAATAGTGGAATCAACAATATCGTGTAACAGAACTATTGTGCCAAAAATGTCACTTGCAAAAATATCGATTTTCTATCTTTATAATCGTAAGTACGAAAATATATAAAAGAATATTGTTTCACACTAATATTGTTAAAAAATATGCAAAAGTAGTGTTTCTTAATATATGGGACGTTACAATCGTAATGCCTGGCAGAGCATCGGGAGTGATATTTGCTTTTCAGAAGCGGAATGCTGACTTTCAAACATATCATGGTGAATGTATATATATATGAATTGAGCGGAACTGGTTATTATTACAACGTAATGTTTTTGGACTACCTATTCCATCATGCATTGTTGATTATTACATACTCACCTGAGTTGAATGAAGAAGATTATGTGGGTATTTATAGGCGGTCCCTGGAGACGGTTTTTGATAACAGTACCGCTGCCCATGAAAAAGGATTATAAGGGTTCCGAAACACGTTGGGCATATTAATGAAGGAACGCAGCAGGCTGGCTCTGATTTGCTGCACAGGATTGTTTACCCGATGGGAGTGTGCTTCATTTTGGACAAAATGTTGAACAGTTTATATGGACGGCGGTCCGGCCGTGGAAGCGCACCACCGCCTATAATACAAATGGGGGTCTGGGACGTTACAATCGTAATGCCTGGCAGAGCATCGGGAGTGATATTTGCTTTTCAGAAGCGGAATGCTGACTTTCAAACTTATGATGGTGAATGTATATATATGAATTGAGCAGAACTGGTTATTATTAAAATGTAATGTTTTTGGACTACCTATCCCATCATGCATTGTTGATTATTACATACTCACCTGATTTGAATGAAGAAGATTATGTGGGTATTTATAGGCAGTCCCTGGAAACGATTTTTGATAACAGTACCGCTGCCTGTGAACAAGGATAATAAGGGATCCGAAACGCGTTGGGCATATTAATGAAGGCACGCAGCAGGCTGGCTCTGATTTGCTGCACAGGATTGTTTACCCGATGGGAGTGTGCTTCATTTTGGACAAAATGTGGAACAGTTTATATGCACGGCGGTCCGGCCGTGGAAGCGCACTACCGCCTATAATACAAAGGCGGGTCTGGGACGTTACAATCGTAATGCCTGGCAGAGCATCAGGAGTGATATTTGCTTTTCAGAAGCGGAATGCTGACTTTCAAACTTATCATGGTGAATGTATATATATGAATTGAGCGGAACTGGTTATTATTAAAATGTAATGTTTTTGGACTACCTATCCCATCATGCATTGTTGATTATTACATACTCACCTGAGTTGAATGAAGAAGATTATGTGGGTATTTATAGGCAGTCCCTGGAGACGATTTTTGATAACAGTACCGCTGCCCGTGAACAAGGTTAATAAGGGATCCGAAACGCGTTGGGCATATTAATGAAGGAACGCAGCAGGCTGGCTCTGATTTGCTGCACAGCATTGTTTACCCGATGGGAGTTTGCTCCATTTTGGACAAAATGTGGAACAGAGTATATATTCAATAACTCATATAGACACTCATGTAGCTATTCACAAACACATGCAGCCACTTACACAGCAACAGACAGACGGATACAGACATTCACCCAGTTTAGTCACTAACCCATGCATTCAGTAAGATACGTTAAATCACTCACTTATAGAGTCAGTCACGCACCTACTAAATCATCCATACAGACACTTACACACCCACTCATTCTTCAATACGTCTTTTCCTATATATATTAAAAATATATAAACTTTACAGAAACACACGTCACTGGATGATGTCATCAGTGATGTCATCAGTGATGTCATTTGAGATGTCATCAGTGATGTCATCAGTGATGTCATCAGTGATGTCACTGACCATGTCATGAGTGATGTAATATGTGACGTCATCAGCAGTGCATTGCGGGGGCGCGAGTTATAGTTAGCTGGACTAACTATAACGGGGAATTTCACGGGTTTTGTACGAGTGCAATGTCCAACTAACTATAACTGTCCCTAAAACCTATGGTTTTTCAGTGAATATATATATATATATATATATATATATTCACTGAAAAAACCATAGGTTTTAGGGACAGTTATAGTTAGTTGGACATTGCACTCGTACAAAACCCGTGAAATTCCCCGTTATAGTTAGTCCAGCTAACTATAACTCGCGCCCCGCAATGCACTGCTGATGACGTCACATATTACATCACTCATGACATGGTCAGTGACATCACTGATGACATCACTGATGACATCTCAAATGACATCACTGATGCTTGTCTGAGTATCTGTATGGGTGCCTGAGTGTTTGTGTGGGAGGGGTGTGTGCAACTCTGTGCATAGATGTGTGAGTGGGTGATTCACTGGGTGGATGGTTTCAAGAGTGCAACTGTGATAGACTGTATGGGTGGGTAAGTGTGTGTAAGAGTGTGTTAGTGAGTGAATGTATGTCCCAGTGGTACATGTGTGAGTAACTACATATGTGAAAGGCAGTATATATGTGTGTTGGAGTATATAAATAGCTATAAGCGAGAGTGAGTGATTGTGATAGTGGCTGTATGGATGAGTGTGTGCTTGTATCAGTGATTGTATAAGAGCGTAAGAATGTGCTACTATTTGTATGAGTAAGTGAGCTGGTGTGTGTATAACTGTATAGGTGAGTAAATGGTAGTGTGTTTAATTATTTGCATGACTGACTAGGTGTGTGAGTACCTCTATGGATGAGTGGCGGTGTTTGAGTGTCTATATAGGAGTATGAGTGCATATGATAGTCCTGTACTGAGTGACCGTAAGTATGAGTGACTGTACGGGTGAGTGAGTGGATGTGTGCGTAGACCTAAGAATCAGTGAGTGTGTATGTAGTTATTGGTGTTGGAGTGTCTATGGTTTTGCGAATGGCAGTCTGTAATTTAGAGTGGGTGTATCAAAGGTTATATTAGGGTGTGAGGAGGTGCATCAGATTATCACGTGGATGATGTCATCAGTGATGTCATTTGAGATGTCATCAGTGATGTCATCAGTGATGTCACTGACCATGTCATGAGTGATGTAATATGTGACGTCATCAGCAGTGCATTGCGGGGCGCGAGTTATAGTTATCTGGACTAACTATAACGGGGAATTTCACGGGTTTTGTACGAGTGCAATGTCCAACTAACTATAACTGTCCCTAAAACCTATGGTTTTTTCAGTGAATTTCAAAGGTTTTTTAAATGCTAATTTGCAACTATAACGTCCCTGAAACCTATGGTTTTTTCAGTGAATTTCAAAGGTTTTTAAATGCTAATTTGTAACTATAACATGTCTGAAACCTACAGTTTTTTCAGTGAATTTCAAAGGTTTTGTAAATGACAATTTTTAAATGTATTAATTGTTATATAAATTTTTTTCATACTGATTTCCAAATTTTTTAGAAACAATTTTTTTACATATTTTATTTTTTAAATTACATTGTAATTACATTATACATTACATTACAAAAAATACTTTCTCAGAATGAATTACTTTAGTTTAATTACTTTGCACATAGGCAATAGACTTTTAAGTACAGTAGTTACAGTTGTTGCAATGGGCAACACATTTTCAAACACAATGCAACATTCAGCTCAATGTGAATTTCTAGTTAAATGCAATTAGTTACTTTATGGATTACTTTTCTAACCACATTACTGGATCCTAGATTCAGTCCTGGGACATCTCCTGTAAACAGTTGAGCAAAAGCGTTTTGGTTACAGTCGTGATTTTTAAGGAATATTATTGTACTTTAAAAGTTCACACTTAGAAACTTTTTCTCATAGAATCACCAATGTTATCCTATGGAAGGAAATTCACTTAGAAGTTAAAAACTGTTATCGTTACTTTTTCTTACTCAGTGTTGGATCCTGGATCCAGCACTGGTGCATCTCCTGTAAACAGTTGAAAGAATGCGTTTAAGTCATACAGGCGATTTTTTAGGAATATTTGTAGTTTGTGAAAATCGACACTTTGAAACTTTTCTGCTGAAAACCAGACAATGGATTCCTATGGAAGGAAATTCAAGTTACTGGTAAGTACGGTTAAAATTACTTTTCAGGATCAGTACTGGGCTGAAAGATGCAGCACTGAGGTCTCTCCTGATAACAGGTGAGTAAATCGGAATTCGTATTTCGGCTGATTTTAGAGGAATATTTTAAAGTTCCAAAACTCCACACTTAGAAGAATTTCCAAGTGAAACCAGTCAATGTTAGCCTATGGAAGGAAATTCAAGTTACTGGTAAGTACGGTTAAAATTACTTTTCAGGACCAGTACTGGGCTGAAAGATGCAGCACTGAGGTCTCTCCTGATAACAGGTGAGTAAATCAGAATTCGAATTTCGGCTGATTTTAGAGGAATATTTGTATGTTTCAAAAATCAACACTTAGAAACTTTTTCAGCAAAAAGCAGGCAATGATATCCTATGGAAGGAAATTCAAGTTACTGGTAAGTACGGTTAAAATTACTTTTGAGGATCAGTACTGGGCTGAAAGATGCAGCACTGAGGTCTCTCCTGATAACAGGTGAGTAAATCGGAATTCGTATTTCGGCTGATTTTAGAAGAATATTTTAAAGTTCCAAAACTCCACACTTAGAAGAATTTCCAAGTGAAACCAGTCAATGTTAGCCTATGAAGGAAATTCAAGTTACCGGTAAGTACGGTTAAAATTACTTTTCAGGATCAGTACTGGGCTGAAAGATGCAGCACTGAGGTCTCTCCTGATAACAGGTGAGTAAATCGGAATTCGTATTTCGGCTGATTTTAGAGGAATATTTTAAAGTTCCAAAACTCCACACTTAGAAGAATTTCCAAGTGAAACCAGTCAATGTTAGCCTATGAAGGAAATTCAAGTTACCGGTAAGTACGGTTAAAATTACTTTTCAGGACCAGTACTGGGCTGAAAGATGCAGCACTGAGGTCTCTCCTGATAACAGGTGAGTAAATCGGAATTCGTATTTCGGCTGATTTTAGAGGAATATTTTAAAGTTCCAAAACTCCACACTTAGAAGAATTTCCAAGTGAAACCAATCAATGTTAGCCTATGAAGGAAATTCAAGTTACCGGTAAGTACGGTTAAAATTACTTTTGAGGATCAGTACCGGGCTGAAAGATGCAGCACTGAGGTCTCTCCTGATAACAGGTGAGTAAATCGGAATTCGTATTTCGGCTGATTTTAGAGGAATATTTTAAAGTTCCAAAACTCCACACTTAGAAGAATTTCCAAGTGAAACCAGTCAATGTTAGCCTATGGAAGGAAATTCAAGTTACTGGTAAGTACGGTTAAAATTACTTTTCAGGATTAGTACTGGGCTGAAAGATGCAGCACTGAGGTCTCTCCTGATAACAGGTGAGTAAATCAGAATTCGTATTTCTGCTGATTTTAGAGGAATATTTGCACAATGGTGAAGGGAGGGGCGGGGCCTGAGGTGACATCTGTGCAAACGCGCCCCGTGGCGCGTTTTAAGTTGGGGGATTAAGTCCCCTTGAATCATGAGGGTCCCTACGGGCCAACTAGCCCACCAGGAACCTCCAGTATGCGCCAGGGGCTGCGTTGCAGAGACATTTACAGAGGCCACACCCCTTTTACACCTCTCTGCAACGCAGCTCTGTGGCGCTTTCTGGACGTACCTGTTGGGCTAGTTGGCCCCCAGGGACCCTCAGGATTGAAGAGGATTTAATTCCCCATCTTAAAACGCGCCACGGGGCCTGTTTGCACACATGTCACCTGAAGCCCCGCCCCTCCCTTCACCACTGTGCAAACGCGCCCCGTGGCGCGTTTTAAGTCGGGGGATTAACTCCCCTTGAATCCTGAGGGTCCCTGGGGTGCAACTAGCCCACCATATACCTCCAAAAGCGCCATAGAGCTGCGTTGCAGAGAGGTGTAAAAAGGGGCGTGGCCTCTGTACACCTCTCTGCAAGGCAGCTCCCTGGCGCATACTGGAGGTTCCTGGTGGGCTAGTTGGCCCCCAGGGACCCCAGTATTCAAGGGGAATTCGTTCCCCTCTGCAAACGCGCCAGGGGCGCGTTTGCAGAGTGGTGAAGGAAGGGGCGGGGCCTATGGGCCCGATCGTTTTTTTTTTTTGTTTTTTTCCCCCTGAAGGGGGCTGTGTGTCCCCCTTCCTTTTTCCTATTTTTAGGCCCTGGGGACCCCATCCCCCAGGGCCTTTCCCCCTTTTTAAATTAAAATAAAATAAAAAACGGGAAGGGGGCCGCGTGGCCCCCCTTCCCTGGGCCTGTATTGGCCCCGGGGACCCCATCCCCCGGGGCATGGCCTCTTTTTTTATTTGGAGGGGGCTGCGTGGCCCCCTCCTCAGGCCATTTAAGGCCCCGGGGACCCCATCCCCCGGGGCCAGCCTTGCACTTTTTTTGTTTTTTTTTAATTTTTGTTACTTTGGGGAGGGGGCTGCGTGGCCCCCCTCCGTGGCCTCTTATGGCCCCGGGGACCCCATCCCCCGGGGCCTGGCCTCTCGTTGGGGACTGTGGGGGGTCCCCAAACCCCCACAGTCCCGCCGGCTCCCCGTGTCCTACGGGAGCCGGCATTGCTTTACACATGGGGAGCAGCTAACATGCTGCTCCCCATGTGGAAAGCAATCGGCTTTGGTTATTGGAAGAGAGAGCAGGTTTCCCTGCTCTCTCTTCCAATATCCAAAGCAAGTTTGCAATGACAGGACGGGAGCCGCGAGGCTCCCGTCCTGTCATTGCAAACAGCAGTGTCCCGGGGTAGGCACCCCGGGACACTGCAGGAGCCGGCCCTGGGGGGTGGTGGTCCCCAGGGCCATCAAGGGCTCCAGGAGGGGGCCGCGCGGCCCCCCTCCCTACATTTTGAAAGCCCGGGGAGGTGGTGGTCCCCGGGGCTCTGGGGTCCAAAACAGACCCCCATTTTAATTTTTCTTAGTGCCCCGGGAGGTGGTGGTCCCCGGGCGTGTGGGGGCTGGAGCCCCCCACACAGGTTTTTTAAATAAAAAAGAAGCCCCGGGAGGTGGCGGTCCCGGGGCTGCGGGAGGGCTCAGAGCCCTCCCGCACCATTATACATAAAGCCCCGGGGGTGGTGGTCCCCGGGGCTTGGGGGCCCTTAGAGGCCCCCACACATAAAATTACCCCCCCCCAGCATGCCCCCGGGACTTGGCCCACCCGGGGGCCAATTAACATCGATTTTTTTTTTTTCGGCAGGGTTCGCGCTCCAGGGACCCTCAGGATTGAAGAGGATTTAATTCCCCATCTTAAAACGCGCCACGGGGCCTGTTTGCACACATGTCACCTGAAGCCCCGCCCCCTCCCTTCACCACTGTGCAAACGCGCCCCGTGGCGCGTTTTAAGTCGGGGGATTAACTCCCCTTGAATCCTGAGGGTCCCTGGGGTGCAACCAGCCCACCATATACCTCCAAAAAGCGCCATAGAGCTGCGTTGCAGAGAGGTGTAAAAAGGGGCGTGGCCTCTGTACACCTCTCTGCAAGGCAGCCCCTGGCGCATACTGGAAGTTCCTGGTGGGCTAGTTGGCCCCCAGGGACCCCCAGTATTCAAGGGGAATTCGTTCCCCCTCTGCAAACGCGCCAGGGGGCGCGTTTGCAGAGTGGTGAAGGAAGGGGGCGGGGCCTATGGGCCCGATCGTTTTTTTGTTTTTTGTTTTTTTCCCCCTGAAGGGGGGCTGTGTGTCCCCCTTCCTTTTTCCTATTTTTAGGCTCTGGGGACCCCATCCCCAGGGCCTTTCCCCTTTTTTTAATTAAAATAAAAAAAAAAAAACGGGAAGGGGCCCGCGTGGCCCCCTTCCCTGGGCCTGTATTGGCCCCGGGGACCCCATCCCCGGGGCATGGCCTCTTTTTTTATTTGGAGGGGGGCTGCGTGGCCCCCTCCTCAGGCCATTTAAGGCCCCGGGGACCCCATCCCCGGGGCCGGCCTTGCACTTTTTTTGTTTTTTTTAAATTTTTGTTACTTTGGGGAGGGGGCTGCGTGGCCCCCTCCGTGGCCTCTTATGGCCCCGGGGACCCCATCCCCGGGGCCTGGCCTCTCGTTGGGGACTGTGGGGGTCCCCAAACCCCCACAGTCCCGCCGGCTCCCCGTGTCCTACGGGAGCCGGCATTGCTTTACACATGGGGAGCAGCTAACATGCTGCTCCCCATGTGGAAAGCAATCGGCTTTGGTTATTGGAAGAGAGAGCAGGTTTCCCTGCTCTCTCTTCCAATATCCAAAGCAAGTTTGCAATGACAGGACGGGAGCCGCGAGGCTCCCGTCTTGTCATTGCAAACAGCAGTGTCCCGGGGGTAGGCACCCGGGACACTGCAGGAGCCGGCCCTGGGGGGTGGTGGTCCCCAGGGCCATCAAGGGCTCCAGGAGGGGGCCGCGCGGCCCCCTCCCTAAATTTTGAAAGCCCCGGGAGGTGGTGGTCCCCGGGGCTCTGGGGGTCCAAAACAGACCCCCATTTTAATTTTCTTAGTGCCCCGGGGAGGTGGTGGTCCCGGGGCGTGTGGGGGCTGGAGCCCCCCACACAGGTTTTTTAAATAAAAAGAAGCCCCGGGGAGGTGGCGGTCCTCGGGGCTGCGGGAGGGCTCAGAGCCCTCCCGCACCATTATACATAAAGCCCCGGGGGTGGTGGTCCCCGGGGCTTGGGGGCCCTTAGAGGCCCCCCACACATAAAATTAACCCCCCCAGCATGCCCCCGGGACTTGGCCCACCCGGGGGCCAATTAACATCGATTTCTTTTTTTTCGGCAGGGTTCGCGCTCCCTGAGCGCATCCTGCCGATTTAAAAAAAAAAAAAAAAAACATTTTTTTGCCCAGGGGGTCCTTGTGGGACCCCTGAGCAGACCTAGGGGTCAGGGTGTTTCTACCCTGCCCCCTTTGTGCGCTTTGCGCACTTGTTTCTGTCCCTCGGTTCTACCGAGGGACAAAATGGCTGCCAACACTTCCTGGTTTGGAGTGTTGACAGCCAATTAACATAAAGCTCGTGCTCGGGAGGATCCGCGGCCCTAGATATCACTATCTTTTTACTTTTGATTTTCTCAGCAACTACTGAACGGATTTACACCATTTAACAAAAAGGGTTCTTTCTGAACCAAGAACTACCTCTTTGCCAAATTTGGTGTAATTCCGTTCAGCAGTTCGGGCTGTAGCCGTGTCTAAAGTTTCCTATGGAAAATTGCATGGGGAAAACGCGTTTTGGGACCCCCCTTTTTCTCGGCCCCCGCTTGACGAATCCCCCCGAGACTTTCAGGGTAGGAGCGGACCGGAGCGGGCCATAAAGTTTGAAAATTTTGCGAAGATACGTCAACCGGCAAGAGAGTTATTTCAAATAGAATGTCGCGGATTTCCTATGGATAATAGGTTGTAACTATAACTATCTACTGGCGACCGCCAGTAGATAATATATATATATATATATATAGTTTAAAGTAGTAAATCTTAAATATTTTAATATATACCATTAATATAATGTAAATTAAATAAATCTCACTAATATTTATTACTATATATAAATATCTACTTATATAAACACACATACATATAAATATATGTGTATATGTTTATATATAAATACGCAGATATATAAAGTAACAATTTTTAAAAATGTTTTTTACATTATGTGCATTTTTTACTTCTTTAAATTAAGTAATATAAAAAGCAGATTCTATGCATGTATAGATACACATATATATATATATATATCACCAAAAAATCCTTCTTTTTCCCAAAAGGACAAGAGCCCACACAGGTGCACTGGAGAACTCGCTTTATTCAAGACGAACGGCATGACATGTTTCGGCATAGTGTGCCTTTTTCAAATGTCTCACATCGCTTGTATTAACCAATGTCCACTTAAATGTAGAGCGTCTCACTCGGTATTGGCGTGGGCGCTCTATCAGGTTGCTACAGGGAGGATGTTAAAGACTCGATGCTCTGAGTCCACGGGCTGCAGCTAAAACACGTAAGTACTTGCCCAAGTGGGCGGTGTCTGCAGCTCCTTCCCCCCTACACACTGGATGACATTGTGGAAAGGGCGCGGTGTCTCCAGCTCTTCATCCAACCGTCTAATAACCCACAACATGCCTGGACACCCACCGCTTCAGTAAGTATGGATGCCGTCGTGAAGTCACAATCCAGCAATTGCCGGCCTGGCAATTGGTTGCAGGGTGCGGTGGTGCGGTGTTTTCCAAATGTCTTGAGGTAAACCACTTTTTGCCACTGGTCCGCTGAACTCTTGTGGATGGGGGCTCAAGGTGCTCGTGGCCGCACCGAAACATCACCAAAAAATCCTTCTTTTTCCCAAAAGGACAAGAGCCCACATAGGTGCACTGGAGAACTCGCTTTATTCAAGACGAACGGCATGACATGTTTCAGCATAGTGTGCCTTTTTCAATTGCCTCACATCGCTTGTATTAACCAATGTCCTCTTAAATGTAGAGCGTCTCACTCGGGATTGGCGTGGGCGCTCTATCAGAGTGCTACAGGGAGGATGTTAAAGACTCAATGCTCTATATATATAAAACCACATTGTTTGCAGCAATATATATATATATATATATATATATATATATATATATATATATATATTGCTGCAAACAATGTGGTTTTATTCGGTGCACGCAACAGCGTGTGCTGGCGTGGGGCTGAACCCATTAGACCGGCATTGATTTTGAAAGCAAAGATACGCCGCACTCAGTAAATCCAGGTAATTACTTGTTTATTTTGAGTCTCAGAGCATTTCCACTTCAACAATGCATTTCGGCCTCACATGCCCTTTTCGCCGCATGGCCCCCCTTCCATGGACCATTTTGGGCCCCGGGACACCATACCCCGGGACCTGACCCTTTTTTCATTTTTTTAATATAAATAAACGGGAGGGGAGCCGCGTGGCCCCCTCTGGGCCATTTTCGGCCCCAGGGATCCCATCCCCTGGGGCATGGCCACCTCGTTGGGGACTGCTGGGGAGGCTGAAGGCCCCCACAGTCCTGGCCAGCTCCTTGCCTCCTGTGGGAGCCGGCATTGCTTTTTGCACACAGGGAGCTGCTGACATGCAGCTCCCTGTGTGTAAAAAGCAAAGTGTGCTTCGCTTTGAGCAAGCAAGAGCAAAATGCTTGCTCAAAGCGGACCATACTGTTTGCTGGCGGTGCTCCTGCCATCTCATAGCAAACAGGGCCATCGAGGGCTCCACGAGGGTGCCACGTGGCCACCCTCCTTTCTTAACTAAGCCCCGGGGATATGGTGGTCCCTGGGGCTGCCAGGGCCACTAGGCTCCGTATATAATGTTAAAGACTTGCCCCGGGGAGGTGGCATACCCAGGGCTGCGTAGGGGGGCCAGAAACCTCCCGCCCATTAATATTCAATTTAGCCCCAGGGAGGTGGCGGCCCCCAGGGCTGTGGGGCGCCTCGTAGCCCCCTGCATTTGCCATAATTAACTCTGGGGAGGAGGTGGCCCCTGGGGCTGCGTGGGGGGCCAGAGCCCCTCACGCATTGATATTTAATTTAGTCCCGGGAAGGTGGCGATCCCCGGGGCTGCAGGGAGGCTGCGCGCCCCCTGCATTACTAATATATGTAGCCCCAGGGAGGTGGCGGTCCCTGGGGCTGGGGGTGGGGGCTACATGGCCCTGCACATTATTATCAAATAATGTATTAGCCCTGGGGCATTTTTTTATTTCATTTTTGGCGGGAGTCACGGATCCAATGCGACTCCCGACTAATTTTTTTTTTATTATTCTTTTGGGCCCTGAGGGGTCCCTGTTGGACACAGCCAAGAGGCCTAGGGGCTCAGGGAGTTTTTACCCTGCCCACTTTTCTTTTTTTATGTTTTGCCTTGTGACTCAGTTCTACTGAGTCACAAGATGGCTGCTGTCACAGCTCTCTATTGGTGTGTGGCTACAGCCTGTTGGAATCATTGGACAAGCATACCAGAAGAAATATTGGTCCTTGGAATTGATAAAACAATATCCGGAATTCATCACATATTTAAACGTCCGTATATCCAAAAGCCCTAAAGAAGCAAAGTTTTTTCGTGAAACACGTGTTGGCTTGGCTGTATTCATGTTTTGTCAATGAAGATTTAGTATCAAATTTGATGTTTGAAAAGACTGAAGAAAATTTTCTGTGAATATTTCAATTACGGAACAAAGAACAAGAATAAAAAGATGTCTCATAGACAAATCGCAGTTGCAACTTGTTTTTCTCAGTACATGACCTAAGATAGATATGGATATATATATCTATATATCTTCCAAAAGCATGTGAAAGTGCTCACACAGGGAGACTGCAATACCGTGTTTATTCACGGCCTTAATCACATGATCATGCTGTGATTAGAAATCTAAATATAGTAATTAGACATAAATGACAGACAAAAAAATGAAGTGCTCTCTGTGTAAGCACCATCTTGGAAGCACGAAGAAACAAGCATGATAAGTGTTCACCTATGACAAAACAATTAGCATTAGGGATCCATACACCAGTACAGTTGGGCACTTAGGGCAGGGGTACAAGTCTCTTACTATGCAGATGACTTTTCCGTCCCAGTAGCCGGAAATTGAGGAGATGTATAAGCAAGTAAGAAATTGGGTTATTGGTGAGGGGTTAGTAGCCCCACTCAGTTAACAACCACAATCCTTGCTAGAATGAACCACAAAAGTAACTACATTAAATTGTGCTTAACCCTCTTGTAGCTAGGCACACAAGAAGCCAGGCTTAAGTTAGAGGCAGTGTGTGTAAATTATTATGCAGCACACAAACAATAATAAAGTGACTAAAACACTAGAAAAATCCTAAACAGAGTAAATTTGAACAAATAAAATGATACCAGAATGACAAAAATTTGAACAGTAGAACCAGAGATAATCCGTTTTAAAGTTTTAGACAAAAATAGTACCTAAAAGTCCAAAGTGCTACTCTCTATCATCTGATTGTGTTAGATCAGAGGAAAGCCACAATTTCAGGTCATCTGTGATGGAGCGCAGATCGGATACAGGAACCAAGTTAGTCTTGCTGAAGAGTTATCTTCCCAAGCCCGGTGCAAAGAGTTCCATTCATGTTGGAGGAGTTCGAGAGGAGGAGGCTTCCGGTGTGAGGAGCAGGTCAAGCTTCATGGACAGTCGTTGCTGTAGAGTGAAGATTCAGTTGTCACTGGAGCTTCGCATTGGTGGTCGTGGTCTATTGCTGCGATAACGCAAAGTGCAGTTTCCCATGTTGCTGTTCATCACGGACAGTTGCTGTCAGCGTGAAGAGCAGGTCTCACTGGTCTTTTGTGCTGGCAGTCATCATGGGTGGCAGAGTTTCAGTGTAAATGGACCCATTTACAGTCGCAAGGAGCTCAAACCTCAGGGTTTTTCCCTTTTGTTCTTGGTGGAGCTTCCACTGATGCCAGTCAATGGTCCAGGACCTGGGACCACCTCCTGGGGATCAGGACTCACTTCAGCAGAAGCCAGCAGCAGGGCTCAGGCTGGTCCAGATGGTCCATGCATGTCCAGTTGCAGATGGTCAGCTGTGCATTTGCAGGGAGGCCTCTGAAGCTTGCTGTGTCCCTGTAGCTCACACAGAAGGTCAGCCAAATCACCCTTGGTGTCACTCTGAATAGCCTGGGGTTACGGCACGCAGCTCCAATCATCCTTCTTCAGACAGCAAGGCAGTCCTTCAAGCAGCATGACCGTCCTCTGGCAGCAGGGCAGTCCTTCCTCTGAATCTTCCACAGGTCCAGGAGTGATCTGATGAGTGGCTCTAGAGGGCCAATATTTATACCTGGTGCTACCCTTTGTGTGTGGTGACTCCCTGTCCTACCCCCCACAACTGGTTCTGGAAGATTCTTCTTCTTCCCCTAGTCAAGGCTCCAAACAGGCTGGTGGTAACAAAAGGCAGGGCAGGTCTTTTGCCAGGTTCCTTTGTGTGTGCTGTAGTCAAAGCCCTATGAGGTGTAAGTGGGCTGGGTACAGACCCTCCCCAGCATCCTACCAAGGTGGCCTCTTCTGCCCACACTACACCTGTGTGACTGTCTGGAAGCAATTAACAAACCCCAACAACAGAGCCATGCAGTCAGAAAGGCACGGTTGGTTGGGATAAGAAAATGCCAGCTTTCTAAAAGTGGCATTTTCAGAATTGTAACCTAAAATCCAACCTTACAGTTAAAGATGATAAATTGCATTTCATTTGAAATAAACAACATATCTCTATCTTCTTCCTATCTGAAGTTAGCACTTATTAAATGTAATAAGGTAACCCAGCGTTAGTCAATGGCAGAGATAAGCCTTACAACAGTGAAACACAACTTTAGAGGTTTTTCACTGTCAGGACATGTAAACCTTAAACACACATGGCCTAGTTTTTAAATACGATGCACCCTGCCCTTATGAGCCTTTAGAGCCTACCTTAGGGGTGACTTATAAGTATATAAGTATTTAAAAGGAAGGTGTAGGCCTGGCAAGAGGTTTATTTTTCCAGGTTGAAATGGCAGTTTAAAACTGCACTAAGGGCTACAGTGTCAGGCCTGAAACATGTTTTAAAAGACTTCTTTGGTGGGTGGCACAATGAGTGCTGCTTTCTAATAGTAGCATTTAGTTTAGAGGCCCTGGGTACACAAATCACCATTTACTAGGGATACACCAGTAAGTTAAGTATATCAATCAGGTGTAGGCCAATTTTACCATGTTTTAGGGAGAGAGCATAAGCACTTTACCACTGGTTATCAGGGGAAAAGTGCACTGAGTACTAGTGTCAACACAAATGAGTTCAGCAACAGAAAATCTGGGGGTGACCCTGAAAAAAAGGGCCAGGTCCAACAAAGCATAATTACAAGCAATTAATAATGTCCTATATTGTATGTATACATACATGAAACAGAGGTCCTATTGGGCTCATGATTAGAAGTAACTTCATCAAGATGAATATTTCACCATGATTTTTATGTCTGCGCTTGGCACTTCTGCTTATGGCACCCTCAATGTCTTTTACAGAGTGAGATCTTCCTGGAATCATGTAATTGGGCCATAAACAATCCATGACAAGCCATTTGATTATTGTTATTGCCCAGTTACTAGGGGAGGTTGGGCTCCGACCTGCCTTAAATTCCACTATTGGGCAACGTTTTCCTCCAGGCTTCCGCATTTATTGGTCTCAGCAAAACTACATGGCCACTATTGGGTCTATACAGAGATTCATCTAAATAGGAGAGCTTCTTCGAACCCTCAAATTGCAAAATAAGCTATCTTTAATAGATTGAGAGTTTGGTTCAAATATGGCATGCATTATGTAAAATATTTTCATCCACTACATTACAAAATATACATTGCTGTAGAATAATCTATGTTCTGCAATTTTTTACACAATATGTGTCTGCCAATGGTCTAATCTCAGATGGCAGTTTATGTGACAGCTCTTGATCTCCTTGAGGGTGGTTTTTCATACCATGTTGTATGATATAAAACAATGACAGACTTCTTCAAACATTGGTAGATGAGGGGTGAATTTTTTTTGCACCTTTCCCTAGATAATGTTAGATTGGCTCCCAGACCGCTCATGAAATCATGACACCCTGTCTCACAAGTATTTAATCTGGTACACGCACTCTATACTATTGGCTCGTCAAGCAGATAATTGTCAATATTTGGCTACCCACTGGTCGGAGAATCTAATAGACTGATCACAGCCATGGAATTGATTAAGAACATTACTCTAACCTCTAAGATATTAAACATATCAAGGCTTGGCACTCATCAATACAAAATTATTCAAGATTTATTTTACGCTCCCAAAAGGCTCGGCTCTTGTGGATGTCATCCAAATTCACAATGCTTTTGCTGTTTCCAATTTAGGTTAACAGGAAGCATATATCTGTTAGCTACATTAATATACAGGATTATTGACAACACGTTCTGAGGGAATCCAATGACATGCTAGGCTTTAATCGCTCTTGTACCTCCAAACTTCTCCTGCTTGTGTACTATTTGTAAATCTCACAAGATTTTATTGCTGTTGTATATTTCAGAATCATTACTGTTAGACTTTTGTTAGCAAGGGCATGGTTGGGCAGTAACCCTTCCAGTGTTCAAGAGTGGTGGTCCCAATTAGTTAATGAGTGTGGAATGGAGAAATCAACTACACATAGCATTCCAGACCACTGACCACTACATCAAATATGGTATCCAGTTATTAATTGGATGCAGTCACTTTAACTCGTAGACTATAAATAAACATATTGTACTCATTATAAGAACTTTGCTAATTAATAAAATGACTCTGATAATGACATCTCTTTAAGATAAAATCAATGTTTTCTTTCTATGTTGTTTCTTCAGTTCAGTGATTTTGACAAAGAGGTACTTCATATCACATCTCTTATTTGCATCATCTTCAGGCAAAAAAGACAACAAGACATAAGTAACAAACATCCAAAGGAATGAAGTCTTATCTTAAGTGCAGTTAAAATCTGTAAACCTAAGCATCGATTTTTGGCCTCTTTCACAGGTCTAGGTAAAAAGTCCAGCAGCTCAGCTAACAGTCTGGAGACCAAGTAACTTGTGAGCCTCCAAGAATCAGAACTGTTTTATCTGAATTTAATTTCAGTGCATTCTCTGGCATCCCGAAAATCTCAGCTATCAAACATGACTGAAATTCCTTAAGGTTTAAGACCCTTTGAATCCTTAAGCCAAATTACCTGATCGACAAGGAGAACAACAATCAATTTTGAATAATGACTCAATGAGATCCTTGTGCATAACTCCATGCTTAACTGTCCTGAATGAGGATTGAAGGGGAGACCTCATATTTTGGCATCTGTCCTCTAGGCAAAATCTTACCCAGTCAAAGCATCCCCCCCTAGGGCTGGCTTCATGCAATCTCATCAACAGGATGTCATGGGAGATAGTAATGAAGTCTGCAGAGCGATCCAATAAAATCAGAGCTGCTCTCCTGTCTTAGCATTTATCGCATATTGACAATGGTAGAGATTAGCGCAGTTTCCGTGCTGTGGGGTTGTATCTATTCAGATTGAAATTGATCAAATGGGTGTTCTCATTGATGAAGTTCCATAATACGCTATTCACATGTTTATAATGACTTTGAATGGGACTGGAAGCAATGAAATCAGGCGAGAATTACTCAGGCCCTTGCCTACTGTTGTTTTTGTCTTTTAAATTAACAGGTAACTACTGCTTGCTTCTAGAGCTGTGTAGCTGTTGCTGTTGATAAAACGGCATTCCATAAAAAAAGAATGGTGGCAAATTTATTTGATGCCTGATCCATTATCCATGCTTGACAGCTTACCATAATAGATCCAGATGTATTGGCCAAGTTCAATGATTTTGACTTCTCAGGTGACAGCTGAACATGCGGAATGAGGCAATTAATACTTAATTGTAGGAAAAAGGCAGGAGTGTCCTGTGCAGGTAAGACTGGTGGGGCGGTGGGGTGGGATGCGGGGGGAGTCAACAGACAAGGAAAAATAAAATTTTAAAAAAGAAAAACACTTAACTTGCACTCGCCGCTTAGCTGACTCGGAGAAGCGGCGAGTGCAAGGTAAGTGGTTTTCTTTTTTTAAATTTTATTTTCCCTTGTCGTCGTCTGTCAACTCCCCCCCACACCCCACCCCACCGCTCTTACCTGCATGGGCCGCTTCTGGAAAGAGGATCTCCACTGACCATAGAAAAAAGCACCAATTGTCAACGAATGTGACTGTGCATTCCACACACCCAAAGGATAACTTTATTTAGCACATTTTTCACACTTTTAATGGAAAAATGGACAGTAAATACCACATTGATTACCAAAACACTATAAATAGTATTTGTATTGAACACATATTCACAAAAAAACATTCTTGTAATTATTCAGCATAATTTTGACTGCTTGGTTGTTCAAAATTGGCAAAACATCAGAAATAGTCATGATAAGTGAATTAAGCTACAAGCTGTGCAAAGAGAGAAAGAGAAGGTGATAAAAAGACCATTGCTCCCATAAGTTCAAATGAAAATAATGACTGATGCCCAGGGCCGGACTGGGAACTGAAACTGGCCCTGGCAAACTGCTCGGCCGGCCCCTGGGGGGGTTTGAGGGGGTGCGGACAAGCTGTTTGCCAGGGCCGGTTTCGGTTCCCAGTCTGGCCCTGGGCTTCAGTCATTATTTCCATTTGAACTGTTTGCCAGAATACCAGCCCCCGGTAAAAAAACAGCCCCCAGGGGCCCAAAACCGGCCCCCACCCTGGTGGCCCACAGGGGAAACGCTTGGTGCCCGCTACAGCCAGTCCGGCCATGCTGATGCCAATATGTAATGAATCCCAACAGTCATCATCTAAACTGACAGACTTTACACAAATACCAGCCTCTCTCATAAAAAAAATCATTTTTTATTAATGATCGTGTATCTTCAAATAAATGATAACCCATTATATAATCATAATTGTAAATATCTCTCTTCTACAGAAAGGATACTGAGGATCTCCAACTTTGAGCCCTGATGAAGGTCTACCCATCTTGAGCAAACATTTCCAGTGGTTGAAACTTGATGATGACACATTGGGGTACTTTCAGGAACATGAGGGCTTTTTGATATCTGGCAGGACCCTCAATAAACAATTAACTGAAGTTCAATTGAATATTTGGTACAATTGGACACCCCTATATTATTTTAATTATCAAAAACAACTCATGGGCTAAGAAGGACTTTTTTAATAAAAAATGATGAATATGTATTGATGGTTTGAACTTTGATTTCATGTAAACCAATCCATTCGATTTTTTTAATAATAAACAGTTGTTTTTGTTTTAAAGAATCCAACGCTTCTTGACATCAGTCATTATTTCGATTTGGGAGGCAGAGTCTCATCTTACCACCTGTTTCTCTCTTTGCAGGGCATAGCTTAATTCACGTATCATGAATGTTTCTAATGTTTTGTCCATTTTCAACTCCTATGTAGTTAAAATTATGCTGAATCGTTACGGGAATTTTTGCTTCTGAATATTTGTTCAATATAATGACTCTTTTATATTGTTTTGGTAATCAATGGCGTATTTACTGTACTTTTTTCTGTGAAAGGCGTGCAAAGATTGTTAAATAACTTTGTGTTTTGGGTCTGTAGAATGCCTTTGACATGAGTTACTCTTTATCTGTGGTCACTGGGGATCCCCTCAACTACAATATAGAACTACTGGATCAAACAATGTCAAACATGAGTCAGTCAGAGGACTTGTTTCATGGAGGTCCAAGTCTCTAGGTAGAAAATGTAGGCCTTAACAGAAGACTGTCAGATAGATATACATTTACTAAGAAAGAAGTCACCTATTAAGTCACACTGTTCTTGCAATGGTGGTGTGATGTCCTAATACAGGTTGGGTTATTTAAGCAGTCAACAATTCGAAACAATTCTTTGGATACATTAGAGAGCTCTCATAATAAGAGTTTTAAAACTGCAAATTCTTGAAGAATAGATCCTTTTTTATTCAATTTTGTACTCTATACGCCAACCACTTACTACATTTTTGCAAAAATATTTGGCTTTAAAAAGGTCCTCTTAGAACCAGGGTGCTGATGGTCTCTGGTGGCCAGAGGTAAAGTATTTTAGAGGGACAAGTAGATCCAGTTTCTCTGGATTCCAACTCTCAAAATATGGAGATAAATTATGAATATCGTTTATTCTATTGAACAATTGTAGTGGCAAAAGATCTTGCTAAAGGGTAACCATGGTGATTCTATCCCAGGCACAGCCCAGGTGGGGACTTGTAGGATGAATCATAGAATTTGGTTTATCAAAGACCCAATCCATAAAGGTAACCCTGTGATCTGACCATGACAAAAACAAGAACTTTTTGCAGGTAATATTTGGTATATTGTATGCCTCCTTCATGGGTTGGGAAATCAACAAACTGAGTCAGTCCCAGAAATGCATATTTGTTGATGATGCTAGATATCAGGATGCTTGGGGCATTCTACTCGGACGTTTCAGTTCCCCAAAATGAGAAGATTGGTGGTTCACAGAAAATGCGCAAACAAATAGTCAAAGAGATTAAGACTAAACATGCTATATAATCCTGGTGATCGACATAGAAAGTGTACAAGATAGAGGGGACCAAGGCCAATTTAAGTCCTAAAAGTTTTGCACAGTGGGGAGACTTCAAGATGTAGATATCGACTGATATCCTCTTACTTGGAGCAATGCAAGTCTCCCCAACTACCAATTTTTCATATTTCTCCTTTTTATAATGGATTAACATTGCTTTTGTAATAGTTATGATTATTTTATTTAGCGTACCATACATTCCTAGTGCTTCAAGTTTCCTTTAGGGACTAATAGGTGTGATATGTAATAAATATACGACATGCGCATACATTGAAATAGAGATATCGTTAGAATAGAAAGTAGGGGAGAAGGAACAGATTTTTTCTGGATTCATCCAGAAGATCTGCAATATAAAGAGAAAATAACAGCGGTGCCAAAAGGCACCACTGTTTGAGTTTTTTACTAAGAGATATCTACCTTGTGTATCTATTTTTATTAC
This sequence comes from Calotriton arnoldi, assembly GCA_963921515.1. NCBI lineage: Eukaryota > Metazoa > Chordata > Amphibia > Caudata > Salamandridae > Calotriton > Calotriton arnoldi. The sequence goes on from CAWUFW010004686.1 coordinate 1,118,668, forward strand.
CTGTTTGTTGTTTAATCCAGAAATCTTTGTGCAGTTCAATTAATAAGAAAAGCAGAAGAGAGGTTATTACCCATTTGTGCAACTTCAGCCAAATAGAAGCTCTATCGATCCTTTCACAAGCACTTGGAACCAGGCAGTTGTCAACTATGGACAAGAAGGGACGAAATCCCTTTATTCTGCTGGAATTATGCTCTTTTCATATACCCAATTCTCAGAGAAAATGTTGTTTGTGAATGGTATTCTGGTAATATCCAACAAGACAATCAATGGAGAACTCATTGATTTCTAGATCAGATCTCTCTAATGGATTAGTAAAAGTATGCCTCTGCACCAGGAGGTTACAGGTTGGTTAGTCTTTTTACACAATTTAAAAAGAAGTTTAATAATATAGCCATAGGTTGGGGTTTGCTTTCCAGATGGCTTTTCTCTTTGCCTTTTCAATAGATATTATAATGGGAATTGGTACAGTCCTAAGGATAAGTGCAGGCGGGCATTGGATCTCTGCCTGGCTACACCTCCTTTTAGGTGAGCAGGGGAAATCAGGAGGTGGAGAAAATACCATGCAGCCTCAAGGGGGTCCAGTAGGGTGCTGGTCTCTTAACTACAGGACAGACACTTGTCCCCCTGGGGATGTGTTTTTTAGATTCTGCCTGTGTAGCCCTCGTATCAAGGGTTTAGAGGAGGCAGAGGGGGAATGAAAGCGGCAATGGCAACGAGTGACCCTAAACGACTCCTCTGTATTAACACTCAAAGACCCTAAACTATAGGTGATCAGTTCTGAACCAAGCAGACATTTGTGTCTCTTTTCAGGCTCGGTTGCAGGCGACAATTTATCATTTTGACCATGTCTGGGTGGGGGAAGATAGTATTTTATTTATTCATTCATTTATTTTAGAAGTATTATATTGGCATGAACAGGCCTTCAAGAGGCGATGAAGCAACTCACAATGTTTACAGGCATACTGAAACAACTGCATGAACAATAAATATGTATTCACAATCTAGAAATGATTATTAATTGTTTTTCTTCTGTGCAGAACATCTGTCTTATATGAGATGTGCACCGTCCTCCTTGGAAAAACGCACATTTATATAACACATTTAATTTACCTGTTTTGGGTTGTAGCCTATCTATCCAGCTTCATGAGCATTGATGAGGCAAGAATTTTGCAAGTCCTTGAGAGCAGCCTCTTTACGCTGCAAAGAACTGATCGGTCTGTTCACCTCAATGACCTCAGTGACCTGCCCAGTTTAGTCCGTAGTTTTTAAGTGGGGCACCCTTTAGGGATAGCAATCACTACCTTACCTCTTTGTTGCTATTTCCAACCTCTGTTGATTTACTTGCAATCCATCCTTTACCCAATGCTATTATTTATCTACCACAGTAAGTATGCATTAAGGGGCCGATTCCGATCTCGGCCGGTAGTGCTCCGAATCGGATTCGGATTCACCGGATCCGATTCGGAGCCCTGTTTCCCAACCGAATCGTACGCGGGTCCGGCCGAGCGAGTACGATGCAAGCACCCGCGAAATCGCCGACCGACTCGAACGCGGCTTCAACACGCTCCGACCGACTCGCATGGACACGACTCGCACCGCGCTATGGAGACGTTTCCCGGCCGGGTAAGTACGATGCGCGCCGCGAGCAGTCCGACCGACTCGTGCCGTCCGGCTCGAAAAAGCTGTCGGAGCCGGGCTTTGGGGGTCCGCGTCGGACCCCCCTGTACGCGTAGGCGCGCGAGTCGCACACAGAGGGGACCCATGGGTCCCCCCTACCTGTGCCTGTACGTCGCGATGCGCATGGACGCGTACACGCTGTAGGGGGCGCCCTTGTCCGCCTCGCACCCATTGAGTCAATGGGAGCCCGCGTACGCGTTGTACGACCGGCTCCCATTGACTTCAATGGGAGTCCGACCGACTCGAGTCCGATAGCATGCGAATGCATCGTACTCGTCCGGTCGGACTGCTAGGGTCCGATTCGGTCGGAATTCTCTCCGGGTCCGGCTCAGTCGGAGAGATTTCCGGCCGGAATCGGAATCGGCCCCTTAGCCTTTGCCAATTATAAATTGGGAGATTTTCAAGATACTTTCACAATGTTACACTTCATATATTATTTTTACCTGTTTCTGTGATGTCATCAGTTTGAAAGGTCATGTGTAATATTATCGGCAGTCAAAAGATGTGTGATGACATTAATCCCTGTATTTTTGCTGAAATTGCACTCCTTTTATCCTACATGTAAGAGCCACACAATTAGATTCAAATTGAAATATATATTTATCTCACCTTAGAACTCGAAATGCGGCCGAAGAGCCTAGCCAGTCCTGCAACGCAGTTACTGACCTCATCGTAACAAGAATGATCCTGCGTAACAAAAGCAATATGTAGGTGAACACATCCAAAAAGAAAAAAAATATATTACTTTGATAAAAGCGGCTCTGTTAAAAGTACATTAACGTTGACTGTGGTGATGCTGTAAATTGTCTCTCTGGCACTCCAGATGCAGTGCTTCGTCAACTTAAATGCAAATGTGTGTGTGAGCTTCAAACATGTCTTTTCAACATCCAAAAGCCCCTTTCAACAGCTTTTGAAATGTGACAGGTATGGAAATGCTGTGGATGTGTGTTAATGAAACAGAAACGCAAATGCACAGCTGTCAAGAACGAAAAGCCTAAATGACGGAGATTAAGAGGTTTTAGAAACAAAAACTGAAATTATGAGTAAAATCACTCCCTAGCAGGAATTGCCTCCTGCACAATGCTGCACCTTAAAGGGCTATCCAGTGAATGATGAATAGGTCGCAATCCCCAAGCAGACACCATCAAATAGAGGAACATTCTACAATGCCTGAAGTTGGTGGTTGTATGCGGTGCAGGATTACAGAAATTGAACTGTTTTTAATCTACACAAAATGGCCTCTTTAACTTTGAATGTCCTTCTCCGTCTGCCCTTGATGTGTCTTGCTTAATCCGTGCATGTCATAAGCCTCAATGCATGTGTTCCGCACAGCTATTAGGGTCTAATATGTCCATACTTCTCCTTTTAGTTACCTTCCTTGCCTCTCAATCGTCTGAACAACATATGTATCTTTATATGACTTTTGGGCAAATTTTGCTATTTCCTAGGATTGCAAAGGTAAGTGTTAGTGTTACAAACTTTACTGCCACTTCTTGACTGCATGCTGCAGTTCTCCCCATTTTTTGAGGGAAGACTTGAAATGCCCCACAAGAATAATATCTGCCCAGTCTCAAGGGTGCAAACAGAACAATTGATGGAGGGAATGCTGAACAATGCCAAAAACTCCCCACCAGTACAGAGATCTGGGCCTAAATCCATCGTTTTTTTGCTCACCATGCCATTCCAGTTTGGACCCAGCCATATGCAAATCAGCCTTGACCTTGCTCCCCATGGGAACAGTCCAGCCCAAACTGCCAGGCCGGTCCTCCCTGGACCGGAAACAAGCATCCTAGGATCAAGCATCCCAGGAACGGTTTCTGGGTATCACCTCTCATCAGCTAGGATAGTTTGATTCCGGGGGCATGGTGAGCATGGGACCCACGTCTGGGCATGCCCGTTCCACTTAGGGCAACAAATGCAAAAAGAACAAATGATGGACAGATGCTGAAGAATGTCAAAACCTCACCCCCAGTACAGAGATCTGGGCCTAAATCCATCGTTGTTTTACTCACCACACCATTCCAGTTTGGACCAAGTCATAAACAAATCAGTCTTGACCCTGGTCCCCATGGGAACAATCCAGCCCGAACTGTCTCAAGGGTTGGGGATGTCCTTTGCTTAATTTGTAAAATGAAGCAGCCAGCCTAAAGAGGTGGTTGCAGAGATCTCTCTATGGTAAAGTATAGAGAAAAAGTTTTCTAAACTTGAAAAAAGTTAGTAAAAATATTTTTGATGTACATAGATTTTACATATTCAGGGGCAGATTTACATGAAACGTACGCATCTGTAGAGATGCGTCAGTTTCCCTGCGCCAGCCTGCGATATCCTTGCGCCACCATGGATGCCAGAAATTCTGACGCATCTGTTGGCCTAAAAGTCACGCATTGCTGGAGTCGTGTTGCAAGCACGACGCAACTCCAGCAATGCATGTTGAGGCCTATACTTATTGTACGGCACCACTCCTTACACCTGCTTCAAGCAGGCGTAAGGTTTTGATGCAGTGGCGACCTAGAAGTGGCGCAGTGAAATCTTGTAGATTTCACTGCGCCACTTTTACTAGGCTTTCCTGCATGGGAACGCCCACCCTGCATACATTATACCTGATGCAGGTATAATGTGATGCAGGGCTTTACAACGTGACCCATCTCCTTAGATGCGTCACGTTGTAAATTGGCCACAATGTGGCGCAATGTTTACGCCGCCACTGCGTCACAAAAGGTGACGCAACTGCGGCGCAAATGTGACGCAAGGGGCTTGTAAATCTGCCCCTTAGTTTTAATTTAGTAGAAAATAAAAAAAGTTGCAGCATTAATAATTTAATTGAAATTTGAAATGTAATTATTTTGAATATAATAAATTAACATTATTTTTTTAAGTTTAATTTATAAAATAATCGCCTATCCATACATACATATACATAGGTAATTATTACAATTGATGCATAGAATTAACTAAAAGTAATTTAATGATATTATAATAACAATTACTATCACATCAATTTGAAATTCCGAAAAAGGTTATTAAAATATTTCAGAAAAAAATAAAGAAATATATATATTATTTCTAGATAATTGTTTTAACATTAAATTACATTTAGTTAAATTTTAACTGTTTTAAATTATTTAATGTTTTTTCCTATGGGTCCTTATCTCCATTATTTTCTATGGGAGGGGTGTTGCAGTACCAGTGGTTGCCATGTGTAGTGATGGACTTACCCCAGCTCTGAGCCAGAGAAGATTTATTACTGTTTTGTAATTATAAATGTATATTGGATTTATATAGCTCTTACTACCCCTGATGAGGGCCTTTTTTTCTGTAGTGATTTTAGAAGTGCAGTTTGTGAATAAGAATGGGTCTACTCTCTTGTGGGTAGGTTATCGTCCCTCCGTAAACCCCTCCCTAATACTTCCATAACCCCTCTTTAGTCCTCCTGTAGCCTCTCCCGTTTAGTAATAAGTATTCCCCTTTTTCCAGCCACTTCCCCTGGTCCCTCCCACATTTACTGTTAAATAGTAAACTTACCTGTGAGGTCTCTACAAAGAAAACATAGGACAGGTGGAGATTGAGATTTACACTCGTAGGTTTGTGAATAACATTTTGTAGTAAGTAGTACTACTGTAGTACTACTTTATGTACTACAAAATGCAGTTTGTGATTCAGGCCCTTTGATTTAGGAGTGAGGTCTATGGCTAGTACTTGCTAAAACTGAGCTCCCACAGCAACCTACACAGCTGAATCCACAAGTATAACATACTAATTGCCTTTAACTATTCCCTTTTGCAGTAGAGCAGTATCAGGAAGTACTCAGGCCTGGTGCCACAGGTCCTATGTCGAAAAATTCAAGGTTGTCTCATAGACCACCCCTTATTAGATAGGAGGGTCTCCAGTGCAAGTATCACACCGGCTCAATCCCTTCCAACATTTCTGAACCCCTGAACACTTTTTTATCTAAACTCGGACACTGCTCCATTTACACATAGCCCCCCTCCACAATTGGCCCAGGGAATAAGAGAAAGGAGCGCGGAAAAGCCAGTGTTTATGCATAAAGTCCCAAGACTTCCAGAAGAGGCCATGAAAGAATACAACTTTTTAACCAACAAAGGGTTTCATTGGCTACCTGGTGTTTGTAATTATGTTTCCATCGTCTGCTTAGACATTGCTAGGGCCACTCGTTATTGTGCTCCTGGAGGTGCCGCCGATTATGTTGAAATCTTCCTAACTTCTCAATCACTGGTCAAGGACCTTATAGCTCTGGAAGTGCGATCAGCCGTCACATCCACATCTATTATTAAGGTAAAGTTCTCACTTCCAGAAGAGGATCCACTTGTGCCCCAAAGTGTTGGCTGTACATCCTCGGTCCTTAACCAGAGATCAGTGGTAGACCCAGGCAAAGGGGACTGACTTGTGGAAACACCTAGAGATTGCCAACCCCCCACTTTTTTGGCCAGCAGTCCTGGCAGTTTGCCTCCTGACAATTGGAACATTTTATCCTTGAATATAGTCGGACTGAAATCCAAACTACCCGACCCATATTGGGAACACTTCATAGACTCCTTCAATATTTGTATATTCCAAGAGACATGGTGCATAGACCCTGTATACAGAACAGGGTATACTAATTTTTTGTGCAATGCTCTAGCCTTGGAGAAGGGGTGCCCAGCTGGTGGGCTCATTATCTGGGTCAAAACTACGCTCAACTGTAGAATATTAAGGTTACATTTGAACTCTCCTGACATTATAGGGCTACAATTGGTTTCTTCTGCGGGGAAGGGTATTTACATTTTCAATGTGTATAATAGACCTGGAGGCCATCATAGGGGATCATGTACCCTAAATAGTTTAGAGGAGTGTTTTAAGGGTATCCGACCAGGGGGATCAACCATTGTTGCAGGAGAATTTAATGTTACTTACGAACCTATTGATTGTGAAGATTTTGGTATCACTGAAGATGAGGATAAGGCAATGGGTATACCGCAATTAGATCTAGAGCCGCTAAAGAGGCTTGGCAACACAAATCCTTGCGGCTTGCTCAATGTTTAGGCTTAAGAGTATTAATGGTAGGACGACCTCAGATGTGGGGGGTGGGCACACGTTCAAGCGTTACAATTACACTAGCAGAATTGACTATATTTTAATTTCCCTGAACTTATGGCAACTGTTAGAGGATATGAGGATCATTCCCAGGTCTGACAGTGATCATAATGCCTTGGGTTTGGTGATGAGAAGAGCTCTTTTTACCAAGGTAGAATGGTCCCTGTCTAGGCATCAGGGGGAGTTCGCGATTACCAACAACAAGCGGGCCTTAAGATGGCCCTCAGTTTCTTGCGACCCTGCTATTATGGCTCAGATATTGAGAAGGTTGCTGATTTTATTGAGCATATGATCGGTCATAATTCTGAATTAGACAACCAAGTGGATTGTTTAAAACTCCACGATGCCCTATTTGACCAGCTATATGCCTTCTTAAAGAGTGTAAAGGTCTTTCAAGGTTGAGAAAAAGCACCCATGGTTCAATAATCAATATAGGCTAGCCAAATCAGTAGTAATTAACTATATCAAACTAAAGAAAAGAGACCTAATAATAAAAGCAAGAAGAGAGTTTAAACAACAACTAAAACAAACTTGGGAGTCAGATGAGTGGGATGTTCTTGTCACTGTAGTTTGAGCCAGGGACTCAAAAGCCTTTTGGAACATCGTAGCTAATGGCAGTAAATCTGCAACAACCCACATTGATTATTTTATGCATTCTAAAGCGTGGGTTGATCATTTTGAAAAGCTTTATTTCAATAAGGAAATGCATCTAACTGATACCTCCTACCTGGGCCACCCATTTTTATGGGACAGCAAAATACTCTTGAATTCTCTCTTGGCGAGTTGCTCGAGGCCATAGCTGGTATAGTCACAGGTAAAGCCCCAGGCCCCGATGGCATATCGAGTGATCTATTTGCTGCAGAACCCCAAGTCTGGGGCCCTTTTTTAAATCTTTTGTCTACTTCCACCTTGAGAGGTGGTTCTACACCTAAGTCTTGGCATTCAGCAGAGATAGTACCCGTATGCAAACAAGGCAACAGGGATGATCCTCGCAATTATAGGCCCATTAGTTTGATTGATGGGCTACAAAAACTTTTCTGCCACCAAATTCTGGGAAAGCTATCTGAATGGATTCATAAACATATCTTACTCTCTGATTTTCAAGCAGGCTTCCGTCAGAACGTAAGCACTATGGATCAAATTTTTAGGTTGTGCACACTCCATTGGAAGACAATGGTAAAGAGAAGGACCATTTATACGCATTATTTGTGGACCTGAAATTGGCCTTTGATTCAATTCCTAGATATAAATTGTGGTCGGTTTTGGGATGTATAGGGGTACAGGTAGAGATTCTATCAATCACCGGAAGACTGCATGAAGAGAACTATGTCAGATGTGGTAGGAAAGGAGAACTGACAAGTCCTATCCAGATCCAGAAGGGATTGCGCCAGGGCTGTGTTTTTGCCCCCACTCTCTTATCATTGTATATTAATGATCTACTGAATTATTTGGATGTCCCGGACAATGATGCATCCAAAATTGGTGGAACAAAAGTCCCAACTCTGCTGTTTGCAGATGATACTCTGCTCATTTCAAAGACCCCTTCAGGTCTCCAAATTCTAGTGAACAGGTTTTCACACTTTTGTAAAGAGAGGGGGCTTAAACTAAACATTCAAAAGATGAAGTTCATGTCCTTTAACACTTACCGTTCCAGGAGGTGCAGCATTCGGGCCCAGAACAATGTATTAGAATAAGTGCAGGTATTTGAATATTTGGTAGGCCTGGGTGGAGTTCGTGGAGTTTTACTCTGTGGAACTCCACCAAGTGCTAGAAAAACTCCACCGCGCTGAGTCTTTTAAGTCGCCCTGCTCGCACTGATTTTTAGAACCAGGAGTTTGTCCCGCGCTGTAAAATCAGAGCAAACAGCACTACGCATCGCGCCAGAGGGTGCATCTGCTCTCTGCCACTCGAGTAGACATTCTACTCAACGCGAGCAGCAGATTTCTCAATGCAAGCTGTCGCAACCTGCTGTGACCGCTTGCATTAAGAAATATCGCTGGGTGGAGGTCTAGTGCACCATTTATTTTCACAGGCGCTCGCCAATTTAATGTTCGGGGGGGCACTCGAGAGAAAAGACCCCGTTCCGCGTCACTTCGTGGAGTTTTTCGGAACTCTGCACTCTGTGCGGAGCATGGAATGGGCAAAACTCTCGAGCTACAGCAAGAGTTGAGGGCGATCCTTATGATAGATCAGAAGACAAACACAAGACCACTTTCCCCAGCTGTGGAGATCTACACTGCTAAGGCTAAGAGTTCAGCCTTATACGGTCTGGAGCTCTGGGGTCAAGAAGCAGTGAAAAGCCTTTCTTTAGCTGAAAATAAATTTGTAAGAGCCTTGTTGAATCTTCCCCAAAGTACCGCCCGCCTCCCACAGCTAATAAATGTAGGTATACTCCAAATTTGCCCTGATTTGCAAAATGCAGCCTCTGCTCTATTGGCATAGATTGTGCTCTAAGGAAGAAATGGCACCTTACAGAATCCCTTTGGCAGACGACCTTATGTACCCTACTATTTTTAGAAAGATCCCTCGGTTAAGGCACATCAAGGAAATGCTCCTTAAATTAAACGTAGCCATTCTTTGGGATATTCTAGAGTCTGCATCTACTATTGCTAGGTCTACGCTAAAAGAAAATTTTAAACTTTTGTTTTGGGAGGAGGAGATTAGGAAAACCAATGAGGGGAGTTGTACTGATGGATTTTTAATATGTTTCTTTGTTTGAACCCTTTTTAGATAAGATATCATCCCCTTTAGCAAAGCAGTTGTGTTTACGTTTTAGATAAGGTACGCTACCTATCAATAGTTTTTGCATATGCTGGGGAGCACACTATTGTACCAGCACTTTATGCCCATCATGCAATGAAGATGGGGGAAAACGACATCATTTTTTCTTCTTTTACCATGTTTTTTGCCCTATGTTTTTGCCTACAACTTGAAATGCATAAGACCCATGTGCCTTTTGTTAGCGTGTGGAAAATTGACCACGCATTGAGAATAAGGAGGTTGCACACTGATGAGAAAATTTATATCTGTGTCTCCAAATTTATGACCTCAGCATGGCTGGCCTGTAAAAGGTCCAAGGCGCTGCAACATCTTCAGAGCCTCCTATGTGGCTTGGCCGATTTTTCCCTTTCGATGGAATTATTTTTCTGTGGTAGAGAACTAAAATGGTATATCTGCCTTTCGGGCAGCTTTGCGGGGGGGTAGTTATAGTTTTAGATTGCAACATGCATTTATGCCAGTTAGCTTCTTGGGCATGCTGTCTGCCTGGGCACGGGTCACTTTATTTTAACTTGACGTTGGCATGCCTTGATGGTTTATGTTATTGATTTGCACCCGTACCCTTCTTATAAGTTGGTGCTGTACAGCTGTTGCTGGTTCCAAACTAATCGCCTATTTTAGTGTTAGGACACGATTATTAATTGAAGGATTTCCACCCTATGAGAATGCACTATATTGTAATGTTGTGTACTGTTTACATCTGCTTTGCGAAATAGTTTTTATTTTATGACGTACTTATTAGACCGTATCATGTACAAACATTAGCTCCCTACTGTAAGCCGAAACAATGAACTGCTGCTACTTATTGCACTGTTTTTAATGTGCTCTGCTTATGTACTGTATGTGGCGTTTATGAATTCTTGAATCCGAAATAAACTTCTTTTTATTGATTGATAACTGGAGCCTGTCTGGGGTCTTCAAGCTCCAGGAAAGGTGTACTGAAGTTCTCCCTGAAATCTAACAACAGGGATGGCAAACATTGCATGCTACCATGCTGCCCCAAATGGGAGAAACCTTCATGAGTGTATGTTCATTGGGGGGCAGAGTTCTCTTTTGGCAGCCCTTATCTGAAGACTGTTGCATAACGCAAAATAATGGGGCCTGCCTGCAGAATGTGATGAGGGAGACCAGCATCTTCCGGATCGCACAGACATTCAGTGGTCTTGGGCTCAATGGGGGCCCCTCGACGGTTGGGCCCCCACAACGCTGCAGGGACCTGCTCGGGAAAGCAGAGTGGCTTTCCAGAGTGGTTAACTATTTCCTATTACAGCCATTGCACGCATTCTGCAGGACATGCATTGGCATGGCTTAGAGGATGAGGGGGGGCCCCCACCAAAACAATAAACCCTGGGGGCCCCCCTCACCGCGGAGGCTGCAGGGGCCTCCTTTACAGCCCTGCCTGGAGACCAGCTTAAAGAGCAACAAGACACACCTGTGGTAAGTGCTTCATTGCCTGTCCTTCTGCAAGTCACTTCTGACCTAGTGTTTCAGGTGTGTGACTTATTCTGTGAATGTTAAAGGTTCAAGTCCTTTTATCTCCATTATCTTATGTCTGTTTAAAGGTCTCTAGATGCACATTTTAATTAGCAATAGACTTTAGAGGTATGTACCTTTAAGCAAGCTGTAAAGTTCTTTTATTGACCAAGTGTGTACATCTACCACTTGGGAGCAAAAATAGTGGTAAAAGTGGATGTATGAGATATTCCACTTACCCTCGTCTTTAGTATGCACGCTCCGGCTGTTAATTGTGCCCTATGAGAAAGGAAACCTGCATGTTTATACAGATATATGCTCACCATCTTCACTTTAGTTTTGGTGAAATAGAATAAGGTGTATGATACTTGTCCAAGTGTTCACGCTATCCTATAGAAAACAGGGGGGGAGGGGGGACAGGTGTGGACCATGCAGATCTCACAAGAACATGGATGTGCCACACTGGAGTTATGACAAATGGACCTGAGTTTTACCTTAATTTAAATAGTGCATAGGCTGTGTTCCTCATTTGAGCAAGTGCAGGCCAAATGCCCTTTAGGCACAGTGTACCAGGAGGCAATCTGTTTGGTATTGAAATGCACTGCAGGTATCAGAAATGGACGCCTGGGTTTTACAGAAACAAGAAAACTGATTCCCACTTGACAACTTGCAATAAGTCTTTCATACAACATAATGAGTTACACAGGGAGACTTGGAATCAGAATAGAGAGAAAATAAACTGACATTCATATTCACCTAAATTTAGAAAACGCGCGTTTAGTGCTTTTATTTTAGTGTTCTTTATCTGAAGCAATGACTCACACAATATGCAATTACAACACTGAAATTTAAGGAACTATTTCGTGCTCCCACCAAGACGCTGTGAATCAGGAAAACATCCTCGGCATGAAGCCTCAAAGACATGGGATTATTTCCGGATGCGCATTCACAACCACTTGAAGCAGATCACATCCTTTCAAAAAGAACCGGTGGAAGCCACCATCTTTGATGCATAAATTACAATTCGTTGAAAAAAACGTATTTTATCAAATAAGAAGGAAATCATATTTCCCTGAATTGAAGAATAAGATATCCCTATTTTCTTAGAACGTTATTCACAGCAGAACAACCATGAATCATTAACACAAAAATCATAACAATAGCATTCAGTTACCAAACAGGAATACAGATACTTGACTGAAGAATCAACTCTATTCTGGGCCATTTTGGCATGAATTGTAGCGCTCCCTCATCTATCGCCAGCACTAGATTGGTGTGAGGTCTGACGGCTATTTGACGTAGGACCAGTTGTAAGATAGCAGCGGAGACTAGTTACTTTGTGACCCACAACTCGGCGAAAATGACAGTGCTGATCAACTTTCTGGTGCAAGAGCTACAGTGTGCTGCAGTGTCCAAAAGGGTTGGCATTGTATAGGACCTACAACCCTCTTCATACCTGCAAAGGAGGTGGAACAGGGAGGGGGAGTGGAAAGAAAGGGCACCGTAAACATGCCCCTTCCAAGAACTGATGCCTTATTGTTTGCTTAACCCATTTAACGATTTGGAAAACCTTTCCCAAATTATTAATTTGGTTTAGTACATTTCAAAAAGTGTTTTAGTGATTAGCAAATCCCCTAATTTACCGAATCTGAGGGGTTGGCCCGTTAAATACTTTGTACTTGAGGCCCTTAGGTCCTTGCTTGCAATAGGGCGTATGGCACCCATCTAACACAACTGTGCAATGCATATCAGTATTTCATCATGTGCTTCGTGCATCCTTTCAGGCTATCATTATGAGTGTGCTAAAGATGCTACTTTGCGATTGTCTTGCAAATATCTGACTGTCTGTGATCTGCATCTGGGCAGGATATACACAGAATGCCACAGGAAGGGATTTGAATTTCCATCTCTCAGGTTTTCTGACCTTGCTCTCCATCTGCTTTACCCACCCATTTGAGGGTGTGCATTTTGGTTTGCATTGTCCTCTGCGGCCCCACTTTTCACATTTCTCATTTTGAATATGTAATTTTCCCCATGTTCATGGCACACCCCTAAGCACCCGTTCATGAATGTAGATTGTGTACATTCACAGTCATTGCAATAGGCCCACAGGTTTATGATTGTACTCACCTCTGTATGCATGTTTGTTACTGTTCTGCCTTGCTCCCATTCCGATGTAACCCTGTTACTTTTGAATATTTCATTGTAAAGCTCCTAATACCATTGAGGTCCAGGGGCCAGATGTACAAACTTTCCAGTTTGCCAGTCTCTAATTGCAATTTTTTGGGACTCGTAATTAGAGACTTGCAAAATGAAATGTACCAATGCATCTCAGACACATTAGCGATTCCCAAATGGGTCGCAAGGGACCTGCCTCAACAATTCATGAGGCAGGTTGCAATTTGCGACCCACTGGGAATAGGCAATAAAGCACTTTTTTTTTTTCAAATGCAGCCGTTTTCCTTAACCGCATAACCGCGGCGGCAATTCCGCCGCAGTGCGGTGGTTTAGCGGAGTGGGCGGGGCCGCGTCAGCCAACGGACGTTCGCAGCTCGCGACGGCCGTTGGCCGACAGACGCACGCAACGGGTTAAAGGAAAACGGGATGCGTTTAAAAGAAAAAAATGAAAAAATGTTGGCGCCCCCATTCACAAAAGGGAAGGGGTCCCATAGAGACCCCTTCCCATTTGCAAATGACTTACCACCAACTTGAAGTTGGTGGTAACTGCAAATGTTTTGCGACAGCATTCCAGGTCGCAAAACATTCCTACATACTAGTATGACTCGCTATTAGGAAGGGACATCCTTAATATGCCCCTTCCTAATAGCATCTCGCAAACCCTATTTTGGGAGTTGGTAATAGGTTACCGACTCGCAAATTTGGGTTTGTCCCTGCCAAAAAGCATTTTACTGGTCGCAAACGGCCCATTAAATTATTCGTACATCTGGCCCTTGGTGCACAGGTGCAATATTCTGGCATGGATATTTAGGAATATTAAAGCCATAATATCAAGGAAGGTAAACATTGAGGACAAGATATCAAAAGATAAGTAGGCATAGATTTTCGATACCTAACTCAACATCTACGTACCTTGAAGATGCAGAAAAAGGAATAGTAAATGTATACCTTCTGTATGTGCACTTACGTTTTGTTAATTTGGTATTCAATATTTTGTCCTTGATATTCTTGTACCCTGGTTTCATGGCCTCGATATTCGGTAGTAAATTAAGGTGCGCAATATAAATGTTAAAATACATAATTAAATAAATAAAAACCATAGTAACGTTCACAATACTAGAGGCCTCTCATGGCCAGATTCAAACATCTTCCAAAGTAAAATTAGGAATGACTAATAAACTTGAAATTAACACACGTTTACACAAGACCCCCAGTACTGAGGCTTAAGTGTTAAACTAGTCTGAATAACACTGCATAATTAGCTTTAACTGTTAAAAATATAAGCAAACTTTAGGAAATATTTGGTCAGATGTTTTGTGAATACATTGTTTTTGGCGGTCATTATCACAGGTGTTCTCGGGCCGCAAAATCCTGCTGCAGACATACTTTTTGTGGTCTGCAATATTTTTGGGACATCTTTCAGTGTGAGCCTTGTAGCGCCTGGAAAATACAGGTCCTGCATCCCCCGCAGTGCTGACGAGGCCCAGGGCTCCTGGTCGTGGGAAGGGCCACCCCCAGGGCTCCAGGCCATAGGGTGGGCCTCCCGGAGGGATCCTGGTCATGGGGAGGGCATCCCCAGGAAGTGCTTAATTTGAGCCAGTGGTTTCCAGTGCTCGGCATCGGCACTTAGTTGTCAGCACCGGTACCTGACAGACTGCCACATGGTGGCGCTGTTTTTTAATTCAAGAGAGGAGCACAGCAACTGTTGCTTATTAGTTTAATATACATTAAGAATGACCAAAATCTGCTGCTAAGCCATTCTTTCAACTTTGGGGTCCTGAAATTGTCAGAATTGTCACACTTGTAGGAGTGTGACCTATGAGTCATGCTGTTACTGTCATTGACAGAGGCAATGGGCAGTGCAAGCAGAAGTGGCCTGCTGATTAGAGCCCTGGCACTCATTGTCTTTTTACAAACTAAGCACTGCCCCCAGGGCTCTTGGTCTTGGGAGGGCCTCCTCCAAAGGCTCTTGATTGTGGGGATGGCCTCCCCCAGGACTCCTAGTCGTGGGGAGGGCCTCCTCCAGGGCTCCTGGTCATGGGGAGGGCCTCCCCCAGGGCTCCTGGTCATGGGGAGGGCCTCCTCCTCAGACAACGAAGCATGGAAACGTCACACAAAGGCAGGCCAGAAAGCATGGAAATGTCACACATAAGCACCCATGCCATAAACCATGGAAATGTGTGTCCCACATAAGCATCCATTCCAGGCCATAAACCGTGGAAATGTCACACATAAGCACCCATGCCAGAAAGCATGGAAATCTCACACATAAGTACTCAGACAAGGAAGCATGGAAATGTAACACAAAGGCACCCAGGCTAGAAAGCATGAAAATGTCAAAGAAAGGCACCCAAGCCAGTGGCGCTGGAACAATTTTCAGAGTGTTGGTGCTGCCCTCAATGTTACATCACTGAAGAAGTCATAACATTGTGAAAAATCCAAACATCACACTAAGGACAAACATAGCAAATGAGCCTTGCCCATTCCGGCGGAGGTGGTGAGAGTGTGGTATGTTGCAGTGGAGCATTTTGAAGCCCACTGCTTGTTGAGTGGTGTTGGTGAACTGTATGAACCAAATCTTTCCACAATCCTAAACTCACCAACCCCAAGTGCCTCAACTTCCTGCTCTATCCATTGCTGTGGTAGAATTCATGCATATCGGCTGATGCTTTGGACAGTTGAGCAGCTACCACACATCGCTAGTTGCTATTTATTAATGATATCTATGTATGAAAGTCTATGAAACAGCGGTAACGATTCAAGATGGCTCGACATAGGTCTCTGAAGCAAAGTGAGTCCTGTGAGGAAGACAGGTTGTATAGCGACCCTACTCCTGCTGTCACATTCGGTATGTTTACTTTGGTACCTCCAGGGCTTGGCACTTTAACTTAAGGCAATCGCAGGAATGGGCTGGCGAGGTGAGCTGGCCTCCCTCGAAATGGGGAAAACTCACTTACCGAGATCCGAAAAGCAGACCTGTGCCTTGGGTTAAGCAAGGCCTCAAGGGCACTTTGCAGGCAGCATGTAGGCCTGTGTTTAATGGTAAGAAGAGTGAAACTGCAAGCTATCCCGATTCCTGAGTCTATCCCAGAGATGCTGTGCTGGCAGGGATTCTTTGTTGAGCTTCCTGCAACAGCTCTGTGTTGTAGCTTCTATTAGGTGTGTATCAGTGAGGGATATCTTTACATCTATGTTCGGACGTGAGCACCTGTGCAGACTTATTTAACACATCAAACTTACACATTTGAAAAATAAACTTCAATGTAATGACATTCGGGCGTAGGAATCGAAGGCCTAAAGTATTATAGATAATTTGGACTACAGTTTTGTTGCGGGCCACACTAGAGAAATATTTTTTCTACGCAGCAAAATAGAGTACATTTTCACCATAACCTTGTTGTCCTAAAAATTACAAACATCGCTCAAAGTTGTTGAACAATCACAGACGTGTAGGCTAACGCCCTGTTTGGGAGCATAATGTAGCGCAGTCCCCAGTATTCTTTCTCTCTTACTCGCTTCTATTTTTCTCTCTAACCCCCACACCTCCCTGTCTACCTCTAACTCTGATTGTCTTTACTTTCTCTCTACCTATCCCTCCCTCAACACCCTGTCTTTCTATATATATTTCCTTCTCTCCTCACCCATCTCTTGCTCCGTCATCTCTCTTTTGGTATGTGACCTCACAGCTCACCCCTCTTTACCTCTGTCTCTCTCTCTCTCTGCTTCTTACCCTTTCCTCCCTTCCCTATCATCTTCTAAGTTATTCTGACTTCACCTCACCTCTCTCTTGCTTCTGCGGCTGGTAGTAATAAAGAAGTTAAGAAAGTAGAGGCATAAATAAACTTCATTAAGCCCCAGGTATGGGGTGTGTGATGCCACCCGTACCATACTTTGTAATGAATTTCCCTGCCTCAGTTTGACATGGACGATGAGTGGCTAGCCCTTCCTAGTTGTTCTCACTGCTGCAATGTAATCTGTTTCCCCAAAGCGCATTCCCATGCTGTATTATGTGCATATGGTGGGAGGTGGGAACATTCAATGACAGTAAAATTCGATAAAGATTAGAAATGGTGCCTCTAGTACTCTTCAGCTTAGGGAAAAGTGTTTTGAATGAGGTTTTGTCTCTGGTGGCTGTGTGGCGCGAACAAGGGGATAAGTGATCCAGTAATGAATCTGGGCATAATATGTGTTCTTTTTTGGGTAGGTCAAAATACATGTCACATGGCAAAATGGTCTTTGGAGCAGCCACCCCTGTAATCAGAAATCATCTGACCGCTATCCCTGCTATAAAGTCTAAAAGCTTGACCTTCTAAGGCAGGACTAGGGCAGGAGTCAGCATTAAAAGTAGGATTATAGTGGATTGGTGTGTGCTGCCTGTGACGAGTCTGTCACCGACCCCCTTGCAGGAACATAGCACTAGCAGTCAAATGTTTTCAACGTGGTACTCATGGGAGTAAGTACCAAGATAGGCATTCGGGGGGTCGATGTTGCTTACTTAGCCACCTAGGATCCCAGAGGGCAGTTAACTATGCCTGTTCTTTTCAGATTCTAACATGGACCCCGACCATTCAGCAACAGTCAGTAGCTGCCTGGGCGTCTGCGTAATAATGGGGAATGCTTGGCGCTGCGACACCCCCCGCCCCGCTTTCCCTTTGTTGAGTCAGACCTTCTGCGGAATCCATGATGCTCTACCTCTCCAGATAAAGTGTGTTAGTGGCTGCAGCCATCAGAGAGTATGCTCTATTGAGCCATATCCGCAGTGCTTGAAATATAAAGAGGAGGCACAGAAGGATGGACATCTTTACTGTGTTTATTCGACCAGTCCAGTCGACAATCAAATTTCCCTGTACCTCCAGGTCCTTCATTAGGTCTGCTAGTGGGGGAAGGGGGGAGCCTAGGTTGACAGAGAAAAGTCCCCCTGGAATGTTACGTATTTTAACACCTAGGTATTTAATAGAGGACTTAGCCCATCTGAAAGGGAGTGAAGTTCTTAACAAAGCCACTTTTATTTCGTCCCCCAGTGTTAAATGTAATGCCTCCAATTTATCTAAGTTGATTTTATACCCTGGAGACCAGCTCAAAAGATTTAAGAAGATCCAAAAACCACTGGAAGTGGTGTGTGGGAAACCCGCAGTGACAGTAGCATCATCATCCCCTTAAAGTGAGATCTTAATCTTATATTCCCTGGCTGGCCCCAAACTTTATTTCTCTGAGTCTGACCGATTCCGTTTTGTGAATCAGGCAGGCCAGGGGTTTTTAATGAAGAGAGTGAACAGAAGCGCTGAAGCGGGGAATGGGGATATCCCTGCCTGGTGTGACAGTGTCCTGGACCCTGGTAGTGTGGGAATGGCCTGGCGGTATCTGACCTGACCAGTGAGTCTGAAGTTTGATAAAAAAATCATTTTCAAAACATCCGGGCGGCCGGCCCGGGGCACACACTGACTGCAGACAGTGCACTGAGGTGCGTTAGGCTGCTGCTTTATTAACAGATTAGGGCACTAGGCCTGCCAGCCTGCCTGCCTCACCTGGTGCCAGTACTGCCTGGTGCTGTTGCCGCGGCGGTACCGTACTGGCTAGTAGTCAAGTCGTGGCTACCACTACTACTGCTGCCAGTCCTGAGTCCTCAGCGCCAACGTCATCATCGGGTCGCGCTGGCTCTGGCCGGAAGTGGCACTCAGAATGAGATGACTCGGTCGGTGGTGGAGTGCGGCTGTGCCGTTATGCTGGGGCGTGGTACTGGCAGCAATGCACAATCTGAAAAATGAAACTGCGCACGCTGCCTGCTGCCGCACAGCCCCAACCCCCGCAGAACCAAAATCCAGCCCAAATGAAATCAGAGTCCTGAACTAAGGGCCGCGCCCGCCGCCGCCACCTCGCCATCAACATATAAGATTGAGAAGAAGATTCATCACCTGAATCTCCATTCTCCTCTTGGCATCATCAGTACTGGGCATCAATCATCATGAATTGATGATCATCATAGCGTGGGCGGTGGGCGCACGGCGGTTACGCTAGGGCGCCGATGCTACGTACTAGTAAGTTACTTCAAGTTCTAGTACTACTACTAGTGCTTACACTGACTTAGTGGTTCGTTCGTGGACGTGGTGGGCGGGGCGGGCGGCCCGGGACACACTGACTGCAGAGTGCAGACAGTGCACTGTGGTGCGTGCGTTATTAACTGCGTGATTAGGGCACTGGGCCAGGCCTGACAGCCTGCCTGCCTCACCTGGTGCTACAGCTGTTCTTGCTAGTACTGGCTACTACACTACTACTGCTGCGCTGCCAGTGCCAGTCCTCAACCAACGTTGTCGTCGGGTCGCGCAGACTCACGCTCTGTCGCGCTGGCTAGGGAGTTAATTGGCCGTCGTTGATTGAAGACGAACCACCAGTCCAGTCACGATGACTCGGTGGTGGGGTGCGGCCGGCCCATGCGGGTATGTTGGGGCGTGGCAATGCGCAATATGAAATCTGCGCACGCTGCCTGCTACTGCACAGCCCCAACCCAAAATCCAGCCCAAATCAGTGTCCCGACCCGCCACGCACTGGGCTGGCAACACTGAACTAAGGGCCGCGCCAGCGCGGGACATATCATCAGAGATTGATCATTGATCATTCAGTACTACTGTACTGGAATAATCGGATTGTTGAGATGAGAAGAAGATATTCTCCTCTTGGCTCAGGCTCAGCCAGGGAAGCACAGGCCAGGCAGGCTCACTGTACAGCCACGCCCACAAGTTCGCCTGGAGTACTGTGTGGGACAGTGTGGACCGGGACTGACTCACACTCCGTGACTGTCACTCGAGTCGGGAAACTCAACTGCCGGGACTCGGGAGACAGACAGACGAGCTCAGCAGACAGCAGTTACTGCGGACAAGTTCCATAACACAACAGTAACACTCTGTGACACTGCCAAGTCCAGTAGTGAGGTAAATTAATATCAAAGTCAATGACGTGCAGCAATGCGTGTAGACCCGGCCCTGATAATTATGTGCCAGTGCTAAGCACCGGAAAGCACCAGCACAAATTAAGCACTGCCTCCAGGGCTCTTGATTGTGGGGAGGGCCTCCCCCAGGACTCCTAGTCGTGGGGAGGGCCTCCTCCAGGGCTCCTGGTTGTGGGGAGGACCTCCCCCAGGGCTCCTGGTCATGGGGAGGGCCTCCTCCAGGGCTCCTGGTCGTGGGGATGTCCTCCCCCAGGGATCCTGGTCGTGGAGGGCTTCCTCACCCACATCTCCTCTTCGCCTTGAAAGTGTGGCTGAGGGTGAGCTCCTCCAGTAGTGTTTAATAGGGCACTCTATGGTTTTGTTAAGCCCTCGATGGGTACCTCTGCACGTAGACTGCTACATTTGTCATGAGTTGGAAACCAGTTCAGCAAGTTTGAATTGTATGAGCATGCTGCATGTGAGGGAGTGTGCAACTAAACTGAACGACTGCGTTCAAGTAGATACAGACCTGCCAAAATCTTTATTGCCGAAGTTAAAACTTTGGGGTACCAACACTGCAGCTCTCTCTCCATAGATCTCTGGGCTCCTTATTTTGCTCAAAGCACGCCCTCAGGGTGGGAGGCATCCTTCGATGCTTTTTTAACCTCTCAATGCAGCAGTGCACGTCCTGTATTCTGCACTCCCATTCCTTCCTTTCTCCAAGAGCAAAGGTGGTTTTTGAAAACAGATTTCGTAATATTTTTATGAAAACTCAAAGCTGTGTGAGCAATCTTCCGTGGCCCTCAAATATGTATTTCCTTTTCATTTATTAAATATTTCCTTTTGATTTTTTTTTTTAAACAATGCCGTTGGCTTTTTTTTCTCTTGACTCTAAGCCTGTACCAGCCTTTTCCTTGGAACAAAAAAGAAAATCATAACAAGAAAGTGTTTGATTAATTTTGCAGCTTCCTCACCTTGGTCGGGAAAGATCAGTTGCCGCTTTTCATCATCCACTATCTAATATTTAGGCTTCAACATCACACCTTCACGTTTGATTTATCACGGGGAGATCTGATGGAGGGAGGAACAGTCGCCGCCCTGACATCACAGGCAACGGAATCATTGAAGGCCAGATGTGTCTCTTCACTCGGCTCTTACCCCTGTGGCGATCTTGCACCTTCCCTGCACCTTGAGTTATGCGGTGTCTGTGAACAAGCTTCAAAGAGAATGGACACAGGAGGACCCCCTGCTGATTCTCTTCTCTTTCAGTTTCAGAGTTACAAAAAAACTCCTCTTTGACCCTCCTCATGGGAATCAGCAGCGCACTCTGATCTGATGAAGTGTCATAGTCCCAAATTTAACGCTTGTTGTGTTAATCCAGTAAGTATCGCTGTTAATTTCTTTGGAGACTACTTTTTGTACTCAAGCGGATAGATAAGACGGGCCATTCGTATAGTGCAGAGTGTGATTCTCTTTGGGAATTGCTCATTGAATAAGTCAATTTACACACCCTTCCTTGGTGTACCGAGGACAGATTATCGAGATAAAAAAAAAATAGATAATTAAGTCTACATTTGCTATACATAGCTCCACATATATTGTATTGTATAGTATTTGCATCTATATAGCGCTTACTACCCCTGACGAGGCGCCAAAGCACTTTATATGTATCAAGGGGGTACATATCTCTTCAAGATGTAGATTTGGCGATAGTAAATCTATCTTTCCCTATTTGCACTTACCTTTCTATATTCTGCCCCCGATATGATTATGTTACGATATTCTGGGAGTTGATATTCAGTAGTACAATCTCTTTCCTTCAAGTCAGGGCAATTTTGCACCAATGTTTGCACTGATATACAGTGCAAATATTAAATTTGCACTGACTGGTCAGTGCAAAAATGCAATTTCGCATCAGTCAGTTGGCGCAGATATGAAGCCGGTAGTCAGCTAATGTAGAATTTGTACTGTCACAGTGTGAATGTTGGTACAAAATCACACTATGCCGGTGCAAAGATTTTGTTTTCTGACCCTAAAATAGCGTCATCACATTGATCCCAATAGCAACGAAGGTTTTTGAAAGTCACTGTAGTGCAAATGTGTATTTTTGCAGGGAAGGCATTTCCCCACAGATGGACTTTGGATTGTATTATCACACTAGCACTAGCACACTTTTATTGAAATATTTCATATTCTGGTCGTTTAGCTTTTTTGGACAAGCGAATAAACAACAAACTAACTGGACAAAATCATCTTGCATTGAAACGCATTTTCTAAAGAATCCAGCATTCGCCACCTATTTAAAAAAAATGTTAACGTATGTGAAGGATACACTAATTTAAAGGCACCATTATTTTAATGCTTCAAATAATAAAGTGGATAAATGATAAAACTGCATTAATATTTCTATCTGCATTCGAACAGAAGTCGACTAGGTGGCACAATGTTTTTTCCCAAAGATGGCTAATTGAACTCAATCACATTAACTCATGCATTCTTATAGTCGGCTGCCAATTCCTATAAGAGACAATAAGAGGCTTTCTTCCTAATTTATAGGCCTGACGGAGGGAGAGGGTTCTTAACAAACAGTCTTGCTGGTGCAGACGGGTGATAATATTACTGGAACATTCCACCAAGTAAGGGTAGAATGTTCTAGATTAAACAGGGAGAAACACAAAGGCAAATGCCGAAATGTTGAAGAAGGAGGTCAATGCCGACCATTAGCACTGGGAGTAGAACGTTAGGAGGTGCTCAGCCAATCAGAATGCTCTCTTTTCTGGCTCTATTTAACACTGCAGCCTCACCACCAAAGGAAACACTATGTGGTTGGCCAGCTGCCAATGCCTGCCATGTGGGCCAATAGGGAACAGTACAGCAGCAAGAGCAGCCTCTCACCTGAATGTTCGGCTGTTAAAAAAAACGGCACTATCCTCTGGCAGCACTCCCTCTGCCTTTTCTAACAGAGCTGCCTGTGCACAGATGGCTGTCTGGGCTCCTGCCTTTGGTTTTATAGAAGGGACACCAAATCAGTCAAAGAACAAGCATTGGCATAGCCAATAGGTCTCGCCGTTGGGACCTTATAAGTGTTTAGTTATCCAGCACAATATCCTTGGTGCAACAACATCAACTGTTGCATGGCTAAACACTTATAAGGTCCCAAAGGCGAGACCTAATGGCTATGCCAATGCTTGTTTGAAAGGGAACTGATGGGGGGGGTCTGGACGTTTTCCTCATGCCAAGAGCAGTTGAAACCACGGTTGCTAGAGCAGGGAGATTACATAGTACAACAAATGGATCCTTCAGAGTTCTGTGTTTTCAGTCTATGATCTTTGTGTTGTGGGTTTGGACTGTGCTTATATATGTTTGTTAAAGAGCCTCTCCTTATCATCCCCCCTGGCGATTGGTCTTGCCTTTCTTGCCTGAGGGTTGGTGTTCCCGATATTGTGCCGATTACTGTGGGTGCACCTATATGGCATGAGTCTTTTCTACTGTTTTGTGTTTATGTGCATTCTGAAAGAAAACCGGTGTGTTTGTATATTTGTGTGTGTGTGTATATATATATACATATACACCCACAAACATATATTGGTGATGAGGGTGAAACTAACTTGGACTGCGGCAAGCCTGGGCAGCAATCTCTCAATATTTGCTTTATGGAAGTGGAGCTCTAGCTAATATGAGGGCTCTTTCTGTTTTTTCTTTTCTTTTTCCAAAAGAAGGCTCTAAGGGATTGTATACCACTGGCAATCCTGGTTCGGGAAAATTAGTTTAATAGGAAAGCAGAAAAAACAAGTAAGGCAACAAAGTTAGGAGACATGATAACAAAACGGCTAAGAGGTGGAATGGGGGATATATGAGGGCCCACACGAACACATTTGAAAAATGTAGGAGGAGGAACATAGACTAATTTTAAAAATGTGTGAAAGGGAAATGGAGAATGCACCCTCTAAAAAAAGAGAAAAAAAAACTATTGTATAGGGAGAAATTAATGTGAGAGATTAAGAACGAATGTCATGGTGTGAAGCAGTAACCTCATGAGCAAACAGCAATTTTAAATGCAGAAAATCTATAATAATGTGACCATTGCCACGGCCACACAATCCATAGTTCTAGTGGCCTTGATCTAAGGGATTTAAATGCAGTAGGGGGGGTGAAGGGGGCATGGCTGATAATGTACGCACTTTGATCATATAGTTACAATGGAGGGGGGCTATGAGAGACATCTAGACAGTTCTACTCACACATTATGCGGAGAGGGAGGGATTGAAATGTAAATCCCTCAAGGGTATAAACAGGCAGAGAAATGACGAGGAAGGTGTGAGGAAGAGACGTCACTGCATCCTTGGTATAAATGCATCAGGGGATGAGAGGAAGTATGACGGTGGCATAAATATCTATGGATCTAAATGTGGTAGAAAAAGGAGACAAATAAGAGCGACATTTAAATTGTGTTTGGCTTCGCAGGAGGGGGAGAAGGGAGGTCTGACGGAGATGGTGCAGATGTGTAGAGGGCAGGAAAGCGGGGATGTGAGAGATGATGGGGGCAGGTCAACACGGCGAGGAAACAGCCTCACTAGAGTGGGATCTGTCTGGGGGCGGGGTATAAATAGAGCTTCGGATGGGGGCATCCTTTAGAAGGGTTTCTAGCACCGGGAAGGGGCGTGAGATAGAGCCTCGAACCGAGATGCGACATGACTGGGGGGGAGGGGTGAGACCTGGGCCATGGGTGAGGGGAATAATACTTTTAAAAAATCTCAGCTGGTGGAGGAGAAAAACAGGAAGAGTTGAGAGTCCTGGGGAGGGTAGAGGAAAGGGCGCATGGCAGAGCTTGTCACTTGAGGGTGTGGTATAGGGTCTGAAAACCCTTTCTGATGTTTAAAACAGCATCTGTGGAGGGGGCAGCAAAACTTTAATACTCTGGCACGTGTCCTGGAATAGCGAAAACTCCCCCGAGTGGTGGTGGCACGAGCGCTAGGAGGAGAGGAAGCTTCGTCATGTCCAGACCGGAACTGCAGTAACAGGCCTGCAGCACGCACCACCAGCGGGCGCGAGCGAATCAAAACAAAAGACCATCTCGAGATGGCAACCAAAGACAAGCGCAGCCGCGCGGTCGCGAAAAAACAGATGGCCAGGTCAGCTCTTTCCAAGCATTCGTGCTTGTGGCGGCATCCACCTTGCGGGAGCGAGCAGACGCGCGCGCGGGCATGCTAATTGGAAACAGATGGCCCCTGCGCGCCGCTGCTCGCTCCCGCAAGGTGGATGCCGCCACAAGCACGAGTGCTTGAAAAGAGCTGACCGATTCCAAAAGGTCATCTCCTAGTCAGCGCATGCGCGCTGCCTAGGCGAGACCTAAAAATAGCAATATGTAAACACATGTTTTTTTTACTTTTACTTGGCTGATGGGGCTTCCGTTCACCAAAAGGGGAGGAGCCCAGACAGCCATCTGTGTACCAGAAACTTGATTAGATAAGGCAAAGGGAGCATTTACATGAGAGGCTGCACATGCCACCGAAGCCCTCCCTATTTTAGGTGTGGGTCTGAGGGTAGATGGTTTGCTAATAGCCTTACTAGCATCACCGGCATCCCTCACCCCTTGTTATGCTCCATCGTCTGTGGTTCGGGACCATAACTTCAGGAGGAGGCAATTGGCAGCTGACTCTCTGCTACTCCATGTCCTTCAAAGGAGCTCTCAACATTCCAGTTATCTAATAAGCTCTAAGATCTTTTCACCAATCCTACAAACCCTCACATATGACAGTAATCAACATGTTTATTGTTAAGAGGATGACGTGTTTTAATGGCTAAGTTAGATAGTCTGTAACCAGGACACCAGGGTTCTTTTTCTGTTATCCACTTGATTAAACATTTTTATCCCGTAAAAAATCACTTCTTAGTCCTGTGTCAGATCTCAACTAGCTACAATAATTGGCAACGCTAAGAAAGAGAAAACCCCGGTTCCAAGCATTACATAACAATAGTAGTAAATGTATTAGTTATATCAATGAAAATGCAATGTTTCAAAGAAGATCAGCTTCAGTGAAGGGTTGAAGCACATTAGTTGGTCAGAGAGTACTACTCATGCTTTGCATGCAAAATGCGTAGATGGGCTTCATCCCCAAAACTCAGAGCACTGAATTGAAATTGTTAGTTACTGTGTTTAAGGAGCCTCCCTAATTTAAGAGACTTGGAATAAAGTTCCTTTGTAAATAGATGAGTGTCATTATGTACACTTTTCTAAACTATATTCTCTGTGCCCGAATAATGTCCACACTGTGACTCAGGACTCAATCTGCAACGCATTGAGGAGAACCAAATTCTAGAATTGCTTGTGCACCCATCTGGAGAGGACCTGGCATGGTGATCTGGGCTGCATTGTTCCTGTAGGGGGCAGATCCAAGACTGATTTACATATAGCGGTTCTCTATCTAAAGTGGCATATTATTGGGTGAAAAAGATATTTGCATGGTTAATCTCCTACTTTGATGTGGCTGTCAATGATTTAATGTCAAACTGTGTGGAAAGCACTAAAGTCGAGTGGCTCAAAAAATGTATTGTATTTGCACCACTTGTGTCTCCATATGTTTTTTGCAACAAGTCCATATATTTCTCAATCCTTCCAAGAGTTTGGCATGTTTAGCACCTCATAGGAAAGAAAGCCTCATTACCTCCAGCCCCCACCATGGAAGATTTTCCTGTCCATTGCCTGTGACTAAACATACATCCTCAATCCTCTTAAAATTCACCCTTTTTTCCTTGTTACTAAATAAATGTACAACTTTGTTGTGTAATTCTCTTCAGAACCCACCCTTTATGTCTGATATTCTCACCTATCTATACCTTGCTCCACTCTAACCCCTTTTTAGGTCAAGCCTGGAGCAGCGCATGCGCTGCTTGCTCGACTTTTAGTAAGGGGCTTTTGAAAGTGCTACCAAGCCGGCCACCAGCTTGCTGTTACGCGCAAAAGCGCGAGCGACGGGCACGAGCAGAGGCGCCATATGGCTTTCCTCTCTCGTCATGGTGCGCGCACACCACTCGCCAGCCTGCGTGTTTTTTTTTAATTTCCTTTTTGCGCGCGCGCGCACACAACTCCGGGTCGCGGCCGCACGTCTTGTCTACCTTGCTTCTCTGTCTTTCCCTCTTTTTTCTCGCCTTTCTCTGCATCACATTGCTATATCACTACCTCTGTTTTCTTGTATTTCATCTCCCCCCGCCTCATTAAATATCAGCCTTTCTCTCTATCTCATTTCTCTCTTTACCCCTCTATGACTACTTTGCCACCTCTCTCTACACCCCCATACATTATTTTCTCTGTCTCACCTTTCTTTCTGCCTCTGTCACCTCTTCCTTACTTCACCGCACTGCTTCGACCTCAACCCTGTCTCTATTTCCGTGTATCTGCCCCTTCTGTAGCTCCTTTCTCTAGCTCTCGACTGTCTCACTTTTCTCTCTTCTCTCAATGGCATGTCTTTCTACCACATCTATCGGTCTGCACCCTCAATCTACCTAGGTCTTCTCTCTGCACCTCGCTGCTCTGTTTCCACCTCACCTCCCTCTGTCTCTGCTCCATCTACTTCATCTTTCCTTCAACATCATCTCTCTATTCTCCTCTGCTTTCTCTTTGTCTCTTCAGCCCTCTATACCTCACAATCTTCTATCTTTCTCACACCTCCGTATTGTTCTCACCAATCTCTCTACCTCCCATCTGATTGCCTCATATTTAAGACTATCTGTTAGTGTTACATATTAGAATCTCAGACCCCGGAGTGTCTCCTTAAATAATTAGAAAGCTGGCTATCATATTTCCTTAGGTCAACCTTGAAATTGATTGCCACCGGACTTAAGTGGTGTTGAAGGCAGTCTCTTTAATGATGGCGGCATTTCCGGGAAACACAAGTGACAGTTGACATTTTCAGCAGACTGTCTAACGTCCAATAGTAAACGACTTGCCACCATTAATCCTCGGACCTGTTTCCGCATGATCTCATCAGCCGACTATCTGAACATAAATATTGTGGTTTCGCTTTAAAATATCACCTTTCCTGGTGACCTTCCAATCTCCGGGGCCGTCTGCTAATAAACATGCTTTAAGATGTGCAGCCCTAACCCCATTGTTAATGTATCCCTCTTCTTGACTTGCCCCCACATCTCGGAGCGACGGCAGACAATAAGCAGGCCCGCTCAGGCACCCCTCGGCAGGGCTGCGAGCATTCACACACTCACTCACACTCACTCACACTCACACTTACTCTCTGGGAGCCGCGCTACACCCACGGCTGCCACCGCGTCCGCATAAACCTGTCAGCGCGCGCCGCGGGCCACGTGTGTGGAAGGAAATGGATGACTAATGTCGTTATTGCACTCTTACATGAAGACAGCGCTATTATAACACGAAAGATAACACATGGGATTGATTACCTAACTAAGGGGTATAAGAGGTTGAGCAGTTTCCGCTGGAGTCTGACGTTCTTTTGAATCTGCGCGCCCCGGGAACCTTGAAGCTGCATTAGTATCTTAGTGACACATTAAAAAGTATTTGCTGAATAGTAAGCCAAAATGTGGATTTACAAAGGGCATTAATGCACAGAACGGCGCGTGCATCGACGGTAATCCATATTTTCTTGTTCTCGCCTAGTGCGTGCCTTTTCTCTAAAAGTAGAAGTGTTTTCATATTTTAAAAAGCTTCCATGGCTACGCCATGAAAGCTTAAGTTGGGGTTGTCATATGCAAGCAATCTCTTAAATGATAATCCTACAAATCAGGCGTTCTCGTTTCCGGAGGTGCGCCCACCAACGTCTAATGGTTTATGTGCTCATTCCTTTAGGCCAAACCAGGTTTGCAGAAAATGACACTGGCACAAGATGACGACGTGAGTTTTAACTTTGACTTCTCAGTGAAGGTCACTAATGCCGCCACGAAAAAACAAGCATTGGCATAGACAATAGGTCTCGCCTTTGGGACCTTATAAGTGTTTAGCCATGCAACGGTTGATGATGTTGCACCAAGGATATTGTGCTGCATAATTAAATACTTATAAGGTCCCAAAAGCGAGACCTATTGGCTATGCCAATGCTTGTTACATCTTGTCTCCTAGGTGCTGAATATTTCCAGTCTTCATAAAATACCCGGCTTTTAAATAGTGAAAGATGGGTACCAAGGGATGGCAACAGTAATTATACAATAGAAACAACAAGGCAGAGCACAGGGGAACTTCCCCCTAAGATAAATTATGCAAGGATTCATTGGGAGAAACCCGGACGTGGAAGGAAAAAAAGGACTTGATTTAGGATAGTGAAGCACATCAACAAAGTGAATGCTCAGCACTACAATGGCGACTGAAGGAACTAGACTATTTAATGACCTGAAGCGGTCACCATTCACATTCATGCTCAGTTCATTACGTACAGTGAAGATGATGTTATTGGTGATCTTATCTGGTTTGAAAATGGTCTGATGAGGTTGCAGTTTAGTTCCTTAAAATGCTACAACTGAGCAGAAAGGGAATGAGGCAGGAGAGAACTTCGGTGGATGTTAGTTGGGTTTTTTAATCATGAGCATAATCAATGCCAGTTTCAACCCGAGCATTAAACAGACGGGTATTATTAAATGAAGTAGAGAGGGGCTGAAGAAATTTCATGAACTATGATAAATCAGAGAAACCTGTATTTTTGCTGAGTCAACTTTACCAACCAAATCCCATGGCCTAAGAGTTCAAGGAGCCTGATGATTCCAAGATTCAATTAATGCTCACCTGAGGCTGTTCTTCTTACCACTGCCACCTATGAGGCATATTGAGGATTGTTTGTCCTCTTGAAAATGGCTTAAGACATTTCTGCTTTAATGATTTTGCTCAGCATATCTTTCACAGAATCACACCAAATAGTTCATGAGCTGCACAGCTCCTATGGCGTAAGGGCCTCAAATGGCATTAGAGGAGGCTTTTGATTCTTAACATAACAAAGTATACGTGCCCAATGGTGGGGTGAATACCTGCTATTCTAATCTTTCAGACACCATACCTTTAACATTTGAAGTTAAACCCTAAAAAGAAATGTTATACTGTCATGTATCCTCACTTGCTTTATCTCTTCCAGAAACACTCAACCCGTCCAAACCCCAAAGACTAGCTGCAGACTATCATATAATTAATGACATTTCCTGAAATAAACAAAGCTTGCTTACTGCATTTTAGATATCCTGAAATAAAGCATTAAAGCCTGACATATTTCAATAATGCCTCAAATGGACGTCAAACAAACCCACCAAAGTCTTACCACATTCACGCTGTGCAAATGTAGAAAATGGAAAAACCTAAATGAATATACAGGAGATATTACCAAGGAACTGCAATAATTATCGCAAAGCGCGCTTAGCGCTGTTTTTTTTAATCGCCGGCTATCGCTGGATTTCATTGCGGAGATAACGCGTTATTATCAACGCTTATCTCCAAGGCGATAAAAAATCCAGCGATAGCGGCGAAACCCAGCAATAGCGCGAGAAATCCAGCGATAAATTCAACGCGCTAATGAAAAGCTTGCTAATAGGCAGGTGAGGACTTAACCTTACAATCCACCTCCCATTGACTATAATGGTTAACTCAGGTTTTTAGCAGGTGTTAGATTCCAGCGATAATCGCGGTTAGCGCGAATTTTTTTATCGCTTTGCGGGCATTGCTAATAGGGGGAAGTTGTGTTTGCGACTGTTTTCAGTCGCTTTTAGTTGGGAACGCCTACTTTGCATGTCATTAGCGATATATATCGCTGACATGCAAAGCGGCACGAAAACGGTCGCTTTCGCCATAAAGCTGGCGCTAACAGCTGTTAGCGACAGCTTGCTAATAGGGTGATAGAAATATCGCCGCTTTGGCGGCAAAAAGTGCCGCTAAAGCGGCGATAAGGCCCTTGCTAATATGCCCCTTACATGTTCTATTTCAGTAGAACTCGTGTAAACCACACATTTATGCAATAAACTTACCATACCCCGACGGTGGGATATTTTGAGGTGACTAGCTGACACACTCATCTAAATCCAATAAACCCACACCACATTGCTACTAAATCAATGTATTTATTTAATACCGTTATTAAACAACATTATTTAATGAATTATCAAGGTGTGTTGATTGTCAAGTATCACGCCTTTAAATTATTTTTAATACCTCATCCCCTTGACTCCTTTTGACATTAATAATTGTGGTAATTGTCCTCTCCCAATTTACATTTTTCTAACTGTTTAGCACTGAAAATCTCTTAAACGAATGGCATTTCTATACAGACTTCTCTGTCTCACTCACCACACCACTCCTGCCAGGATAGACAGAATTATGTCTTGCCTCGCGCCACTGGGCACTATTCGCAGAGTACAAATTCATCACTTAATTTAGAAAAATGACGAAGAGGCGCTTTTCCAATGACACTCACAGTACTGAACTTTTACTTCAAAGTTCATTTTTGGCAATGTCAAAAGTGATGGAAACCAATAAAAAGGACCATGCAGCATGAAAGTCTCCCTGACAGCAGTGCTTTAGAGGAAAGTGGAAGACAAGAATTTCATAAACGTGATCGCAGCCCATACAGATAAAAGTAATTGAATGTGGGTTCTATTAATATTTCTCTGTGCCCTATTGTTGACAGGTTTGCTCCTCAAGCACCTCTAAACAAACCTCTCCATCTTCAAGAAGTTTTACAAAAACCATTTAGGTTGGCATAGGTTACAGCACTTCAGGGAAAAATAAGGGCTTGTGTTCACAATCGAAATCAATGGCTGGAAAAGAAATATTGCTTTTCTGTTGTATTTTAATTTTGATTCATATATTTGAAATTTTTAGAAGTGCTCGACAAATGAATGCACACAAACACAAGTAAGACAGTTTATGATCATTTTTCACACAAGTGATAAACTTTTTAAATGACTGATTAAAACTAGTGTGAGTCAAATACAGTGTTAGGTTTATTATAATGCACATTGTGTGCAACGGCTCAGTTTACTGCATCTTCCATTGTCTGTGCCTAAAAATACTACTCCAAATCTTGGATTGCTTAAGGATATCCGACCTTAAATTAATTATTTTTCCTAAAGGGGCTTGTGCTCTTTCTCAGGTGTGAGGACTAGCCTCCGAGGCACGCGGGCTTGTTTCAACAGAAGCATCTGTGGTGCCAGGTCCCTCCCTTTGGCCTATTGCTTCCTGCCCCCCTTCATTTAGTTTTTCCAGTGGGGTAAAGCGATTAATAATGGCAATAGAGGGCACCTTAGTCCTGAGCA
This sequence comes from Calotriton arnoldi, assembly GCA_963921515.1. Lineage (NCBI taxonomy): Eukaryota > Metazoa > Chordata > Amphibia > Caudata > Salamandridae > Calotriton > Calotriton arnoldi. The sequence goes on from CAWUFW010004686.1 coordinate 1,151,045, forward strand.
AGAAATCCTGGTCTTGGCCCCCTGCCCCATCGCCTCCCTGCATCCGTACAGCGATTTTGGCCTGCTCCATGATTTTAAAATAAGAATTAAGCGAGGGTGTGGACTTGAGAACCTTCCCTTAGCCCGCAGCGTTTTGGTCTACCAGAGCTATTTTATGCCTTTTTGATAGGAACCACTGAGACCACTTCATTCGCTAGTAGCTCTTTGGCCTTGGACTCTTTACCTTCCTCTCAGGTGCAGATCTTAATTGATATCTGTTTCTTGTTTGTGGTGGGGGGCGTACATCTGTTGGGGAGACCTTTTCTGCTACACATTCAGAGCTTTGATGAAAGACACCTCCTCCCGCACTGCTTCTTTCCCCTCCAGCCCCCACTGAGCGCCCGAGTGAGACTAACAGTACTTGTGAGGAAGCATCTTTCTCCATCGAGATTTGTTGCTCCTCTCTACTGCCTGTGCTCCTCTCACAAGCCTTCCTATCGATCTTCTTGGGGCCAAGTCGCACCAAGCAGCTCCCACGCTCCTCCAAGGACATGCCGCTTCCCCTCTGCTCCACCTCTCCGAGGAGCTGCCAACAGCCTGCTGCGCCCACGACAATGCTGACTCTGCCGGAGCCCACCCAGAAGCCAGCTTGGGCCGCAGCAGCACGTGAGAGTCGTAGAAGAGCCGATGCTCGGCCCCACCGAGAGTCTTGAGGCCACCTGGCAATGGAGCCCATCTGCCGAGCCCTGGTATCCCTGCGGGAGAGACCGCCACCGAGACTGCCACCGAAAGGTAAGGAAACTCACTCGCTCATTCCTGCTTTGATGTGCACCTCTTGAAGGGAGCGAACTCCTTACCGTAACATGGCCTGTTTGCCAGCACCCTTCCGCGGTTCGAGAGCTCCCACGACCGGTGTCAGCCCGCGGCCATGCTCCCCCTCCTTCACAATTGTTTACACATTTCTGTTCGATTTCAGAAATGTGAGATTTCAGATGTAAACCAGAAAACCATACAGGATAAATGTGTAGTGTTAGAGGAAAAACTTGATAGTCTCACCGAATGTACTGCAACCTTGGAGAAAGATGTAAAAGAACTGTCAGTGATGGTGAGTCATAACTCTCGAGATATTGATGCCTTGAAGACGCAAAATAAGACCTAGCAGGACTACCTTGAAAGATTGGAAAACCATTCAAGGCAAAACAATCTGAGGTTACTAAATATCTCGGAAGGCATAGAGAAAGGGGATGTAAAGGACTTCGTCTGTAAACTATTAAGAGAGGGGCTCCTGCTAGACAGACCAGATGTATACCTCGAAAAAGAAATCCAAAGAGTGCACAGAGATCTGTTCAAATTAACTGCTAATAGGAAGTGCCCAAGGAAAATTCTTATTAACTTTCTTACCGATGCGGTTAAAGAACTAATTTTAGGGCGTGCACTGAAGGAGAAAACCCAGAAGTACGAGGATTTTACCTATCAAGTGAGGTCTGATATTGGTAAGCGAACGGTGAAGAGACAATGGGAGCTAGACACTAGGATAAACGACCTACAGAGAAAAGGAGCTAAGGTCCAGATGAAATTCTCTGCAATGCTAAAGATTATGTGGAGGAATGAGATGTATAACATGCGAGACCCTGAGGAGGTGGATGTTCTCTTAGCTCAGATTGATGGGACCATGGCTGCCACACCTAGTACTTAGGAGTCTCTCTTCAGATCCAGGAGAGAAGTAAAATTGATTTGAAGTGTTATATACTGGGCCAGTTTGATTTAAGCAAGTGTGATGGATTTTTGCACATCCTTCCACGGGGGAGGGGGTAGTTCGCCAATGGTGGACTACATCGCCTAAGGATATGAAGGAAGTGACCCGAAAAGGGCCACTCGGGTCACTCACGACCACCTTCTTTGCCTTCCTACAAATGAAGAGTCGGTCAGACAGTAGAGAATACAAACCAGATATTTATTGAAATTACACTGCAGCGGAGCCCAGTCTGACCAGCCTCCTGAGATGGCTGTCGAGGAACTGAACCCTGTAAGCATACAATTACATTATGTACGTTGTGAAGTCCACAAAGGCCCGCCTACTATGGAAAAACACTAGCAGGTGTCGTAATACAATGGGGGTACAGAACATAAGTTTCGATTCTGCAGCCGGGCACAGGCTATCTACTGCCCAAGGTCGTCTAGCCTATCCTCCCTACCAGACAGGTGGGAGAAGGGCTCCATCTAACAAGAAAGGCATGCACTAACGAGGACACTTGCAATTACAGAAAAAAGAAAAAGCTCAACCTTGGGAAACGAAACTTGCCAAGGACCGTTTCTCGAGAATAACCAAGCAGCAGTTTAAGTTATAATACAAAATTGTGTCCAGATTACAAGATGGTTTCGCGAATGCTAAAATATACAGACAAAAAGGCCCCCCAGTATTAACAAACCCTCCTGTTAGCATGAGCTAACCATCTACAATTGAAAATGAAAGCAGAAACATAAAGGAATAATAAAGCACATAGCTTTTTTATGCACGTCATGTTGTCAACAGTGGGAGTATATTCCAAGAGAAGAGAAGATGTTTCGAAGACACCCTCATCTATGGCCATGATGTCATCTATTTCTTTCTGTAACATTATTGCAACATTAGTATCATGAATCGATATCTTCCTCTTTGGAGTCAATACAGAGATACAATATGTGCAGCACATTGGAAGACATTGAATAAGGACGCAGTAAAGTATCAATATAGCAATGAAATATATTGCTTTTTCTATTAGCCACCCCCATGTTCCAAAAAAGAACCAACTCCAATTACCTGGTTTCATACCTTTGACATTCTCAATAATATCCAAGATATGCTTGGTGATATTCTTTTCCATATTTGTTATGCCCACTACACACTGATCGCCAATAACTGCGCATGCACCACCATTTTTGCTAAAATAAAATCCACTGCATATCTGGTTTGTTCAGGATAGATCCTCATACTCTCCAATTGAATGGTGATGTCACATAATGCTGCTACTGTGGTATTTGACAATATCTGCAATTTACAGCCAAAATATTCCCGAGCCTTTTCAGTCCTACTCATAGCCATTCCCCCCAACGTGAAAATAGCAGACAGGATATAACCAAAAGTAATACCATTACTGTAAGTGTTGATCTCAATATCCGTCACTCCTTCGCAAAATTCCTTTGTAAGTGTTCTGTTCACCCATTTTACCTGTCTGTGGGCATATTTGCAAGGGACCCCCAGGGGCAGCACCATCCCAAGAGCTACATCATTGGTGCCATTATAAACATTAGATTATGTTCCATTAGTTAAAAAGAAGAACCCGGGATGGGCATATATTGGTCTGTCATAGTTCACAGCTGAATAGCGAGAATTACCGGTGATGGTGTCAGAATCTTTCGAACCTTTCTAAGGGAATGTCTCTTTGGATATGATCACCCCAGAGCAATTGATATTCAAAATGGTATCAGTACTATTTATGATGGGGCAACAGGCAGGGTAATAGCCAGCTTTTCGGGGAACCGTCACTTCTTTATAATGCCAACCCACCAACGTAATATTTTGCTCTTCCAAATAGAAGTTATCACAATACGTATTATTATCACAACCAGGATAACCTGTTCCTGTGGGTTGACGATGGTACAAGCATGGCCCTGGGTAGCCGAACCCAAACTCCCCTTTTACCTTAACAAAATTTGTCGGCTTAGAATATGTATAATTTATCAAAGACAAAGGATAAGCAGTCCATAGGCTAGTTACAGATTCAGTAGGATAACAAGCAACACCATTACCAAACAAGCACTGGCATAGCCAATAGGTCTCGCTTTTGGGACATTATAAGTGTTTAGCCATGCAACAGTTGATGTTGATGTGCTGCAGAATTAAATACTTATAAGGTCCCAAAGGCGAGACCTATTGGCTATGCCAATGCTTGTTTTATATGCTGGTGAAACCTTATTGCGCACTGGGGTGAAGCTGCATTCATTGGTATACATTGGAAATAGTGTGAGACCACTCAAACAATACATCCAGTAACATCACAGAGTGATTAAAAATGGTAACTTCGAGCTATCTGCTGGCAACACATTTTCAAGAAGTACATCCAAAAGGATGCACATTTTGGTTTCATGTAGTTGAACATATTCACATTCACAGCAGAATGTTGTTCACCGTTTGTAGACCATTTGTAATGAGTCAGACTGGGTTTCGCCAGATGATAGTACGGAAAGAAGGGGAGAGGAAGGGAGGAGAGGGAAGAGAGGGCAAGAGATGAAGAGAAGAAGAGGGAGGGCGGGGCAGAGAGACGTACTGAAAAGTAGGAGATGGGGTGAGGAAAGAGGTGGATTGAGGGAAGGACAGGCAGAAAGAACTTGATTTTATATAGTGTCTCGGACTATACTGCAGTTGTTTCTAAGCGCTGTAAATAATGGGTGTTACAATTATACAATTAATAGTACTGAAAACAGAGCTTCAGGAGCAGAATGCAGTGGAAGGGATAGGGCACGAGCGTAATTTATAGCAAGAATAATGTGAGGTAGCGGAAGGGGCTGGGGACAGGGAGGAAAGAGGAGAAAATGGACAAGAGCAAAACCAGAGGGGGAGTGACGGGGCTGAGCATGCCAGCAAATGGCGACTGTAGAGTAAAACGATGCGCTATGAAAAGAGAGCGTGGCGAAGACAAGACAGGTGAGAGGACAAGAGCTAATGGGGGCGCGTAGATTAGAGGAGTTGGAAATTATGGGCGCCAACGACCTGGAGAAGCAGGTGCAACTAAGAAAGGAGGACGCGCGGTAAGGTGAAAGGTAAAGACAGAAGGGAAGATAAGAAGGAGAAGGTGTAAGACAGAAAGAGAGTCCGAAAAGACGCAACAAAGAATGAAGGTGACTCAATGAAGCGTCTGGCGAGGGAAAGTAGAGAAAATAGAGAGAGAAGTTAAACAGGGAAGAAGAAAGTAGGCGAGAGTTGAGAGAAAGGGGGAGGGGACAGTCAGGGCGGAAAGAATACAGAAAGGAGACAGAACAGGTAGAGGACAGAAGCCACAGCACAGGGGAGGGGGGAGAGAAAAGGGAGAGAAGAGAAAAGAGAGAGGAGAAAAGGCATGGGGTGGTATGAAAAAGAGAAATAAAATGTGTGAAATAGAACGATGACACGAAAAGGAACAGCGGAGAAAAAAGCTGGATGATATAAATAAGAGACACTTTGGGGTCTGAGGAGTGCAGGACAGCACACAGACGACACACAGGTATGTACAGCGGGGACGAGAAACAGACGCGCAATACATATTCAGCGCAACGGGAGAGGGAGGGGGGCGAACGTACAGGTGCTCTGGGCGGCGGGAGCAGAAGGTGCCGGCTATTGTACAGTCCGACATCTGTTGACATCCAGGCGGAGAGTCGAAGGTAAGGAGTGAAAGATGAGGGTGGATGAAAAGGAGAAAGGGCAGATAGGAGGGTGAAAAGGATTTTAGGCAAAAGAGAGAAAGAAAAAAATAAAACGCATAGACAGCGGTAGATAGGGAAATGAAGGGAAGCAAAATGAAAGGTGAATGTGGAAGTCATTAGAAAAAGTAGAGAACGATAAAGGAAAATTAATGAAAATGTTTTGGGAGAGAAAAGGCGACGAAGAGACAAAGGTGAAAGCAAGAGTCTAGAAGAAACGAGGAACTGGAGAACCAAATAAAGTAAAATGTAAAAATAACTGAAAAGAGGGAGTTGGGGGGAGAATATAAGAAGTAGTAAGTGAGAAGGGGTATGAAGGACCAGGTGGAAAGAAAGGAAACAACCCTCCAAGAAAGCAAGATAAGAAAGAGTAAGGGACACGGAAATGGGAGAACGAGGAAAGAAAATCCGAAGATAAATAAGGATGGAAGAATAAGAAAGAAACAAGAAGAAAAGTGCAGCCGCCATTGTTGCCGATTAGGAGCGGTGTTGAAGATGTGGAAACAGAGTTGGGCGAGCTGCGCGAAAGAAACAAGAAGAAAAGTGCAGCCGCCATTGTTGCCGATTAGGAGCGGTGTTGAAGATGTGGAAACAGAGTTGGGCGAGCTGCGCAAAAGAAACAAGAAGAAAAGTGCAGCCGCCATTGTTGCCGATTAGGAGCGGTGTTGAAGATGTGGAAACAGAGTTGGGCGAGCTGCGCGATGGGACGTGTAGGCAAGGAAAGAGGCGCGCGCGTGCTTGGGAGAGCAGTCTGCTCTTTTTCAAAGCACATACTCGTGCTTGTGGCGCGCCGCTGCGCACTCCCGCAAGGCGTATGCCGCCACAAGCACGAGTATGTGCTTTGAAAAAGAGCTACATGACGGCTAAAGGTCTCCTAAGCAGCGCATGCGTGCTGCGTAGGCGAGACCTAAAAAGAGCTAGGTGCCTGGATGCAAAGCTAATGTTTGCTGGTGCAAACAAACTCTTAAAAGTGACTATATGCAGCTCAACCAACACAATCCACCCTGCCAAGTGAGAACTGAGATGTCAGTCCTATTGTACTTCTTCGAGCACACACAATATTTGCTTAGCCCAGGGCTACGACTGAACAAAAAGCAACAGCCCTGTAATTTTCAGCGGTTTGCAGGGACAGGCAGGAGTCCCGTCCTAAACCTTTTAGGAATTTAACAGAAACACATGAGGACCTAAAGTGTTAAAACAAATGTGAGGGGGCGGGGTCGTTTTTGAAGCTCCCACACCACAATAAAACATGAATGGCGAAGAGAATGTTGATATGTGCAAGGAAGGGCGTCTAAGCATCACCTTTTGAGAGTCCAGTCCAGTCGTCAACAAAACATTTTTTTTTTATCTTGGGCACACAATTAATACCTCAAATGTTACCGAGAAAATATGCCAAACAAAATACCATTAATCACTATGTTCTAACCTCAATGTACTCCTTCGGTTTCTCACACCAACGTCATAATAAGGAGGCACTGGGTTCAACGCGTCCTTTGTGTGCTGCTCAGAACACTGCAAAATACAGTAATTAGTGAAAGAGGCCCATTTTAAGAGTGCACGACAAAATATTCTCAGACTGGAACAAGCGCTCCTGTCCCACTCAACCCAGTACCAGATCTCTGCGCAAACAACTGCGTTAATGGAGTACAAACAGAGCAGCATCACCGGGTCCCAGAGCTCCATCAGTGTTAAAAGGGCTCATATGGCACTGTCTCCCTTCCAAGCACTGGGTCCTACTGCTGGGATCTGAGCCACCACCAAAAGGACAGCTTTGATATAAAGGAGTCACTCCAACACACCAGCACCAGTCATCGATTACCAGCCACTAAATAAGTCGTGAAAGATTCAGTGTAGAACATTCAAAGTTTTTCGAAACTTCATCCTTTTATTAGGCGTTACTAGCTTATATCGGTCCAAAGAACACACTGGCCACTGCAGGAGACTCTACTGATTTGTAAAGTGCACATTTGCTAAAAATGCACTTTGCTTGTGCTGACAACATATTTTTTTGGTACAGTGAGTCCTACCACCGCCATCGACAACAGATATGATCTGCAGTCCCAGGGACAGAATTCAGGCCAAGGTACAAGTCCTAAAAGAAATAGTGATGGACTCATTAACATAGGCAGTGCGCAATGACGTCAAGTGGAGTGACGTCACGGAAAGCACTATAACAGCCTTACAACTCACATTTCAAGAAAATAGATGCATCTTACAGTTAAAGATAGGAAACAGGGTGGCCAAGTAGGATCTTTTAATGTAAATATATGCACACAGAGTACTTGCTAGTTACATTTAAAAACTGCAGTTCCGTAGAGTAAATAAAATAAACAAGCACAAGCGCGCGCGCACGCCTCGCGCGGCAGCAAGGGGAGAAAGGAGGGGGCCTGCGCGATTCCCTTGCGGGAGCGAGCAGCAAGGCATGATAATTGCTACCATATGGCGCCAGCTGCTCGCTCCCGCAAGTGAATCGCCAAACGTGCACGCGTTGCCATTGAAGGCAATAGAACGCGTGCACGTTTTTGGCGAAAAGCTGAAGCGATTACAAAAGGTCTTTTTGCCTATTCAGCGCATGCGCGCTGCGTAGGCGAGACCTAAAAATCTCTTATGAGTATCTAGAAAGACATTATTAGAAAGCATTCTCTTCCGTCTTGGTGTGAAAAGGATATCATTGTCAGGAGTAGGTGAATTACTTGCATATTCTAACGCCCAAAGAACCCCACAAAAAATAATCATCAGCACAATAGCAAAAAGAAGGAATAGCACTCTCCGCTGCTTTACCCATGATGATCGGGGCAAAACAACAAAACCCAATGGATGTTCTTCATCAATTATTGGCCTGCCAAAATGATGCATGATAGCAGAACGAAAAGGTACTGTTAATATAGCCTCAATGAAATCCCACAAACAATCTTCTTTCCAGCGTCCGTTTTTTTTTTTCCTTTTGAGCCTCGCTGGCAGGCTCCTATTGTTCATCCACGGTGGTGCTATTGAGCACTTCTCATTGGAGCAACACGATTGCAGCCCTTTTTTAAGGAAAATCCACTTCTTTCAGGATAGGGTATCCTCCCTCCTGGGAAAACACCCCAAACTTATCCTGTCCAGTGCCTCGAACAATGCATCAATCTCCCTGTCCCTGCTCTATTGTACCTATTCTTCATCCATGAAGTCCATCCCTACTAATCTGACTTTTCCTTTGGTGCACTGTTCCTTCGTCGAGGACGCAAATTGTACTTAAAAACTCCAGGAACAGAGGGATCAAGAAACAAAGGTTCACTTTCAGCTGGATTGACTGATTCAGATTCAAACACAGACGGGGCAGCTAACTGGAGCTCTCGGCTGGCCTTAATCTCAGGTGGCACTGCTTCATTCAGGACTGCTTCACTCTCCTCCTCAGAGGGTGCCCACGTTATTCTGCCATCAGAGAATGGAATGAAATGGGGAACCTTCTCCGTCTCAGAATCCCCAATGCCGTCAAGCCTCCACTGATCATAGGGCAGAGGGAGCGGCACCTTCTTACAGTGCATTGAGTGGATCCAGTTCTTCCGGCCGTCCACTCTCACTGCAGTACGTGTGGCAAGGAGGATCTGGAAAGGCCTCTTCCACCGGGGCTCAAGGCTGCTTTTGAGCTGAAAATGGCGAACCAGGACGTAGTCCCTGGGCCGAAGGTCGTGGCTGGGTCCCTCTGTAACGGATGGCAAGGCCTCTTGAATCTGTTGATGAATAGAACGCAAATTTTTAGTCAACTTGTATAAATAATCTATCAACAAGGGGTGATCTAGCTCGGAAAGGTGACGGGGGCTTGGAACTCCCCAGACATTAGCAGGCCTACCAAAGACAACCTCATAGGGGGACAACCCTATTCTAGTATGGGCTGTAACTCTCGTCGACAGCAAAGCCATTGGTAAAGCATCCGGCCACTTCAACCCTGTACTCTCCAGAATTTTGGCCATCTTTAGTTTGAGAGTACGCTTGTACTTCTCAACTAAACCTGCTGACTGGAGGTGATTCGGAGCATGAAACTTTTTCTTAATATGCAAGCCATCACACACCAACTGAATGACTTTCGAATTAAAATGACTTCCGTTGTCACTCCAAATCAAACGGGGCAAACCAAAGCGAGGAAAAAACTCCTTCAAAAGAGCGTTCGCCGTCGCCAAAGCTGGATTCTCCTTGGTAAGATAAGCCTCAACCCATTTACTGAATGCACAAACCACCACCAACACATACTTCAGATTGTTCACCCGTTCCATCTCAATGAAGTCCATTTGCAGGGCTTCAAAAGGGAAAGAAGGGGGTGCAAAATTACCGGGAGGTGTAGGAGTGCCCTTCCCTGGATTGTATGGCATGCACACGATTCAATGTTTTACCAAATGGGCAGCGGTCTTTGGAATAATATCTTTCTGCCATACTGGGTCAAGCAACTTACAGATACCCCTAGCACAAATGTGAGCTGGTCTATGAGCCATAGTAACTACGGGGAGAACATATGCATCTGGCAATGTCCATCTCTGTTTCCCCGACTTATCTATCCAGCACCCATCATCCAATTGCGCTGTACTTTCCTGCCATATTGCTAATTTCTCAACCGAAACCTCGCTCTGTATTTCCTTCACGCTATCTAGTGTGTCCTCAAACATCGTAGCTTCTGGCACCCATCTAGCAGGACCTGCTACAAACATCTTTTTCATCTTAGATCGGGCCGTCTCTTTAGCGGTTTGATCTGCAAAACCATTCCCCCTCCCCACATCATCCATAATTGCTTTGTGAGCGCTACACTTCACTATTGTCAGTTTCTTGGGCAAGGTCAACGCCGACAAAAGTCTACTTATCAAAGGGCCATGCTGAATCTTCGAGCCATGGGAGGTAATGAATCCTCTCTCTGCCCAGAGCCGCCCAAAATTATGAGCGACTCCAAAGGCATACTGGCTGTCAGTGTAAATATTAACCACCAATCCCTGACTCAACTCACAGGCTCGAATTAGAGCTGCCAGCTCTGCAGCTTGGGCTGACTGATAAGGAACTCGTGATGTCTCAACTATCGTGTGCAGAGTTGTGATCGCATAAGCAGCAGTTTTGGTGCCATCTGGTAATTTAAAACAAGAACCATCAACATATAGTTCCCCTTGGGGGTCAGATAAGGAAACATCAGTCAAGTCTACCCATCCCTTCGTCTCCTCCTCCGTCCGAAACATACAATCATGTATGTCTATCTCCTCACTCTCCGTAGGGAGGGGTTGTAACGTGGCAGGATTCAGAGTGGCACATCGTTTAATCGTAATATGTGGTGCGAAAAGGGTTAGCTCATAGCCAGTCAGACGTGCACTGGTAAGGTGCTGTCTTTGTTCTGTTCAAAAGCGTATCCACAGCATGAGGTACCATAACTGTGAGATCACTATCAAGAACAAGCCCTGCTGATTGTCAAATAGAGACGCCGCAGTCGCTCTTAAACAGCTCGGGAGGGCTTTCGCAACGGGATCAAGAACAGCAGAAAAGTACGCACACGGCCTCTGCTTACCTCCAAAGGCCTGTGTTAAGACAAAGTGCACAAGCGGCCGACTCATGTACATATAACACGAACGGCTGGTTGTAATCCGGTGTGCCAAGCACAGGAGCCGAACAAAGCGCAACCTTCAATTGCTCAAAAGCTTGTTGACATTCAGGCGTCCAAGGCAAAGGTTCATGCACATATTTAGTTGTTAAATAGAGCAGGGGCTTCATTTCTAAAGCAAAATTGGGTATCCAATTACGACAATAGGAAGTGATACCAATGAAGTCTCGTACATCCCTTTGGGTCTTTGGAACAGGTATGTTAATTACGGCATTAATGCGTTCAGGAGTTAGTTTCCGACCCTCCTTCGACAGTAGGTGACCTAAATAGGTGACCTCTTGTCGACAATATTGAAATTTGGAAAGGGACACCTTGTGTCCATGTTGAGCCAAATGCAGCAACAATTTGACTGTAGCTTCTTTACATCCTTCTTCAGTATCGGACGCAATCAAAAGATCGTCCACATACTGTAGTAATACATTACCTGAGGGAAGGGTAAGGGAGTCCAATTGACCCTTCAAAGCCTGGCTATATATGCTAGGACTCTCAGTATAGCCCTGGGGAACTCAACAAAATCTACAACTACGACCTGCCAGGGAGAACCCGAGAAGGTGCATGCTGTTTGGATGAACGGGGATGCTAAAGAAAGCATTTTTCAAATCAATAACAGAAAAGAATTTGGCAGAAGAAGGAATCGTAGTCAAAAGAGCAGTAATGTCAGGGACCACGGGGAACTGAGGGACTACAATTTTATTAACTTCTCGCAGATCAATCACAAAACGATAAACATCAGCAACATCATCAGGAGAACCCGGAGGTGGCCTCTTGAGAACAGGAAGGATGGGGCTATTGCACACATTCGCCGCTGTCTCCCCTACAACTCCTGACTGAATTAAATCTTGTATTATGCGCAACAATGCCTGTTCACCTGCGTGCGAAATTTTATACTGAGGGATATGAGGCTATATTGCATTTTCTTTAACCTGGATAGAAATTGGAGGTATCTGCAAATGTCCTACGTCCGTATCACTTGTAGCCCACAACGTAAATGGAACATCCTTAAACTCAACTGGGAGGGGGGCATCTTTAGACAAACATTGTATAGTACTAACCACACTCCGACCCATTGTCAAATGGACACCATCCGGAGAACAGTAAATAGTAGCATGTAACTTCTTCAACAGGTCTAACCCCAACAAATTCTCTCCACAAATTGATGTTAGTAAAAACAGCGAATCAACGGTAAAGGGGCCTATAGTCAAAGCAAGGGGTTTGGAGATGGGGCTTACTACTTTCACACCAGAAAAACCAACCGAAACATTATGGCCAGACAGGGCTGACCCAGGGACCAGTGACCTTGAAACAAAACTATTCATTGCTCCTGTCTCCACCAAAAATTTATTTTCTGAGCCCTGCAAATCCACACCAATATAAGGTCCATGCTGATCTACAGGTATCGGAATTGGTCCCTTACCCTGTCCTTGGCTGTCCTAGCTGCAAGACATCCCTGTCACCTCATCCAAATCATAATCATCATGATATTACTGTCGCCCCTGAACGTCATCAAAGTAATTCTGATCAGAACAGCCCAATGATGTCCCAGTAGCCTGATCCCCACCCTGACTGGCTGCTCCCCGTCCTCGCCCTCTCTCTCCCCATCCTCTAAGAGCCGCAACCTTTTGCAGGAAAATCGGGCACTCGCTTCGCCAGTGCCCTTCCTCCTTGCAATACGCACATTGATTTAGGCCCACAGGCACAGCATTTCAGCTCGTACGAGAAAGCTGCCTGGCCGGTCCAATACCTCGACCCCGTCCCTGCCCCCTGGATGCCTGCTGCATCAGTACCTTAGTCTTCAGCTCCTTCGTCTTCTTTTCCACCTTCTCTTTCTCCTCGTTCTCTCTATGCTCATAATACTGAGCCATACTCCATATCACCGAAGGGGTAGAAGTATTCCACGTGGTCTCAGCAGCCTGCAACCGTGTTGCAATCTCTGGTAACAAATTTGTGACAAATCTGTTAACAAACAATCTGATACCCCCTTCCAAAGACAAATCCCGGCCACTAAAATCCCAAAACACACCTTCAAACCGAGTAAAAAAAATCAGACACACATCTTTCTGCTGAGGACATACGGCTAGCTTATTCCAATCCACCTTCCGAGGAGGAATAAGAGAGTGCATATAAGTAATGATGCGATCTGGCAAAGCCAAGCTCTCAGCCTTAGGCTTTTCACCAGGCTTCCTCTCCTTATCCCACGCCCTAATCTTGTCCCAAGTACCACCCAATTCTAGGGCATGGTTTTGAGTATGCGCCTGTCGCCAGATATCCACTGGTACCAATAAGCCAAAAAACATTTCGATATCTGCCAACGTCATTACCGTTGATGCAGCAGCCTCTGTCAATTCTTTATAGTAAGCAGTAGGATTTTTCCTGGGGTCAGGCAACTGGGCCTTAATTGCGAGGACTTCACTCCTCTTCCATGGAGTATAAACCCATTGTTCTTGAAAAAGGGCCTCTACTCATTGTCTAGTCACTTGATCGTGCTGATCACGTAACTCTGGTATCTCCGGGTGAAAAACGGGGTGAACTTCCCTCATCAGGAACTGAGATATTGTCGTCGGGGATTTTTGATGCAATCTACCTCGATATCCAATCAGTGTGGTAACACTAGCAAAAACCTCATTGGGAGCCATGCCCGTGGCATATACCTGGTCCCTAATATCGTAAACAGCCTGGGGTGCAACACCTTTAAAACACTGTTCCCATAGTCCAATCAAAGTGGCTGACATATGTTTAAGGGCATGTTGCTGAACAAATGGCTCATAATCCTTTAACATACTCCAAACATCTTCAACACCATAAATAGGACTACGGGCCCGCTGGGCAGCCTGGTTGACCACCATATTTTTCTCCATATCTCCCACATCAGACCGAATCAACACCCGTCCTAATCGCTCCTTTGCAACTGCCTCAGCTCCATCGTCCTGGCCACGCACCGGTGTCTCGGCATCTAACAAGGGGGTAGGAGTAAGAAAAGGGGACAACACAGTGATCGAAGAGGGGGGTATCAAGGTCAACATCAGCTGAGTAGTAAGTGTCTGTGAAGGAGAAAGTGACGTCAAAACAACAGGAGTGACAGGAGGACTGGCAGTCACAGCGACTGTGGGGGATGGAGCCAAAGAAGAAGTTGGTGATGCCGAAACCAAAGCACTTTGATCAATACCAGAAACAGGAGGAACAGGGGGGGCAGAGGCAGATGACAAGGGCTGTGGAACAAGAGGATATATTCTATGCGGGGCATAAGGGGGAGGCGGTCTGTCTTCCAATAATTCTTCCATAAAAATGTCTGCCTCCTCTCTAGCAACATAAGACTTATCACATTGCAATTGAAACCTCCTATCTGCACATTCTATACCCTTCTCCACTTTCTCCTTATCATGCGCCACTGCTTTCTGAGTCAGTGTCTGCGTTCTCTCCCTCCGTACCTCCCTTTCCGCTCTCAGCCATCTCTGTTTAGCTTCCTTCCGCCACACCTGAAGATAATCAAACATCGACTGCCTGCTACGTTTAGCGAACAATTTTTCTTCCAAATAATTCAATTTTTGTTCATCAAAGGTGCCCGTTGACAGCCACTGCAATTCAGCATTGTCCCTGGTATATTTGTGCCATAATGTACTAAATTTAATAGGGCCAAGACCGTATTTGACATACATGTCATAATTTGGAGTACCTTCCGCAGGTGCAGGCTGTTTTTCCTCTAGTTGAGCATCAGCAGAACAAAAACGACACCTGACACAACACAACTTACTCCAACAAGGCATTCTGTTCACACAAAGAAACACATGCACCACACAATTAGTAAAATACACTCATGCCTTTACCAAAAATCGCTTACGCGGATTGCATCAATTACATATTAACAAAATGGTACCATGTTTCAAAAAAATCTTCAAAATCAAATGCAAGCGCTTGTCAAAAACTGATTCCTAGACCAACCAAAGTACCCGCCAAACAAACGTCATGACAACAAAGAACCAAAACAAGCTCACCTGGTGCATACAGGTCAAACGAATTTATTCTCTACTGCCGACTCTTCGGACCAAACGGTCAGATCCAAGGGATTCGCCATTCAGGACCCCAGTTGGGATGACCACTGGCGGGGCAGCTGCGAGTGCGAAACTCTATCGTGCAGGGGTCCCCCGATCCGCCGATCCGACCCAACGCGGCCCCGTCCTCCTCACTCGTCCGCGGGCAAGGATGAGGTCACCCGATGGAGTCCCTGTTCGGGCGCCAACTGAAGGAAGTGATCCGAAAAGGGCCACTCGGGTCACTCACGACCACCTTCTTTGCCTTCCTACAAATGAAGAGTCGGAAAGACAGTAGAGAATACAAACCAGATATTTATTGAAATTACACTGCAGCGGAGCCCAGTCTGACCAGCCTCCTGGGATGGCTGTCGAGGGACTGAACCCTGTAAGCATACAATTACATTATGTACGTTGCGAATTCCACAAAGGCCCGCCTACTATGGAAAAACACTAGCAGGTGTCGTAATACAATGGGGGTACAGAACATAAGTTTCGATTCTGCAGCCAGGCACAGGCTATCTACTGCCCAAGGTTGTCTGGCCTATCCTCCCTACCAGACAGGTGGGAGAAGGGCTTCATCTAACAAGAAAGGCATGCACTAACGAGGACACTTGCAATTACAGAAAAAAGAAAAAGCTCAACCTTGGGAAACGAAACTTACCAAGGACCATTTTTTGAAAATAACCAGGAAGCAGTTTCGATTAGAATACAAAATGGCGTCCAGATTACAAGATGGTTTCGCGAATGCTAAAATATACAGACAAAAAGGCCCCCCAGTATTAACAGATAGGAGGGAGGGTTCCCCAATGGGAAAGGGGGTACACAGGGTATTGGGAGCATAGGGGGGAAAAATTAAAAAATATGTCCTCATCTCATGAGTTAGTAGTAATAGGATAACTGTTTTAGGGAAGTCTTCACCATATAAGGTTAAGCAAGGTAGCTCACAGAGAGGTGCCATGTGGATAAAAGGCAATAAATAAGGATGGAAAAGTCAAAATAATAACCTGGAATGTGAATGGGCTGAGGTCTAGGAGAAAGCAGGCAATGGTGGCAGTGTATCCCAGAGATAGTGGGGCACACATTATATTGCTTCAGGAGACCCACCTGGAGAGGAAAGAGAGTAGATCTTGTTTTAGTAAACTACGGTGGGTGCAGGAAGCAGTGTGTTTGGATCAGAGGAGCAGCACCAGAGGGGTGGCCTTAGTCATAAGGAAAAAACTCAGGAATAAAACTATTGAAGTATGACTCTGATAGCCTAGCAAGATGGTCTAACTTGCCAACTTAACATCTATGGTAGAGTCAACCTCATCAAGATGATTATTCTCCCAAAAATCACCTTCCTCTTCAACTCTATACCCCTTATGTTTCCGAGAGAAGGCATTGCCAAATTGCAGGGTAGAATTGGGAGCTTTATTTGGGCTGCTAAGGGATCTAGGATTGCCTGGAACAAATTGAGAAGAAAGCTGGGGGTGGGGGGTTTGGCTCTTCCTGATCTCCTGATGTATTGCTATGCTTTCCACCTTATGAACTTTCATATGTTAACCAATAAACCAGATAGATCCTCTATGGGTAGATTATATGAGGCAATGCATAGTGGACCGGGGCAGAGTCACTTTTTGTTTAAATACGGGGACCCAAAATATTTTTTAAAAGTCAGGTTGAAAGTTTTGAAAACAGCATTAAGAACTTGGATATATTTCCGAAAGAGGTTTAGTATATCATATTATATGTCTTCGGTACCAATCTGGGATTCCCCGAACACTCCAGACTGCTTGGTAGATCAGCTAAGTCGACCCCTAAAGTCAGCTGGTCTAAGTTGTTGGGCAGATCTCAGAGCAGGCTCGGGTTTGGTGGAGTGGGAAGTGTTGAGAGCATGTACTAACGGTCAGCTAACAAGATTTGAATTCTATCAGTTACGATCATGGTGGGCAACCCAAGAGTGGGCAGAAGAGGAGGAGGAACCATGGCTTGAGCAGGTGATGAAGGATGTCCCCTGAAGAAGGAAGCATCAATATGGCATTGGGCCTTTTTTGTGGCAGAAGACAAGAATATGCCAGACATACCCACAATTTGGGAAGGTGGAACTGTGGAAGAAAACTTGAGGCGATTATGGCAAGTATCTTTTTCCACATTATATGCAGTGGTGAAATCTGCCTCACTCAAGAGAAACCATTTGTTTACCACAAATAGGGTCTACTGGTCACCATGTAAGCTCTCAAAAATCACCAGGAGAGAAATTGGTTGTCCGAAGTGTAAGTCTCTAACGGAAGATGATATACATATGTTTATGTAATGCCCGATGAGTGCTCCTTTTTGGATTTCTGTATGCAACTTCATCTGTGGGGTGACAGGATACCAAATAGAGGCAAGCCCTCAACTTATATTTTTTGGGATTAAGTCTGATGCAGGATTTGGGGCAAGCTCTCCTATAATGAAATGTGTCTTTTATGTGGTTTTGCTGCCATGACAAGAGATATGTAAGCTTTGGAAATCTGCTAATGTTCCATTTTTTACTGACTGTGTCAAAAACATCAAGCATATAAGTGTTTTCTTCTATGTCTCTATGTGCTTGGGGAGATCACTGAGGAACAGCAATATCCTTGCGTGGGCAGACCACCCTCTCCTTCTAGAAGATGAGAGCTGCACCAGCAAAAAAATGATGGCGGGATGAGGACAAAAATAAATAAAAAGAATCTTGGATTGCTGCCACTCACCATACATTTTGTCTAAGGGACGGCTTTTGGATCCACCAAACAGTAAAATCCAGCCAAGCTTTAAGGACATCCACTGAGAATATGCAGGAGAAACGTTTTTACGGATAGAGAATTTCAGGGTGAATATTTGCATTTGTTGGTAATTCAGAAAACCCAAGTGAATTTCAACTTTTGGTACATGTATTTTTCTTATTGCCCATAAAAAACGTCTTATCTTGGTCTAGCTTATGCACACTTTTGCACTGATGTAATACTTCTATGCACATTTTTCTTGCTTAAGAAGGACTAGAGCCAATTGTAAATATATTTATATAGCGCCTACAAACCCTGACGAGGCATTGAAGTGCTTTTTGCGGCGAGTAGCACGCTACTGGTTTAGGTCTCATCCGTATCTTTTCTCCGGGGCACACAGTGGAGCATAATGGATTTGCTTTATTAGTGCTATGTTCAAGTAATATGGGATGAAACAAAATACATTTTTCTCCCTTTTTCAAGTGTAAAAGGCTAAAAATAAGTTTGAGGTAAAATCTGACCTAAGCGTTTCTGCTATCAAAGCACATAAAGCATGCAAAATCAGGTGCCTCATTTTTTTCTAAAACTGTAGTGCACCACAAAAATTATTACTAAGCAATAGATGTTTTGTATATATTTTCATTGCTTTACAATCCTGTGCCCATTTCAATTGAGGTCCAAGAATCTTTATCCCGGTTGCCAAAAGGATGCACAAAAAATTTGCTCCATTTTTGCTAAAGTGAAACGTTTACACAGTTGTCCCCATTGACATTGTTACTTATGAAGCGTGTCCAATAGAAAAAAAGATAAATTAAAGAAAAGCTCTCAAGAAATGTAAGGCAATGACTACTTTTTTATTTCAGCGTTTTGATTACATTTGTTCCTAAAAAATTAAACATTTCAGGTTAGAGACATTGAGAGGAGGCAATAAAGAACACAACTGCTAATAAGTCTTCTCTATGGAAACGATGACGTCTTATTAATTACAGTTTGTATTAATAAGGGTCACAGTGATAATTTGCTGCTGTAAAAGGAATCACCCTTAGCTACTATGTGAGATTGTTTTATTAATTTGAAGCTTTATTTTCTTTGTGATCCTGTGAGTAGGCAAATAAGTGGGAAACGCAAGCAAAAGGGATAGGCTGAGAGAGTGAGGAGAGAGAGAATGATCAAGTCTGGCATGGAAAAACTTCAAACCACAGTAGCATCACAGTGGGACGGATTACTGCTTGAATATTCTGGAACACACTGATTTGGTTCCCAGCTTTACTTACCCATAACTGGACAAGAAAATTGTAGCATTCAGAAATAGACTAGATTACCGTGAAATCCTTCACCAGTGGCAGATGGTACAATCCGAAAACTTGATGGTAGATTGGAAGGGGGGTATGATTCCAAGAGGTGGGGGGTGGGAGGTAGATAGGGTTGACTATATTCACCATGTTTATTGTTTAACTTATGGGCCTTATTACGACTTTGGTGGTGTGGGAGCCGGGCCTCCACGCTTCCGGGCGCTCCCACACCACTAAAGCCAAAACAGACCGCCTGCCAGATTCCGACTTTTAAAGTCGCTGGTGGGCAGTTCTTTGGAGTTCCCACAACAGTGCCTTTAAATTAGGCACCGCAATGGGAACATCAAAGCAAGTTCCTGCATGGACCGAAATGCACAATGTGGTGCATTTCATTCCATGCAGGAACTTGGACACCCTGCATGCACCCCATGGCACAGAGGCACCATGGGGCTTTGTTTCCTCACTGCCTCACTTTTCATGGCGGTCATGGCTGTAATATGCAGCTGCACCATCAAGCATATTGCGGCCTCAAGATCACCAAGCTACCGCCCTGGCGGTTGGGTGGTCCCAGGGCGGCCCGACCGCCCTAGTCTTAATAGGATGGTCGGAAGACCACCATAGCCGCACCCCCCTGAGTATGCCAGTCCGTGGTCAGCCAGACTCGTAATAAGCCCTATGATGAAATGAGTTGGGTGATTCGAGCAATTAATGAAGCCATGTTAAAAGTCACAAACTGACTTGACACTCACTTCTACTACTTCTTGATCACTACTAACTGATTGTTATAGTGATGCGATTACCTCTGTATGAAATCTCGTGCTGTATCGCTTTCATATACATATACAATTCAATAAACAAATTTAAAAAAATCTTCTATTATGGCAAACAATAACACAAAATACGTATGCCTTATATTCACAAAGAATCTCGATGAAATGGATGAATAAAAGCACACTGCAAAAAACTTCTAAATGGCCCCTTAAATTTCATATGTGGTCCTGTAAAATCGAGTCTTGTAAAACGATTATTACACCTATAGTTATATAAATCATTCAGAGGCTCCAGTTTTAGATTTTTTTCAAAATCCTTAGCTAAATGACCTCGAGTTTTCAAGCCAATTCCAATACCTTTAAAGTCAATGTCGCGTGCGTGTTTGATAACATTACAACTGCTGCAGAGCTCACTACATGGGGCTGAGCACAAACATCCTGATGCCCTACAGATTCATCTTTCAAGCCATACTCCCATATGTATGTCCATATACACAGTGATCAATGCAAGGAGCTGGGGTCTGAACATAAATAATCTAGACTGCTGCCCAACTCCTGCTGTGCCCTGAGTAAGAGCAAAGAAACAATGCCCCTGGCTCAAGCACATCAAACCCCTTCCGCTGCCATTGAGGTTGTCCCCTAAAGAAACATATCATGTTCTTACGGGTTTTGAACATCACGATTGCCCTTTATACAATGCTACTGCATTGAAGTATATGGGGAATGGGATCAATAAATTACTGTTTTCATTCACAGTTATACTCGCAAGAAACATTTCTACATATTCAGAGGAACCAAGGCTTCATGCTCGTTTTTTTATTGATTTGTCAGTGCTCCAAGGAGCTTTTTGACAGGAAATGCTCCATAGCATAGAGTGGATACTTACTGAGGGCGATGGTATGAGATGAATGGTCAATTTTAAAACACTAGCATGCATCTATCTATCTATCTATCTATCTATATCTATCTATCTATCTACACACACACACATATGATGTCATTAGCTAACTTAGCACTGTGCTAATCTGTCTCTGTAATATTTTTTTTTTTTGACTTGCCTATAACTTTGTTGCTGTATGACCAATCTTCACAAAAATTTCCCAAAAAATTGCCAGGGTGATTCTATGTGTGCATGGAAAGTTTCGGAGTGAGCCGTCGTGCATGGGCCGAGAAAAAGGGAGGTAAGAAAAGTGCATTACTATAGCCTGAACCACAGAATGGAATTACAACAAATTTGGCAGAAAGGTAGCTCTTGGTCCAGAAAGCACCCTTTTTGTTATTTGGTGTAAATCCGTTCAGTAGCTATTGAGATATTAAAAGGAAAACCAAATGTGTATATCTAGGGATCCTCCGCATATCCTCTGCTTATTCGCGGATCCACACGCCGACAGCAGTTCAGTGACTGGCTGTCTCACACCTTCTATCTCACAATTAACATTCAGCCATCTCACTTACTCACTTTGGGGCATATTATCAAGAACGGCGTAAAAATTATCCCCGGTTTAGCGGCAGAAAACTGCCGCTAAAGCGGCGATAATGGGCTTGATAATATGCCCTGGAGAATTCCAATAGAAGTCCATGTTCTGGTGTGAACATGGGCTTCTATTGAAATTCTCCAGGGCATATTATCAAGCCCATTATCGCCACTTTAGCGGCAGTTTTCTGCCGCTAAACCGGGGATAATTTTTACGCCGTTCTTGATAATATGCCCTTTCTTCTTAATCATCTACTAAATCATGCACTATCTCATGCTTCTCTTCCAGAGTTGCTTTTATCTTTAGTATTATGCTCTCACACCTTCTCTAGCTGAACATGAGCATTTCCCTACTTCTTCTACTCATCTGCTGTTTCTCCTAACAATCTCTTCGCTTCCAATCTTCTAATCTAATCTCTCAGACCCTGCTCCCTCGCAGACCTTGCATTCCTTCCCTCTTGCCTAATACCCTACAATAGTGGTTTTTAACCTTTTGACTTCTGTGGACCCCCACCTAATCATTACTGAAACTCAGGGACCCCACTGAATCACTAATGGAAGCGGGGACCACAAAGCGGGGACCACACCCTAAGTATTTGTGAGGATTTGAACCACAAAACAATACACAAACAGATACACAAATGAATAAATATTTTATTTAATTCACAAACAAATATAACAGAAATCTAAATTTTTATTGTAATGGGAAGATTGGAGCTTTTCCAAATTTAATAGAGGACACTCATCATTCATACAAACTCCTATGTGACGCCCTTAAACTGCTCCCAGGAATCAATCTGAGGATACTAAATTTTAAGCCTTCAATTTCAAATTCATTCACATTTACAGAAGGTTATAAAATTTTCATTTTTACATTTTGCTTATTTATTCATATATATTTTATTAATGTGTTAATATTATTTAATTTTTGAAGCAGTTGCGGCCCTCAAGGTTCTCCAGACCACAAGTTAAGAACCACTGCCCTAAACACTCATGTTTATCTTCTTTCCTATGCCCTCCTCTTACCCTTGCTCTCCCTGACTGTCTCATACATGCACACACAAACACACTCACATTGTCCTGTATGATTCTATTTTATCCCACACTCTTTGTACATTTCTTCCCTGATACACACTGAATCTACTTTCCGATACTATGCTCTAATTCCCTCTCTACGATATGGAGAAACTAGCACAAATGGAGACACATAAAGATGCTGGGCTAGCACGGCATGTAAAAACACCAATAAGTAGAGACACAGACAGTATGAGAGAAGAAGAAAAAGGCAAGCATGGACATGGAGAGGCCCAAGGAGACACTGGGTACACATGGCGATAACTAGACATTTAGAGGGATGGACACAGGAAACGTGAACACAATGAAACACTGGGAAACAAAGGCAGATGGAGACAAAGAAAAAGGGAAACAAAAACACGAGTAAGCATGAAACAAAAAAAAAAAAATGGGTGGCCCAGATACAAAAAGAAAAGGGGAGTATATGACAGACACTGTAGGAGACTTGGACGCTGGGGACTAAGGAAGGATTTCTGGATAGGGAAGAAATAATGAGACACAGAGATATGGACGTGGGGGACAGGGAGAGAGAAATAAAGTGAAACATTTACAAGTGGAGACACAGCTATGGGGAAACACTGATGGGCATAGGGCGTAACAGGCATGGAATGGAATCAGAGAAAGACACTGAGTACAAAGAGACATGGGGAGAAAGAGAAACAGGAGACCCTGGGATTCACATGCAAGGGGAGAAAGATACAGGGAAAGATGGTGAGAGAAGAGAACCGATCGTAGGTACAGGCTTATTAGGACATGTAAATATAAGGACACAGCAAACCCACCAAAGATAGAAGTTCTGTAGGAAACCACACATTCAAGTGAAAATAAGCACATTTATAGGCACAAGGAGCTTGGTTTTTCCTTGTATTTCTGTTCTTTCCTTCAGTGTCTTATCCACCGTGCCTTTCACACTCAATGCCTTACTTTTTCGTCTTGCTTTTCACACCCTACTTTTCATTGACATGACCCGCCTCTCCAGGTCTCCTGCTCACTCTGGGCCTTATTTATGAGGCCCTTACATTGCTGTTGCGTCATGTTTTGTGACATTGTGGCAGCGTAAAAAATGCGCCACACCGCGCCATATTTACAAAGTGACGCATCTAGGCAGATGCGTCACTTTGTAAACCCCTGCTGCATACATTATACCTGCGACAGGTATAATGTATGCAGGGTGGGCATTCTGGCGCAGAAAAGGCTTGTAGAAGTGGCGCAGTGAAATCTATGAGATTTCACTGCGGCACTTCTACGGCCTCACTGCGTCAAATCCTAATGCCTGCTTGAAGCAGGTGTAAGTGGTGACGCAGGCATTTTCACATGGAGCATGCCCCATGTGAAATGGCACATTATTGGAGTTGCATCTGTTTGCAGACACACTCCAGCAATGCACCATTTTTGCACCTACAGATACATCAGGATTCCTGATGTATCTGTCATTACTTACGATATGGAGCTCCGTACAGTAAATACAGCGCATCCATGGTGTCGCAAAGAGGGTGCACTGAAAAGTGTTGCATCGCTGTTTTATCGCAGCGATGCAACACTTTTCATAAATGAAGCCCTCTGAGTCTGCCTCACCCCCTCCACGTTCCTGTTTCACCTCTCACCATCTGCTGGTCATCCAGTCCCCTGCCTCACACAGTTGCCATTTCAAACCCTGTCTCAATCTCTTGACGCTTTCTTTTTCCAACTAAACTCTGTCTATATCGGTTTCTCCTATCACCTTCTAACTTTTCATTGGCCCTTTACATTTAATTCTTACCTCTTTACATGCCGCTCACTGCCTATTTTCCAACTGCCGTTTGCTATCTTCCTCTTTTATGTTCTGCTTCTCCCAGCCCCCACCTGCCTATTTCGTTCACCTTCACATTGCCATCTTTTTCCAGTCACTCTTGCTTCTCTTTTTCTCCACTTTCATGTTCAGTCTCTCCCTTTCACTCTCTGCCTCTCCCAGTCTCCACCTGTCAGGATCTAGCTCTCCTTCTCCGGCCTTTCCCTTGCACCCAGTGTCAGAACCTCAGGGCTACCCACAGAGTCAGGAGGGTTTGAGTGATATCTAGCGTCCCACACTCATAGACTAGGGTCGGACTGGCTGTAGTGGGCACTGGACGTTTCCCCGGTGGGCTGGAATGGTGGGGGCCGGTTTTGTACCCTTGGGGGCCGGTTTTTATACAGAGTGCCGGTTTTGCAGCAGTAACAAAAGCAGGAGCGGTGCTTCTCACTAGCACTGCTCCCCGCCCTGCCCCACCCCACTCCCGGGGCCAGTCGAGCAGCATTCTGCCAGGGATGGTTGCTGTTCCCAGTCCGGCCGTGTCATAGACAAGCTTTTTGCACTCAGCTCTAGAGCTCTCAATTGTGTCCAGTTAAAAAATAATCACCTGGAGGTAACTCAGTTCAAAGTATGCACTATACAAGGGTAGCATGCTACACCAAAAATCAAAATACAGAAACACAACATCCTGGAAATAGCTAACAACCTTAAGGAATGCAAGATGAAGTAAAACATGTCCAGTATAAACAGGAACTAAATCGTTCGCAAAGATTATTTTAACATTTTATACATTAATTATTCAGAAATCGATCAACATTTTTGCCTGTGAATTTGAGGGCAGGAATGTTATGTTATGTTATGTTAAAACCACTTTTATAGCGCACAACTCACCCGGGGGCATCTCGGCGCTTGTGTTGAGACATACCAGAGGGACTGCCTGGAGTCCTAAAACAAAAAGGCTTTAAGTTTTTTTCTGAAGGAGCCATAGAAAGGGGACTCACGAAGAGCCTGGGGCAACTTGTTCCAGTATTTAGGAGCAAGGTAGGAGAAAGCTTTCCCCCCGTACGCTTGAGGCGTATTCGGGGCACCTGTAAGAGGCCGAGTGAACTGGATCTAAGAGTTTGGCTGGGAACATATTTTAATAGTTTCCTCTGCAAGTACCTGGGCCCTTTGCCTCCAAGAGCATTATACGTGAGGCAGCATATTTTAAAAACGAATCGCTTCTTTACTGGTAACCAATGTAGTTCTCTCAGCAGCGGCTGAGACGAGGAGCCCGAGGGGCGATTCAGAATTAACCTTGCAGCCGTGTTCTGAATCACTTGCAATTTAGCTAGCGAGGACTCATCCGCCTCTGCCAGTAGGGCATTTCCATAATCCATTTTGCCAATCACCATAGCTTGAACAAGAGTTTTTCGAGAATTCATAGGTAGGTAAGGAAAGATCCTACGCAGAAGGCGCAGGGCATAATAACAGGAACTAGCGGTGGCATTTATATGATCCTTCATTGTTAGTGATTGGTCCAGTTTTATCCCAAGATTTTTCACAGTTTTTCTGGGAACGGGGACCTCTCCCAATTTGGTGGGCCACCAGTCATCCGCCCAAATGGATGAGGCTTTCCCCATTAACATAATCTCAGTCTTTCCGGGGTTCAGTTGGAGGCAATTATCCGTCATCCAGCTAGATATTGCAAGCATTCCTGTAGCAAAGCGAGTTTTCTCCGTCTCAGGGTTAGGGCCAATTTTAAACATAAGCTGAGTATCATCAGCATATGATATTATCTCAAATCCAAACTGTTCAACTATTTTTGCCAGTGGGGCCATATAAACGTTGAACAGCGTGGGACTCAGACAAGACCCCTGAGGAACCCCCTTATCCAAATGCATTTTTTCTGATCGGTAAGAGCCCAGAATGATGGTTTGGTATCTGTCAGATAAAAACTGTTGCAGCCATTTTAAGGCTGTACCCTGGATTCCACAGGCCAGGAGTCGATCCACGAGCTTTGAATGCGAGATGGTATCAAACGCCGCAGACAAGTCTAATAGGATCAGAACTATTGATCCTCCAGAATCCACTTCCATTCTTAGGGAATCAGTCACGGCCAGAAGAGCAGTCTCTGTACTGAAACCTGATCAAAAACCTGATTGTGAGGGGTCCAGAATATTATTTGATTCTAAGTAGCATCCTAACTGCTTATTTATTAGACTTTCCAATTGCTTACCCAACAGGGGAAGCAGAGAGATAGGGCGATAGTTACTAAGGGTCAGCGGATCTGCCGCCGGTTTCTTCAATATTGGCCGTACAAATGCTTCCTTCCAGGCCCTGGGGAAACATCCCGATTGTATCGAGCAGTTATAAATTCGTAGAATCTCAGGTGCACAACAGGGGGCCAGCAAAGCCATTGTCTTAGGCCGACAGAGGTCCTCTGGTGACCCCGATTTAGCAGAAGCCAAAGAGTGGAGGACCTCCTCTAATGTAATCAGTTCAAAACATTTAAGGGTGCTGAATACTTCTGCTTCTAGCTCCTCCTCCCTATGATCTTGCTCTGGTTTTATTTGAGAGGTGGTAGGGAAATTTTCATAGATTTTTCTAATCTTCTCCTCAAAGTGGACAGCTATTGAGTTACAAAGTTCTTGAGATTCCGTTAGGACTTGGCTGCACACTTGTGGAGACACAAACTCCTTTACTATAGAGAAGAGGGTTTTAGATGAATTGCTGGCATGTTCAATTTGATTTGAAATAAAAATCTGTCTAGCAGTTTTTATACTCTGATGATAGCTAGTCAGAGCTTGTTTAAATCGTAGTCTATCTTGGGGGTCTTTGCTACTCCGCCAGATTCTCTCTAAAGTTTTACACTTTGATTTCCCACTTTTTAAGTCTGATGTATACCATGGGGCAGACGGGCGTCTCTGTAGAGTGCCATAATTTCTTTTTGGAATTACTTCATCTAGTGCACTCAAAAAAGCGGAGTTGAACCTCTCCAGCAGTCTAGATACATCCAGGTTTTTCTCAGCTAATTTATATTGGAAAGCCTCACTAAAATTTTCTGTGGTTAAGTTGTGCCAGGGTCTACGCACCTCTTTTTTCCGGCCAGGGTGTGCAGCTACATCATCCTTACTCGTTTGTTGAATTGTAAACAAGATTAAAAAATGATCTGTCCACAATTGGGGACTAGGGGGATTGCAGGCAAGGAGGTCAATGTTGGAAAAAATTAAGTCGAGAGTATGTCCGGCCCGGTGCGTTGGACCTTTAACTCTTTGAGTAAGGCCCAACAGGCCTAAATTATCTAAGAGTTTATTTACTCCTAAACTATTTAGGTCCTCTTCATGAAAGTTAAAATCCCCTAATAGGAGAAATTTTTTTGATGCAAGGACATGTGTCGCTATTAATTCAGCCAGTTGATCACTAAAATTGGCCTTGTAGCCTGGGGGACGATATATCAGTGCTGCATACCAGCTGTCTGTTGGAGATATAATAATCTTGAAAATACCCAATTCCATATCCTCGTTACTAACGGTCAACACCCAGCTAACGTTAAGGAAATTTCTAAAAGCAATGGCAATACCACCGCCCGATTTTCCTAGTCTGTCCAAATGTAAAAATTTGTAGCTATCTGGAATGGCTAAATTTACCATAGGATGGTTCGTAGAATTCAGCCATGTTTCTGTAAAAAAGCAGATATCAGGAGAATGAGTAGTGATCATGTCCCATATTTCAATGGGATGCTTAGCTAATGATCTTACATTGCATAGAATCGCCGTTAAACCTGGTATTTCAGGGGCTATGCTCGTAACCAATGCATCTGGGCGTGAGACTGGGACACGTATCCTGGGCAAATCCAGGTCCCCCTGAAAGTGGCAGTGCCGACAAGCTACCACACCCTCTAACCCGGTTGGGAACCTCCAGGGGCAGCATACGGCCATCACATGATTCACTTCGTCTTGAGATCTTATCCGGTGTAATGATTCAGCGGAATAAGACAGACGATTATTATTTGAGCCGTTTACCTCCTTCCGGCCAGCGTGCCAAGGCTCTGGGCTCGGTCGTGCGCGGACGGGCGCAGACGGGCTTGCCTTAGGCGCGCCTTCGGCACGCCAGCGGCGCGCCCGCTGCGCGCTTCCGCTGCGCAGTCGCGTTAGTGCGGGCATTTATGATGACAGAAAAATAACTAAAACGCTAACCCGGAGCCCCCTACCAAAAGATGGCGGCTTACTTCTACTAACGGACTCCGAGTAACAGGTGAGCAATAATGGCAGTAATGAATTTCTATTTAAAACAGGGATAAAAATAGAAGCCTGTAAATTGATTTTTTTTAAAAAGGCTACACGCTACGATACAAAAACAGTGCAAATAGCAAACACGAAGCAAAAATCCTCTCCCGGCTTCCGCCTCAGGAGTCTCTACGCTAGATAAAAACAAAAAACTGTGCAAAATAGGCAAGATCGAACAAGATAACCACCCGGCTTCCGCCTCAGGAGTCTCAACATTAGATGCTGCGCGGTCGCGTTTGTGCGGGCATTTATGATGACAGAAAAATAACTAAAACGCTAACCCGGAGCCCCCTACCAAAGATGGCGGCTTACTTCTACTAACGGACTCCGAGTAACAGGTGAGCAATAATGGCAGTAATGAATTTCTATTTAAAACAGGGATAAAAATAGAAGCCTGTAAATTGATTTTTTTTAAAAAGGCTACACGCTACGATACAAAAACAGTGCAAATAGCAAACACGAAGCAAAAATCCTCTCCCGGCTTCCGCCTCAGGTTTCTCTACGCTAGATAAAAACAAAAAACTGTGCAAAATAGGCAAGATCGAACAAGATAACCTCCCGGCTTCCGCCTCAGGAGTCTCAACATTAGCCTCATTAGCCTCAAAGGGAACCGTTTTGATGGCAGATTACTACTGGGGTCTGAGGCGCGGAGGGACCCAGCCCATTCAAAACACTGCCCATACCAATTCAATTTATTATAAATACCATTTCTAACGTCACAGGTTGCTAGCGCAGTCCATGTGGCTATGACAAACATCCAATTTCTCAATTCACAAGAGATATTTTCTGCTTAAACCATGTCTTCCACAAGCAAAACAATTCAACGAACCAGGTAAGCACAACTGAAATTGAAATTAAGCAATATACGCAAAACCTACTAATCTGGATTTTTGTAAGCTTGCGCTTGCGTAGTCAGAATTTTGCACAGCCCTGAACCATGGAGATACTGCACACAACCTTAAGGGTGCCTTTAGGCTCCATTAAAGGTCAGGGATGACACCATGAAACAACAGTGAATGTGTCAGTCACTCTATAAGAGTGTGTAGGACATAGTGCCTTGCAGAAACCCCCAGACATGGTGCATGTGCGCATTGTCTGGGGTGCTCCATATGTAAAATGGTGTTTCAGGCTGCTCTATAGTCAGGGCCGGATTTAGGGGGTGCAACCTGTGCAGTCCCACTTGGCCCTGATGGGGGGTGCTGTGTAGGGTGACCAACCATCTGTAAATTTCACGAACCATCCGTAATTTGAACCTCACAACCATTGTCCGTGAGGGTACCTTTTACGGACGCCTTTTGTCCGTAATTTTGGGCCCTGCAGGGAGCAGAGCTGTTCCCCTATGAGAGGCCTCAGCTCCCTGATGGGGCCACCTCGCACTCATCCTCAGAGTACAAGAGCAGCCCCACCCGCCCATTGTCATTCTGTGTGCTGGATGATTGTCACATACAGAATGACAATGGGCCAGTTTGGGCTCTTACAGCATGTGGTGGTCCTCCTCCTGCCTTGGTCTAGGCCAGGGCATTCTGTTAGAGTTAGATGGAAGAAATGTACAAAACAAATGTACAAAAACGCCCATGCTGCTATGTGCCAGTTCATGGAAAGAAGCTGGTGAAAGAAGTTAAAAAGAAGAGGTTATAGTTCTTACACAGTCTCATCATTTCAGAGCTGAAGCATTTTTTATATTATATACACAACAAAGCCATAGTTGCTGCTTTTTAAAAAAAAATTATGCAACTAACATCCATTGACAAAGCGAATAGTCATGGCTTGTTGTAGGTCTAATATTACTGGATGCAATGATAGAAACAGCAAAATACCAGTCAGGCGGCACATTATGCTTAGCGCATATTTTTAGCTTAGGTTTTTCAAGCCACGCCCTTAATTACATCAGACACGCTCCTTGGAGAGACCCCCAGTTTTTTCATCCCACTTAAAGCCCTGGAAACAACACCATGTCACAGTCACCTCACGTCCTGGCACTGTGCATCATACATAACTTCCAAGTTTTCAGATTACCTAGCTGCAGGGGCATAGTGAACCCTCCCCCACCCCTTGCTTTAGGAACTACAGTGAGGGTGAAGTTCTTTACGGGTCTCTTCTGTCTGCAACTCAGTAGACAAAGGCTCAGCTCAAAATTAATGTGAAAAGGTGGGTGAGTGAATAAGTAAAGGAATGGGTAAATGGCTGGATGTTTTAGTGAAATGATGAATGGATGAGTGAAAGGGTGAATCGATGGATAATGAGAGAAAGGATGTATGCGTGAGTGGAAGGATGGATGAGTGTAAATATATGGATGTATGGGTGGAAGGGTAGATGGATGAGTGAAAGGGTGGATGGATCAGTAAAAGGATGGATGAATGAGTGGAAGGGTGGATGATGGGCAAGTGAATGGGTGGATGGATGAGAGAAATGATGGATGGATTGATAAATTGATAAGAGAAAAGGTGAGGGAATGAATGAATGAATGAATGGATGGATGGCTGGATGAGTGAAAGAGTGGATGTAAGGATGGACGAGTGACTGAAAGGGAGGGCAGATGGACAAAAGGATGGATAGATGAGTGAAAGGGTGGATGGATGAGAGAAAGGATGGAAGGATGGATGAGTGATAGGGTCAATGGATGGATTTATGAGTGGATGAGCAAATGGATGAGTGGTTGGATGGGTGAAGGGTGGATGGAAGGATGGGTGGCTAAGTGAAAGGGGACTGTAGAGAGAAAGGGAGGAGGAATAGATGGATGGATGAGTGAAAGCATGGATGAATGATTAGCAGAATAGATGGGTGAATGGGTGCCTGGATGAGTGAAAAGAAGAATGTAAAGATGGATGAATGAATAAATGCATACATGAGTGAAAGGGAGGGTGGAGAGCTGGAAGAAAGGATGGATGGATTGAGGGATGGATAAGTGAAAAGTTGAATGGGTGGAAAGATGAGTGACTGGGTGGATGGATGAGTAAGTGAAAGGATGGCTGGATGGTTGAAGGGGTAAATGGTTGGATGGATGAGTGAATGGATGGATGGGTGGAAGAGTGGATAGATGAGTGAAAGGATGGCTTGGGTTAAAGGGTAAATGGTTGGATGGATGAGTGAAAGGATGGATTAGGTGAAAGGGTGGATGGATGAGTAAAAGGGTGGGTGGAGGGATGGATGAGTGAAATGATTGATGGAAGGATAGATGATGGATAGGTTTGCAAATGGTTGAAAAGGTTTGGATATGTATGGGCACACAGATGGAAGGACAGAATGAATGGTGAAAGACTGAATGCTGGATGAAAGAATTAACAGATGACAAAATGTAAATTTGAAATGGTGGATATCAGGGGTTTGATGGAAGGATGAATGGCTAGATCCTTGGACAAGGGAGCTCTTCTGGGGAGGGTTGTGATGACTTACTTTGCTTTCTTGGTGCCATAAGGGCTTTAGTTCAAAGTAGGAGGTATTTCAAATTTCGGGCTACTCCCTTGACTGTGTGTTACTATTCTGTATTTGCTGTGTGCTTATGTGTGGGATCTATACATCATGCATATGACATTTTGAGTGACACCCAACTGCTACTTGAATGTTACACTACTAATTGTAAATGTTTGCATGTTTTGTTTTAGGTATAAGGTTTTAGGGAGAGCCTCATAGTGCCATGAGCAGTGCTTGAGATGTATATTGTGTTTGTAGCAATAAGCAAGGCGTCAAAAATAAACTATGTAATAGTGTATCGACAGTGCCTTCTTTAGGAAAGCTGCAGGGAAAAGCACCTTTGTGACTTCCGTCAGCTATTGCAATTCTCTGCGAAGTCCCCATAAGCAAAGTCAGATTCCATATTTTAAGTTTCACTTGCTGAAACACCCATAATGCGTTCCCTACAGTAGGTTCATCACAGCAATCCTCCCTTTAGTTCACCTATGCGTGCCACTTTACATCTCACAATGGCACTCAGATATGAGATGCTAGTAACAAAGTCTATCCGAGCAGATCTTCCTGACCACTTCTCTCACCAGACATGCCTGCTCAGGACCATGTGTTGTAAACAAAATATCCAATAGGACAACCCAGTGCAGTAACCATATAAATAGATTATTATCATATGAAATACCACAAAAAGACCTGCACGGTTGCTCAAAGGTTGCGCGCATACTGAAAAACCGTGAGGTGCACGATTGTCTCAGCCTAATATAAACTTATTTTGACTTGTACTTAAGTGGTTGTCTATTTACTTACTTTTATACTATCGCGCAATTTCCTCTGATGTGTCTGTGAAACTTACCTTTTGTCCCGAAGTTTTGCCCTGAATTTTGACCTTCTGTCCTGAATTTTTGTCCTGAACTTTGACCCTTTGTCCTGAATTTTTACACTTACCACCCTGAATTTGCACCCATGCCAGTTGGTCACCCTAGCGCTGTGTTTAAAAATAACTTATGGGTTTAAAAGCACGTGAATGTGGTATCTTGGGCCCTAGGCCCACATGCTGGACGTATAACCACACTGACACACAGTAGCAGGGTACTGGAACTGGCCCAGGGCACGTGCGCCCGAGCCCTTTTGTTAGCAGGGTCACCTGACCGGTGACACCTGTGATGGGTGGGTGTACAGTGTGGGTGCAGCACAAGGCGGAACACTAGAGTGTGTCCATCAGGACACTACAGTGAACTTGCTTGTGCATTCAGCAGTTTTCAGACAACAATAAAAATGCAAAGATAACTCTGATGATTAATGTTCCTACTGGTGAGAGATCGGAATTTTTTCTGGGGGCAATTTTGACTCATCATAAGGTAGTGCAGGCGGTTAATGTGCCAGCTACAAAGAACGTGTACCATGCAGATCAAAGAACTGCGGCCCGATTCACAGAACTAACTTAAGACAAAATCCTAAACTTACTACCATTTTGGTATTCACAGAAGGCACTTACTCATTTTGGTATTCACAGAAGGCACTTACTCATTTTGGTAATCACAGAAGGCACTTACTCATTTTGGTATTCACAGAAGGCACTTACTCATTGATGAGTAAGTGTCTTCTGTGAATACCAAAATGAGTAAGTGCTCAGAAGGCACTTACTCATTGATAAGTAAGCGCCTTCTGTGAATACCAAAATGAGTAAGTGCCTTCTGTGAATACCAAAATGAGTAAGTGCCTTCTGTGAATACCAAAATGGTAGTAAGTTTAGGATTTTGTCTTAAGTTAGTTCTGTGAATCGGGCCCTGAGTGCGAGTCAACTATGAAGAGTGCTGTAAAAAAATGAAATGTGTGTCTGAGTGGACTATGGACAGATGAGGGTGTACTGTTGGATAGTGGTAGTGAGGGAATTATGGGAGAAGGGGGTCGCCAAAAAAGACTGTCACGTCGGGCACCACGAGGGCTAAAGCCGGCCCGGTCTGTAGTAGGTGCATAAGAGCAGGGCCTAAAACATTTGTGACCGACAATGAAATAGAAAAAAACCCGTATGCATCTCATTATCTTCGACAGTGTCATGCTGAAGTGACCATCAGAGTTCAGTATTTAAAGTTACATAAAAAACAACAGTAAACAGAGTTTAAGACGCGCTGTGTCTTTTACTTAAATTATAGATGCTCTCTAAATTACACCGCTGGAGTGGGATTTTTTGACAGCCTGTGATAGGAACTTGGCAGCTTTTCTTTGTCAGCAATGCAGATTACTGGTGCAGAATAGATTTGAAATCATGGTGGTGTGGTATGAAAATTGAGAAAGAGTAAAGAAATCTGTTTATTGGGCAAGTGCACTGCCATTTCCTGCTCACGCCTAGTTGTCTTGCATGCAAAAATGACAACCCATAATTTTTTTAAATGAACCCTGAGCAGGAAATGCCAAGTTAAATGTAGCATCAAAGCTGACAGACTCCCTGCCAGGCAGAGTGCTAGGGGGCTATCACAGGACCTCATAACGTAAACATGTCTCCAGTGAAGAAGATATGCAAACAGGCATTGGCATTCACAGACATGGCATTGCCATTCGAGCTGCAGGTTTAAGAAAAATAAGACACAAGAAGTTATCCACTTACTTATTAATGACCTTAGCCATTTTGACGAGTGTGTAAAGGTGCATCGTAGGGCACATTCAAACGACATATGATGTACAATAGGTACTGAAGTGTAGCTAACTATTTGTTACTAAGTTGCACCTCATTGATGACGCCAAACAAGGCATAAACTGCTTTGGTGTTACTTTTGTTTATATTCTGAGGAAACATGACCTTGCACCTCGGTCTCGACTGTTCCTATTGCAGCAGAACCAAAACTGATTTGCATAGGTTAGACCCTGACTGTAGTGACAGAGGCAGAAAGTGGCTAAAGATGAATTCAAACCTTTGTTCATGATTTGTTTTGTTTTTGTCAGTCCTCACTTGCGTGCACAGGGCATCTGTAGAAATCAGGGACTGGCACTTACTTTTCAGGTGAAGGCCCCCCAAGTTGCCAGCGAGCCGAGTGTTTGTGCGTTATTTAGGAGTGATATGCACTCTCTGCCACCCCAACTGAGAACACAGCATTTTAAAACATGACATGTGTACATGCCTCACCACCTAGGGGCCGATTCCGATTCGGGCCGGAAGCGCACCTAACAGTATTCGTCCGGAAAAACTACCAGCCGAATGCGTGTTTCCCGACCGACTCGAACACTCTACCGAACGAACAAGTACGATGCGCATAACAGCCCAGATTCCGAGCGAGCCGAACTTACCCAATCCAGCTCTTTTTCTCCGCCCGAGCCGGATCCGTAAACGCCGAATCGAGTCGCACGGAACCAAATACACAGCACCTTCCGGCCGGACAAGTACGATGCGTCTTCCGTACGCGCCGAACCCGTCGCTACGTCCGGCACGTTTCAGCATCCGGGAGAGCCGCACATAAGCTCCGTTTCGCGTCACTAAACGATCCACGGCTACGAGACGAACAAGCCAGCGGCGAGTACGAGTCGAAGACACGCGAAACCCGAACGAGACGAACCAACCATGAATCCCATCGCGCAGGTCCTACCAATACTCTACATCTATTACCGGGACCGATTCGGACGCGTACGGCGCAGACGGTAAGTCAAACACCAACAATACAAACTAACTACACGTACCTAAAATATGTCACACACACATAGGGATGCACAAATGACGTACACTAGCAACTGCACAATCATAGGGGTGGGATGGGCATCACCAATGCCATACACACCCATAGGGGCCTGGATTCCTGCCACCACCACCACCCCTACTCAGGGGTGCTGGATGCCCATCACTACTACCACCCCTACTCAGGGGGGGGCTGGATGCCTATCACTACCACCACCCCTACTCATGGGGGGCTGGATGCCTATCACTACTACCACCCCTACTCATGTGGGGCTGGATGCCTATCACCACTACCACCCCTACTCAGGGGGGGCTGGATGCCTATCACTACCACCCCCCCTACTCATGGGGGGCTGGATGCCCATCACTACCACCACCCCTACTCAGGGGTGCCGGATGCCCATCACTACTACCACCACTACTTAGGGGGGGCTGGATGCCTATCACTACCACCCCCCCTACTCATGGGGGGCTGGATGCCTATCACTACCACCACCCCTACTCAGGGGTGCTGGATGCCCATCACTACTACCACCCCTACTCAGGGGGGGGCTGGATGCCTATCACTACCACCACCCCTACTCATGGGGGGCTGGATGCCTATCACTACCACCACCCCTACTCAGGGGTGCTGGATGCCCATCACTACTACCACCCCTACTCAGGGGTGCTGGATGCCCATCACTACTACCACCCCTACTCAGGGGGGGGCTGGATGCCTATCACTACCACCCCCCCCACTCATGGGGGGCTGGATGCCTATCACTACCACCACCCCTACTCAGGGGTGCTGGATGCCCATCACTACTACCACCCCTACTCAGGGGGGGGCTGGATGCCTATCACTACCACCCCCCCTACTCATGGGGGCTGGATGCCTATCACTACCACCCCCCCTACTCATGGGGGGCTGGATGGCTGCCACTACTACCATCCCCAGCCATAGGGGGCTGGATGGCTGCCACTACTACCATCCCCACCCATAGGGGGCTGGATGCCTATCACTACCACCCCCCCTACTCATGGGGGTTGGATGCCTATCACTACCACCACCCCTACTCAGGGGTGCTGGATGCCCATCACTACTACCACCCCTACTCAGGGGGGGCTGGATGCCTATCACTACCACCCCCCCTACTCATGGGGGGCTGGATGCCTATCACTACCACCCCCCCTACTCATGGGGGCTGTATGGCTGCCACTACTACCATCTCCACCCATAGGGGGCTGGATGGCTGCCACTACTACCATCCCCACCCATAGGGGGCTGGATGCCTATCACTACCACCACCCCTACTCCGGGGGGGGCTGGATGCCTATCACTACCACCGCCCCTACTCATGGAAGGGCTGGATGCCTATCACTACTACCACCCCTACTCAGGAGGGGCTGGATGCCTATCACTACCACCCCCTACTCATGGGGGGCTGGATGGCTGCCACCACTACCATCCCCACCCATGGGGGGCTGGATGCCTATCACTACCACCCCCCTACTCATGGGGGGCTGGATGCCTATCACTACCACCCCCCCTACTCATGGGGGCTGGATGCCTATCACTACCACCAACCCTACTCATAGGACGGGTAATGCATGACACAACCAGCATACTCCCACATAAGGAATAACAGAAAATTACATCCACCCAAACAACATGACAAGCGTGTGTAGTCCATGTCAAATGCCTACAACACTAAACATGACAATGAACATACAATGTGACCCACTAACACATGTGTCACACATAAAAGTATGTGGCCTCCACAATACAAGCCGACCATGGCCACTGTGGCAATGGGGCCTAAAGCCCCATCACCACAGTCACCAAAAGGTAAGTGTGGGGTCCAAGGCTGATGGACCTTTTGATCAGTGTGACAATGGTGCCTAAAGCCCCATCACCACAGTCACCAAAAGGTAAGTGTGGGGTCCAAAGCTGATGGACCTTTTGATCAGTGTGGCAATGGTGCCTAAAGGCCCATAACCACAGTCACCAAAAGGTAAGTGTGGGGTCCAAGGCTGATGGACCATTTGATCAGTGTGGCAATGGTGCCTAAAGCCCCATCACCACAGTCACCAAAAGGCAAGTGTGGGGTCCAAGGCTGATGGACCTTCTGATCAGTGTGGCAATGGTGCCTAAAGCCCCATCACCACAGTCACCAAAAGGTAAGTGTGGGGTCCAAGGCTGATGGACCCTTTGATCAGTGTGACAATGGTGCCTAAAGCCCCATCACCACGGTGATCATAAGGTAAGTGTAGGCATGGTAAAAGCTGCCAAAGACAAACTGAATGGATGGATCCTGGTCACACAACAACCAAAACATCTGTGGCATAGTACTGCTTGTGTCCCATTGCAACATATATTGGGGGAGGCTAACAGTGCAGTGTCACAGAAACATCGCTTTATGTCCATGTGCATACAAACATCACACATGGGGGACCACATTGCCAACAATCAGCCGATTCCACAATGACAGAAGTGACCATTGTAGGAGAGTAGGATCTGCTTCACATGGGTACCCCCACTTTTTGCTGATGCTTCACTGGTTTTCGACATTAGTCTGGCTGGGGCCCTGCTATTCAGAACCCCAGCCTAGCTGTTTCCTCTTTAAAAGGGTCTCCATGTGCCTTAGGCACATCACTGATTGGGATCTGGAGTGCCCTTATAAGTCCCTAGTATATGGTATACTATGTACCAAGGGCATAGGTACCTCAGAGGCCTGCCAGGGGCTGCAGCATATATTATGCCACCCCTGGAAGGCCATCCAAACTGACACCACAGGTCTGCTACTGCAGCCTGGGTAAGGTGGTGCATGCACCCCTTACTGTGGTATAGGTTACCTATATCACTAAAAGCATACACACATATAAACCTATAAGTCACTCCTAAGGCAGGCCTTATCAATCCTAAAGGCAGAGTGCATGGTTCCTATGTGAGAGGGTGCCCCTGCATGAGCAGGGCCCCTCTGCAGCGTTCGGAGACCATCTCTGATGCTGTTTGTAGTGCAGCCTGACCATATACTCTTAAGCGCATTATATCCTCGCGGTAAAATGCTAACTTTGGAATGGCTGCACCTAAACATGTCGTGTTTGGTGTCAAACATCTTGGAATACTACCCCCCGCCAATCCTGGCGGCGGGGGTAGCATTCCACCCTTCTAGAGGGAAAGGCATGTTAACTCTGACGAGTCCGGTAACTTCTTTCCAGAGCCCTGGCATCACAAAATGGATGCTGCTGCCACAGACACGAGTCTGGCCTCCTGCTGCTGGACGAAACTCCGGCAGGGGAGGCCTGGACAATAGGTTTCCTGTCCCAGGGAGGTGTGACCACCTCCCCAGACAGGACAATGTATATTGGGGCTGGGCGGGAGCACTTTCGGGTGCTTTGAAGTCCTGCACTGGGGGCACATTTGGTGTCCCTGTGCATACCCCAGTTCAAACCGGATCAGGGGCTCGCAGCCCCTGCTTTGGCGCGAACTGGACAAAGGGAAAGGGGTGTAGCCACCCCTCTGCCCTGACCCACCCATAGGTGGGGCCACAGAGTAGTCCATCCCCTATTTTTAGAATAAAGGTAGGAACCCAGTCCTTAGGACTTTAGATTATACCTGGACGAAACTCTGACACTGAATCCTGGACCTTCGATGCTCTACGACAAGATTAGAGGACTGAAGAATCTCCCTTGGGGTCAAGGAGTGACTCCCCTGCTTGGCAGGCACCAAAGAAGCATCTGTCTGGTTCGCATTACTGAAGCTCCCGTCGGACGCCGAAGTCATCGCATCACCAGAGGTGGATTCTCAGACTTCCCCGAGGCTACCCTGAGTCCCCAGCAAAGCTGAGGCCCGTGGCTATCGTGGGTGA
The DNA here is from genome assembly GCA_963921515.1 of Calotriton arnoldi. Taxonomy (NCBI): domain Eukaryota; kingdom Metazoa; phylum Chordata; class Amphibia; order Caudata; family Salamandridae; genus Calotriton; species Calotriton arnoldi. The sequence goes on from CAWUFW010004686.1 coordinate 1,190,394, forward strand.
CTTGAGACCGTGACCCCTGGACACCGAGCACACTTGCAAGTGCACCAACTTCTGGGTCTCCCAAGAAGTCGTGCTTTGGGCTCCGAGTAGCCCTAGCCTCCAGCACCACCTGCACCGAAGATCACTGGCCCCCACTCCACAAGTGTCCTGTAAGCCAGCTCCACGTGCGGCGTCACGAGGCTCCTTTGCGGTCGCTAGCCCGTTGGCTAGTAGCCCTTAACGAAGGCCAAACTTTTCTTTACTTGGCATCCTGGTTGCTCCAGGCCTGCCCTCACTTACCCTCGCTGGGTGAGTTCCCCAGACCTTGCTGGTCTGCATCATCGACGATCTACATCTTACTCGAGACTTGCAGTTGCCAAGGCTTGTTGGGTCCAATCCGGTCGCCGACACCTCAGCACTCGACAGACATCGAGCACCAGCCCGAATCCTGCTCCTGGTCACCGACAACGCCTCCCGGACCTCGTGGCTGAAGAGTCAAGACGACCGTCACCGCACCTGAAGCACTCGACATCGGTGGGCATCTGTCCATCGCCTTCCTGGTCACTGGCTAGTGACCCAGACTCTGTCCCCTCTGCTTTCAGGTTCTTCAGAACTCCGATCCACTCTTGGATCCACCCGGACACTTTTCTCCTGGTCGCCAGCAGCACTTTGCAGCAGATCGCCATACGAAACGACGACGAAACCCGACCCCGAAAGGCACCTATGCACCCGGCTTCCCTGGGTGAGGTAACACGAGTACTCCGGTGCTCCCGTGGGTAGAGACTCTTCAAAGTCCTAGATCTCAAAGGGTTTTGTCCTAGTCCTCTTTTAAGTGTCCCTTTCCTCTATTTTCCCGATCCCGACTTTCTCCATAGAAGTTAACGGCGTATCGCGGTTGTGTATTTACACTGCACGCGTCTCCCGTGGGTCCCCTGTGTCACTACCTTGGGTGGTTCCTTGTGGTCCAAGCACTTCTAGAGGCTCTAGGCCTAGTGTCTAGTTCAGTCGTGGTTCGCATACCACTTTATTGGTATATGGTTTGGTACGCCCCTAGGGCCCAAACGTGTATTTGTGCTATTACTGTGATTTAAGATCTTATAACCTATGTACTTCGAACTCTAGCCTCATAAAGAGACTAGAGGGGTGTGTTTAGTAATAAATACATATATTTTGAATATATACCTGGTGTGGTGCTCTTTCATTTGGTCACTCAAGAGATTATAGACTGGTAAAACAAGCTGCTTTACATTCCTTCAAGACTTAGCCTGAAGGCTGCTCTCCATAGCTACCACTAGGATAGCTTTCAATAAGGTTGTCTTTAACCTATCTACCATAAGAGTCGATTTGGACTGGTGCAAGGTGCCCACTATAATTAGTGGACAGCATATGCCAGGCCAACTTCTCACATTGGTGTGCAGCGTGTGGGATTCCAGCTTGCTATTGTTTTACCAGATAATCTCAATTGAATTGATCAACTGAAAACCACTAAAGGTACCTAAGGTACATATAATTTAAGCTTAGAATAACAGTAAGTTCTACTGAACTTAGAGTTGTGTGTTAAGGGATAGCACAACCCTTTCTACAACTCAAGAGAGTTTAGTAGGCCACACTAGAGTAGGTAGTGCATACACCACACCACACTAGTAATGTCTTTAAAAGCAGGATCCAAAGATTCCTTGCAGGAAGCCATTGAGCTTCCACCCTCCAAGTATGATACACTCCAATTCTTGGAATTGAGAGCTTTATGTAACGTGAGGAAATTAAGGACAGGCCAAAGTCCCACCACCCAACACCTCAAGGAGTTGTTGGTGGCTTATGATCTTAGTAAGTCCTCAGAGACTGAAGGGGTAGGAGCAGAGGGTGGGCCAGCAGATGAGGAAGGGGCCAGGGGTACCACTACCCCCAGCCCCCCCTCTGAAACTGACCAGCTGGGTGACAATGACCCTGACCTGGAAAACCCAATCCCTTCTGGGGAAGATGAAGATGAGGATCTAGAAAACCACACCTTTGTCCCCCCAGGAAGGATTATGAGTGTGCTCAGAAAGTCTAGGTCTCCTTCTCAGGAGTCTAACCACTCTGGCACCTCATAGGGAGCTCTGTTTCTTCTCACAGGAGGGAATCCTCTCATGAGAGAAGAAAGAGACTGGTCCAGTATGAGGAAACTCAACTAGAGATCAGGAAGAAGCAATTGGCTTTAGATAGAGAATCCCTAGATCTCCTTAGAGAGAGAAGAAAGTTGGGACTAGAGTCCCATGGTGGCAGCCATGTCCCTAGAGATAGGGAAAGGTCCTATGACCATAGGAACCTGAGCAAGATTGTCCCTCCCTACCAGAGTGGGGATGATATCCAAAAATGGATAACTGCTTTAGAGAGGGCCTGTAAAGTACAGAAGGTCCCTCAGGAGCAGTGGGCAGCAATCTTGTGGCTCTCCTTTGCTGACAAAGGTAGAGACAAGCTCCTCACTGTTAGAGAGGAGGATGCTGCCAATTACAAGGTCTTGAAGAGTGCTCTTATTGATGGGTTTGGCCTAACCACTGAACAGTACAGGTTGAAGTTCAGAGACACCCAAAAAGCACAGACTCAAGACTGGGTAGACTATGTGGATTGTTCTGCCAAGGCTCTGGAAGGCTGGTTGATGGGCAGTAAGGTGTGTGACTTCTCAGGATTGTATAATCTGATAATGAGGGAGCAGATTCTTAATAACTGTCAAAATCAGCTGTTGCATCAATACCTGGTTGACTCTGATCTGACCTCTCCCCAAGAATTGGGAAAGAAGGCAGACAAATGGGTCAGAACCAGGGTGAAGCAGAAGGTACAGAACCAAGGTGGGGAAACCAAGAAGCAAGATGCTAAGAACTCTGACAAGGGTGGGGAGAAGGGTAAAGATCAAAAGTCTTCATCAGGCCCCCAAAAATCTTCTTCTGGTGGGGATTCCCAGTCTACCAAGGGTAAAGGCCAAAGAAAACCATGGTGCAAGGTCTGTAAGCAAAAGACCCACTGGACCAGTGATTGCACCAAGTCCAAAGACTCCAGTCCAGCACCCACCAATGCCCCTAAGGCACCTGTTCCCCCTAGTTCAGTTGGTGGAAGTGCTCCAGCAAAGGGTTTAGTAGGGTTCACCCTGGGAACTGAGTTGGGCTCTGACCTAGTTAGAGAACTGACTCAGGCTGTGTTAGTCTGTGATGGAGGCATGGATGTGCCCTCCTCTATGAGTCCCAGTAATCTGGGCAAGTACAGACAACAGCCTTTAATCAATGGACGAGAGGCTTTGGCATTTAGGGACACAGGGGCAAGTGTCACAATGGTGACACAAGACCTTGTGCTACCTGGGCAAGTTATGCTTGGTGAGATGTACCAAGTGACCAATGCTAGCAATGTCAGAACAGACCATACTCTGGCAGTTGTTAACTTCTCCTGGGGAGGGGTAACTGGCCTTAAGAAGGTTGTGGTAAGTGCAAACCTACCAGTCGAATGCTTGCTTGGCAATGACTTAGAGACTTCTGCTTGGGCAGAAGTGGAGCTCAGGACCCATGCAGAAATGCTGGGGATCCCTGCAGATGTGTTTGCTGTGACCAGGTCACAAGCCAAAATGTCTAGCACTGAACAGGCCTTGGATTCTGGAAGAATGGACCAAGTGCCTTCCAAGAGGAGGAGTAGTAGGGTTAAGGCAGTGCCTTCCCCTTGGCTCAGGAGGAAGATCAGTCCCTTGAGGGGGATGATCTCAGCCCTGAAGAAGGAACTGTCCCAGAGGAACTTGAACCTGACCAGGTTGAGTTCTTGGGGACAGGGGGACCTTCTAGGGCAGATCTGAGCCAGGAGCAGCAGAGCTGCCCCTCCCTTGAACCCCTCAGACAGCAAGCTGCTGCTGAGGCTGCTGGGAAAGCTAGTGGTCCCCATACAGTGTATTGGGATGATGGACTCCTGTACTCAGAGAGTAGAGACCCCAAGCCTGGTGCTACCAGGAGGTTGGTAATACCTTTGAAGTTCAGGGGCTTCCTATTGACCCTAGCCCATGATATTCCCTTAGCAGGACACCTGGGCCAGAACAAGACTTGGGACAGAATTGTCCCTCACTTTCACTGGCCCCACATGTCTGAAGACAGTAAGGAGTTTTGTTGCTCCTGTGTAACCTGCCAAGCCAGTGGCAAAGCAGGTGGCACTACAAAGGCCCCCCTGATACCACTACCTGTGGTGGGGTGCCCTTTGAGAGGGTAGGGATTGACATTGTTGGTCCCATGGATCCCCAAACAGCCTCTGGGCACAGGTTTATCCTGGTGGTAGTGGATCATGCCACCAGGTACCCAGAAGCTATTCCCCTCAGGACCACTACAGCACCTGTGGTGGCAAGGGCCCTCCTGGGAATCTTCTCAAGAGTGGGCTTTCCTAAGGAGGTAGTATCAGACAGGGGTGCTAACTTCATGTCTGGGTACTTAAAAGCAATGTGGAAGGAGTGTGGAGTGACTTATAAGTTCACCACACCCTATCACCCACAATGCAATGGTTTAGTTGAGAGATTCAACAAAACCTTGAAGGGCATGATTAAAGGGCTCCCAGAAAAGCTTAGGCGTAGATGGGACATACTCTTGCCCTGCCTTTTATTCGCATATAGGGAGGTGCCTCAGAAGGGGGTTGGTTACAGCCCTTTTGAACTTCTGTTTGGCCACCCTGTGAGGGGTCCACTGTGCTTGGTGAAGGAAGGATGGGAGTTACCTCTCAAGCCCCCAAAGCAAGATATAGTGGACTATGTACTTGGTCTCCGCTCCAGGATGGCTGAGTACATGAAAAAGGCAACCAAAAACCTTGAGGCTAGCCAGGAACTTCAAAAGGCCTGGCATGACCAAAGGCTGTTCTGACTGTTTACCAGCCAGGACAGAAGGTGTGGGTGTTGGAGCCAGTGGCCCCAGCAGCTCTCCAAGATAAATGGAGTGGACCCCACACTATTGTTGAGCAGAAGGGTGAGGTCACTTACTTAGTGGACCTGGGAACACCCAGGAGTCCCCAAAGGGTTCTCCATGTCAACAGACTAAAGCCATATGTGGACAGGGCAGACATGGGCTTGCTCATGGCTACTGATGAAGGGCAGGAGGAAGAGAGTGACCCACTCCCTGACCTGCTCTCACAGAACCCTGACGATGGGTCAGTTGATGGTGTAGCCTTGGCAGGCAGCCTCACAACCCAGCAACAAACTGATTGCAGGCAAGCCCTCAATCAGTTTAGACATATGTTTTCACTGACACCCAGTCAGACCACCTGGTGCACTCATGAAGTGGACACTGGGGACAGTCTGCCTATTAAAAACAAGATTTATAGGCAACCTGACCATGTCAGGGACTGTATCAGGACTGAAGTCCAGAAAATGTTGGAGTTGGGAGTAATTGAACCCTCAGATAGCCCTTGGGCTAGTCCAGTAGTCCTGGTACCGAAACCTCACACCAGTGGTGGGAAAAGAGAGATGAGGTTTTGTGTAGACTACAGGGGTCTCAATGCAGTCACTAGGACTGATGCCCATCCCATACCAAGGGCAGATGAGCTCATAGATACTTTGGCCTCTGCCAAATATCTCAGCACATTTGACCTAACAGCTGGCTACTGGCAGATCAGACTAGCTGATACTGCAAAGCCCAAAACAGCATTTTCAACCCCTAGTGGGCATTACCAATTTGTGGTAATGCCCTTTGGTCTGAAAAATGCACCTGCCACTTTCCAGAGGTTGGTGAACACAGTTCTCACAGGACTGGAAGCCTATAGTGCAGCTTATCTAGATGATATTGCTGTCTTTAGCTCCACCTGGGAGGATCACCTGGTCCACCTCAGGAATGTTTTACAGGCCCTGCAAAAGGCAGGCCTGACTATCAAGGCCACTAAGTGCCAGATAGGGCAGAGTCAGGTTGTGTACCTGGGCCACCTTGTGGGTGGAGGCCAGGTTCAACCTTTGCAGAGCAAGATCCAGACCATCATGGACTGGACTGCTCCCACTACCCAGACTCAGGTGAGAGCCTTCTTAGGCCTGACTGGGTACTATAGGAGATTTGTCAAGGGGTATGGATCAATAGTGACACCCTTGAATGACTTAACTTCTAAGAAAATGCCCAAAAAGGTTCAGTGGACAGTTAGCTGTCAAAAGGCATTTGATGACCTCAAGCAGGCCATGTGCACTGCTCCAATTCTGCAGAGTCCTGATTACTCCAAGAAGTTCATTGTTCAAACAGATGCATCTGAATTGGGGGTAGGGGCTGTACTGTCACAATTGAATGAAGAAGGTCAGGATCAGCCAGTAGCTTTTATTAGCAGAAGGCTGACCCCTAGAGAGAAACGTTGGTCAGCCATAGAGAGGGAGGCCTTTGCTGTGGTCTGGGCTCTGAAGAAGTTGAGGCCATACTTGTTTGGTACACACTTCCTGGTTCAGACAGACCATAAGCCCCTCTTATGGCTAAAACAAATGAAGGGTGAAAACCCCAAACTGCTTAGGTGGTCCATTTCCCTACAGGGGATGGACTTTACAGTGGAACATAGGCCTGGGAGTAACCATGCGAATGCAGATGGACTCTCTAGGTATTTCCACTTAGAACATGAAGACTTAACTGGGCAAGGTTAGTTTAATGTCCCTACGTTTGGGGGGGGGGTTGTGTAGGAGAGTAGGATCTGCTTCATATGGGTACCCCCACTTTTTGCTGATGCTTCACTGGTTTTCGACATTAGTCTGGCTGGGGCCCTGCTATTCAGAACCCCAGCCTAGCTGTTTCCTCTTTAAAAGGGTCTCCATGTGCCTTAGGCACATCACTGATTGGGATCTGGAGTGCCCTTATAAGTCCCTAGTATATGGTATACTATGTACCAAGGGCATAGGTACCTCAGAGGCCTGCCAGGGGCTGCAGCATATATTATGCCACCCCTGGAAGGCCATCCAAACTGACACCACAGGTCTGCTACTGCAGCCTGGGTAAGGTGGTGCATGCACCCCTTACTGTGGTATAGGTTACCTATATCACTAAAAGCATACACACATATAAACCTATAAGTCACTCCTAAGGCAGGCCTTATCAATCCTAAAGGCAGAGTGCATGGTTCCTATGTGAGAGGGTGCCCTTGCATGAGCAGGGCCCCTCTGCAGCATTCGGAGACCATCTCTGATGCTGTTTGTAGTGCAGCCTGACCATATACTCTTAAGCGCATTATATCCTCGCGGTAAAATGCTAACTTTGGAATGGCTGCACCTAAACATGTCGTGTTTGGTGTCAAACATCTTGGAATACTACCCCCCCGCCAATCCTGGTGGCGGGGGTAGCATTCCACCCTTCTAGAGGGAAAGGCATGTTAACTCTGACGAGTCCGGTAACTTCTTTCCAGAGCCCTGGCATCACAAAATGGATGCTGCTGCCACAGACACGAGTCTGGCCTCCTGCTGCTGGACGAAACTCCGGCAGGGGAGGCCTGGACAATAGGTTTCCTGTCCCAGGGAGGTGTGACCACCTCCCCAGACAGGACAATGTGTATTGGGGCTGGGCGGGAGCACTTTCGGGTGCTTTGAAGTCCTGCACTGGGGGCACATTTGGTGTCCCTGTGCATACCCCAGTTCAAACCGGATCAGGGGCTCGCAGCCCCTGCTTTGGCGCGAACTGGACAAAGGGAAAGGGGTGTAGCCACCCCTCTGCCCTGACCCACCCATAGGTGGGGCCACAGAGTAGTCCATCCCCTATTTTTAGAATAAATGTAGGAACCCAGTCCTTAGGACTTTAGATTATACCTGGACGAAACTCTGACACTGAATCCTGGACCTTCGACGCTCTACGACAAGATTAGAGGACTGAAGAATCTCCCTTGGGGTCAAGGAGTGACTCCCCTGCTTGACAGGCACCAAAGAAGCATCTGTCCGGTTCGCATTACTGAAGCTCCCGTCGGATGCCGAAGTCATCGCATCACCAGAGGTGGATTCTCAGACTTCCTCGAGGCTACCCTGAGTCCCCAGCAAAGCTGAGGCCCGTGGCTATTGTGGGTGACTTGAGACCGTGACCCCTGGACACCGAGCACACTTGCAAGTGCACCAACTTCTGGGTCTCCCAAGAAGTCGTGCTTTGGGCTCCGAGTAGCCCTAGCCTCCAGCACCACCTGCACCGAAGATCACTGGCCCCCACTCCACGAGTGTCCTGTAAGCCAGCTCCACGTGCGGCGTCACGAGGCTCCTTCGCGGTCGCTAGCCCGTTGGCTAGTAGCCCTTAACGAAGGCCAATCTTTTCTTTACTTGGCATCCTGGTTGCTCCAGGCCTGCCCTCACTTACCCTCGCTGGGTGAGTTCCCCAGACCTTGCTGGTCTGCATCATCGACGATCTACATCTTACTCGAGACTTGCCGTTGCCAAGGCTTGTTGGGTCCAATCCGGTCGCCGACACCTCAGCACTCGACAGACATCGAGCACCAGCCCGAATCCTGCTCCTGGTTGCCGACAACACCTCCCGGACCTCGTGGCTGAAGAGTCAAGACGACCGTCACCGCACCTGAAGCACTCAACATCGGTGGGCATCTGTCCATCGCCTTCCTGGTCACTGGCTAGTGACCCAGACTCTGTCCCCTCTGCTTTCAGGTTCTTCAGAACTCCGATCCACTCTTGGATCCACCCGGACACTTTTCTCCTGGTCGCCAGCAGCACTTTGCAGCAGATCGCCATACGAAACGACGACGAAACCCGACCCCGAAAGGCACCTATGCACCCGGCTTCCCTGGGTGAGGTAACACGAGTACTCCGGTGCTCCCGTGGGTAGAGACTCTTCAAAGTCCTAGATCTCAAAGGGTTTTGTCCTAGTCCTCTTTTAAGTGTCCCTTTCCTCTATTTTCCCGATCCCGACTTTCTCCATAGAAGTTAACGGCGTATCGCGGTTGTGTATTTACACTGCACGCGTCTCCCGTGGGTCCCCTGTGTCACTACCTTGGGTGGTTCCTTGTGGTCCAAGCACTTCTAGAGGCTCTAGGCCTAGTGTCTAGTTCAGTCGTGGTTCGCATACCACTTTATTGGTATATGGTTTGGTACGCCCCTAGGGCCCAAACGTGTATTTGTGCTATTACTGTGATTTAAGATCTTATAACCTATGTACTTCGAACTCTAGCCTCATAAAGAGACTAGAGGGGTGTGTTTAGTAATAAATACATATATTTTGAATATATACCTGGTGTGGTGCTCTTTCATTTGGTCACTCAAGAGATTATAGACTGGTAAAACAAGCTGCTTTACATTCCTTCAAGACTTAGCCTGAAGGCTGCTCTCCATAGCTACCACTAGGATAGCTTTCAATAAGGTTGTCTTTAACCTATCTACCATAAGAGTCGATTTGGACTGGTGCAAGGTGCCCACTATAATTAGTGGACAGCATATGCCAGGCCAACTTCTCACAACCATCATGATGCTGACCCACATATCTGCACCTATGGACACACAAATGTATATAATCTGTGGAGGCTGTGGATGTCAGGTGAGCAAATACCATACCATGGTAGCAATGGGACATACAAACCATGATCATTGTGCTGACTGATGACCCAGGAGTACCAGGGAGATCAGGGGAAAATCACCAAACCACATACAGCCAATAGCACATTACAGAAATGCCAATGCAGTGATGCAAATGCACTGACACAAACAGGCAGACTCACACATCCTATCAAAGACAACAGGTGATGGGGGTGTGTGCCAGTGTCCCCAGGCAACCACACAACACAGGAGGAGGCCTGAATCCCAATTACACAGATGTGTATACAGTGCCACACACAAGTAACTCATGGATTGGATTCCCCTATGTGGGAAATCTGGCATTGTCAGATGAGAGGGAGCCCAAATTACACATGTCACACAAGCTTGTAGGAACAGCAACTAACACAGCAAGAGACACACCCACCACAGCACTACCCCCAGGGACCCCACATTGTGCAGACACTAGCCTGCATGACAATTCCACTGTGATGACAAAGGTAGATGTTGATCACACTGTGAACCACAGCCATGTGTCCTCAGCTACAAACTACCATCACACCTACACAAGCTCCAATCAATCAGCACGGCCTGCCAGCCAAGGACAATATGGAGGTAGTGGTCTAGCCGTGCAACAACTCACATTTGCACACTCAACACCACACACCCTCATCTGCAACAATGTGCAGCAGTGAAGCTCACATGGACTGGTGACATTGCACATGCACCCATGACAATCCATGGGGTTGTGGGGGGAACTAAGGTGCAGAAGCCCATCACACATGCCCACTCAACATGACTCGTCTATGCATGACACACTGCACAGTACGCCGTACATGCGCATGATGTGAAATCCACCACAAACAATGGGATCCTGGCCATAGTCACACACCAACGAAGAAGCCAAGGTGAGACACAAAGAACACACGTACACAACTTCCGACATTGCAGCTCTGACCCTGAGGAGTGGCAGCAGTCACACACACAACGCGTCACAATCACTGAAAGCTAACACAAACTCAAAATCACATTACTTGTGTAAACAACAAGTGCCAAGGGGAATCCTGAATGTGTCCCATCTGCGTTTGCCCACATCCCCAGCCCTGACAACAAAGACAACCTGGGATGACAACCTCATGAACATCAGTTTGCCATACACCCACATCACGGAGAAACCAGGTCCAAGATGCTGGATGAACACATACCAACTCTGCAACCATCAGAAACAGGAACATCCCTAGGGACACAGCCTGTGTAGGAAAAGGGAAGGGAACATGCACAGACATGCTCACACAACACACAACACGGGCACACGCAATGTCACCAGATTACACACAGCCATGAGGGCACTCCACTCCTGTGGAAGCTCCGCTGTGCCAAACCTTGTCTGTGCACGACTCAAACATATCAGCAGGACACTCCGTCAGTGAGTCAACAACTACAACACACAGAAGCCTCTGCTCACATCAGCCTGGGTACGGGAGTGTCACGTCAGTCATCTGCATACACCCAAAACACGTGGCAATCCACAGATGTATCCTACAAAATTGGATGAGTCCTACAAAATTGATGTGCAAAACTGCATGTCCAGTGGAGACGGGCACACAGTCAGGGTACTAGGAACATTGGACAGTGGTAAGCCCAACAGTTGTGCAACAGTGTAGGACAAAGATGGTAATATACAAATGCTAAACGTACATCCCTGTGTCAAATGCTGAACATTACACCCTCAGACTGCAGCAAGGGATGCTATAGATCCAGACTATATTAGGACACATATCCCATGGGCCACATGGAGCCCATCACAGCAAAACTTCATTTACCTGATCTGAACACAATTACAACAGCAAATGCATGATACTACACATCTACATCATGTACCACCAAAGATTAACCACAAGATTAACCACAAGTAAACAAAAAGAGGCTTTATTCAGCAAGTGTGCAACTCAAATCAAAAGTCCAAAATTAACAACGGCCAATGTCCACTCCAAATACACAGTCCCAACAGGGTGATGTGTGACTACTTGTCACAACTTGCTTGCCTGCACAGGTACCAACAGGGGACATCCCCCTTGGAGGGGCATACGAGGGGCAGGCCAGGCACCGCAGGGACAGGATCAGGGGATGCCAGAAGGAGGCAGGGAAGGTGAGGTGGGTGCAGGAGTGTCACCGGCAACTGCAGTGGAGGTGTCTGACTCAGGGGGGCCGGCACCACCGCAGGGCTCAAGTCCGATGGTGTTGGTGCTGCAATCACTGCAGTGGGCTGGGCAGATGGAGTGGGCTGGGTCCCCAATGCAGTGCCCGAGTCAGATGGGGTTGTTGTGGACTCCACCGCAGTGCATGACTCCAAGGGAGTGGAAGGGGGGCAGAAGAGCTGGGCAGGACAGAGGGGGGGACACGGTCTCCACACCAGTGGCACATACAGGCAGAGCGTCTGGTTTGAGGGTGGAAGAGCAAGTGGCAGGGGGGGAGGGCATGAGCACTTTGGGGATGCGGTATAGGTGTGTGGGGGAACCTGGGGCAGGGTGTGGCGGTGGAACCTGTGGAGTGGTGGCCTGGGGGATGGAGGTGAGAGACTGGGTGGGTGACTTGCAGGGCAGTGGCGGGGTCTTGCTCTTCCGGGTCCGGGGGGACTTGCGGGTGGGGGGCTCACTCTGCCTGCGCCTGGGGGAGGGTGTCCGGGGGCGAGGGGCACTCTCCTCTCTGTGTGTGGACTTCCTCTTCCCCCGGTATGCTGTTTCAGCGGTATTGGAGGGGAAGAGGCTGAGGTCAGAGAGGAAGAGCTGCTGTGTATGTGGGGTTGCAGGGGAGGCAAGGGAAGGGGTCTTGGAGGGAGAGGATCTTGAGGATTGCGGAGTGACTGTGGTTGCCTGTGTGTGTGTCAGTTCCCCATCCCCTGTGTGTGTGGAATCAGTCCCCTGAGGATGCTTGTGTGCACGTCTTGCCTTGGTTTTGGGTGGGTGGGTGCTGCTCGTGTCTGTGTGTTGGTGTGATTGTGCAGGTGTGCATGTGCTTTGGACAGGTAGGGTGGTAGGAAGTGTGGATGGGGCAGAGGTGGGAGGGGTGAGGGACTGTTGGAGGAGGGACACTGCTGCCGTCAGGGAGGAGTCCATGGACCTATTGCTCCTCTGTAGGGCAGACATACCCGTTGAAATGCCCTCCATGAACGACACCAGCTGTGTCAACAGTGTGGTGTGTGCATGGAGGACAGTCAGCATTGCTGTCTGCCCTACATGGAGCTGCCGAAGGAGGTACACAGACTCCTCACTCAGGGCAGCAGGGGACACAGGGGCAGGGGTGCGGTGCCTGGCTTGAAGGAGACACACTCCCGAGCACGGGAGCCTCCACGGACCTCAGGAATGGGAGCCAATGGGAGGGCGGTGGTGGTGGTGGTGGTGGCGGGATCAGACAGAGTAGCTGGGGTGTGGTGGCTGCTGACACCCGCCTCCACAAGGGAGTCATCCTCCGAGCTGCTGTGGTCCTCAGCTGAGGTGGATGGTGCTGAGGACTCCTCGGTGTGGCTCCCCTCGCCCTCCGTGCCACTGGGTCCCTCTGACCACTCGTCGGACGCTGACCCAGTCTGGCTCCGCTGCTCCTCCTGGTCCGTGGAGCTGTCCCCTCCTGTGGCCGTGGATGTATCTGCAAACAATTAGGGAAACAGACAAACATCAGTCACCTGCACTGACCGCACACACCACAGTAAGTACAGCACATCACAGAGCAAGCCCTGGCATCACTAGTAGAACATTGCCAAAAGTCATCACACAGATTAGGAGAAGCCAATTGTCAGTCTGATGGTCAGCCATGGAACAGACACCCCTCCTGCCCTTGCACCCATCTGTCTGGTGCCCGTCTGATGGTAAGACCCCAGTGTGGACACATGCACCACCTACACAGTAGTTGGACATTGCTGAGAACACGGTGAAGTATGTGAACATGGCCACCTCACATCACATGCCACTGAGTCAGTGCAGGTGTCCGGATAAATGGACGGCCTGAGCCTAAACAGAAATGCATGTGATGCATACCAGCACCAGACCCCATGAAGCACCCATGTCCGGATAGTCAATGCCACAATGGGGTGCCTGTTGCACATGTCACCACCCTGCAGGATCACCCTTAGGAAGTTTAATGCCATGACACAGGCATGCCTGCAAAGTCATACATCACTGTCTCAAGTCACATGGCCATGTTAGCCAGCAAACAACAGTCTGCACTGTGTCACTATCCTAGGACATGGGGAAGGCAAGTAATGTAACTGACAAGTGCACATGTTCATCCCCCACTAACCACATCCTCTGAACCAGTATTTGTACACTGCACACCATTTGGACAAATGGGAGACATGAAACACTACTCCCTGAACCAGAGCACCTCACAGTGTGCTGTGAATGATGAACAGCTGCCTGAAAGTCACAGTCTCATACACCTGTCTGCACAGTCAAGTGATCAAACACCTATGAGTCACAGAAGTCTTGTCTCACATGGTCCAATAGCAGATGGCATGCTGACCCCTAACCGAAGGACATCACAGGAGTCACGACAACGTAGTCACAGCACAACAACACAGAGGCAGACACCTGAGGCAACATTTCACTGAGCACAGCATGTCAGATGATACACGGCAGTGGGAGTACAGAGTGTATTGTATGCCCTGTAGTAGGCATGACTGTCCGGCTCCACCTGCAAGAGGGATGAGCCCTGGTCAGTGGGCAGGTGGCTAAGCATGTGTGACACACTTGACATACATACTCCTGAGGCCCAGACAATTTACCCACCCGCAGAATGGGGGGGTGGCAAATACCCCAGGGACATGTGGTGAATTAGATGTGCAAGTGGATCACATATCAAAGTTACACCCAGACTACATAGCACGACTCAGGCATTGTGTGAGCAACTGACCCACCCATGAAGGCAAACACAATGTCACGGGAACAAAATCTGTCACCACCTTGAGCAAAGCAAAATGCTAGGACCCTGTACCCAAGTGACACAATTATCCTGAGCGTAAGGAGCACACTGGCGCATCAGATGGGTAGTGGCCAGGTTACAATAGAGGGACATGGGTACTGGACAACAAGACTGATGTACTGGGGAAGTTTAACCAGGCCAGAGGAGGGCACATAGCATGTTAGACAGAGTTCACAGTGCAGTCTTAGACTCACCCCCTCCTTGCTGCTGTCTGCCCTTCAGCTGCCCATCCAGCTCCGGGAACACCACCGGCAGGGTCTGGAGCATGTGGGGGGTCAGGGTCCAGTGTCCGCCCCTCCTGCGAGGAGGCGACAGCTTCAGCTGGACCCTTGCGATCCTCCGGGACCAGCCACGAAGGTCCTGCCACCTCTTCTGGCAGTTGCGGATCCGGTGCTTGTAGACCCCCACGGATCGGACTGCCCGGACGATGTCCAGCCAGATGTTCTGCTTCCGATGGGCATCAACCTGTGAGGATGAGAAAGTGAAAAGGCCATTACTACACATGCAACATATCCGTGCATCACACAGTTGGAAATACATGTCTCAATCACAGGGGCATATGATGTACACAGGCAGTGCAACGAGGGCTATGGGCAGTTTGCCAGCAGTTACTACATGGTATCATTGCATGGGTAGTGAACCTTGTTTGAATGCACTGTCACTCCACTGTACCTGTTCAGTGTAAGTGACTACATACTTTGGGGGGTGCGAACTACTCAGTGGGCATGCTAGCCAGTGGTGTGCACACTGTAAATCCTGCTAGTCAGGCAACGTGCACAATTAGTGAGGCAGTGGACAGCACACTCATCTGCTCCCCTGGTGTCCCATACAGCTTGCTGTACTGTGGAAGGAGGCTGTCCAGCAGGGCCTGGTTCTCCTCATGGGTGAAGGCTGGGGCTCTCTCCACAGTACGTGCCATTGCAGCAGCCAGAGGATGCAGAGACAGCAGTAGTGTAGTGGCAGATGTCGTCCAGGAGCATGTAGTGCAGGCAAGTGAGCTCTCAGGGGAACAGCCAGCTTTATATGTGTGCTGCAGAGGCAGATACTGTCCCATGTGTCCAAAGTGATAGGTCCAAGTCGGTAGCATCTTCTGAATCTGGCCAATACATGGAATAGCAGCTCCAATTCACGCCCACAGCATCCTTCAAATATTCAACTTCATGACACCCATGAATTTGCAACATTGTTGTGGCTGGCCAACTGAATTCACTGCATCAGACTCGTTGTAAATTCAAAAACCGCATCCGTTGCCATGCCAGGCCCCAGCCAATGCATGCACACCGATCGGACCATTGCTGTACAACGCGTACCCGCTCACATGCAATGCAATGGTCCGAGCGGGCACACCAATCGGACCATTGCTGTACAACGCGTACCCGCTCACATGCAATGCAATGGTCCGAGCGGGCACACCGATCGGACCATTGCTGTACAACGCGTACCCGCAATACAACGCGTACCCGCTCACATGCAATGCAATGGTCGAGCGGGCACACCGATCGGACCATTGCTGTACAACGCGCATTACCCGCGATACAACGCGTACCCGCTCACATGCAATGCAATGGTCGAGCGGGCACACCGATCGGACCATTGCTGTACAACGCATCCCTGTACAGGTCACACGCATGTGTCACCATGCTGGTCAATGGTGAACCTATGCCAGCCACATATACTTTCCAGGGACTCTGGGGCACACCTACTACACCACACCCAGTCCACACTGTATCTAAGGCATGTGTGGCAGCATGACCTTATCTGTGTATGGGTGTGTACATGTTGTTTTTGGGCTGGCACTTGGGAACAGACACACCCAGGCTGTGCACATGTTAATGGGGACAGGGTCCTTTGTGTGTTGTGCACATGACCACTGGGATGTGCAACGGTTCATTTTTGGAGCATGTTGCATGGTCACATTTCCAGGTTGTGTATATGTATGACATGTCACATACCCCAAGGCTCATGTGGGAAAGCATGTACATCACAGGGTGGCCCATTGCCACAATAGTCATGTCCCTCCGCAGTCTGTGTGCATGTTGTGTTTCACATGTCTGACTCCATGTGCACAATGGGAGACAGTCTCCACATCCACGTTGTTTGTGCATGGACTTAGATGTTGTGTGTGTGTGTCACTGACGTCCATGTCTGTCCTGCAGAGGCTACAGGGGCATTACCTGTGGGAGTCATGTTTGATTTTTCTGACGTGTACATGATACGCCATGTCATGCCAGTGTCCATGTGGCAAGACAGGCTCCCTGGGAATCTACCTGTCAATGAGTTGAGATGCCTGTGGCGCATCTATCTAGACGTCACTGTGGTATGTGTGTGGAATGTGAGTGCAGTAAATGGGTACTGTGACACAGCCAAATGGTTTCACATAGCACACCCTGGGACCTGTTGTCCACACATGTTGAACAGAGATGTTACATGATGTCCATGTGGGTGCCATATGTGTCCAAACAGAACGAGACACACATCAAGTACTAGTGTTTGCTGATGATGTAGCATGTGAACTACAGTATGGTGAATGGCACATATGTGGGGTGACTGACAATCTTGACTTCTTCACCTCTGCACTGCAGGGCTCCTGCTGTCCATCGACCATTCCCAGACCTGGCAACGATGGTGGAACGTGACAGCATCTGACGGTACCGCTTCACCAGGCAGCTGATTGAGGATTTGGCAGTGCGGTTGGACCCACATTTGCAGCCTGGCCGGCCGTTTCCGACAGCGCTGACCCCAAGGTGAAGGTGATGGCAGCCCTACACTTCTTTGCCACCGGTACCTTTCAACACACTGTGGCATCTACTGGTGGTATGTCACAGACTATGTTCAGCCGTGTGCTACGCGATGTTTTGGTGACGATGTTGAGATGCCTTAACCAGTTCATCTATTTCCCACAACGTCACCGACTCACTGACGTCAAGAGTGACTTCTATGCCCTGGGGAGGATGCCACATGTCATTGGCTCCATTGATGGGACACATGTGGCTTTGGTACCACCACAGGCACATGAGCAGGCATACAGGAACAGGAAACATTACCATTCTGTCAATGCTCTGGTGGTATGTCTTGCAAACATGACCATCACACATGTTTGTGCCCGTTTTCCCGGTTCTGCACACGATGCCTACGTGATGAGGAGTAGTCGCATCCCGAGGATGATGTCACAGATGCCGAACCAGCGTGCTTGGCTTGTCGGTGTGTACTGACTTTGTACCATTGTGTATGTTGTGCTATGTTGCTTTCCGCACACTTTTCAATGTTGGCTAATGTGCAATTGTCTGTCTGTAGGTGACTCGGGATACCCCAACATGCCGTGGTTGCTGACACCCCTCAGGAACCCTGTGACACCAGCCCAGATGCGCTACAATGAGGCACATGGTCGGACCAGGAGGGTGATTGAGTGGACCTTTGGTCTCCTGAAGAGCCACTTCCGCTGCCTGGACAAGACAGGAGGCGCCCTCCCATATGCCCCAGCAAAGGTGTGCAAGATTATCATCGTCTGCTGCATGCTCCACAACCTGGCAGTGCGGAAGGAGTTGCCTCTCATCCTGGATGACGATGACCAACATCCGCCACCTGTGGAGGATCCAGGCCTGGGTCACGATGCCAGTGATGATGATGATGATGGTGATGGTGATGTCCGCACACAGCTCATCACCAACTTCTTCAGCTGAATGTGAGTATCCAGAGTGTTGTACTATTAATGAATTTGATTTGCATGATATGTGTGTGTGGTGCTCTGGTGCTGTTTGAGTGTGGCCATGTGCAACTTGACTGGATGCATGCGGAGATGTGTCCTTGCAGGTGGTCTGTACTTGCCAACAGTGTAGACATGCTAACTTGCTTTTGTGTATTTAACTTGTGACAGGTATTAGACATGAGTATTGCCATTCTGTGCTGTTCTTCTGTGCTTTTGAGTGTGTGTCATGTCTGTCCTTCACAGGGTGCTGCTGGAGTTGTTAGAACAACTTGGATCCCCCGAATCAATGATTCAACTTCCAAGGTGGCAGCAGTTGTTCCCCTACAGGTGATGTGCCACACACCCCTGGACTTTCTATCTTCTGCATTGTTTGACTTTGTGGCCACAGCCAGGTGGGATTAGCTTGCATTTGTAGTGGAAACAACATGTAGCAAATGTGTAATAAACCTGTTCTACATTTTGGGGTGTGCGTTGTCCGTAGTCACACATCTGAGTGACATTTGCTTACTGCACCTGTGTTGTAGTTGACACAGACTGTGATTATGTGTGGTGTCTGTGCATTGCACTGTATTTCCAGGCAACATCAGTGTAGGGGATGAGTCATATGGCCGTGGTGTGTATGTGTTGTGTGGCCCTAGTGGTGTGTCTCCCTCATATGTGTCACGTCGCCATGACTGCCATGACGGTGTTGGACTTGCTGTAGCAGTCAGCATGCACAGTGTCATATTTCTGATCACCATCTCCATGACAGAGACCTCGTTGGAATCACAACAGAGGCAGATATGGTTTTTTGGTGAGTTTATTTACAAAAGGTGTGGGGATGGTGCACAGGATGGTGGGTGCTGTACATAGCAATTGGAATCCAAAGTTCCCATGTGAATTGGAAGTCCTGGTAGATGGAATGTCCAGGGTATAGTCCACAGTCATCTGATGAATTTGTACAACTAGAGCTCCCCATGTCATGTGGGCGAGTTGGGTTGCCATCGACAGGGCGTGCAGTTTGCACACAGAGGAAAAGTTCCAGAACAGGTTTTGGCTTCCTGGGGGATGTAGCTGGCCATCGGCCTCTCAGTTTGGCCTCCTCGGACGGCCCCTCTTCTTGGGGGGGATCCTCAGGTGCAGGCTGCCGCGGTGCAGGGTACTCTCCGCCAGAGACCTCCTCCCTCCCTGTGGCTGTTGCGGATGTAGTGGCAACAGATGTTGTGGGCGCACAGGGAGGTGAGGCCATGTTGGTGCTGATCTGGCGGAGGCATGTCAGTATGTCCCTATGCACCGCTGTGAGTTCTTGCAATGTGTCCCACTTGGACTCCATGCGAGACATGTGTGTCTCGACACGGGACATGTGGGAGTCCAAGCGGGCATGATGGGCAGCCTGCTGCTGTTGTATGTCCTTGAGGATCCCCACTACCTGGGTGACCTCTCCGGTGCTGGTCTGGTACGCATCTGCAATGCGTGCCAGTTGTGGGTCATCACGCAGTCCTGACCCCTCTGCAAATAGCGACCTGTGTCTACCACCCCTCCCACCACCCCTGGCAACACGTGCAGGGCCTGCGGTGCCACGCACAGGTGACCGTGTGCCCACTTGGGTGTTGTTAGTGGGCTCGATGGCAGCGGCTCCAGTTTGGTCCTGGGTCCCTGCGCTGTTGTCACCTGTGGTCCTTGGTGTGTCCGTGTTGGCAGGGGTGGCCAGTGTGTTGGCAGTTGTTGGAGGGGTGGGTGCAGGGGGTGCAAATGTTGGTCCTGCTGGTGCTGCATGATGACTGGCACCGGAGGGTCCAGCTTGTTGTTCGCCATCCGAGGAGTGCAGAGGCTGATCCACACCAGTGAGCTCTGTGTCCCCCTGAGCCTGGGACAGGGACTCCTCCTCATCTGCTGCTGAGTCCCCATCTTCACCTGTTTTGGGGAGAGACACAGATTGTATGGTATGTTTCTACAGGCATCAATTGTTAAAACACCGGACAGTTGTGACTGTACCTCTGGATGCGGCACTGGACATTGCATTCTACTCAGTTATGACAGTCAGTGAGTGATATTGGTGTAGCACATTGTCCTGCCAACCTGTGGCATGTCAATGTGAATGTTGAGGTGTGTGCCTGACCAGCATTGGTGGTATTTGGTTGCCATCCGGGCCGACTTCTCCCCCAGCCCAAATATCCCACCATGGAACATGCTTCCATTGCAGGGAGTGCAAGTTGTCTTTCAGGATGTCAGTCAGTGGTGTCCTGCTGTTGGTTGTTGCACAGTTGCCTGCAGGGCCTTGTGCTCCCCCAGCAGTACCCAGTGTCAGCCATCTTGTGAGTCCTTTTCCACTCCCTGTGATGTGAGCATGGTTCAGGGTGGTGTTGATGGGCCAATTGTGAGGCTGAGCAACATCTGTGACTACCACTCCCATCATGCTATTGCCTCCACCCCCCTTCCCAGCATGCCCATCCTTCCTTCCTTTTGACTCTGCTTCCCTGTGGGGTGGGGTGCCTGTGCTGACAGGTTGGCTGAGAGTGTTCTCCTTGCGGTTGTTTGGCTACCAGTCACAAGAGTGTCCCTGTGCTTCACACAGTATGAGCCCGGCTGGTTGGTCTTTGTGGGATCTTGAGTTAGAATGTGAGGCATTGCATTCTCCCAGGTGGGTTCTGTGGAGTTAGTGTTGGGGTGTGTGTGAGGAGAGGTGCTTGTGACTATGGTCAGTGCTGTGAGTCCTCCTTCCCACCCAGCCAGATATCCCACCATGGAACATGCTTCCATTGCAGGGAGTGCAAGTTGTCTTTCAGGATGTCAGTCAGTGGTGTCCTGCTGTTGGTTTTGCACAGTTGCCTGCAGGGCCTTGTGCTCCCCCCAGCAGTACCCAGTGTCAGCCATCTTGTGAGTCATTTTCCACTCCCTGTGATGTGAGCATGGTTCAGGGTGGTGTTGACGGGCCAATTGTGAGGCTGAGCAACATCTGTGACTACCACTCCCATCATGCTATTGCCTCCACCCCCCTTCCCAGCATGCCCATCCTTCCTTCCTTTTGAGTGGACTTCAGTGTGTGTGAGTGTGAGAGCAATGGCAAGATGGCTGACAATGTGGTCGTGTTGTTTGTTGGTGCACAGTTGCCTGCAGGGCCTTGTGTTCCCCCAGCAGTGCCCTGTGTCAGCCATCTTGTGAGTCCTTTTCCACTCCCTGTGATATGAGCATGGTTCAGGGTGGTGTTGATGGGCCAATTGTGAGGCTGAGCAACATCTGTGACTACCACTCCCATCATGCTATTGCCTCCACCCCTCTTCCCAGCATGCCCATCCTTCCTTCCTTTTGACTCTGCTTCCCTGTGGGGTGGGGTGCCTGTGCTGACAGGTTGGCTGAGAGTGTTCTCCTTGCGGTTGTTTGGCTACCAGTCCCAAGAGTGTCCCTGTGCTTCACACAGTATGAGCCCGGCTGGTTGGTCTTTGTGGGATCTTGAGTTAGAATGTGAGGCATTGCATTCTCCCAGGTGGGTTCTGTGGAGTTAGTGTTGGGGTGTGTGTGAGGGGAGGTGCTTGTGACTATGGTCAGTGCTGTGAGTCCTCCTTCCCACCCAGCCAGATATCCCACCATGGAACATGCTTCCATTGCAGGGAGTGCAAGTTGTCTTTCAGGATGTCAGTCAGTGGTGTCCTGCTGTTGGTTGTTGCACAGTTGCCTGCAGGGCCTTGTGCTCCCCCCAGCAGTACCCAGTGTGAGCCATCTTGTGAGTCCTTTTCCACTCCCTGTGATATAAGCATGGTTCAGGGGGGTGTTGATGGGCTGAGCAATATCTATGACTCCAACTCCCATGATGCTATTGGCTACACTGACTTTACCAGCATACACAGAATTCCTTCCTTTCAGTGATCTTCCCTGTGAGGTGGTGTTCTAGTGATGTCAATATATCTGGGAGTGTTTGTTGATTCTATTTGTGCCACTGCCTTGCTGTATTTGTTGTTAGGTTTGTAGATGTCATGACACAGTTAGATGTCACCATGAGATGGCAGGTATTGTGTTTGTCTGACTGGCATTCACATCTTGGGATGAGTATGTTTTGTTTGCTGTGTATTTGGTGAGGGTGCATGGTTTGCCTATCCCTTTGAGGGTGCTGTGTGTGTATTGTCACACCATATTGGGTATATAAGTTGTGTACTCACCAGGCTCTGGGATGTCTGTTAGTCCATATACGCTCACTGGTGGTAGGATGGCCCGCACCTTCTCCTCCCAGGGCCTGAGGTATATTGGGTTTGCAGGAGGGCCACTGCCGGTGCGCTGGCTGATGATGTAGTCCTTTTTGAGTAGGTCCCGGACCCTCCTGCGCACATCATACCACCTGTTCTGGATGTCTTCCTTTGTGCGCAAACATGGTGATTGTGCATTCACCCTGTCGACAATCCTCGCCCACATCTTGGTTTTCTGCGACATGGGGGTCTGTTGTACCAATGTACCAAACAACTGTGGCTCTACCCTGAGTATCTCGTCTACCAGGACTTCCAATTCACAATCTAGGAACTTGTGGTTCTTCTTTGGGGGCATGGTGATGGGTGGTGGTGGTGATTGATGTGTGTGTGTGTGTGTGCAAGTGGGGGGTGTGAGTGTAGGTTTAGCTGGGTGTGTGTGAGGGTGCTATTTGTAAGTGTGGTAATGGTGTGTGGCTTGTGTGATGCATGAGCTGTGAGTGTGTCTGTGGTTGCTGTGTGATGGTGTTGTTTGCTGGCAGGTCTGTGGAATTTGCAAAGGCTCATGGTAGGGATTTGTGGGCTTTATGTAGGTGGGGTTGGGGGTGTGTCCTTGTTCCATTTTTTCCCCCACCCCCAGTATTTATTGGCTTTGTGGTAGCTTATTTGGCCTTTTTTAAAAACTTTTTTCCCTTGGTGCTTTGGGTGCATGTAGGAGTCGTTCTTGTGTCCGAGTCGGACGCTGCTGTTGTCTGATGCGATGTTGTCCGACTCGTTCCCGCTGTGTTTCAGGTTGGTTTCATGTGCGGCGTACGAGTCGGTCGCGGAGTATTGGGTTGATTCGGCTGGGTTTTGTGTGCATGTGGTCGGACGGCTTGTGCTCCGTGCGAGTCGGTCGTGTTTCGCACGCATAGCATCGTACTACGCGGATCGGAGTTCGCGGGTACGTTTAGTTCGGTCGCTATCCGGGTGCGTGTCGGTCGGTTAGTTTCGAGTGTTTTTCCGGCCGGATGGCTTGTTTCCATCCGGCTCGGTCGTTCGTTTTGTATTCCGTCCGAGTCGGTCGGGTTTCACATGCATTTCATCGTACTACCCGGGTCGGACGGCGCTGGTTCGTGTCGGTCGGAATAAATTCCCGCACCGAGTCGGTCGGTACGTTTTCCGGCCCGAATCAGAATCGACCCCCTAGTGTTTTATGGTCCAAGAACCCTCTTCAGACGTAAAAGAGTGACCTCCATCTAGAGACTTTGTGCCTAGGTTTGGTAACCTATTATAGGCAACTAAATCTCCCTGACACATAAAGAAAACACAAAGACTGTCTTACAGGCCACAAGGTGAATAATCAGTAGTGATAGTTCACAGGACAGAAACACGTCCAATTAGGTATCTGGGTCATACAAATTGGCAACAGTCACAAAGGAACATCTGCCTCAAGTAGCCCTACTTATACCTATATTTGAAGTCCACATGACCAGGATGCCTTCTAATATCTCACCTAGGACAGGGCCCCACCAGACTCCCAAGAACGTCCCTCATTTGTTATGATCACTACACACCAAGGACTGAACAGTCTCTAAAAGGGCAGATGACATGGCCATAATATAAACTATGTGTCCAATGTCACTCAGTAACAACTTTCCTCATTTGTCACAATCACTACACACCAGTGCAGGAACAGAGACCAGGGAGACAGATGGCAGGGCCATAGGATAAAATATGAGGGACAATCCACTTTTGTGTCCAATGTCACTTAGTAACAACTTCCCTTATTTGTCACAATTACTACACATCAGTGCATGGAACAGAGACCAGGGAAACAGATTGCAGGGCCATAGTAGAATGCATGAGGGACAACCCACTCAAGTGGCCTATGTCACCCAGCAATAACTGAGCAAGACCAAACCTGCTGCCTGGATTATATGGGCATATCCACCTAATCATCTACCAGGTTCACAGTATGGACCTCGATTTGAATATGGAGCGGATGTACCTTTGTGCTCTTCTCACTCATTGGGTTGATAGCCTAAAAGCGGCCATCTCAGGCATACCGTTCAGTAACTGTTGCTTCGGAGACCTCGACCTCCTTCTCAACGCAGCACCATTCCAACAGCAAAAGATGACATAAGACCAGCCTTTAATCACAATAGGCATACCCTGGTCAGGAAGTAAAGTATTGTAACTAGAACACGATATGTTCAGCTACTTTTATCAACAGGACAAAAGGCCCTCACCCACCAAGTAGGTGGCATGCTTCTTCATTGGTCCCTTGCTGGCACTGGTCTTCATGATCCTGGTGTGAGCTTCTACCTGTGTAAGTGAGTTTGCTAGGTGTTCCTTTTTTCAGAGGCTGTGTCACACTGGGTGCTGTGTGAGGAGAGTGTGGGTCTCAGATAAAGGGCTCCAGTGCAGAGGGGAATGAGTGTAAATTAAAACTATTAAATTGTTGGATGGCACAAACGTTTCATTGTGACCCCAATGGGTCAGATAAAAAAAGGTGGGGATTAATTTGACCACAAGGTCAAGCCACCTTGTTTCTGGCAATGCAGCACCCTCACTTGAGGTGTAAGGGCATTCTTGAAGACAATCATATTCTCTCTTGCTAGCAAAATAGCAATTAAAAATTATGAAAAAGTAGAAAGGCAAGAATTACAACCAATGGTCTAGAAGTTTCAAAAGTTGGAACCACCTAATTAGGACGATACCTTGTCCAAGATTTTATCGTCTCATCTCAATGGAGGAGCAATGGATCTATCTTGCTGCAGTCTTTGGGTCCCAGTCGTGTGTGCTTCCATCCAAGTGAGGAAGTGGTGTCCTCACTTGGATGTCTGTGATTAGTATATTAGACACAGGACACTGTCATTACTTTTGGAGTTGATTCTTTTTAAAACATTGATTTATTCAGTGACCTACGTGAGCTGCCACTCACGCCATGTAAAGCCCATGCATACCACCTGAAGCTCCCCTTGAAAGCAACACAGAGACACAACACTCTCAATCATGTATGTTGGCAAATAGTTATCATTCACCTTCATAGTTATGTCAGTAGGCAAATGTTCCCTATAAATGTATTTACTTCACTTGCCTGATGAGCTGCAATACGAGGCTGTGATCAAAGTCGTGCTTTTCGTTACATGCTTCAGTGTTGCAATACAGACACTCTGAAGGCCTGATTCACAAACTCCATTTTGTAGTAAATAAGGCAGTCCTACAGTAGTACTAATTAATCACTGAAAAATCCAATTCATAAATCTATGAGTGGAAATATCCACCTCTCCTATATTTTCTATTGGAAGATCTCTGCACATGTACGTATACTACTTAGGGCCCGATTGTGATGTCGGACGGGCCGGAGTCTGTCCGACATCGCTATGGAAATGGAACCAAACGGCCTCCTGTCATCGGTTACAGTCCAGCACTTAGGATTCAGTCGCAGTCCTATAATTTGCTATGGGAGCATCCATTCTGAATGGAATGCATGCTCTCATAGCAAAAAGCAGAGGTGCTATTCATCCCTGCACCCGGTGGCAGGCACCTGAAGGTGCCTGCCACCGGGTGCAGGGATCAACAGGGGGGCACCATAGGTGCCCCCCTGGCCACCATTCGGCAGCCTTGCTGGGGGCCCCCAAAGCTGTTTCCCAATGCCTTTCTGTGCCGGAAAGGCCAGCACAAAAAGGCAGTGGGAAACTGCTATCGTAATCCCTCGGCTGGAAAGAGCCAGCCGGGGGATTACTGCAGAGTTTCCGGATGGCAGAATGGCTCTCTAAGCCCATGAGAAGCCATTCGGAAATCCGAGTCGGATTCCCTTCCGACCAAGCCCATCTAAATGGCTCAGTCGGAAGGGAATCCGAACAGCAGGTTACGATGCGTGCAGGAGGGCTCCGACCGATGGTATAAGCCCTTCCTGCCCGCATCGTAATCGGGCCCTTAGTAGTAAATGTGGGAGGGGCATGTGAATACAAACACCCACCAACAAAAGAGCAAGGCCATTGCTATTCGTAAATGACACTTACAAAGTGCCTATATCTCCCTTAAAGGTGACAAGACAGTAATACATGTACTCCACCCCAGTCGTGGAGTAAGTCTAGCACCATGCTAGGCCATGAACGGGTACTGCAACAAAGTCCCTTTGAAAATAATGGCGGCAGGAACTTAGTATAACAGCCTTCTAGCAAATAATGTTAAAAGATTTACATCTATTTTGGCTTTTAAATTATTTGTACATACATTTGTATGCAAAATTATGAAAAAATCATAATTAAATATGTTATTAGTTTTAAGATTAATAGTTAACTTATTTAAAAATAAAACATTTTTACATTTGAAGTAAAAATTAAAACATTGTTTACATTATTTAAACATAACTTTTAAAACATGTAGTAAATATTAATAAAAATAAAAATTGCAAGGAATGGTGTTTTTATTTAGAAATGAATATTTATAAAATATATCAACATATGTAAATTATTTATTTATTTAATGAACATTTATGTTGAAGAGGTAATATGCTCCAATAGCTTATTTCATAAGTTCCAAGGTAAAAATAATTCAATTAAATTGTTGCATTTATAATTTGAAATAAAATAAAGTATTTGTTTTTTAAAAATTAATAAAATTGAATTATTTTACCTATTCTTTCCCATAGGGAGCTCCTCATCACAGTGGTCCAGATCTGCACCAACGAGGCAGAGATCTCTACCTAAGTGTGAAAAGTTACAAGTAGGTACTTTACAATGGTAAATTTGGCTCTATCGACTGTATCAGGGGTGGAGACATGAAAGTCTACTCTTTGGAGTATATTGCCACACGGAAATGGTGATTAGCCAAAAGTAGTAAATTTACACTAAAGTAAGCATAAAGTTGCAGGTGTATTTTACCTTTGTTAATAGGCCCCTAAGAGTCTCATGTGCCAACTGAATTTGCCATTGACATAAGATACATGTTAGATCACACTGTCACAGAGAAATCTGCATCCCAAACCCTAAGTGAATAATTTAGAAATCGTTTCTAGGGCCTGGAAGAAAATGTATCTTCCATCATTTTAAGAACGATCCTAGATTTGTGATGTGTTAGTGACCCTCCAATGTGTCACATCATTAAAAATAAGTATTTTTCATAAATGTTGGGTAAGGATATGCAGAATTTAAGTTCTGCTGGGAGAGTAGGGACATATACAACTTTGTGAGGTTGTGAAATTTGTCAGCTTAGCACAACTTCACATGGGTGTTTAATTTGCTCTAAACAAAATTTCTGAAGACGATTTCTCATGCAATACCCTTCTCTCTTGGACCATTCCCATTTTCAAACCTTTTTCTCCACAAAACCTATTTTTGTTAAAATTTTAAATTATTTTGTTCATGTAAAACATAACAAAGTTCCTAAGATTGGAAGACGCAAAATCCACCAATTTCGTTCAGTTGAAACAAAGACAGGGAGTGATAGAGCTGGTGCTGATAAACTGTAACATTAGCGTAATCAACATTATCCACTTACGACTAAAAGGGCCGGGCCCATAACTTCTAGACCTGTTCTAGAGTCATACTTCGATGGTTCTTTTTCGCAGCATGAAAGCGTAAAGGGGAGAGAAGTCGTTAGGAGACAATCAATTAACCAATAATCCTCCTTAACACTTAATTACTCCTGGACAACTACTTAAGGTTAGTTCGTTTATTACAAAGCCAAAAATAACTGGACATAGAGACACCTCAACAAGAGGGTATGGAAATACAAAGGAATTAGCATGTAGCCAAATCTGGGCATCCAATTTAGACTGTGAAGTATGAGCAAAACAATTAATTCAAGAAGTAGAATACAGAAAATCATGAAGCATGAATCATAATTCTATCCCTACTGTAATGCTAAGATGACATCCCTATATAAGCCTTTTCAAGAGGAAAGATAAAAGGTGTCAGTGTGTTGAGTCTTCCTAAGAAGTCTTTCCACCATCAATAGGTCAAGTAGAATAAAACCACCATCACAAGATAGAGCTTGCTTGAGATGCTCTCTCTCTGAAGGCAAGGAAGAAGTGGGGCTCTTTCCCTAATTCAACAACCAGTTATCCACAGGTGGCATTCTCAAAATGCATTTCGAATCACGCCATTCACTCTGGGTACAGTCCTGGATGTACTTTTCCATGATGTTGACCGTGTACCTTCTTCGCAACAATTTTTCCCTGGTTCCAAGACCTTCTCCTGTGTGAATCGCAACGTTCTTCTTTTATCAACCAAGTCACACAATTGTAACTTCTTCTCCCCTTGCCTAGCTAATAAAACACAGACATTATTCTGCTTAAAAGAGCGCTTCTGCACCTGCAATACAAAACGTGAGAAAGAACAAATTCCACAGCACACATGAAATTCAACTATTAATTCTAAAGTAAGAGTTGTCAGGGACTTGCATTTCAGGCCTACAATTTTCAGCTAACATAAGAATGCACCATGCACGCTTTACTGAATTCACATACACATTAATGCCGTTTCAAATAATGCATTTAGCTACGCATGAAATGTCATAATTAATAAACACATTTAGTACATAAGTATTTGGCAGCTTCCCAACACAAGTTCTCCATGTTAACATTTCCGCTAGGTGCATTCATTTTCCACATTAATTCTCCATGCTACTTGTCAATAACCTAAAATATGTCACAAATTCATGTTAATACATTTTACAATTCTAGCACATCGAGTTAATACAGTGGATGATTATATGCTGGTGCACTCTACACGTGAATATGATGCACCCCTACAAATGAAATGAGATTTCCGCTACATCACTACTATACATATAATGTACGAACATGAGTTACTAAATTTATCTTATTATTTGCAGTGGTAAAATTGAATGCAATTCCAAACTGATGCTGGTGTGCAAAAAGTACAAGCTAGAAAGGAGGGCAAGAGGGCAGGGGAAAGTTAATCTACTAAAATGTGGAGATATTATAGCCATGCCCACTCTAGAACAGATTCAAGGGCTGCAGATATTTCTGAGCTACTATGCATATGCCACACTTGTCAAAGAATGCAGATTCTGCTGTATAATCTGTGATTTTTAAGAGGAAAAGAATTGTATAAATCTCAGACAGAGCAAATTCACTATAATGTCTACACAAAGGCAAAAGTTATATGTTTACTTTGTAGCTGTTGACTACTTTATGTATCATTGGCACAATAGTTAGGTAATACTGCCTTAGAAAGCATAATTACTTTTAATCTCGAATTAATTCAAAAACCTGCTTTGTACAGAACCCCAATAAGACTCTTCCAACTGTCCTTCCACAGTCTTAGATGTTTCTTCACTCATAAAGGCTCCAGCAAACCTATTAGCAGAATTTCAGGTTTGTAAGCTATCAGCATCTATATATGTCAGAGACAACTTACCTAGCAGCGCTGGAGTTCCCTGATCTGTTGGTACTTGGTCCCTGCACTGCCCCCAGGAGTAAAGAAGGATTGCGTAGTTTCCCCTAACAATGGGAACAAGACACAGATGCCCTACTTCATCTTCAATTCCCTGTCATCTGGATGTCCATTACAATTGCACAGCCATATAATAGAACTCATACTCTGGGATACCCAGACATCTCTCTGCCAATGGCAGCTGGAGTTTGCTCAATGCCATACTGCATCTTCTCGAACCCATTATTAAGTCTAATAACACTTCATCCAGTGCTTAAAAGAAACTCCATTGATTTTGTAACTGCAAGGCTGAGACGTAATGTAGCATCCTCTGGAGAACAACCATTTTCAACAAGGCAATTCTCCCTGTCAAAGAAAGCAGCAATGTTTTTCAGAAGGCCACACTGCCGCTTGAGGCCCCATGCTCCTTACTAATTGTTCCATCAAATAAGTCAGCGTGACCAATCTGTTCCCCAAAGGAAACAAAATGTGGTTGGCTCCCTCTCCATTCTTTGGTATGGTGATGCCCAGATCCATGTACTTCTGGATCAGGAACACGGCAGACTTATCCCAATTCACCCTGAGGCCTGATATCTCCCTAAATCTCTCTAGTGCCTTCATAGTCTGGTCAGTTTCAGCATGCACCTTGTTTAAAAATGTTAGCATGCATGTTTAAGGTGAAACAACATGAGTCTGGTTCCCGACAATCCCACCTGCATTCCCACCTGCTTATTGAAGTATAACTGCAAAGGGTTCCACTGCTAAGGCAAAAATGAGTGGCTATCTCTCAACAGTATTGGAAGATAATATGTTCTGATGTGTTCTACCTCTTGCTGTGTGCTCTGTGTCTACCAACGAGATGTCCCTAAACTCACCGTTTTAAGAACCACAAATAAATATGTCCAACTCAGGGTTTAAAATGACTTTTCAATATTTATCATCCACACGCAGCCCATTGCCGTAGGGTTTGCAACCCATCAAGGACCTGGAACAGTTGCATTACATTCATTAATGCATTACATCCTGGTATGAGGCTTTTCACAAGAAAATTGAGGAAAAGATTTTCTTAGGGAGGGGGCAAAATATCATGGTCAAAA
Organism: Calotriton arnoldi; assembly: GCA_963921515.1. NCBI lineage: Eukaryota > Metazoa > Chordata > Amphibia > Caudata > Salamandridae > Calotriton > Calotriton arnoldi. The sequence continues at coordinate 1,221,152 of CAWUFW010004686.1, forward strand.
TATCGAGGAGCAAAATACTGACAAGAAAAGTATGTTTTGGTAAGTATAGGATTAGTATACTAATCTCCACATAAATGCAGCTTGATGATATACATATCTTCAAAGTTGGTAGATGTGCAATAAAGAATAGTAAATATTTATTTACCTATACGCACTTACCTTCTCAATATTTCGGCCTCAATATTTTGGCCCCATCATATTGTTTACTCAATATTTTGACTTGCATTCCGATATGAAGCCACACTGATCAAAGTATACCAGTTGAGAGACATAATGTGGAATTGTGTTGGCTAGAATCTTGCTCAGTATTTTATAGTCAGTGTTGAGTATTGACAGAGGTCTTTACAATGACATATCATTCTGGTCTTGCCTTGGTTTCATTAAGGATACCAGATTTGTCTCCTGAGTCACTGGGAATAGTGAATGCTGTTTTAGTGCTGTGTTTTATATGTATGTCAGGAGTGGAGTCAGTGGGTCTATATACAAATTTGTTGGGGAGGCTGTCAGAGTCTGGTGTTTAACCCCTGGCCATCCCTGTGACTTCAACCCTTATCTTCGCTACTCTCATTTCGGCTCTCATGTCTTCCTCCACGTCACATGGAAGTATCTCTGTTCTTGCTCTCCTGGTGCACTCATTCAGCATCACAGTTCATTGCATGGATTCCAGTTACTAATGATCCCTTCAGCTCAGGTTTCGACACCCAGGCCAGCAATCTCCCTGCCTTATTGTGCTCATTTGTGTGACATAAACTGATTTCCCAATGATCAAAACATCCAAGCCACTCCATGAGTTGTGATTATATTTATTTTTCTCCCTATGCTGAAGAATCCTTGGGCCTCCACTTCTCAAGGCTTCAAGGCTTACACTGTGAATCCAGTTCCCTAACCAGAGTCTTACTTAGCCCGAGTATCGCTTTACATGCCTGCATTCTGCCGCTTTAAAGGCTTCCCACTCCACTAAAGTGCTAGATGTCAAGTCAAGTCAAGATTAACCCTGAAATACTGAAACAATGTTTCTTTGTTTCCCTTAGCAAGTCCCTAAATTCTGGGTCTTCAGGGTAGTCACCTTTAGTCACCAATTAGGAACCACCATCCTCTTTGTATCCCGCACTGTAAGGCCAGCAGGAAGAGGTTGTGATCTGAGAGTGTCTTAAAATGATACAGAGTGCATTTGGGCACAGCGCTCTATCCTGTCGAACAGCACATGTATATCATGGATCCTGGATTAGTGTGAATATTCTCTGTTAATCAGTTAAGTGCCCTCCACAAGTCTGTCAGCCCCAATGTGTTATTGTAGTGATTACACCAAGCAGGTAAGTGTAAAAGCACGTACTTTATTGACTGTTCATCTCCACAGCTTCCAGGAACTGACAACCTCCTGCTATTCAAACCATAGCATTCCATTGTCATGACAGTGACATCATAAGCATTACAGAGAGGAAGGACAGCATACTAATAGGAAACTACTACAACATCTCCTCTCTTTCCATAAATGAAGAAAAGATACGAAAACAGGCAAAAATAGAAGAAAAGAAAGAAAGAAAAGAACAACAAACAAAAAAAATACACCCAAGAACGAGAAGAAGAGAAAGACAGAAAAAGTACTAATTTCGATAACAAAGTACTATATTTGATAACAAGAAGGTATAGAAGATACAATGAACAATACGTCCATAAATACATTCCAAAATGAAAGAATGTAAAAATATACCAACTGTTTAAACATTACAGAAGAAAAATAGACTAAAGATTTAAACGTTTCGGCGGGACACTCGTTCTACCACTCCTCTGTGGAGGAACATATCTCAGCATACCTTCTTGAACATTAGATTTTTTTGGAACAGATTGGGGCTGAAGAGTATTCCTCGACTCAAGGCCGAAATGCATAACAACCTTCATTGGAATCTTGTAAATCCTAGATAGATTCCACCAATTTTTTCCATTGACTCTTACAGCAAATCGAGAGGTAGCATCCACCTTAACAGGAGGACCCAACTTTGACTGACCCTTGGGAACATTGAGAGGGGACTTAATCCTCACCCAATCCCCCACAGAGACAGAGGACTTAAATTTGGCCACATCTTGAACATCAGATTGAGGAAACTTGCTACCATCTCCTAGTGTCGGGCCGCAGTTCGCTCCATGTCCCGGCACCTTGACAACAAACCCCACTTCTTCATCCAAGCAGGACACATGTGGAAGGAAGCTTGTCTACCCCTAAGTAAAGCGAAAGGACTAGAACCTGTGATGGAACTCGGGGTAGTATGATGTGCCCACAACATACTTTGGACAGCTTCCTTGATGTCAACTCTGGACGAAACAGCCCACTGAACACATTCAACTAGAATACGGTTCTTGCGCTCAATGAAACCATTGGCCTGTGGGTGATATAAAGCCACACGCCGGTGGATGATACCACACTGGTACAGAAAAACAGACATTTCCTTGGATGTAAACTGTACCCCATTGTCGGAAACAATTTCCTTGGGGAAACCCTCTCTGGCAAACAGACTCTGAAGACATCTGATAACCTCCTGAGAGTTGGGGTCTGTCATAAAATGGACCTCCCACCACTTACTGAAATAATCAGCAACCACAAGGGCGAACTTGTATTTATTGGGCAGCACATTGAAAGGCCCCACAAAGTCGATGGCTAACTTCAACCAGGGACCATCAGGTGCCTCCACCTGTTGTACTGGAGGTGAAACTGTTTTAATAACCTTATCACTGGTAGAACAAGTCAAACACATCTCCACAACATCATTGATTTGACGGTCCATGGAAGGCCACCAATACACACTGCAAATTCTTTTTTTTATGTTCGTCTGCCCAAGATGTCCCTCATGGGCATATTCGATGATGCGATCTCTGAGAGATTCAGGAGGGACAAACGTATCCCCACGCATGATCATCTCTACACCCTCCAAGGTAAGGTGATAAGCAATTTTGGCAAAAGCATGCAAATCATTATCTAGATGCTTTTCCTTGGGCCAACCTGAAACGATAAACTTAAGTAGAGAATCAGACTCCATTCCACAAAACGAACCACGTTCAGTGAAACAACCCACACCACAAGCATCAACTGCAGCAATCAGGCACTCTTCATCAGAATCGTCATCATGATCAGATTTTCCTAAGGGTAAAGGAGACCTTGAGAGATAATCAGCTTGTGTGTTTCTCCCACCAGGGATATGCGCCAGCCCAAAATTGTACTGCAGTAACTTAGAACTCAACCTAGCAATTCTGGGAGTGTGATCCTTGACAATCCCACCCTCGAGGATGGGAACGAGGGGCTTATGATCAGTAAGAAGTGTGAACGTCTTCCCCCACAAAAAACATTTGAAACGCTCAACAGCCCAGCAACATGCAAGCAATTCTCGCTCAATAACCGAGTAGTTTTTCTCACTCTGGCGTAATGCTCGAGAGGCGAAACCTACTGTGAACTCTTTACCTTGCTTGACTTGGGAGATCATCCCACCGAGACCATCTAGACTGCCCTCCACGGACACTGTACATTGAAAGAGTGGGTCAAAGGGGGTAAGAATGTTGCATGACCCTAACTCTTTTTTAATCTGCATAAACTCTTCTTGACATGAGTCATTCCATAGAAACACAGATTTTTTCTTGAGGAGACCCCTCATGTGGACTGTCTTGGCGGCAAAATTGGAAATAAATTTTGTGTAAAATTCACATAACCATAAGAATGAGGAGACTTGTTCTTTGGAAGTAGGACAAGGAGCATTAGAAATAGCCTCGATGAGACCTTCTCTTGGCACAATACCGTCACCAGAAATGCGGTGTCCCAGATATTCAATTGACTCAACACCAAAAATACACTTGAGCTTGTTAGCAACAATGCCCTTACCTTCCAACCTCTCCAAAACATCCGCAAGATTCTTGTCATGCGATTCCTTGGTTTTACCAGCCACCAAAATGTCATCTTGAAAGACAACAGTATCTGTGACACCTTCCAAAACCTTCTCCATAACATGCTGGAAAACTGAGGCTGCCGAAGCCAACCCTAAAGACATCCTCCTGAATTGGAAGGTGCCAACAGGTGAAACAAAAGCAGTCAAGTGCTTGCAGACAGGATCCAGCTCAACCTGATGGTATGCCGATGCCAGATCGATTTTGGAGAAATACTTGGCACCGGCAAAATTAGAAAGGATATCATCAATACGGGGAAGAGGATGTGAATCTACCCAAATCTCCCTATTCAGGCTGCGCAAGTCCACACATACCCTAAGAGTCCCATTCTTTTTGCGCGCCACCACCAAAGGAGATAACCAAAGGGAAGACTCAATGGGCTCAATAACTCCTGATTCACACATTTTTTTAAGTTCCAACGACAAGTCATCCCTTATGCTGAAAGGCACATTGTGCAGTTTGTGATTAACCGGCAGTGCTCCTTCCTTGACCTTAATAAAATGTTTGAACCCTTTAATACAGCCAAGCTTGTCACCAAAAACCTTGGGGAATTTGTTAAACCAAGAAACCAAACTCTCTCCAACACATTCTTCACCAACCACTGAAACCTGTTCAGGAGTGCCAGGTTTGAGAGTCATCCCAAACAACCCCTGATGATACCAACCAAGAATGTTAAGGCCCTTCTTGGCCACATAGACTTTACCTTGTATATGCCTGTCCTTAAAGACCAGGGAGGTGACAAAAAACCCTTTCAAATCAATCCTCCTCCCTTCATAAGAGACTGGACTTTTGTCAGGGGGATTGAGAGATCTGTCCCCCCCAGGTACTCTCAAACAACTCCTCCGTAACCATGGTCATACGCGCCCTGAATCCACAAGCAGCTGTAGACACTTCCCATCAACCAATACATCAACAATGGGATCGACACAATCTTCAGAATCATCCTTGAAATCATCCTTGACAACCACTACAAAATCAGTGAGGGAGCTAACGACTTCGCACACAGGATCACTCTTTGGTTCCTCAGTGTATACAACATTGACACTCCCTCTGAAACCACACATTTTGGCGAAATGACCTTGTTTCCCACATTTGCGACAAGACGCACTCCTTGCCGGACATACCTTTGAATTAGGAAAGTGCGAAGGAAAACCACACTTGGTACAGAGATTTTTAGAGTAGGAACCTTTTTTCTCATTTTTTGCGAAAACAGCCCTGTTCCCTCTTTGTTCAGATTGCGTTTTGCTTTTGTCTCCCTGTATCTTCTCTCCCATATCCTTATGATCCTTAACAGAACCCACAACATTCTTCTCAGGTTTGAGTTCTTTCGAGGCTTTTTGAGAGAGTTCAATACTCTTGACAATAGTAACAGTTTCTTCGAGAGAAGGATTCTTTAAAGTGAGTAATTTCTCTTGGACCTTCTTGTCCCTACAATGTACCACAATTTGATCACGAATAAGTTGAGAAGTAAAATGTTAAAATTCACACTCCGAAGCAAGAATGTGTAAAGCAGCAACATATGACACTAAGCTCTCATCACTCTCATGCTCTCTGGTACAAAACTTGTGTCTAGCGACAACCAAACTGCTTTCCACATCAAACTGTTTCTCGAGCATGCCCACAGCTTGACCATACACATTTAATTCTTCAGCACCGTCAACTGGAATAAGAGGAGGTAGGTGTTCTAAAACAGCTTGACCCTCAAACCCCAGATTATGTTCTAGGATAAAACGCTCCCTTTCAGCGCTAAATCTTGAACCCCCCATAGCGCCTAGGTATTTCACGAAAGCCCTATACCACACTTTCCACCTTACTGTTGAATCACCTGAAAGCTGTAAAAAAGGTGGGGGTGGTTGCACGTTCTGCATAATAAACACAAAATAGGTAAGATGCGTAAAAGAAAAATGAATAAAAATCCCCTTGACAGCAACGTGTAATACAAATGTTAACACAGATAGAATTCTTGTCAAAGATATTAGTCCACCTGTAACATAAGAAAAGGTTATGACAAATAGAGAATCAGCGCATCACCAAATAGAAACAGGATATCTTTTCTTGACAAATAACCAGAAAACAAATGTCAGTATACAACACTGTTGACTGCAAAACCATAAAAATTATCAAAATTTGTTCACAAATATTGTGCCAAATGTCACAGGCAATGAAACAAGTAGCTGTGTAGCAGATCCAATCGCAGTGCTACTGTAATCCCAGTTGTGTACCTGAGTCCGGCTCTGAGACTCTGTGGAATTCTTCACAAATTTTCCTCATAACTCCTTACACAGACGGAGCATAAAATGAAGTGTGATTCTGACGTAGATCACCTTAACAACGTACCGTACATTTGAGTTCCTTGTGCTCCAATTACCGCATCACAACAGAAACGTAATGCTGAAGTTAATCACCTCCCGACGTGCCGCACACTTGAACTTCTAGTAGCCTTGATAACGCATCACAGCACTGGCGTAATGCATACGGTGATTACCTTCCGACGTGTTGAATACTTGAACTTCCCGTAACCATGCAACAAAAGGGCGAAGACACGTTGACGTGATGACAAGCAGGGAAGAACTTCCTGTTCGACGCCCTGCTTCAACGCGGTGACACGCAGAGAGTGGCTTTCTGTAGCTTGGCAACAACAAGTAAGGAGACACGCAGCTCGCTCCTTATGACGCGTAGACCTCCATCGCCGACTCCTGCAGGAGGTTCTACAACGTCATCATTTGGAAAAAACAGCAGCAGGATGAAGACCTCTCCCTCAAGCGGTTTTAATGGTAGAAAACGTAAGAGAAAGGCAGCTCAGGATCAAGTGCGCTCAAGCAAACAGCCTTCACATCCAAAGGAATTTAAACACGAAGAACAGCCACGCCAGCATGCAGGGAACACCCGGATACATATATATTCCAAATAGTGTTCTTAGCCAGAAGCGTAGGGCATGATGGAGTGAGAAAAGTAAAAGAGGCTCACCAACGATGTTTTGTCAGCAGAAATGAAGAGAAATGCCAAAATTGTCAAAGACAAAGCATCACTCCTTAACCTCACTCTTCTCACTCTTCACTCTTCTCTGAAGATGTAGAAAATGAAAATCTTCAGCGCTGAAGTCAACCAGAGTGGCTCAGGAAACAAGAAGCACAGGAAACAGAAGTTGTACACGTGGGTGGAGAGAGGAACAGTCAAACTCGTCGCCAAAGTTGTAGTGATTACACCAAGCAGGTAAGTGTAAGAGCACCTACTTTATTGACTGTTCATCTCCACAGCTTCCAGGAACTGACAACCTCCTGGTTTTCAAACCATAGCATTCCATTGTCATGACAGTGACATCATAAGCATTACAGAGAGGAAGGACAGCATACTAATAGGAAACTACTACAGTTATGCAATCCCTTAGCACTCTAGTAGTTTTCACCACTGCACAGGACAGCAAGAACAGGTGCAATCTATCCACTTTAAGTCTAATATACTTTTAAAGTTTCTCCCAACCACCGTAGGATAGTGTGCCACTACTGCCACTCTTAGCAAAAGTGTCTAAAGAATGTTGCCTGGTCAATGTTGCAAGTGTGCTCGTTGGCCAGGACCAGGTCCCTTCCATCTTCAGTTCATTATGTGATGGTTCAGATTGTTCTGGGTCTTTCTAATTGGTTGTTTCAGGACTGACCTTTACATCAAGTTTTTAGTGTGTGCAAGAAATCGTGTTATTGGTTCAGGGGGGTGGAAACCCCTCTCAGGCCACAACCAAACCTTATCACGGTGAACCATAAAAGTCACTAAATTAGCCCGTGCTTAACCCTCTGGTAGCTTGGCACAAAGCAGTCAGGCTTAACCTAGAGGCAATGTATAAAGTATTTATGCAGCACCATACAGTGATAAAGTAAAAAACACAACAGTGCCTAAAAGCTCAAAGTGCCACTCTCAGTCATCTGGTCGTGCTAGACCAGTGGAAAGTCACAAGTTTAGGCAAACCGTGATGGAGTGCGGGCTGTATGGGACCAAGTTAGTTCTGCTGAAAAAGTTGCCTTCTCAAAGTCTGGCACAAAGAGTCCCATTCTCGGAGGAGGAGGCTGCAAGGTGGAGCCATAGTGTCGTGGATGTAGCACAAAGAGCAGGCCAGGCGGGGAGGGCTGTCTTTGCTGCAGTGCAAGGAGTCAGGTGGGCATCACAGACAGTGATTACTGTTGCCTCGCATTGGCGGTCATCGCGGGCTTACACTGTTGTAGCAAGAAGTGCAGATCTTGCATTGCTGATCATCGATGGCGGTCACTGAGGCGAGACCAGTCGGGTTCACCAGAGCTCTGCGTTGGCGGTTGTCACAAGTAGCGATTCTAAGCATGAACAGGTCCTTCACAGTTGCAAAGAGTCCAAAACTGCAGGATTTCACCTTTCGTCATAGGAGGAGCTCAACTGATGCAAGCCAAGGGTCCAGGACCTGGGTATGCACCACTTGGGGAGCAGGAACTCACTCCAGCAGAGGCCAGCAGGGCTCAGGCAGGTCCAGTTTCAGGGTCAATGCATCAGGTCAGCTGAGCAGTTGTAGGGAGGCCTCTGGAGATTGCTGTATGACTTGTGTCCCTGTGGCTCAGACAGGAGGTCAGCCAACAGACCCTTAGAGTCACTCAAGTTAGCCTAGGATGAAGGGAGCAGGTACAGTCTTCCTAGTTGGAGAGCAAGGCAGTCCACAAACAGCAGGGCAGACCTCTGGTAGCAGCAGTCAGCTGGGGGGCAAGGCAGTCCTTCTACTTACAGGTCCAGGAGTATACTGAAGAGGTGTTCTGAGAGTCCAATATTTTTACCTGGTACCAGCCTTTGAAGTGGGGGGGGTTTGATTGCTATTTTAGCTCCTCGTCTAGTTGTGGAAAATTCTTTTCTTCCCCTCTCAAGGCTCCAAGAAGTCTGGGGTAAGGTTCCTCTGTGTGTGCTGGAGGCAAGCCTTTTGAAGTTTAAGTGGGGCAAGGCACAGCTCCGCAACCAAGCCACCCTGGCAGGATGGCCCATCCTGTCCTCATCTAGTCCCCTTTTGTGTCACTGTCTGAAAGGAATACATAAACCCCAATAGCAGAGTCATTCACAGTCATGTGATCCTGGACATGGTCAAAAGGCACAAATGGTTAGGAAATGAAAATGCCAACTTTCTAACAGTGGCATTTCAGAATTGTCACTTAAATTCTGACTTTGCCATTAATGAGGGTTTTAAATTACACTACATTTGAATTGAAACACCCTATGTCTACCTGCTCCCAATCAAACATTATCACTTATTAAATGTAATAAGATATCCCAGCGTTAGTCAATGAGAGAAATAGGCCTTACAACAGTGAAAAACGAATTTAGGGGCTTTTCACTGCCAGGACAAGTAAAACTTTAGTACACATGTGGAGCCTTTAGAGCCTACCACCTTAGACAAGACTTCTATGTATTAAAAGGGAATGTTTAGGCCTGGCAAAAGGTTTATGTTGTCAGGTTGAAATGGCAGTTTGAAATTGTTCTACAGGCTGCAATAGCAGGCCTGGGACATGTTTTAACAAGCTACTTTAGTGGATGGTGCAATGAATGATGCAGGCACTTTTGTATACTTTAATGTGCAGGCCCACTAGTAGCATCTAATTTACAGAACCTGTGTACACGTGGTGCCACTTTACTAGGGACTTACAAGTAGATTAAATGTGCCAATTTGGTGAATGTCAATTGTCCCATGTTTTAGGGAGAAGAGCCCACACACTTTGCCACTAATGCCAACAAAAATGGGTTCAGCAACAGAAGGCAAACATCTTAGGGAGACCCTGCAAAAAGGGTCAGGTCCAACAATGTTCCTAGTTCTCTCCATTGTTCTTCTACTGTTGCCTCCATCATCTGTTTAATGCACCAAAAGTTATTGACCTAACAACAAAGACCTCTTTTTTTTTTTTTTTTATTGTTTTGTTTTTATACAAGACATTAGCCTTTTACATGAACATCCATTATGTCCACTTTATACAGAAACAAATCTCTCATTGAATATAACAGAAATATAAAGATTAAACACAAAACATAGCTAATTTGATTTAGTCCATAAGGTTCGAGATTGGTGCCCACATCCGTAACCCCTATCTTTTTCTTACGACCCTTTAAATTATAAATCGCAACCTCAATATTATAAGCTGCAAAAAGTCGTGCACGCCAATTAGAAACTGTAGGAGGGTCAACACAAATCCATTCAGATGTTATACAAAGACGGGCAATAGCCATTGCAATAAACACTAATTCTGCCGTTGACCTTGTCCAATTATTTGTCACGTTGTTACTTATTCCAAAGATAATAAGAGCTGGATTGATTGCAACCGGAATCCCTAAAGACAATAAAAAAAGTTTCTATACCCTGAATGAAATCAATTAGTTTTGGACATGCAAAAAACATATGTACTGTATCTGCAGCTATGAGATTGCATCTGTTGCATTTTCCCCCTCGAGTACCCCCCCATTTAGCGATCTTAGCCGGAGTGTAATACAGATCAAATATTGACATATAATGTTGACTTTTTAGGCTACCTGTGATTAAAATCTGGTTAGCTAGTGACAAGGAGTCTTCTAGATCTATTTCAATCCCCCCATTTTATTAGCCCATTTACATGATTGTGCCGCCAAATCATCAGGAAAACATTCAAGCAGGATAGAATATAATTTCCCTAACTGGCTTTTTTTTATCATTAGTTCTATCAAAGGGATTTTGGCAGTGTTAAAAGGTACCCTCTGATTTTCTTTCTCCAGATAACTTCGTATTTGAAGATATTTAAAAAAGTCTCCCCTTCCCAGCCCATATTTATCATGCAAAGTAGAAAAAGGTACCAGTTGGCCATGCCAATATAGATCTCCCATTACTGAAAGACCGTTGTTCCTCCAGTTGTATGAAACCTGATCACGAAAAATTGGAGGAAGAATTAGTGTATTCGCCAGTGGGGAATAGGCATTTAAATTTGGGATCTTTAGCCTCCGTTGAACCTGTTTCCAAACCTTGTAGGCTGCCCTCAAGATCTTAAACTGTGTCTTTTTGTAGTAACTGGGTTCAAAAATCGCTGCCAGGCAGCCCACTGCTTGTTTCCCCAAACATAATTCATATATAGATGGGCTACATGCCAGCGGTATATCAACCCCAGAGCCCACAAGGAGTACCGTCATCTGTTGAAGTAATGCTGCCCAGTAATATAATATAAAATTAGGAACAGACAATCCCCCTTTCTGGCTGGGAAGCATCAGCCATTTACCTGCTTTTCTTGGTCTCCGGTAGCCCCAAAGAAATCTAGTACACATCCTTTCAATGTTTAAAAAATGGGAGGGTGAAAACTCAAGGGGTATTGTTCGAAATAAATACAAAAACTTAGGTAAAATTAACATTTTTAAAACATTACAACGCCCAATTAGGGAGAGATGTAAGTGATCCAATCTCTCTAATTGCCTGTTAGTTGAATTAATTATTGGCTTAATATTCAGATCTGGGATACTTTCCACTTGGGTGGAGATTGTCACACCCAGATAGTCTACTTCCGTGACTACCGGAAAATCAAAAGGGCATAGCGAACCAGAACATAAGATTTGGGTCTTATTGGCATTAAGCTTATACCCAGAAAATACTCCGAACTGAGCCGCTAGATCCTTGACAGCTGGAAACGCTGAGCGAGCATCACTGGTAAGTATGGCAATATCATCAGCGTAAGCTAATGCTCTGTACTTGACCCCACCAATTTCCATTGCCTTAATCCGGGTGTAGTTCTCCAATTTTGTTAAAAAAGGGTCGATATAAAGGGCAAATAAAAGAGGGGAACAGGGGCAACCCTGTCTTGTACCCCTGCTGATTGTAAACGCCTCCGATTCCTGCCCTGCAATCCGAACCCTTGCCTCCGGTGATGAATACAGTACTTTAACTGCCTGAACAAACCCCGAGCTAAACCCCTTCCATTGTAGAACAGACCACAGGTACCGCCAGGAGACCCTGTCAAACGCTTTCTCAGCGTCCAAGAGGAGAACTCCCAGCGGTGCTCCCGTGGCCTGTGCCCAATCCAATATTGCCACCACCCGACGTATATGGTCTGTTGTATCCCTCCCTGGGATAAAGCCATGTTGACCTAGGGATACCAACGGGGTGAGAACCTGTCCTAATCGGTTTGCCAGAAGTTTAGAGTATATTTTGCTATCAGCATTGATCAATGTTATTGGTCGGTAAGAAGCTGGCATCAGTTCGGGCTTTCCTTTTTTCTTAAAAACAATGATAGTGGTTTTCCGCCAGGAATCGGGAATTTGTTGATTGCTACGGGCATGTTCAAGTAACCTTAGGATGTCAAATTTAAGTTCCTTGCGGAAAGTTTTATAAAATTCCAGCGGAATACCATCAGGACCCACTGCTTTACCTGCTGCCAACAAGGTTATCGCTAGCTCTGTTTCCTCCCAGGTAAATTGGGTTTCTAATGCCAAGTTTTGGTCAGAGGAAACTTTGCCTGTTTCGATGTCTCTCAGAAACTCCCTTAATAGATCCCCTGGGTAGTCCTCCATTTGTCCATCAGGGCCCTGAGACGTTTGGAGATCCTGCATATAAAGTTGTTTATAAAAGTCCTTGAACCCCCTAAGAATACCATCCGGAGAGTCCTGGATCTGACCATCTAGGTTCTGTATTTTGAGTATGCGGTTAATCGTTTCTCGCTGTTGAGTCCGTTTTGCAAGAACTTTGCCCGTATTTTCCCCCAGCTCATATGACTCTGTCCTCTGTTGTATATACTTGGCCACCAGTTCCTTACTAAAATTACTATAAAGTTTAGATTTAAGGATAACAATCTTCTGCAGAGTGACTTCTGTGCCTGCCCCCATCTGAATATTACTGATTAGCTCACTTTCTTCTATCCGTAGTTGTCTTATCCATTCATTGGTTTCATCATGTATTATTTTTTGTCGTGCTATTGAGAAGCTAAGAGTTTCCCCTCTAACGGCAGCCTTAAAGGCATCCCACACTGTACTAATAGAAGCTGTGTTTCGATTAATAGAAAAAAACTCCACTATCCAACTTGCCATATGGGAACGATGTGTGACATCCAATAAAAGCTTTCTTTCGAAAGTCCAGGGCTTAATGATCTTTTTAATACCCTGTGCTGGAAGTTCAATAATTAAGGGATTATGATCGGATATTATTCTGGGAAACATCTCAATTCTACTAGTATGCGCTATTTGATTTGACAGAAAAAAATAGTCTAGCCGAACATATTTATTGTGGGGGGCAGAATAATAAGTAAAGCCAGGATCACGTGAATTTGATTTGTGCCAGCAGTGAGCCAACCCAAGTTCGGTTACTAACCCTTGCAAAGCTCGAAAAACCCTAGGCTTCTTCCCTTGATAGACATGTGAGGTTGAGTCCCATAGATCAAAATGGCTGTCTAAATGTAAATTAAGATCTCCGCAAAATATTAAGGGGGTTGGCCAAAGCGCTAATTCCACACTTAAAAAATTAAGGACATCTGGATCGTCAAGATTAGCCCCATAAATGGAACACAATGTAAACAAAAGATTAGCTATTGAGATCTCCACTATTACCCACCGGCCTTGCTTATCTGTCTTGACCCGTTTATATGAACATAGACCATGTCTGGCTAAAATTGCCACCCCTTTAATATTAATACTCTGTTTAGTACACGCCAATAATTCATAACCAACATCCCCCAGCCATCTACGATTATTCCATTGTATATGGGTCTCTTGAAGACATACTATATCTATGTGCATAAGTTGTAATTGTCTTGCCAGAACTCCCCTTTTCCTTTTATCATTAAGCCCACATATGTTGACTGAACAGATTCGGATATTAGCCATCCTCACCTGAAAAGAAAAACCGCTCTACAAACCAATAAATTGACTGATCAGCTACATTCCAAATACAGATTACATACCTAGCAAGAAAATCAATGAAAACAAAACAATACTTTCCCCCATCCCCCGCCCACCCCCACCACCCACACCCACCCCCCTTCCCTTGTCCACCCACCCAGCCCACCCATCCCTCTCACCCACCCTGACCCCCGACTTATAGGCGTAAGGGCGAATAGCCCTCAGTGATGACGAGCGTGCTCCTTCCCCCTCCCTCTCCCTAAGTTTTACCCCTGCCCCAGAAACCGATAGGCAGAAAAAAAAGAAAAACTTCAGCAATTATTATACGCAGCATCCTTAACCCAAACCATCAGCATTACCACCCTGTAGGGTGCCCAGGAATTCTTTTGCCTGAATTTCAGAAGTTAAAAACCTTGCATTCCCAACAACTAGGACCTCAGTGTGGTGAACTTGCTGTACTCAGCCCTTCATAACTTTATTACACTTCCAACATAGACAGTGTTCCCAAGGGGGCTTTCTGAAGAAGGCACCCGCATGTTACAGGACATCAACTGCTGATGACTGACCTCTCAGGTTCATTGGCAGCATAGGCAAATCATCTGCTCTGTATGCTTTCTCGGAACTTACCTAGGGTACTTCACGCAGCATTATTATCGAGGTAGAGGCCCATAATATAATAAATGTACAGTGCTTACTTAGTTATCATAGCTTAGGTCACAGATTGGGCAATGCTGCACACCCGGCATCTAGAAGCAGTCTCAAGTGATGTGAGCCAGAGCTTCCTTCTGCACCATCAGTTCTGAATGGTGAGTACAGTGTCAATGGCCAGAGCTCAGTGCACTTGCACCAGGCAAAGCAGGAGGTAGTGAGTAGAGCACTTTCTGCCACCCCGCTGGGTGTGGACTCACAGGACTCACTTTATTTCTTCCAATTGGTGCCTCTAACACTTCATGGATTGTTGTTCTTCTAAGTCAGGAAAGACTTGTGTAGCAGTGCTTGTATTGTTAACACAGGCAATTCGTTTTGAGATCTCTGAGCTGTGCTGCACTCCCTTACCCAGGGAATGGAAACCCTCCACTGGCCGGAGCCACAGACAGTGTGGTTGCATCCTAATCTGTGCTTTGAGTGTGCCATGTTCACAGTGCATGGCACACTCCTCCGGTTGGCTGCCGGTTGGCTGCGGTAAACTTCCTCCAGTTGGCTGCTGGTGCATTGAAAGCTCGTTCCTGCCCAACCCTTTAATTCCCAGGAGGCTAGAGTGACTTCCCACTCCGTCGTGTTGGAGACTTCGAACCAGGGTCCGGCGCCCTGACCTCCGTCTTAGTCAAGCAGTCTTCTTCCTCACTCACTTCTTTTATGCTCCTTCAGCCCCTAGTCCACAGTTCTCAGAAGCATCCACATGGATATCATAGCTGCCAAGTTTTCAGATTGCTTTTGTGTGAAATTTTCATAGTTTCAGTGTACTATGAGTGACATTCAACTGCCAAACTTGTGACACTTAAGAGTGACACTTTCTCGTGAATAAAACCAAGCAATTAAGTCCATGGAAACAGATAAATAACATAAATGACACTTTCAAGCAATGACAAGCTCTAAAAATATTCTAAAGCTGCTGCAAAAAACCCTGAATTGAAAGGTCACTAAACCAACGCCCTTTTCTAAGATGATCATTACAGGAAGGGCATGCGAGCAGCACCACATCATATTTCATGATGGCAAATGGCTTAGATTTTAAAACTGCATGAAGATGGAAGTCTAAAAAAAATTTTTTTTAAAAATCTTTATTGACTTTTGGATATTACACAGAAAAAGCATCCTATAAGGAGCCTTTTACAGAATTTCAATGTCCCATTATACCCATCAACTCACAAATAGATCATGAACGAGCTGTCGCTTATGTGGGAATTATGAATGGGCTCCATATACAGAGATGCGGGGCAACAACGCTGCATTCACACCAGAAAAAAAGACTAGAGTGAACAGTATTAGCTTATAAAGTCCTAGAACACAACCGCATCCAAGAAATGTCAGTAGAATAGAAATGGAAGGAGCACAATTTACAGACTGTGTCCCTCCTAAGTCAATACAGGAACAATCTAACCCCCATCAAGCTGGAAGTTGTCACACAGGGGATCATTACTCACAATTAAGCCATACCATTTACAATTATTAAATGTGAACTGTAAGTTCCAAGAGGGATGTTTTCAAGGGAGAAGTGGTCCTTTTTATGTTTTCATACTACTGTTTTAAAAAAGTTTTAATTTTTGGCGTTTATGAAAACAGAATCTTTTTATTTCAAAACAAAAACTGACTGCTGTGTTATAGCGGCTGTGATCAGCTGATGCATACCCACCCCGGAAGAGGGGGGCCTGTGGAGACATGTTGGCTTGACAAGGTCATGGATCCATACTATGCATTAGCCGCAGTGTGTTATACAGAGGAAACAACCCTTTCCCAGGTGTTAATGAAGAGGTAAAATGCAGATTATATTTTTATAATTATAAGAGTTAGTGCTGGACTCACTCATCTGACTGTGTGTTTAGAATAGGACACGTTACAACGCAAACATTTACAACGCATGCCTTTACAACACGGTTTTTACATCGCAACATCCATTACAACGCATAATTTTACAACGCATGCCATCACAACGCATTTTTAGAAACTACATTTACAACGCATTCCATTACAACGCATACCATTACAACGTATACCATTACAACGCATAATACTTTTAGGGCAACAGTAGTGTAAGTGTTGGATAGTGTATGGGTAAAAATTACTATTCCCACTCCAGTGAGTGCAACAGTAGGGTAAGTGTTGGATAGTGTAGGGGTAAAAAATACTATTCCCTATTACTTACCTTATAATGCGTTGTAATGGCATGCGTTGTAGTGATGCATTGTAATGGCATGCGTTGTGGTGACATGCGTTGTAATGGCTGTGTTGTAATGCCATGCGATGTAAAGGCAGTTGCGTTGTAATGACTGCGTTGTAAATGTAGTGCGCTGTAATGACTGCGTTGTAATGGTTGTTTCCCGTGTGTTTATAAGTGCCTCCTGATGGGATGAGTCTGCCACAGTGAGGCAGCTCAGGAGCTCAGAGTGTCTCCCTTGGCTAGGGCTGGGCAAGAGGGGCAGGGTGCCGGGCTGCAGCAGGCCATGTCAATGCTGAATGCTGATTATAGTACTGACGAGAAACAGGCCTGCTGCTAGTAACAATTCACTGGAGGAGGGGGGCTTAATCTGCTCCTTGATCCAGAGGGTGCTGCTGAGGCAGAGTACAGGATCTTGGAAACATCCTGCCAGTGAAGTCAGAGTGTGTGCCCCCTCCACCGACCCAATGCACACGGAGCGCAGGTGGGGAAGGTGGCGGCTATTGTTTGACAGTGCTGGGGGCTGCTGAGGTGGCTGGGGCTGCAGGACTATGAAAATATCCTGCCTGCGGACTCCGCGCCACATTGTGAGCATGATCCACCTCTTCCATGACAGTCATGTGTACGGCATGTGAAAACAAAGCTGCGACCCACTGCCTGGTGTCTGCCTCTGGCCAATCAGACCCTGTGTGGTCACAACAGGCGAGGCGCTGTCCCCCAGATCCACCTGGGGAGCTGTGCTGGGTCCGGAATTGTTTACCTTGAAAGAGACACGTGATACGCACTTAGGCTCTGCTTCTAATGCATCAAATTCGTCCACGTAGGTGCCAGAGTTTATTTAGATCATTTTATGTAGAGTGCCACTGTTTAGTAAACAAACAAGACACAGTTGTTCTTTGTACGTGTGCATTCATTGCCAGCACGATGGCCATTTAAATGCAACTCCTCCTACAGTGTGCCTCTTGGGGAGGTCGGGGCGCTATAATGCGTGACTAATGCATTTAAGTCCGGTGATGCGGACACCTGCCCTAAAATGCGTTAGTCTAACCCCTGATTCATGGTACTTGGCATAGTTGGGATATCTCCTTTCCGAGGGCTGGCGAGGTGGATGGCTGCAATACCTTTAGCCAGCATGCACAGCTGCCATCTTGGGCCTTTGAACACCCCACGTTTCTTCTGGCTAATCAGCTCCATTCGTGTTGTGTGCATTACAAATCAAGTGTTGACACCCATTGTTTCCCTCCTGTTCCTGGCCGACGTCCAGGATTGCATATGAGCTATTTCGGTTCAGGATTAATTATGATAGGGGTGGGGCTGGCTGGAATTCCTCTGGGAAAATCACTGTTCACATTCACTGCCCACACTATATAACAAGTTTAATGGTTGGAAAAACAACTTTACATTTAACAATAATGTTTGGCAAATAAAGTGGTCATCTTCTTCAACTATACAATTTGCCATGTCTACCTTATTATTTTTATTATTATTAGGTTTAATAAAGAGCAAACAGATACCCAAAATGGGCTTCCCATCGCTGACAGACCTAATCTTCCTAGTGAAGTATCTAAACGTGTCAAAACGTGTCAAAAATATCTACAAATATCTAAAAATTCTCTAGAGAATATCTAAAAGCAAGGGGATTAATGATTACCTAAAAAGCTATGTTTTCAGTTGTTTCCTAAAGCTTAACAAATTGTCATTGGACCCGAGTTGTACAGGAAGGGAGTTCCATAACTTAGCAGTGAGGAAGACAAATGTTCTACCTCCACCTTCTTGAAACTGCTAGAAGAGATAGATTATTCGATCTTAGTACTCTTGTAGCTGTATGGGAGGTGGGAAGATGTTGTAAAGCAGGTGGCCTGCATGCGTATTTCAGCTTATGTGTGATGCATAGGGCCTTAAATTCTATGCGTCTCTTGGTGAGTAGCCAATGCAGTTGTCCGGGAGCCTCTTGTGCTGAGTTCCTCCTGCTGCATTTTGTATAACCTGTAATTTCTTTATGACATAGGCTGGACTGCCGCAATCAAGGCATGAATGTATCAATCCTTGAACAACCATCCTACGACACTCCAGTGGCAGCCATCGAAGCGTAAAAACAGGTACCCGCTATCTTTTTGGCTTGGGAGTTCATTGTCAAATCTTTTTTTAGTATGACTCCTAGGTTCTTTACTTCATCTTTGGGAGTAGGGGATCCACCCAGTCATGAGGGCCATATGATTTGACCCAAAAGCGATGGGTAATTGCCTACAACCAACACCTCCATTTTGTCACCATTCTGCTGAAGGCAGCTTGCTTCCATC
Source organism: Calotriton arnoldi (assembly GCA_963921515.1). Lineage (NCBI taxonomy): Eukaryota > Metazoa > Chordata > Amphibia > Caudata > Salamandridae > Calotriton > Calotriton arnoldi. The sequence goes on from CAWUFW010004686.1 coordinate 1,240,088, forward strand.
CAATTGGCCACCTGTTCCAGACATGTGTTAAGTCTCCTAGAGGTGGAATTAATATTTGGAGACATAGAGACGACGATTTGGGTGTCATCAGCATACAACACCATGGTGAAGCCATGCGCAGCAATAATATCGGAGAGTGGTTTGACATAAAATTTAAAGAGCGTGGGGCTCAGCGCAGATCCCTGTGGCACTCCACTTTCCACTTTCAGAATTTCTGACAAAAAAGAGCCTTCATTGACATGAAAGTTTCTGTTTGTTAAAAAAGCAGTTAGCCACTTTAGAGCAGGGCCTATAATTCCCATTCCTTTAATCCTATCTCTCAGGACTGAATGGGAGATGGTGTTGAATGCTGCGCTCAAATCTAGAAGGATGAGCACTGCCAACCCTCCTTGGTGAATGGTCATTCTTGTGTCTTCAGTAGCCAATAATAAGGCTGTCTTCATACTACATCTTGGGCAGAAGTCAGTTTGCGTTTGATGTAGCAGGTTATTGCTGTCCAGGAACTTTGAAAGGGGACCATTTAGCCATTTCTCTAATCACGAAATAGGCTTGTAATTTTCAAATTTATCTGGGTCCAGAGATGCCTTTTTTAGGAGTGGCCTAATAATCACATGCTTCCAGGATTCGGGAACCCAACCCTCCTCCATGGAGGTATTGTAAATGACTTTTAGGTTGATAGTATTGTATCTCCTCTTTTCAGTAAGATGTTAACTGGAGCTGGGTTTAGCAGAGCTCCTGATTTGATAGAGCTTGCAACCAGTAAGATGTCACTAATGCTCATCTTTGGGAAGGATGAGAGTTCTAATAATGGGCTGGCTGTTATAAGTTTTGGGGTGTCTAAATAGTCTGGCGGCACCCCTAAGTTGGCACAGATCTTCTTCACTTTTTGCAGAAAAAAATGGGCAAGCTTTTCACATTGCTCTTTCGAGGGAGATGGACAAGAACCTGCCACATTGGGTTTTAGGAATGAATTCACAATGGTATATATCTCTCTTAAGGGATATGCCACCTGTGTGATATTCTCTGCAAAATCCTGTAATTTGGCCCTGCAAATTGCCTGATGGTATTGTTTTATAATTGCTTTGTAGGCATGTTTGTTTTTCTCATCATATTGACGTCTCCATTTTCTTTCCCGTCTCATACATTCTTTTTTTAGCTCTTCAGAGAACCAGCTTACCTTTATCCTTGGGTGAGGAGATCTACTGGAGTGTTTAGGTACCACCTCTTCTAGTGTGGACTCTACCCATTACCTACAAGCTGGATAGGAGGCACGCACCTCTCCCTCCTGTCTTGGGGTAGTCTTGCTCAGAGCTGCTTGCCAGCCATGGATGTCCATTTGTGACCCTTGCCTCGATTGATGAACAGGGGCTCTGTTTTTTTTGGGCGGTCCCTTTTTGGGAATAGTGAATTGAATTAACAAATGAGGTCCCCTATCAGTGTTAAATTGGTGGCTGACATCCCATACTCTGCAATTATATCTGGTAGAATCTGAACAAATTTTGTTACCGGCCCTGGAGAAGGGTATAGTAGCAAACCGAGAAGGTGAATGTGGGTGAAAGTTTAAGTGAGAAGACTAGGTTTTCACTCTCTGCAATCTGTGTAGAATATGTCCTACAGTCCATGTGATCATTTCTGGCTATTGCATATCCCATGGGAAGGATGACAGCAATGTCAGGACCTCTGTCCTCATGCAGTCATGTTTCTGTGAGAAAAGGAGCTTCAGGGCTCCTTTCGTCTAATAATGTATATATTTCCATTTTGTGTTTAGGAAGCGATCTGCAATTAACTAAGAACATTTTGCCATTCTGACTCTCCTCGTTTGGGGTCTGTCATCTTTTGAGACTTCTCTGAAATATGCGAAGCCTGCTGAATTTTATCACTGTCTTCATCAACTGCTGATTACATTTTGGTCACTCACTAGGAAGGGATTCTGGGGCTGTCCCATGCTGGCATTCATCCTTCGGCAGCCGCATCAGGAGCTTTAATTCGTCGGGGGAGTAACATAGTTGCTTTCCCCGAGAATCCATCAGGGTTTCTGGCCCCGGGCCCCAGTTGGCCACGGGCGGGCACAGTTGGGCTTGCCTTTGGCATGTCCCCGTCATCAGCCGTAATTTATCTGGATCTTTAATGCCCTCAATTCAAAATACGTTCAGATTACATTAATTAACAAGCATTGGCATAGCCAGTAGGTCTCGCCTTTGGGACCTTATAAGTGTTTAGCCATGCAACAGTTGATGTTGTTGCACCAAGGATATTGTGCTGCATAACTAAATACTTATAAGGTCCCAAAAGCGAGACCTATTGGCTATGCCAATGCTTGTTAATACTTTAATTATGAGCTCAGTATGGTCACTATTTGGCGTCTGACCTTGCTAACGTGCACATTTTCCTTAGTTAAGTAACTGCAAGGGGTGTTATGTTACTAATGCAGTTTAAACTGTACAGAAACTGATCGAAAAATTGTTTTTGTAATGTCCTTTATAAAAAAAAACCTATGTTGTGCAATTTGTATATATGTCAGGCTTTTTGAATGTTTTGAGAAAAACAAATATTGTGTAATTTTGTAATTCTTGTGTATGTACAAAAGAATATTGAAGCTTTAAAAGAATCAATTAAGCAACAAAAAGAGAATCAAAAAATAACTTCTTTCAATTAAATATTTAAAAAATTATTTTGAATAAATTCAATTGATCATAATAATTTGGTTATGTGATCGTAATTTGAATGGGTGAATGAATGACAATCAGTATTGGCACTTTTTTCTGAGGTTTAAGATTTAGGGCCCAGCCTTACTGATTCCGGGCCAAACCCTTTCTTGGTAAGAAGTCCCAAGAGTTAGAGTACCTGTACCAGCCATGCAAGGAGGTGTCATTCTTAATAATACTGCCAGTGTAACATCAGTGCAAGCTGAAGGACACAGGTCCCTGCGCATGTATCAAACAGGCGTGGGTCTGGTGGCTCAGTCGACTAATGCGTCCGCTGCAGGGGCCTGTGTTTGACCTCATGGTCACAGGTTCAAATAGCGGCGGGTCCTCTCAGCCTCTCATCCTTTCTGAGGTCGATGAAATGAGTACCATTGAGTTGGGTAACATATTTTATTCAGCGCCAAGACGCCTACGGTGAGCGTGCGCTTTACAAATACATGTTAAGTTATGTTAAAACCGCAAAGTACATAACTATGAAACATGCAGTAATAAGGGCTCTCTGCACATACGCACCCACGGAGACATGCATGCCAAGTACATGTAATACAACGGCAGGAGAATCTATCTGTAACACCAATGTTGGGGAAATCCTAGTGTAATGCGTGCAAGTACTTATTACAATCGTCAGCGTTCGAGGACCGCTAGAACCCAAAGCGCGAGCTGGGCTGCCTGGACCCCAATAAACGCTGCTGGTGACAGCCCAGTGTGTGTGTGACTGGAGACTCAGGGGTGGCGCTGACAGCAGAGCCCAGTTGCACCCCTCTCCTCCCTACACATTCCTCCTGACCCTCATGTTTTGGAAACCCGGCTCTTCCCCTCGCAGCCCTGACCCCCACGATCCCTCGGGGCGCTCTTTGTTTATCCCAATGCGGTGAGATGTCAAAACTCATCCAGTCTCACTGTGAGGGCTGGCGCCGCTCAGAGAGAAACAAGAGCGCACGCTACCCCTCCCCCTCCACCTCACACCTACAACTGCAACTGAGGGCCTACTGCAGGACTGACAGCACTTACACTCAGAGAGAGGCCGCAAGGCTGACCCACAATAACTGAACACACTGCAGAAATCTAGCAACTGCCCTGGACCTGGAAATGAGGACAGTTAGAGCCTTGTGGGCTCACCGGATATAAAGCCACTAAGCAAGGGGCCGCAGGAATTATGTGGCAACCAAGGGCCATATGACCCGGCTGCCTTAACTAAATTATGCGGCAAGAAAAGGCAATGTATGCAGCACAATGTGACACGATCTGTGGCAGCATTTATTCGGCTATTATGACACTCACGCACAATAATACTGATCCAGCGCGATATTAGCAAACAGCATTCATACACCAGATACTCACTTGGGCCCATACATTCATACTACGCTAATACTTACGCTGGGGTTTTATCAGTTGTTACTCTCTATCAAAATCCCTGCTACCAATTACCTTCTGATTGAAGAGTAATGATTTACCAATGAATCCTTTGCTAATTGGGAAATTTAAAATGAGTGACATTCATTATAATACATAATCCTGAAATAACCAGGAAGTTTTAAAATGTTTATCTAAAGATTTAGCAGAGTAAAATACAGAGCCACATGGTACTTAATCACAATACCCAAGATTAAGCATAGAAATGATTATTGCTAATCAATGACGGTGTTTAAAGAAAAGGAGAGGATAGAGATAGCAGCGCAACTAAAGGTTGCATTATATTTACCTAAGTGCGAGAACCAAACCCCTTAGCCAAGGAGTTGAAAGAATAGGACCCATGAAGGATGAAGAGCAAAGACTTCCTCCAGGATCAGGACAGGACCGGTGACCTCTCTACAATGACGCCTGCGTCGTTCCCCTCTCTGATACTCGGCTACTCCTTGATTCTCCCGTGCCTTCCTTCTAATGGACTCCGCCGCCCCCTCCTCAGGACCTCTTCTGGACAAGGATTCAGTCTGCAATCGGTCAGCTTAGCGGTCTGGAGCTCTTCTTGTGCGTTCTGTGGTCTCTGCTAGAAGCTACGCTCTCTGCAGCATCTCCTTCTGTATCTTCTGTTCTCCGGAATCTAGCTCTGACTAATTAACTAATGCTATATTCTATTATACCCTTCTACGCCCATGTACCTCCCCTTAATGTTACTAAAATATGGGGCCACTACTTCTGATTGGACAGGGACAGGGGGTGGATTCTCGCACCATATTGATTTGGCCTAAATTGTAAAGCCTATTGTCTTTAAATTCCCACCCCTTCAAATTAATACATTCGCTTTATTTCCCACCCGTCTCATGACAAATGTAAACCAATTTTCATAGACAATGTGTCAATATGCAACAGGAAAGGCAAGAGTACAGCATCTTCGGCCATCGGGTCGCAGCCTTGGACGACGTCCAGATTGACTTCATTTGGCAGGCACACAGGACACATGCGCAGAACCATTTGTCTCTCGAGTTTCAGGTCACCAACCCAGGCCCAAGTTTACGAACTAATAAAAGTGCAAGAAGCAAATTTTAAAATCACAGAATAAAATGTTTCACTGTATGCCCACTTTTTCTACTCTATTCCCATTTTAATTATAAATTCTATCCCGCGTTAGTAGCGTTAGGAAACGACAATTTAGTAATGACATGAGAGCAAGCTGAAGCATGTGAAAACATCAAGCAGCCATTTTAATACACACTGCGCAGAAGCAGACATTTCCCACCAAGCAAAGATAGACGTCACACCATGTGATATGGTTGCGACATGCGCATTGAGTTTTCCCGCGCATAGCGGCCATTTTGGATTACAGACAAGCGTTATTCATTAGTAAAACACATAGGCAAGCTTCCTTCCCTTTCGTGTCGTGAATGCAAAGGTTAGTATTAACAATACAAGTTTTAATAAATTAATACTATGAGGAGGATTGAATACAAGCAAGTTTCATTTATGAAACCTTGCTCCATCAATCCCTCTCTGATGGCGTTTCTGAGCCATCAAAACACTACCCTCAATCAGATGCCAACTTCTAGCAAATTACTTCATTCTCATCTTTACACTTTCTATTTTTACAATCTCCTTTTAATTTCTTGTATAATTCACTTCTCCATTCTTCAAGTTCGATTTCATCTACCTTTCGTTTCTTTCCTCTTCCTGTCACCTTATATGTTCCATTCTTTTTACAGCATTTGCACCATATTGTTATTGCCAATATTATTATTGCTATCCCTGCTAAGGGTACTAATATTTGACCTATAAATCCTTTTCCTACATTAGCAAACCAGGTTCCAATTGACGAGATACTATTTGTCAATCTTTCCCATACACTATCAACTTCCAGTGGTTTAAGTTCTTTTTCAAGTTTAGTTACATTCTGTATATACGTTCTAATTTCTGCACTCTTATCAGGAATATAAGTGCAACAATGTTTCGTCTTCAATAATTTACAGACTCCGCCCTCTTTTGCCAATATAATATCAAGAGCAAGTCGATTTTGCATCACCATAGATCTAACCGCAACCATTTCCGCATTAATCATTAGAAAACCTCCAGCAGTATCCGTTGATAAACGATCAACCACTGTAGACAATTTACATATTTTCCATGAGTTCAGAATTATTCCCACTGAAGGTATCAATGCACCAAATATATCACCTACAATTTCTGAAAAACTAGCTCTTTTACTACGTATTAATTCACTATTGTTTTCATTGCTCCCAGTGTTTCTTTTTACGTGGTATATCTTCGGAAATACTATTCCAAAATAACAACTTCCATACCACCGTGCAGGAAGCCTAAAATAAGCCTTATTCCCGCATACATAATAGATTCCAGGAAAAACTGAATCTGTTCCTCCTTTGAGTCCCCAACCTCCAAGAATTAAAAAATTGTGTTCACATTCACTGGTACCGATGAAAACATTGTTATAATCAGTCTTTAACCTATGAAGACAAATTTTCCCTGTCTTTACGAAATCCAGACCCATAGCAGCTTGAGCCTTGCCAGGTGTGTAACTCCCTTCTTTCTCAGCCCAAGGTGGCAAATGAGCCTTATGCTCAGAAGCTTTCTTTTGAAAATCTTGTCTTCTATCTTCTACTAAATTCAAAAATATCTTTTCTTCTTCAAGTAAAGAACATGTTAGATTGTGTCTATGTGCATGTGTTATGTCTATTGATTTCATGGTTAAGAAAAATTCTCCCATAAACTGTGCGTCTTGACTACTAAGCACTGGGTTCATACTTTTGCGAATCGGAACCTCAGGAAATATCACATCTAAGTTTGAATAATAATACTGAAGTTCCCCTGTTCTATAAAATAAACTAGACAAAACACTACATGATATGCCATATGTCAGTGGTAAATGGTGATATGTTAGACCCTCTGCTACTGATTCGGGTAACTTCATACAGACGTAACAATTACTAACTTCCATGGTATCTACATATTGAAATAATAACTTTGTGAAAACATTCAAACTAGTGTCGTTATCAGCTATTTCATGATGAATTTCTGCCTCATCCTCTGCCATTAATTCTTCTCTATTGCCCTTCATGTTTGCTGTCCTCCCTTTAGTTTCATTATTAATCTTTTTATCTATTATCATAAGGTAAGGAACTGCTACAATCAGGACTAACCATACTATAAGCACCATCACTAGACTACATATGCATATTGCACAGCATCTTCTACAACATTTCTGTTTTGGTCTCCTAGTAACTCTATCGTCAGGCATTTTTCGACAAGGAAGATTGCTCTTCTTATCTTTTCTTCTTTTCTTTAGCTTATTCTTTTGCTTAGTCAGGGTGGTCTTGTTTCTTCTTCGTACGTCAGTTCTGCACTTGTTCCTTCGTCACCACTGTCACTTGACTCTGAGCTTTCAAAATCTTCAAGGATGATATAAGTCCAGTCAGGACCCTTGAATTTGTTATTCACAAGTTTCAGTCTTTTACTTCTTCTTTTCTCAGTTTTATTTTCTTGTTCAGTTTGACTTGTTACTTCATTCACTTGATCTGGATCTTCACTTCTGGTTGTTATGTGGTATTTTACTCTTTTAATGACACTCGGCCAATGATCTCCTTTTCTTGTTTTCTTTGTTGGCACTGTTTCTTTGTTTTCGTCTTCAGAGATCTCGTTAATTTCACTGCTTAGTACTGCTTCGTTTTCTTTGATTACTTTTTCTTCTGTTTGGTCTTTTTCAGGTCTGATTGGTTTCTCTGTATCAGCTCCGCTGTGAGTTTCCAATAACTGACCTTGTTCTTTATTTATTTCTTCAAGTTCATGTTTTTCAAGGTTTTCTTCTTCTGTGTACTCTTCTTGATCTAACTTGCTGATCAGGGCTTATTGCACTGTGAACTTCTGCAGCCTGACCGGATTCTTCTAGACCTGTCTGTCCCTGTTCAAAGTCTATTAGGTCTTCACTGTTTTGAGTCCAGTTTCCTTTCCCTATCTGACCTTGTTCAGGATTTCTTAATGTCTTTTCTTCTTGTTCCTGAACTGCTTCTTCTTCACCTATCTGATCTTCTTCAATTTCTTCCAATTTTGCTTGACTTCTTGTTCTGTGGTATACTTCAGGAACTTCTACCACTGGTATCCAATCCTGACTTGTCCTCGGTTGTTCTTCTTCGGCTTCTCTGGAATCTCGAACCTGAGATCCTTCAGATGGGCAACCTTCAGCTTCTTCAGTGATTGGCGTTGTCTGAGGATTCTCTTCCTCGGGATCTGGTACTCTCTTGGTGTGACTTACATGAATCCAATTAGGAAATCCGGCACACTTCACTGCTGTATTCGTTGTCAGTATGACTTGACACAGTCTGCCCCATCTAGGTGATAGACACGTTTCTCTGGTGTGATTCTTCATTACCACCCAGTCACCAGGATTCAGATCATGTTCTTGTTCAGGCTGCCTGGAAACTGCGTCTTCTCCAACCTGATGAGAGACAGAATGCACTAGGTCAGCCAATCCTTTGCAATAGTCCAGAACCATATCATCAGATATATTCACCAGTTTGTTTGTGGGAAAATGTGTTTGTCTCATTGCTCTTCCCATCATTATTTCATGTGGGCTCAATCCTGTGGTTCTGTCAGGTATACTTCTGAGTCCCATTAAAACGAGTGGCAATGCATCTGGCCACTCTAATGATGTTGATGCACACATTTTTCCCAGTCTTGACTTTATAGTGCCATTCAATTGTTCAACCACTCCAGAAGCCTCTGGACGATATGCACAGTGCAGTTTCTGTTTGATTTGAAATGCTTCACAGATTATTTGGATCACTTCACTGTTAAAATGTTTTCCTCTATCTGATTCCAAAGTTACTGGGAAACCAAATCTAGGAATGAGTTCTCGTAGCAACAGTTTTGCAACTGTAATGCTGTCATTTCTCCTAGTAGGGTAAGCCTCCACCCACTTTGAAAACAGACACACTATGACTAGTACATATTTCAGCCCTCTACATGGTGGTAACTGTATGAAGTCAAACTGAAGTCTCATAAATGGACCCTCTGCCTTTCCAATTTTCCCAAATCCAATTACTGTCTTCCTCCCCGGATTATGCATCTGGCAAGTTAGACATCTCTGGCAAAGACTCTCTGCAACAGCCCTGAATTAGGGATTGTACCAATTTTGTCTGAACAGCCTAATCATTGCATCTCTCCCTATGTGTGTGTCTCCATGATACATCCTAGCCAGTTGTGAGAGTAAACAGTCTGGCATGACTGGTCTGCCATCAGCACTGATCCACACTTCATCATCTCCCCTTTGGGAACAACCCACTTTGATCCACAAATTCTTCTCACTTTCATCAACCTCATCTTGCAATTTCTTGACGTCATTCCAAGTTTCAGGCGGCATATACAGCATAAGTTGGCAGCTGATTCCCATTCTTTCCACCCTCTTATTGACTGACATTCTGGTTTTGGCACAATGTTGAGCCACCAGATCTGCATATCTGTTGCCGACTACCACCCAGTCATCTCCTGACTTGTGTGTGGCACATTTCACCACAGCCAATTCTTTTGGTGATTGTATTGCTTCTAGCAATTCCTTTACAAATTGTCCATTTTTAATGGGGGATCCTGAAGAAGTCACGAAATCCCTCTGCATCCATAGTTGGCCAAAATCATGCACAACCCCGTAACCATATTGGCTATCTGTAAATATGGTTACTCTCTGATTCCTCCCAATTTTGCATGCTTTTATCAACGCAATCAATTCAGCTACTTGTGCAGATTTGACTCCTGGTAAATAAGATGCTTCAACTATTCCAGTTAATTCACATACCGCATAGGCAGCAGTTAGTTTGCCATCTTCATGTCTTTGACATGAACCATCAACAAATAGCTCCCTGTCTGGCTTTTTAAGAGGCTGTTCCTCTATATCTGGGCGTGGTTTTGTGCATAATTCTGTAATTTGTACACAATCATGTTCATCGTCTTCATCATCTTTAATTCTCTCATGATATGGGTCTGGTAGTAAGGTTGCTGGATTTATTATAGTGCACCTTACCATATTCACATTTTCAGCACCCATTATTATTCTTTCATATTTAGTCAGCCGACTAGGAGTAAGATGCTGAGTTCGGGTTCTTGTCAACAGAATGACAACTGCATGTGGAACATACACTTTTACAGGGTGTCCCATCACAATTGACTCACTTTGTTCAATGCTCAAACAAGTAGCTGCCACTGCTTTTAAGCATCCTGGCAACGCGGCTGCTACTGGGTCCAATGTAGCAGAAAAATATGCTATAGGACGTCTTTCTAATCCATGTCTCTGAGTTAAGACCGAAAGTGCACAATTTTCTCTCTCATGACAGAACAATGCAAATTCTCTTTTATAATCAGGCATGCCTAAGGCAGGTGCTGAACATAGGGCATTTCTCAATTTTACAAAGGCTTCTACACTTTCATCCTCCCACTCCACAGGGTCCTTTGCTTTCTTTTTTGTCATGTTAATTAAGGGCTTAGCTAACATGGAAAATCCTGGTATCCATTGTCGACAGTAACCTACTATTCCTAGGAACATTCTCACTTGTCTTTGGGTTACAGGCATTTGCATTTTCTTTATTAAAGTTACTCTTTCAGCTGTTACTCTTCTTTTTCCTCTCTCAATTTTGTGTCCCAGATACTTAACAGCTGTTGTACAGAATTGCAATTTTTCAGGTGAGACTTTATGTCCTTCTTCTGCCAAAAGATTTAATAATGCTATGGAATCAACAACACAATCCTCTCTGGTATTCGATGCCACCAATAAGTCGTCGATATATTGGACTAAGACTGAGCTTCCTGGCATCACTAGTTTTTCAAGGCACTTTTTCAGTATCTGGTTGAAAATAGAAGGACTTTCTGTGTACCCCTGAGGAACACGATTCTACACATAGACCTTGTTCTCAAATTTAAATGAGAAAAGATACTGGCTGTCTGGATGTAATGGTATTGAAAAGAACGCTTGACACAAATCAATTACTGTGAACCATCCTGCACTCCAAGGGATCTGGTATAGAATTACTGCAGGATTTGGCACTATGGGACAACATGGTTCCACAATCTTATTTATTTTTCTCAGGTCCTGAACAATCCTATATTTTCCACTAGGTTTCTTTAACCCCATTATAGGTGAATTACATGGGCTACTCATTACTTCTTTTAGGATATTTTGTTCTACCATTTGATTTATTTCTTCAATGACTCCTGCTTTTACTTCTGCACTCCTTTTGTACTGTCTGGTATTTGGGAAAATCGCACCTTCTTTTACAGTAATTTTGACTGGATCTATTTTAGCCATAAGTCCTACTTCTTTTCCGGTGAAATCCCATACTATGGGGTTTACTGTACCTTTTAATTCTTCTGGCAACTCATCTTTTGTTATTAACGAAAACATCTCATCTACTTCTGTACCTTGTTTTGCAATCATAATTTTATATACATGGTCTTCATCTGGTGTCTGAACTGCCACACCATCCGGTGTGCAGAAAATGGTACAATTCATCTTGCACAATAAATCCCTACCTAATAAATTTACTGGGCTAGAATCACACACTACAAATTGATGCATTTCTCTAAAGTTTCCTATTTTAACTTCCATTGGTTTGGTAAGAGGTGTTCTAATTCTTTGATTAGCTACCCCTACTACTTGGATATCTTCACCAGAGAGAGGAAGGTCTGGAATGTCTGCTGTTCTCACAGTAGACCGGGTAGCACCAGTGTCCAAAAGGAAAGTAATATCATTACCTTTCACATTCCCTTCAACATATGGACCTGACTGATCTACCTGTAAGGATGCACCAAGTATGCACTCCTTCTTCCCCTCTCCTAGGCACCGTCATGGACTGAATTGACAGAAATCGTCCTGCAAAAGAAATTGTGATGTCATATAATCATTCTTACCACTTCCTCCTTGATATCCGATGTCTGTACCATGCTTTGCTCTGCTTACATTACCCTGAATAGGTGCAGGTGGCAACTGACTCTGAGGATTTACACCCTGCTGTGAGTCATTCTGCGTCTGTGGATTTAAATTTTGATTTGGGCTATTATTATTCCGGATCTTTTTACATTCATCCTTCCAATGCCCCAATTTTCCACATCCATGACAAGGAAATTTCTTTTTAGCTTCTTCTCTACTCATTCGTCCTCTAAATTTTCCACCATTCCTGGTATCACCATTTGTTCCAGAATCTTTTCCTTGATTTTCACTCGGAGTTTCCAAATTAATTCCCTGTTTCTCAGCCATTTTCACCTGTGCCCACATCACTTTTTCCTGCAATTTCTTGTGTCTATCCTCAATATCGTCCCCACAATATTTTGCATACTTCAAAATCTCGTCAATGGGCTTCCCCTGCCAACAAAGCATATGCTGTTTAATCATCTGACAAATCTCTGGCTTCAAACCGTAAACAAATCGATACACAAACTGACTCATGTTTTTGTCTGCAATGTCCTCAAATCCACTATACTGTTTAAATACCTGCAATAGACGCTCATAGTAGGAATGTACTGATTCATTAGCTTCTTGGGTAGTTCGATCTATTTTTACCCAATCTGTTTCTTTCGGTGGTATTTTCTCCTTCAGGTAAGTTATCACCTGCTGATACTTTTTCATCACATCATTTGACGGGGCACCTGTCTTCGGATCTCTAGGATTTTCGTCACTTGGCCAATCCACTGTGATTTTGCAATCTGACCATAAATCGGCAGGTACCACTATGTCAAACAAACCATCCAAATCCTTCAACAATACCTTCGACACCTTCACAAACCTTTCAACCTGCTTGTACCATTCAATTGGTTTTTCTCTCAACTTTGGGAAATCATTCGTAAATGACAAAATATCCTGTCTGCTCCATGGGACATGTACATATCCTCCTCCCGCAACTTCTCGCATTGGATACATTTGGTCTGCTTTCCCTGTTTCCTTCATCACATATTCAGATCCTGTTCTACTTGTTCGTGCTTCTTCCTTTTTCTTGGCCCACCTAGTTCTCCATTTATCTAGGTCTCCCCATTTTTGCAAAACTAACATTAATTCTCTTATTTGTAATCTTCTTCCAGAGGCATTCATATTTTCTAAATCTTTGTCTGAAAATTCTGCTCTTTAGGGTTTCTGTAGTACTTTTGATCTCCCTATTTCTATTCCCATCTGTAGTGCTAAATTGGATAATTTTTCATGGAATAACCTTACATTTCTGGTGATACTCCTGCACAGGAACAATAATTCTTCTTCATCATAGGTATTTAAGCGTTCTAGTCCTACATTTCCTGCTATTATTTCTTCTAATTCGACTTTCAATTTATGAATGTCCATTATTTTCGGAGGTGTGCACTGTTTAACTGACCCTTGCACCCATCTTTCTAGATCTTCAGGTGTTACTATGGTGGCACTTTTTGCTCCCATGAAGTTATTAAACTTACATCTTTTGAACATCCAGGTACATCTTTTCTGGGAGTGCTATTTACAGTACCTCGAATAGGCAAGTCCATGAGTGATATTGTGGATTCGCAGTCACTAAATTGATCCTCAATTATAACTGGAGCTTCAGGTTTGGGATTATTCACATGAGTAGGTGCAAGTATTGGTGGAGGACAGTTTCCCTGAGTACCATATAATGGAACTACAGGACCAATCGTTACAGGTATGGTCAACGAATCAGGATGCACTTTTATCTGAGTTATTTTCTGTATTAATTCTGTTCTAGTCTTTTCTAGGGCTTCTTTCTCTTTGTCATGAAGTATTCTACTCTGGGTGAATTCATGCATTACCTGTGGCACTAATGGAGTTTTTGGTGGTGCACTTGGGGTGCATCCACTTGTCCCTTCCTGATATGGTGGGGGGTTTCTTAACATTTCTTCCATAAATTCGTCTTCAGACTCCTCATTTCTCATTAAATGTTTTGTCTTTTCTGTGCACTTACTTCCTAATTTCTCCTCTGCTGAGAACAATGGATATAATCCTTCTGCAATCATTGCCCTTCTCCATTGTTTCATCTGACCGTTCCTAGACTCATGTAGGTATCTGGGAAAAAATCCTGGATAACCCCTATTACTCCTAGATCGGTCCCGCTCAAATGCCTCAGTTTCCCATTCCTCTAGAGCTTCGTACTGGGTTAATCTAGGTCTGGGTTCTAAGTCATTCATCCTTAATCTCAAATTTTGCAGAATTCGCCCATTGAACGTGCCATTCTCGGGAAACGCTAGTATTCCATCATTTTTGGTATATTCTATCCAATTCTCCATCCATACACAAGTATGATAACCTCTCTCCATCATCATGAATGAAGCGGGCGTTTTAGCTGGTGGAATAATAATTCCTTCTCTAGTTTTGATTGGTTTGTCCTTTTTAAAATAATTTTTAATCTTTTGTAAAAATTGCATTTTTCTCCTTTCTCCGTACATCTTGGGTAAGTACCGATGTATAAAATTATATTCTGCAAAGCCTAAATATCTCCTGTCCTGACGAATTCCTGTTAAAGTCGGATCGCGTTTTATCATGCAATCCTTATCCACTAAGAATTTCGCTTCTATAATTTTGACCAACCAAATGTCTGCTAACTTTTATTCCTGAACCAATCCTTGCGCGACCTTTTGGTGACGTTTCTCTGTCAACCCCTCGTTTACAATCTGCTCTTTTCTGTCCTTGCTGGTTTAACCAATCCCAGCGCGGCACCTGTGACGTCAGTACTGCTCCTCACTACTGACCCCTCCTTTACAAGAGTCTCTCCACACCCGCTGATTCAACCAATCCCAGCGCGGCGTTTTGCGTCGTCAGCTCCCTCTCCGGCAACTGACCCTCCCTTTACAAAATTTTACGCAAACTTATTTTCTCTACAATTCTTAATTAAATTTCAGTAACAACATAAAACATTCGCTATCGTGCCAGTTTCTTCTAAATTCGAAAAAGATAGTTTCTTCCACACTTTAGTAAAACCTTTCCGTTTACTAAAACATACACTACGAGTAAAGCCCTTCCGTTTACTCTTCACACAAGCTCCAGAAATACCTGTTACTTCTTCAATGTTACCCTTTCTAGGTGATATAACATCAAATTTTCATCAGCGTACCCTTTTGCTATTACTCACACGCATAGAGTCCCTAACGAGTACTGAAAGTCCTGCTTAAATTTTCAGTACTATTTCTGCCTGGCAGATAACCTCACTGCAGTATGGCTTCCACTTACCATCCGCTATTCTTTTTACCCCGGGAATTCTAGACAACATAAAACAAAAACTCTAAAATAAGCGGATGTTAGTTCATAAAAATACAAATAAAAATTCTCATTACCCAATTAACAAAGAGTAACCATCCTCTGATTACCAGAAAACTGATCCAGCGCGATATTAGCAAACAGCATTCATACACCAGATACTCACTTGGGCCCATACATTCATACTACGCTAATACTTACGCTGGGGTTTTATCAGTTGTTACTCTCTATCAAAATCCCTGCTACCAATTACCTTCTGATTGAAGAGTAATGACTTACCAATGAATCCTTTGCTAATTGGGAAATTTAAAATGAGTGACATTCATTATAATACATAATCCTGAAATAACCACTGAGTCAGGAAGTTTTAAAATGTTTATCTAAAGATTTAGCAGAGTAAAATACAGAGCCACATGGTACTTAATCGCAATACCCAAGATTAAGCATAGAAATGATTATTGCTAATCAATGACGGTGTTTAAAGAAAAGGAGAGGATAGAGATAGCAGCGCAACTAAAGGTTGCATTATATTTACCTAAGTGCGAGAACCAAACCCCTTAGCCAAGGAGTTGAAAGAATAGGACCCAGGAAGGATGAAGAGCAAAGACTTCCTCCAGGTTCAGGACAGGACCGGTGACCTCTCTACAACGACGCCTGCGTCGTTCCCCTCTCTGATACTCGGCTACTCCTCGATTCTCCCGTGCCTTCTTTCTAATGGACTCCGCCGCCCCCTCCTCAGGACCTCTTCTGGACAAGGATTCGGTCTGCAATCGGTCAGCTTAGCGGTCTGGAGCTCTTCTTGTGCGTTCTGTGGTCTCTGCTAGAAGCTACACTCTCTGCAGCATCTCCTTCTGTATCTTCTGTTCTCCGGAATCTAGCTCTGACTAATTAACTAATGCTATATTCTATTATACCCTTCTACGCCCATGTACCTCCCCTTAATGTTACTAAAATATGGGGCCACTACTTCTGATTGGACAGGGACAGGGGGGGGATTCTCGCACCATATTGATTTGGCCTAAATTGTAAAGCCTATTGTCTTTAAATTCCCACCCCTTCAAATTAATACATTCGCTTTATTTCCCACCCATCTCATGACAAATGTAAACCAATTTTCATAGACAATGTGTCAATATGCAACAGGAAAGGCAAGAGTACAGCATCTTCGGCCATCGGGTCGCGGCCTTGGACGACGTCCAGATTGACTTCATTTGGCAGGCACACAGGACACATGCGCAGAACCATTTGTCTCTCGAGTTTCAGGTCACCAACCCAGGCCCAAGTTTACGAACTAATAAAAGTGCAAGAAGCAAATTTTAAAATCACAGAATAAAATGTTTCACTGTATGCCCACTTTTTCTACTCTATTCCCATTTTAATTATAAATTCAATCCCGCGTTAGTAGCATTAGGAAATGACAATTTAGTAATGACATGAGAGCAAGCTGAAGCATGTGAAAACATCAAGCAGCCATTTTAATACACACTGCGCAGAAGCAGAAATTTCCCACCAAGCAAAGAAAGACGTCACACCATGTGATATGGTTGCGACATGCGCATTGAGTTTTCCCGCGCATAGTGGGCATTTTGGATTACAGACAAGCGTTATTCATTAGTAAAACACATAGGCAAGCTTCCTTCCCTTTCGTGTCGTGAATGCAAAGGTTAGTATTAACAATACAAGTTTTAATAAATTAATACTATGAGGAGGATTGAATACAAGCAAGTTTCATTTATGAAACCTTGCTCCATCAATACAGTCAGAGCAAATGTTTTTATCTCAGTGCCCGTTTGTCACCCGAAGCAATCAGAAGAGGAAAGGTCACCAGTACCAGCCAATCTTTGCTAAACATGCGACATATAATTTATATCTGAGAAAATCTGGTAGAAAATGGTGGATTATGCGGCAAGTGCGGACAATCCATATTAATTTTAAAAAATCACTGCTGCCGCAAACCTGCATAATTCCAGTGGCTCGGCTCCTGCTTATACACTGCAAACCTAACTGGACCATTCGTAGAGTACAGGACAGATGCAGAAACACAAAGGCACTTCACACAACATAAACGCTGGAGGCCACATCCATAAACTGAAGATACACTGGCCATACACTGCAAAGCTGACTCAAAAAAACAACTGCGCTATGTGCATGTAGAATAGTAAATCTAAAAATACAGGAGAATGAGACGAAATAAGATGCAGTGTTTACACATTGCAGGGTAGATCCGCTCTGAGTCTACACTGCAAGCTAGGACCAGTAACACAGGAACATTTCACTGCTCCATGCTGTAACGCTCATCCGTAACCATCGCATGATTTCAACACCCGGACACCCTCCCAGGTGAGTGGTGTGCTCTACAAATAAGCATAACGTAACATCCGGCAGGCACTGTTTGTGTAATATGAGCCAAGCACTGCTGCACGGGAGGGCAGACATAGAGGGGCACTACTAACATGCAGGAGTCTAGGGCCCTCACGTGCAGCCAAGTTTTGCGAAGCAAAGATAAAGATTTGCAAAACACAGAGTTTGAGACTGCAAACATCCTTTTGAGACGTATTTAAAGCCCTTTTATGATAAGGAACTGTTTCAGAGTCTGTGGGGATCCATTATGAAATGGATTCATAGTGATGTCATCAATGATGCAATATGGGATGTCACGAGTGATGTGTGACATTACTGCACTGCAGAGCGTTATGAATAAAGAGCTTAACCACATGCAGTGAATTCTAGCGTTTTTGCCCCTGAAAATCTTTTCCATCACCTCCCTCTACCAGGGATTTCTTTCAGGGAGTTTGATTGTTTTTTAAAAACACATGGTTAAGTCTTACAAGCAAAACAATGAAAATGCGTTTTGTGCGGCTACAGAACATCTCTTGGTGCCTTAATGACTCCTCTGTACTTCTTGTGTCCGCAGTTAACTCAAGAAAGCCAAGTGATGAATTCACTAAACCTCGTCTCCATCTGCAAATAGTACATTTATTTCACCACTTTGTATCAGCCGCAAATCTCATTTTTTCTTTTATTCCATTTACATCTCCACCTCAACAGTGCCCCAGTGAGTTTAAGGAAATAAATCGGGATATTGGGAAACCTTAATGGTGAAATGGCAGCCGCCATTGCTGAGTTGGCGTCCCGCGAGTGAAAGAAGTGAAAGGGCACTCCAAATATCAAAAGCGGCCGCCATTGCCGAGTTTGCATGCCGCAAATGAAAAAAAAAGTGAAAGGGCACTCCAATTATCTAAAGCGGCCGCCATTGCCGAGTTGGCATCCCGTGAGTGAAAAGAAAAAGTGAAAGGGCACTCCAAATATCTAAAGTGGCCGCCATTGCCGAGTTGGCATCCCACGAGTGGAAAGAAAAGTGAAAGGGCACTCCAAATATCTAAAGTGCCCGCCTTTGCCGAGTTGGCATCCCGCGAGTGAAAAGAAAAAGTGAAAGGGCACTCCAAATATCTAAAGCGGCCGCCATTGCCGAGTTGGCATCCCGCGAGTGATAAAACAAGTGGCACGGGTTACTTTTCCCTTCATTATTCCCACTGATGCGCGCAGGCCAGCAATGGGTGCCGACATGAGCATGAAAGGTTGAGACGGGCTGATGGTGGTGGGGGGAGGGCATCGCGAGCGGAGGCAAAACAAGCGCGGCCGATTGTTATTGCAACACATTACACGAATGGGGAAAAAAAGTGCTTAGCTAACAATTAAAGGAGTCTGTGTACTGCCACCAGTAAAAGATCCAGTCCCGGTGGGCGGGGCCAAAAGTGGACAGGGCGGCAACAAGGAGGGACTAAAAAGCCTCTTTAACAATAGAATGCCAGCGTTTAGCCTAAGCTATGACGCAAGCCAATGGGATGAGGGGGCGGGGCTTCAAGTCCCCTTCCCAAACCTATCGATTACAAGAAGCCCTTGCATGGCGAGAGCAGCGCCTGCGCGCTGCTAACACCAGGCGAGACCTAAAAACCGTATCGATTACAAGAAGCCCTCGCATGGCGAGGGCAGCGCATGCGCGCTGCTAACGCCAGGCGAGACCTAAAAACCCTGTGCAAAACAAGTCTGTCAGTTTGATCCGGATGGACAGCATGTCCACGTCATTGGCCGTAATTTATCTGGAAGCGGTAGAAACAACTAGACCGCTCACCCAAGCTTCATCCCCTCTGGCAGTGAACACAGCCAGTTAGAGTGTAGCGCGCATATAAAATTACAAGTTAAAACATTTCCTTATGTGTCCCTTTATTACTGAATGCCCTCAATTCGAAATGCGTTCAGATTACGATAATTAAAAACCCTGTGCAAAAGAAGCCTGTCATCTAGATACGGCTGGACGGCGCGTTCACGTCATCGGCCGTAATTTATCTTGAAGCAGTAGAAACAACTAGACCGTTCAGCCAAGCTTCACCCTCTCTGGCACTGAACACAGCCAGTTAAAGTGCCTGGACAGCTCCGTGGCTTTTTACCCCTTGTTCACAGATAAACAATCATGACAGGCTTGTCAGTGAAAGTAATATTTAATGAGCTTGTAAAAGAAAACTACTTTTAGCCTGGAATCTGTCTCTCTCGGTTTCTGGAAAAACAGCAGCCTCTCTATAAGCAAAGGAACTCTATTCCAGCATCCAACTCTCATTTTGTTATCCACCTGACACTATGCTTGTTATCCATCTGACTCCTATGCCTGGAAATCCTGGAGTATAGTTATTCAAATTAAGCGCCCTAAGAAATTCATTGAATTTGAGTCAATGGGAAATTGTATAGGTAAAAAGCATATTTCTCAGCAAATGAGTGTATTGCTTAATGAAGTACAAATTTCTCTGGGTCTGTATAATTAGTGGAATCTAAGCAGACATAATAAAATATTCTTCAAATCAGAGAAGTGGGGGAGGGAGAAGCAGAGGTTCTTGCAGCTTCTGACTTTCAGTAATCAATAATCAATAAGGGGGGAATGAACCACATTAGTCTGTGTATCAGAGTCTTAAGGAAGATGGTTCTGGAGATCCTCAACCACACTTTCACAGGTTGCGGTGTATATAATATCCGCTCGTGTGGTTTGGTGGATAGCATCATCGGGTCTATCACGTGAGTGTCCTTTTCTCCAAGTGATTCAACAACCTCCACCTGGAGGGAAACTGTCTGGGTGTTGCCAGTAGTATATCGCTTAAAATGATCTCATATCTAGTGAGGGGAGGCTTAATATGAAGAAACTGGATAACGATAAGGTTAAAAACGGGTTGGTGTATATGTGGGTAAGTTACTGGCCCATTACACCTTTGGATCAGGTCGACATATTTCGGCCAGTTTGTGCTCAAACGGGTCTAATGGCCTTCACCAGGACCGTATTGTGGAAGACCTAGATTTATTGGATACCTTCACTGGTAATGTGGATGAGTATATTTACTCACCAGTCTTCGTCTCAGAGTTCACTTTGCTTGAGACGAGATGGTGTTATAGGTGCTGCTTTCGGCCCATAACTAGGAGGAAATAAAAAAGGAAAAGAAAACATAATAACGTAATGCAATGCATCTTCTCATAGTATAAATGATCTCCTACACATCTGATGTGATGCTCGTGAATGTCCACTTAGACAATTTCTAGTGGCATTTATTCAGCAATATGTTATAGTGTGAGTTATTATAAACTACAATTTAGGCAACACTCCATACTGCTCAGAATAATAAAATCAAAATGAAATGTAATTCTTCTTTGGCTTATGTGTAAGCCATGTGCAAAAAGTACATTTCCAGTTATTAAAATTAAAAATAATAACAGTTTCAGGGACATATTGCTTAAAAAATGTTTATTGAGGTATGAGTTATTATAAACATCAAGGCTGGCATAACTCTTTTGTTAAGAAATATGTGGGAGCAGAAAAGAGAGACTAGAATATTGCATTCTAGTGGTTTTATGTTGATCAAGGGGAGAAAGTACAGTTAAAGACATTGAAAAAAACATATACATTTTAAAGGAGTATAATTCACTCCCTGGGGTTTGAGAGCACAAGGTATGGCATTATTTGAACTCTAAAGTGAAGACAACAGAGAGCATTAAAATTGCTAATGAACAGTAAATGATCATATCACTATTGAAACGCTGCCGTTCTACCCACGGTTCTGGGAGGCTGTCCTTCGCGATTGACCGCGTCTCTCTCTCATCCCGAATGTCAAGGATCGACATATCAGGTGGAGCTTAAATAGTGCTCCACATGGTCTCAATTGAAAACACCTGCATGAGGCGTCTGTTAGGTGGAAGATAGTGATTCTCATAACGCGCAGGGCTGTTGCACGCATGGTTGTGGTTACCACGGCTTACCCTAAAAGTATTTAAAATGATGTCGAGTGGTTGCAGGCAACGGGTTGTAATTACAAGTGGACTAGTCAGATATCCAATTTCATAGCTATCCAAAGTGATTGTTTATAAGTGTTTAATTTCGTATTAAGAGTATGATAAAATTTAACTATTTCTATCATGCAAGAGTAATGGGCATGGTAGAAATACTACAGCCTGCAAATATGGCTCATTGTAATTTTGCGGAGATCTATAATATTATATTAACATCAACGTTCTGAAAAATTAAGTATTGAACTTATTGTGAGGTTTATGGGTGGTTCTCATAACGCGCACAGCTATTGGCTACATCGTCGCTGCAATTTATAAATTCCATATAGTATAGAAACAAAGCGATAGAAAAATGTTTGAAAATCATTGTGTCCACTCAAATAACTATAGCTGCTATTTTTAATGCATACCTCATGCACAAGCCACTTGGTCACGCAACCCAAATTGGCAAAATGATGTTAACAATGCACGTGCTTGTCTGATTTATGATTTTGTCAACTTGTTCACTAAAACCTTGTGAATCGCCCCCTTCCACCCGGACTTTTATCATTCTTATATGGTCTATAAAATGTTTAAGTGCTTGACTCAAGCAGTATATTAAAATCGCTCAACTGCCTCTCTCCATCTATTGTTATTTAGACTTTGAATTGCAAAATTATTTAAGTGCAACGGCATACAAATCAAGCATCCCTTTTTCTCAGCCCTCTATTTATTTCCGTTCACTGAAATGTAAACGCACATTCCATATGACTCATGAACCAAATACTTAAAAAATTTATGTAAAAATGCACTACTTTGTGAGTGTGAAGCAAATTAGGGTGGCATGCCCACGAACGCTACTCAAACCTTTACCAGATGTGCCCACTTTTTCAAATCCTTAGGCATGTTGTTGATCTTTAATGTACAGTACTCACAAATTGCCCGACTGAAGCAAACACCTTCATGTATCAGCTTAAATTCATGTTTGGTATCTACAGAATCTCAATTTACATTCATAAAGTGATTTGCTCGCCAGTATTGAGTAATATTTGATGTCAGTAAATATACTTCCCAGGGAGAGTTCTGGGCGTGCCTGGACATGGATGCTTGTCTAGCTGGTTAAAACACCAACAAACTACTGAGCTTGTAAGTATTTACAAATTTTGGCAAGCATATTCTAATCCTGGATGTGGTCCAAGATGTACTCTTATAATGGACAGGAATTTACCTGCTCATCTTGAGAATGGGGAGGAAGTACTCCTAAAATTGGGGCTGGGGTTGCAGATTTAGGGATTGCTAATGGGGAAAAACCTTCCTCCATGGAGAACCCAAAAAAGGATTGTTTTTGGGCTATTTACGCGTACCCCTGTTACATTTTCTTTTGTGTTTCTGTCTGAGCAAGTGATTACTCGCAGACAGCTGTAACAGTCACAGCTGGAATTCTCTGTGTGTTAAAAAATATATTTTTCTAAGTCAGGCCGCAATATCATTTATTTACACTTGAGAGTTGCACTTTTATTATCTCATGTGAATTACATTTTGAATTGTTTGTCATGCACATTGGTTTTCTTCCAGGAAAACCTTTGTAGCTGTATAAAACCCATCATTAAAAAGTTTATCACTCCTGCACTATAAACA
This sequence comes from Calotriton arnoldi, assembly GCA_963921515.1. Taxonomy (NCBI): domain Eukaryota; kingdom Metazoa; phylum Chordata; class Amphibia; order Caudata; family Salamandridae; genus Calotriton; species Calotriton arnoldi. The sequence continues at coordinate 1,263,380 of CAWUFW010004686.1, forward strand.
AAGTAGGAAGATGAATGCCTGAATAAATACAACTAAAACATGCATATTTATGGAGATCTCTAGCAGCATAACAAGACAGTATGGGAGTAAAATTTGCTTAATGTGATGTTACCTACTGTTTTTATAGTGAACTCTTTTACCTTGTCAATCACATGTGCCAGTAGCTAAATGTGGGGATGGAAGAAAGTGTAGGTCCTTTTTTGCCAGGATACATAACATTAAGCACAATAATATGTTGCTAGCAAGCATTTAACTATGAAAAAATATAGATATGGTTCTTTATTTTTAAATGGCTTTTGACTACTAAGCATTTTGCCATAATTACTGGAATGCAGCAAAGCACAGGTAATGCTCTAATTATATGTTAATGTTCTCTGGAACAATGGAACATAAAGTTGAAAAACGAATATAGGAACCTCACATCAGTATGGTTCCTGTTTTATATTTAATCTCAGTCCAACTGTTTAGCCATGAAACCTACACAGGCAGGGTATGAAACAGTATTGTTAGACAATATACAGGTAAGCAGTATTCACCTGTATGCATATATAACCACATCTGAAAAATACTCTTTAATTTGTACTTGAGCCCAATCACCACCCTATTTCATTATTCATGTATGTGGAGTACACCCATTTTATTTCGATTTTAAAGTGGCCATCAAATGTTGACAAAAACAATTTCTCTTTACGCAACCCTAGATTTCTAACAATGGCCATTCTAGAATGTTCCTTTGTTTGATGACGTCTAGTTGGGTTTTGAGACCCACGGTGACATCATTCACTGGGTAATCTGGGTTAAAGAATAACCTGTAGTCACCTCCTTCTGAAATGTTCTTGATCTTGGTCACCATTTGTTGATGGAAGTTAGAGAATGTTTTTAAAGGCTTATCTATTAAATTTCTCAAAGACGTTTATCAATTTTCAAAGTATGAGTGAAGCATAAACCCCTCTGGACATTGGGCAACATATAAACTAATTTACAACAATGTGTTTCATCAAACCACAACATATATTCTTTAAAAAACTAAATAACACATCAGGGACAAAAACCATAAGTAATGAAAATTTTAAATAGTCACGTTTTCAAACATCATCATCATACTTATACACAGTAACCAATTCTACGCCTTAATTGCATTCATTTATAGAAGTCAACTTTTTAAACCACTCATAGACCTTTTCACCCTCTGCAAATTTCTTTTCAAATACCTTATATTCGTTTGAGGTTTGACTTTTGAATGTTCCTAAAAAGAATCCAATCAGACCAGCCCTTTTGGAGATACGAGAATTAGGGATGGGGACCAGCAAGTATGATTGCTAGCACTGAGACTGGTTGAAAGAGATATGTAAGCGTCCCTCTTCAGAAATGGCGCTTGCTTTTGCACAGAGGTGATATGACATCTCATGTTTAATTACTCTTACTTTTAGAATGAAATGAAGTATGTATGCCAAACAGTCTGTATATTTTAGCATCATTCTACTAACCGCTGTGCAGAAATTTTTTTCACTCTACTCGCTCACATCGCATGCATACACAGAATCAGATCAGGATCAGGAGCGTTCTCTTACATCGCTCCTAAAGCGGGAAACAAGTTCCCACTCGACAACAGAGTCTCCTCCTCTTATTAAATTCTGACAGTAGCTGAAGACCTGGCTTTTTAATTAACCAATGTACCACAGGCAGGGCTAGGGCACACAGACCTGCTCAGTGCCAGGATACCCTCGTGGGTGATAGTGCGCTTTACTAATACACATTAAATAGCATAAAAATAACTTGTATCTTATTAAAATAATATATTACATTGGAATCACTGTATGCAGGTAATTGACAACACAGGTCAATGAATGATAGCCCAGCAGGGCAATGACAAAAGCAACAATGCATAAACATACTTTTTATCACATTTGGTCATGATTACAATTAGGCCAATATAACACTTTCAGGTGCAAACTTCCATTTGCACTGTGTTAGACTTGGCATCTTTGGCGTAGTTTCCCCTGTCTTTTACCTCCTGCATTTTTGACTGTGTGATGGATTCCGTTCTTGCTGTCTTAGATGCTTTGGGCACTTTGCCACTGCTGATCAGTGTCAAAGTGCAAGTGCTCCCTGTGTAAATTGTAATTATGATTGGTTATCCATGATTGGCAAATTTGATTTACTAGTAAGTCCATAGTAAAGTGCACTGAGTGTGCCCAGTGCCTGTAAATCAAATGCTACTAGTGGTTGTGTGTCACCCACATGAGGAGCCCTGTAAATGTGTCTCAGGCCTGCCACTGTAGTGTCTTCGACCGCAAATTACTGCCATGTTGACCTGGTAAGTGCCCCCACTTGCCATGCCCTAACCTCCCTTTCCTTACATGTAAGTCACCCCTAAGGTAGGCCCAAGGTACCCCTAAGGGCAGGGTGCAGTGTATTGGAAAGGTAGGACATGCACTGGTGTGTTTTACATGTCCTGATAGTGAAATACTGCCAATTTCGTTTTTCACTATTGAATGACTGTCTGTCCCATAGGCTATCATTGGAGCTGCACTGTAACATTTTACTTGTGTAACTTTCAATTGGGACAAGAAGGAAATATGGAGTTTAGGCTCTCTGAACTCATAATTTAATAACACATCTTTTAGTAAAGGTGGTTTTTAAATTGAGTGTTTGAAAATGCCACTGCCTGTTTGTGCATTCATTGTCTCATTTTGGAGTGACAGGAGCTGGGAATGTGCATTCACTCTAGACAGTCACAATGGGGGTTGAGGTGTGTCCTGCCTTTCCTGGGTGACTCATAGCTGGGCTGAATAGACCTAGTCTGCATTTAGAATAGTGGGAGGGGTTTCACTACCACCTGAATAGGCTGACTCTCCTTTGCACAATGCTGTCCCCACCTCCTGTAGTGAAGCTGGGCCAGAGAGGACAGAACTGGTTTGGACTGGGCTCAGAGAGTCTTGACACAAAGAGAACAAAGAGAAAATGGGGTAAAAGAATTGCGACTTAAACCCCAGGGAATTAGATCACTTCTGGATCCAAGAGGAGCCTCTACCAAGGAGACGAGCTGGAGAGCTTTAAGGAGGAGTGCTGCCCCTTTGCTGTGTTGTTTTGCTGGGTTGGCCTGCAGTTGCTGCTTCTGACAAAGAAAGGACAAAGACTGCAACTTTGCTGTGAACCTGCTTGAGAAGAATCTCCAAGGGCTTGTGTGTGCTTGCCTCCTATTCTGAAGTCTCAGAGACACAAAGACTTCAGCTTCATCCCACTGACCAGCACTTGGACTCCTCTGTGGACTCCAGTTTTCAAAAGGGTGCCAATTCCAGTTCCTGGGCCCTGTGAATTGTGTGGTTGGTGCTGAAAAGCAAGAAGAACAACTCCGATGCCATCATCGATGCCACCAGTGACACCGCGACCTGCACCAAGACCGGGGGAACCACTTGTGAAGTGCACGCTGCACCGCCCCGTCTGCACCGCTGCTCTGACACCTTTTGACGCCTCCCAATGCCTGCATGTATCAGCCTTCCCGACACCAGTGCTCGCTCCAACGCCATCACTGCCAGTGCCAGCATCACGTTATCGGAGATCTGATAACCTCTGAGGGTGACTTCACAAACTCTTCAACGTCGCAACGCCTCACTGAAACCGATGCCTCACTACCGACACCACCTAACCTCACCTGTCCTGGACTCGACGCCTCACCTCCTCACCTCCTGACAGACTCGACACCTTGCCTCCTCATGGACTCAACTCCTCTCCTCCCCCGTGGCAGAAAGGAGCCAGCCTTGCCTCGGCCATTGACGCCTCACCTCAACGACGCCGTGCATCGCCTGTTGACTTTGTTTCCAAAGTACTGTTGTTTGGAGGTCCAGGTGACTCTGTGACCGGCCCGTGCATCTCACAGCCACCGCCAAACTTTGGATTTGTATCTGTCACAACGTCGTAATAGCCCCAGGTGGAGCTACTTGTTTCTGCAAGTTCTATTTTTGAAGTAACCGTTTTAAAAGTGATATCTTGATACATGTATGTTGGATGTTTGTCGTTTTGGTCTTGTTTGGTTTAGATAAAGATACTTTATTTTTTCTAAACTAGTGTGGTGTATATTTGTGGTGTTTTCACTGTGTTACTGTGTGTTTGGGGTACAAATACTTCACACATTGCCTTTGGCATACGCCTGCCTGCTCGTGATATGCTACCAAGGGGGTGAGCGGGGATATCTAAAGTGTGTAATCCCCTTACCCTGACTAGAAGGAAGGGTCCCTACTTGGGCAAAGGTGCACACCTCCGCCAACTAGAGACCTCCATTTCTAACACACCCTAAATGGGATTAGCGGATGGGTATAAATTGCAAGTGTTCATTTGCATACAATGCCTTTTTTGTCATCCACTGACTTAGTGAAAACATGTACAAACTTCCTGTAGTTCCACATGTTGGGGTGCCAAATTGGAATTGGATTCACATTTTGTACCCGACAATTACTGCTCCTCACAATAGAGGCAAAAAGTGGGTGCAAAATTTGCATCTGCGAATTGCATTGGTCATGTAATCAGGCCCTTGGCTACTAAATGGCAAACACGTAGAATTTCTTCAATAGCAGCTAACGAAAATAAATGAAACTGTCAGCATCATAAACATGAAACTAGTAGCACTACCTGTTTTTTTTCTTGTCAACGAAACTTCTCTTACAAGTACAAAATATTATTTGAATATATATAACACAAATATATCTTGTGTGTGATTCTATGAGCCATAAGCAGGAGTTAGCCTAAAGATTGGTTGCTATTATTGATTGCCTGTTTTAATCATCATGTTAGGGGATTGTAAACTCATATTGCAGTGACTGCTGAGGTCAGCCACATAAAAGAAGCTTTCTCTCTTGAAATGCATTATGTGTCTTCACTCGACTAACCTAAACCTTCTGGTCGCCTACAAATGTTCCTGTGCTGCTTCACACTTTCACTCATTTCGGTTAGTCAGCCCATACCTCTGGAATCAACTTTCAGTTCATCTACAGTACAATCACTCTCTTTCCTCTTTCAAAATTGCTTTAAAGGCTCACCAACTTACATTTGAAAGTGTTCACGACCAATCCTTCCCAACTAAGGGGCATATCATCAAGGCCCCACGATAAAATTATCGCCGCTTTAGCGTCTGTTTTCGGGCGAAAAGCGGCGATAATTTTATCGCACTATCAGCATGGACTCGCTAACGCGTGTTCCCATGCCTCAGCGCTGGTTTCCCTAACGCCCATCTTTGCATCGCCAATGAGATGCAAAGTGGGCGTACCCTGCCAAACTTACGTGGAGAATGTCGCTAACCGACATATCTCCAATTATCAATGTAATCGCTAACCGGCTTAGCGATCAGGAAAGTAGCGCTAACCGCGCATAACGCAGGTTTCTTTACGCCTGCTTATAACCTGACTTAGCCATAATATCCAATGGAAGGTGGATATTATGGCTAAGTCTGCCCTGCCCTATCATCAAGCTATCGCCGTTCCCTGTGCGATTATCGCTGGATTTCCAGCGATAATCGCACATTCAGCATCTATCGCTTAGATTGTTATCGTTTTGGAGATAAGCGTCGCTGATAGCGCGCTATCCCAGCGATAAAATCCAGCGATAGCCGGCAATAATTATCCTCGCGCTAAGCGCGCTTAGCGATAATTATCGCCGGCTGTTGCTGATATGCCCCTAAATCCTCCATTCTTGCACCTTTCCATCATCATTTTGTTCAAGTATGTATACTTTTATCTATATTAATTTGTTCAGCCTGTCTATTGTTACTTTATTTTTATCTAGTCTGCATTTTGTTCCTCAAGCACCATGCATCTAACAGGAAACATTTATCTGTTTATCACCCAAACTGTGTATGATCTTGTGTACCATAGTTGTGTTGCTAGGTATAACGTTTCTTATTGAAATTATTATTTCTTTCTCAATAAATAAATAATCAAACGAATAAATAAAGAGCTGCATTTGACGGCATAGCTCAGTAAATAAGGCTGCTCCTGGTCATAAGTGGCTGTTCCTGTGTGGTTATGCGACACAGTGGCCCTTGTCTAATATGGCCCAAGCATAATCTGGCTGTTCCTATGTATAACAGGTTGTGAGTGGGCATAGAAGACTTTTTATCAGCACACATGACTGCTATTTATATATAAAGCTTCACCTGCTTTTATCACGCTGTCCCTCAGCATATTAAGCTGCTCCTATGTATGTTATGCTCGCCCTTGACATAATTGTTAATGTACAACGAGTCATGGACATGATATGAGGCTGTGCATGGGCGCCCAAACCTGCTCCTGACCTGTGGGTGTGTTTGGCACGTTATGGCCCTTCCTTTTTATGATGGAAGAACTCCTGGCTTAACAAGACTAAGTTAACATATCACTGGATCACCCTTTTAACCATTTTGAACCTAATAATCATGCTGACACGACACGTTTTTGTTTTACAACAGTAAATAACTTCCTTTGAAGTTTTTAGGGTCATAAGACATGTGACATCACTTCCACATATGTAATTGGGGACAAAGGTAATTGGATGTCACTTCTTCTGACGTCATATCACCGACAACGTATTCTTGTGGTGTCTACGCTTTGTTTTTCATAGAACTGACATCGCTATTGATCAGGCTATTAAAACACAATACCCACATGTGAACAATGACAGCGGTGTGCTAGTATTTGTTGAAAGCAATTGTAGCACACAAATGGGTTTTCATTTTTAGGTACTCTTTTGCTAGATAAATTTATACATCATTTATTGGGGATTTTATTTCATTTAGAATGGTTCTGTGTCCCGTGCAAAACAATGATACAATGAAAACAATGATGAAAGATAATACCATACACAGAAAATGATTAGTTTGAACAGTGAGACGTCCAGCTGCGTCAGAGAGGACTAAAGCTATCTAGAAATCCCTTAGGGAGTAGGACACAAAGATGACCTTAGTCAAAGAGGAATGAATGCCAGTTAGATCAAAGTGAGTTCCAGATTGTGGAGGATAGTGCAGAGATCGCCAAGAGACCCAAATGGAAAGTGTGCACTTGATAAATGCTGCCAGTCAGTAAAAGAATGATTTTAAGTGAAAAAAGACACAAGGAGTTTGGGAATAAATTAATCTGAGAGCAAGACCGAAGAGGCCAGTAGGGTATACAGAGCAGGATAAAATATACTAGCTAAGCGAGAGCAGACTATGGATATATGAAACATTAAGCAAAGACAATAATAGAGGTCAAGGTAGGTGAAATGAAGGCATTATAGGCAAATTAGAGGAGAAGAAAAGCGAAGAATAGGAGTAAGCATAAAGAGGAAACAAAAATGGCAGACTTGAAAAGAGATTTTAAAGGGGACAGTGAAAATGGTGAAGTCCTAAGTAGAGAAGAGCAACAAATGGGGAAAGAGAAGATCACAGTAAGGATAATAATGTTGGTGGTACAGAGTCAGACATGGTCAAATCCTTTGTAAATTACAGAGGTGCTCACTACGGGTTGTGCTACTGAATATGGACACCAACAATATTGTGGCACAACAATATAGAGGACACAATATGGAGGGACCGAATATTGTAAGATAAGCGCATATAGGCAAGCATGGATCCACTTCTCCTAACTCTACATCTACATACCTTGACGATTATATACGGCGTAGGTACATGCATGTGGAATTAGGTATAGGAAATGTAGCCTTACTTACCTGTTGATATTTGTTTGCGATATTTTGTCCTGAATATTTTGTTCAGGCAATATTTTGGGTTTGATATTCAGGGTGCACACCCTCTCGACAGTAGTGGGAGACCACGGATGTGCACTCAGACGAAGAGAGATTGGGGCCAAAGATGTCACGAATGCTCTGAGCAGGGCAGGAGTGAGATGGAAGAGGTGGGACAAAATAGAAAAGGATGGAAAGGAATGAGGGGATGCAGCAGAAAAGTAATGCGTCTCGGTCATAGAGGGGATGACATTCAGTGACCGGAGGACATCAAGGACTTCGGTGCGAGGCAAGTAGAACTGCTATGAAGAGCTGGAGTGAAGGATGAAAGGGAGGTAAAGGCCAGGGAAGAGTTCACCTAGAGGTGTTAAAAGAGAGGAGCGAAATATAGCTCAAAAATTGGAGGTATAAATGGAGAAAAGAGGGGCACCAAGAAGAAATATTTCAGTACCCTATAAAGATGAAATGGAGCAGAAGATGAGTTGGCCAAGGAGACCGAGTAGGGTTTCGTTGGAACGATAAATGGAAAACCAGGAAAGGACAGTGTTAGTAAAGCCAAAAGAGAAAAGACTGGAGAGGACAATAGGGTGATCCACTACGTCAAACACAGACGACAAGTTGAGATTGATGTTAAGATGAGAGCATATATCACAGCTGCAAACTATCTCAAACACAGGTGAAGCATAGTTCATTGAGACACACACAGAATCTGCCCAGCAATCTCACATCACAAATAACTGATTAACATTGATTAACATTCAAAATGACACATGAAAAGCCCTAACTACATAAAAATCTGCTGTTGTTTTGCCTGTATCAGGTACCAAAATGGAGATGTATTAAACAGTCTTGGGTCTCGATTGCTCTGTTGTCAGATATATAATCCTCACACCTGATCAAATCTGACACCGACCCGTACGAAATGTATTCGGTTTGATAATTATCACTTGTTCCGAGTTTTGCCTGGAAAAAAGGGTTAAAACGTGAAGATGTTGGCGCTTCGCAGTACCAAGACAGCACGTCTTGAGATTTACTAAGCGCAGGCCCCGTTAAGTATCAGCCGACTGGGTCTGCAAAGTTTACAAGGGGAACTTCTGTGTGTAGGGGTGTTTGCCGCATAATTCATATTTAGATATGCGCAGCAACAGCATTTACCCCACAAATCAAAATTGACTATGCACTGATAATATAAGCTTTAATGCAGACCCCTTCGAAAATAAAATAATGCACATTTACAAAGATAAGATAATACGAAAAATATAAAAACAGACTGGTTAACATAAGCTCATATACGATTAATAATGTTGCCAATAATACTGCTCACGCTGCTTAAATGGCATAATATTCACGTTCTTTACGACACAGCGAGGTGAGCATCATTTCTAAAAAGACAGACACGTTGTAAAGGTACATTTTGAAGCTTTCTTCTTTCCCGCAGACACCCTGCTTTCACAAAAGTGATTTCCTTCCAAATTGATCAGCTATGCTTAAAAAACTGCCGTGTCAAAGAATTGCTAGCACCACAGCTGTCCTCCATCACTTTTAATTCACAGTTCCTCCCTCTCCGGCAGGCATGTTTGTCATAATCTATTGAAGTCAGGGCATCAGAAATATTGAAGAGGCTGACGTAAAATCGATACAGAGAATTCAAGCTGCAGGGCTCAAGGGGCCACTGTTCCAGGACCTTTTATTGAATTTGAAGTCGTCTTTGTTGTGCCTTTTTCATGCGACTAAATCTGATTGAAATGTTGGGACGCGTTCGCTCTAAAGTCAACTGCAGCTAATGTGCAGAATCCATTAGGATTCATCGGCGCCTTTCTGCTCCCCGTAGCTTTATTAATTCTAACTCAAAAAATATAAACCATGTGTAGACAGTTTCTGGTTTTTGCAGCTCTAGCATCATTGCTCTAAAAAGTCTGTAGTGCCTCTGAATTTTGTTGCCTATACATAACCAAAAGAGTGGCCATTGACAATTTTGCATCATTGTGTTTGTTGTATGAGCAAAACTATACAAAATATAATTTAGAGAAAGGCTAAATAGTAAAGCTGTACTGGGAAATAATTAATGTGTTTTATTAGAACGCGTTTACACTCATATAGTTGCATATGTACAAGCCCCTATCGCCACGGGAACGTCACTTTTTGTGACGTTCCTGTGGCGATAGGGGCCTTGCCTTATGTACAAGGCAGCGTTAAGCCACTTAACATGGCTTAACGCTGCCTTGTTCATAAGGCACCCTTTCACGCTATGTTTAGCGTGAAAGGGGCGTGCAGTGGGTGGTGTGGTGGGCGTTCCACCGCAACACCCATTGTGTTTGACGCTGCCCCCTATGTACAAGGGTGGCGTACATAGGAGGCAGTGCCAAAATTTAGACCAGGAAAACCCTGGTCTTAAGGTAGCGAAACGAGGAGAAATGCATTATTTCTCTTCGTTTTTGCTTTTTCCATTTGTGCTGCATTGTGCAGCACACATGGAAAAAGCAAAATGCCATGGTTTGTTTATGTGATAGAGCGCTTACAGCACTCTAATTTGTAGGGGTGCACTATACACCTGATACAAACACACTCATATAGATTTTGTCGTGTGCAGTGTTTTATGATTATTAAGATGCATTTATTCACGTCATATTAGTATTAAAGTGAAGTGAGCACATTTAAGTAGGATTTTGTATGTATTAGAAATATAATTCCTGTATGTGTAATGTGCAGGATGACGTTATATTCATATAAATGTACCAATTCCAAAATAGGAGAGAGGGGTCCCACTCACCAAAGGGACAAGACACCAAAATTAGACACTTCTGTCAAAGACAAGATCCCTTTGGGCTCCTTTTTTAAGCATACAGGTACACCCAATTATCACACATACACTGTTCAAATCACCAGCATTCATAAGAAACCAAAACGATAATATAAAAATTATACTATATTTTATTATATGCGATCCTGGTAGGGTTCAAAGTATACAAAATTAAAAAAGCAAATTCATTTTAAAACAACATATATATCATCAATATGCATCAAATAATCAAATGAGATTAAAACATTTCCTAAAAGAGCACAATCTGAAAGACTGTAACAGTTGTTAGAGACATTAAAAACCCAATAAATCAAATTGGCACACCAAGTCTTGAAACTAAACAACGCTGGGTCAACACTTAGTCACGTTATTTTCTTTCCTGATGGACCCTGGAAGTGCTTGGGTGCTCAATCGGCACAAAGCGACGCGTTTCGGTGGTATAGTATAATTCACCACCTTCTTCAGGCTTAATGTAGCAAATCAGTGTCTCCCCATACAATATAAAACAACAATACATAAAAAAATATATATACAATTAAAATTCCATCTTTGAATTCTGTCATATAGTATAGTACATCTTTTTATTTTATCTTTTACCAAATGTTAAAAATACAATCATGTATGGAAAATTCATTCACAAATACATTAAACACATTTATATTACAATTTTGGTTTCCAGCACGATGATTCACATGTCAGTATCCATCACTCAGACACATACACCGTCCATGTTCTAACACACACACACAAGTATATAACTCGAAGAAGTTACCCACCCGTTGAATGATACATCAATAAACAAAGGGAGATCTGTTTCTTCCTCCAATGTGGTTCCTTATCTCCTTCAAACCACACTATGTATAGAATAGGAATGTGGGCTTATATGTCCTCCCTAAAAAGAATAACAACAATGTAGGAGCGTAATTCTAGAGTCTTATTATTTATTACTAGCTATCATGCCCCCTGCCACTCAATAATGTAAACACACAACTATACCTTAGTTTTCCTTCTTTTTTTTTCTTTTTTTCTTTTAGTTGTGGTGATGAATAGAGACGGAGTTAGCACGAGTATAAGTCAAACTTCGCTCGTTCCCTGCAGACGTAGAAAATAATAATGCACAAAGGAGGAACAGCCCGTTATTATTGCCTGCCGCCCTTCTGAAAAGCACTCATCATTGTATAAATTAAAAACTCTCTACCTTCTTAGAACTCCAGCAACGAACCGCCACTGGAGCTGTGGCGCTATATTTCTTGTTAGGTCAATACACCTCACAACAGGCTTAGGCACTGCTCAAACAGACGTGTACCGTTCCGGAACAGACTGCCTATGTATAGAAGAGGACACATCACAAATTAATTGTCCTCATCTATCATTTGCGATTGAAACCGCCCATAAAAACCGTTCTATCCTCAAAAGGCTCGATCAATATTGAACCGCTTTATCGTGTCCATACATATATATATCTCATGGACATCTCGCCTGTCAGGTAACCCCCGCAATCACCAAAACCCCATATGGTATTAACACACCGCTAATTAAAGTGTGGGCGCCACAAATGACAGCACATTCCTATTCTATACATAGTGTGGTTTGAAGGAGATAAGCAACCACATTGGAGGAAGAAACAGATCTCCCTTTGTTTATTGATGTATCATTCAACGGGTGGGTAACTCCTTCGAGTTATATACTTGTGTGTGTGTGTTAGAACATGGACGGTGTATGTGTCTCCTATTAAAACCTATTATTCATTGATTGATGAGATTGTAAAGTTCACAGTTGTTTTTTTTATTTTTATAAATAAAAACATTCTTATTATTATAAGTTTTGTCCTGGGTGGAAATAAAAGTTTAATAAATACAAGCATTTTCTGCCAAGTGAGCTCAAATATTAATAATATCATACTAGCTTCCGTTGTTTAAAGTGGTTTAGTAAACGGGAGAGCAGACATAGCTGGGGTCTTAATGTCATTAGATCGGACATACCAAGTAAGTGAGTGTACTTATAAAGTACACTATGCAATTCGAGGGGCAGTCCCTGGATGGTTCAATATAGTACACTGAAATTAAAATTGGTGTTTGGTGGGTGTCTTCTTTCTATTAAAAATTTTAAATGTGTTCGTAATTTTAATAGGAACGTTTTGGAGTGGACTTCATGTGGGTGCATCTATGAGAAAATGGACTATTGACTAAGGGATGCGCAGTAGATGACTCCAACAAAGTTAAGGAAGCCCGTACCTAAGAATTAATAAGCAATGGCAAAGCCAGTAGAGATGGTGTGATTCTTTTTTTTAATTGTTTTTTATTTCTTATTGAAATTATAAATATATAAAGCAGTAAAATAGAAAATATGCTGCCATTCAACTTTTACATTTAAGAAAAAACACTACTGCATATAATTTTAATAAAACTGTGTACGTGCTTACTACTAGGCTGCTGTAATTGTTATGTGTATAGAAACCCTTTCTAATTTTAATGCACATCACAGTAAATTATAATCCTTGATGTAGCGAAGAAAAGGTTGACTTTGAACGGCTGTTAACTGAATACATCATTTAAACACACAAGGATAGCTGAAACATGAAACTAGGATAAAGAATAGAATATAAAAAGTGGTGGAAATGTGAAAGCCAATGGCTGTATTGGGCTGACCTCTTGCCTCAAATGCTGTAGTTGACAGAAGAAAAAATGTGGATGCCAATTTAATAGGCCATCGGATAAAAGGACTGATCCAAAAGCCTATCTATATATGAATATATGTAGATATTTTGATGACTTTGTAGTGTATTTGACCCACAACATTCTATAACATGTCATCACAGTAAGATTCTACAGGCAGGGCATGAATAGCATTGAACTCAGGATATAACAGACTTGCTATTACATGAGGCTGGTGGAACAGCTTAAGCTGTCTCATTGTCAGATATAAAAACAGGCTTCAAAAAGCACGCCTGGACTTACCCCTGGTAACTGTGGCTCAAAGACACTGACTTCTTACAGAAAAAATGTTTTCTGGAGTCACCATAACCGCATTCAATAGACCAACCTCCAAAAAACAGTTTAGAAGAAATGAAAACAATTATATTGATAAACGTAACACCAAAATAAAAAGGGGATTAGGAGTTTTGATTTTTGTAACAAAAAGCATCCATATAAAATAATGGGTAAGACTAAAGTCAATATCATTTTAGGGGCATGGTTTGAGGCTAACTTTCAAGATGACTGCAGTCCAACACAGGTTTGGTTAAGCGTACAAGTTTGTCGTGATCAATAGTTATACTTTCTAATTTAGTCATTTTCCTTGAGGATAAAATCTTCCAGTGTGACAAGGCAGGAGGTGGTGACTGCCTACGCTCCACAAAGCAGGCCATGTCAAATTCAAAGTACTGATGATGCCCTGAGTTTTGATGCCAAAAGCTCTGAGTAAAACAAACTTGAAAGCTGTTACCGCTGGAGTCTCCTAACTTTTTTGCCTTTTTATGCCTTTGTGCTGTGTGTTCAGGCTTAGGGTCTGGGTTAAAATTTAGAGATGTGCGGCATTCTCCAAAAACTGGTAAATGTTCATCTGCTCTATTTAGAGTATACTGATGTCTCTACACTCTAAATAGGGCAGACAAGACATCTACTGCTTTTTGGCAGATGGCCCCCATCCTCGATACTCTAAGGGGCATATTCTCAAGGACTTATCGCCGAGTTAGCGGCACTTTATCGCAGCCAAAGTGGCGATAGATTTATCGCCCTATTAGCAAGCTGGTGCTAACAGCCGATATCGCCAGTTTACCTGCGATAGCAGTCGCAAAAAACATTGCCACGGATGACACCGGCAACTAACGCTAATGAGATGCAGAGTAGGCGTTCCCGTGCAAAAACCCGCGACAACACCACTTTGCAACATTCTCAACGACCAGCCAGATCGGCGTTAAGATCACAAAACATGCGATAAGGCGCGTTAGCTGGTATTAAGTCGGACGATAACCTGCACCAGAAATGGGAGCCCAGCCCACAGCCACATCAGAAGAACAACAGATGCCATGGAGCTACTGATCATGCAGCCGGACACCCAAGAGGGCCACAACACCCACCGCCACCCCCCCAGGACCCCCTCGGGGCCCTACCCCGGACAAAGATATTTTACATCAACTTTACGAAATCATGAACAAAACAATTCGCCTGATGTCGCACAAGTACAACAATTAACATTCATATGTGGTCAGAAAAAGGAGAATCATTCATTCATCTTTGAATTTCCAAACAAATTATTTAATTCAAATTTAACTCAAAACAACTATTCGGAAGAGTAATGGCAGGTCTTCTCTGGACAATCTGTAAGACACAGCCTGCAAGACAAAATTCAAGATAAGAAGGTGTGTCATGCGCTCATCAAAGGACAGAGAGAGAGAGAAAGAGAGAGAGAAAGAAAGGGAGAGAGAGAGAGAGGGTGAAAGAGAGGGAGAGAGAAAAAGAGAGAGAAAGGGGAGAGAAGGAGAGAGGGAGTAACAGAGGAAGAGAGAGAGACAGTGAAAGGAAGAGAGGGAGAGGGAGAGAGAGTGCCGACACTGTGGACCCAGGCCTCACTGCACACCTGCTGCCACCAGTGTGTCTCCAACCACTTGCAGGTATACACTGCAGTCCACCAGGTCCCTTATCTGAAACAGAGTCCAGATTTATGAATGGCAGAGTTCATATCAGTGCACACGCCATCATCGCTTGGCTGCCGCTGTACACACAGGCTGCTGCACCCCAGCCCCTCCCAACGCCCAGCGGTGTTTGCCCGCCCCTGCGCACCCAGGCCTCACTGCTCACCTTCCACCACCAGCGTGTCTCCAAGAGGGCCCACCACGTGCCGATGCAAGCTCCAAGCCCGGGGCCCGCGACCATAGCAGCCTCCACATCATCCAGCCCCGCCCCGAGGGCCACCAGGTCACACATGTGATTCTGGGTCTTGATTTCACAATGGCAGAGATCATATCAGTGCACAAGGCATCATCGCAGGCTGCACACCCGCTCAGCTCTAAAGGTGCAACTAACTCTGTGAACCGCTAGGCAATGCCACGTGGCGGTAGGCCCGTGCTGCCCGCTGGCTCAGGCCTACACTGCGGTCCAGCAGGGCTCACACAAACCCTTACCAGTCCGGACCGCCAGGACGGCGCATCATCGCAGGCTGCACACCCGCTCAGCACCTAAGGTGCCCCTACCTTAGCGCACCGAAAGTCAACGTCCCGAGGCGGTAGGCCCGTGCCGGCCGCAGTGTTTCCGGTGCCACCAACTCTGTGCAACGCAAGTCATGGACCCTTTATGATTGAGTCTCGTGATATGCCAGGCGGACGCAGCCATGTCACCTCCGGCAGTGGGGAAGAACTGGGACACGTAGCGTCGTCGTCGTCCCCTTTATACGTAAGCCGAGTGGGCTGGGTCGGTGTACGCCAGGCCAGCGTAGGGGTGTGAATAATTATCCCTAGGCTCTGGGCGTGGTTCATTTCTGGGCTGGACAGGAAACCAACTGATGCGTGTGTCTCTGTTGCAGTGTCTGCGCCACACGGCCCGCAATCGACAATGTTGCATGCACCCGGAGGGCGGCCGTGCACAAAGGGATTGTACAAGGAGCACAAGGTCGCTCGGGCTCTTGGCTCATGCATGCCAACTGTTGTGTGTGTATCGCTATTGGTGCACCATAAGCCGAAGGCCTAGCCTCAATTGCAGCGCGAAAGCCACATCACATTTCCAGAATGAAAGCAGTAGTCAGACTAACATTAGGGATGAAAGCTCCTTTGTCTCAATACATAAGGCGGAAGGACATCTGCACCTCCGACCTTGGTCTTGCATGCGGCAGGCACCTCCTGAGAGAGATACCATAGCAGATGATGACAACTCCCACACTACGCACAGCGCTAATGAAAGACCAACGTATCCACACCCCACACACAGAAGTCCTTGCTCGAGGTACTCTTGCATGGAATGCCCTTGACACTTACGTACACAACAACCCATACGTACAAATGTTGCACACACATACGACTCATTGCTCCGAGCTGTGGCATATCATCCACATAACTGCCGCAGGTCATAAGAGTGCCGGTTCTACGAGAGCCACCAACGCAATGGCAGAACATCGGCGGTGCATGCACAACGCCTGTCACGTGGAACTGTACCGTGACCGAATGCTGCCTGCTAGTGTCTGATGCATTGGTCTGCATGTTGTGGCCCTTGTCGTGCCCGCACTGACATGCACATGGCAATAAAGTCTAAGCAACTTCACTAGTGTTCAACTGTGATGAGTGTTGATTGGAATGACAAATCGTGTGCCTCAGTGAGCATTGTCCATACACAGGGAGGGACTGACTGACGCATTTCACTTAGGGGTGAGTCCCTATTGCCAGCTCCACCTCTGTGAGCCAGACATAGTGGTTGGGATAGTTGCTGATAGACCTGTGCTCTTACGTGTCTTCAGCAATGTGAGTATGGTGTCCATATTCTTGCCATGTGGATCAATGTGATCCATCACTACAGGCTGTGTCCACCCAGTTGAGTGTTAGTAGGTATGCGAAGAGATGTTCTGTTGTCAAATGTGATGGTGGACACTACTTTAGGCCTGCCAACGACTTTGACATTTCATACCCAGTCCTATTTCTAACATTGCTTGGGGAAAAGTTGAGGAATTGCGCGATTGTTGTTTCAGAGCAATGAGGCCACAGCTAGTGCACACATTCTCAGTCATCTCACTTCCTATGTGTGTCACTGTCAAGCATGCGAATTGCTTTCATTTCCCAGGGTGTACCTTTTTGGGCAATCAATGACCTTACATTCATCCATACTTTCATACTTGATCGATTATGGACATGACACATCTGTGTGAATTTGAATGATTTATTCACATTCGGTGGAGTGTCAGAGCTGGAGCAGTACATGGCCATGCAAACCCCACATTACATTGTAGCCCAGTGGAGGGCCAGCCAGAGTCATTTAGGGATTGACAAGTACATCGGAAGAGGAAGAGTACAGTCCGCAGTCTGATTGCTGTGTCATTGGTAAGCAAACAAAATATGGCAGTCCATGTCGAGGTCCAAGGTAAGTGTCGCAGAGTGTTTCGGGGGACAGTGGGAGGTGTTGTTACAGGGCATGATGCAGAGGGCAGAACCAAGCTGAAACAGGGCATATGGTGGAGAAGAATGCTACTGGCTCCTTCTTACTACAAAGGTGGAATCACCCGCATTTTCGTCCTCTTTGTCATCTGTCTGACATGTGGGTGCTGATGTTTGGTCTGCAGCACTGTGTGCCACTGACACATCAGGGGCCGGAGATGTGTGTGTAGAAGTACCATCAGCATTCATCAGCGACTGCCTTAGTGGCAGCAATGTGATGATGAGGATCTGCAGGGCATGGAAGATCCCAACAACTTTTCGCTGGTGTGCATCCGTGGCAGCCATTCTTTCCGCATGCATCCGCTCCATGTTCTCCATTATCCTCAGCATCTGTGCCAACTCTCGGCTGACATCGCTGAGGCCACTCTGACTAGACAGTTGTTCTCCTCTCAGAGTCATGACTCCAGCGATGTCGGGCATGGATTGTTGGACATCATGGAGCGAACTGTGGGTGTCCGTTAGGGAGTGTAAGTGGTCCGTGATGGGCCTTAGACACCCACGTATGTCATCTAGTTTGGCTGCCATGAGGTCGAACCCCACCCGCACTTGGCCTTGGAATGTGATGTGTTCTTCAGTGAGGTGCTGGGAGCCAGCCGTGGTGGTGGGTGCTTCCTGCTGTGTGGTCTGTGCAGGGGGTGGGGTCTCCTCGATGCAGCTGGGCTGCCCTGCTCCTGGAGGTGGGTTGCCGTAGCTGTCCATGAGCTGTTGTAGGGCGTCGGTGTCGAAGGTGTGGAGGTCCTCTTCATAATCACTGATGAGTTGTCTGTTCTGCTCTGCAGGAGGTGTTGATTGTCCCTCTGCAATGTGAAGGGGAGATGCATTTTAACATTGTGTTGACATGTATGTTGACGCATTGTTCAAGTTTACATTAACCCTGGGCGGTGAACTACGCTACGCTCGCGGAGTTTGCGGAGTTTCAGTAACTTCGCGATTCGCGTAGAACGCAAAGTTACAGAGCACTACACAATTTGCAACGTAGCGTAGCTGTTTTTCTTCTTCGCGCGCTCAATATGCGTTCTCGCGCGCGCGGTAACGACTTACCGTGATTCTGCGTTCGCCGACGCGATTTCCTATCCGTTCGCGGGCGCCAAGAGATCTGGAATCCAGCCGCACGATCCCGCGAGAGTGTGTGAACGCGCACACGTCATTCGGACGTGCGATCTGACTTCCGGCGGCAGTGTTGGTAAGATCGCGATCCTGAACACGCAGAAACTACAATCTGGCGAAGAATATCTCTCGAGCATCATAAAACCTTCTTGAAAATGATTATTTTGCTCAAAAAACTCCTCAGATTGTGTTTTGGCTGTAGTTTTTTGTGCAAGGAGTCCTTTTTCTTTTTTTACTTTTTTTTTCAAGAGGAAGGAAGTGCCCCTGAGTCTCCAACTTCCTGTTCCTGTCCAGCAGGCTCCTCCCAGTGCTTTGTCCATGTGCTGTTCACTTTCATTTGGATTTGGAGCTGGAAGGATCACTTTTTGTGTCTGTCTGCTGCATCATATCATTGGATTGGATTTGAGGACTTTTGGATTTGAGATTTTACAAGTAAGTTGGAGAATTGGTGTACTTGTTTGTTTGATTGGGGCTTGTTTGTACCTACATTTTTTGGGGATTTTCATTGTTTTTAAAATTTATTGTTGTGGGTGGCCTGTAATTTCAGTAGGGGCCTAGTTGTTTTTCTTTGATTGAAATTTCAGCCAGTAGGCCCAGAGGTACCCACGGGTACTTGTTTCTGTGGTGTCTGTTGAATTTAAACATCATGTAGGGCATGGATGGCATTGGATTGAATTGCTAAATGTGGTTTTTGGGGTGTATTTCACTTTTTGGGTGTGTGTTAATAAATAAATACCTTTGTTGGATGTGTGTGTGTGCTTGTTGTGTAACTTTCCAACCTTTCGTAGCCCTGTGGATTTACGTTTTTGCATTTTTGTATTAAAGCTGTGTTGTTTAGCAGGCCTCCTTTGTCTGGTCATATATAGGCCTGCTTGAGTTCATTGTTTTCCATGGCTTGTTGTGACTGTGAGTGACCATGTGGCTTGGGGCCATTTTGTGGTGGTAGTTTAGTAGTGTGCTGCTTTTTCCATATAGGCCTGCATGTCTTTTCTTTGTTCCCCTTGGCTTATGCTTGTTGTTGTTGTGGCCTGTCCATGTGGGTGGTGGCCATTTTGTGAAGGCAGGCAGTGTGCTTTTGCCATAGGCGTGCATTGTCTGTCTTCCATTTCTTTTTGTTGTGGGTGGCTAGCGGCCATTTTGTGGAGCCATCCAGGCAGTGTGCTTTTGCCATAGGCCTGCATTCATTGTCTGTCTTCACTTTCTTGTTATTGTGGGTGGCCTGGCCATGTGGGTGGCGGCCATTTTGTGGAGCAAGGCAGTGTGCTTGCTTTTGCCATAGGCTTCCAAGCTTGGGCCTAGTCTCAGTCTGCCAGTAGGCCCAGAGGTAGTCATCATGGGTGCATAAAAACTGTTTCTGTGTTGTCTGTTGAATTTTAACATCATTTATGGCATGGATGGCATTGGATTGAATTGCAAAATGTGGTTTTTGGGGTGGTATTTCAGTTTTTTGGTGTGTGTTAAATAAATAGGCCTTTTCAGCCAGTAGGTAACCCTGGGCGTTCAGCTCGCGGACTTTTGGCAACTCCGCACTGCACGACAACGCGGACTTACACTTTTTTTCTTCTTAGCGCGCTCAATATGCGTTTTCGCGGCCGCGATAACGACTTTTTGTAAAGATCGCAATGCCGAACACGCAGAATTTACAATCTGGCGAAGAATATCTCTCGAGCAGCATAAAACCTTCTCGAAAATGATGATTTTGTTCATTTTGCTCAAAAAACTCCTCAGGTTGTCATTTAGATGTAGTTTTGTAAGCAAGGAGTCATTTTTCTTTTTTTTACAATTTTTTTAAAGAGGAAGGAAGTTCCCCAGAGTCTCCAACTTCCTGGTCCTGTCCTTTGTCTTCACTTTCTTGTTATTGTGGGTGGCCTGGCCATGTGGATGGCGGCCATTTTGTGAAGCCAGGCATTGTGCTTTTGCCAGAGGCCTGCATTCTCTGTCTTGTCTTCCTTTTCTTGTTGTTGTGGGTGGCCTGGCCATGTGGTGGCAGCCATTTTGTGGGACCAGCCACTGTGCTTTTGCCATAGGCCTCCAAGCTTGTGGCCTAGTCTGCCAGTAGGCCCAGAGGTAGTCATCATGGGTGCATAAAAACTGTTTGTGTTGTCTGTTGAATTTAAACATCATTTAGGGCATGGATGGCATTGGATTGAATTGCAAAATGTGTTTTTTGGGGTGTTATTTCAGTTTTTTGGTGTGTGTTAAATAAATAGGCCTTTTCAGCCAGTAAGTAACCCTGGGCATTCAGCTCGTGGACTTTTGGCAACTCCGCACTGCGCGACAACGCGGACTTACACTTTTTTTATTCTTCGCGCGCTCAATATGCGTTTTCACGCGCGCGATAACAACTTTTTGTGAAGATCGCGATGCCGAACACGCAGAATTTACAATCTGGCGAAGAATATCTCTCGAGCAGCATAAAACCTTCTCGAAAAAGATGATTTTGTTCATTTTGCTCAAAAAACTCCTCAGGTTGTCATTTAGATGTAGTTTTGTGAGCAAGGAGTCATTTTTCTTTTTTTTTACAATTTTTTTAAAGAGGAAGGAAGTTCCCCAAAGTCTCCAACTTTCTGGTCCTGTCCTTTGTCTTCACTTTCTTGTTATTGTGGGTGGCCTGGCCATGTGGGTGGCGGCCATTTTGTGAAGCCAGGCATTGTGCTTTTGCCATAGGCCTGCATTGTCTGTCTTGTCTTCCTTTTCTTGTTGTTGTGGGTGGCCTGGCCATGTGGTGGCGGCCATTTTGTGGGACCAGCCACTGTGCTTTTGCCATAGGCCTCCAAGCTTGTGGCCTAGTCTGCCAGTAGGCCCAGAGGTAGTCATCATGGGTGCATAAAAGCTGTTTCTGTGTTGTCTGTTGAATTTAAACATCATTTAGGGCATGGATGGCATTGGATTGAATTGCAAAATGTGGGTTTTTTTGGGGGGTCTATTTCACTTTTTGGGTGTGTTAAATAAATGCCTTTTTTGCGTGTGTATGTGTTGTTGTTGTGGTTGTTGTGTAACTTTCCAACCTGTTTTTAGCCATGTGGATTTTAGTTTTTGCATTAAAGCTGTGTGTGTTGTTTATCAGGCATCCTTTGTCTGGCCATATAGGCCTGCTTGAGTTCATTGTTTGCCGTGCCTTGTGCCTGTGAGTGACCATGTGGCTTGGGGCCATTTTGTGGTGGTAGTTAGTAGTGTGCTGTTTTTGCCACATAGGCCTGCGTGTCTTTCCATTGTTCCTCTTGTCTTTCTGCTTCCAAATCCATCCCCATTGCCAGCTGCAGCTCCCTGATGCTGCATCCATCCCACGTGATGCACAAATTTAGGCCAAACAGGCTCCACTACATTTTTGTTTTTGTTCTTTGCTATTCTTATTCTTCCTGAGTGTACACAGTACACCAGGAAAGCCCTGGCCTTGTTGTCAAAGTCTAATAAATGGCTACACTGTTTTTGTTCACTGAGTTACTAAAATTTAATAATTGAGACAACAATTAACACACACTAAGTTATATATTATATTAGTTTGATTTGTGCTATCGTTTGACTGATGTTCTTCTGGCTTTTTTGCTTTTAGGTGCACAAAAGACTGAGGAGGAGGTGTGTCATCATTGCCCGTTGTACTGCCAGACAGACGTCCTGCTGCTGTACACGATGTGACGTGTGACCTGACCAGACATCTCTGCAACTTGTGCAACTGAGTGCTGCTGACATCTGAAGAAGATGGGCCCAAAGAAAGCAGGTACCAGGTCCTCCAGTACCAAGAAAGTTGCTATTGAGAAGAAGGAACAGAAGAAGGAAGTGACACTTAAGTCTGGTGTGCCGCCCAATACCTTTTTTGGGAAACAAAAAATTATGCCTGCAGCAGAGGTGTCCGGGGGGAAAGCTGGGGGCAGCACCTCTGCATCAGTGGGCCCAACCCACCAACCCAGGCCCAAGCACATGAGTGTGGAAGAGGTAGCCAGCCTAATGGTGGAAACCAGTGATGCTGAGCCTGAGATAAACTTATCGCTATCTCAAAGTAGTACCCAATCAACGCAGGAGGAAACACAGCAGATAAGTGGTCAACAACAACAGCCGCAACCACCGCCCGCAATAGTAGTTGTTGTTCCTCCCGAAGTAGGGGCAGTTCAGGAAATTGAGCCTAATGCAGAGGTAGAAGAAGAGGAAGCCACTCATTCAGAAGATCCATTGTCTTCCAAATCCCCAGCAAGGAAAAGGAGAGTTAGTCCATCAAGTTCTTCGCCAAGCCCCCCTTCTGATGATCTAGATGCCACTTGGAAGCCACAAACTGAGTCTGAGAGGGAGACACGTCCCAAGACCAGGCTAAGGAAAAGGAAGGTTCCAGAAAGCCTTACACTTATGGAGGTCGATGTAGAACAGCAGGATGATGATGATGAGCCAGTCATCACGAACATCACTCCCGGCCCGAGGAGATGGAGACCAACATTATTACCCTATCCAAAATCGCTGCGAGGGATGTAGCACGCATACCTCCAACACAGGTAACACCAACATGACCTACAGCTCCCATATTTGCATTAGCAAAGGCCCGGCAGCGATCTACATCCAGCACAACCACCACCTCAGTAGAAGTAGGTAGTGGTACAGCACAGAGTCAAATTCAACCCACACCCTCCAGTTCATCCGGCATTGGAAGTGGCACCTCCAGCAGGAGGCAAAAGTTAAGCTCCCCAGTTTGGAACTTCTTTACGGTTAGCGAAAAGGAGGAGAACATTGCTATATGCTCCATTTGTAATACCTCTGTTAGTCGGGGTAAGCTTGGTACAAACTATGGTACCGGAGGCCAAATAACCCATCTGACAAAACACCACTTGATCAACTGGGAGGACCACCTTCGCGGCATAAAAACTGCAAACATTGGTGTTGGTGGGGATAAAAGAGTAGAAGATCCGATCACGGTGGAAGAGGAAGGACAGGGAGACATTCTCTCTGGTAGTGGTACACAAAGTAGCCCTGTCCCCAGCAGTGCAGTGTTATCGTCGCCCACATCTTCAGCAACATCTCAGTGGCACAAGAGTAAGAGTCAGCCTGAGACAGCAATGAAAAAAAGCGTGAGCCTAAGAGAAAGGAAAACCATGCAGCCTACCATTATCAGCATGTTTAGGGGGGAGGGGCAGTACGAACGCAACCTCCCAATAGCACGTTTGTACAATGCGAAGCTGGCTAAAATGTTAGCACTGGACCTTCTCCCTTTTTCTTTTGTTGAAGGGCTGGGTTTTCTGGAATTTGTGACAGCCATCTGCCCAAAATGGCAGGTTCCCAGCCGCTACTATTTTGCCAGAGTTGCTTTTCCAGCACTACATCACGACGTGCTGGAATTGCTTGGGAAAGCCTTGAAGCAGAGTGCTGTTCAGAGTATCCACCTGACAACAGACATGTGGACCAGTTGCCAAGCCACTGATTACATGTGCATCACTGCACACTGGATCTCTTTTGTGGAGGTTAGAGAACAGATATCTGCTGGTATTGACGCTGCTGAGATTTTTCATGCCACTCGCAAACATGCAACTGTAGCCATGTTTGCCATGGAGAAATCTCATACTGCTGCAAACATTTTCGAAGAGTTTAACAGCAAGGTCTTTGAGTGGCTGCGCCCAAGAGGGCTTAACATTGGTTTTGTTGCCACGGACAATGGCAGTAATGTAGTTAGGGCCATGAAAGATGGTCGCTATTTCAGTGTCCCGTGATTGGCACACTGCATTAACATTGTTGTTCAAGACTTTCTGAAAAATTAATACAAAGTCAGCAACTTACTGGCCACCTGCAGAAGAATATGCACACATTTCAGCCATTCTTTTAAAGCCCGGAAGCAGCTGAGGGTCATTCAACGTGAGCATAAAATGCCAGTCAAAGCACTCATCCAGGAGGTGCCAACACGTTGGAACTCAACTTATTACATGCTTGATCATCTGTTTGAGCAGTACATACCACTCAATGCTTATGTCATGCAAAGATTAGGGGATCCTACTGTGAGAGGCATGACCGTTGAGATGGGTCAATGGGACCTCGTTAAATGCCTGACAGAGATGCTACTTCCTTTTGAGATCTTCACACGTGAAGTCAGTTTGGAGGACTGTAATATGGGCCAAGCTATCCCATTGTTGCACATGATACAGGAACAGCTGAAGGGGGTGTCTGCAATGTACGCAGGTGTGGATGACAAACAAGATGCATATCATTTGGCGGACTCCTTAGCCGTTCGCTTATCTGAAAATACAAGGATTCAAAATAACATTGTGTCAGCTCCACATTACATTACTGCCACAATTTTGGATCCACGGTACAAAGTATTTCTGAACAGAAAGGCAGTAATTCCTTTTTCAGAAGTGGATGTTGCCAAGTACAAAACTTTGATTGCTCAGCTAGACATTGACTTTGAAAACGAACGTCTGGTAATTACAGGCCCCCCCGCCCCAGGCCGTAACAAGTACTACAGGGCATCCAGAGTCAAGTTCTACTTCGGAGCCTGAGGGCAGTGCGTTTGCCTCCCAGCAGTAACCAACACCAACACTACCAATAACATCAACAACAGCAAGAACAGGATCATCCACAGTACAATTGGCAACTGATTGGTTTCTACGGCAGGGGTATGGTAAGTCCAGTGCTGATGCAAAGGCAAAAGAGGCCGAGCACATCGGAGCACCCCTGAGCATTGAGCGGACGGCCCAGGCCTATCTGGATGACCCAACAGAGGTCTTCATGGATCGAAACCCATTGGTGTATTGGTATGGGAAAAGAAGCCAATGGACAGTGCTCAGCAGGCTGGCGATAAAGTATCTGGCTTCCCCTCTCGCAAGTGTCTCTTCTGAGCATGTTTTCAGTGCTGCTGGTGCCATTGTAACTTTGAAAAGGACCAGTCTCTCGCCCAAAAGCGTGGAGAGGTTAACCATGATCAAAATGAATCAGCACTTTATACCACCGGAGTACAAAATACGTGAATCACAGCAGGAAGAGGAGAGCGACTTCGTTGACTTAAGTAGTGGGTTACAGGACCTACTTCTGTCCGAACCACCAGAGTTTGAGGACGAGCTCCTCTTCCCTGACAACTAGGCTTTCAAATTGTTACTTTCTTCCTTCCTTTATTTGTGTGTGTATCTGTCTTTCTGGTTCAAATCAAATCACAACAAATCCATCACCACCGTCTTCTGTTTTTATTTCCCTATTGGAGTTGCACGTCTGTGCATTTAACTGTCCACTCCTCAGAGTCCTGCTCCATCTTCCTGACTCGCCCTAATTACATTTCCATCAAGCCAGACATTGGAGTACAAGAAATGTTGCCTCTAACAGTCCCTCCATAAGAAGTGAAACATGACTATAGCTATCCTCCGTTTTGTTTCCGAGCCGAAACTCATCACTGTCTGAAGGCTACCGCCTCTACAGGCATCCACAACTCTTCACTGTCAGAACTTGGGCAGGCATCCAAAAGTAAACTCATCACTGTCAGAAGGCTACAGCCTCGGCAGGCATCCAAAGCTCATCACTGTCAGGACAGAAGGTACTTGGCAGAGAAAGACAAGACTCTTCGAAGAAACTTGCTGACATTTCTGCAAACTCAATTGACCAGCAATGACCGCTACCCAGGCCGCGGCCCATCATATCGCTGACCATGTGAACCAACTTAAACTGCGACAAAGTGCCACAGATGAATAAGACGAAAACCGAAACAGCGACTAACAACACTCAAAATGAATGTGGAGTAATAATGAGGCCACTGCCTCGTTAAAAAAAAACACACACCTGTCAGAACTAGGCATCTGATGATCTGACAGCCAAAGAGAAGAGCAAGACAGGTAATGTTGGCATGCATTGGATGCTTGCTGACTTTGAGCGATTGCTGTTGTTTGTTGTGTTGATGTTGTGCATGAAGTCGAACTCTACTAGTTAATCTACAAAGTGAAAGTGACTCAAGTGACAGTCAATGTTTCCCTTCTTGTTGTTTAATAACCAAATTGTACTCCTACTACTGCAGGTGCAGGCCAATATCCGTTGCAATTTTTTAATATGGAATATGGACTTAATCGGAGTCACTACAGACTGAGTTGGACAACACGTACCACACCATGATGATGACCATACTATCTTTGCACGTAGTAAGTCAGTTGGATCGAGATGATTGATGGAATAACTGCATTTCATGAAGTGGCATAAAAGGTAAACACAACAATTCAACAAGAAACACAGCAGACCTACATGTCCATGTAGTGGTGGAGTCGAGTGTAGCGGCGCATTGATTTAGTCACTTAATTTTGAAAATGCTAGGTTGCTGTATATGCCTTTTGTCTGGCTCTGTCAAAATTTAAGGTAAATGGAGGTTGGGTCACGGCCTGGTGCCGTGGGCCTGTTCTGTCCTGTTGTTGTTGTAGCTTAATGCTGTAAACAGAATAGACACGATGTATCCAAGCCGCCTCAGTCTGAAAGTGTTCTCTCTTCTCTTCTTGGACTCCACCGTAATTGATGCTTTTTTTTATTCATTGATTTTTCAATACCCCTTTTGTTTTTCCATCTACACTTACAGGCCGGCCTTTACCCTGTGCTATACTGGGAGAAACAACTCACACTTACCTTACCAATCTGCATCAGGCAGGCAGTGGCACCCAAGATTGATGTGCGGAGCGTCCATGGAAGATAGGACCAAGAGGAATGACGAGATTCAACTCCACAATTTGACCAGGATAATACAGTAACTTTAGTATCATTCATCATTCGTCTTTTAGTTAATTTGATTCCTTTTTTCTCTTCAATCATTACGACTGTGTATTGTGTTGTTTGCTAATTGATCCCTAAAACTATTTTTTAATTTTCTTTGCTATCTTTAAAAGTAAGCCCGGTACAACATGTAATTTGGGTCTCTCTGAGGGCATACAGGCAAGGCAAATTGCATAGAATATACTGCTGCCCTGTACTGTCTAATTGTCTAGTAGTAGTTAGTAAGTACTACTCATTAACCATCAAGTTATCTTCATCATCATGCATGCATTTCCTTTTTCTCCCTTTATAGATTTATTGGATAAGATCATGGTCGTCTGCCAAGATTGTGTTTTGCTTTTGTTGTGTCCATGCGTACTGTTTTTCTTTGTCAAACCTTTCCCCAAACCCCCCTTCCCTTCCATTCATCAAACCCTAACCCTCTTCCCCCAGGCTGTGTGATTTATATTGAGGTGTGATGTGACTACATTAAATGTACACCAATTGATCACACGCTTGCTGGGGCAGATCGGGTGAAAGCAACACTAATTCAATTTCAAGGCAGGGCGAGGATCTTCTTCTGCTTGCCCACCCATGCTCAGTCTATGTGCAAGCCAATTTTTTTCCAAAGGGACCTAATACATCATAATTAATTGCAGGCATTGATTGGATTCATCATCAACATCATACCACACAGCAGTAAAGGTTACGAATTACGATTGCGTTAAGTGACTCACTCGACACAACTACAGTTTGTAACTTCTTGTACTAGGCTGTCCCTGCCACCATTATGTTTTATTTTACTTTAGCAGTTGCAATATTGTTTTTTTGGCAGTCTTCTTCTGTACTGTACTTTACTTCATTCTACTACTACTCCCACAGTCTATCTCAGGCAAGTGACTGTCTCTTTATTTATTTTTTTGCAAATGCTACTGCCAGTGTCTACTACTACCACCACAACCATGGCATCTTCTCCATTCTCTTGGGAAACCATGCAGCCATCGCTGTGCCGAACTTAATCATCATCAATCACAGGTAAGATAAGTTTGGTGGGAGGTATAATGGACTAGGAGGAGAGACTGACAGTACTAGTAGGACAAATAACTCAGTGAGGGGTACCGCATCTATCTGTTTGTGTGTTACATAATCGGCAGATTATTTAAATCAAACACTGGCTGCGGCCCTGCAGCAGCAAGGAAACCATGTGACGTAAATTCGTAAAACAGTAACCCCCCCACAAAACATTAACATTGTATGTTTAAGTATAAATATAATTTATTACCCTAACAAAAATAAACTATCCCACACCTGACCCACCCCTCTCCCTAACCCCAACCAATGTCCAAAACGAAAAAGTCCAAACAATGTCCATAAACCCCAACGCCCAATTCCCACCCACCAACAAAAGGAATAAGAAAGGGGCAATCCAACGGGGTCCTAGATAGTTCTTAGATTCGGCGGGCTTTAAGGTGTTAGTCCACGAGGATCTTGACCCGCTCCTCTAGGTGCTCCTCTTGGCATGCCATCCGGAGGAGCATCTGGTGGCGAAATGCCCTGCAGTGGCATCCAGGGTGGGGGGCAGCAGTGCTGGATGTTAAAGAATTGCGGCGGCGGGCGGCTGCCTGACTGCGGCGCCGTACCACTGGAGGCGGGGCCTGGCTGGGGCCCGGGGCATTGGAGGAGGCTGCAGCTGCTGCCGCCTCCTCCTCCGCCTGAGCCACCAGCCGCCGGTACTCTTGGCAGATGGCCTCCAGTTTCCAGTGCCGGGCCCTGGCTGCCAACTCCTTCCGTGTTGGTTTTTCTTGGGAAGGAGGATCTATATCAAGAAAGAAAAAGAATATTGTTGTAACCAATACTCTTAGCAAAACAGTAACACAAAATTAATTCAACAAATAGTGGCACAGTAGCACTAGCAAGCACAGTACATAACATTTGTGGTAATAATATATCCTCCCATTTCCTCGGCCTCTAACATTTGTGGGAGTTTCAGGCATTATACTAGCACTATGGACTCCAGTACACAGTACACCAGTCTTCTTCTTATCTCTAGTTTAGCGAAATTACATAACCTTGTTGTAGCCGGCATGCCAGCTCAGTCAGCTAAGCTTGCACTCAAGACAAACATACGAGTCATGACGCAGACTCACGTTAGTTTTATTTACTACTGTCTGCAGGTGGGGAAGCTCGTATTTTTCTGTTACGGGTGGCACTGGCCATACTCTCTCTGTTACATGAAGGGCAATTGCTCAATTTCACTTTCACCCTGCCCTGGCTACTACAAAAAGGCAGATTATATATCTGATCCAATGATCATTGCTTATATATGGGACGACGACATAAGGTCAGTAGCGGTCGGTGGTGGGAGTGCTGCCAGGCGGTGACGTGGGGAGGGGGAGGGGCAGGTTGGGGGATTGTAAACTATGGATTATGGCCAATTACAGGTAAGTAAACATATAATTAAATAAAACTAATTTCGGTGCACGCACTGCATCGCATTTGGCAATGCAGTGCGCACAATGAAATTTGCTTTATTTATTTTTATGTTTACTTACCTGTATTTGGCCGTAATCCATAGTTTACTACCCCCCACCCTGCCCCTCCCCCTCCCCACATCACCGTCCGGCAGCACTCCCACCACCGACCTCTACTGCATAAGGTACTTTGTTTTGATTGATTGTGTAACCAACAGATAGGCCACCCTTTGCAGGCTGGCTGACACAGTCGAAAATAAATTAACATAGGTAGGGAGTGGTCCTCGGAGTCAGAGGAAGGTGCTTGATAACTAACTATACACAATATATATATATGATGTGCTTGCAAACTACTGTGAGTCAACTGTATTCTGAAAATACAACTTATATTCCCCTCGGCTTTGCTACTCTGGCGCGGTTTCTTTTACATTCTCTTCAAACTAAGACTCTGCATCCAGTGACAGTTTCCACCCATGCTGTCTATGATGAATACATCCAGGCATCCATCCATTCAAAGTAAATGTCTATCATTCTTCTTAATCTCTCCACAAACCTTAGTTTGTTTCACCAACAACCACCCATGCGTCCACTCCTACGTTGCTTGCCTATGCCTTGAGTTTGACCCAAACACCGCTGATGATTCTTGCTATCCCCAGTATCCACCCATACTGTGTCGCCCACCCAGGCAGGCATCTTCTTTCACCTTCCACCCATGCATCTGATTCCTATCAGCCACCTATGCATGCTTCCAACGTATCCTTCTCTGCCAGTCATATTACATCTCGCCCGTCCTTCCTCCTTCCACCCTTCTTTCCCTTTTTGTTCAACACATCCATCAAGGTCATCTGATCTGACTTTTAGTCTTCTCCATAAAACTTTCACAGCTGATTTGGAGTCAGATAGAAGAGGCCATTGGTTACTCAACTCACGCTGCTAATGCTATTGCTAATGCATTGCTAATGCTAAGTAAAGGGTGTCTTCTTCAACCGTTGTATAATGTTCACTACAACTTCATACTTAATAAGTCTCAACAGTACAGTGAGTGAAGTGAACAACACCCTTCCAGCTAGTGTAATGTCAATAAGTAATGAATATAACTTACCACCGCCCGCCACTGCTGCTGGCTCACCCCCTGTATCTCCTGCAGGTGCTGCATCTCCTTCCCCCTCCGGAATGGCCGCATCGCCATCGCCGCTGGCCCCGCCGGCACTGGTGGTCGGTAGTATGCCTAGAAAAAACATTACACATTTTTAGATGCCTGTACACCTCCCCCTATTTATTTGTTTTCACTAGCAAGATTGAAAAAAAAGTTAATACATACTTTTACAACATACATCACTAGTCCAAATCGGGTACTAGAGTAGAGTCAGTAGACACTACTAGTAGTGTTATGGTCCCTAGGGTCATTATTATAGTCTACTCTACTCTTTGCAAAGTTAGCCTGAGCCGTGCAACCATTTTAGCTTCATGTCTTTTGCGCATGTTACCTCGCAGCTTGTTGTGCAGTAAGACGCCTTTGAGCCCACATGAGCTCATACAGCTACTGTCTGAGCGTTGCGTACAAGAGGACAAAAAACAAGCCACTTTGTTATGGAGTTTGGTTAGTCCGTATTGCTTAGCCATAACATGTTACACTTTTTGGCATGACTGAGAAATGCTTGCATTATACTATCTAACGTGCACCATTTTTCTCATAACAGGCAGAAGATTCCCTTCTACGAACTAGAGATTTGCAGAGCTTATGATGCATGTAACCAGTACTTCTACGTTCTACGGTGAGGGGTCTCCCAGAATTTGCACAGATCTTTTGTCTTCTATCATGCACTTGTAACAATGTTTATTGTTTTAATCTTATGCATTTTGCTGTTGGAGCTGGCTGTAATACACTGAATTTTATAGAACAACGTACAGAGCTTGTTAGTTGAAAATAAACCTTTTGAACTTACACATAGACTCTGTGGTATTTGGTGTGGTGGTGTACCTACACGAGTGAGTGAGCGAAAGGGTGTTATGTTCTGGGTTGTGTAATCATTGGGTATCTTCGGGTGGGGGTTCGGGGACCTAATGAGACACTATAGCTAGTCGGTCAGGGGATTGTGGGTTCACTTCTGACTGAGGTGTGAGGAAGGTCCAACCTCCCATCACCAACATCCTATTTTCTTGTGCATAGTTCTGTATGAGGCTGTGCAGAATCCCCACAACAGTAGTAGTATGTACTATATCCTATCAAAAATAGTCAAATATCTGGTTGGGCATTTTGTTGGTGGTAATTGTCAAAGCCTCAAGATTAAGAAGACTAGAAGAGGACAACCCAAAGGACTGGACTCAGTGGCTAGAGCTATTGGTCAATCTGAGTTTTATTCAAAACCGTAAAATAAAGAGTGGCAAACTGGGCAAGCTTAGCTACAGACAGACTAATAGTAGTAGTACAGAGAGTCATAGCAGAGGCAGTTAGAACATAGAGGCAGGGATAACCAGAATTTAGAAACAGATAGTCAAGATCAAAGAAGCTTTTGTAAAAAATAGAATTAGGAAGTGGAACCAGAATTAATAGTTCGGAAAAAATAAGGTGCAGTAAAAGTTAGGGAAATATAATTGTTAATATTAACCACTGGAGGACTTACTGGGGCCAGCAGCAGGGCCCTCGGTAGAGGAGCGGTCCTCTGGTTGTCCCGCCGACTCGGACCCCGTCTTCTTGCCCCTGGGTGGGTGCTGCTGATCAGTGATCATGTAAGATATAATAAAGAAAGAGACAAACATTAATGATTGCTGTGAAACAAATAAATTATTTTAAAAAACGCTCAAAAAACATTTTAGGAAACAACAATTGCAATAAAATTGACCTATCTAATCAGATCGACTACTGGCTTGCGGGATTCATGGACTGTCTACTTATGTATGAACACTAATCCAGTGTTCCATTCTGATTGATTCGAATCCAGAATACTAACTAAGCCTAAGTACCACCTGACCTAGCCCACCTACTCCAGACGGGCCAATTGTTCACTAAGTCTGCATTTCCATTTTTTTTTAGCCCTCAAAAATGCATAGATGAGATGGAGGACACATGCATAAATTTGTGCATACACCAAATTGTTGGTTGGTTGCGTCTGATGTTCTGCTACTGACTGACACTGCTAAGCCTACCACTCACTAAACAAACTACAAAAGGTTCTACTAAGGACTGGGGTAAGCAGCACTCAGTGAAAGAGGATGCGTCACGCAGACCGCTAAAAAATTATCAACTAATACTAACTGAACCTAGTATCAATCCATCCACCACTATTTGACAGGAGGACAAAGGAAGGACTAGAGTCTCTCTAGCAATAGCATTACCTAACTTAAGTTCTCTAAAGTAAACTCTTACATAATAATCAGCCCAAGCGAGCGCAAAGTTGCAAACAAGTAAGAGTAGCGCCGAGCACCTGTGTCCTACAATCACAGAAGATTTTGAAACGTAATTTACCTGCAATGTAAGCAGCAGTATTCTTGTTATTCGTAAAAAAATTATACACAATACTTATACTACTATATATTAGCTACTCACCAAGCCCCACGACCTCGACACCTAGCAGGTTCAACAGGTCCTGCTCCCGGTCCAGGATGTCTGATCACCGGTGGGCCAGCTGGTTATGGGTGCGCCAGACCCCTGAGCAGCGAAACACTGCCCGGCACACCTTCGCCCACCGGCGGTGACGCTCCTGGGTAGGGTACCCAGAGCCTGCCCTGCCGCCTGCTGCCAAGGTCAAGGGGAGGTGGCGCTGCACAAAAAAAACAAGGGCGGCCACCTCCGCCTCACAAAAAAGCTGCCGGGCTTGCATCCCTGCAGGGCGCAGTCTGCGGCAAGGCAGGCGGCTCTTGGGCACAGGCGCCTTGCCTTGGAGCCGGTAGTGCTACCCTTCGCCATGGTTCTGGGGTATGTGGGAGGCGGAAATGAAAAGTTAGAAGGAAAAAATAAAGTTAGGGGAAGAAGTAGAAGCTTAAAGAAGGAAGTAATATAAAACAGTAGAAAAGTAAAAAAAACACAGTAAAAGTAGAAATAAATGCAAAATATAGACTTAGGGACAGAGAGAGATAGATAATAAATAAAAAAAATCTGAAAAACAGTGTAAAAAACTAAGGATTGCAAAGATTGAGGGAGGATAGAAAAGCAGGCCCAGAACCATAGCATAGAGTGAAAAAGAAGATGGCCGCGCCCATCGCGACCGCGTGGGTAACTTCGCGCGATATTTCCCCCCGAGCACGCAAAAAGCGTCGCGAACACGTACGATGCGTTCCCGAACATGAAATGCGCATCACGAGCACGCTATACGCGACCCGGAACAAGAAATAAGGCATCGCAAACGGGCGGGACAAGTGAAAAACAAGATGGCCGCGCCCATAGGCGACCGCATGGGCAAGTTCGCAAGATACTATCCCCCGAGCACGCAAACAGCATCCCGAACACGCACAACGTGTTCCCGAACAAGAAAAACGCATCGCGAACGGGCGCGACAAGCAACTACGCCCGCTCGCGTAGCTCGCATAGCGCTTTAACATCTTCGCGTAGCTTCGCGTAGCTTCGCGTAGCGCGACTACGCGAACTACGCCCAGGGTTAGTTTACATACAGACTGCATGACAATGTACATTGTGACTGTTTGGGAGGAGCTGACTATTTGATGCGGGACAGTGGACATTTGAACTACATCACGGATGTGAGGTTGTACACGTACATTATCATCTCACAGTTTACTGCTATGCCAGATGTGATTGGCCAGTTTCTACGCACAAGCGGAACCAGTTGTGTCCTCTGTTCTGTAGTGAGAGTGTTGCACTTTGTACCACATTGTCGTCAATGATGATGTGCTGTTATTGCTATGTGTGTGTGCTGCATTGTGGGAGAGTCGCCCCTGCAGCTGTGATTTTGCTGCCCCTTATCCATTTGAGGCGGTGTACCTTTGACTTCTGTGCTTCTACAGTGCTGAGATGTTGCAGACTTGGCAAATTTTGGCTCTAGTTCGGATTTTGGACTCTTGGGCATGGTTTATCCGCAGATGTGTTGTTGACGTCAGGGGTTGTTTGTGCACGTGGATGTGTCAGAGTGTGACCTGCTCCTTTACGGATATGTTCCACACTCAGCCACCTCAGTGTCGTGGCGTGCACCATGTCATGATAATTGGACTGCAGCCGTGCTGTTCGTCATGCAGTGTCCCTTTCATTGTCAGTGTGGCTCACAAACACGCAGCTTTGCTGGTTTTGACACGTGTGCATGGGTTGGTTGTGAGATTGGTGCTGTGTGGGGAGGGACCCCTTTGTGCCCATAGTGAACGGGGGCCTACTTGCTGTTTGTATGTGTGCTGCAGTGTGCCAAGGGGATCAGGGACATGATCCAGAGTCATTGTGGGTGTACAGTGTGCTCTACTTAATTGTGCATGTGTGCCATTGTGCCCATCTCCCCTGTCCCCCCAGTCACTGTTCGGTACTCACCCTGGTGCTGTTGTGTCAGGTCATGTCGAGCAGTGTCTGGACCCCCAACTCCTGCCACCGTCTCCCCACTGATGACTGTGGCCACCATTTCTTCCATCTCATCCAGCTCCTGGTGTTCTGCTGGACTGCCACCTCCAGTCTGCATTGCTGCCTGATGGTTGTCAGCGAGTTTCTTCTTGGTTTTGCGCTTTGCATCATTCCAGCGCCTCTTGACCTCTCCAATTGTCCTCCTCCTCACTCCGACTGCATTCACCTTGTCCAGGATGGACTGTTATATTGCATTTTTATTTGCCAATGACACGTTGGAGGTGACGAACAGTTGTTGGTGGTGTTCTATCACCTCCGTGATGATGATCCTGTTTTCCTGCGGACTGAACGTCGTCTTCCTCGTCTTCTTCTCCTTGCCCTTCTGTGACCCCGAGGTCCCAGGCTGGTCCTCCTGGGGGCTTGTGGGGTTCTGGTCGTCCTCTGTACTTGCTCTGGCTTCCTCCATGGTGCTACGCAGTTTGAATTATTTTGTTTGTGTTTTTCGGTGCTTTTATAGTGCATTTTCCCGCATGACGCGTGGGAATTGCAGGCCTGTCGCTGGTTATCGCTGATTTTTTTATCACGCTTGGCCACATTGCAACTTTTTTCGCGTTCGTGTTTTGTGTTTTTTTGCCGTCACAGTAATTTTATCGCGGTCATTTGATGCGTGAGCGTGAGACTATCGCACGGTACAGCCGTGTTGAGAATACGTTAACACAGCGTTATTTTCCCGCGATAGACTGCGATGTGCAAAGTTGCGTTAAGCTCATTTTGCTTTAATTATCACACGTTCTTGAGAATATCCCCCTAAGACCCTTAGCCTGTTTTTTGGAGCTCAAAATCCTTTGACAGGGCAAGACAGCGAGATGCAGCCAGGCAGTACTCCAGGAGATGGAATACCTGCATTCTGCAGGTGTACTGGAGCCTTGATCTTTGCTCTGAGCAGGACACATCAGGTAACCTTTTACTTTAAGGCCATACCATTTTTCGGATAGTAGGGTTACCGGTACACCTTGGAAGTTGAAATATTTCCAAGACCTACCATTTCTAAAACTTGAATAGGTTCATTCGGGATGTTTCAAATGCCCACAGATTTTCAGGAGCTCTTCTGGGAGATGCAAACCAGTATTCCAAGGGGGAGATTAACTTCTCTGCCTTTGGTTCTTTAGGGCCACAGTCAAATGTTCAGAGCCCTTGGGCTTGCTAATTCCTTCTTCTAAGGTGGTTCCTTGTCCTTCATTCCCTGTGTATTACAGATGGTCAGCTTCTAAGTCCCTTTGAGGATCTCCTCTTGAGCTTTGGAACAATGGAAAACAGCATCCGATCCCTTAGTAGTCTCCCAGACAGACAGCAAGCCAAAATCATATTCTTTGCTTCGTTAAATAGTGTTCTAACTTTAAAGGCAAGTAAGCCACAAGATATAGTACTTACTCAGCAGAGGTTCGTAGAGGGCCCGTAAACTATCCCCACTACATTTCCATGCTGGCTCAGTCCCATTGTTTCTGCAAGTCTTCTGATATATGGCTTAACATTCACAGAAGATGGCATAATCCACAGCCCATGCTCACCTGTGTAGGCTGGGTGGGCAAGGAGATTTACATTTTGAACCTTCCGAGTTGCTCAATTCTTTGGCTGTAGTGGAGGCCACTAGTGTATAAAGTATATGCACAGTGTGGGTGCTACTTGGTAAGAGGCTTCTTGGCTGTGACACTTACACTATAAAAAACACAAGGGGATTTAAAACAAAGTACTTGTGCCAGGGTGTCATGAGATTCTCACATGACTTGCAACTGTGGCAGCCATCTTAGATTCTTAGGGGCTTATTTACAATCCCCTTGCGCCGCTGGTGCGTCACTTTTAACATGGGAAAAAGTGACATACAGGTGGAAAAAAGGGGACTTGCAAATAAGCCCCTTAGAGTATAAGGTCATTGTGGTTTAGAGTGTTCCTTGTTGGTAAGCAAGATACTTAGTTGCTGCAGCCGGAGCCTTGTTGCCATGAGACTGGAACTCGCCATGCTTTCATCTTGAGTTATCAAAGACTTGTTGGATTAAAGGAAATATTCTGACTGACACTTGAGATCAAGGATTTAGACTTTGAATTGCACATTAGTACTGGAGTCGTCCTTCTAAATATTACAAAATCTATTGCACTTCTTCATAAGAGGATCTACAGGAATCCTCAACTTGCAGAATCTGTTTATATTATTTGAGTCATGTATGGTATTATTGTATTGCCACCAAAGGGGAAGATAATGTACTTTGTCAGGAGTGAAAGAATAAACCTAATGTGTATTCATTATGATACAACTGAATACCTATTTACATTGTGAATCATTCTGAACACAGACTTGGTTTACGATTCACTACAAGTAGTTATCTATGTAGGGACATGTACTATGATTCAGATTATTTCATTCATCAATTGCAAAGTTCTGTTTTATTTTTCACCTATAAAAAGTCAATTGTGGTTAGCCAGTTGAGGTAAGACCACTATTTACCAGTTTATGCATGGCCATGGCTCAGGCAGAAAGAAACACCTTTTCTAAAAATGATCAGTAACGTTTTTTAACATTCCATTTGTTTTTGTACTCGCAATACTTTGATCATGATATTACGGTGAAGCAATATTTTTGAGTCCTCAGTTGAGTGCTGTTAGCTGTCCGGAAAATGTATTTAGTTTAAGGAAGTTAGTGTTCAGGTAAATAAAATGTTCAGCCCCTGATAGTCCTGGGTGCACAAAAATTCCTGATGCCGCACATTCCTAAATGTGTAGAATGAAGAGTTCTTGTTTCCAGGGATTTTGCTTGTACTCCTCCCTTTTTTGAATCCTTTTTCAGCATTCACGGAAGCTGTAGAATTGCCCTCAGTTTTGCATCCACTTACCGTGGATTGAAAAACTGAAATTTCTCACACTCTTATTTTCTACAACATGGTCCCTCTTTCTCACCCCATGGAACTTAATGAAACAACTAATGATACCTTTTGCCAATCAGCTTTGGATTCAGAAGCATTACAAAGCTGTATTTCAACACTGTGGACATGACTGTGAGGCTTTGTTGTGCAGAACTGCATACAGAAGAAATGTAGTACATTTGAGAGAATTGCAAGGTTATGACATGAAAGAACCACTAGAATTAAGATTCAGTGACTTAAATGCTTGTCACTAATACACAACATAATGTGCAGCTCACAAGTTGAAATCCAGGCAATGCTAACTCAGCTTTCCATCCTTTGAGTCAGTAAATTGAGTAACATTAAATTGGATGCTGAATCCCTAACTTAGATTCCATTCTAAGTCAGGGTAAGCAGGATTTTAATTTCTTAAGGATAAAGAGATAAACTTGGGCATTTTCATGGTGCCAATCATCTTCCTATGATGCAGAAAACTGATGATTGTTAAGCGTTTCTGACCCTCTAGTTCAGGGATGATCAATGTAGGTCTAAATGCTATATTCTACGTTGATTATAAGGATATCCATGCACTATGTAAATGGTTTCATATGGATTCCTAGTATGTATATTTATAGTATGTCCAACCTACATTGGAGAGGCCATCTCTGAGGACATCATTTCCCAATTACAATTACATATCCACACATCCATTAACTCAGATAAAAACCAGCTACATTTTCAAATGTATGCAGATGACTCAAAATCAATAATCATCAGGAAGATGTAAAGGGCAGCCAAGCCCACATTGTAAGCTGTCTGAACCACTTTCACCAGTGGATTAGAGGGCATTTCTGCTGACTCAGTGGTACAAATTACAGAATGGACATTGTTGAGAGGTACAAAAGAAGGACATAGCACCTGACAATCCCTGCATCCTTGACAGTACATCCAAGCCCTACATGCAGAACTACAAATGTGGATATGATCACTCACACGGCTCATTCCTTTGATTCCCCTCAGAAATGCAATAGATAAACAAGCCTTGGCAAAGCCGATCGGTCTCGCCTTTGGTACCTATTGGCTTTGCCAGTGGCTTTTAGTGATGCTGTGCAGCATGGCTAAAGAAGAATTTTAAAAAGCCTAAATGTCATGTCATTTTGTAATTACACACCATGCATGCACATGCTTAACAAATGACGCAGGTGCTTCTTTTCTTTTTAATTACCGATCCAAGTTGTATTGTAACTAAAAAGAAGGAAACCTGTGAAAGTTTTTTTTTAAGTGGGAAGGGGAAGCTACACAGGTGGGGTCAGAAGCAAGATGGTAGCTGGAAACAGAAGCAACACAGGTGATGGGGTAGGGGAGGCAACACAGAGGGTGCAGGTGGGGAAGACACCAAGGAAGGCATCGGTGGGGGTGAAGGAAAGAATATGAGCAAGAAAGGGAGCAACATGGCACATGGGAAAGGAAAGAAAATGTGTGAGAGAGAGAAGCAGAGTGGAAGCACATAGGTGTGAAAGCAACCACAGGGAGGGGCACATGAGGGTGATTGCATTATGGTGGGGAGTGGGGGAAACACAGGGGCAAGAGAGAGCAACACAGAGGGCGAAGGGGGGAAGAGAAGCAGTCTAGGGATACAGCTAATAAACGCATGCACCCTTGTGGAGTGTTTATGACAAAAGAAAAAAGAAATCCCATAAAAGTGAGCAGTGGAAGGACACAAGTAAATTGGGAATGATCCAGTGGAAGAACAAACACAAGATGCACAAGGCAAGCCATAGAATAAGAATCAGGCCAGTGATAAAGACAGTAAAGCCAACCAATTGAAAGCAATGGGGGGAATGCAGCTGCTATAAGTGCTTGGTAAAGCAACAATAAGTCTTTGGCAATGGACAGCTACATTGTCTGGTAGTCTCGACCTTAAAAAGACACCTTTTATTCTGTCCCTACTTTACACACTGTGCAATGGAGAGCAGGTGATGAGAGAGCTGAATTATTATGGACCTAAACCTTCTTATATTCCAGACGTTCTTTGACAGTCTACAATGAGAGACAAAAATGTATAAAATGTGACCACGTTAAGCCCACCCTTACAGCATTTCACTGCTCTATCTAGATTCCGGGGATAGATTCAAAGTTGTTTGCGACATGCATAAGGCCTTCTGAAGCAGGGGTTAACATTACAGGAAGAAATTGACATATGACTGCATTCAAACACATCTTTGATCAGGCCACTTACAAGCAACAGGTCAGAAAAAATTGAAATAACAAAAGCATTGGGTCGATCTTTTGGAGTACATGCCTGGAACTCTTAGATAATCTTTAAGTAACAAAAATACCATTGAGAACTGAAATTGCCAAATTGTCTTCTGTTAGACCTGTCAGCCTTAGGGTGGTCTTCACCTCATTTTTTTTCCTTCCTTCTCCACTTTTTCTGATCCGGTTTTTGCTGTTATTAGGATTCTGCCCACGTTGCCACTGCTAACCAGTGCTAAAGTGTCTGTAGTCTCTCCTTTAAACATGTCTAATATTGGCTTATCCCCAATTGGCATATTGAATTTACTTATAAGCACCCAGTAAGGTGGCACTACCTGTAAATTAAATGCTACTAGTGGGTCTTCAGCACGGATTATGCCAACCACTTAGGTAGCCATTTAACCATGTCTCAGGCCTGCCATGCCAGTTTTAAACTGGCATTTCAACCTGCCAAATTATCCTTTTTCCAGGCCCAAACCTTCTTTTTTAATACATATGTCACCCCTAGGGAAGGCCCTGGACAGCCCAGAGGGCAGGGTGCAATGTATTTAAAAAGTACGACATGTTCTTTTAAGATTTACATGTCCTAGTAGTGGAAAACTCTTAAATTCATTTTTCACTACTGCAAGGGCGATCTCTCCCATAGTATAACATTGGAGTTGCCTTATTACATTTTATAAGTGCAATTTCCAAATGGTAAGAGATAATCAGTTCATGTTTGGTGTCTCTGGAATCCTAATTTAAAATTCTTACTTATGATGAAGTTGGATTTGAAATTACAATTCTGAAAATGCCACTTTTCAAAAATTGTCATTTTCTTGCCTTAGCCATTTGGTGCCTGAAGCCTGTTGCTGGGCACATGACTGGGTGTAGTTGGCAATTGGGCTATGTGTATTCCTCCTAGACAGCCACCCACAATGGCAGCTTAGGTGTGACTGGATGGGTCATCACTGGCAGGATGGGAGGGAGGAGCTGGACACAGCCTCACTTACAGCTGAATAGGCTGTGTCCTGTCCCCACACAAGGGCCTAATAGCCATGCACTGTCACTCTATCCAACTTGCAGCCAGGGCAGGGAGGCAGGGAATTCCTTGCACTTCAAAGCTACTGTCTATAAGCTTCTCCCATCTTCCAGACCAGGGCACCACGATATAAAAGATGGACCTCAGACACCACCCCTTCAGAACACTTCTTGACCTGTGGATACGCTGCCAGGAAGAACGACTGCTGTGCTGCAGAAGGACTGCCACTCTGCTAGACTGCACTGTGCTGAACTCCTGCTTTTCTGTGCTGACCTGCTGCCCTCTTGCCTGGGTGATGACTGGACCTGCATCTCTTGAACCCAGAGTGACTCCAAGAGCTAGCTGGATGGCATCCTGATCTGAAGCCTCAGGGACAGAACAGCCTTTCAACAGACTCTGCCATCTGTGAGACTACCCTGCCAAGTGGTGCCACCCTAGTCCTGGACCATTGGAAGTGGGGTTAAGGTGCTTTGCCAGCCTCTGTGGATCTAGCGGAACCGTAGAAAAGATAATCCCTTGGCCAAGGAATAAATTGAAGTAACTGAGTCCAAGACTATCTTGTACACAGAGAAAGTTTTTTACAGGCCACCCACACGTTGTACCAATAATCCACAACTAGTACAACCCATATGGTAGATCCAGGTAATTACATGAACAACATGAATATATTCAAAAGTAAAATCATATTTATTTACATTAAAACATCTCTTGAATCACAATCTCATAAAACAACCCCATACATTTCATAAGGGTACAGATAAAATTTCATATACACAAAAACAATTAATGACAACAGACACAGGAGAGAAACAACAAATAGACAGTACAATTTGTCATCAAACAGCACATCTACAAAAGACACTTCTTTTAGCTTGTCCTAGATACACTCTATTATCTTTAGTCTGTAGGATAAGCTGATTCCAAAGATTGTGCAACAACAGCGTCGACGCGTTTCGATGGCTTAATTTATTTTTCCATCTTTTCAAGACAAACTTTTATTTCTATTTCTCTCTCTCTATCGGCACTGAATGGTTGCCGTAGAACTGACCCTGTTTCAGATAAGAATAAAAACATACATTGGTATAAAACTCTCAACCATACTGTAGTACTGCAACTCTATAAATACTCCATTAGATAAAACTCCACTACATTAAATTTCTTCAACGAGAAGAGAAATTCCTCACATGGTAAAAATCATATTCATCTTCAATCAGGAGTATATAGTTTTTTTATATTTAAAAATTCATTTTTCACTACTGCAAGGGCGATCTCTCCCATAGTATAACATTGGAGTTGCCTTATTACATTTTATAAGTGCAATTTCCAAATGGTAAGAGATAATCAGTTCATGTTTGGTGTCTCTGGAATCCTAATTTAAAATTCTTACTTATGATGAAGTTGGATTTGAAATTACAATTCTGAAAATGCCACTTTTCAAAAATTGTCATTTTCTTGCCTTAGCCATTTGGTGCCTGAAGCCTGTTGCTGGGCACATGACTGGGTGTAGTTGGCAATTGGGCTATGTGTATTCCTCCTAGACAGCCACCCACAATGGCAGCTTAGGTGTGACTGGATGGGTCATCACTGGCAGGATGGGAGGGAGGAGCTGGACACAGCCTCACTTACAGCTGAATAGGCTGTGTCCTGTCCCCACACAAGGGCCTAATAGCCATGCACTGTCACTCTATCCAACTTGCAGCCAGGGCAGGGAGGCAGGGAATTCCTTGCACTTCAAAGCTACTGTCTATAAGCTTCTCCCATCTTCCAGACCAGGGCACCACGATATAAAAGATGGACCTCAGACACCACCCCTTCAGAACACTTCTTGACCTGTGGATACGCTGCCAGGAAGAACGACTGCTGTGCTGCAGAAGGACTGCCACTCTGCTAGACTGCACTGTGCTGAACTCCTGCTTTTCTGTGCTGACCTGCTGCCCTCTTGCCTGGGTGATGACTGGACCTGCATCTCTTGAACCCAGAGTGACTCCAAGAGCTAGCTGGATGGCATCCTGATCTGAAGCCTCAGGGACAGAACAGCCTTTCAACAGACTCTGCCATCTGTGAGACTACCCTGCCAAGTGGTGCCACCCTAGTCCTGGACCATTGGAAGTGGGGTTAAGGTGCTTTGCCAGCCTCTGTGGATCTAGCGGAACCGACATATCACCTCTGCTGCGCAGCCCCAAGCAGAACCAATGCATGGATTGAAACCTTCACAAAGACTTGTATCGCCGCTACAGCCTGCATTTCCTTCATAACAGCCATTGTGTGACGCATCGTCAGCACAGGCCCTCACATCTCCTGTTGACTGCAGGACTCCGCATTGCAGCTCTTCAGAACTGAAGCATCGCCCGAATGCACCCTGCATCCCCGATGCCTGACTTTGCATCGCAAGCCCCATCGATGGGATCCTCGACATCGGAACAACAGGACCTTGCACCGCAGCCTAGCCACATCTCGGCTCTGAACTGATGCAGTGTCTCAGCTGTGTGATGCATCTTTGACACGGATCCGTGAAAAACTCCACAACCCATGATTTAACGTACTCTGTTCAGCAG
Organism: Calotriton arnoldi; assembly: GCA_963921515.1. NCBI lineage: Eukaryota > Metazoa > Chordata > Amphibia > Caudata > Salamandridae > Calotriton > Calotriton arnoldi. The sequence continues at coordinate 1,307,490 of CAWUFW010004686.1, forward strand.
GCCTAACTGGGTCCCTGTAGCTGGCCCACGCTCTATCGCAGTTGGCCTGAACTTGTGATTTTGTCCTAATCTGGCTCCACCAGATATCCACAGTTGGCGCATTACACCTTTTGGCACTATTTTACCAAAACACTTTAAAATTCAATGTTGCCGGTTTTACTGATTGGACTATTGTTGTTTTGTTCTTATTTTATTTATTAAAAACGACTCTATTTTTCTAACTCTGTTGTGGGCTCCTTTTGTGGTGTGTTTTCACTGTGTTCCTATATGAAGTGTTGCACAAATACCTTACACATTGCCTCTAAGTTAAGTCTGACTGCTCTGTGCCAATCTACCAGGGGGTTGAGCACAAGTTAATTTGGGGTTTGCTTGTGCCTTACCCTGACTAGGATTGTGGTTGCTGATTGACCAAGACTCACTCCACAGCCAACCAACAACCCAATTTCTTACTTCTTCTCTCTGAGAAACTTCCCCAAGCTAACACTTGAAAATAAACATAATACTATGTCATGAGACCATGAAATGCAAGCCTAGATTAATAATACAGGTATCCGACTCTAATTGGGATGTCCACAGTGGCATCAGTGATATCATTTGAGATGTCATCAGCGATGTTATTAATGATGTCACTGACCATGTCATGAGTGATGTAATATGTGAGGACATAAGCAGTGCATTGTTGGGGTGTAAGTTATAGTTAGCTCAGGTAACTATAACTGCTGAATTTCACTGCTTTTGTACGAGGGAAATCTGAGCCTAACTATAATATCCCTGTAACCTTTCTTTTTATCAGTGAATTTCTAAGTTTTTTTAAATTCTATTTCCTAAATATAACGTCCCTGTAATCTTTGTTTTTATTCAGTGAATATCTAAGGTTTTTTAATGTTATTTCCTAACTCTAATGTCCCTGTAACCTTTGAGTTCTTTTGTGAATTTCAAAGGGCTTTTTCATTTTGTTTCCTAACTGTAACCTGTAACTTTTGAGAGTAGGTGTGTGAGTGGCTGTATAGGTCGGTGAGTGGGTGTATGAGTGGCTGTATGGGTATGTGAGTGGGTGTTGGAATGGCTGTATGGGACTGTGAGTGGGTGTGTGATTGCCTGTATGGGTCTGTGAGTGCATGTGTGGATTTGTAAGTGGGTGTGTGAGTGGCTATATGGGTCTGTGAGTGGGTGTGTGAGTGACTGCATGGGCGTGTTGTGTGAATGGCTGTGTGGGTCTGTGAGTCTATGTGAGAGTTGCTGAATTGGTGTGTGAGTGGATGTCTGAGTGTCTGTATGGGTCAGTAGCTGTGTGAGTGACTAGGCCACAATGGAACATCACCTGCCCCTTTATCCAACAAGAGTCCACAGTATTGCACAAAATGTCTACCCAACTGGCGTACTTTCTCTGGGGTAACTTGTAAGTGGTACCTTGTTGGGTAAATGTCTAGTGCATATTCTACACAATAGCTGCGTAATCGACCATGAGGAAATGCCTCCAGTAACCTTGTGTGTATTTTGGCAATGTGATTGTTCCTCATGCATCTTTTTCCACAAATCTGTGATAACATGAATCCTCATATTGAGAAGACGACGAGACTACAGAGAAGTGAATCTTCACCAAACAAGGGTACTTCCTCTTAACTATATAAAGTAGGTGCTTCTTTGTTTTGTGGAGATGTCCTCATATTCCTCGGCATCAAGAACACATCACCAAAATCTGTGGGAAATGCAGTGGGGGAGCTTTTGGTAAGCTGCCCATCATCCTGGCAAAAGGCAGGAAGACCTTTGCATACTACTACGGTAGACGGGGTGGGTGCAAATGGGCAAAGCTCCCAGGTGTTTTTGCACATTTGCATACTCGTAGTAATTTAAATGGAGAACCATGGACTCTGCTTTCACCAGGAGAGGACATGAAAGAACACACTCGCATAGCTCACTTATGTGTGACATTTCAATCAATCAATCAATCACAGAATTTGTAGAGCGCACTACTTACCCGCGAGGGTCTCAAGGCGTTGGGGAAAAAAGGGGGGGGGGCGCTACTGGTCGAACAGCCAGGTTTTGAGTAGCCTCCTGAAGGTCAGCAGGTCTTGGGTCTGTCGTAGGCTGAGTGGAAGGGTGTTCCAGGTCTTGGCGGCGAGGTGGGAGAAGGATCTGCCGCCGGTGGTTGTTCTTCAAATGCGAGGGACGGTGGCGAGGGAGAGGTCGGCGGAGCGGAGCTGGCGGTTGGGGACGTAGAAGAAGAGTCGTCTGTTGAGGTAGGCTGGGCCGGTCTTGTGGAGTGCCTTGTGTGCGTGGATGAGGAGTTTGAAGGAGATTCTCCTGTCGACGGGGAGCCAGTGCAGGTTTCTCAGGTGGGGGGTGATGTGGCTGTGGCGTGGTACGTCGAGGATCAGGCGTGCAGAGGCGTTTTGAATGCGTTGCAGTCGCTTGATGAGCTTGGCTGGGGCTCCCGCGTAGAGGGCGTTTCCATAGTCGAGTCTGCTACTGACGAGGGCCTGGGTGACTGTTCTTCTTGTATCTGTCGGGATCCACCTGTAGATCTTGCGGAGCATGCGGAGGGTGTTGAAGCAGGAGGAGGAGACTGCGTTGACTTGCTTGGCCATGGAGAGCGTTGAGTCGAGGATGACTCCCAGGTTGCGTGCGTGGTCGGTGGGTGTTGGGGCTGCCCCCAGTGTCATTGCCCACCAGGAGTCATCCCAGGCTGAAGGGTTGGAGCCGAGGATGAGGACCTCCGTCTTGTCCGTGTTCAGCTTTAGTCGGCTGCTCTTCATCCAATCGGCGATGGCCTTCATTCCTTCGTGGAGGTTGGATTTGGTGGTGAGGGGGTCCTTGGTGAGGGAGAGGATCAGTTGAGTGTCGTCGGCATAGGAGATTATGTTGAGGTCGTGCTGTCTGGCGATGCGTGCGAGCGGGGCCACGTAGATGTTGAACAGTGTCGGGCTGAGGGATGATCCCTGGGGTACGCCGCAGATGATCTCGGAGGCTTCGGATCGGAATGGGGGGAGGCGGACTCTCTGGGTTCTGCCAGAGAGGAAGGAGGTGGTCCATTCCAGGGCCTTGCGTCGGATCCCTGCGTCGTGGAGGCGTGCGCGTAGAGTGCGGTGGCAGACAGTGTCGAAGGCGGCGGAGAGGTCCAGCAGGATGAGGGCTGCGGTCTCACCGTTGTCCAGCAGGGTCCTGATGTTGTTGGTGGCGGCAATGAGGGCATTCTCGGTGCTGTGGTTGCTGCAGAATCCTGACTGGGATGGGTCTAGGATGCTGTTTTCTTCGAGGTATCGGGTTAGCTGTCTGTTGACGATCTTCTCGATGACCTTGGCAGGGAACGGAAGCAGGGAGATGGGCCGGAAGTTCTTGAGGTCTCTCGGGTCCGCCTTGGGTTTTTTGAGTAGGGCGTTGATCTCGGCGTGTTTCCAGCTCTCTGGGAAGGTCGCGGTCTCGAAGGAGAGATTGATGACGTTGCGCAGGTGGGGTGCGAAGGAGCTGCTGGCTTTGTTGAAGATGTGGTGCGGGAAAGGGTCTGACGGGGAGCCGGAGTGGATTGTGCTCATGGTCTTGATGGTGTCATCGATGTTCACGTTGGCCCAGGCTGGCAAGGGGTCATCGTCGATGGTGTGCGGCGGGTCTGGTGTGTCGGTGTCTGTTGGGGCAGTCTGGGTGTTGAAGCTGTCGTGGATGTCGGCGATCTTGCCGTGGAAGAAGGTGGCGAGGGAATCGCACAGGGCTTGCGATGGCGGGATGTCGTTGGTGTTGGAGCTGGGGTTGGAGAGTTCCTTCACAATGTTGAAGAGTGCCTTGCTGTTGTGTGCGTGGTTGTCGAGGCGGTCTTTGAAGGAGATCCTCTTGGCGGACCTGATGAGGTGATGGTGGTTGCGGATGGCGTCTTTGTGGGCTGCGTGGCTGTCCGGTGTCTTTTCACTGTGCCATTTCTTCTCTAGTTTCCGGCAGGTACGCTTGGATGCTAGGAGTTCCGGGGTGAACCAGCTGGCTCTTTTGCTGGTGTCTCTGTAGGTGGGTTTTTTCAGCGGGGCGAGGGTGTTGGCGCAGTCGTCTATCCATTGTCTGAGGTTGTGGGCAGCGTCGTCGGTGTTGGAGGGGTCGGTGGGTGGGCTGAGAGCGAGGTTTGCCTGTAGTTGGTCTTCAGTGACTTTGCTCCAGCGGCGGCGTGGGATCTGTTGGGTGCGGTGGTGTGTGGTGGGTTTCTGGAAGGTGAAGTGGATGCAGCGGTGGTCAGTCCAGAGAAGTTCGGTGGTGTGGCTGAAGGAGACATGGGAGCTTGAGGAGAAGACGGGGTCGAGCGTGTGGCCGGCGGAATGGGTCGGCGTTGTGACGAGCTGTCTCAGTCCGAGGTTGGCGAGGTTGTCGATCAGGGTGGTGGAGTTGCTGTCGTTGTTGTTCTCCAGGTGAAAGTTCAGGTCTCCGAGGAGGATGTAGTCGGTGGAGGTCAGGGCGTGCGTGCTGATGAAGTCGGCGATGGAGTCGCTGAACTGGGGTCGGGGTCCAGGGGGTCTGTAGACGAGGGTGCCTCTAAGGGTGGTGTTGGGGTCCGTGTGGATCTGGAAGTGCATGTGTTCGGCGGTGCAGAGAATGTCGTCGGTGCTGGTCGAGACCCTGATGGTGTTCTTGTGGATGATGGCGATTCCTCCTCCTACTCCGTTGGTGCGGTCTCTGCGGGTGATCTTATAGCCGCCTGGGATGGCTATGGCGATGTCGGGTGCGGAGGAGTCGTTCATCCAGGTCTCTGTCAGGAAGGCGACGTCCGGTGATGATGTGTCGAGCAGGTCCCAGAGCTCGACGGCGTGTTTGCATGCGGAGCGGGTGTTCAGTAGGATGCATCGGAGGTGGTTGAGGTCCTTCTTGGTGGGCGCTTCGGCGGCTATGAGGCTGGTGTAGCTGCAGTTCCGGCAGGTGAAGGGACCATGAGTGCATTTCGGGGCGGCCTTGAAGCAGGTGTGTGTCCGTCCGGGGTTGAGAGCGTGGAGTGTGGTGGCATCGTATCGGCGGCGGTCGTTGTGGCTGGCGCGGGGGGCGCGAGGACCAGGGGTTCTGGCACTGGGCGCGGTCCAGGCGCGGACGGGCGCAGACGGGCTTGCCTTAGGCGCGCCTACGGCGCGCCAGCGGCGCGCCCGCTGCGCGCGGCCGCCATATATGGGGAGGTGGGAGGGAGGAGCAGCTGGGAGGCGGGAGGCAGGGGCAGCGAATGGTCAGTCAGGGGGGCGGGGCCACAGGGGACGCAGCGGCGGGAACGGGAGCGGTGCGACGAAGGGAACAGAAGGCAAAAGGGCACAGGGATTACGGGGGCAACAAGGAGCAGAGGGCAAAAACGGGCACAGAATCAAGGGGCAGCGGGGGAGACAGAAGGAAAACCGTGCACAGAATCACGGGGACAGCGAGGGAAACAGAAGGAAAAACGGGCACAGAATCAAGGGGACAGCGAGGGAAACAAAAGGAAAAAACCGGGCACAGAATCACGGGGACAGCGAGGGAGAGAGAAGGAAAAACGGGCACAGAATCACGGGGATAGCGAGGGAAACAGAAGGAAAAACCAGGCACAGAATCACGGGGACAGCGAGGGAGACAGGAGGAAAAATGGGCACAGAATCACGGGGACAGCGAGGGAAACAGAAGGAAAAACGGGCACAGAATCAAGGGGACAGCGAGGGAGACAGAAGGAAAAACGGGCACAGAATCAAGGGGACAGCGAGGGAAACAGAAGGAAAAACCGGGCACAGAACAAATATAGGCACAGGAAGAAAAAACAGACAACAGCAGTCACAGACACCAAAGTGACAAAAGGCACTACAAAAGAACAGAAGAGATACAAACCTACGGCCTACCACTGGCCACCAGGGATGAGGCGCAGGTGGTAGCCTGCGGGTGGAGGAGGGCCTTGATCTTCCTCAGCAGCAGCAGCTGGGGCAGGGACACACAGGCGGTGCTGTGCGGAGGGGGAGCGACCTACCTAGCAGGGTCCACGGTTTCAGTGTACTTATGAGTGAGATTCAATGACCAAATGTGTGACACTTAGAGTGCCACTCTTCCAACAAGAAAAACAAACAATGAAGTGCATGGAAAGCAATAAATATCAGAAGTCACACTCTTTTCTGCACGTACAAGCTCTAAAAAGATCTTTAAACTGCTACAAAACACCTGAAAACGCCTGAAAGGGAAGGCCTCTAACCAACTACCACTTTCTAAGATGATCTTACTGTAAAACAATTGTGTCACTATAAAATTATTCAAACGTTGAACATTGAATACCAAATTAGTTAAAGAATACTTTGCCCTTTAAGCCATGATGTCCTTGACCCCACTTACATACTCTGCACTTCAGTGCTGTTGTCAGTACCACGCACCTGAAACTCAGCTTCCACAGGAGCAGAAGAACTTTTCCCCAAATCCCAGACTCCACTGCAAGTCAATTATATAATCCACTCACAGTAAAGAGGGGGAAAGGGGATTGGGATGACAAGAGAGACTGCCGCTGCTGCGCCTCGCCTCTTCCTCTCTGGCGAATGTCTTCAGGGCACCTGTAACACAAACATAATTTTACTACTTCTTTAACATACTCCCTATTATCTCTCTGTACCCTCCCCTGCTTCTGCCTATTACCTGTTCTACGCAGTAGACTAGCTGCTCTCCAATATGATTTAATTAATTATTTTGTTCTTGTAGTTCATTCCTCTAAAGCAATTTAATGTTCTATCTCTCTTATTTTACAGCTTGCTGATAGAGAAGACACTGGGTGGTAAGTACAAATATATATATATATATATATATATATATATATATTCACTGAAAAAACCATAGGTTTTAGGGACAGTTATAGTTAGTTGGACATTGCACTCGTACAAAACCCGTGAAATTCCCCTGTTATAGTTAGTTCAGCTAACTATAACTCGCGCCCCATAATGCACTGCTGATGACGTCACATATTACATCACTCATGACATGGTCAGTGACATCACTGATGACATCACTGATGACATCTCAAATGACATCACTGATGACATCATCCAGTGACTGTGTGTTTCTGTAAAGTTTAAATATGTTTAATATATATAGGGAAAGGGGTATTGAAGAATGAGTGGGTGTATAAGTGTCTGAATGGATGATTTAGTACGTGAGTGACTGACTCTACAAGTGAGTGATTAAACGTATCTTACTGAATGCATGGGTTAGTGACTAAACTGTGTGAATGTCTGTATCCGTCTGTTTGTTGGTGTGTAAGTGGATGCATGGATTTGCGAATAGCTACATGAGTGTCTATATGGGTTATTGATTGGTTCTCTGAGTATCTGTATGGCTGCCTGAGTGTTTGTGTGGGTGGGGTGTGTGTGACTCTATACATAGATGTGTGAGTGGGTGATTCACTGGGTGCATGATTTCAAGAGTGCATCTGTGATGGACTGCTTGGGTGGGTGAGTGTGTGTATGGGTGTGTTAGTGAGTGAATGTATATCTCAGTGGTACATGTGCGAGTAACTACATATGTAAAAGGCAGTATATATGTGTGTTAGAGTATTTAAATGGCTATAAGTGAGAGTGTGTTATTGTGAGAGTGGCTGTATGGATGCGTGTGTGCTTGTATCAGTTATTGTATAAGAGCGTAAGAATGTGCTAGTATTTGTATGAGTAAGTGAGCTGGTGTGTGTATAACTGTATAGGTGAGTAAATGGGTGTGTGATTAATTTTTTGCATGACTGACTAGGTGTGTGAGTACCTCTATGGATGAGTGGCGGTGTGTGAGTGTTTATATAGGTGTATGAGTGCATATGATAGTCCTGTACTGAGTGACTGTAAGTATGAGTGACTGTACAGGTGAGTGAGTGGATGTGTGTGTAGACCTAAATCAGTGAGTGGGTATGTAGTTTTTGGTGTTGGAGTGTCTATGGTTTTGAGAATGGCAGTCTGTAATTTAGAGTGGGTGTATCAAAGGTTATATTAGGGTGTGAGGAGGTGCATCAGATTATCACGTGGATGATGTCATCAGTGATGTCATCAGTGATGTCATTTGAGATGTCATCAGTGATGTCATCAGTGATGTCACTGACCATGTCATGAGTGATGTAATATGTGACGTCATCAGCAGTGCATTGCGGGGGCGCGAGTTATAGTTAGCTGAACTAACTATAACAGGGGAATTTCACGGGTTTTGTACGAGTGCAATGTCCAACTAACTATAACTGTCCCTAAAACCTATGGTTTTTTCAGTGAATTTCAAAGGTTTTTTAAATGCTAATTTCTAACTATAACGTGTCTGAAACCTATGGTTTTTTCAGTGAATTTCAAAGGTTTTTTAAATGCTAATTTCTAACTATAACGTGCCTGAAACCTATGGTTTTTTCAGTGAATTTCAAAGGTTTTTTAAATGCTAATTTCTAACTATAACGTGCCTGAAACCTATGGTTTTTTCAGTGAATTTCAAAGGTTTTTTAAATGCTAATTTCTAACTATAACGTGCCTGAAAACTATGATTTTTTAAGTGAATTTCAAAGGTTTTTTAAATGCTAGTTTCTAACTATGCCAACAGAGGTAGGACATGTGAAGAAAGAAGAAAAAACGCACAGAAAGAAGCAAAAGATGTGCAGAAAGAACCAACAGAGGAGCAGAAAGAGGCCTTGTTGCAAAATCATCCTGTGCCCACAACTTTTTCAGACGGGTACTGGTGGTAACTGACTCTGACTAACCAGAGCCAGTGCACGTTTGCACAGTGGTAAATGGAGGGGGGCCTGAGGTGACATGTGTGCAAACGCGCCCCGTGGCGCGTTTTAAGTTGCGGGATTAAGTCCCCTTGAATCCTGAGGGTCCCTGGGGTCCAACTAGCCCCCCAGGTACCTACAGTTAGGACCACAGAGCTGAGTTGCAGAGAGGCGTTCCGAGGCCACGCACCTTTTTTCACCTCTCTGCAAAGCACCTCTGTTGTGCTTACTGAAGGTACCTGGTGGGCTAGTTGGCCCCCAGGATTCAAAGGGAATTAACTCCCCAACTTAAAACGCACCACAGGGCGTGTTTGCGCACATGTCACCTGAGGCCCCGCCCCCTCCCTTCACCAGTGTGCAAACGCGCCCCGTGGCGCGTTGTAAGTTGGGGGATTAGGTCACCTTGAATCCTGAGAGTCCCTGGGGCCCAACCAGCCCACCAGGTACTTCCAGTAAGCACCACAGGCCTGCGTTGCAACGCCTGTAACAAATTGTGCAGTTGTGTTTAGGTAGTGAAGAGGGTCGTGCTGGGGGTAGTGTTTTAGGGTTTAGGGTAGTGCAGTGGTGTTTGTGTAGTGTAGGGGGTCATGCTGGGGGTAGGTTTAGGGTAGTGCAGTGGTGTTTGGGTAGTGTAGGGAGTCGTGCTGGGGGAGTGTTTTAGGGTTTAGGGTAGTACAGTGGTGTTTGGGTAGTGTAGGGGGTCGTGCTGGGGTTAGTGTTTTAGGGTTTTAGGGTTTAGGGTAGTGCAGTGGTGTTTGGGTAGTGTAGGGGATACTGCTGGGGGTAGTGTTTTAGGGTTTAGGGCAGTGCAATGGTGTTTGGGTAGTGTAGGGGGTACTGCTGGGGTAGTGTTTTAGGGTTTAGGGTAGTGCAGTGGTGTTTGGGTAGCGTAGGGGGTACTGCTGGGGGTAGTGTTTTATGGTTTAGGGTAGTGCAGTGGTGTTTGGGTAGTGTAGGGGTTCGTGCTGGGGGTCGTTTTTTAGCGTTTAGGGTAGTGCAGTGGTGTTTGTGTAGTGTAGGAGGTCGTGTTTTAGGGTTTAGGGTAGTGCAGTGGTCTTTGGGTAGTGTAGGGAGTCGTGCGGGGGGTATTGTTTTAGAGTTTAGGGTAGTGCAGTGGTCTTTGGGTAGTGTAGGGGGTTGTGCGGGGGGTAGTGTTTTAGGGATTAGGGTAGTGCATTGGTATTTGGGTAGTGTAGGGGGTCATGCGGGGGTAGTGTTTTAGGGTTTAGGGCAGTGCAGTGGTGTTTAGGTAGTGTAGGGGGTCGTGCTGGGGGGAGTGTTTTCGGGTTTAGGGCAGTGCAGTGGTGTTCGGGTAGTGTAGGGGGTCGTGCTGGGGGAGTGTTTTAGGGTTTAGGGCAGTGCAGTCGTGTTCGGGTAGTGTAGGGTGTCGTGCTGGGGGGAGTATTTTAGGGTTTAGGGTAGTGCAGTGGTGTTCGGGTAGTGTAGGGGGTCATGCTGGGGGTAGTGTTCTAGGGTTTAGGGCAGTGCAGTGGTGTTCAGGCAGTGTAGGGGGTCTTGCTGGGGGTGGTGTTTCAGGGTTTAGGGCAGTGCAGTGGTGTTCGGGCAGTGTAGGGGGTCGTGCAGGGGGTGGTGTTTCAGGGTTTAGGGCAGTGCAGTGGTGTTCGGGCAGTGTAGGGGGTCGTGCAGGGGTGGTGTTTCAGGGTTTAGGGCAGTGGTGTTCGGGCAGTGTAGGGGTCATGCTGGGGGTGGTGTTTCAGGGTTTGGGGCAGTGCAGTGGTGTTCGAGCAGTAAAGGGGGTCATGCTGGGGGTGGTGTTTCAGGGTTTAGGGCAGTGCAGTGGTGTTCGGGCAGTGTAGGGGGCGGTGCAGGGGGTGGTGTTTCAGGGTTTAGGGCAGTGCAGTGGTGTTCGGGCAGTGTAGGGGGTGGTGCAGGGGGTGGTGTTTCAGGGTTTAGGGCAGTGCAGTGGTGTTCGGGCAGTGTAGGGGGTCGTGCAGGGGGTGGTGTTTCAGGGTTTAGGGCAGTGCAGTGGTGTTCGGGCAGTGTAGGGGGTCGTGCTGGGGGTGGTGTTTCAGGGTTTAGGGCAGTGCAGTGGTGTTCGGGCAGTGTAGGGGGTCGTGCTGGGGCTAGTGTTTCAGGGTTTAGGGCAGAGCAATGGTGCTCAGGCAGTGTAGGGGGTTGTGCTGGGGGTGATGTTTCAGGGTTTAGGGCAGTGCAGTGGTGTTCGGGCAGTGTAGGGTGTCGTGCTGAGGGGTGGTGTTTCAGGGTTTAGGGCAGTGCAGTAGTGTTTGGGCAGTGTAGGGGGTCGTGCAGGGGGTGGTGATTCAGGGTTTAGGGCAGTGCAGTGGTGTTCGGCCAGTGTAGGTAGTCTTGCTGGGGGTGGTGTTCAGGGTTTAGGGCAGTGCAGTAGTTTTTGGGCAGTGTAGGCGGTCATGCTGGGGCTGGTGTTTCAGGGTTTAGGGCAGTGCAGTGGTGTTCGGGCAGTGTACGGGGTTGTGCTGGGGCTGGTGTTTCAGGGTTTAGGGCAGTGCAGTGGTGTGCGGGCAGTGTACGGGGTCGTGCTGGGGCTGGTGTTTCAGGGTTTAGGGCAGTGCAGTGGTGTTCGGGCAGTGTAGGGGGTCGTGCTGGGGGTGGTGTTTCAGGGTTTAGGGCAGTGCAGTGGTGTTCGGGCAGTGTAGGGGGTCTTGCTGGGGGTGGTGTTTCAGGGTTTAGGGCAGTGCAGTGGTGTTCGGGCAGTGTAGGGGGTCGTGCTGGGGGTGGTGTTTCAGGGTTTAGGGCAGTGGTGTTCGGGCAGTGTAGGGGGTCTTGCTGGGGGTGATGTTTCAGGGTTTAGGGCAGTGCAGTGGTGTTCGGGCAGTGTAGGGGGTCTTGCTGGGGGTAGTGTCAGGGTTTAGGGCGGTGCAGTGGTGTTCGTGCAGTGTAGGGGGTCGTGCTGGGGGTGGTGTTTCAGGGTTTAGGGCAGTGCAGTAGTGTTCGGGCAGTGTAGGGGGTCATGCAGGGGGTGGTGTTTCAGGGTTTAGGGCAGTGCAGTGGTGTTCTGGCAGTGTAGGGGGTCATGCTGGGGGTGGGGTTTCAGGGTTTAGGGCAGTACAGTGGTGTTCGGGCAGTGTAGGGGGTCGTGCAGGGGGTGGTGTTTCAGGGTTTAGGGCAGTGCAGTGGTGTTCGGGCAGTGTAGGGGGTCGTGCTGGGGCTGGTGTTTCAGGGTTTAGGGCAGTGCAGTGGTGTTCGGGCAGTGTAGGGGGTCTTGCTGGGGGTGGTGTTTCAGGGTTTAGCGCAGTGGTGTTCGGGCAGTGTAGGGGGCCTTGCTGGGGGTAGTGTTTCAGGGTTTAGGGCAGTGCAGTGGTGTTCGTGCAGTATAGGGGGTCGTGCTGGGGATGGTGTTTCTGGGTTTAGGGCAGTGCAGTAGTGTTCGAGCAGTGTAGGGGGTTGTGCAGGGGGTGGTGTTTCAGGGTTTAGTGCAGTGGTGTTCGGGCAGTGTAGGGGGTCGCGCTGGGGGTGGGGTTTCAGGGTTTAGGGCAGTGCAGTGGTGTTCGGGCAGTGTAGGGGGTCGTGCTGGGGCTGGTGTTTCAAGGTTTAGGGCAGTGCAGTGGTGTTCGGGCAGTGTAGGGGGTCTTGCTGGGGGTAGTGTTTCAGGGTTTAGGGCAGTGCAGTGGTGTTCGGGCAGTGTAGGGGGTCTTGCTGGGGGTAGTGTTTCAGGGTTTAGGGCAGTGCAGTGGTGTTCGTGCAGTATAGGGGGTCGTGCTGGGGATGGTGTTTCTGGGTTTAGGGCAGTGCAGTAGTGTTCGAGCAGTGTAGGGGGTTGTGCAGGGGCTGGTGTTTCAGGGTTTAGGGCAGTGCAGTGGTGTTCGGGCAGTGTAGGGGGTCTTGCTGGGGGTAGTGTTTCAGGGTTTTGGGCAGAGCAGTGGTGTTCGGGCAGTGTAGGGGGTCATGCTGGGGGTAGTGTTTCAGGGTTTAGGGCAGTGCAGTGGTGTTCGGGCAGTGTAGGGGGTCGTGCTGGGGGTGGTGTTTCAGGGTTTAGGTCAGTGGTGTTCGGGCAGTGTAGGGGGTCTTGCTGGGGGTGGTGTTTCAGGGTTTAGGGCAGTGCAGTGGTGTTCGGGCAGTGTAGGGGGTCGTGAAGGGGTGGTGTTTCAGGGTTTAGGGCAGTGCAGTGGTGTTCGGGCAGTGTAGGGGGTCGTGCTAGGGGTGGTGTTTCAGGGTTTAGGGCAGTGCAGTGGTGTTCGGGCAGTGTAGGGGGTCATGCAGGGGCTGGTGTTTCAGGGTTTAGGGCAGTGCAGTGGTGTTCGGGCAGTGTAGGGGGTCGTGCTGGGGGTAGTGTTTTAGGATTTAGGGTAGTGCAGTGGTGCTTGTGTAGTGTATGGGGTCGTGCTGGGGGTAGTGTTTTAGGGTTTAGGGTAGTGCAGTGGTGTTTGTGTAGTGTAGGGGGTCATGTTTTAGTGTCGTGCAGTGGTGTTTGGGTAGTGTAGGGGGTCGTGCTGGGGGTAGTGTTTTAGGATTTAGGTTAGTGCAGTGGTGTTTGGGTAGTGTAGGGGGTCGTGCTGGGGGTAGGGTTTTAGGGTTTAGGATAGTGCAGTGGTGTTTGTGTAGTGTAGGGGGTCGTGCTGGGGGTAGTGTTTTAGGGTTTAGGGTAGTGCAGTGGTGCTTGTGTAGTGTAGGAGGTCGTGCTGGGGGTAGTGTTTTAGGGTAGTGCAGTGGTGTTTGTGTAGTGTAGGGGGTCATGTTTTAGGGTAGTGCAGTGGTGTTTGGGTAGTGTAGGGGGTCGTGCTGGTGGTAGTGTTTTAGGATTTAGGTTAGTGCAGTGGTGTTTGGGTAGTATAGGGGGTCGTGCTGGGGGTAGTGTTTTAGGGTTTAGGATAGTGCAGTGGTGCTTGTGTAGTGTAGGGGGTCATGCTGGGGGTAGTGTTTTAGGGTTTAAGGTAGTGCAGTGGTGTTTTTGTAGTGTAGGGGGGTCATGTTTTAAGATGCAATGCTCCAATACCTGACCAGTCTGCACTACATAAAACTGCAAAAAAACTAAAAATAAAAAGTGTTTTGCACACTTTTGTCATTGGGCTATATGTGGGCTACATCTGGGTAATATTTGTGCTACATTTGGGCTCTTTTTTCACTGGTGGCCATCTTGGAAGACTTCTTTGTTATGAAGTTTCCTAATTCCTTCATTTACTGCAGTCTCCTCAGTAGGAAATGCTTTCAGTTTTTTACTTTGATTCCATCAAGAAGGCATTCAGATGTCTCACATCTGCCATAAATTCAGAATGTTAGCACTCTAGTTGCTCATTAGATCACTGGAGTAAAGCTACTGCTCACCAGAGAGTTAACTGGTAGTCTGCTGCTGGTATTGAAAGTGATTGTTTCAGTCTGCATGTCAGAATTTTCTAATGAAATAGAAGAGGATTTGAGATCTCACTTAAAACATGCCCTAATTTTTCTTTCTGCAGCACTAACCATAATTTCTATTTCAAAAAGAACCCCTCATTTTGTTCCTTTTTAAATTAAATGTTTTAAGTGTTACTGGTTTATTCCAATCAAGATGGCTTCAGGTGTGCCATACTTTTGTCATAAGTAAGGCAGTTAGCGCTCTAGTTGTTCTTTAGAACACTCTGGGAAGCTGCAGTAGAACACAAAGGCATCAACTGGCAGGCTGCTCCTGTTGAAATATAACAGGAAGATATTTGAGATCACACTTGAAATATGTCCTAATTTTTCTTTCTACAGCACTAACCATAATTTCTATGACAAAATGAACCCCATCATTTTGTTCCTTTTTAAATTAAATGTTTTAAGTGTTACCAGTTTATTCCAATCAAGATGGCTTCAGGTGTGCCATACTTTTGTCATAAGTAAGGCTGTTAGCGCTCTAGTTGTTCTTTAGAACACTCTGGGAAGCTGCAGTAGAACACAAAGGCATCAACTGGCAGGCTGCTCCTGTTGAAATATAACAGGAAGATATTTGAGATCACACTTGAAACATGTCCTAATTTTTCTTTCTACAGCACTAACCATAATTTCTATGACAAAATGAACCCCATCATTTTGTTCCTTTTTAAATTAAATTGTTTAAGTGTTACCAGTTTATTCCAATCAAGATGGCTTCAGGTGTGCCATACGTTTGTCATAAGTAAGGCTGTTAGCACTCTAGTTGTTCTTTAGAACACTCTGGGAAGCTGCAGTAGAACACAAAGGAATCAACTGACAGTCTCTGCCCTTGTTGGATGTACATGTTTTACTGAGAAAGTCAGACTTCATTCTCACATGAGTGAGAAAGATAATGTGAATTTACAGAAAATATGCTCTCATTTTAGCTTCTGGAGCACCTTCCAAACCTCCATGGGACAAGCATGAGAAAATAGTGTTCTCTCAAACATGATTCATGATATCCCAGCAGAAGGTTTTTCACATGGTAAAATCACCTTAGAATACACCACAATTCCTAAAATTAGTATGGTACCATCAACAAATAAATTCTAATGTAACTAAAGCCTGTTATCACCCTTTATAGTTCTCCTTTTGGTGACCCTCAAAATCTTCTATTCACTACAATGCATTTCAATGAGGTACTATCATTTATATTGGTCCCAAGATGGCTGCCAGCAATTCCAGGATGAAGTGCTGACAGCCAATCAGATCTCACGATGACATGTGTGGTTAGGCTCCGCCCAGATATATATGTGACTTTACTTTTGATTTTCTCAGGAACTACTGAACGGATTTACACCATTTAAGCAAAAGGCACGACACTGAACCAAGGGCTACCTCTTTGCCAAATTTGGTGTAATTCCGTTCAGCAGTTCGGGCTGTAGCTGCGACTAAAGGTTCCTATGGAAAAATGAATGGGGAAAACGCGTTTTGGGACCCCCTTTTTTCTCGGCCCCCGCTTGACGTATCACCCGAGACTTTCAGGATAGGAGCGGACCGGAGCGCCCCAACAAGTTGGAAACTTTCGCGAAGATTCGTCAACCGCCGCCAACGTTATTTCAAATAGAATGTCGCGGATTTCCTATGGATAATAGGTTTTAACTATAACTATCTACTGGCGACCGCCAGTAGATAATATATATATATATATATATATATATATATATATATATACAGCGAATGTTCAATAGTAATTTCTGTTGTATTTGTCCAGAGAGTTTCTGTACAAGAGATGTAGATCTGTACTTGTCTCCAGAATTAAAATAGGTTGAGCAAAAATCTGAATTGTTCAAATGTCTCTTATTTTTTCCAAATAACGTGTAACAATAGTCTCCTGAAAATCCTCTCACCAAACGGAAAGAAGGAAGGTGAGTTGAACACTGATAAAAGTCTTAGTTCAATAAATACTGTTGAGACTTACTTGAAAATCTTCTACTTTCTCTCTTCTACTTCAATGTAGTGTGGAAGGAGCGCTTAACTGAATTCTCACAGCAAATACCTTAATAGGCTCGACTCAAGGTTTTCACATAAACAGGGAACTTAGTGAAGGCGTACTTGCTGACTTGACAGGCGGAGTGAAAAACAAAATGGGAAAAAATGTTACTCCCCTGACGAATATTCAGTCACTAGCATGCGTGATATCCAAACACTACTTCTCCTCAAGAAAGACGGTTGAAGTGCGCTTAGCGCATTGTGCGTGAGCGCGATAGTGGCAACACTTCTCTAACCGGCAAAAACACTAGACCGAGGACTATTCAACCTCTATCTGTGGCAGCCATCTTGGAATCCTGACGTGGACGAATTTGGATCAGTTTAAGCAGCACCATCAAGAGCCTCAAGGAAATAGAACGATGGCGCTTTCCGACAGGGCAAATTGGCAATCTTTTTTGTCTTAACCTAATAAGGAACCGGGTGAGAGCAGATTTTGACTGGATTTGTTCAGCCCTGACCGCTGTGTTGGATTCCCACCTGTGCCATCAGAAGAACTTCTCTGCACTTCAGTGCTGTGTTGGATTCTCACCTGTGCCATCAGAAGAACTTGTCAATGCAGTGCCAGGCTGAGCCATAGAGCTCTTTGCCTGGGTTCTTAGGCAGCAGACAGTACTGAAATTCAGGGAGGTGCTGCCTGTACTGCTCAGAGGCCTGGTTGGCTTGCCTGGTTACTGCACTGGCTGTGAGCTAGTCTGCTCTATGAGGTCTCATCCGGCCAAGTGACCTCACCTTCGGATCCTCACTCACTCATCTGTGACAGCAGGATTGTGCTTTTAACGTGTGTGGCCAGTTCAAAGTTGGCATTCAAGTGTCAACAACATACTAATCTGGGCTGCTGCGATGATCTGATCAAGACTGATGTGTCACATCATTAGTTATATTAAGTCATGTGATGTTGTCCGAGCAGCAAGGGATTCAGAGCTGAGGGAAGAGACCAGTGAGATAATTGCTCTCGGTCTCCCCAGACATGGTGCAGGCCTGACCATGAAAACAGCACCACTCGTGCTTACACCCTGTTCTCTGATACCAGCTGTATTCAAGGGGCAGGAAGGCAAATGGCCCCACAATGGTTTAATGGAGAACATTTTATTTCAGTCTCTTTTGCTGTCTCTTTCTACGTTTTCTCTCTTCCTATTTAATGCCTCGTATCTCTCCTTCCTGATCAACCACTTTTTGTCAGTCTCCCTTTCTCCCATGCTGTCTTACTCTTAATCTCGACCTTCCCTATTCTATTTCTCCTATCATTGTATGTTTTGCGGACTCTCAATTCTCTCTTAGACCCTCTCTAGCTGTTTTTCTGTCTTTCACTCTTTTTTCACTTTCTTCTTTACACTCTCTTGCTCACCCCCTCGGCTTCCTGTCTCCTTTCTCTTTCTTTCATCTGTGCCTCATGTCATTCCTTCTTTACTCCCCTTCCCCATTTCTCTCTCACCTCACCTCTCACTTCGCAGCTACAGCCTCCCTGTCACCTCTCACACAGCTGCAGCATGTCAGTTTGATGCAGATATGAGAGATGCGTGAAATACGATGGTAATGCTTGAGTCTGCCAGCCCACCTACCGTTCCCCCGTATCGCAGCGTGATATGATGTTTGATTTTCTGCAGCTTTATGTAGCGCAAACTCGATCTGAAAGTACTGGAGCGCTTTACATGAGCACCAGTTACATTGTATAAGTGCACATTCATTTTTTGTTTTTGTTTTGAGGCACATTAGATGTTCCTAAGCCCACTGTTAACTTTCGTCTCACAATAGCACGGCATAGCCGACTTTGAAGAAAGTCTTTTAGGGTGATGGAGCAGGATGAATGAAAATTTTTAACCTCTTAATAATTTACGTAAAATAATTAATAAACAAGTTCGTTTAAGTAAATAACCAACAATGTATGTTACATGTGAAGGGTAAAGGTAACACGCTATTTTATGTGCAAATTAATCTACTTATAATTGTTGACGTGGCTAATATAAACGTAATATTTGCGTACTAATAAAATAATGAAATGCATGATTTGTGCTTTAAAAATAAAACATGTAGTGGCAAAATAAAGCGATGGTAAGTAAGGGACGGCTTTATATGTTGCTTTTGCTAGGTAATACCTAATTGGGGTACGTAGAATGACGGGAGGGAAACGAAAGGGTTTATATTCTTTATTTTTAATTATATTTTGTTTATCTTTATGATTAGTGCGTTTAGGCCTGTTGAGCAGCGATATAAAATGGCCGCCATTAGCTAGAGTACGCATGTGCGAGAAGCCCAGTGGAAAAGGAGAAAGGCCGTGAACAAGAATGACCACGTGATCGTTCTGAGAGCCTAGGATGGAAGTATGGTCAAGGCTATCATGACCTTACGGAATAAATGTGTGCCAAGATGATCAGCAAGAAGCGTGAGAAGTCAAAATGAATAAATGGAGAAACGGAACTGTTGAACCTAAAAAGTATCAGAAAATGATACAAATTGGACTGATCGAAACTGATGAGTAATGTCATGAACTGTGGGAAACGATGCAAGCATGGACATTCCACAAAGAACTGGTTAAAACAAGGAAGTTTGATAAAAATGTATATGGACTCGAATGGACCAATGAGAGAGAATCACGCCATAAAGAGGCAACATTTTATTTAGTAAGCGAGAATTAGGGTATAAGAAGACCTACTCCTAGTGGGAGGGAATAATAATAATAATGATGATGAGCGAGCGTACTGTTAGGAGAAGGGAGGGCTGAGATTGCTGATAGATGAGTTGCGGGTGCTGAGTTGCTGTTGCGGATGATCGAAGCTGTTGCTGCTATTTTTATTAAGTATAAGATGCTGCTTTTGGAGAACTTTTTTACTCCTGTTAGATTTTTCATTTAGAGCTATTAGATTTTCCAAGACAGATAGATAGATCTTTTTGGAGTTCTTGCTGTGACAAACTTTATCTTCCATCTAATAGGTATGCATTGTAATTTCAATTTATTCTTATAATGATGATAAATGTAATAACCTGAGTGATAAACTTAAAACGTATGCATTGTTTCCAAACTTTATATAAACTTTATTATTCTTTAAACAAATGACTCAATGGTTCTTTAGCTCAATGATTAATGAAAAAAATGTTAAAAGGTTATTGTGATTGAGCTGGTCTTAATCACCATCAACTGATTCCTACTAGTTGGTCCATCGACCAATGAGCGGAATACCTTAAAAGCAATGAGAAATATTATGTCGTGTTAAAAAGAGGTATCCCGTCTCCTTCCAGCGAATCGTTTTACTGTTTTTTCTCCTAGGTTAAGGACGGAGGTAATGCAGGGAATAAATGAGTAAGTGAATGTATATGCGGTGTTATGGGCCCCACCGTCATATGGATATAGTTTGTGTGTTGGAGGGATAGTTGCACCTGGATGACCGAAGCATATAGGAGAAGAATTTTTATTGTTAGCGCTGGATCAAGGGCAACAATGCCCCGGGGAGATGGTGGTCCCTGGGGCAGTGGGGGAGGCCACAGGGCCTCCCGCATTATTTTTATATAACATTTGTGCCCCGGGGAGGTGGCGCTACCCATGGCAGCGGGGGAGCTGCAAGGCTCCCCCGCATATATTAATGATGATACTGCCCCGGGGAGGTGGCGGTCCCCGGGCTTTGAATAGCCATGGGAGGGGGGGTCCCATGCACCCCCTCCCACATTTGCACAATGCCCCCGGGACCTGGCCCACCCAGGGGCTATTTTAAAGCAAGCACAGGAGCCTGCACTTGCTTTTTTTTAAGTTTGCCACGGGTCTGTAGCAAAATTACAACCAACAAAATGCTTTTTACCACTAGTGGTCCATATCTGGGGGGCGGGGGGAGGGTCAGGGTATTCCTACCCTGCCCCCTTGTCTTTTTTCTTTTAACTTTTTTTCCGAGTACCAAGATGGCTGCCAACACTTCCTGTGTTGACAGCCAAATCAAATTTTAGTAGGATTTGCGAGTCCACTGCAAGGACTCGCGTCCCCAGATATCTATATTTTTTAAAGAGATATTTCAAAAACTACTGAATGGATTTACACCAAATCACAAAAAGCACGCTTTCTGGACCAACATATAGCCTTCTGCCAAATTTGGTGTAATTCCTTTCAGCAGTTCGGGCTGTAGCCATGTTCAAAAAATGAAACAATCCCCATAGACTTAACATGGGGGAAACACGTTTTGGGACCCTTCCTTTTTTCTTGGCCCCTGCTTGACAGATCACACCGAAACTTTCAACACAGCAGCTGAACCAAAAAGGGGAAGTTTTGTGAACATTTTGTGGAGATTCGACAAGCGGCGCCAAAGTTCTTAGCAAATCATAAAACGATTTTCCTATGGAATCTTTGGTCCTAAAAATTGGAGACACACATTGGAGTGTAAGATGTGTGCCTAAATGGATCATGAAACCCTTCACAGCCATATTTTAAATAATTTCTTTATACTTATAATTCTATTCACGATAGGTATTTCTTCACTTATTTACATATTTATCCTTTTCCACTGGCCACTTTTTATCCTTCATAGGAAATTATTACTAATTTGCCTTTCCTCATTAGTGGGACACACATGGCCAGTAGGATGGATTGATTTAACCTCCTGTAACTTCAGGTCATGAAATAAATAGGGCACTTGCTTATCATTTAGATGTAGTCTGAAGGTAACTATGCTAGGACAGGCCTCCTATCCGTGATCACTGTATCAATTAAATAGAAATGACTGTTAAATTAGAGTCTACCAATGAGTTGGTTGCAAGGAAATAAGCCTTGCCCTGGCCAAATATAGTCGCTCCGAAGCACCAGGGCCGGATGGGGCCCCCATCGATTTCTTTTTAGAGTACCAAGATCTATGGGCCCCTCTGTTAACTAATGTATTCAATGAAATCTCCAAAAGAGGCCCACCCCCATCATGGAGAACAAGTATTATAGTCCCAATTTATAAAAAAAGGGGGATAAATCCAGCCCTCAGAATTATTGGCCTATTTCCCTTTTGGACTCCAGTGCTAAACTCCTGGGGCGGGTTCTATTGAACAGTTTAGAAGACTGGGCAAGAGAAAACAAAATCCTGATGCCATCTCAATATGGATTCCAGAAGGGTAGAGGTACGATTGATCAATGCCTAAACCTAAGCCTGATCATCTCTAAATACACCAGAGCAAAGAGAGGGAAAATATACAAGGCCTTTATGGACCTATCGGCGGCTTTTGACTGCGTAGCCCATCTGAAATTGTGGGAAACCATGGCTTAATTGGGCATAGATTCCAGGTTGATTGCCCTTTTATGCCAAATGTACTCACAGGCGATGGCGCCTTTCCACTATGGAAGGGATAGGAAATGCACCAGACCTCCTCTCATGTCAGCCTTGCCTGACATGAGAGGAGTCAGGCAAGGCTGCGTTCTCACCCCATTCTTATTTTCACTCTATTCAAACGGGGTGGAAGCCGCCTTGAAAAGGTGTACGCCTGATGTTCCATCCTTTCTCTCAGGTGCATTGCCAATCCTGGCCTATGAGGACAACGCCGTCCTGATTGCAAGGACAGGCTTAGCACTCCAACGCCTAATCGACACCTACGTGAGTTTTATGTCATCCATGGATCTTAAAGTAAACGAGTCAAAAACCTTTATCTTATTATCAGGACTAACTCCCCCTAAAAATATTCCATCTTTCCATATTTGGACTCGCAAAATAGCTGGAGTGGAGACCTTTTCATACCTGGGAGTTGGTTTTGATACTAAACAAACCTGGTCACACATGATGGGTAGTAGGGTACAAACAGTGGAACGCACTCTGGTGGCAGTCTCTAGTTGTACTAAGAAATTGGGCTCAAAGCCCCTAGCAACAATAAAAAAGATCTATAATGCCAAAATGATCTCGGCAACGACATATGGGGCAGGCGTCTGCGGCATAGCACCAACCGATTCCTTACAGAAGATAGAAAATGGGTTCCTTAAGAGGATTGCCTCGCTCCCTCCCTCATTCTCAAACTATGTCGCTCACTTAGAGCTGGATTTGCCCTATGTGTCTGACACAGCGAGAGTAGCCCCGATCATGCTCCGGCACTCTATGTGGAAAAGGAACACAGTGGACCTTAATCAGGCCATCATACAAAACTGTCTCTCATTGGATAAGGCACATAAAATTCCCTGACTAGAGTACGTTAAACTGACCCTGTACTCACTAGCAGTCCCCGAATTGTATGTAAACCTCAGCTCATGCTCCAGGTTCCCTAAAAAGAGGCTAAAGGCATTTTTTTTTAGCAAAGTTAGCCTATAAAAGGAAGAAATCTCAGAAGGTAAAAACAACTGTAAAACTGTATTACTTGATTTCAACTCTAACAGAGGGTGAATACTCGTCTTTGGATGCGGTAACGAACCTGCATGAACGGTTCAAACCGTTTGAGGTTCCGCCTAAACCTAATTCCTTTGATGTTGGGCTTTCCACTGGAAAAGTATGCTTTCAGCGACCTGACTACTTGCCCATGTGATAATCTATCCGCCTAGTCTGACCTAACTTCCTTTTCTTCTGTCATTTTTATAAGGAACAGAGAGCCAAATATATCATACATCTTCTAAGGCGGTACAATTTTAAGCAATGTTGTGTCGCCCTGTTCTTCATGAAGAAGCTTCATGACTCTTTTGTATGTTTCTGCGTAGCTTCAATCGTTTGGGCTTGTAAGTGTAGGAGACATTCACTTGAACTGGAAAGTCATGCTAAGACTGAGCTCCATATTCATTTGACTTCCCAAAATATTATGAAAATTACTCGAAACAGGCTCGAAGCGACACAGGACTTGTATAATACATGTAATAATTTTAAATGGGTTTTATAATTCCCAAAGGGTGTTTTTTTTTTAATTCAAATTAATAGTTTTAATTATTTATTTATAAATGAATCTGGTAACTGGGAATCTGCAGCACTTTATTCGACCTTCTACTGCGTTCATTGCAAAAACTATAGACAGCAAATTGCGTATTTTTGCACCTGCTAACCCTATACCTCCATTGTCCCGGGGTTGTAACCTGAATCTTGCGAATTTTAATTGATAGTTTTTTATTGTAATAAGAAGAATGATATTGTATTATTTTAACATGAATACTTTGATGATCTATGTTTTCTAAATTAGATTGAATAAAGTTTATTGAATTGAAATTGAGTTGGTCGCAATGTGGAGTAATTTTTGCTCTCACATGTGAATAGATCTTTGGGTTATTAAAAAGGGAGGCCCCTTGTTTATATATGTTACCATGTTTTGATTAATTGAAGGAGTGGAAACAGTACAGCAGATCATTTGATTTGATTTCATCGCTAGGCAACTGCCCCCATTCTTGCCTAAACGTAGTTTAATATGTCATAATTCTGATTTGTAAATATTTTCTTTATTAAGATAATTCACATAATCAATACACTGGTGATCTTGGGTCAATGGACCATGTACGTTGGGGGCTCCTAAAATTAGTTTGCATAAGGTTTATGCCTAAAAATCACAATAGGAGGATATACGCATATGATGTGCCAAATATTAATCATGAATAAGAAGATTCGTTAATAATGAATTTTAAGTATATATTTTTCTGATTAGATGCATATACGTATTTATCTGTAGGAGCATATTTCTTCTATGTCTATTAGGAGTATGAATTCCTTTAAGTTTAGTTCATAAAAATCGTATGACATGATATACTTATTTGCCACAATTTGAAAATGATATTTTTGTTAAATAATGAATTTCATTGTATAACGGCAATTTTAGAATGTCTTTTCACTTTAATCATGAAGTTTTTTTTCTATGTTTATGATGTTGCAAATGTATTTCTATGGTGAATGGAGCACCTCACGTAACTTGACAAAAGCTGTCTCTGCCAAAATGTGTTGTTTGTGCACAATAAATGTCGTGCATCCACTTGGTGCGCCGCATCCTTGCTTTCCTATCCAGATTGGATTTGTGTACATGTATATATGTGTGTGGGTGTGTATATATATATATATATATATATACTTATGAGGCAAACAAGTTGAGGTCTGGTGAGCAAGTTTTTGAGCTGCAGTCAGGTACACAGGCTATTAAGGGGTCCTCCAGCTCTTCAAGGGGTCCCCATTCTGCCCAATGTCAATGAATATCTGTGAGATGTGGAAGACTTAGGACCCCTGTTCTCAATCTGCGTGGGTTGTGCGATTCTTATTTAGCGTTAACCCCGGTTCTGAGCTATTTTGAAATCTGACACATTCCTTGTTCTTTATATTTTTCTTACTTCACTTCCTAACTCAATCGCTGTAAAATTCAGAGTGGCTTAATGCGGCATCTCATGTAAGGCCCTGGGTGAATTCAAAACAAGTAAATTGAACTATGTATTAAACGTCTTACTTGCTGATTGCTCGATTTCTTCTGAAGGAATTCCTGCCAGCACAGCTTCTCTGCGGTAGCTGTCAGCAAGCATTGTAGATGCAAAGACATACATTAGGCCCAGAGGAGTCCTGGGATCCCTGAATCAGAAAGTACCTTATCAATCACTGCTCGTGGAGAGCACAACACTAAAGCAGAGCGGGCAGAGACAACAAAAGCAAACAAACAATCGGTGTCCTGGCATTCAGTCAGCGCAAACACATGCCGTTTGAGAAAAGGAACTTGGTTAGCTTCCGGAAAGAGCAATTCCTGCACGCCACTCTCAGTAAGAGCGTTACATATCGGGATCGATTCGCAGCCTTCTCCACATCATCCCGTACATTATTACACCCTTACGCGAGATTTAGTCGAGTATAGACATTTGCCACTCGTGCATACGTGGGGTTTACGCGTGCGTAATGCAGACATCACGTACATGGATTATTATATCTGGATTTAGATGAAAATAGCAAAGGTAACCAGAGTATGGTTCATGCAAAGGCAAAGCAAACCAGAGTTCGTCCCAGTAAGTACAAACTTAAAGGAATGCACTGCCCACACTTATCTGATCACCCAACCTACACCCAGCTCTATGCGGCATGAATTTCCCATAAAATGGTTTAGTGAGTTACAGACTCAATATTGACATGGAGGGCGTCAAGTCTGAAGTCTGGTGAAACTAATTCAGCCTTTGATCACGATATCTTAAGTAACATTACATAGGGTAATAGCCTGTTAATTATCTTGCTGCTTCAAAATGGCATAATCTGACATGGAGCACTATATAAAAATACTTTTAAATGGTGCTAAACGAGTGGAAAATGGAGCAATCCATGTAAGAGAAAAATGCAAAAATATTAACTGTATAGGAAAGAAAGGAATTACATTTTTGCAAACCGTTTGCATAATTCAGGTTGTGCACACACTATATACATGTAGGGCACAGATAACAAGATACAATGTATACATGTATCCAAGTACATTACATAATTATGTATAATTTAACAAGGGAAAGTACCAGATTACCCAACCGGCAATAAAATTAGCTGCACAGCAACATGTATAAAATATAACAGATGTTCTAAACATATGAACAACACATCTCGAGGGGTTTATATTACCTCTGTTTTGGGAGGAAAGTATAATGGGGCTTGAGGGTTTGTGGGTGTTATGTATCACTATGGATGAGGAGGTGTATTCAATCACTGCACCCATCTTGCACATTCTATGAAGGATGTTTGTCAAATTTAGAGTTTTACGAATTGATCTATACAATTATCAAATCCATAATATCGACGTCTACATTATTGCATTATTAAGTTAAATGTATATAGGTAAGTTTAGAGTTCCTACTCATAACTTCTATGTGCCTGGGTTTTGTGAGAGTCTTAAGGGAATTTACCCTTGTAAATAATGATATTGCTGCAAATGCTTGTAGGATTTGGACATTAAGGGCCATATTATCAAGAAAGGCGCAAAGATTATCGCCGCTTTAGCGGCAGGAAACGTCCGCTAAAGCGGCGATAAGGGGGTGATAATATGCCCTAGAGAATTCCAATAGAAGCCCAGGTTTGATTGACACCAGAACCTGGGCTTCTATTGGAATTCTCTAGGGCATATTATCAAGCCCCTTATCGCCGCTTTAGCGGCAGTTTCCTGCCGCTAAAGCGGCGATAGTCTTTGCGCCTTTCTTGATAATATGGCCCTACGTGATTACTTCTTAGGACGAGCCTGGGCACAATTCAGGGGCCTATTAGCAATAACCGGCGATAATTATCGCTAAGCGCAGTTAGCGCTAGGATAATTATCGCCGGCTATCGCAGGTTTCTATCGCGGAGATAGCGTGCTATCAGCAACGCTTATCTCCAAAGCGATAGAAACCCTGGAGAACAGTGTGAATATCGCTTGAAAACAAGCGATATTCGCACTGTGACCAGTGTTAGCTTGCTAATAGGGCGAGGGGGATTTAGCCATGTAATCCACCTCTCATTGGATTACATGGCTAAATCAGGTCTGGACCAGGCGTTAACAAACCAGCGCTAAACGTGTTTAGCGCTGGTTCGTTAATCACCTCCCCTGCCTCGCTAATAGGCGATTGCGACCTTAGCGACTGTTTCCAGTCGCTTTTAGGTTGGGAACGCCTACTTTGCATGCCATTAGCGATAAATATCGCTGGCATGCAAAGCGGCACCCAACCCGGTCGCTATCGCCTAAAAGCTGTCACTAACAGCAGTTAGCGACAGCTTGCTAATAGGGCGATTGAATTATCGCCGCTTTAGCGGGAAAAAGTCCCGCTAAAGCGGCGATAATCACGTTGCTAATATGCCCCTCAGTTCTTTACATGATCTTATTCAAGTTTCCTCATGTTCTGAAGTACTCTTTCAAAAGGAGCCTATTAATCTGCGCCCTATTAATGAATGTCTACTAAAAGTGCATAGTAAAAGAAAATGTCAAATGGAGTTTTTGTCCAATGTTCTGCAATTTATCAAAGATTGTCCTCCAAATCATCCATTTAAAATTGTCCACTGGTGCATGCAATGTGTGCATCACCTGTAATAATTTGACCATTTTGCATTATTTCTTTCCATTTTTCATTTTTTGGGCGTTTGGTTCTTCAGCATTTACAACCTAAGTATGGTTTATGTAGTTCAGCTGTTTCTCATTCTTGCTCTTTGGTGATGCAAATATGGACTATGGCAAAAAGGTCATATTAAGCTAATAAAACGTTTTCGAATTAAATGTAAATCACTTCAAAGGTAAGACTCTTCTTTAAGCATCCCCGAAAAATATTAGGTCTAGAGCTGACACTCACATTTTCTAAGCCACGAATCCTTACCCAACTGGTATGATGTGACAGCTAGGTAATGAATATAGCTCAGTGAGCAAAGGCTAACTGCATAGATCTGCAAGTAACCTACAGTGAGGGGTTTGAAACCTCGAAGAATGGGCTGAGACTTTAACCCTTTGAGGTTGATTTAACTGAGCACAAGTAAGTTAGATAATTAGCAAATTTGTTTTTTACTGGGCTTCAAAATGTGTGTTCTACAGTACTCCGCACAAGTAAAGAAAAAAGGTATATATTGTTTTTTAAGAATGCCCAGTTGACTAATACCGTTTAATTACAAATTTGTTTCAAAAATATCCGTTTTTATGTGTTTTTGCAATAGGTTTCATATATATAATGGTTCAAAAAATGATTCATATAACCATTGACTAATTACTAGCAAGACATTACACTTAAGCCGAGGAGCTGAACCAGATTCTTCAATATGTGGCCCATTTCACCTACATGATGTGCAGATTGCCACGAGGTCCCTTCAGTAATGCAAATGCATGTTTTATTAAATACTGCAGGTGCACAGTCAGTATATGCATTCTGTGAATTGCTGTGGCCAGTCACTCATGTGAGTAAGGCAATCACCCGTGCATATGCTTATATTACCGTACTGTAGCATGGAAAAAGGTTCCATGTTGAGATGCCTAATATTCCATGTCCCTACTCAAGATTTGGTGCACATTTTATGTACAACTTGAATGAAACCCCTTGGAAGGGGGCACAGTGGCTCCTTGTGCCCCTTCCAGGGGCTACTCCACAAGGTTACGTGCACAAACCACACAATTGCCTGTTGACTGTTTATCATCTTCCAAATGGTGGCTAGGGTGCGTGCACACACACACACACACAAAACATAACATACCTATTATTATAAGGACCGGCCATTGACCGTAATGAAGTTTGTAATTACTATTCTAACTCCACGCGCACTTTGATAGTAGGGTAGGTTATAAAGCAGACTGAGCCAAATCTAACTGTGTTTTTACTTTTTTGATGCAATCGCTCGAAAGTACCTTAACACACTACGGAGACAGGTCCTCACAACCCACTGGTCTTCACAAAGATAGTGTTTGTCTGGTTCTGACTAACAAGATTAACCTACGCTATGAGGACGGAGCTAGTACCCACAGCAAGGGTTATGTGTGTGTGTGTATGTATATATACACACACACACACACACACACACACACACACACACACACATGCACGCCCACCCACCCCCCATCCCCGAGTCGGACTATATCCATTCATGTGAAAACTTCAGGCCCTCACAGCACACAGGCATGCAGTGGCGAGTTCACCCAACACTCTGTGACTTGCTCCCCTTTAAAACTTTCCCAAAAACTCCTAAGCGAAGCATAAAAGAGTCAAATGAAATATTAATTGTTAAAAGCCAAACCGAACAACACAAAATGGCCTTAAAACATAATGAAAATGAAACAAAGATTAAAGATAAAAGGTAGATAACTTATTTCTTGGTCATGTACAAGATTGCATTTTTTACGGGAATGATCTCATTCCCTCTTCAATCAACATTTTTTTTTTTATTTCTATGCATAGTCTTCAGCGAGGCGCACTAAAAAAAAAGCATCTCAAATTCTAAAATGAAACGCAAGGAAAAAAATCAGCTCTCTTCCAAATACCACAACAAAATACATCTGCATAGCTCTTCGCAAGAGTTTATCTGCATCATTCGAAATCAACAGAATGCACAATCGGAATCCTGAATTGAAACTCCAGTGTTAAAAATAAACAAGCATTGACAAAACTAGTATATTGCACCTCATTTTAAGATATAGAGCTATGTGCCCTGTCAATGCGCGTTTGCATCATGCAAATAAAATTCTAAGATGGAAGTATGCACACTGAAGCAGCAGCAAAAATCGTAGAATGTTTTTTATCCTACACAATAATAAGCATTAGGAGAGGATGTAGCGTAATGGCCAGAGCTGCCGACTTTGGCACTGGGGAGCCAGGTTCCAGTCTCGGCGCATCGGCTCAATTAACTCCTGTGATTCTGGACAAATCACTTAACCTCCCAGTGCCTACCAAAAATGAATGTGTCCATGTGTAATGCAACTGGTACTCATGTAAAGCTCTCCAATACCTTCGGGTTCGCGTTATATAAAAATGTAACAACAAAAAAATAACAAAAAAATTATATTATATATACATTTTTTAATTGGCTGATGCTGCGTCAGTTAGTATATATATATATATATATATATATATATATATATATATATATATATATATATATATATATATATATATATATATATATATATATATATATATATATATATCCAACAAACAACCTGCAACATTCCCCAGTTCAGATAAACTGGGTAAATAATTCCAGAGCCGCCACTCGATTTCCAAGCACAGCGTATGTTTATTCACACACGGGCAACAAAGAAAAACCCAACGTGTTTCGGAGTTCACGCACTCCTTGCACCCGTGAGCAAGGAGTGCGTGAACTCCGAAACAGCCCCCCCCCCGCAGCCCCGTGAACCGCCACCTCCCCAGGGCTCATTAACTAAAAAATGTGTGGGGGGACTCCTTCCCCCCCACGCTGCCCCGGGGATCGCCACCTCCCCGGGGCTTTACTTGAATAGGGGCAGGGGGCTCGCGGGGCCCCCCAAGCCCTGGGCACCGCCACCTACCCGGGGCTCCAATTAAATTGTAGAAGTGTGGGGGGGGCTCCTGCCCCTCCCCACACTGCCCCGGGGACCACCACCTCCCCGGGGCTATGTCAGTGTTGGGAAGGGGGCCGCGCGGCCCCCCTGCTGGAGCCCTCCTTGGCCCTGGGGACTGCCACCCCCCAGGGCCGGCTCTTGCAATGTCCCAGGGTGCCCACCCCCGGGACATTGCCATTTGCTATGGCATGGCGGGAGCACGGCTCTCGCCCTGCCATAGCAAGCATTGCTTTGCTTCATGGAAGCGAGAGCAGGAAACCTGCTCTCGCTTCCAAGAAGCAAAGCAGTATTGCTTTTGGACGAGGGGAGCTGCATGTCAGCAGCTCCCCTTGTCCAAAAGCAATGCCGGCTCCCGCAGGAGGCGGGGAGCCGGCAGGGACCTCGGGGGCATTGGGGCTCCCCACGGTACCCATCAAGGAGGCCAGGCCCCGGGGAATGGGGTCCCCGGGGCCAAAAGTGGCCCAGGGAAGCATGGCCCCCCTCCCTTTTGTAATTTAAAAATAAATAAATAAATGAGGCCGGCCCCGGGGGATGGGGTCCCCGGGGCCAAAATTGGCCTCAGGAGTGGGGCCACGCGGCCCCCCTCCAAAATGTATAAAAAAAGAAAGGCTGGCAGGGCCCCTGGGGATGGGGTCCCTGGGGCCAAGAGAGGCCCAGGGAAGGGGGGCCACGTGGCCCCCCTTCCAAAAATAAATTTTTGCTTGGCCCCGGGGGATGGGGTGCCTGGGGCCGAAATCGGCCTGGGGCGGGGGACCCCACAGCACCCCTTCTTTTGAATAATAAAAAAAATGGCTCAGGTCCCCGGGGATGGGGTCCCCGGGGCCCAAAAGGCTCAAGAGAAGGGGGGCCACACAGCCCCCCTTCTTAAAATAAAAATTATTTTAAATAACGGCAACTCGCTAGAGGCCCCGCCCCCTCCCTGCTTGACTGTGCAAACGCGACTCCTGGTGTGCTCTGCATTGGGGGGTTAAGTCCCCGTTGCTAGTGAGGGTCCCTGGGGGCCAACTAGGCCACCAGAAACCTCCAATAAGCCCCACACAGTGGGATTGCTGCGTAGTGGTACGAGGCCACACCCCTTTTTCCACCACTCTGCAAACGCGCCTCTTGGTGCACTGCTGGTGGGGTGATGAGGTCCCCTTGTGTCCTGAGGACCTCAGGACTGAAGTGGACTTCATCCCCCGAGCAGCAGCGCACCAGGTGGCGCGTTTGCAAAGTGGTGTAAAAAGGGGGCGCTCTCAGCAATCCAGCTGTGTGGGGCTTACTGGAGGTAACAGGAGGGCTAGTTGGCTATTTGGCCCCCAGGGACCCTCAGGAGGCAAGGGGACTTCACCCCCCAACCAAGAGCGCACCAGGGAGCGCGTTTGCAGAGTGGTGGGGAAAGGGGGCGTGGCCTGCTATGAGAACTTAGCAATGCTGCTGTGTGGGACTTACTGGAGGTAATAGAAGGGGTAGTTGGCTCCCAAGGTTGTCCTTGGGGGCCAACTACCTCTCCTGTTACCTCCACTAAGTCCCACACAGTGGGAATGCTAAGAGGTCTTCGGAGGCCACGCCCCCCTTTCTCCACCACTCTGCAAAAGCGCCTCCTGGCACAGTACTGGTTGGGGGATGAAGTCCACTTTACTCCTGAGTGACTTTGGGGGCCAAGAAGCTCTCCTGGTACCTCCTGTAAGTCCTACGCAGCCGAATTCCTGAGCGCTGGTTGGAGGCCCAGCCCCCTTTCTCCACCATTCTGCAAACGCGACTACCAGTTAAAGAAGCATTTGTAATGTAATAGGTCTTGCATTTACAAGAGTTAGAGCTATTGGCGTTGTAAATCTAAAAGTTTTTTACTAATGTTTTTTGGAGTGGAGTGGATGTACTTTGTGTGTGGTAGAATTATGTGGTATGTTGTGCAGTGAAATTATGTGGCTAGAAAGTATGTGGTATTTAGTGTATAGGAATTATGTAGAGTGGGATTATGTGTTATGGAGAGTAATTATGTGGTACGGTAGTCTGTGTTGTGGAGTGGTAACCTCAGGTTTAGTCTTCCTCGTTTCCATAGAAGCTAAATTATGAACTCAATGAGACAAAAAAAAGAAGGAATCACTGAGGAGCACTTCTGGACCTAGTCAGAGGTATGAGCAGGGCCACTGGAATTATGCGACTGTTTGGCTGCTCCGACTTTCGCACAATTATACATTTTCCGCATTAGCCACATAATCCATCATCTGCTGCAGATTTGAACAAAAAAAGCCTTGTTTCTAGCTCAAACGTTACCAAAAATGCAGCGTCAAGTGTTACAGCGTGGTGGAAGGTCCTTTGCAAACCTAGAATGGTCACCTGTTACTTATTGCTAAATGTGGGTGTTAAATTGGTACTAATAGTGTGCAAGCCACTCTTGCTTCTTTCTGCGCCTCTCTTGCCTCTTTCTGCATTTCTGTTGCTTCTTTCTGCACCTTTCTTTCTTTTTCTGCACCCCTCTTCCCTCTTTCTGTACCTCTGTTCCTTCTTTCTGCACTTTTTTTTATTTATTTCTGCATCTTTCTTGCCTCTTTCTGCACCCTTCTTCCCTCTTTCTGCACCTCTCTTGCCTCTTTCTGCACCTCTCTTGCCTCTTTCTGCACACACAGGGCTACTTTTAAACTGACATCAGGCTCAGCAGTGCACACATGCAAGTGCAGAAAATGGCTTCTGGCCTCTAAACTGCCATGCCCTATTATATGCTAGGGACTTAGAGGTAGTTTTAAACCTCCCACCCTATTATGTACTAGGGCCTTACAGGGGAGGTCATGCCAATCACAGGGGTACCCCAACCCATAGTCTACCCTAGTGTATGTAGGTGTTTTCACTGTATTCTAAGTGTCTTTCAGCATAGCACTGGCTCCCGGCCTGGTTAGGCAGAGCCCAGGGTCAGTCAGAGTCAGTTACCACCAGTACAAGTCAGCAAAAAGTTGGGGGGTGCCCAGGGCACAGGATGACTTTGCAACAAGGCCTCTTTCTGCACCTCTGTTGGTTCTTTCTGCATATCTCTTGCTTCTTTCTCCACCTTTCTTCCTCTTTCTGGACTTCTGTTGCCTCTTTCTGCATTTCTCTTGCTTCTTTCTGCACCTTTCTTCCTGTTTCTGCACTTGTCCTACCTCTGTAGGTATAGTTAGAAATTAGTATTTAAAAAACCTTAGAAATTCACTGAAAAAACCATAGGTTTCAGGGACGTTATAGTTAGAAATTAGCATTTAAAAAAACCTTAGAAATTCACTGAAAAAACCACAGGTTTCAGGGACGTTATAGTTAGTTGGACATTTCACTCAAACAAAACCAGAGAAATTCGGCCGTGATAGTTAACTATAACTCGCACCCCCGCAATGCACTGCTGATGACGTCACATATTACATCATTCATGACATGGTCAGTGAAATCACTGATGACATCACTGATGACATCTCAAATGAAAAAAATAAGTCAGTATGTGGATGTGTTTTTGTACTTCTTGTTTTTTTACCATTGAAAATATAGCTACGTATATTTTAGAAACTATTCATGGAAAACACCTGGAAAGCTCTGAAGGGTTTCAGGCACAACTGAGATTGTGTTGATTCAAAACAGCACCAATGTGAGACTGGACAAATGTGGGTGCAGTTCTACAACTGTTTTCAAGTAGCAGGCCTTATAGGTCTAAGATACAAGTAAGGCACTGTGTTAGAAATCCTATTGCAAAATGTGTATAAATGCACACACCATGAAGACAGTATGGGTGTTCACCTACTTTGTACTGAGTTTCCCTGAACTATTCACTGGCACATGCCTACTAGGAGTGTCCGCACTAGTAGTAGCACCTCTCTGGGGCCGATTAACAAAGGATAAGAAGATTCTATGTCAGGACCGGAGGCGAGGATTATGCTTCTCATTTCTTCACTGTTTATTCACAGCAGCCAATGAAACGAAAGTAAAATAAACACTACAATACCCATAAACATCTCAATTTCACATGATCAAACATAGAGTATCCCCTATATATAAGCTCTGACTGAGGTGACAGTGTCCTCTTTCTTTGCTGCTCCGCAGCCAGTTAAGTGCCTTCCCATTACTTTGATTGCTTGTTAGTTAACTTGCCATAGTTTATGGGATATATTGAGATTTTGATAATTATATGGTGATTATTGTACTG
Organism: Calotriton arnoldi; assembly: GCA_963921515.1. Classification (NCBI taxonomy): domain Eukaryota; kingdom Metazoa; phylum Chordata; class Amphibia; order Caudata; family Salamandridae; genus Calotriton; species Calotriton arnoldi. The sequence goes on from CAWUFW010004686.1 coordinate 1,341,572, forward strand.
ATATTGTACACTGATATTGTTCAGCTGATCGTACCTGGTCAGATTAGTACTCGGTTTGATTTGGCATATCGCTAATTTTTTCTTCCGCTTTCTCTGCGTGCGCCCGTGTCTCTATTTAAGTGGAGCGGGAGGAAAGGGAGCGAGGACGTGCATCGGCCGACGCGCAGTCCTCTTTCTATTGTATTGAGTGGCCTGCATCGCGCATGCGCGGCGGCCATCTTTGCCCGCTTAAGTTTCACTTTCGGGCTTAAATCGATTGCGGGAGCAGCGCTTTCCTGCTCTTAAACCCCCAAGTGCTCATACAGGCTCCCGGTGCACCCGACACCTGCTTCTGGTGTAGAGCTGTACAATTTCGCATAGGCTTTGCCTAGAGTGGTTGGAAAGCCCTTCCTCCACATTTGAAACATTGGGCATTAGTTCTTTTTGCCTGGCTTGCCTGGGGCTGGAGACTCCATCCCCGGGTCTTCCAGTCAATGAACCGCCTTTGGGGTCCTTGCACGTTGGACGTGTTTGCATCTCGTCTCTACAGACGACTCCCAGCTTTTTACAGCTGGCGCCCGGATCCGGAAGCAATCTCCTCGGATGCGTTCCTACAGGATTGGACAACGTCTCTGTGGGATGCCTTCCCTCCGTTTATGATGATTCCCAGAGTCCTGGCTCAGATCCGACGTCAACACTCGGAGTTAATTCTGATCACTCCGTTCTGGAGGGCCCAGGCGTGGTTTCCAGTGCTCCTGGAAATGTTAATTGCAATACCGCTCCTTCTTCCACAGAGGTGGAACCTGTTGCTGGATCCTCAGAAGGCCCCTCATCCATTGATAGAATCGGGACAACTCACTCTGGTAGCCTGGTGGGTTTCATGGACAAATGGAAGGTCCCAGGCCTTTCACGAGACGCAGACAAATTTATTAGTGAAGCCTGGTCAGCTAACACCCACAAGCGATACTCATCAGCTTGGAAACGTTGGTGTAGCTGGTGCTCTCAACGGGAAGTGGATCCCGCTAAAGCGCATGTCTCCCTGATTGTAAACTTCTTGGCCTCTATTGCGGTGTCAGGCTTAGCTTATAGGACTGTGAACAATTTCCGGTCAGCCATCTCAGCAGGGCATATACCAGTGGAAAGCAAACCGGTTGGAGAGCATCCTTTGGTATGTAAACTGCTCAGGGGTATCCGGATGGTCAAGCCCCTTGCCCTAAATACTCGGAAATGTGGAATGTGTCTACCGTCCTGAGATTCTTGGAATCCTGGCCTTCCAATAAATATTTGTCTAGGAAATGCTGTCGGCCAAGTTGACCATGCTGCTTTGTCTGGTGTCATGCAAATGTGTTTCGGATGTCCAAGCATTAGACTTAGCGGGATGTAGGTTCTCCCCAGAGGGTGTGACTTTTGCTATCACCAAGCGAACTAAGTGTAATACCTCTTCGATATCTTACCCAGCTTTTCCTAATAACCCCAAGCTGTGCGTTGTGCAATGTTTAAAAGACTATGAGGTGAGTACAGCTGAGTTTCATTCAGACATGAAGGGTCAATTGTTAATTGCATTACAAAAGCCTTTTCGCCCTGTGACTCCTGCCACCTTGTCAAGATGGGTGCGTTGGCTTATGGTCGAGGCGGGCATTGATGTATCAAAGTTTGGAGCCCACTCAGCCAGAGGAGCTATGGCTTCTAAGTCTTTTTCTTTAGGTGTCAGCCTTATAGATATTATGAATGCAGCTGACTGGTCAACAGAGACCACTTTCAAGTCTTTCTATTATAAGCCTATTGTGAATGTGGCTTCTGTCGTGGTGGCTAAGCTTTAAACAAGGATAATCGGAGCCTCCGGTTCTGACATAGAATTAAAAATTTGCCAACAATCGTGACAAGAATTTTCACTTCTATTAAGGACACGGAGGTGAGGATTATCCCACCCAAACACTATGTATATCTGCATTGTTCTTGCATTATAATTTTGTATAGTATGTTCATACTGCATTATGATTTCCTATGTTTCTTCCCTTCCCTTTCTGATTATAATAAGATATCAGATTTGGAGAATGGTGTTACAGTTTATCCTTTACACTTTCATGGTGCTGATAACAAGTAGAGCTTGATATTACGCGTCGATGTAAGGTTGTCAAAATTCCAAAGGAGGATATCGTGACTCGTTGGTCCAAGAACCAGGTTCCGAGATTGAGCCCTGTTGGGCTGCAAGTTGTCTCTTCAAGAAGAAGTTCGTTTACCAGAAGGGTGGTTTTTTCAAGACCAAGTTTTGTTTACGGACTTAACTGTTAGATGATCATACAAAGAAAGAGGACACTGTCACCTTAGTCAGAGCTTATATATAGGGGATACTCTATGGTTGATCATGTGACATTGAGATGTTCATGGGTATTGTAGTGTTTATTTTACTTTCGTTTCATTGGCTGCTGTGAATAAACAGGGAACAAATGAGAAGCATAATCCTCTCCTCTGTGTTCTTAATAGAATTTAAAATTCTTGTCACAATTGTTTGCAAATTTTTAATTGTGCTCAGCCGGGTAAGAAGTCCGGGGTAAGAAGTCCGGCTTTACAGAAGGTTTTGCTCCACCTTAAGAAAGTCTTCAGACTTTCTTAAATCTCAAAAGACTTACTCATGTATTAAGTCAGGTTAATTGCATTTCAAATTAAGTCGAAAAGCCGTTTGAAAGAATGAAAGACAGTTATAAGATTTGTGAATTTGTCCTTTGGTCTGTCTAGTGTTCGCATTAGTGCCTGAATCACTTTTGTAAACTACAAATTGTAGTTTACAAAAGTGATGTAACTTGGTGTCCTGCTAAAGATGGCCGCACGTATAAATTTTTAGTGCATTGCTCCATAGTAGACCCCGCTGTTCCAGCCGATTGAATCCGAGTCCATCCTGCATCACAATTACAGACTGGGTTCTTGTGATGGGGCAGCACTGCGGGGCCACGGATACACTACTCAAAGCTGGATCGGTGTCCTGCTAAAGATGGCCGCACGTATAAACTTTTAGTGCATTGCTCCAGAATAGACCCCACTGTTCCAGCCGATTGAATCCGAGTCCATCCTGCATCACAATTACAAACTGGGTTCTTGTGATGGGGCATCACTGCGGGGCCACGGATACACTACTCAAAGCTGGATCGGATCGATGAAACAGCCCCCATTACACGATGCTGCTCTGGATGGTCCCTGATGCAAGACAGGCAAAATGGAGGTGGCGCCTAGAGGCCAGAGCGGTGAGAAGACTCGATTCTCCGAGGGCGTATCCGGAATTTGAGTTATGTCCTGGAATCCCTTGCGCTCCATAAACGCTTCAAGCTCCCCCTGTGCCAGACACATTAAAGGTGAGCAGTGAGCACGGAGAAGCTGGCTCGGCCCAGGAATGGGCCCTGATTGGAGAGAGCAGCATGGGGGCGGGCGTCTGTGGAGTGAATTGCTTCTGTCGTCGTCAAGCACTGAAGATAGGAGAACAGATTTGAAGGAATTTCGCATCCCTACCTTAAGGAGAGGAAGCAAGGCGCATTGGGCCCCTGCTCTTCGGCATTTTTTTAAAGAGAACAAATTATGAATGCTAAAAATCGTGTAGAAGACACATTTTTATCTGCACTTCTCTGAGACAGGCAAATAACTCCATAGAGCTATACATCTAATAATGAAAGAAAAGCATGGAAACAAATCATAAAGAGCCACAAGTGCATGCAAATTAACAAGACTAATATTAAATAGCAACCTCCATGTCACAAAAAGCCTTCCAGTGCCTCATTAGAGACTAGCCTTGCCTGGCTTAGTGTTAAACACCAAGCCCTAAAGAATATCAGCGGAGGAATGCTTTAGTCTCTTCAACCTTGTTGCCCCACAGTAGCAGCCGCGGCCTGTGCAGGTAAGAGCGGTGGGGCGGTGGGGATTTTGACAGACTAATGAGGGAAAATTAAATAAATGATTAATTTCCCCTCGTCGTCTGTCGAAATCCACCCCTACCTGGCCCCACTGCCCCACCGCTCTTACCTGCATGGGCCGCGGCTGCGCAGTAGTCAAACTCACTAGACTTCTCCCCTCAGCCCAGCTGGCCCTGGCCACTATCCCATGGATCCGCAAGACCTCGGCCTGAGGAAGATCCTTCTCCTACCTTGTGGCAAACACCTGGAACTCTACCTCAACATCTCAGGCAATCACCTTCACTGCCTCAATTCAAGAAGGACCTCAAGACCTGGCTCTTCGACGGAACAGCGGAACCCCTGAGCCCCCAGCACCTTGAGACACTAACAGGTGTTTAGCCGTGCTCTATAAGAACCCTGATTGATTGACTAGCGCATTTGTTAAACCACATCTTTACACATGCGCAAGCCCAGAATACTCCTGCTGAATACTTCTAAAAGTGGCGCGTGAGTCACCAGGGTCAAGGGAAGCATTTGTCTACCATGAGCCACCAGAAATCAAAAGGTCCCATCAAGAAGTGCTTTTTACCAGTGCCTACCCCTCTTCATAAATACCAGATGCTCAACAACAAGCAACATGGCAACTGCCCTCACAAGAGAAGACTTGAAAAGCAGCCTCGCTGAATTTCAATCACTGAATCTCAATCAAGCCTGGAGAAAACACTTACAGAGAACCTGCCTCTCTCAGAGATGAAATATGAAGTGGATTTAGTGAAATGAAGATGGATATGCAATCCCTGGACCTTAGAATTGAATCACTTGAGGCCCAAGCTACCTCCAGGGAGGCAACAGACCAACTGATGCAGGCAACACTCTCCACCCTGGAAGCCCACACTTAGGCACTGTAAGAAAAATGTGAAGACTTGGAGGACAGATCCAGACCAGAGAACATCCAAGTGTGCAACCTTAGAGAGAGAACAAAGGCAGAAGATATATATGGTTACCTTAATAATCTGTTTAAAGTAATTCTATAAACTGATACCATTACAAAAATTAGATTTATTATGGTGCAGAGAGTCAGACGAAAGTCTGACAAACCTGGAGCAAGTCCCAGAGATGTAATAGCTAAACTTGGAAATCGCACGGAAAAAGAAGCCATCTTCGTTGCAGTAAGGAAAGGAGAACTTCACCATTACAAAGACAGCAAGAGACAACTATTTCAAGATATTTCACCTATGACTCTACAGCAGCAAACTGAACTCCGTCCATCAAGAAGTAACTGATAAGGCAATAGTTCAGCTACAGATGCACCTATCTGACAGGCATGCAATTTTGATGAAGGAGGAAGGAACAGACAATAAAAGATGTGGAAAATGACCTCTAACTTAGACAACCATGCAACACCACTGAGGACCAAGATGGGAAGAACAGAACAATTAATGCACGGGAAGTAAATTAATGCAGATATACACTATGGGGAGCAACACAAAAACCACATAGAGATAGGAGAACAAGAAATAAAGCAGACATAGCTGGCCACACCGAGAGATACCTAGAAAAGTTCACAGTAATAGACAGAAGACCTACAGCCTTGAGAAGACTGCTTAACTTGTGGAACTTCCTTTAGTACTTTGGGACAAACATATGCTACAGATATAAAATACATACAATAGTGTAGTAATCTGTATTATACTTATTTGGTTACTTGCTCCCTAGCTGCTCAGCCAGTGTGAATGTGATGCATGGAATGTTGGTGTGATGGTCTTGAATGGAATGTTTGGGTGCCTGGATGCTTGAGTGTGACAGTTGGTGTATGGGCTGAGCAGCAGGCAGACTGCTCCTGGTGGGGCTGCATCTCTACAACTCAACTACCTGTAACTGAACTCAGTAAATCTACCTAAAACTACATCCTGGCTGCGAACTTCGTTACTACAAATAGGTAACAGACATCTCACCCATGCCAACCTCTCCGGTCACTGGTTACCTTCCAGTGTCAAAACGTCATGTAACCAACCACAAAATGATTATCTAAGAGACAATATAAAGTCTGGAAACTGAAAATATTTCATAGAAATTTCTTTTTATTGTCACAGATGAATATACAGTTCCAGAAATTTCTCATTCTTATGAATGCCTGTTCAATTTGACATGATTCTTCATACAACAGGAAACTATGAAATTTTATGAGATAAAATCATGAGATAATGACAAGATCTGTTTAGTTTGATTATTCATTTTGTCTGGTAGGTCTATTAAACGGCAATGCCTCCGGGTATTGATGAGATTGATGAGATAAAAGATAGATTTGTGTTGTAAAACAAAAGACATTGATTTATAACACAGGAATATAGTTTATGAGAAGCAATTGCAGAAATTCAGGGTTCAACACTTAAAGCATCATCTTAATTTTATTTTAATATTTGCATTATAGAGTATGTAGGAAATATTTTTTGTTAAACTTTCATGTGTAAGCTATGGCATTTCAATAAGATATGCTACAACTATCTCAAGATTAAACCTAGCTCCATTAATTTGACAATGAAGATTTAGAGAGCCGCGAGAGAAAGGAGAGGTGGAAACCTATAAATATCTTCCAAGGCCCAATGAGCCTGGATCTCTCATGGACCACAACCATAGGGTGCAAAATCGAGAGAGCTGCCACTAACTGTCCGGCAGCTCCTGGTGGAGTGCCTAGCTACAGTTCTATGTGCCTGGTTGGTCAGTGTTCATAGTTCTTTTCTATCATTAGTAACAGGGGTTGCGGAAGGGTGATCACTCAAATCAGAAGCACAACAGTACTACTTTGGGTGGAACAGGTGTCATGTTAAACACAAACTAACTCTTGAACTTCAAATTATTCTCTCTCAATGTTAAGGACCTCATGCTCCAAACAGATGACAAAAGACATGGTGTTACCTGTTACAACAGGACCCAGACATCGTTTTTTTGCAGGAAACTCATCCACACTACAATGATTATTTCCGTATGCAACACACACACTACCATAGGCAATTTTGGGCTTTGGCTGCTACGAACAAGGCAAGAGTTGTAATTCTTTTTCAGCACACTATTCAAGGGGAGGTCACCAAAATAGTCAGGGACCAGGAAGTTCGCTTCTTGAAACTAAACTAAACTAAAACTGAATGAAAGAAACAGTAATGTTAGTCAACATAAGTCGTCCTAATGCACAGCAAGACACTTTCCTGACCAACACACTTGAAAAGTTCATGCAGGAACTTCAAGGTGAGGAAATTATTGGAAGAGATCAAAACACAGTCTGGAACTGCCAAGTGGATACATCATGGGCCATCGATAGTGGAACCTGTGCAAGGGAACTTGTATGAAATTTGAAGAATGGGAGCTAAGAGACACCTGGAGAGCACTTCACCCTGATGAACAGTATCACTTTTTTTACTCAGATGTCCAAAAGACATACTCACAAATAGATCACTTTTTTATTACACACGGCCTGATACACACACTATCTCAGGCAGCGACTGTGGACATTTTTGTTGCCTTATCCTTCACATATTCAAATTGACTTCCCCTTGAATCCCATGAAGTGTTACCTGCTGGCACATACATACTAGGCTATTTCGAGACCAATGATAAGGGCTTGAATGGCATAAGTCATTTAGGAATACTTTCAGCTAAATTACCCTACAACCACCTCATCTAACATTCATTGAGATGCCTTCAAAGCAGTTGTCAGGTTCATTGCATTATTTATATCAGCTGGAACAGTATGGAAAGCAAGGCAACAAGAAACAAAACGTACAGCAGAAATTCAGGAAATGGAAGTACTAGATGAACAGCAGCTGAACTGATTACTAAAAATCAGTTAACAAATACCAGAGGTCAACTCTATCTAATTTGGACCAAAAAAGCAGAAATCACCCCATTAAAATTAGGATAGATATTTTATGAGAAAAGTAATAAAGTGGGGACATATTTAGCCAATAGGTTGTGAGCATAGACAGTTCTTTAGAACACGGATTAAGGCATTTTATTGAAAGTGATTGAAGAAGTTTAGTGAGCTCCAAATGGGTCAGGAAGCAAGGTAGATATGGGGAGAGGTTCATGAGACCAGTGAGGGAGGGGAGGAGCTGTTTTAATGCTATGGAGATTTGCTGCTGTGTGCATGGTTTGTTACTCTGATAAATGAAACCTTTCAATAATCCACTGTCTTCTTGTGCGCCCCCCTCTACAAGGTTAGTTTTGGATGCCATTTCCAATACATTCCTTCCTCATATATATATTATAAATACCAAATCAATAAACCAATGTGCAAAGTGGTGAAAATACCACCTTCCAATAACAGATCGAGTTATTAATCACCACTTACAATATCACGATTACGCATGCTTAAGTGCACTTACGAACATATTCATGTAGAAATTTACTCCATGAGTCAAATCAAATGTGCTTTATATTTCTTGCACTTTTGTAAGCCTTATTTATTCTGAAAAGAGGTTGCCTCATACATCACGCGTTTTATCCAACAAATAGTTTGCTACTTACATGTTAAGTCAGTGAAGGTTCGGGAGAACTCTTTAGAGAAGGTTTGTGCCCTTGATTCATATTGTAAAAGCAATGTACAAGCAATGCACTCCCAGCTCACAGTACATTAATTCCTTCATGAACTAAATATATTTGTAGAAGAACACCCTGATAGTGTAGCGTGTGTCGTTTCAATGTTGATTACTCGCTCTGAAAGATAATAATAATTCTTTTGAAATCTAATTACCTGATTATGTATATTTCAGTGACAGATTGCGTGTACTGCAGTCCGCACACCTACCAGGAGTCCGTAATATTTGCTGAACTCGAGTTTGGAGCCCTCTCAAATTAACATTGACTTCTAAAGACAGATGAGAGCGAGAGAGAGGATAAAATAAAACCAGGGCATGTTTTTAACACAAATTAAACAAGGTCTTAAATATTGGTGTCAGTCCACCCACCTAGAGCACTTTAGCAATTACTGGATTTAACACCAATTTCCAAGTGCAAAAGTAGGTTCACACAAATGACACATTTTGTACAATGTGAGAGAAAATGTTGTAATTCTGTAATTAGCACTTGCTTTATTCTTTTTTTATACTACACAGTTTTCCAAAATGATTTTCATTCACCACTTCAGGAGCAGTGTGAAAAACAAATTGTCAGCCTGCGAGAACACATCCATTTTGGGGAATTCTAGAATCTTTCAGGTGGCAAAGAAGAGTGGACGCTTTCACTCGCAAATCATGGTGCTGTGTCCTGGTCTCATATTCCGACATTTGGCAAGCTTTGGGGATGTACTGGAAAGATTCTATGTGTAACTAAAATATATGCTTATAAGTGCAATTGGCCCATAAAGAATTGAGGGCATATGTAGGTTTAAGTTATCATATTTTACCTCTATGAACACATGTGTAGAGACTTTCGTTTTTTATTTACTTTTTCAAGTAATTTGTTTGTGACATCACGTTTTCCATCGACATAGTCCTCACCGCGATGAAGGAAAGGAACAGATTTCTTTCTCTTCTTTCCAGCAGGATCCTCCTCCTGCCATGGTTCCTTGGAAGAGTTTTGAAGTGAATGGGTAGGCCTGGGTGAGTGGACACTGGCTCAGGGAGAGGTGTGCCTTAATGTTTGTTTGGCTGCCATTTGCAATCCTACCCAGAATGCAATACAGCGATGGAACAGGTCACGGACTGGTTCCTTTTGGTGACAGTAAGGGCTGGAGAGATGATGTGAAACAAATTGGTTGTGTGGGTTCCTCACAGGAATCTCTACCACCCTTCTTAGTCGCCTGCACAGACACTTGAGGTAGAGAAGGAACCTGGAAGAACAGAGAAAGGGCTGGTGTAGCTGAAGAATATCTTCCAGGAACCTGGGAATGTATCAATTCCTGTTTTGTGGTTATGTCTTTTGCGCTCTATCTAGATCTTATGATGCCTGCTCACTGACATTCTCCCAGGCCCAGTGTGAGGTTGTTATACCTGCTGCTCAGCCAGTGTGACTGTGGTTGTGGAATGTTGGTGTGTGGGCATGCTGTGAAATGTTGATGAGTGAGAGAGTCAGTTGGAGGATGGGCTGAGCAGCAGGCTGCTCCTGCTGGGGCTCTTCATCTTAACATCTATCCTAATATATCAACCTACATAATCTATATGAAAACAAAGGACAAATAGGTGGTGGGGTTTAGAATGCGCAATATGGTTTACCCTAGTATTAGTCAAAGCCCATCATCCATTAGACTGCTCTTAAGGACATCAAACAACGACCACCTGACGTTGTTAAATAGATGAAGACAATGTCAACACACATATAAAGTCAAACAAAATAAATGTCCTGAGCAATATTCCTATTTGCACCATCAATAAATCCACAATGGTCTTCTTCAGTGTTCTTCTCAATTTATTTTTCAAATCAGATGAGTATTTCAATTTTCATATTCATTGTTTCCACAACTGATAGCCACACAAATGCCAACACGTGTTTCGTCTTATATGGGCTTTCACCCAAGACTTCCTCAGGGCTATAATAAACAGATATAGAAGACCTCATTATACTCAAAATGAAACAATTTAACTATAATCATCACCACTATCACCCAAGATAGTGAAACAGCAGAAAAGTGAATAGAAAAGGATAAAGAAAAACCAAACCACCCTAACGTAAATATTAAATCAACTTAACTACAAATTCCATGTGAAAAAGAAGGTGAAACCAAAATTACACCCACAAGGCAAAGAGCATAACACAAAAAACAAAAGAAATAAATCATCAAAAGTGTATAAAGATCATAGAGAAATCAACACAGAAATAAACCAACCACTAATCCCATTGTGCAAATAAAGAGTTCGGTGTGTCGCATAATAAGGACTCACCACGGTCACTTATTATCCAAATGAATTAGAAACCGGGATGTCTGCTATAAACGAGATACAGCACTTACAACAATTAAAAACCCTGCAATAAAACAAAATCAATGCAATATTTAATAATATTTAATAATTACCCCTAAATTGCAAACAACCAACTTTCAGTTACTGACCACGAATAAGAAAAAAGGAAGAAAAAAGACTCAGGCTTACCAAAAGAAATATCATTCTTTTAGAAGCCATTCCAAACGTTCCAGCAGCAACAATCTTATCAGTATGTTGCAGACACGTAAAATATACAGTATTCTAAAACGCCAAAAATGCAAACTGTTACTTCATATGTTTAAAAATGCTCCTAAAATATCCTAACAGAGCCAAATGTTTTATACAATCCTAAAGCATCTGCTATAAGGCACCCAAAATTATTGAAATATAAAGTTAAGAACTTATCTAGCAACAAATATCTGCGCTAAACACTACTATAGCGCAGAATTAAACATGTTACTTATAGTAATTACTAACGAGTATTCACTGGCAATTCGTCTTTATCAGCCAGTATACTTCCGTATCTAAAGTTCACCTAATATCACACCGAGCCATATATATGCGTGTTACTAATCCACTAAGACCCGCTACCGGCAACTAAATTACCCAGACAGTCCACAGCGCAGTCTGTGTTCACAATTTAAGTCGTAACCCCAGTCTCAAACATTTTTAAGAGATCTTAAAGATCTTTTTTTTAAAAATAACCACTAACCATTTTATAAATCCAAAACTTTAAAACAAAAAAGAAAAGACTAAAATTCTAACCACAAATCCATCCCGATCTTACCGTATAAAGAAGAAAAAGAAATATCCGTTTCACGGAGAGTACTCCGTCTAGAAGTCGGCGTTCAGCTCAGGCGCCATCTTGAAATGTCTATATATATATAGACTCACTAATGTGCACAAACGACGGACTATTGCATGTCGTCGTCAACCAACAAGCAAATAAAGCGCCATTTTAAAGTGGAGGATAAAAACCAAAACTTTAAAAGTCCATCATGTCAATGGTACCAACTATCCCTAATATATGTGTACATACGCAAAATTAGCAACAACCTTATAGAAAATAATCACCAAGGTTGTAACATTACTTTCGTATTTCTTTTACAGGAAGCCAAATCCATAATAACAAGCAAAGTAATTCCTTTTTAGTCCAGCGTACATAATACCAGCATTCCCTAATAGGTGCATGCAAACATAAAGATCACTGCAACCTTTCAGGAATAATCCCCCCGATTGATTACGTATTTTATTAATTCTAATATCGGACCCCAGATCGATAATAACGAGCTATCTCTATTTAAGATACTAGTGCCAATACTGTGCATACTATATCTCCTTCAGTAATTAAAAAGAATTAGATACTGTGACACTAATATAGTGAGGAAAGAGAGAGGGTTAATAATATAAAAAAGATAAAAAAGAGAGGAGAAGTGTAACATGATTCCTACTCCAATTCCCAAGACCATAATCAACATTTGTACAAATCTCCACATCAGTGTTTTCTCATCAGATTACCCACATTAAGTTCTCTTTTTAGATTCATATGAATATAATACTGACAAACATATAGTACAAATATGGGATAAGTGCAGACACTCTATCGATAAAGAACAATTCGAATATAAACAGTATAATTGTAACACAATTACATTTTCAAACAAATGTCATATGACAAATTTCTAGAAGTTACTTTTCATCCATACAGCAGACACATTAAATATGAACATAAGGTACACCTCATCTGCGAGGCTGATTCTAAGTGCCAAGAAAGTACTGAAGTTCTGAATCAATATTAATGCCTTGCCCAACCGCATGTAATTTTAAAATCCAGCGTGCTTCCCGTTGGCGTAATCTAAGCTCTCTATTTCCACCCCTGATGTCATTTGGGATCGATTCAATACCATGAAAAGCAAAGGATAATTTTGCACTTTGGATTTGACACTCTAATGCATGGGTCACTATAGGATATCGTAGGTCTCGATTCCTCAGAGCTCTAAAATGTTCAGACATGCGTTCTCTTAGACATCTTATGGTACTGCCAATGTATATCTTAGTGCAATCACATATAATTGCATACACTACATATTTAGTAGAGCAGTCGATATGCTGGTTTACCTGAAATTTTATTGATCCATTGTACTGAAAGTCTAACTTTTTATGTATGGCAAATTTGCACATACTGCAGTTGCCACATTTAAATGATCCCTTATTTAAGGTGTGTAGTCATGTAGGTTCTCTCAATTTTTGTATAGGGTAGCTCGGAAAGACAATGTTACGTACAGTTCTACCTTTACGATAAACAATACTAGGGTAACTCTTAATGTAGGGACATAAACTGGGATCAGATGTTAAGAGATGCCAGTGTTTTTTAAATATTGAAAATCTTGTATGACCATGGATGAAAATTCGTTATCAGTTTTAAACTAGATGATATTTTAGAGTCCCTACTGATTTGCGTTTTCATAATCAGAGTGTCAGTTCTTCAGAGTCTTGTGGCCCTATCTTTAGCTTTGTGAATTATTTTTTTGTCATAACCTCTAGCGAGGAATCTAGACTCCATGTCTTGAGAGCAAATCTTAAAGTCCACATCATTGCTACAATTCCTGCGGGCTCTATAAAATTCCCCATAGGGGATGGCATTCACCTGTGACCTAGGATGTGCACTCGTCGAGTGCAATATTGCATTGCAGGACGTACTCTTCCTGTATAATTTGCATTTGATTTTGTCAGCTTCCACAATTAGATCCAAATCCAAAAACACAATGCTCTTTTGCTGTGCAACATAGTGAAAGATACATTGTATACATTATCATTCAGATATTCAAAAATTCATACAAATCCTTTTCACTTCCTGTCCAAATCAGTAGACAGTCATCAATATATCTACCGTAATAGACTATATACTCCTGCCACCTTGTCCCAGATTGGCCCCAGATATGCCCCGCCTCAAACCTGCCCATAAAGAGGCAGGCAAAGACGGCGCAAATCTGGAACCCATCGCGGTTCCACAAAGTTGTTGGTACCAATCCTGTTTATATAGAAAAACATTATGTTCAAGAATCATACGTGACATACTAATGAGCATTTCCGAGTGTTCTAACAGCTCCACAGGTCTTTGAACAAATAATATTCAAGGGCAGAAAGGCCCTGATCATGGCCAATGTTGGTGTATAATGAAACCACGTCTAGTGTCACTAGAGTCATGGAGTCATCCCAATTAAAATCCATAAGTATGTTGAAAACGTGTTTTGTATCTCTAATGGTCGATGGTAAATTGGCAACATAAGGCTGTAAAAAGGTGTCTACGAACTCTGAAATCCTCTCTGTAGGGCCCCCTATTCCAGAAACAATTCACAAAAATGCTACTAGACCACCGGGGAGACCAATTGTTTCTGGAATAGGGGGCCCTACAGAGAGGATTTCAGAGTTCGTAGACACCTTTTTACAGCCTTATGTTGCCAATTTACCATCGACCATTAGAGATACAAAACACGTTTTGAACATACTTATGGATTTTAATTGGGATGACTCCATGACTCTAGTGACACTAGACGTGGTTTCATTATACACCAACATTGGCCATGATCAGGGCCTTTCTGCCCTTGAATATTATTTGTTCAAAAGACCTGTGGAGCTGTTAGAACACTCGGAAATGCTCATTAGTATGTCACGTATGATTCTTGAACATAATGTTTTTCTATATAAACAGGATTGGTACCAACAACTTTGTGGAATCATGATGGGTTCCAGATTTGCGCCGTCTTTGCCTGCCTCTTTATGGGCAGGTTTGAGGCGGGGCATATCTGGGGCCAATCTGGGACAAGGTGGCAGGAGTATATAGTCTATTGCGGTAGATATATTGATGACTGTCTACTGATTTGGACAGGAAGTGAAAAGGATTTGTATGAATTTTTGAATATCTGAATGATAGTGTATACAATGTATCTTTCACTATGTTGCACAGCAAAAGAGCATTGTGTTTTTGGATTTGGATCTAATTGTGGAAGCTGACAAAATCAAATGCAAATTATACAGGAAGAGTACGTCCTGCAATGCAATATTGCACTCGACGAGTGCACATCCTAGGTCACAGGTGAATGCCATCCCCATGGGGAATTTTATAGAGCCCGCAGGAATTGTAGCAATGATGTGGACTTTAAGATTTGCTCTCAAGACATGGAGTCTAGATTCCTCGCTAGAGGTTATGACAAAAAAATAATTCACAAACCTAAAGATAGGGCCACAAGACTCTCAAGAACTGACACTCTGAGTATGAAACGCAAATCAGTAGGGACTCTAAAATATCATCTAGTTTAAAACTGATAACGAATTTTCATCCATGGTCATACAAGATTTTCAATATTTAAAAACACTGGCATCTCTTAACATCTGATCCCAGTTTATGTCCCTACATTAAGAGTTACCCTAGTATTGTTTATCGTAAAGGTAGAACTGTACGTAACATTGTCAGTCCGAGCTACCCTATACAAAAATTGAGAGAACCTACATGGCTACACACCTTAAATAAGGGATCATTTAAATGTGGCAACTGCAGTATGTGCAAATTTGCCATACATAAAAAGTTAGACTTTCAGTACAATGGATCAATAAAATTTCAGGTAAACCAGCATATCGACTGCTCTACTAAATATGTAGTGTATGCAATTATATGTGATTGCACTAAGATATACATTGGCAGTACCATAAGATGTCTAAGAGAACGCATGTCTGAACATTTTAGAGCTCTGAGGAATCGAGACCTACGATATCCATAGTGACCCATGCATTAGAGTGTCAAATCCAAAGTGCAAAATTATCCTTTGCTTTTCATGGTATTGAATCGATCCCAAATGACATCAGGGGTGGAAATAGAGAGCTTAGATTACGCCAACGGAAGCTACGCTGGATTTTAAAATTACATGCGGTGGCAAGGCATTAATATTGATTCAGAACTTCAGTACTTTCTTGGCACTTAGAATCAGCCTCGCAGATGAGGTGTACTTATATGTTCATATTTAATGTGTCTGCTGTATGGATGAAAAGTAACTTCTAGAAATTTGTCATATGACATTTGTTTGAAAATGTAATTGTGTTACAATTATACTGTTTATATTCGAATTGTTCTTTATCGATAGAGTGTCTGCACTTATCCCATATTTGTACTATATGTTTGTCAGTATTATATTCATATGAATCTAAAGAGAGAACTTAATGTGGGTAATCTGATGAGAAAACACTGATGTGGAGATTTGTACAAATGTTGATTATGGTCTTGGGAATTGGAGTAGGAATCATGTTACACTTCTCCTCTCTTTTTTTATCTTTTTTATATTATTCACCCTCTCTCTTTCCTCACTATATTAGTGTCACAGTATCTAATTCTTTTTAATTACTGAAGGAGATATAGTATGCATAGTATTGGCACTAGTATCTTAAATAGAGATAGCTCGTTATTATCGATCTGGGGTCCGATATTAGAATTAATAAAATACGTAATCAATCGGAGGATTATTCCTGAAAGGTTGCAGTGATCTTTATGTTTGCATGCACCTATTAAGGAATGCTGGTATTATGTGCGCTGGACTAAAAGGAATTACTTGCTTGTTATTATGGATTTGGCTTCCTGTAAAAGAAATAAAGTAATGTTACAACCTTGGTGATTATTTTCTATAAGGTTGTTGCTAATTTTGCGTATGTCACACATATTAGGGATAGTTGGTACCATTGACATGATGGACTTTAAAGTTTTGGTTTTATCCTCCACTTTAAAATGGCGCTTTATTTGCTTGTTGGTTGACGACGACATGCAATAGTCCGTCGTTTGTACACATTAGTGAGTCTATATGGCGCTTTATTTGCTTGTTGGTTGATGACGACATGCAATAGTCCGTCGGTTGTGCACATTAGTGAGTCTATATATATATAGACATTTCAAGATGGCGCCTGAGCTGAGCGTCGACTTCTAGACGGAGTACTCTCCGTGAAACGGATATTTCTTTTCTTCTTTATACATGTAAGATCGGATGGATTTGTGGTTAGAATTTTAGTCTTTTCTTTTTGTTTTAAAGTTTTGGATTTATAAAATGGTTAGTGGTTATTTAAAAAAAGAACTTTAAGATCTCTTAAAAATGTTTGAGACTGGGGTTACGACTTAAATTGTGAACACAGACTCGCTGTGTGACTGTCTAGGTAATTTAGTTGCCGGTAGTAGGTCTTAGTGGATTAGTAATACATATATATGGCTCGGTGTGATATTAGGTGAACTTTAGATACGGAAGTATACTGGCTGATAAAGACGAATTGCCAGTGAATACTCGTTAGTAATTACTATAAGTAACATGTTTAATTCTGCGTCTATAGTAGTGTTTAGCGCAGATATTTGTTGCTAGATAAGTTCTTAACTTTATATTTCAATAATTTTAGATGCTTATAGCAGATGCTTTAGGATTGTATAAAACATTTGGCTCTGTTAGGATATTTTAGGAGCATTTTTAAACATATGAAGTAACAGTTTGCATTTTTGGCGTTTTAGAATACTGTATATTTTACGTGTCTGCAACATACTGATAAGATTGTCGCTGCTGGAACGTTTGGAATGGCTTCTAAAAGAATGATATTTCTTTTGGTAAGCCTGAGTCTTTTTTCTTCCTTTTTCTTATTCGTGGTCAGTAACTGAAAGTTGGTTGTTTGCAATTTAGGGTAATTATTAAATATTATTAAATATTGCATTGATTTTGTTTTATTGCAGGGTTTTTAATTGTTGTAAGTGCTGTATCTCGTTTATATGCAGACATCCCGGTTTCTAATTCATTTGGATAATAAGTGACCGTGGTGAGTCCTTATTATGCGACACACCGAACTCTTTATTTGCACAATGGGATTAGTGGTTGGTTTATTTCTGTGTTGATTTCTCTATGATCTTTATACACTTTGATGATTTATTTCTTTGTTTTTTGTGTTATGCTCTTTGCCTTGTGGGTGTAATTTTGGTTTCACCTTCTTTTTCACATGGAATTTGTAGTTAAGTTGATTTAATATTTACGTTAGGGTGGTTTGGTTTTTCTTTATCCTTTTCTATTCACTTTTCTGCTGTTTCACTATCTTGGGTGATAGTGGTGATGATTATAGTTAAATTGTTTCATTTTGAGTATAATGAGGTCTTCTATATCTGTTTATTATAGCCCTGAGGAAGTCTTGGGTGAAAGCCCATATAAGACGAAACACGTGTTGGCATTTGTGTGGCTATCAGTTGTGGAAACAATGAATATGAAAATTGAAATACTCATCTGATTTGAAAAATAAATTGAGAAGAACACTGAAGAAGACCATTGTGGATTTATTGATGGTGCAAATAGGAATATTGCTCAGGACATTTATTTTGTTTTACATAATCTATATGGACCGGGCGTCTTTCATTTACAACATTTTGGTGACGATTTAAAGAGGATTAAAGAGAAATCTATGTGTGCAAATAGACTGTAAGAAGAATTTTAAAGGAACTTAAAAGGAATCTAAAAGGAATCTACCCGTGTGAACTGGATTAAAGGGAAAATTATTACAAAAATCAAGACTGCGGTAAATATGTAATTAAAGCTTGAAGACCACTTAAGAGAATACAAGAAAATTCAATCAGAATCTGAGGAGACTAGAACTGAGTAACACATAAAACCCTGCAGCCTCACCAGTGACCTAAAGATCGGTCAGCCCAGCAGGGTGTGCTTCAGTCAACAAAAAGGCTTTGATTGCTTCCAGGTGCTTGTCGACAACTGGCAGTGGTTAACATATCAGCTGTTGGGATATGTAGCACTTAAGGGAGGATTGTTGGGGCAGCAGTCGTTATGTTTCCAGCCTAACGGCATTTCTGTTTATTTGGGAACTTCTCATGTGGACTATGCGAGAACCAGCAAGGAGTTGGAGTACAACTAAGGGGAACATATCGCTTTCACCAGCACCGTGTTTTTTTTCACCATTCGGTGTTGAGGCAAATGGCGGTTGGTACAGTGTCATGTCCGTTGGAGGTGCGACATTTGGCTCGCGTGCCTCTTACCTTGTCATCGGATCTTGCAGAGCAGTTTGTAAGTGCGAGCCTAGTCTTTGTGGCTCGTGGTGTGTTAATCAGCTTGGGAATGTGATGCTGTGCAACACGTACGTGCCTGGAGCCACCCGGCGCGCTCCCATTGTACGTGTGCTGTCTTCAGGTTAGCTCTGTGTTCTTGGCAAATTGCACTTTCGTCGGAGTGACGCTCTTCCTCAGCGAAACAGGGCTGTAGAGACGTCAGTGTCGCCTTGCTCCCCAGCGTTACAGTGGAGATCTTCGAGGGTGCGCCTGTCCATCACTTCGTCACGACTTTCTGGTGAGACTTTTTTTTTCTCTTTCACTGCTCATCGAGGAGTTCGTATGCTGTTACATCCGGAAGTACTTATGCTGAATCGTTTGTATTGCATTTTCATTGCATTCAGTGACTTGACTTGGGGGCATCGCTGATGTCTTTTGGAGGGGTAACCGCTCTACTGCAAGGTTGGTGTTGGAGCACTGCCTTTGAACCTTGGAGTAATGTCGTGTACTTACACATCTGGACCTTTTGTTGGCAAGACGATGGAACAACGAAGATTTTCTACTTGAGCAGTTTTTGGACAGTGTGTCCTGAGTGATCTCCCTATGTGTGTTGGTGACAATTTTGGTATGCCAGTGTTTGAGTTGGGAGAGTGTGACTGGATAGTGTTTGAGTGCTTGTTAATATGCAGCCTTGGTGTTTTGGTAGTTCATTTTAAATGGGTACATCTCCCATTATTTGTTTTGATGGTGTGCAGTGAGATGACTGTTTGGGAGCACGTCTCCCGGCATGTGCGATGGTGCAGTAATACCACCCACTGTTGCGGTTGTGTTGATGTCTACCACTTTTACGTGGTTCTGGGATGGAGCAGTAATACCACCCACCGTGTGTTTGTGGGATGGTGCAGTATTACCACCCACCGTGGAGTCTGTGGGATGGTGCGGTAATACCACCCACTGTGGAGTTTGTGGGATGGTGCGTGGAGTTTGTGGGATGGTGCAGCACCATCACCCACTTTTGAAGGTATTTTTGTGATGATTTGTGGTTGAAGTAGGTCTGCTGCCCCATCTATGGTGAGGGTGAGGGGCAGAGTGAAGTCATATTATGTGTGCTTGCAGTGCTTTCCATCCTTACTATGGGTTTGGGTGAAGGGCAGTGTAGATGCCAAATGGTTGGTGTGGAGTGGTTTTCCATTCTTCCTACGGGGTAAGAGTGAGGGGCAGAGTTTAGTCACCCTTGACATGTTATTGTAGTTTCCTTCCATCCTTACTAAGGGTTAGGGTGAGGGGCTGTGGTATGCCAAGATGTTTCACCTTTTCCATGTTTTTTTTTTTGCAGTTGTTTGGATGGTTCCCTACTGTGGTTGGTACTCTTCGTACTGCTTTTTATGTTAGCCTGGCCAGCTGGCATGTTTTTTGGTATCAGGGTTTCGATTGAGGTTTTGTGGTGTGGTAGAGTGTGTGTTGTTGTCTGGTTTGAAAGGGAGAAGAAGGGTGAGAGTATTCTGGAGGGTGAGTGTATTATTAATATTATTTACTGTTGTTTTGTTTGCAAGTATTATGTTATGACATGTTGTGCAAATTGCATTCACTGTTTTCTATCTGTTCTTGGTATGCACTTTTGCAATTAGTGTGTTTCGACATGTCGTGCGTGAAGTGTTTTCCACCTATTATTTTCATGCATTCGCATTAGTTCTCATTGCTACATTGTAAACATGCATGCAAGTGTTCTAATGTTTTTCTGCAAGAGTTCTAAAGTTATTCTGTGTAAAGAAAGGAGATGTGTTATACCTGCTGCTCAGCCAGTGTGACTGTGGTTGTGGAATGTTGGTGTGTGGGCATGCTGTGGAATGTTGGTGAGTGAGAGAGTCAGTTGGAGGATGGGCCGAGCAGCAGGAAGGCTGCTCCCGGTGGGGCTCTTCATCTTAACATATATCCCAATAAATCAACCTACATGATCTACATGGACCAGGCGTCTTTCATTTACAACAGAGGTGGATGTGTTGGAGAACCTGAACGAGGCAGTCCCATGGGCTTCTGTTGTACTGGTCATATTGTCATGCATCATTGTCTAAGGCTCTTGTAGTTGGACAACCACCCTGCAAGTGGAGCAAATGGATAGCTGGGCTGTGCAGGGTAAGAGACTGGCCTGCGGTGGAGGAGCTTGGATTGCTCCAAGGAAGACCAACAGTCAGTAGATCACCATGGTTGAGGAGGAGGCGAAGCCTAGGTGCCTGAAGCTATGCTGCTTCTAAGAATCTGTCCTCAAAAAAGAGGGTGAGTGCAGGAAAAACTTCTTAGCAACGTTTGCTATCTCAAACAAAACAAATGCACTCGAGGTGCTAATTCAATTAATTATGGCGACATCAATTCAACAAGAATAATACAACCATATATTTTCAGACCCAATTGTTGGCGCTGCTTTAATTTCCTTTGCAGTGTTTTTTTTTTTTTTTAAATAATGAAATAATGTAACAAACAATTGTCAACGTCACAAATATACATAAACATTCATATTGAACAAAAAACTGAATTCAGGCCAATTTTGGCCTCTCCCGACAACATCTTTCACACCAGAGCTAACAAAATACATTGGTGGTTCTATTTGTCCTTTACAGAGGTTTGAGAGCCAACCAAAAGACAATATATGGGGGGACACAGTCTTTTCTTTATATCTCCTAATGCAATTCACCATCAAAGAATGGTTAATCCATAATTTCCATCTGTGAATTTACTCTCCAAGAAGGGAAATGGTTGACGCTTTTCAGACTTTGAAGTATTTAAGGCCTCATCAGGCCCAGAGGTAAAGGGATGACTGATTAATTATTGACGTTCTTGAGTAAAATATAAATACAGTATTGTGATCCTGCTTTACCAGATAATGGTCGATGGTATCCAGGTAAATAGGAAAAACAGGATATTTTCCATGCTTTCCTGTGTATATTGTGTTTTGTTTGGCTGAGACACCCGGCTAGGTACATGAGAATGTTACCCAGGGTTCAAATTCCACCGAGTCGGTAATGCGGCTAGGGCAAGGTAAGTGGTTTTATTTATTTTGTTTTCCCTATTTTGTTGTCTGTCGACTCCCCCCTGCCCTGCCTCGCCCCACCGCCCCACCGCCCCACCGCTCTTACCTGCATCAGCCACAACTGACGGAGTACCCTCTTCCTGGCGGACGTTAAGTCCATCGCCAGGCTGGCATAGAATACTATGTCTATCAAAACGTAAATCAGACTCTTTGTCTTTTTAACAATAAAACAAATTGTAAAAACACATAAGCAATCACATACAGTTACAATGGCAAATAAGTAATCGAGAAAATTGCAAAGTCAAATCATAATACAAAATCATTTAAAGACACGTTACATCAATACATTTTATTTGGAGTTATAACTGCAGTGTTAATAACCAAGATCTAATATTATATTTAAAAAAAATAGGTTTTAGAAATTCACCTCGAAGTCTCATAAGTACTGACAGTCTAAAAGTATATGTACATTTGTGCAATGCATCTGCAACCCACATCCACACAACCTTTCCTCATTCTTAAAAGAATACACCCCTGAAGGGTGTGCATGGAGAGGGTGCAATCCTATTCTAAATTTAAAAATAGTGCAATGCATTAGAGAATGCGGGAGGCTATGAAGATATACACAAAAAAAGTGTTAGCCTCCCAACCTTCACAGAATTCTACAGCTAAGGGTTTGGACCGGAGATAACTTTCTCTCGACTCGCTCCCACCCAATTTAGATAGTTCTTTTTAACAGTAAGTTAAAGGAAGTGCCATTTTGTAAATTTTTATCCTCGGTACATCTGCCATCACTTGTAGCTGGTTCCTTATTTTATAATCCCATTTGAGATCAATTGTAATAATCTCGTCCCTACATAGGGTAGCTATTTGGGGTTCCTCGATTGTTACCAATTTCCTTCAGAATCTTAGTGCTTATATCGTGCAGTAATGGACCAGGATTGGAGCCCAACCTCCATCTAAATAGCCAAGCCATTCCGCGCAATGACGGGTGAAGATGGGCCCATCCTTGGTCTAGAATATGTCTGGGCAAAGCCTGTGCATGTCCAGCACAGTGGCAGAAGAGATGGCGGTTTGATGCTTGTTGAGAGTTGGACGAGTCCGCCTCCTCCAACCCTCCTCACAGAACAGGCATGTTCTGGGGCTTCCAGTCCCTTCTGGAGCTCCTTGACTTCCTTTCCAAATTCAGCCAGGGCAGTTTAATAAAGAATTCTGTTAGCCTTCCATTGAGAACATAGTTTATTTTAGTACAATGAATCATCAACGTTGTACAGTAAACCTGATAGATGCCAGATCCCCTTCATCATCCATCCAGTGGCCAAATCACTGAAGTGCACTGGGGATGCAGCAGACATTTGTTCTGGCGATTTCCTCCCCAAGGGCACTTCTGTACTACAGAAGGGTCTACAGAAGCTTGTGTCTTCCCTTCTGTAATACCCATTGTGTCTTTGCACATTTCATGCACATACAAGTCAAATGCATGTCAATAGGTGTGCCCCCTTGCAAACAAAGCAATATAAAAATAAGCCCCCAATTATCTGCATACAACAAGGCTGGCACCTGCCTTTTACCCACCAAAGGAACATCCTTACACTGTGCCACTAAAAACTAGTCCAGCTGGTTAATATTTGAAATAAATGACATAGGAGCTAAAATACAGGCCTGACTGACTCCTCTCTCTAACCGAAAGTGCGATGTGCATTCCCCGTTGGCCCATATCTTATTGAGGCTTCCAACCCCTCATGCAAGTCTATCAGGAAATTATTGAGAGCCTTATCCACTCCCATGGCTCCAGCACAGCCCATAATTTTGCTCTGTCAACTGTATCAAAGACTGTGCTGAGGTCCATGAAGGTCAAATGTATCGCCTCCTTCCTCACCTTGATGTACTTAGTGATTAATAAATAAAGATTAAAGTTTTGCTCGATCATACCTCTGCCCGACATAAAACCATATTGAATATATGAAAGAATATTTTAAGTCTCAGCCCAATCCCTCAATTGGTTTAACAATGCTCTACCTATGACCTTCACTTCAGCATCCACTAAAGAAATGGGCTGATAGTAGGCTGAATCTGCATGAGTCCCTTTTTAAAAGACAGCTACGATGATAGACCTCTGCCAAGAGGGGGTAAAGTGACCTTGTGTTGCCTCATTAAGATGCTGTGTGACTAAAGGAGCCCATAAATCCACACAAGACTTAAAAAGGTACTCCATCTGTCCCAGGAGCTTTATTTGGAGGAAAGGTAGCAATGGCATTGGCAACTTCACTGACGTCGGGTTTTAAAGGGCTCCCTCTGACCAAGGGGATCTCTGCTTTTGAACTACTGGATATTGGCTAGCCCTAGCATAAATGGATTCAAAATGACTAACTCAAGCCTTTGTATGAATGGTGTGAACCTGTTCTGGTATGGCTACCTCATTAAAAGGGGGTTGGTTCACTATATTCCAAAAAGCAGAACTTTCTCCCAACTCACATGCAACCATTAGCTCTTCCCAGGCCTCCCTTTTAAGAACCTCCTTTCAGGTCTTACAAACAGGTTATAATGCTTTCTGACCTTCTTCACTTTCTCCTTATCCCTCGGTTTTTGATATAAGACCTTCATCAGATCCTTATAAGCTAATGAGCAACTCTTAACAAACCATTTGAGGCCTACGAGTCCCACCCTTTTAGATTTTATCATGAGGGCCATTTTCACTGATTTACAAATGTTAGAAAAATAATCTAATATGATCTGATCTGGGGCGTTTGTCAATAAACAAATTTCAAAATCAGGTCGCAATATCTGGATCAGGTCACTTAAGAAATCGTCTGGGACAATTTTACCCCATGTAAGCCTGCGACCTTGCTCCTGTAGTTTCAAAGGCTCCTTATTTGGAGTAACAGCCTTGCCCCTCAAATCAAACCATCTAAACTGTGCCACTAGAAGATTATGATCACTACTACTATTCCATTCTACAGTCGAGCGGCCAAGCAAGGGTAACAACCCAGCTGAAACCAAAATAAAAATCAATGACAGAGCTGCACCCTCTCTTCTTTAAAGTCTGTACAAAATCAGAAGTGGAATAACTAGATTGAGTCAACAAGTTAAAAAGATTAGATTCTGTTGCCAAAATATTAAGTGTATACCCTTGCCAGGAGTGCGAAAAATGCACATACTCTGACTCCTCCTGAGCTGCTAACTTCCCCCTGTCTAAATTACCACAAGAACATGGGTGTAGTCACCCGCTAATAATATCCAAGGGGAGAAGGATCGCTTCTGAAAGAATTTCTCCACAAACTTGGATACTTTGGTCTCTAATACTTACCCTGAGGAGGGTGAATTGTAGACATTCATCACAAGAACCCTATATTGCCCGCAAATGTTAGGAGGACTCCCAACACAATAGTGGAATCAGAGGTGACTAACTTCAACTCATAGCCTAGGGTTAAACTAACAAAAATTGCAAACCATCCCTTAGCTCTGCCATTCAGCACCGGCAAGGCAAGTGCGTAAAAAGCTACATATCCGTCAAGGTAGGCCATCCCCGAAACATCCCATGTCTCTTGGAGACATTTAATTTGGACTGATTTCAGCGTTTTTACCTCATGATCAATTTCTAAAACAGATCCTATCCCAACCTACATTCCAGTTCATTATCCTAAGCTGGTTTGGGCTCCCTAAAGGTAGCTCTTTGTCTCTTTTGGTCATCTCCCCACTAACCTCTGGCACCCAAAGTCAATCCTGATCATCAAGCGAAGATAAGGCATCAAACCTGTCACTTAACTGGACATCTGGGTTAATAGACAATTGGGGATGGACAGCACTTTCTGTGTCAAGCCCTCCAGTGTACCCTGGACCCAAATGAGTTTCCTCAGAGGATAGAAGAATCCCAATGGACAAATTGCAATCCCTGCCCCCCTTAAGGAGTCTCACGCGGGACGAAACAAAATCTGTTCCACTCTGCTGGGATTCCTAAACTTAATCACAATACGGTCACCAGTCACCCTTTTTTCTTCTTCCCCAATCAAGCACACCCTAAGAGCCATGATGATCTCATTAAACAGCAACGAATGTGAAAAACCCAGTTGGCATACAAGCCATTGAACAACTTTATTCTTAATTCTGCAATAACTTTCCATGACTCCATTTTTCAAACCAGATACTTTTGCTAAGACACAAACATAGGGTGATGCCGCCGAGGGAAACTAAAGGGTCAACTTTACTACCCCCTCAGAAAGTAACACCATAGGAAAGCATATCTGACTGGGGGGATCCCCCGAAGGCCTTAGAGCCCCACCCTCCCTAGTATGCTCCTGCCTTTTGGAAGAATGATGGGCGGGGGCCTTGTCTTTGAACCTTGCTTGTGTGTGGTATTCGGCCCCTTAACAACTAACTGCACACTACTTACGGGGGAGTTATGTTTCTAGAATCAGCTGTCAGTGGCTCAACGGAGGTTGTTATATTTTTGCTAGTTAAGGAGGGGGGGGCTCTGTTGTCCAGACATTATCATTGTGTGTCTCCCTACCCAACACATTCAACAACAAGATTACCTTGTTCCCCAGCCTGGCATCAAGCCTTTCCAATACATTCATTATCTTAGCCAAACCCTCTTCCAATTGATCAAATCTACTCTTAAATAGCTTAATAACATCAGAAAGCCCACTTTCCACTTTCCCCAACCTATGTTCCAATCTAATTGAACAAGTAAGCGAGGCTGGTGCCTCAATATCTATATGTGGAATGTCCATGAATTCTCCACATGGGGCATCCTCAACTGCTGCAACAACTCCCCCTGCTACCAACTTCTTCGTCTTTCTCCCTAAGGGCTTTATCCCAGCGGTTTGGTTGGAAGGTCCTTGTTTTTCAGTCTTAGTTTTCATTGAGCCCTTAGAATTGACCATCACCTCCGGATCAGAATGGGGAAAATTAGTGGCATTGAGTCCCTCTACACAAGGTACTACTCGAATCAAGGTGCCACCCTCCCCTGTGGGCTACAACTGTGTAGATTGAATCAGTAAAGGGGCATTCTTGCTTTCACCCGGCACCAAGGCATTCGAAGCAAAAGTGACCAGCAGGTCTTCCACCTGAGTAATTTCCTCTGTCAAGGCCCCTACTGCGATGTTAAGGAATGTCAGGATTGAATGCTTTTTCCTTGGCCCCTTGTCCATTTTAATGGGCTCCTCGCCCTTCTGCTTTCCCATCCTACTACATTGCCTCAGCATGAGTGAATGTTAGCCACACCCTTCTGAGCTTAAACTGAAGACTGCCAATAGCACAATATCCTTGGTGAACTGAATAAGTACTTACTTCCAGCTCAAAACTTAGAGCGGCAGCCCAGTCTCGTCAGGCCTGGCCTGGACCCAACCCTCTCACTTTCCATGCTGTGGGAGGTGGAAAGCGCTGAAGAGTGCACAGCAGGGGTTTCCAAACTGCCGTGGCCCCCCCCTCTCCCTGGGGCGAAATGCAGGCCGACAGCAGGCTGGAACAGTGAGTCCCCAGCAACTCGCTCCTCGCGCCACTGGAGGTGGAAAGTGTTTAAGAGTGCATAGAGCGGGTTCTCAAACTGCTGTGGCCTCTACTCTCCCTGGGGCAGAATGCAGGCAAGGCAGACAGAGGGTTATGACAGTGGATCACCCAGCAACTCACTCCTCGCTCCTCTGGCATCTGCCCTTTATGAAGGCTGTTAAGACCATCAGGACGATAAAATTCCATGATTTTGAAATCCAATATACTATCACAGTGGAGGATTCTAAGAGGCTGGATCAGATTACCCCTTTAATCAATACTGATTTCAGCACCAGCAACACTTTCCTTTTTATGCCTCTGTGTGAAACGTTATGAGTAGAAATTTGGGGGCATATTATCAAGAGAATTATCGCCGCTTTAGCGGCAGTTTTCGGCCGAAAAGCGGCGATAATTCTAACGCATTATTAACAAGGACACGCTGGCGCGTGTATCCTTGATTTAACTCCCGTTTCTGTCACCACTCGCTACGCATCGATAATGAGATGCAAAGTAGGCGTGGCTGACAGAAACAACATGGGAAAATATCACGAAGGCAGCTTCCCGATATTAGCAAGGAGGGTAGCGATGATAATAATCGCGTTACCTCTGACCTAACGCAGGAATTTAACGTCTGCTAAATTCCTGTGTTAGGCATACCTAACATGGGAGGTGGATTATGGGGTTAAGGCCACAGGGCCTTATCACCAAGATCATCGCCGTTTTGGGAGGGACATCTCTGTTTTTTAGGCGATGTTTGGCCATTTTCCCGCTATCGCTGGAATATTTATCGCCATAGCGCTGAGCGTTGGTAATACAGCGCTAGCTTGGCGAGATATTCCAGCGATAGCCGGCGATAAAGAAAAGCGCGCTAAGCGCGCTCGGCGATAATTATCGCCAACCCTAGATAATATGCCCCGAAGAGTTTTTAATCTTTCTAGTAAATTTAGTCATGGTTTTCTTGCATGTAAGAAAACATGACTTTTCCTCTAATAGCATTAGATGGAGACAATGAGTGACCATGGTGCATGCTTTTTGGGAATATTTCAGGTCCGGGTGCTGTGTTTGTTTGTGGTTCTAAAGGTAGGAAAGTGAGATTTGACATTACAGGCATATATCCTCTTTCATTTCTGGTCTTTCAAAGAGTCATACATTCTTATAGTGATTGCAATCTTCAGGCTGTGTCTTCCTGCATATATAAAAGAATTCTGGGTCCCACACCACAGTGTACTTTCTGACTGTGTATAGTGTTGGGGTCATCAGTGACGGTATATACTTATTGATGGAGCGTAGCTATCATCCGATGTCTAACTTTATCAATTCTCACCTGTAAAAGATCATTAGGACAAATATTTGTGGATGAAAACATGTTAACTTGCTAAGTTGAAATACGTGATGCATCGTAAAAGCATGCAGAGTGTTTTAACACTATGATGTGAAAATGTAAACAATGAGAACTACATATAACCACATATACATGTTGAGAGAAAATAAATATGTTAACATAGAGAATTTTGTGATAATAACATTTATATGTGTATCCAAATGTGCAAAAATATACCTGCATCATGAGAATATTGTAAGGAGTATTGCTTATTTAGAAGAATTTAACATAAGTGCAATTGTGAGTTTCTGTAACGTTATTGCAAAATAACATGTATCTCAGAGTGACACATTAATGATTTGTTTTGAAAATGGCAATGTGCAAATGATGCTTACAATGAATATTTTAACTGTACCAAATACTAAAGCATAGTTCTTAAATAAAAATAATAACTGAAATAATACACAAAATCGAAATGCCTTTATGAAATGTGTGCTTTATAATAATATTGCAAGCACAAGGAGATAATGGACAGAGTGCTGAAACTTTTAAGACACTCACCCCCAGTCACAGATCTGGGTTGAATTCATCATCGTTCTTTAGCTCACTTCGCCACCCCAGTTCAGACACAACCATATGCAAATCAGTCTTGACCCTGTCCCTTATGGGAACAGTCCATCCCGAACTGCCAAGCCAGGTCTTCCCTGGACCGGAAACAAGCATCCTGGGACCGGTTTCGGGGTAACACCTCTCATCAGCCAGGCTAGCTTGAATCCAGTGGCAAAGTGAGCAATGGACCCACGTCTGGGCATACCCTGCCAACTTAGGGCAAACACAAGGAGATAATAGATGGGGCGCTGAAACTTTTCAGACACTCACCCCCAGTTACAGATCTGGGTTGAATCCATCATAGTTCTTTAGCTCACTTAGCCACACCAGTTCAGACCCAGCCATATGCAAATCAGTCTGACCCTGTGCCTCATGGGAACAGTTTAGCCCGAACTGCCAAGCCAGGTCTTCCCTGGACCAGAAACAAGCATCCTGGGACCGGTTTCGGGGTAACAATGGATTTAACCTAGATCTCTTGACTGGGGGAGAATGTTTAAATCATTCAGCATTCCGTCCATCATTTGTTGCAGTTACATTTTCGCCCTAAGTGGGATGAGTATGCCCAGACATGGGTTCCTTGCTCACTATGCCACTGAATTCAAGCTAGTCTGGCTAATGAGGGGTGACATACCCTGAAACCGGTCCCAGGATGCTTGTTTCCAGTCCAGAGAGGACCTGGCTTGGCAGTTCATGCTGGACTGTTCCCATGAGGAATAGGGTCAAGACTGAAATGCATATGGCTGGGTCCAAACTGGGGTAGCGTAGTGGGCAAAAGAACGATGGATTTAACCCAGATCTCTTGACTGGGGGAGAATGTTTGAATCATTCAGCATTCAGTCAATCATTTGTTGCATTTACACATTATAATAATATCGAACTGCAGTGATTCAGCAAATTTTCATGTAGGCCTCAAATGCTCTTCCTTTCCTGAGCAAATTTAAAATCAGACGAAGCAGTCACTTTAGCCACTGTGAGAACTTTCTTTGAAGTTTCTTTTCTGTATTGGTTAACAATCAACTCACGTCTTGCTTAGAAACATACTCGATAGAAATGTAACAATATTATTGCAAACCCAGGGAAAGGCGCTTAGGAACGGATTGACTGTGAGCAAAGTAAAGTTCCACCTACTTCTGTGGAAGTGTCGGAAGAGTAATGATATTGAACTTAATGAATCTAATGAAATTTGCAAAATGATTACTTAATTCTTCCGGATCTTTGTGATTCACCGATCACCCCGTTAACGGCCCACTGCGAGTGACCAATGAGAACCCAATGGACTTATGAAATTGACACGTTAAGGGGTGTAAACCAGGAATTTTTTTATGTATAATTGCCCCATCAAGGGAGGAGTCGGGCTGGCTGTCATTCCCATTTTCCCTTCCTGGCATGCTGTTGGACTGACTTTTGACTCCTATTAACTTCCTTATGCTATTCCCATCTATACTCAGTGGCGAAGTCCTTAAATGAACTTAAATATTCATAATTGCGACTCTGGAACCTGCACTTTGTCGGCAGGTAAAGTTGAGCAGGAAATAACCTTTCAGCTGACTCCTTCTGTGGCATGAGGTGCTGCAGTTCAGACTTGGCCAGATCCATTTGAAGACGAACTGAATCGATCAGCCTTGCTTTGGTTTGAATGATTGATAACTGAATCTTAAAACTCATTTTGTTTCTCTCTACAGACAAACTTCCAGCTGTCTTTTAATGCACTGTACTGCATTGTGAGGCTACTTGTATTAATGATTTTGTCATTAAATTTGTTTTGAAATGCAATTTTTTGATCTGTCTATCCAAACTGAGGTTTAGATAAATGTTTTCCATGAGTTATCTTTACCGATTCTGTCTCATTCTTTTAGTCATATTTCTTGTCTCAAGGTGTTAGTATCAGTGTCTGAGAAAGGCTATGAAATAGGATTTGAGATTATCAATTATTCTATTCCAGGTCCTCATAGAATAATTGTGTCATGTTCTCTAAGTATCCTAGACCATGTTAGCTCAACAAAAAGATCCATTGGAAGACCATGGTTTAAGGTATTGTGAAGAGGATGAAATGGGCCTGGTGTTTCAAATTTGACTTGATGTAAAAGGTAAAAATTTTACTGCGCTTCGTGCTGCATCACTTTGCAGGTGTGTCTGGGGATTTTTTAGCAGCCTTCGGTCTGTTTAGTGGTATGATGCTTTATTTCTCTAATGTAGGGCAAACCCTAAAGCCTTGCTCAAATACGTTCATTTGCTCAGCTGTGGTTGGATTTCTACACTATTGCTACTCCCTCCCAGCCCATGTTCTGTGACTACAGTCTCGCATTTTGTAACTGCCTGTCTGGTTGTATTATTGCATCCTTGCACTGTGGTTGTGGTGGACGTTTTTTAGGTTAGCTCCTGTGTGAACCCTGACACCGGGCTGCACTTTGTACCACACGCCCTTTCATATATTTTCTTTCCACTTCTCTATTATACTTGCACAGTGTTTTTCCTTACTGAACTTTTGTTTTTGGTTTACAACTACTTTTCAGTCCTTTGTGGTGTGTCTGTGGCATCCTTAGTCCACTTCTAGTTTCTCTGTCTATGTTATTTCATTTCTTGTTACTGCTGAAACCTGGACACTTCTGTTTACCTCTTTGTATATTAGTGTTGGGGTGCCTCATCCATACACGAGTGACGCATAATTATTGCCATATGACACTCCAGAAGTTGAGCTTGAATGTCATGTGGCCATTCCAAATCACCTTTGTTCAAGGTCAGATCGAATATGACCCTGTGTGCTGTGGAGGGTCCCTCACTCTTATGAAATTTCTGCAGGTCTGCTAGATAACAGGTTAATCAAAAGTCATGGAGGAAAATGGTAGTACAGCCCAGGGAAAGCAGATAGGTCTTACATCCCTCTTCAAGGTGATAACTAAATAGGTTATCTAACCCTTGCCCGTTTTATGACACATTCCATGAAATGCCTAATAGAACAAGTGCAGAAAATAAAAAATCCTTCCAACTTTTTCAGATTTTTATAGAGTATATGTAGCTAAAGGTTCCCATACCAAATCAAAGGATAGAAAACCCTGATTAAAGGCCCGATTTAGATTTTGGCGGAGGGGTTACTACGTCACAAAGGTGACCGATATCTGGTCCGCCGAAATATAAATCCCATAGCACATACTGGGATTTATATTTCGGTAGATGGGATGTATGTCACCGTGGTGATGAGAAACCCGTCCGCCAAAATCCAAATCAGGCCCTAAGTTCTTACCTTCAATTCAGAATGACCAGAAATGGTCTATTAGTCAAAATGTTTGCACAAGATGCAGAGTATAACTGTTTTTCTCATGCCCAATGACATTGTGTGCAAGGTATGTGAAAATTATGTTTGCAAAAAAGCAGCAAAGAAGCACAATAAAAGAGGACTTAACAATCTCCAAGGGCATATGTAGGTGCTGGGCACGTTGTGAGTCTGTCTTTTAATTTTGTCAAAAATGCTCTTCAGTCTTGTTATAAATCAAGATTTCTTAACTATCTTTTTCCTTTCTATAAATTATTTCTCTTTTAAAATCCGAAAGAAATATACAGTGTAAACGGGACAGCTATTTTTTTGCCTTGAGCTATTGGGGAGCAATCGTTTGTGCTTTAATATTTTCGAAAGTTAATTTGTCTATGCGTCGTAGTTTTTTACTGAAAAAAGATGCATTAACAATATTCTTAATAATATTAGAACATGTAAAAGCTGTGCGTGATTAGAAAGTGGAATCAATGAAAGGTCTTCTTCCCAGAACTGTAAAGCATATGTAATGATGCTTTACCAGTCCAGCCAATTAAAATGTGATTTTTACAGTGGTGTAGTAAGTCTGACATGGTCCCTAATGCAAGCGAGCAAAATGTGCCCCTGTCTCTTGGTTTGATAGTAGACAACAGCAATAGTTGGGTGCAGCGTAACCTCACAAACACGGGCCCTGGTGCCACTGCACCTGCTGCGCCATTGATAAATAGCCCATGCTGTTTTAGCTTTTTCTACTGGTACTTATTAGCTTTTTTCAAGGGTCTACTTATGACGCCATTCCGTAATAACTGGCGTGATCGACAAGGACATTAGGGAAATGCACACGGTTAATTATGGTTATTAGCAATATCGAATGCCCTAGATGTCTTTATCATTGACATAATTACACTTCACCCTGATTATGCGCCCAGGCTTTCGGTTCTCGCACAATTCATCTGTGGCAGGCGATTATTTCACCATATTGCCCTCTAGAGCATTCAATAATAGTACAATAAACACAGCAGATACATTGACCACTAGAGCCAAAGCGACTCTTGCTTACTCTCAATCATCACGATAAAGTGTAGATATCTTGCTTTTATTACATTTTACTGTCCTCTGGGTTTAATAACATACCTAATTTTTGTTCTTTAAAGCACAGTTCACTGCATTTTCTGGGTCTGTAATACACTTGTCTGAAAACACGGTTGCTTATCTTTAAAGAGGCCTGGAAGGTTAGGAAAACAGCAGACACATCTTCTTGAGTGATGTTTCCAGCAGAATATAAAACTAACTCCACAGAGCAAGAGCATAAGTATAAAAGTTCATGAACCAAGCCTCTTTGAGATGGTCCGTGTGATATTTGCAATACTTTTGGGAGATCAGGTGTGGAGAGCACAGTAGCATGAAAGGTTTCATCAAGCTGGAGTGACAGATGTGGGACAGGCTGTAAGGTATCTTGCAAGATATGAAAAGCAATTTAGTGTCTAGAGCTCCTTATTGATGTAGTCCAAAGCCATATATTTTCATCTCCGGCGCTCACGGTTCAAATTAGGTACCAGTGAGGGAGTTTGCATGTGTTGTCGACAACCTGCTTTGGTGGTGGAGGGAGCGCGGTGCTTCAGTTTACTGAAAACCAAAACCATATTTGAAGAGAGTCAAACTGGAAACACAGGCATTATTGGAATATAGGGTGATGCCAGCCCATTAACGAGTCAGCTAAGCATAGCTAGTAAATATGATTCTGTAGTGGTCTGCTCCTCATACCTGCCAGAATGCTCACGCCATGATGTTCTGGCTGAGGGCATTCTGCTTTAGAATATAGAATGTCTGTTTGAAATAGCGCCGTTTAGTTGCTGCTTGTTTGCTGTCTCTGCCGGCTGCTGCGCAGCACCTGATCTACAATAAAGCTTTTCTCTACCAACTTAGGGGCATATTATCAAGGGCCGGCGATAAATATCGCAAAGCGCGCTTAGCGCTTGCATATTTATCGCCGGCTATCTCTGTAATTTATCGCCCGGTTAGCGCGTCATTAACAACGCGCATCGCCGAGGCGATAAAAATTTCAGAGATAGCGTGGATATCGCCGTTTTCCTTGTGGAAAACGGCGATATCCTAGATGATAGGGCCTGTGGTCTTAGCCACAGAATCCACCCCCCATGTTAAGTATGCCTTAGTCAGGAATTTAACAGACGTTAAATTCCTGCGTTAAAGCATACTTAACGCGATTAAAATAATCGCTTCCCGCATTGTAAATATCGCGAAGCTGCCTTCGCGATATTTACCCATGTTGTTTCCACAGACACGCCTACTTTGCATCTCATTATCGATGCGAAGTCAGGCGTGCTGGAAACGGGAGCAAAATCAGCAAAACACGCGATAGCGTGTCTTTGCTGATAAGGCGATATAATTATCGCCGCTTTTCGGACGAAAACGGCCGCAAAAGCGGCGATAATTGTTTATCGCCGCCTTGTTAATATGCCCCTTATTTCGTTTGGGGTCTTACCTGCTACATTATTGTTGGCGACGATCCTCAGGTGACTGCAGATCCCACGACTAACCACCTCAGGTTTGTTCCTGCTGTCCAGCCTTCCGACGAAGTGAAGAACATTCCACAGAACGTCGACACGATGGAGGACTGGGGAAGGGGGTCTCCCTTACTAGCAGGATTGCAAAGTACTGTGTTGGTGATTTTTTAATAAAAAAGCGGCACCGGCAAAGCGAGGAACAGAACGTACGAAGTACACGTGACGTATACCACTCTAGCATGTGTTTACCTCGTTCTCTTCGCTAACCTTATCTTTCTCCACTCTCATTTTCTCTCTCTCACCTTCCAATACCTCGGTTTGTCTCACTGTATTCTCCTGTACCCACTTTCTCACCATTTGTCTTTGCGTCTCTTTTCACCTCCATTTTAAATCCTTTCCCAATCCCTCCTACATCTGCCTCCCTCTCTCACCCCTTTCTCCTCCTTTAATTTGAACATAACAATAATGTAGGATTGGCTCAGATGAAGCTTCTCACATTTGCTCAGGGTCTATCAAACAAGCTCCAAAAACGACCCATGTCAGTTGCTTAGGTATAGAATATTAATTGTTTGGGCCAAAAATGTAATTCATTGCAACATCCCAACAACCAGTATTGCGTTTTTTTGTTTTCTTCAAAATGTTCCTTAAAGTCACCTGTCTGTGATCTCTGAGTGTAACTCACCTGCACCGGCCACCCTTCTCAGGTGCCACCTGTCTGGGCTCAGCTGCTGAGTCCCCACTGAGGACTGGCTGCTGGTAGTGGACAAACAGGCCAGTCTCTGTGGTCCAAGGTCAAACATTGAATGGGGAATTGGCGCCCCCTACAGCACAGACGCTTCGCTGGTCTGTGGCTGGAGTCTGTTTGTGACTGGCCTCTCCAATCCAAGCCTTGCCAGGCATGGTGTTGTGATGCAGTGTGCTTCTGTAGGGGCACTTGGCAACATTGTGAAATATATAGTCTCACAAGTGGTATAAAAGGTCATGAATTAAAGTGTATTTAACAGCTGCTAGACTGGACTACAAGGGGCTCAGAAGTGGACAGGCCTTCAGTGTGCACCGCTGCTGGCGCTGGGGCGCAACTAGACCTGTTCTTGGGGTGGGTGGAGCTAACATGTCAACCAATTGAAATGGGGC
This sequence comes from Calotriton arnoldi, assembly GCA_963921515.1. Classification (NCBI taxonomy): domain Eukaryota; kingdom Metazoa; phylum Chordata; class Amphibia; order Caudata; family Salamandridae; genus Calotriton; species Calotriton arnoldi. Next base: position 1,377,747 of record CAWUFW010004686.1, read on the forward strand.
TTACACTTCAAGAAATGGGGCGGAGCTATCCTTCCAGCCAATACAGGAAGCTAGAGTGGTACACTCTGCTTTAATAACATACTGGCCAATCCAATGCAAACATGTTTCAGTTAATTTGACAATGTTTATCGGCTTCTGACAGCTCTTTGAAAAGGGGATAAGTGATTTGACAAATGAAAAGAAACTTCTACAGATTTCAATACAAGGAAGTTTAGAACACGTTTCCGCCCTGCTATTTCAAGACAGCAACGATGCTTCCATTTCTGTTCTGAATCCTGCAGCACATTAAGTGCCAAATCATTTTTTTTTTAAATCCTGCAGGGAACATTTGTTACAAATGTCTCCAAAATTCTTTTAAGAAGAATGACCACATTCTCCATATAGTTTGTTCGTGAATGTGTATGCTAACTATTGCTATAAGCCTGGCCTATGTAGAGAAAGGGACAACCTTGAATGGGGCACACACGAGACCCCAGGCAGACAACATGGTCTTCAGTTTGTTGTTCTCACACTGAAATACGTACACAAAATAGTGTTTTCATTGTGCAATGCTTTTGCGCTGGAAATTTATTATACACAATATTGTTTTATGCTGCCGCCGACAGACCCGGGCTTAGTTTGAGAACAGAATAATGTTTTATTGGCATTTTGGTGCCAAACTACGCTAGTTTGAAGCGGCGAGACAGCGGGCGTGCAGTGCCTACACAAGGGGAGTGCTGGTGTACTCGCTCTGCACAGACACCATCCCGGAGAAGGAACACTCCAGGCATCCGTAAAAACAAATTCTACATCAGTCTTAGAACACATTCAGAAAAACTGATCACGGAGACGTTTGATTTAGGTGGCATAAACGACATGTTCAGACTTCATATAGTTGAGCTATATCTCAGTCTAACCATCGTTCAGGTGCCGGACACCGGAGCTCTCTCAATCAGTAGCGGCTCCTGGAGGGAGTGCTGCCGGGCGGTGACGCGGGGCGGGGGAGGGGCATGGTGGGGCGTAGTAAACTCCGGAATATGGCTGAACAGAGGTAAGTAAACAAATAAATTAATAAAACGGATTTCGTTGCGCGCGCTGCATCACATTTGGCGATGCAGCGCGCGCAATGAAATTCGTTTTATTTATTTATTTCTTTACTTACCTCTGTTCGGCCGTATTCCGGAGTTTACTACCCCCCACCCTGCCCCTCCCCGGCGTCACCGCCCGGCAGCACTCCCTCCAGGAGCCGCTACTGCTCATGTGACAATGATCCATCACCAAAAGGCAAAAGCCACGTCCCGTAATGTCTGCTCGATTTCTTCTTAGATTGCCACCGTCCGGAGTTTAGTGCCTGAGGGCGTCCACTAAATATATTGTATTGTAATTGCATTTATATAGCGCCTACTACCCCTGACGAGGCGTCGAAGCGCTTTTTTGGCAAGTAGCACGCTACTCCAGAACCCATAAAGGATTAGTGTTCAATTAGTAAAGTGAAATATGAAAGTAATTTCATTGGTGGATATTAGTCAGTTATTTGGATTGAGAAGGACAGCGAAGGGATAGAAGAGGGAAAAAGGTTTGCATTTATATAGTGCTTGTTACCCCTGATGGGATGTTGAAGCGCTTTTGACAACACATGCACACAAGATATGGGTGGAGCTGACTTGTTACTTATAAAGACCGCTGAACTGAGTCCTTTGCTCTGGTTGCTGCTGCCGGCCCCTTGGCCCTACCACGCACCTTGCACTTTCTAGCTGGTCCCTGGAGGGGCTTTAAACTGCACACAGTGGTCCCGCAGCGCGGAGACCGCTGAACTGAGTCCTTTGCTCTGGTTGCTGCTGCCGGCCCCTTGGCCCTACCACGCACCCTGCACTTTCTAGCTGGTCCCTGGAGGGGCTTTAAACTGCACACAGCGGTCCCGCAGCGCGGAGACCGCTGAACTGAGTCCTTTGCTCTGGTTGCTGCTGCCGGCCCCTTGGCCCTACCACGCACCCTGCACTTTCTAGCTGGTCCCTGGAGGGGCTTTAAACTGCACACAGCGGTCCCGCAGCGCGGAGACCGCTGAACTGAGTCCTTTGCTCTGGTTGCTGCTGCCGGCCCCTTGGCCCTACCACGCACCTTGCACTTTCTAGCTGGTCCCTGGAGGGGCTTTAAACTGCACACAGCGGTCCCGCAGCGCGGGAGACCGCTGAACTGAGTCCTTTGCTCTGGTTGCTGCTGCCGGCCCCTTGGCCCTACCACGCACCCTGCACTTTCTAGCTGGTCCCTGGAGGGGCTTTAAACTGCACACAGCGGTCCCGCAGCGCGGAGACCGCTGAACTGAGTCCTTTGCTCTGGTTGCTGCTGCCGGCCCCTTGGCCCTACCACGCACCTTGCACTTTCTAGCTGGTCCCTGGAGGGGCTTTAAACTGCACACAGCGGTCCCGCAGCGCGGGAGACCGCTGAACTGAGTCCTTTGCTCTGGTTGCTGCTGCCGGCCCCTTGGCCCTACCACGCACCCTGCACTTTCTAGCTGGTCCCTGGAGGGGCTTTAAACTGCACACAGCGGTCCCGCAGCGCGGGACGCGCGCGGGGCGTGCCCGGGCGCGGCCCGGGCGAAGACCGGGCCAAGACGGGCCCGTCTACGCCCGTCAAAGACCGGAAGAGACTGGACTGGGCCACCTCCCTGAAGTTTAGTGGTAAAAGGGTTTGTGGTTCATCCTGAGATTAGGTGTTGTATGATTGGGTTTTTTATTGGGGGTTACTGTCAAAGCATTCATACTTTATAATGAACAGACGTGATGGGAAGGGGAAAGGGGCTCAGGCTGCCGGGGCCACAGGAAATGGGACTATTGCAGGAACTTTGGATACATTTTTACTAGAAGCTACTTCTGTCCTTGAACACGAAATTGTGATGGCGGAGCGGCGCCTATCCTTGGAACCCATAAGTAAAGGTCCCATCATGGGGATTTTAGATACAGATGGTGTAAGATCTTTTGATTGTGGTCCTTCCCCGATAATTGGGCCGATAACTAGTAGTTTATGCAACCCAAGTAGTGTCGTACTGGAGGTAAATCCGACATGTAATACAGAAAGTTCTTTTAACAAGGTATTGAAGCCATCTGATACCATTAGCCCTGATATAGCTCCAGTGTCTGACCCAATTCCCATCTCTGTGGTGAAGAGGAAGAGGGGGGAGGGCCCGCAAAGACCAAACCCTGCTAAAATTGCGAAACAGTCTAAAAAGGGAAGGGAAGGTATAAATAAAGGAGTAGTAGATCAGGTTAAAACTTTAAATGTTGATATCCCTCATACTGTAAGCCTATTTCAGGATGAAGCCTCATGGCAGAGGCTAGAAACTCTGATATTAACTATATTAAATCCGCTTACCATGAGACTGGTTCACATCGAAGATAGGCTTAAGGGTCTTGAGTCGCAATCAAAAACTAATTTTCGAATTTTAGAAGCTCATATAACTAACAGTAAGCCCCCTTACCCCTTAATTAGCAATTTAGAGAGTACTGAAAGGGCACCTGTTTCTAATTCTATATTGCCTGAAAAGATGAGCAACAGTGTTGAAGGGATACCTGCTGTCAATTTTATACCACCTGAAAAGAGGTCCCAGGGGGAGGGCCTACGGTGCCCTGGGCCTGTTGCTATAAGTTGGGTACCAGCACAAGATAACAACTTAGCTAAGAGCATGGATCCTACCTCCCTGGGGGATACTTCAGGAGAATTTGCTCAAGATCTTATGAGCCCAATTGGGCCCAATAAAAATAATAATAGGGTAGAGGCAAATAATCCAATTCCATTAGTTGCTAATGTTGGTAATGACCTGACAGGGTTAGGTATACTACCACCTAGGCAAGGCTCTATGGGCGTAATCAGGAAGACGGATGTGTCTTTTAGAGGCGGGAAAGGCACGGAGAAATGGAGCAGGCCCTTGCAATTGCCTCCGGCAGCTGCCCCCTTGGTAGTGGTGCTGGGAAATGTGCCATCATTAAGGGAGGGCCAAGTTGAATCAACTGCCCAATTGATGCATAAAGCTATGTATTGGTTGGATCAGAGTCTGAGGGAGGTAGGTGCTTGGGATAGGATAGACAAAAATCAACTTATTATGGCAAGGAGAGTCATGTGGTTAGGGACAATAGGGAAAGAACTGGATGTGGACTGTGTGGTATTACATTTTAACAATGAATTTATCGTTAAACATTTACTGGAGACGTTGGGTAGTTTTTCTAACATCACTGCAAATAAGATTATAGCTTTACCCCTGGCCTTTTTTTATAGGCCATTATTCCCCAAAACGTTGGGACCATTACAGTTACGTATGAGTCCAAGGACTCAGGTTTGGGGGGATCCTAGATGTATACCCAGGGTCTATAACCTTAGATGTGTGAATAGATTTGCCCCCCTTTCTGACCTGGATGCGTGCGACTGACCACCACAGCCCGTTCAGGTTCTTATTGATAAGGTCTACCCTCTAACAAATCCCTCGAGGGAAGGACGGCTGCACGTAGAACCCATAAATTTAGGGGAGATAACAGAGTGTATGCCACCACCAGTTTACCTAACGAAGGATGACTCATATGTCTTGGATAGGGCATCTAAAGAACAGGACATGAATGTGATGGGTAAGGATCAAACATTGTGTGGTAAACCTCAGGTTGAGGATTTGAAGGGATCATTATTGTCCTGGAATATCGCAGGACTAGGATCCAAACTGGGTTGCCCAGATTGGCACAGTTTTATTGAAGCTTTTGACATCTGTCTCTTTCAGGAGACTTGGGCAGAAAGCCCTCATTTTTGCTTAGGTCACCTACATTTTTTTATTCCAGCAATTAAAGGGCCAAAGGGGAGACCGTCAGGGGTCTGACAATATGGGTAAAGCAGAACCTAGGATTAGATGTAGACGATATACCGACAGCTAACAAGGATATTCAGTTGGTGCACTTGTCTAGAGGGAAAAAGGTAATATTGAATTTATTTAACATTTACATACGTGGTACCAGGGGAAAAGGTCAGGTGCTCTTACCGCCCTGGATACCCTTTTAGAGGATAGTAGAATGACTCCTAACATTGTGATAGGGGAGACCTGAATGTGACGTTTGAGCCCCTTCTGTGGGAGGAAGGTAACTTTGTGGAAGAGGAAGATACTAAGTGGGATATACCGAGACTTGAGCTAGAACCAATAAAAAGATGGACTGAAGTAGTGATACAAATTAACACTATTTGTATAGAGAAGGGCCTACGGGCTGTAAATGGCCGCATGCCATCAGATAAAATGGGGACTAATACCTATGATAATGGATATTGTAGTAGCAGGATAGATTATGTGCTAGTAAGTTTGACGCTATGGTGTAAGATAAAGGATATGCGGGTTCAGGTTAGAATTGAAAGCGATCATAATCCGTTATGCTTGGATTGGGACCTAATAGAGTCAAAGGCTGGGCACAAAACAAATGTGACGTATGCTACCGCAGAGGTCTTTCAGTCGAATGATATGAGGCGCCTCAAGTGGGCGAGTATATCAAAGTCATCTGATGTACTAGATAGTATCGGTAAAGAGTTAGCTTGTGCCCTCCACAAGTTGAGGGTGAGTGACGAGAACCCGGGGCGCCTGACGATTCTACCCATATACACACCATTTTTTTTAACTACTTACGAACATATTTTATTAAGGGAGGTAATGCTAGTAAGGCACCCATCCAAAAACCCCATAAATGGTATAATAAGAACTGTAAAGAGGCACGTGTAGCAGTAGGAAGGGCAATAAAAGTGGGTGTTTTGTCGTCAGTTCAAGAAGCAAGAGCCAGTTATCGCATAGCAATAGCTAAGGCCAAAAAGGAATGGGATAATAGTCGTTGGGAGGAACTTAGGGTCGCTTGTGTAGGGAGAAATGCCAAACAGTTCTGGGATGTTTACAAATGGGGCAGTGGGGGACGTGCTATTGCACCCTCGAATTATGTCGCCCAGCAAGAGTGGGTTAACTATTTTAAGCCCCAGTATGCTGTTGAAGCGAGTGACTTGGAGTGCTGTTTTACTAAATGTTTTTTTAAGGAGATATATTTTACTATACAAGACGTAAAGCAAGTGCTCAAATCTATTCAAACTGGTAAGGCATCGGGCCCAGATTGTATTCCGGGGGATGTATTCCTTTACGATATTGAGAGCTGGGGTATGTATTTTTATTTGTTAGCAAACTCTATAGCTCGGGGTGCTGCTGTCCCAATTTCCTGGGCTGGAGCTGAAATTATTCCTGTTTTTAAGAAAGGGGATAGAGCGCGTCCAGGTAATTACAGACCAATAAGCTTGATAGATGCTGCCCAAAAAATCATGGGTAGGCTGGTCCTAAATAAAATACAGTGCTGGATTGATGAATTTAGTATTTTATCCTCCTTTCAAGCTGGATTTAGATCATCTACCAGCACAATTGATCAAGTATTTAGATTCACCTTACTTTTTTGGAAGACAGTTGTACTGGGCAAAGGAAGTCTGTATGCGGTCTTTGTCGACCTTCGGTCGGCATTTGACCTCGTACCGCGTGGAAAACTTTGGCAGGTGTTGCAGGAGATGGGCCTACCCCTGGACTTACTGACTTTAGTGGCCCGGTTACATGAGGATAATACTGCCAAGATCAGGTGGGGTAAACAGGGAGAGCTCACAGAACCCTTCCCAGTCGAGAAGGGGGTGCGGCAGGGTTGTGTGATGGCCCCAACACTATTTAGTCTATATATTGACGGGATAGTGGATTTCATGTTGTCGACCCCAACTGATGCCCCCACTTTAGCAGGAGTAAAAGTGCCGATACTAATGTTTGCGGATGACACATTGATCATTTCCAAGACACCAAGCGGACTCCAAAGAGCACTTACCATCTTTGAGGAGTTCTGCTCAAGACGTGGCTTGGAGGTCAATGTGTCAAAGACAAAGATGATGGTTTTTAATCCGCACAGGGTTTTTAGGGGAGGTATATATACATGTGTGAACATACAGGAAGGGCTAAAATGGGCGCATCAACTTGACATCTCAACCCTAAAACATCGGCAATTAACAGGAGCACTTCAAAGAGAATTTAATTCCTCATTCCAGAAGCCAATAAGTCCAGTTTTAGAAATATATAATATGAAGGTGATGGGCTCTGCATTGTATGGTGCTGAGCTTTGGGGATATGAGGATTTATCTAAACTCTCAATCTCCGAAAACAAGTTTTTCAGGCATATTACTCGTCTGCCGCAAAGTACACCTATATATCCATTGTTGTATGATTTGGGGAGGAAGCCTATAGTATATCTAGCCAAAATTCACCCTCTTTTGTATTGGCGTAGGCTGTGGTCCACCCCAGAACTAGCAGATTATGCAGCTGGATTTTTAGACGTAATTAAGGCAGACACGCAACATCAGATAAAATGGCTCAGGGAGTTAAAACGATCTTTAGTGGAACTTGGCATGAGCCAATTATGGGAGGACCCGAAAAATAATGTTTTTCCACCCAAAAAGATTTTAAAGGTTAAATACTGGGAAAAGGTCCTTAACTGTACGGAAGCTAGGTTTGACCCCTCATCCCTAACGGGACTTTTTCTAGAGCATAAATCTATGCCAAGACTTGAATATTATTGGGACTGCATTCCTAAACCCCTAGAGCGGAAACTGTATTTTCAGTTCAGGATAGGTACTCTGCCTATAAGAGCTTTCACAAGCAAGTGGTCTAATGGACATATTGAGTTGTGCCCAGTCTGTCTGATTAAAAAGGAAACAATGGGCCATTTTTTGTTTGAATGCGCAGGTTACCAGGCCCCACGCCGGGCTTGGTTGCGCCCTATATGTAAGCTATTGGGTACAAGAGGTGCGAACCAAGCACTTAGAATATTAAGAAGTGATACCAAGGAAGCACTAGCCATAGCAATGGGGAAATTTTTGGGGTGGGCTTGGATAATCAGGGCATGTTCGCAAGGAAAAACTAATGTGTGATTTCAGAAGGCTTAGAAAAAGACATTGAATTGATAGGCAGATTGGGTGTATTGTATAGTTTTATTGTGGGGGGTCAATAATATTATGAACTTAAAGTCGGTTGCCACTAAAGCTATGAATTTTGGTAAATAATTTAATAATTGTAGCCTTTAAAAACAGGAAAAAGTTTTGGGTCTCGAATTTTATAGTATGTTCAGTGAGAGTTTCCCTTTGACATATATTGAAGAAATGTCATGAATTATAATTGTAATTAATGTTTTTATGGTATTTTATGCATTCCCCAATGGTGATTTTATTGTCTTTTAATGATTTGTGTATAATTGTGTGCTTTTATGACTGAAAACGTCGAATAAAGCTATTTGATGATGATAAAGTGCAATGAGGTCCCTATGACATCCTGGTGCTGAACTAAGAACAATTGGTGTTCACCGCACCGATTACTGCATGTTTTGAATATAGGTCTTAGAATTTTACCCTGATATACTTCCTCAGATTTCTTTCTGGTGAAATCTGTCGGGAGAGATTTTCAGAGTGTGATAATTGGTGCACACCTTAGAATTCCAATCTGTGTGCAAACATCCATTTGCGCATGACCTGGAATTTACAACACAACTTTAAATAGGTGTCTGAGTAAAGCCTGTAAGTTTATAGAAAGTAGGTTAGGTTATTTCAATAAAGATTTGCCTAGCTCTGTATTGTCATTATTGTGGCTAGTTCGGTTTTGTTGCTATATCTCTGCATGAATTTGAAGAGAAAGTTAGCAAGAGAGAGCATTATCATAAAATTCTTGATGGAACCTCTTGCACAGTGACTTCGCCAATCAGGTCAGGCTTGGAGTATCCCTCTAGGGGGTGAAAAACATGCGGTTTCCCTTTATGCGGATGACGTCCTCATATATGTGAGAGACATACGATAGGGAGTAGCTGACATAAGAGACTTCTTGGCTTTCATGGCGACCTTTGCTCTAGGTGTCAACTGGGTGAAGACGTGCTTGTTGCCGATTCACCCTGAATGTCCAGCCCAAACAGTCATCGTGGATACCCACCATATTCGATAGGTGGCTCACACCTTTTGTTATTTAGGTATCAACATATGCCACACCTCTAGCGATCTTCTTGAAGGCAACCTGATCTCAGCACTACGGCCTCAAATTACATTTTGGAGATCGCTCCCACTAACGGTATGGTGACGGGTCACGTGATCAAAGATGGTAATGCTGTAGAGACTAATTTATTACTTTGTACATTTACCAATCCCCATTCTGCAGCGGGTGTTTCATCGGCTAGACAGAATGCTGGGGGACCTCATTTGGAATAAGGGGAGACACAGAGTTTCACTTGCAAAGTTACAATTACCCACGGAGGCTGGGGGCCTTGGCACCCCAAACTTCGAATATTCCTATCTTGCGTCTCAATTGCAGTGGCCTGCCAGATGGCTCTTGGGGCTTAACTTAACAGTAGTGACGGCAGTGTTTGACCACTATACCTTAAATAAAATTCAAGAGATGCTTGTTCAACAGCTACCGATGCCCACACATTGCAACTGCCTCTTTGGAGTTGCTCATAGAAGCTATAGTAGATCCCTGAAATTTACTCCGTAGCCACTGGATGTACCGTTGAGCTCCCTGGCAGTCTATCGCAGGGCAGTGGGCAGAGAGGGGATGGCTATGTAGGAAACTGCCGGGGTGGATACATTGAGAGCTCTGTTCCAAAACCATAATCTGATCATAAACTTACCACCGGGGCAGTTTTTGACACGCAGGTGTTGGACGGCTGAGATAGATGGCTGCCCTAGAACTTGTCACACATCGAGTGACGTACATGTTTTTTGCATTAAGGACAGAGCATGTCTCGTTACATGGATTGTGAGGGCTATCCCCGACAGTACCAGGGACTCCCTATTGACCCCAAAGGTATGGAAGATGGTGCTCATATACCCACGCAAGGTCTTACGCAATGCTTGTCTTAAAAACATGCAATAAAATATCCTGCATAGAGCGTATTTAATGCCGGCTAGACTACATAAAATGTACCCCATGGCATTGTCTGCCTGCCCTCGATGTGGACACCCACTGCAGACATGATACATATGTTTGAGATTGTCCTATGGCACGACTTTTCTGGGATGAGATTTGCACACTTCTCCAGAGAGTCACGAATAAGTCAGACCTTAATAGGCTGGACCCATGTCTTGTAGGACTTCACGGCCATCGTAAGGTGGGAGGGGCCAAAAGGTGATGTATTGATCTAGCCCTCGTGCTGGCTAGAAGGACTATTAGAATGAGGTGGAAAGCAGGTCACTTCCTGGAGACCCACAGTGGCAGGCCACGGTGGGACAGTGGGCTATGGCGAGTCCCTGGCACTGCATAAGGAGGAACTGATGGGGGCTATGGAAGAGCCCCATAGTGGCATCACGGGGACGACTTCTTACTTACACTCAAAAGCGTTCCACATGACAACACGCGCTCGCTGTAGACAAAACAGATGTTGCTGGACAACTCAGACCAGACTCAGAAACGCGAGATATAATGATCCATGGCCCAATTAGTCAGGGTAACACTGAGTTAAACGCATGCCAACAGTCATGCAGAAGACACCCACACGGCTTTACACTCACACCCGACATATGAGACCAGGCTCAAAGTTAGTGCCGTTTCCTTAGCTGTTTGTTCTGGATGTTATAAAATGTGTTTCTTACCGAATAAGATATGTGAATGCAGATATCAATGTTATTGTAACTGCAGAAAGTACAGCCATGCTGCAATGAATACTATATATCAAAAAAAGTTTCATAAACACATTTTTAAAAGAAGCATTGGATTCTAACTGAAGACTGAAGGGGTGAGTACAGCCCGGCCTATGTTTGAAATGTTTCAGAGTGTGTATATGGCTTAAACTGTGTCATAAACAAGCGTGTAGCTGCGCCTACTCATGGGTGTAGGAGAGACGTATGAGGAAAGATACTGCTGCACAGGGCAATACTTGCAATCTGTAGAGTGCTCAGAGGATTTACTGTTCAGCCCACATAGAATACAGGGTAAGAAAGTGCACAGACAAGAAGGGTGGTGCAAACTTGGGGATCCATTCAGCTATGAGGCCCAAGAGTGCATCCGATCATCCCGAAAATGGACCCAGTGGAAGGAATAAGACACATCACCTTCACAATAGAACAGGGTCTATAGAACCAACAATAGACTGCTTCAGGCAGTAATTATCTGGGATTGGAGAAGCGGATATTTGTAGATGTGGAGGATTCTGATAACTCGTCCTTTCAACCCTATTGATCTATTTTCAGGCACTTTAAGGAGTCCACCATGGCATAATTACAGGTTGAACAGTATTGGAGGGGTGCAAACCCTGCATCAATAATTAGATATTACAGTAACACACCAGTGCCATTCAAATTCGCATTATACCTCAATGAATGGGGAATTACTTTCAGACTCTGATTTATCAAGTGAGAAGCAACAAAGAATTCCTTTTCCATAGGGTTTAACACTCACATTTACCTCCTGCTCTGAGTAGGTGGTAAGTGTACAGGGGGCGTTGGTAAGGGTGTGCAGGCAGGGGCGAGGAGAGGTGGTAATGACGGTGAAGGAAGAAGTGGAAAATGTTGGCTGGCAGAGGGGAGCAAGTAATACTGCACTGGGCCTTGTCTGAGGGTTAAGGAAGTGATCTGGGTGACAATGCAACATTTACCGGCAGTGATTGTACAGGCTGGATTTTCCAGCTGCAAAATCCGGTTTGTTGTTCCTGCACCCAGTACATTTGGGGGCATAAACACCAGATCTCTTATAATTCTGTGGAATGGAATTCCACTTATGAATTCCTCTCTGCACAGTTCCTAATCAGGGCCCATGTCTTTTATGGGCACCTTGCAAGTCGGCTGTTAAGCAGCCACGGCCGCTGCAGATAAGAGCGGTGGGGCGGTGGGGCCGGCTGGGGGAGATTTCGAGAGATGACCACGGCCGCGGCTGCTGTGAAGGCAGAGAGAGCGCGGCATAATGAGGCACGAGATGTAACGAAAAAACAAAGTGCCCTCTGTGTAAGTGGCTCATGGAGACCTCAGATGTTGAATTTGTGGCATCTGTTGGTAATGAAGCTACTAATCTTTTTTTAATTTACAATAGCAGTTTCCATATTTGTTGTTACAGATAACTGTTCCAAAATGTATAATGTCGACATTCAGATGCCTCTGGCTGAGAGGAAAGGGAGGGGGCCTCAGAGGCGGGCAAGCCAGTGAAGGCTCGAGCCAGGCTCGAGTGAGATGTCGGTCTCTGGCTCAGCTCAAGGTCCGTTTGGACCTTCCAGCCCAAAGAAAACTGGAGCTGAGCTTTCATGTGGCTTCAGCCTGCCACCCACACTCTAACCTCATGCAGAAAAAATTAGTGAAAACAAAGCGGTGGCCTTCGATGTGAGAAAGGAGAGAGAAAGAGATACCCATCTAGTGGCTGAATTTGAAAAATGTGAAAACAGAAATCCTGGAATCAATCCCGGCTTCCCCGCTTGACCAAACAGTGCAATTCTAGGCAAATATTTAATATTTAAAATATTTCTCCGAGCCTCCTTTTTCTTCATTATCACATATGAGAATCTTTCAAATACGGTGTTCAGGGTGTTTGCTGTACAAAAACCTCTTGTGTTCGATTTAATAGACTATACTATTGGTCCATACACAGTAACAATCTAGGCCATCTGTAGTACACGCATGACAACTAGCGTGCCTCTTCGATCACATTGTCGTCATGGCAAGGGGGTGGGGCTTGAATGTTTCCAAGTTCATGTTCACCATCACTTTTAATAAATCCTTGTTGATGCAGTGATAGAATGTGATGTACTAAGGTGAAACTCTTCTGCATGTTAAAGAAGTACAAGATATTGATCACCGGATTTATATGCCAAATATTTTCATGGCTCAGTTTGTGCAAAGGCTCTTAAAGCAAAACCAGTCTCTTGGCTTGGCTCTCGCTGTATATTTGTTGGCTGCTCCACCTCTACCTGTTCTGTGAATCCAAGGGAGAGGCAAACAGTGAAAGAAGAAACAAGCCTTGTGTGCGGTTAGCAGGGCCTATAAGGTGTGAGGAGAGAGTTGCTGCACCGATCAGGTTGTTGCCCATGTGCGGATCCAAGCTAGCATGGCTGATGAGGGGTGTTACCCCGAAACCGGTCCCAGGATGCTTGTTCCTGAGCCAGGTAAGACCTGCCTTGGCAGTTCGGTCTGGACTGTCCCCATGAGGCACAGGGTCAAGACTGATTTGCATATAGCTGGGTCTCAACTGAGGTGCCAAAGTGAGCTAAAGAATGATGATGGATTCAACCCAGATCTGTGACTGGGGGTGAGTTTGTGAAAAGTTTCAGCGCTCCGTCCATCATCTCCTTGTGTTTGCCATGTGAAGATTTCAGTCAGCAACTCCTGTACGCCAGGAGAGGGCTGCTGTGAAGATAGCCGGTAGCGGAGTGACGTGTGGGCGAGGGAAGCCTATGCGTCACCGGTTGCAGCGACCCCGTACACCAGGAGTGGGCATTGTGGTCGGGGAGGACTCTTGAATAGCACACTTGCCAGTGAGCACTTTGTGGTGCAATGAGAGGTGTTCCTGAAGACGTGCAGGAAGCTGTGAAACACCCACTCAGCATTATTACTCCTCTCTAAGGCTATATAAGCATTGTTTTGTTTAGGGTGTACATTAACCTCTGCACCTAGTCACTCGCCTGCAGCCAGCGAGATGCTATTTCACGATGTTCTATCTGCAGCTTATGCATATACTCAAGGAAATCCTGCCCATCGCCTGTTTTCAGGTAATCTGGGAGCCCATGCACTAAAAAGATCTTTTTAAGCTTAAGTTTCACCTTCTCAAATGCCGTCGACCATGCTTGTTTCCATCCTGTATTTCTTGCTCCCTCCACATGCTCAGGGGAAGCAGGAGACACAGAAATGCCTTTTATACTGGAGGTGTGTACCACCTGCAACAATGAATGATTGTTTTACAAGTTTGCTACATGCCACGGGGGCAAGGGTCACAAGCACAGTGCTAGGGGATCGCAGGAGGCAAGCCAGGAACAGCCCTTGCGACCCCTGAATGACGTCCATGATGGAGCGTGGGTGTGCACACTAGAACCATTGTTGTCTTACGTGCCTCTGCCAGGTGTGTACTGTGTGCATTGAGGACTCTGTGCATGCGTGCACACGAGTGACATGCTAACGAGAAGCACTTGTGTCCCCTTGATGGATGCAGTGCGTGTGCATGGGGAGCAGAATAATGCAGTGTGGGGGTGGACTGGGAATCAAGCGCTCTTCCTTGGGACCACACCCACCTACATGCCCAATTATTCAGACAGGCGACTCCCGATTTTTAAGCCAAAAATTACTTTATTTTAAGAGGCTCCAGCCTAAAGGGACAGGGAAAATAAAGTCCTTCGATTTATGTTTCCAAAATCTCCCTCTTTGTAGTATCTAAATGTTGCCATGAATGCCCAGCTAAAGCACTGCCCGCAGGTGAGGAAATGCACAAGTGAACCGAGGTCACACATAGAAGACACTCTCTCACCTGGAGTGCAGTACGCCTGCGTGGAGGATTACACTCGCCTGAAATGTTGCTGCTCTGAAACGTGCACTGGAGCCCCAATCACCTGAAATGTTTCTGCAGTTATGTGCAGTGCAAGAGTATCCTGCAGTCACGCCACTGCTTGCTATAGTGCTGGGGTCGGGAGAGTCACACTCACCTGTAGTGCTCCTGCCACGCAGGATTAGAGTAAATAAATAAATTAGTGAATTCGGTTACTTGCAGTACAAGCATGCACTGCAGGTCACTCCACTCTCTCACCTGGAGTGCAGTACGCCTGCGCGGAGGATTACACTCGCCTGAAATGTTGCTGCTCTGAAACGTGTACTGGAGCCCCAATCACCTGAAATGTTTCTGCAGTTATGTACAGTGCAAGAGTATCCTGCAGTCACGCCACTGCTTGCTATAGTGCTGGGGTCGGGAGAGTCACACTCACCTCTAGTGCTCCTGCCCCGCAGGATTAGTGAATTCGGTAACTTGCAGCACAAGTATGCACTGCAGGTCAGTCACTCCACTGAATTGTCCCTGCTGCTATGGTGGTGGGCTGGGGATGAAAGTGTTCGCACTGCAGGTCACCCAGTGAACCATCACTGCGGCTGTGACGGTGGGGTTGGGGGAGTCACTCACCTGAAGTGCTCCTGCCCCGCAGTGTCCCACATCTGCAGCTTGATCAGCACACCGGGCGCCAACATCAGCATCTTCACATGGAACTCCACATCCAGAGTGCACACCGCGTGCTCCAGGAAGGATTTCTCGGTGTAGCGCTGCACCAGCGACGTCTTCCCCGCTGTGGCATCCCCTAGGAGGATTACTCTGAACTGGTAGTGCCAGTCCGCGCTGTCCATGGCGCGGATGGGGACTGGGGCGGTGCAGTGATGGCGGTCCATGCCTTGTAGAGCTGCGCGGGTTTTGTGTACTCCCATTCACTGCCTGCATGTGGGGAGCTCCAGGGGGCTCAAAACAACTCTACGAAACCCCGCCCTTCCCACACTTCTAGATCTGCCCCCTCATCCACCCACTCACCCTATTCCCCATGTCTTTCCTCTCTTTCTATCCACCCCCTGCTCTCCGCTGTTCGACCACTCCCCCTACCCTTTCACCACCCTCTCTTCTTCGGTCCTACGGCTACGTTATATATTAAGCAATGCTCACACTACAACTTTATCTATTATAGCCTCGCAAACAAAAGTCGAGAGCCGGGGTGTAAGTAAAAAATCACAAGACGCCCGACTCTGTAGTTTGTTTTTATATATGCCCGAGGACAGTAGAGCGCTTTACCAGAGAGCCAGATTGCATTACATGTGGTTTATTTTAGGTTTTTAATTTCCCAGAGGTAAATAAAATGAGCCCCTTCTAAGTGGCGCAAGAAACGCATTATTTTCTGTGGTAGCAAGTATCACATAAAGCGAATAACCCAACAACCATTTCCGTTTCTTCTACTGCTTGTTAGTCTCCGCCATGGCGCGTCATCGCCTCTCTTCGGCCGGGCGTCTAGACAGGCTAAAAGGCCAGGACTGGCTGAGCGTGTTTCACTGATACGAGGGACGGGGAGGCATCAGGGCGCACAAGGTTCCCAATCACGCGCTGGCAGCCTTGTCTCCGCTTTTCGTTTCTGATACTTGTCCTATGTTCAAGGACTGCGAGGGCCGGAATTCAAATAAAAACTAAACAAGCATTTGCAATGCAATAGGACTCGCATTTACGCGAGACCTATATGCATTGCAAATGACAAGACACCAACAGGGGGGGTCGACAAGGCACGAACGGGTGTGGGGGCGTTCGAGAAGGCAACGGACTGCACGGGAAGAAAGTAGTCTGTGCAGTAAAGGGGCCAGTAGCCATGGAAGCACACAAATGACGACATGGCCGTCATAAGGAGGGACTAACAATCCTACAACCAATCGGAAGGCAGCATTTAAGACACAAGCCAATGAAAATGATGGGCAGAGAGTGGGCGGAGCTTCCACGAAGCTTCCACGCTTTACTGAATACTGCATGCCTTGCAAAGCGAGGAGCGCATGCGCTGCAATGCTAGGCTCAATCTAAAAAAGGACGAAATACTGGAAAAAAATGCACTGTCAAAGTAACTTAATGGCCCATCATTTGTGGTGCTAATGTGCACTTCTTTTTAGGCAGATGGGCATATGTGGTTAGGGTAAATGCTATCACTCACAGTGCAAGACAGCCAATGGCTGAAGTGGACTGGCCCATTGCATTAAGCTGTACACTGCAGAGGGTGGAAACAAAATATGAATGCCAGATAAACAGACCAATGAAAGTAGAAGGCTGACCCAAACACCTGATATTAGTATATATGTATGTATTTTATTAGTTCTATATTTTTTTGTTGACTACACAACACCAGGGAGATGGCTATTAATGTCCATAGGGCAGACCTGAAACATGGCCAAAATTGTGGCTATGTTGCTTTAATTGTCACACACAAGACATCAGGGGATGAGCCATATAATAAAGGTTTATTGTTGGGAGACCCATTAAAGTTTATAGTGGTAGGGACATTTTTCAGAAAAAGTCTAATGGTCATTTTCACAAAGCTTTTTTAATGTGTTAGGGTGATGTGCCCCCACAAGAAAAATGAGGAATGCTTGTTGTCTTGCAATTCACAAAGCTACACCACCCATGTGTAGTTGTTATCAAACCAAGCGTGAGTCTGATGTACGCAAAGATTCACCAATATGTTGATAATACACAACTCTACTTGAAAGTCTCCTCTTTTCCAGACATTCAGTGCATCAAACGCTGCCTGCACATCATCCAATGCCTGGATGTCCAGGGCCTACCTGAAGCTCAACCCAACCAAGAAAGAATACCTGCTATTTGCCAAGAACAATAAACTAAATACAGTAAAATCCTGGCTCAATGACATTAACCTAGATGGCTTTGAACCCCAACGTTCACTGAATGTCAAGTCACTTGGATTTACCCTGGACACCAACCCCACCCTGAAGGAACAGATTGCAAAAAACAAAGATGGAGTCGTACCAGGTCTTTCTTCTAAAGAAAGCCAAACCGTTTCTTCAGGAAAGCGACTTCAGAAGCTTTGTTCAATCTGGATTGTGGTAGTGCCCTACTCCATGGCCTTCCAGACTTCCCATCGACATGCCTTAAGGGCTGTTAGACCTGTCAGCCTTAGGGTGGTCTTCCCCCAAACGTTTTGCCTTACTCCTCCATTTTTTCTGACCTTGTCTTTGTTAGCTTTAGTACTCAGTGCACTTTTACACTGCTGACCAGTGCTTAAGTGGGTGTGCTCACTCCCTAAAAACATGGTAACATAGGCTTTTACCCAGTTGGCAGATTTCATTTACTTGTAAGTCCCCAGTAAAGAGGTACTACCTATACCCAGGACCTGTAAATTAAATCCTACTAGCCGACCTGCAGCACTGCTTGCGCCACCCACTTAAGCGGCCTTCTAAACATGTCTCAGGCCTGCCAATGCAGCCTGTTTGTGTGGTTTTAAACTGCCATTTCAACTTGGCAAAATAAACATTTTGCCAGGCCTGACCCTTCCTTTTTAAAACATGTAAGTCATCCTTAGGGTAGGACCTACACAGCTCAAAGTGCATGGTTCAGTGTGTTTAAAAAGTTGGACATATACTCTTAAGGTTTCAATGTCCTGGTAGTCAAAAACTTTTAAATGCATTTTTCACTACTGCAAGGTTTACCTCTTCCATAGGATGGCATTGCGTTACATTATTACAGTTAATAAGTGATAACTTTAAATTGAGAGCAAGTAGGAATGTCAAGTTTGGTGCCTAGAGAATTGCAATTTACAACCCTATTTAATGGTAACGTTGTATTGTAAGTCACAGTTCTGAAAATGCCACTTTTAGAATGTTGTAGCTATAAAGAGAGGTGGGCCCTAATTTACACAGCTAGATTGGGCCGGTAAATACTGTAACAATAAGATATCGAGCTGACCGTTTGCGATGCTGCCAATTATTTAAACAGACTCAGACCAAAATCTTTAAGTATGATGGTCTACATCATTTAATTATTCAATGTTTTCAATTAATACTCTTTTTGTAAGTTCACAAGACAGATTTGGACTACACTTCACAAATACATAACATCAAGACAAACTAACAAAAAACATCAAAACAATGTACAAAATGGCAAATCAATGTAAACAGTTACCAATCTAGAGAAACAAGGTAACCCACATTTCAATCAATTACAATTTTAGTGAAACAAGCTGGGGTTGCCAACCATTGGGGGTAAAACATTTGGCACAACAGAGGGATTGTACATTTTGAACTCATTATTCCCCTTTGTTGCTAAGCATATTTTTATGAAAAACTCTTCCCCTGGTTGTTAAGCGTGCTGACGAGTTTCGAATCCCACTATATTTACAGGGATTCTCTTCAGGGCTGTGACTGGATTCTGTAAGACCAATAAAGAAAAATATATTTTTAAAGTTGCCCTCCTTGTCCACTAGAGTTATAAGGTTCTTAGGAGTAAACAACAAAGGGGTCTGTAACTGTTGTTGAGTTTGCAAATCACTTCATCGTGATTGTGAGTAGCCCGATTTACACACGTTGCTGACCGATTGGCCTGAATCATGAACGGGTTTTGGAAAGTTAAAAACAACTTAATTGAAAGAGGAAACTGTCGTAGACAGCAAGTACTGGCTATTTGACTTACTTATAGGCTCTTTAGTTGAAGAACAAGCTAGGAATTGTCTGGACGGATTGTTAGTTCAGAGCGCTTCATGTAAATGGTGAGGCCGTGTTGAGCGTTCAGATATTCTGAAAACGTGTGTCGATTTTTCTAAAATGACAGACGTGTGAAACAGTTATTGAAATGATCATCCGCCCATATTTCAAACGGCGATGCTATATAACCTTTGACTTACTTCACAACACTCTTGTGCAGCCGTTAACCTCGTTCATGCAGCTTCTGTGGGCAGCGCGGAGTTTAATTAGTTCATGCGCCATTGTTGTCAATGGCTGCGAAGCCGTGAAATGCGTTCGGATTTTTGACGACGCGTGTTAATTTTTTCTGAAACGACAGGCGCATAGGGCAGTAGTGTAACTTAACATCATCATATGTTTAGAGACAGTTTCGCCGGGAGGCGTTGTTACAAGACAGTCGACTTACATGAAAACCGCTTGTGCGGCCGTTAAACAAATTCCTGCAGCTTCTGTCTGACCGCACGAAGTTGTGCCAACTCAGCTGTTCTCGCCTGAAATGTCAGATGTTTAAATCTCTGGGATACAACTTCCGGTTTGCAGGGCCGATGTTTGTTGCTCACGAGTGCTCTACAAGTGGATGCTGGGAAATGTAGTGCATCTCATTGATCGTTTCATTAACAGCTGTTTCAATGTATTCAATGGTATTTAAAGATCGTTGATACTTATGTCCTTGATATTTCACACATCTCATTTAGGCCAGATATGACGCTGTTAAACTTTAATATAAGGTAGGCTTCCTTTTGTAATAGAGTCGCTTCGACATTTCCACCGCTAGGCATCTGTTTCACGGCACGTAGAACAGTCCATTTTATGTCTTTTTCACTGTGGTTGGCCTGTGTGAAATGACTGACCATAGGAGCATTCAACACTTTTGTACGAATTCTGGATCGGTGTTGTACAATTCGTAGTCGGACCTCTTGGTTGGTTTTTCCGATGTATAGTTTGCCACAAGGGCAAGTGATTGCATAAACGATGTTCTTCGTTTTGCAGTTTGAGAAGTACTTGTGGACCCATTTAATGTTTTTATGCTCAAAAGTAGATCCTTCACAAGTGGTTTCACAAGATACACAGTTTCCACACTTATGGTGGCCTTCGATTGGTTTGAGGTTCCACTGAGAGCGTAGGTCCTGCTTTTTGGTGACTGATGTACAGTCAGCCCTCACCAGTTGCTGTCCAATACTCGTATCTTTCTTCATGGCAAACAATGGCCGTTCAAAGGGACATTCCAGGTTTTGAAGCACGTGCCAGTTTTTTAGGATTATTTGACTGAATTTGTTCGTGTGTGGTCCAAAAGTGGACACACACACCAATTTCTCCATTGGTTCCTTAACTCTCTTAGACAAAGGCATTCTCTCGGTGTGAACCATGCCCTACATTTTGCTTGCTTTAGCACTTTTTTAGGGTAACCACTTTCCCTCAATTGTTCACAAAGAGCCGTTGCGTGGACCTCAAAATCCTCTTTCCGTGAACAGTTGTTGGATTGGATACAGCCTAAAAAACTGGCACCTGCTTCAAAACCTGGAATGTCCCTTTGAACGGCCATTGTTTGCCATGAAGAAAGATACGGGTATTGGACAGCAACTGGTGAGGGCTGACTGTACATCAGTCACCAAAAAGCAGGACCTACGCTCTCAGTGGAACCTCAAACTAATCGAAGGCCACCATAAGTGTGGAAACTGCGTATCTTGTACATCTTGAAGAAAGTCGTTTATGCAATCACTTGCCCTTGTGGCAAACTATACATCGGAAAAACCAACCAAGAAACCAACCAAGAGGTCCAACTACGAATTGTACAACACCGATCCAGAATTCGTACAAAAGTGTTGAATGCTCCTATAGTCAGTCATTTCACACAGGCCAACCACAGTGAAAAAGACATAGAATGGACTGTTCTATGTGTCGTGAAACAGATGCCTAGAGGTGGAGATGTTGAAGCGACTCTATTACAAAAGGAAGCCTACCTTATATATATTAAATATTAAAGTTTAACAGCGCCATATCTGGCCTAAATGAGATGTGTGAAATATCAAGGACATAAGTATCAACTATCTTTAAATACCATTGAATACATTGAAACAGTTGTTAATGAAAGGATCAATGAGATGCACTACATTTCCCAGCATCCACTTCTAGAGCCCTCATGAGCAACAAACATCGGCCCTGCAAACCGGAAGTTGTATCCCGGAGATTTAAACATCTGACATTTCAGGCGAGAACAGCTGTGCTGACACAACTCCTCGCATCAGAGAGAAGCTGCAGGAATTTGATTAAAAGTCGCACAAGCGTTTTTCATGTAAGGCGACTGTCTTGTAACAACGCCTCCCGGCGAAACTATCTTTAAACATATGATGATGTTAAGTTAAACTACTGCTCTACGCACCTGTCGTTTCAGAAAAAATTGACACGAGTCCTCAGAAATCCGAATGCATTTCACGGCTTCGCAGCCACTGACAACAATGGCGCATGAACTAATTAAACTCCGTGCTGCCCACAGAAGCTGCAGAAACTAGGTTAATGGCCGCACAAGAGTGTTGTGAAGTAGTCAAAGGTTATATAACATCACCGTTCGAAACATGGGTGGATGATCATTTCAATAACTGTTTCACACGTCTGTCATTTCAGAAAAATCGACACGTGTTTTCAGAATATCTGAATGCTCAACACGGGTTCACCATTTACATGAAGCGCTCTGAACTAACAATCCGTCCAGAAAATTCCTAGCTTGTTCTACTAACTGACCCTATAAGTAAGTCAAATAGCCAGTACTTGCTGTCTATGACAGTTTCCTCTTTCAATTAAGTTGTTTTTAACTTTCCAAAACCCGTTCATTATTCAGGCCAATCGGTCAGCAACGTGTGTAAATCGGGCTACTCACAATCACGAAGAAGTGATTTGCAAACTCAACAACAGGTACAGACCCCTTTGTTGTTTACTCCTAAGATCCTTATAACTCTAGTGGACAAGGAGGGCAACTTTAAAAATATCTTTTTCTTTATTGGTCTTACAGAATCCAGTCACAGCCCTGAAGAGAATCCCTGTAAATATAGTGGGATTCGAAACGCGTCAGCACGCTTAACCACCAGGGGTAGAGTTTTTCATAAAAATATGCATAGCAACAAAGGGGAATAATGAGTTCAAAATGTACAATCCCTCTGTTGTGCCAAATGTTTTACCCCCGATGGTTGGTAACCCCAGCTTGCTTCACTAAAATTGTAATTGATTGAAATGTGGGTTACCTTGTTTCTCTTGACTGGTAACAGTTTACATTGATTTGCCATTTTGAACATTGTTTTGATGTTTTTTGTTAGTTTTTCTTGATGTTATGTAATTGGGAAGTGTAGTCCAAATCTGTTGTGTGAACTTACAAAAGAGTATTAATTCAAAACATTGAATAATTAAATGATGTAGACCATCAAACTTAAAGATTTTGGTCTGAGTCTGTTTAAATAATTGGCAGCATCGTAAACGGTCAGCTAGATATCTTATTGTTATAGTACTTTTAGAAAGTTGGCATTTTCTGATCCCATCCATTTTGTACCTGCAGCCTGTATCCTGGGTCACATGTCTAGGTGTAGCTTACAGTTGGTTCTTTTGTATTGCCATACTCACTGTGGGGTAACTGTTCCTAAAAGAGAGAAAGATAACCTATTTTGGTTGGGTAGTTGTGTCAGTGTGGTCTCTAAATGCAGTTGGGTCTGGATGAAGGTGGGGGAATTCCTCCTTTTAGAAGTAGTGCCCTCACACCTCACACACCCTTGCGAGTGTCATGCTTCATCATCGGGCGTTGCTCCTCGTGGGGGTGGCGCTGCTGTCCCCCATGGGCCCCGCGATAGGGCTCTTTATCGGAGATCTTTTTAAGGAGACGCCGCAGTTGTGCATGTGGGTGTGTGGGCCTAGGGAAGTGAGTGAGTGAGTTAAAATTACCTTCACGGTACCCAGAAACCACGTTTTAATCAGGGGTCTGGAAGATAAGGTTAAAAAACAAGGGTTGAGGAGCACCTCCTTCAAGCAAATGTAGCGGAGGGATTAGTGTCTTCCTGCTGCTCTCAAATACGTGAAAGTGAGTGAAAAGTGAAATTAGGTCAACATGTTTCGCACTTCGTGTTGGTCCCTAATGGATCCAAGGGCGCTTCGTCAGGACCGTGAGGTGAGATAAGAGAAAGTAAAACTAGGAATCAGGGAGGAGGCACCCTATATTCCTACAGTACCTATAATAAGGTGTGAGTGCGTCTAAGCGTTTTTGGAACATCTGAATCGCGTTCCTTTTCCCAACCTGGTGATGAGATAAAAAAGAGCGAGACACAAACACAAACAAACATGCAGATCACATGTAAATAGAGGCCTTCGCTTAGAGTAGAATGTTGTCAAATTGGCATTCATATCCTCGGAAATTATCCTAGGCATGCTCAGTGTAAGATGCCCCTGTCATCGTTCTACCACATACTCATGCATGACTGAATCCTGCACACATTTGCGGCTGGTGCCGTGAAACATACACAGGCAGTGTGTCACCTTGGACTGGCAAGACATCGCCAGAAGTGACCGGTATATTGCATGCATACATCATATTCGTGAACCCCATGGTATATAGGGTGAAATCCATACTGTGACAGTAAAATCAAGGCATCGCTGCCATGGTGCTCGTTTCAGTCCGTTAGCCTTACAGGATGTAAATGAGACTATCACGAGTGTCTCGGTAGTGTATGACTCAGTATAACAGTAACCGTGGTTAAAAAACGCGGTATGACACACACACCACTCATAAGCATACGTAACCGCATACTCCTCTATTCGGAATGGTTGGCCTCGCCGGCAATCACTGGGGTAATGAAGAGGAATCTCTGTGAATTCATTAAAACATTGAGAAATAGTGAGTTTGTGATGCCCCCGGCGCCCGTTTTTTTTTTTACCTGAGTTCGTGTTCAGAGTCAGCAGGAAGATACTCACAGTCACCCTCCTCTGTAGCGGCCTATTACCTGCCCGCCGCTCGTGGATCGCCGGTGGTTTGGAGGAAGCCGGCTCGCCTAGTTATAGTCGCGAGTCAGTAAGAGAGCGGAAATGACGATAGAGGGGGTGTGGTAGATCAGGGGTCAATGCGTGTTGGTGAAATGCGTTTTCTTGCGGGATACTCCCAAAGTGGCGGCCATATTGAGATGGTGCCATAACTGTCAAAACATGAGTGATGGCAGCTCGTGTGAGTTGTAATCAGTACACGTCACTTATTACTATGGGGGAAACCATGTGCCGAGTGTTAGTCACTGTTGTAACAGTGTGGGTAAAATAGAGGCAAAGGTAAGGCTCTGAACTAGCCACGGATGGTGTATGCGGAGAATCCCGGCTGCATTGCATACTCTGTGTTGAACCGGGTAGCAGGTAACAGAGCACGTTGTGGTTATGAACTGTAACCCATACAGGTCACTTACTGCTAGGTAGGGGAAACATGTCCCGGGTTTTGGTCTTTGTTATGCGTGTTATGAGTGCAAATAAAGACAACGGTTGGGCTCTGTGTTGGCCATGGTTGATGTATGCCGAGAATCACTACTACATGGCATACTCTACGTGGGTGCCGGGTAGAAGGTAACTGAGCATGTCGTGGTTAAGACCTCTATATGTCAACTAAAAATAGTTTCCATAAAGGTCATCTAAACTATGGAGTACATGTTAAGGGCTGACCACTGTGTGTCACCTGAAGATAGTTGTGATAAAGGTCAAATGGGCTATGCAGTACATGTAATAGGCTGGAAAGCCTCCCAGACAGTGAGACAAAGGGGGAATAGGAGTTGGCAGGATGGACCATCACTGACTTGATAGAAGGGCTGAGCTGACACCTATCACATTTGCACATCACAAAGGCTCTGCCTCAGCACACTCCCAAAGAGTTTTACACTAGTCTTTTGTTCCCACAGGCATCCTGGGGCAGGGCAGGGAGACGGGAAATTTCAAACACCTCTGGGGTGGAAACATCCAGAACTTTCTCCTAAGGGACCCTCAGACCCATCTATTCAGTACAGCCCTGGACCTGTGGATACTACAGTAGAAGAACTGCTGTGCTGCTTAGCTGCCAGAAAGACTGCTACTCTGCTGCCGTGCTACTCTGCTGACCTGAAGGTTGCTGCCCTGCTTGCTGAGAAGGAAGATTGGACCTGCACTCTTCATCCCAGGTTGAAGTGACTCCAAGGGTCAGCTGACTGACCTCCTGTTTTGAGCTACAGTGACATAACACTGAAAAAACAAAGGTTACAGGGACATTATAGTTAGGAAATAGAATTTAAAGAACCTTAGAAAGTCACTAAAAAAACAAAGGTTACAGGGACGCTATAGTTAGGGTCAGATTTTACAAACAGAACATCATAGAAATTCAGTAGTTATAGGGCCTGATTTAGATCTCGGCGGACGGGTTACTCCGTCACAATGGTGATGGATATCCCGCTCACTGAATTATATATCCCATAGGATATAATGGGAATTATATTTCAGCTGCCAGAATATCCGTCACTATTGTGACGGAGTAACCCACCTGCCGAGATCTAAATCAGGTCCATAGTTCTAGTTATGTCAAGAAACTACACACTGCACAGCTTTCTCATCAATAATTTTATTGAAAATGTTCCAGTGTTATTATCAATGATGCTATAGAAGATGTCATGACTGGTGTAGTATGTGGGGTAATTAACAGTGTATGGTGAGGGCACGAGTTATAGTTACCTTAGGGCACGAGTTATAGTTTCTTGAGATAACTATAACTGCTGAAATTCTATGGTTTTATGTGTGTAAAAGGCAGCCAACCCAAGGGCCCCCTCCCTGGGCCTCTTTTGGCCACAGGATCCCCATAACCCAGGGGCCTGGCAACACATTTCAGTGTGAGGGGGTCATATATTCTGGGGCACAGCACCATATTGAATGGGAAGGAGGGAACACGGCCCCCCTCCCTGGGATGATTTCAGCCCGGGGACCCCATCCCAGGGACCTGGTGTATTTTGCGGGGGAGGGAGTATGCCCCCCTTGCTGGGCCTATTTTGGCCAGGGGGACCTTAACCCCCATGGCCCGGCAAGTACACAAGGGGGAGGGAGCATGCAGCTACCCTCCCCAGCCCATTTTCAGCCCTGGGGACCCAATCCTCCCTATTTAAATGGGGAGGGGGCACGCATCTACCCTTCCTAAGCTATTTTTGGGCCCAGTTACCCTTCCCCCGGACCCCAGCACCTATTTAAATGGGGAGGGGACACACAACTCCCCTCCGCGGGCCGATAGGGTGAGGGGGGCTTCTCAACCCCACTCCCTGGGCCGATTTTCGCTCCAGGGACCCCATCCCCGGGCCTGGCCAACAAAAGGTGGGTGCCCTGGTGCTTACCCAGTATGCTGCTTTACCTATGAAGAGCTCCCCCGATTTGACTACTCTATCGGGCCTGAATAAGATCGTGGGCCATTACCGATGTGGGAATTGTCTTATGTGTGACTCTACGATGAACACTAAACAGTTCATACATGGTAACATCAAACATGATTTGCGTGACCACACTAACTGTAATTCGCAAAATGTGGTATACGCTATCTGGTGCCCATGCGACCTTATTTATGTTGGCCAGACCACACAACGCATTAAGAGCCGGCTTTCCCAACATAAAAGTCGCATTCGGTGCTGAAATGAGCATGCACCTTTGGTGTCCCACTTCTTGGAACATAATCATGCCCCCTCTGATTTACGATGGCAGGTGATCGAACTGGTTAAAAGTCCACGTAGGGGCGGTGACATTATCCGAATGCTTAATCAAGCGGAATGTCGTTGGATGTTCCGCTGTGATAGCATCAACAAGGGTCTCAATAGTCTAGAAGAATGTACGGCTGTACTATTCAGCTAGAATAATGGCTATATTGAGTTCCCGTTATACTTGTTCTGCAATTTGAAGATGTTCTAAACTGAATTGTCTGTTATATGAATCTAGTGACAATAATCTTTTCCTGTTTTTAGTGTATATGTTTTAACAACTCCACACGAAATTGTATTTATGATTTATTTCATGTGTATCGCTCTCTTGGAATTATGGTTACATGACTTATATTGTAATAATTATTTTGAGTTGCTGAAATTTGATTTGTCTGGATACACATTAGCATGGAGGCAAAATGCTCCACTGATCTAATATGAAATTGAATCATGGTATTATATGTTAAAGCTTAAAAGTACTCGTTTGCTACTACGATGGTCTGGATATTATGCTCTATCTGGCATTGTGTATGATTGTATAAAACAAACTAAGCTTAAAAGTACTTGTTTGCTATTACGATGGTCTGAATATCATGTAACACACTTGTACACTCTATCTTGGTATAGAGTATGACTGTATAAAACAAACCAAGTTTTGAATGTATGCCTGAGATTTTTTGTCTCTAGATTAAGTGGTCCTTTGTATATTGGCCGCTTTCTGTGGTGGATATAGTCCTTGTGAAAAATTAAATTTTTGGTAATTTAGTGTGCAATAGCATAGGTAAACTTTATCGCATGGCCAATAATATTAATACTTTGTATGTACATGTTTTAATTGTGCGATCTTGGGAAACGGGTTCTGTTCCCTCCTCTCAACTTTGCTATGCCTCCTTTCTCTAATTTGACCTTTCCAAAATGGCCGCCGATTTTTTAAGATTCAATATCCAGTTCACTTCCGATTGGTAAGGCTGTTCAAATGCGTCTTTTTAGTTTCTGAGTCCTACGAAATGTTAATAAACGACGAACCACACTTTTCCAATTTATGTCCGTTGCGATACATTTTTAAGAACTGGCGTTTGGATGTTTTTACTTAATCCACGTCCAGTCCGCTTTCTATATCGATGATGGCACGCTTTAAATTTACGTGCTTGTTCACTCTCCGAGTCGGCCCTCATTTCCGGGATTCGAACCTTTGACGGGACGCGGCACACGGGGACTCTGAAGTTTGGAAGTAAGTGAATGGTTGCACTACGAGGGTACTTTCTTCCCTTTTTTATCTTAAGTATATCATTCATCTTGGTCCTATAAAGATTAATGGCCTTGATGTATTGCTTTAGCAATAAATTCTTGTATACGTTTTAGTGATCTAAATTCTGTTGGCACTCATAAACGTATTCCGTGAATTCCACTTTTTAGTCTAGTTAGTATTTTCAAGTGGGACCCTTGTTGATTTCTTGTGGGCTCAAGCAATTGCGATCGCATTTGCTCCTCATTTACTGTCAGTTTGAGCCTTGGAGCAATTTATTTTCACATACCAGCTAAATGAGTGATTTTTTTGCCTGGGCGTTGGTTATAACTTAGATTGATGAACCACGTCTGTGACCTCTCTGTGAGGATTAGAGTGTGGGGTGCCATTGAGTGTTGGACTTTTAGCGGTATTTTTCTTTACTAATTTTTGTCATTTCCTTTTTTCAGTAATTGAATTACCTACCCTGATTGTGACTTTGTTACCTGATTGTGGGGTACACTCACACCCTGATATTCTTTTTAACTTGGCAACTGGAGTCGGTTTAGTTTTATTTTGATACAAGTTATTCAGTGGGATTCCGGTTTGGCATACCGACAGGTATGTAGATATAATTTTTGAATACCTCATTCTAGGCATGAATTCATCTCTTAATTTGGTGTAGCAGTCTTTAATTGTATCTCTGATAGTTGTAGGATTTCCCTTCGAATTTCGGCAATTTGGCCTGACACAGGATGAGTGGCGTCGCCCCCTTGTGTACATGACGGAAATCTATTGAGGTGACTGTTTAGCCTCTTTTTTCTTTCGCTTTTCCTTTATCCACAAGTTTTTTCTGATTTTCTTCACATGCTGTGGAATACTTGGGTATTAGGTTCTGTTCTATTTTTACTTTTATTCATTTATTTCTGATCTTTGGTCTTGTTCACTTTTTCCTGATCCTTGGTCACATACTCGGTGCTGAGCAAAAAATATAAAAAATATTATTTTGTAAACCCATGTACATATCTCATTTTTTAGAACAGAAAGTGGTCGCTCTCACTCTTGAAGTCTTTTGTCCTGAAGATGACCCTTAAAGCAATCATGGATCGAAACGCCGTCGACGCCTAAAAAACATGGCCTAATTAAGAGAGGACACTATTGCTATATTGTGTATTGTGTCAATTGTTGTATTTTCATGTTTTTCTCTGCCACTGTTTGTTCAGTTTACACTTGTCAATGTTCATAATTTTGTTGTTGTTTGTGTAACTGTCTGAGCGCCCTTCCCATTATTATTGTGGTTTTCTTTTTGTATTATATTGAATTTATATTAAATACTATTTTTGTGATTATTTATGTACATGGTAATTTCAAAATTATGTCAGTATAAGTTTCTTTCCTTTTTGCACAATATTCTCCTTTTTTTCACATTAATTGGTCTATAGTTTGTTATTCTTGCTCTTGAACCACTGTTTGGAACATAGTTGATACTACCCCAGGTTCTTGTTCTAGGGTTGCCCTTGTTGTTTGTAAACCACTGGTGCTTACCCAGGGCACCCACCACATTATGGTTGGAGGTTGTGGGGGGAGCCCCAATGCCCTCGCGAACCCAACAGGCTTCTTACCTCCAGTTGGAGCCAGCATTGCTCCCACCGGCAGGCAGCAGCTAAAAATGCTGCTCCCTGCAGGCGGGAGCAATTTTTTCATCTG
This sequence comes from Calotriton arnoldi, assembly GCA_963921515.1. Lineage (NCBI taxonomy): Eukaryota > Metazoa > Chordata > Amphibia > Caudata > Salamandridae > Calotriton > Calotriton arnoldi. Next base: position 1,407,585 of record CAWUFW010004686.1, read on the forward strand.
TTTCCCTGCCCGCTTCAGTGCAGGCAGGGAAACACATGAAAAGCCCGCTCCCAGAGGGTGGGAGCAATTTTAATGATACAGGCTGCTGGGAGAGGACTTAGGGGCCTATTACGTTGGCGGTCGAAAAACCTCCCCGACCGCCATGGTAGCGGGAAAAGACCGCCTGCATGGCCCGCGACATCACCGCCGGTTGAATTACGATGACCCGCGGTCGAAATCCGACCGCGGCGGTCTGATCGCGGGCCTTAACATTGCGGCGGTTGCTGCTGCCCACAGCACCGCCACGATGCCGAAAGGAGCATGTCCTGCATTTCCCTGCACTGCGTGGCAGGCACTGCACAGTGCCTGCAACCTGGTACAGGGAAATGTGGGGGGGGGCCATGGGTACCCCCTGTGCACCCACACCCCCCCCAACACATTGGGGGCCCGCAATGGGCCCCCGGAAGACAATCTCTGCATGCCTTTCCATGGCGGTCTGACCGCTGAGGAAAGGCTGGCCTTCCGCCGGCATCATAATCGTGCCAGCGGTGCCTGCTCCGCACCGCCACCATTATCCCGGTCCTGTTCCGTCCACCAGGCAGGAGTGCGGATGGCAACCGGCGGAAAAGCGGCGGTCGGAATTTCTCACTGCCACGGTCACCACCGCCATCCTAATTTGACCGGCGGTTTTCATGGTTGCGATCGTGGGCGGATGTCCACTGCCGGTCCGGCGGTGGACATCCGACCGCCATCGTAATAGGCCCCTTAGTGTTTACTCCAGCTTGGCGGGAGTTTTGACATTTCTCCCTCCAAGCGAGAGCAAAACCACGCTAGGCACCTTGAGACATAGCATATGAGTCGGCCCTGATGGATGGGATACCCAAGAGCATTAATGGCTCAGGGAGGGGGGGCCCTCATCCCCTTTGTAATTGCAGCAGGTCCTAGGGGATGGGGTAGCCAGGACGAAATTGGCCTGGGGAGGGGGGCTGTGCAGCCCCCTCCCCATTACTTATGCAGTAGGGCCCTGGGGGATGGGGTCCCTGGGGCGGAACGGCCTAGGGAGGGGGGTGCATGCCCCCTCTCCCTTGTGACTATGGCGGGACCCCAGGGGATGGGTTCCTGTGGCCAAAATCATGCTAGGGAAGGGGCAAATATATATATATTGTTCCCCCGGGGACGTGGCCCACTGGGAGGCATTAAAAAATGTGCAGTTTTTTTTAAAAAATTGCCACGATCGTACGCAAATTTGAAGCAAAGCACAAAAAATGCTTTTGGTCCCAGACAGGATCCCTGTGGGACCCACCACAAGCCCTAGGGGGTCAGGGTATTCCCCCCCACACCTTTGTAATTTTTTGGGCTTTTTTCTAGGGACTCTGGCCAAGTCCTGAATCCCAAGATGGCTACCACCACTTCCTGGTTGAAGTGGTGGCACCTAATCACGGCATTGCTGTTGACACGTGGATTTGTGTAATCGTGGATCTGTGGATCTAGATATGCATAAATCTTTTTTTTAATTACTCAAAAACTACTGTACACATGTACACCAAATTACAAAAAGCACTCCTTCTGGACAAAAATCTAGCTTTCTGCCAAATTTGGTGAAATTCTGTTCAGCGGTTGGGGCTGCAGTCATGTCTAAAGTCCCCATGGGAAATTGCATGGGGAAAATGCGGATTAGGATCCCCCCTTTTTCACAGACCCTGCTAGGCAAATCACCCCTAAACCTTCCAAAAAGTAGCTGAAGTGAATGGCAAACTAGTTTTGAAAATTTCGTGAACAGTCGTCGAATGGCGGTAAAGTTGTTAGCAAAACAAAATCAGCTATTCCTTTGGAAACTAGGTCCTAACTATAACTACCTATTGGCAACTGCCAGTAGGATACATATATATGTATGTGTTTGATATATATATATATATATATATATATATATATATATATATATATATATTCACTGAAAAAAACCATAGGTTTCAGACATGTTATAGTTAGGAATTAGCATTTAAAAAACCTTTGAAATTCACTGAAAAAACCATAGGTTTCAGGCTTGTTATAGTTAGGAATTAGCATTTTAAAAACCTTTGAAATTCACTGAAAAAAACCATAGGTTTCAGGCCTGTTATAGTTAGGGTTTAGCATTTAAAAAACCTTTGAAATTCACTGAAAAAACCATAGGTTTTAGGGAAAGTTATAGTTAGTTGGACATTGCACTCGTACAAAACCCGTGAAATTCCCCCGTTATAGTTAGTTCAGCTAACTATAACTCGCGCCCCCGCAATGCACTGCTGATGACGTCACATATTACATCACTCATGACATGGTCAGTGACATCACTGATGACATCACTGATGACATCATCCAGTGATTGTGTGTTTCTGTAAAGTTTAAATATGTTTAATATATACAGGGAAAGGCGTATTGAAGAATGAGTGGGTGTATAAGCGTCTGAATGGATGATTTAGTAGGTGCGTGACTGAGTCTATAAGTGAGTGATTAAACGCATGGGTGAGTGACTAAACTGTGTGAATGTCTGTATCCGTCTGTCTGTTGTTGTGTAAGCAGCTGCATGGGTTTCTGACTAGCTAAATGAGTGTCTATATGGGTTATGGATTGGTTCTCTGAGTATCTGTATGGGTGCCTCAGTGTTTGTGTGGGTGGGGTGTGTGTGACTCTGTGCATAGATGTGTGAGTGGGTGATTCACTGGGTGCATGGTTTCAAGAGTGCGTCTGTGATGGACTGTATGGGTGGGTGAGTGTGTGTATGGGTGTGTTAGTGATTGAATGTATATCTCAGTGGTACATGTGTGAGTAACTACATATGTGAAAGGCAGTATATATGTGTGTTGGAGTATATAAATGGCTATAAGTGAGAGTGTGTGATTGTGAGAGTGGCTATATGGATGAGTGTGTGCTTGCATCAGTGATTGCATAGGAGCGTAAGAATGTGCTAGTATTTTTATGAGTAAGTGAGCTGGTGTGTATAACTGTATAGGTGAGTAAATTGGAGTGTGATTAATTATTTGCATGACTGACTAGGTGTGTGAGTACCTCTATGGATGAGTTGCGTTGTGTGAGTGTTTATATAGGTGTATGAGTGCATATGATAGTCCTGTACTGAGTGACTGTAAGTATGAGTGACTGTACGGGTGAGTGAGTAGATGTGTGTGTGTAGACCTAAGAATCAGTGAGTGGGTATGTACTTATTGGTATTGGAGTGTGTATGGTTTTGAAAATGGCAGTCTGTAATTTAGAGTGGGTGTATCAAAAGTTATATTAGGGTGTGAGAAGATGCATTAAATTCTCACATGGATGATGTCATCAGTGATGTCATTTGAGATGTCATCAGTGATGTCATCAGTGATGTCACTGACCATGTCATGAGTGATGTAATATGTGACGTCATCAGCAGTGCATTGCGGGGCGCGAGTTATAGTTAGCTGAACTAACTATAACGGGGGAATTTCACGGGTTTTGTACGAGTGCAATGTCCAACTAACTATAACTTTCCCTAAAACCTATGGTTTTTCAGTGAATTTCAAAGGTTTTTTAAATGCTAAACCCTAACTATAACAGGCCTGAAACCTATGGTTTTTTCAGTGAATTTCAAAGGTTTTTAAAATGCTAATTCCTAACTATAACAAGCCTGAAACCTATGGTTTTTTCCGTGAATTTCAAAGGTTTTTAAATGCTAATTCCTAACTATAACATGTCTGAAACCTATGGTTTTTTTCAGTGAATTTCAAAGGTTTTGTAAATGACAATTTTTAAATGTATTAATTGTTATATATTTTTTTTTTGATACTGATTTACTACATTTTTTAAACTATTTATTTTTAGATATTTTATTTTTTAAATTACATTGTAATTACATTATACATTACATTACAAAATATACTTTCTCAGAATGAATTACTTTAGTTTAAATACTTTGCAAATAGGCAATAGACTTTTAAGTAAAGTAGTTACAGTTGTTGCAATGGGCAACACAATTTCAAACACAATGCAACATTGAGCTCAATGTGAATTTCTAGCTAAATGCAATTAGTTACTTTATGGATTACTTTTCTAACCACAGGACTGGATCCTAGATTCAGTCCTGGGACATCTCCTGTAAACAGTTGAGTAAAAGCGTTTTGGTTACAGTAGTGATTTTTAAGGAATATTATTGTATTTTAAAAGTTGACACTTAGAAACTTTTTCACATAGAATCACCAATGTTATCCTATGGGAGGAAAATCACTTAGCAGGTAAGTAGTGTTATCGTTACTTTTTCTTACTCAGTGGTGGATCCTGGATCCAGCACTGGTGCATCTCCTGTAAACAGTTGAAAGAATGCGTTTAAGTCATACAGGCGATTTTTAAGGAATTTTGTAGTTTGTGAAAATCAACACTTTGAAACCTTTCTGCTGAAAACCAGACAATGGATTCCTATGGAAGTAAATATAAGTTACTGGTAAGTACGGTTAAAATTACTTTTCAGGATCAGTACTGGGCTGAAAGATGCAGCACTGAGGTCTCTCCTGATAACAGGTGAGTAAATCGGAATTCAGTATTTTGGCTGATTTTAGAGGAATATTTGTATGTTTCAAAAATTGACACTTAGAAACTTTTTCAGCAAAAAGCAGGCAATGATATCCTATGGAAGGAAATTCAAGTTACTGGTAAGTACGGTTAAAATTACTTTTCAGGATCAGTACTGGGCTGAAAGATGCAGCACTGAGGTCTCTCCTGATAACAGGTGAGTAAATAGGAATTCGTAGTTCGGCTGATTTTAGAGGAATATTTGCACAATGGTGAAGGGAGGGGCGGGGCCTGAGGTGACATCTGTGAAAACGCGCCCCGTGGCGCGTTTTAGGTTGGGGATTAAGTCCCCTTGAATCATGAGGGTCCCTGGGGTCCAACTAGCCCACCCTGTACCTCCAGTATGCGCCAGGGAGCTGCGTTGCAGAGAGGTGTTCAGAGGCCACGCCCTTTTGCACCTCTCTGCAATGCAGCTCTGTGGCGCTTTCTGGACGTACCTGTTGGGCTAGTTGGCCCCCATTGACCCTCAGGATTGAAGGGGATTTAATTCCCCATCTTAAAACGCGCCACGGGGCCTGTTTGCACACATGTCACCTGAAGCCCCGCCCTCCCTTCACCACTGTGCAAGCGCGCCCCGTGGCGCGTTTTAAGTTGGGGATTAAGTCCCCTTGAATCCTGAGGGTCCCGGGAGTCCAACTAGCCCACCATGTACTTCTAAAAGCGCCACAGAGCTGCGTTGCAGAGAGGTGTAAAAAGGGCGTGGCCTCTGTACACCTCTCTGCAACGCAGCTCCCTAGCGCATACTGGAGGTTCCTGGTGGGCTAGTTGGCCCCCAGGGACCCCCAGTATTCAAGGGGAATTACTTCCCCTTCTTAAAACGCGCCAGGGGGCGCGTTTGCAGAGTACTGCAGGGAGGGGGGCGGGGCCTCCGGCACGATGCCAGTCGGGACACTGCAGGAGCTGGCCCTGGGGGGTGGCGGTCCCCAGTGCCATCAAGGGCTCCAGGGAGGGGGCCGCGCGGCCCCTCCCAACCATTAGTAAAGCCCTGGGGAGGTGGTGGTCCCTGGGCTTTGGGGTCCGTAACGGACCACCATATTCAAATCTTTAGTGCCCCGGGGAGGTGGCGGTCCCCGGGGCATGTGGAGGGCTGGAGCCCCCCAACACAGGTAAAAATTTTTTTAAAAGAAGCCCCGGGGTGGCAGTCCCGGGGCTGCGGAAGAGCAAAGAGCCCTCCCGCACCATTATTTCTAAAGCCCCGGGTGGCGGTCCCGGGGCTTGGGGGCCTTAGAGGCCCCCACATTAAATCTAAACCCCCCACCATGCCCCCGGGACTTGGCCCACCTGGGGGCAAATAAACCGCGCTTCGATTTTTTTTTTTTCCGGCAGGATCCGCGCACCCTGAGCGCATCCTGCCGATCTTTCTTCTTTTAAAATGCTTTTTCTGCCCAGGGGTCCTTGTGGGACCCCCTGAGCAGACCTAGGAAGTCAGGGTGTTTCTACCCTGCCCCCTTTGCGCTTTGCGCACTTGTTTCTGTCCTCGGTTCTACCGAGGGACAAAATGGCTGCCAACACTTCCTGATTTGGAGTGTTGACAGCCAATTAGCATGCAGCTCGTGATCGGGAGGGTACGCGGACCCTACTCGTCCATAGATATATATGTGATTTTATTTGTGATTTTCTCAGAAACTACTGAATGGATTTACACCATTTAAGCAAAAGGCACGACACTGAACCAAGGGCTACCTCTTTGCCAAATTTGGTGTAATTCCGTTCAGCAGTTCGGGCTGTAGCTGCGACTAAAGGTTCCTATGGAAAAATGAATGAGGAAAACGGGTTTTTGGACCCCCCTTTTTTCTCGGCCCCGGCTTGACGAATCAACCCGAGACTTTCAGGGTAGGAGCGGAGCGCCCCAACAAGTTGGAAACTTTCGCGAAGATTCGTCAACCGGCGCCAACCTTATTTCAAATAGAATGTCGTGGATTTCCTATGGATAATAGGTCCTAACTATAACTATCTACTGGCGACCGCCAGTAGATATCATATATATATCACGCAAAGAGAGCTCCTTCCGGACTGTCTGGGACCTAAGGAGAGTGGCGCACACGCCGGCGGAGCACACCGGGCATAAAGTATTCACAAAGACTTAGCAGTAAAGCGCGCTCTCAGTAATGCACAACTCCGCAAAAGTAAGTATCCACCGTTTATTCCACAACGCGTTTCGATTCACAAGGAATCTTGATCACGTGTGGAATAAAAGGTGCATTACTGAGAGCGCGCTTTACTGCTAAGACTTTGTGAATATATATATATGTATATATATATATATATATATATATTATCTACTGGCGGTCGCCAGTAGATAGTTATAGTTACAACCTATTATCCATAGGAAATCCGCGACATTCTATTTGAAATAACTCTCTTGCCGGTTGACGTATCTTCGCAAAATTTTCAAACTTTGTGGGGCGCTCCGGTCCGCTCCTACCCTGAAAGTCTCGGGAGATTCGTCAAGCGGGGGCCGAGAAAAAGGGGGTCCCAAACGCGTTTTCCCATGCAATTTTCCATAGGAAACTTTAGACACGGCTACAGCCCGAACTGCTGAACGGAATTACACCAAATTTGGCAAAAGGTAGTTCTTGGTTCAGAAAGAACCCTTTTGTTAAATGGTGTAAATCCGTTCAGTAGTTGCTGAGAAAATCAAAAGTAAAAGTACATATATATCTATGGCCGCGTCGGATTCGCGCACCCTCCCGATCACGAGCTGCATGCTAATTGGCTGTCAACACTCCAAATCAGGAAGTGTTGGCAGCCATTTTGTCCTCGGTAGAACCGAGGGACAGAAACAAGTGCGCAAAGCGCACAAAGGGGGCAGGGTAGAAACACCCTGACCCCTAGGTCTGCTCAGGGGTCCCACAAGGACCCCTGGGCAAAAAAAATAAAAAATTTAAAAAAAAAATCGGCAGGATGTGCTCAGGGTGCGCGAATCCTGCCGAAAAAAATCGAAGCGCGGTCTCCGCGCTCGATGTTAATTGGCCCCCGGGTGGGCCAAGTCCCGGGGGCATGCTGGGGGGTTAATTTTATGTGTGGGGGGCCTCTAAGGGCCCCAAGCCCGGGGACCACCACCCCCCGGGGCTTTATGTATAATGGTGCGGGAGGGCTCTGAGCCCTCCCGCAGCCCGAGGACCGCCACCTCCCGGGGCTTCTTTTTATTTTGAAAACCTGTGTGGGGGGCTCCAGCCCCACACGCCCGAGGACCACCACCTCCCGGGGCACTAAGAAAATTACAATGGGGGTCCGTTTGAGACCCCCAAGCCCAGGGGACCACCACCTCCCGGGGCTTTCAAAATGTAAGGAGGGGGGCCGCGCGGCCCCCTCCTGGAGCCTGTGGTGGCCCTGGGGACCGCCACCCCCAGGAGCCGGCTCCTGCAGTGTCCCGGGGTGCCTACCCCCGGGACACTGCTGTTTACAATGACAGGACGGGAGCCTCGCGGCTCCCATCCTGTCATTGCAAACTGCTTTGGATATTGGAAGAGAGAGCAGGAAACCTGCTCTCTCTTCCAATATCCAAAGCTGATTGCTTTCCACATGGGGAGCAGCATGTTAGCTGCTCCCCATGTGTCAGCAATGCCGGCTCCCGTAGGACACGGGGAGCCGGCGGGACTGTGGGGGTTTGGGGACCCCCACAGTCCCCAACGAGAGCCAGGCCCCGGGGATGGGGTCCCCGGGGCCATAAGTGGCCACAGAGGGGGGCCACGCAGCCCCCTCCCCAAAGGTAAAAAAAAGTTTTAAAAAAAAGTGCAAGGCCGGCCCGGGGGATGGGGTCCCCGGGGCCTTAAATGACCTGAGGAGGGGGCCACGCAGCCCCCTCCAAATAAAAAAAAGAGGCCATGCCCCGGGGATGGGGTCCCCGGGGCCAATACAGGCCCAGGGAAGGGGGCCACGTGGCCCCCTTCCCGTTTTTTTTTAAATTTTAATTTAAAAAAAAGGGGTAAGGCCCTGGGGGATGGGGTCCCCAGGGCCTAAAAATAGGAAAAAGGAAGGGGGCCACACAGCCCCCTTCAGAGGGGAAAAAACGAAAAAGAAAAAAACGATCGGGCCCGCAGGCCCCGCCCCTTCCTTCACCACTCTGCAAACGCGTTTGCAGAGGGAGAACAATTCCCCTTGAATACTGGGGGTCCCTGGGGCCAACTAGCCCACCAGGAACCTCCAGTATGCGCCAGAGAGCTGCCTTGCAGAGAGGTGTACAGAGGCCACGCCCTTTTACACCTCTCTGCAACGCAGCTCTGTGGCGCTTTTTGGAGGTATATGGTGGGCTAGTTGCACCCCAGGGACCCTCAGGATTCAAGGGGAGTTAATCCCCCGACTTAAAACGTGCCACGGGGCATGGTGAAGGGAGGGGGCGGGGCTTCAGGTGACATGTGTGCAAACAGGCCCCGTGGCGCGTTTTAAGATGGGGAATTAAATCCCCTTCAATCCTGAGGGTCCCTGAGGGCCAACTAGCCCAACAGGTACGTCCAGAAAGTGCCACAGAGCTGCGTTGCAGAGAGGTGTAAAAGGGGTGTGGCCTCTGTACATGTCTCTGCAACGCAGCCCCTGGCGCATACTGGAGGTTCCTGGTGGGCTAGTTGGCCCGTAGGGACCCTCATGATTCAAGGGGACTTAATCCCCCAACATAAAACGCGCCACGGGCGCGTTTGCACAGATGTCACCTCAGGCCCCGCCCCTCCCTTCACCATTGTGCAAATATTTCTCTAAAATCAGCTGAAATACGAATTCTGATTTACTCACCTGTTATCAGGAGAGACCTCAGTGCTGCATCTTTCAGCCCAGTACTAATCCTGAAAAGTAATTTTAACCGTACTTACCAGTAACTTGAATTTCCTTCCATAGGCTAACATTGACTGGTTTCCTTGGAAATTCTTCTAAGTGTGGAGTTTTGGAACTTTAAAATATTCCTCTAAAATCAGCCGAAATACGAATTCCGATTTACTCACCTGTTATCAGGAGAGACCTCAGTGCTGTATCTTTCAGCCCAGTACTGGTCCTGAAAAGTAATTTTAACCGTACTTAGCAGTAACTTGAATTTCCTTCCATAGGATATCATTGCCTGCTTTTTGCTGAAAAAGTTTCTAAGTGTTGATTTTTGAAACATACAAATATTCCTCTAAAATCAGCCGAAATACGAATTTCGATTTACTCACCTGTTATCAGGAGAGACCTCAGTGCTGCATCTTTCAGCCCAGTACTGGTCCTGAAAAGTAATTTTAACCGTACTTACCAGTAACTTATATTTTCTTCCATAGGAATCCATTGCCTGGTTTTCAGCAGAAAAGTTTCAAAGTGTCGATTTTCACAAACTACAAATATTCCTTAAAAATCGCCTGTATGACTTAAACGCATTCTTTCAACTGTTTACAGGAGATGCACCAGTGCTGGATCCAGGATCCAACACTGAGTAAGAAAAAGTAACGATAACAGTTTTTACCTGCTAAGTGAATTTCCTTCCATAGGATAACATTGGTGATTCTATGAGAAAAGTTTCTAAGTGTCAACTTTTAAAATACAATAATATTCCTTAAAAATCACGACTGTAACCAAAACGCTTTTACTCAACTGTTTACAGGAGATGTACCAGGACTGAATCTAGGATCCAGTCCTGTGGTTAGAAAAGTAATCCATAAAGTAACTAATTGCATTTAACTAGAAATTCACATTGAGCTGAATGTTGCATTGTGTTTGAAAATGTGGTGCCCATTGCAACAACTGTAACTACTGTACTTAAAAGTCTATTGCCTATGTGCAAAGTATTTAAACTAAAGTAATTCATTCTGAGAAAGTATTTTTGTAATGTAATGTATAATGTAATTACAATGTAATTTAAAAAATAAAATATGTAAAAAAAAATCTAAAAATGTAATAAATCAGTATGAAAAAAATTTATATAACAATTAATACATTTAAAAATTGTCATTTACAAAACCTTTGAAATTCACTGAAAAAAACGTAGGTTTCAGACATGTTATAGTTAGGAATTAGCATTTAAAAAACCTTTGAAATTCACTGAAAAAACCATAGGTTTCAGATAAGTTATAGTTAGAAATTAGCATTTAAAAAACCTTTGAAATTCACTGAAAAAACCATAGGTTTTAGGGACAGTTATAGTTAGTTGGACATTGCACTCGTACAAAACCCGTGAAATTCCCCGTTATAGTTAGTTCAGCTAACTATAACTCGCGCCCGCAATGCACTGCTGATGACGTCACATATTACATCACTCATGACATGGTCAGTGACATCACTGATGACATCACTGATGACATCTCAAATGACATCACTGATGACATCATCCACGTGATAATCTGATGCACCTCCTCACACCCTAATATAACCTTTGATACACCCAATCTAAATTACAGACTGCCATTCGCAAAACCATAGACACTCCAACACCAATAACTACATACCCACTCACTGATTCTTAGGTCTACACACACACATCCACTCACTCACCCGTACAGTCACTCATACTTATGGTCACTCAGTACAGGACAATCATATGCACTCTTACTCCTATATAGACACTCAAACACCGCCACTCATCCATAGAGGTACTCACACACCTAGTCAGTCATGCAAATAATTAAACACACTGCCATTTACTCACCTATACAGTTATACACACACCAGCTCACTTAATCATACAAATACTAGCACATTGTTACGCTCTTATACAATCACTGATACAAGCACACACTCATCCATACAGCCACTATCACAATCACTCACTCTCGCTTATAGCTATTTATATACTCCAATACACATATATACTGCCTTTCACATATGTAGTTACTCACACATGTACCACTGGGACATACATTCACTCACTAACACACTCTTACACACACTTACCCACCCATACAGTCTATCACAGATGCACTCTTGAAACCATCCACCCAGTGAATCACCCACTCACACATCTATGCACAGTCGCACACACCCCATCCACACAAACACTCAGGCACCCATACAGATACTCAGACAACAAATCAATAACTCTTATAGACACTCATGTAGCTATTCACAAACCCATGCAGCCACTTACACAGCAACAGACAGATACAGACATTAACCCAGTTTAGTCACTAACCCATGCATTCAGTAAGATACGTTTAATCACTCACTTATAGAATTAGTCACGCACCTACTAAATCATCCATACACACACTTATACACCCACTCATTCTTCAATACGCCTTTCCCTATATATATTAAAAATATTTAAACTTTACAGAAACACACAGTCACTCGATGATGTCATCAGTGATGGCATTTGAGATGTCATCAGTGATGTCATCAGTGATGTCACTGACCATGTCATGAGTGATGTAATATGTGACGTCATCAGCAGTGCATTGCGGGGCGCGAGTTATAGTTAGCTGAACTAACTATAACGGGGGAATTTCATGGGTTTTGTACGAGTGCAATGTCCAACTAACTATAACTGTCCCTAAAACCTATGGTTTTTCAGCGAATTTCAAAGGTTTTTAAATGCTAATTTCTAACTATAACTTATCTGAAACCTATGGTTTTTTCAGTGATATATATATATATATATATATATATATATATATATATATATATATATATATATATATATATATATATATATATATATATCACATATTACCTACTGGCAATTGCCAGTAGGTAGTTATATTCAGGACCTAGTTCCCATAGGAAAAGCTATTTTTGACTTGCCTATATCTTTGGAGCCGTTTGATAAATCTTCACAATATTTTCCCAAAAAGTGTCTACGTAATTTCTGTTGTGCCTCGGACGTTTTGGGGACATCCGTTAAGTGGGGGCTGAGAAAAAGGGGGTTCAAGAAAAGTGTGTTTTCCCATTTTAATTTCCATAGGAACGCGCTGTCGAACCTACAGCCCGGACTGCTGGATGGAATTTCACCAAACTTGGCAGAAAGGTAGATGTTGTTACACAGATTGCGCTATTTGTTATTTGGTGCAAATCCATTCAGTAGTTTTTTCAGAAATGTAAGTTGAAAATTATAGTGATATCTCTGGTCCGAAGCCTTTGCAAAAAAAGACGAGCTTGTGCACGGTACTGCACAGCTCTGACTGGCTGCCAACACTTCAACCAGGAAGTGTTGGCAGCCATCTTCGGACTCAGCTTCACTGAGTCCCCCCAAAAAAGTGAAAATAAAGAAAGGGGGGCAGAGTAGGAATACCCTGACCCCCATGCCATGGTCTTGGGGTACCCCTGGGACCCTGCCATGGCATAAAAGCATTAAAAAAATTAAATAAATTTGCAGCGGAATCACGATATTCGCATAAAAAAACAATAAAAACAAGTGCGGACTCCCACACTTGCTTAAATAACCCCCGGGTGGGCCAGGTCCCGGGGGCATATCATAAATATAGGAGGGCACGGGCCCCCCTCCTAGGGCTTATCAAAGCTCTGGGGACCGTCACCTCCCCGGGCACTTTTTATTATATATTTGGGTGGGCCCTGCTGCCCCGGGGACCACCACAACCCCAGGGCTAATTACAATAATATGGGGGGACCTCACAGACTCCCCTGCCCTGGGTACTGCCAACTCCCTGGGGCTCTTTAAATTTGGCTTGGGGGGCCTCACGGACCCCACGGGTCAAACCACCACCTCCCCAGGGCCAAACGCAAAAATGAGAGCTGGCCATGTGGCCCCTCCTCCTGGGCTGTTCTCAGCCCCGGAGACCACCACCTCCCCAGGGCAGGCCCTAAAAGAAGAAAGGAGGGGGGCCACACAGCCCCCCTCCGGGAGCCATACATGTCTCTGGGGACCACCACCCCCCAGGGCCGGCTCCTACAATGTCCTGGGGTGTCCACCTCTGGGACATTGCAGTTTGCTATGGCCCCTCCAAGCCATAGCAAACTCTGCTCCGCTTCTAGTAAGCGAGAGCAGAAAATGCTCTCGCTTACTACAAGGGGAACAGAATTGCTTTTTGACAGAGGGAGCTGAATGTCAGCAGCTTCCTCAGTCCAAAAACAATGCTGGCTCCCACAGGAGGCGGGAACTTGAAAAACTGGGCAACCTGTGTGGGACCAGGGCACCCAGTATTGTGGCCAGGCCCCGGGGGGTGGGGTCCCCAGGGCAAAAAATGGCACAAGAGAGGGGGGCCACGCGGCCCCCCTCCCTTTTTAATTTTAATTTTTAAAAAGGTAGGCCCCGTGGGATGCGTTCCCTGGGCTGAAATCAGCCCAGGGAATGGGGTCTACACAACCCCCCTTCCCTAAAAAAAGAAAAAAGCCTGGCAACTCGCTGGAGGCCAGGCCATGCCCTCTTCCTCCACCACTCTGCAAATGCGTGTCCTGGGGCGCTGCTGGTTGGGAAATGAAGTCCCCTTGGTTCTTCCAGGCCTTAGTACTAAAGTGGACTTCTTCCCCTAACCATCAGTGCGCCAGGAGGTCCGTTTGCAGAGTGGTGGAGAAAAGGGGCATGTCCTCCGAAGACCTCTCAGAAATCCCACTGTGTGGGCCTTACTGGAGGTAACAGGGGGGCTTGTTGGCCTCCAAGGACCCTCTGGAGCCCAGGGGACTTCATCTCCCAACCATCAGTGCGCCAGGAGGTGTGTTTGCAGAGTGCTGGAGAAAGGGGGCGTGACCTCCGAAGATGTCTCAATAATTCAGCTGTGTGGGCCTTACTGGAGGTACCAGGAGGGCTTGTTGGCCCACAAGGGCCCTCTGGAGCCAAGGAGACTTCATTCCCAAACCATCATTGCGCAAGGAGGCTGGTTTGCAGAGTGGTGGAGAAAGGGGGCGTAGCCTCTGAAGACCTCTAAGCAATTGCACTGCGTGGGACTTACTGGAGGTAACAGGAGCAGTTGTTGGCCCCCAAGGATGTCCTTGTGGGCCAACTACTCCTCCTGTTACCTTTGCTGATTCATAGATCTACACACACATCCACTCACTCACCCATACAGCCACTTATACAGCCACTCACTCACTAATACAGCCACTGACATATCCACTCAAACACCAATACAGCCACTCACACACTGAGTCAGTCACCCATAGAGCTATGCACACACCTACTCACTTACCCATACAGTCAATGACACAGCCACTTACCCATACAGTTATACACACACCCACTTACTTACTCATACAGATACTAACATGTACTCACTCACCTATACAGTCACTGACACAAGTACACACTCACCCATACAGCCACTCTCACATTCACTCACTCTCCCATACAGTCACTCATATATCCCATCACTCACCTATACTGCCTTTCACATACCCAGTTACCCACATACCACTGACACATCCACTCACCCACATAGCCATACACACACTTACTCACCCATATAGCCATTCACACACACAATCACTAATCCATGCAGCCACTGACTCACCCACTCCCTCATCCATACAGGCAGTCACACACACCCTCAACCACACACACAGATACTCAGACACCCATACAAGTACTCAGACCACCAATCAGTTACCCATTCAGCCACTCACATGCCCACCCACACAGCCACTTAGACACCAACTGACAGACTAATACAAACATTCACACAACCAGTCACTCACCCATACATTCACTGACACACCTAATCACTCACTTATACAGTCAGTCACACACCGACTAAATCATCCATACAGGCACTCATACACCCACTGATTCACCAATACACCTTGCTATATATATTTAACACTCATAAACTTTTTAAAAACAATCACACTCACTGGATGATGCCATCAGTGATGTCATTTGAGATGTCATCAGTGATGTCACTGACCATGTCATGAGTGATGTAATATGCAAGGTCATAAGCAGTGCATTGCAGGGGCGCGAGTTATAGTCAGCTCAGCTAACTATAACTGCTGAATTTCACTGGTTTTGTACGAGTGAAACCTAAGCCTAACTATAACGTCCCTGTAACCTTTGGTTTTTTCAGTGAATATATATATATAAATATATACATGATTCGACCATGATGGACTCTGGGTTCGAGCTAGTTGATGAGAAGTAGTCAATAGACACACTAAATAAATCTACCATCATATTAAACATCAGAACTTGGCCCTCCCATGTAAGAGTTGAGCTTTCAGTTTGTGGATACCAAGATATGTACATGGTTGTGGGTACTCACAAAATCACAAGGTAAACCACACCTTGTCCCTCCCACTTTCCACCCCTTGTCTGTGATTTACCTTTGCAAATTATTCTGGCCTCTTGGCATAGAAATCCGCAGTAGTAAAAGCATTTGTGCCTGTCAGCAATCAATTTGTGAATTGCTGACACATGTAAATGGCGGCACTTTTAGCTGTAAATGCATGTTTATGAACCACAAATGCTCTTGAGAATTGGGTCCTCAACGTCCTTTAAGTGGGCGGCTTCTTAAGAAAGCTTCTGTGTGGTGCAAGGTCGGAATGATGCAGATATATAGAGCAGCTTTTGGTGATCACAAGAAGCACTCAGAGGACGGGCACTTCCTGGATTGGCTCCATTCTGTGTTCTTGATCACTGCTTATAGTTTGGTTTAGAAGTCACCTTGCAAAGATTTGTTTGAATTTACAATGTTTTCAATTGTCAATGACGTGTATGGAGTAGCTGACAGGCAGCACATTTACACGAGGAATGCTTCTTACTTTATAGTCTTGTGAAACAGTGAGACAAAAACATTGCATACACTCACTTTGGGAAAGGTAAGGATGGAGCTCAGAATCAGCACCCTCCAGCTGCCTTTACAGGCACCCCAGACCCAAAAATGTCCAGCATTGGAGTTGAGAGGCACCAGTGACTGTCACGTGTGTCCGTCTTCGTTTCCTGGGTAATGCCAGGAGCTACAAATAACAAGGTTTCAAGGAGCTTTCGTAAGACTTGGGCTGGCAAGAAATGTACACACTTATAAAAAGAGGGACTAGGGTCCTATCCACGAGCCAGGCACTGTTTCTTTACCACTGCCATAAAGCTTTCTGAGATCAAAGTTGAATACGGAAATATTTATTGATTAATTGGATTTTCTTCAACACACTAAACTAACCCATAACGCATCTCATAAATCGACCACACTTATTCCTGTTTGGGTATTGCAAGAAAATGTAAAAATGTCTCCCACAAACAGGTGGTATTTTTCGTATTAATTTCTTTGAGGAAGAATTAGCAGTCCTAAAGTTAGAAAGGGAATTGCAGTCACTTAATCTACCTTACCTTCGAAAGGTACACAAGCATTTTTTTCCTGCCAACATTAAATTTGTTTCCTATGGACTGCCAGGCATTCCCTAGAGGTCCCAACCAGGAAATATGTAGGTCGGAACATTCGCCCTAAATAGGGCACTTTTTGGCAGATGTTGCCCGTCTGCTCAACTGTACATGAGCCCCTTTGTCACAGATGTTTGTGGTGCAGGAAAAATAGGGCTGCACTGCCAACAATATTTAAGTAGATAATCTTGATATCAATTTCTAATTTCTCAATGGTAACCAGGAGCCGGCTACACTACATTACAGTACCCTTGGTTCTCACCGGAATCTGTAATATAAACTATGCTGAGGAACTGCATAGCAAAGGCCGTCCCAAAGTAATCCCCCACCCCTATCATGACTTAAAGACAACTCATGGAATCCCTGCGTCTTCTCACCTTAGATTACCCAAAATAAAAGCAATAATGTTCGTAATCAAATTGTGAAATTCTGTATTACCGAAGCCACAAGTGCAGTTTTTTCAGCTAAGCCATATTTTAGGTTGCTAGAGTTAACAACCACAAAGATTCCCTCCTCAGCTATTTCTGGACTCATAAATTAACTTGAAATTCCTAACTTACAAGAAAACAAATAATTTTCAAAATATAATATAAGCCTAAACCATGAATTTATGCAAACGTGCAGCCATATTTTATGCCTGGGCCATATTAATGTTGCTCTGTCATAATTAATTAACCAACAGATGCTATTTCCTGATGGAGCTTTCACCTGAGCAGTGTTTTTCAAGGAAACCTGTGCTGTCTGTTTCAGGAAAGCCTGCAGGCCCCTGCGGCAGCACATTATTGCAGCAGCAGCAACTGAGTGACCCATCTTGATGGAGAGGCTGTGATATCAATCACCTGCTATTATTCAAAATGGACGGATGCGCTTAAAGCCAGAATTGTACAAGGCAAGAAGAGGCCCGCTGTTAGCAGCTACTGTGCCCATTCTGTATACGTGGATTGGATTATTCTGTCAATCAAATGGGCTAAAATTTCAAAAAGATGTCTGTATAATCCAGTTAGAAAAATGTGGGGCTCCAATACGTTTTCGTGGTTACTATTTCGCTCTTCGATAGGGCACACCGTCTCTAACGCCGTCAAATCACCAGCTTTGCCCGTTTGCATAAAATAAATATATCTCTAGATGGAACCTATAGAAAATGCAAAACATCATGCTTAACTGAGTGTGTGAAAGAAGCTTTGGCGCTCATGGTCCCATGGTAACTGCGATAATTCTTTAAAATGGTCACATTTTCTAGCTGCTCTCTCTAGTCTTAATGATGTTTTTTGTGTGTTTTTTTATACGAAAGAGGCTTTCTGCATGAGTCACATATTAGTGATTGTTGCTTTGGTGCACAACACAGATTACTATTGTTTCCAATTCGGTTTCTTTGTGCATAAGCAAAAGAGCAAAGTATGTCCTTTGATGTAACTGCAGAAAATAAGAAAGGAACAAAGATCCATACTGAAACCCATAATTTCAGGGGTGGCCATGTGTCTTTAAATGGCAAAGCATATACAAACAAAGCTTTGTCATGAATTATCTCAAATCAATTTGCATATATTCAAGACACTCTAAGTGGATTTGATAAAAGAAACTGGATGGACTGAATGGAATGATAACAACAATAACATGGCGAGTCTTATTGCCAAAATAATTAGCACATGCCCCCTGATAGTTATGGAACCACAGTTTCCCACCTGAAAAAAGTATTGAAAGGAAAATAGATTGATTGTGATTTATGTCCCTAAAGAGTTCAATAAAAATGGTCATATGTTCATGAGCGGTAACAATAAAAAAACGGGTTAACTAACGCAATTTAAAATATATAAAAGAGAGAAAGACAGTTAAAAACAAGTAGAAATTTTATGAAGAGAAAAGGATAGCAAAGGAAATAGAACAGCAGCTTTATTGACAGTTAAATTCAGAACAGTACGGTATGATTTACAAAATGTTTTGCTTCTCAAATAATTAAGACAGCCAAATATTTAATTATAAACAGAATCCTGCTTCCACACGCTACGCCTGCTCTGAAAGATCTTCAAGTGGATCCCCATCGAGTCCAGAAAGACAGTCACCCACGTACTCATCAGCAACAGAATCGGCCACGGCAACGCACTCTATGCCGGCATCACCCAGAAACTCCTCAAGAAACTACTTAACATTCAGAACGCCTCTGCCAAACTCATCCTCACCATCCCCTGCCGCAGCCACATCACCGGCCACCTGAGACACCTCCACTGGCTCCCAGTCAACAAAAGAATCACTTTCAAGCTCCTCACACATGCCTACAAAGCACTACACGATGTGGGACCTGCCTACCTCAACCACCGCCTTGCATTCCATGCACTTACCAGAGACCTCCGCTCTGTCAACTGGCCCTGGCTACCCTCCCACATATCCGCAAGACCATGTCCGGAGGATTATCCCTCTTCTACCTCGCAGCAAAGACCTGGAACACCCTGCCTCTCCACCTCAGGCAATCTCTGTCACTGCCTCAATTCAGGAAGGACCTCAAGACCTGGCTCTTCGACTGAGCCACATCGCCTTCGACGGACCATCAGCTCCCTCCCCCCCAGCACCTTGAGACCCTTGCGGGTGAGTAGATGCACTCCACTAGCCACCTGATTGATTGATTGAAACAGACGCAAGAGTAGCAACAAGAAACGAGACAAGCACAAAAAAACAATCAAATAACTACTAATAAGACCAATAATATAATCGGTGATTGAATAGTTACTTCACAAAAATAAAAAGTAGACTAGATCTGCACAGAAAACGCATGAACACCATGCAGCAAAGAAATATACATTACTAAAGGAATGTTAAAAAAGGAGATTAAAAGCAGACATCTCAAAAGCTGTTGAAATCCCAATAAAATCCCTCAAAATTCACTGAGGACATCGCATATGCTGTCACTAGTGACATCACTGATGACTTCTCTCATACCACTTAAAATATGTAAGCACACCAAGTGGAAAAGGGCAAACAAACTCAATCACACACAAAAAGGTAAATAGAGCAAAGATTGCTTCAAATTAAAGAAACATACCAAGCAATTTGCCATATGGCAACTAAAGCAAGCAAAACATTTTTAAAGAGCATAGTAGTAAAACAAAACAAAAATTTTTACATTATAACCTAGTAACATGATTTTCCAGTTAAACAAACACCATTAGAAAAACAAAAAAAGACATACAGAAAGAGAAACAAAAAAAATCAAAAATAAAATGTTGTCTTTATTCACAATTTAAAGTTGTATTGTATTTATTAATCATGATGATACAGTTAATTAAAACCTTTACATGATAAAAAAGAACAAGTTTCGGATATAAAAATAGATAAAAGGCAAGTGCATCAGCAAAGAATGCTTTTAAAGCATATTTAAAAATGCTATATGCTATCAAGATCAAACTGATGCCATGTTTCAAAACGTGCACAGTAGTGGCAATAGTCCATTTCAATATTGTCCTTAGTAGTGCAAAAACATGAAAAATAAAAGTGTCCGTGCATGAAAAGTGCAAATAACAAATGTGGAAGCAGATAAAAGGCATGTGCACAGTCAAAGGCACTTAAAAAAAAAAATATATATATTAAACACTGTGTGCTAACAAAGTCATCCAGTGCCATTCCGAGCGTACACCTCAATACCAATGGTAGGTTTCAAAATTGTCCATGATAATGCAAAAATATGTTCATGGTAAAAATAGCATGTTTAAAATGGGCAGCTATGCATACGTGAGATTCCCTGTAGCACTTAGTTCCTCTATAAAGTGCACCCTGCAAACGGTTGGCAATGTGATCTTTAAGGGTCGCGCTGTTCAGCATACGCACCATCATCTTCTGTCTCCGTCTGCTGCTGCCTGCTTCACTCAAGGGACTAACGGGGTGCTGGAGAACCGGAGGAAATCCACCTACGCCGCCAGTGCACTGCAGGTTTTGTTTCCAACCGACCTGAGCGGTGGACCACCAAGCCCAGGGTGCACAGTGCTACCTGCAGCTGCTGCTGACGAGGGGGAGGCGCTAGGTCCATTCTGCGCATAAAGCGCTGCTCTTGCCCCCGCGGCGCGGACGCGCTGTTCAGCATACGCACCATCATCTTCTGTCTCCGTCTGCTGCTGCCTGCTTCACTCAAGGGACTAACGGGGTGCTGGAGAACCGGAGGAAATCCACCTACGCCGCCAGTGCACTGCAGGTTTTGTTTCCAACCGACCTGAGCGGTGGACCACCAAGCCCAGGGTGCACAGTGCTACCTGCAGCTGCTGCTGACGAGGGGGAGGCGCTAGGTCCATTCTGCGCATAAAGCGCTGCTCTTGCCCCCGCGGCACGGGACGCGCCCGTCCTGCGCCCGTCATCGCCAGGAAGAGGCAGGGCAGTGCCACCCCCCTTTTACGTTGCTTATTGACTCCAGAGGAGCTGCGGGACACCAAACAAGGTACTGTGTCGCTCTGCGATAACGTGTTATTCCACATAGTGAAAACTGGGCTTTTAAAGATACTCATACTCTCGCCACTCGGTTCAGCTCGCGCTGCACCTTTGCCTTGTGGCTCTGTTCCCTTATTTCTTCTGATCCCCCACTGTGCCTTTCTAGACCACTCTTAGCATAATCATGGGGAAAAGGAAAACCATGGAAGGAACGGGGGGCAAATGGAGTACCTGGTGGGGTAGGTAAGGTGAAAAAGGCAAGGAAAACCAGTAAGAATATTGCTAATAACTGTGTGATTGACAGAATTGAGACCTTAATCACAGAATGTGAAGGGATATTGGTAGCTGAGATGCCGGCGATTACTGGTGTCATCAAAGCTCCCCTTGAAAAGAGTTGTAGACAACCTCGCTCAACTACAATACCTTCCATGTTCCACAAAACCCCCACAAACCCCCCCATAATCGCACCTTAAGTAGTAGTGAGATTGACCACCCGGCGACAGGGCAATGGGAAACTACTCCCACCCAGTATGACAACTCACTGTCCAACGATGCTCCGAATTACTTAGAATCTTCTGTCATCATTTGCTCTAATCGTTTTGCGGCGCTGGCTGAGGCCCCTGAATGTTCGGGGGAGCTTGTACCTCAATGCCTAATTCCAAATTCAAGCCCTACGGAAAGATCACCCGAGTTAGTAAGTTCAGGTGCCCCTACATCAGAAGATCTTATGCAGATTGTTATCGCGCTCAGGTCAGAAGTAGGCGCGATGAGGACGATGATAGAGGAGCTAGTGGCTATAGTTAAACTAATACCCCGGGGAAGCATGCTACATCAATCAGCAGCTAGCCTGCCATTTAATTCCCATTCTCAACGAGCAACCACAAATACACACAAAGAAGGAGTTTTTACACACAAAGGTCCTCTCCCACCCCTCAATGCACGTACGGACCAGGCCCACAATGAATTTAACCATAAACGGGTGGTCTCTTCCCAAGCCCCTGCCCCTAGTAACCTGGTAAAACAATTCTCTCTGTCAACCAACCCAAAGTATATTAGACCTTTTAACTTATTAGCAAATTCTTACTCGCGCCCAATAGGTTCTGGCCATTTAGAAAAACCTCCAACCCCTCTACTTGCGCAAACACGTATAGTCCTTATGGTCAATGTCCCTAAGCTCGTTTCGCATGGTGACCGAGAAAATGAAGATTCTTTAAAAAACAAGGCTATACATTGGATTCGCCATGTCAGGGGCTGCCGGTCATTGATACGGGATGATATAGTTAGGGCACGGAGATGTGCGCCTTATAATCAACCTTCAGATTATATCGAACTTACTCTGGCCAGACATGAACTGGCTGAAAATTTGCTAGCACTAGAATATCGGACATGTCCACCTGGGTCTTCAGCCATTCAGTTTAGACGTTCTCTATTAATTGATGATATAGGGGCACAGGGCAATACACCAGAACCGGGCACAGAAGGGGGGACAACATTAGATGCCAATGATTGACTGAGAGCTGCCTCCACCTTACATCAGGAGCCTCAGGATACTGCTCCCAATAGCAACCTAAGTACCCTCCCAAGTATACAACTCTTAATCGCTCTTGATCAACCACCAACAAATTCAAGCCTCATTGATCATATTACCCATAATAAACCCTGCACCAATAAGCCGAGGGACCGGATTGTAGCCACAAACATGATTACAGATAGGGTGGCCATAGGTGTTTCTCCTGCCCTATCATCTCGGCCCCATGCTACCCCCCTACGAGTGTCAGCTCCTGTTTTGGCCCCTTGCTCCCAACTTAATATTATTTCCTGGAATGTGGCCGGACTTAGCAGTAAACTGCTATTGCCCGACTGGAATAAACTAATAGAAGGCCAGGACATCTGCCTCTTCCAGGAAACTTGGAGCTTAGTTGCTCTTTACAAATCTGGTTATACCTGTTTCTTTGTACCAGCTGTTACTACAGGGCGAGGGCGCCCTTCGGGAGGTCTGATTGTCTGGATTAACATTGCTTTGGGTTGTAAAATTACTGAACGTAATTGCACAAACCCAGACATAATGAGGCTTACCATTCATGGAAATAAGGGAGCTCTAACTCTTGAGTTGTTTAACGTATACGTAAGGGGGACAAGAGGGGGAGTCTCCTCAGCCATTGTTTCATCCTTGGAGCAAGAGCTATCCAGCTGCCATCCTGCCTCACAACTTGTGATTGCGGGAGACTTTAACTGCACATTCGAGCCCCTTGGCGTGAATGACATGCTGGGGCTGGAGGAAGACGATGCGAGATGGGGTATCCCACCCCTAAGCATCCCCCCCATCAAAAGATGGTCACGGGTTGCAGTCCAGTTGAACGCACTTGCTCTGGAATTTGGGTTGAGGGCTGCAAACGGCAGAACAGAGTCAGACGTCGAAGGGGCCTGCACGTATAATAGAATTAGTTGTCCGTCCCGCATCGACTACATCTTGATAGATGTAAGACTGTGGAGTAGTATGATTGACATGGTAATAGCCCCTACTATTGACAGTGACCATAACCCACTTTGTATGACTATGAAGGCCCTCTGGCCCTCTTTTGGCCATGCCCCTGCTGCAACTACTAATTTAGCGACTAAGGAAGTGGCCCCTTCTAATTGTAGAAGATATCTTAAATGGCCCAAAGTCGCTGTTAATGAATCAAAAATGGTTGGAATTAATCGAGTCCTGGCAGAAAATATAGCTGATCTCCAAGAGGCATCCCTTAATCCCGATGCCCCAGAGAAGGCTTTGGATATTTATATGAGAACTGTAGAGCAGATGGGGTCCTTTTTAAAGTAGCCGTTGGTTCCAACACCCATAAAGGATGCCCAAAAGGTAGACAGGCATGGTTTACTAAAGACTGTAGACAAAAAGAAAAGCCCTAGCCCTAGCTATTAAAAGTAAAAATTGTTCTCGAGTCCAACTAGCCAGGAAAGAGTATAAAGAAGCGCTGCATCGTGCAAAGCTACAGTGGGAAGAATCCCACTGGCAAGATTTAAGGGATGCTAGTCTAGCAAAAGATTCCAACCGATTTTGGAATCTTGTCAGGGGGGCAAATTGGAAAGACCCTGACTTAATCCCCAACCACATATTGAGCCAAGATTGGTTTGACCACTTTAGCAAACTATACACGGGGACAGACACAACTCATCCAGAGAGGGTGTCTGACCAGCAAATTCTCTGCCCTACCTTAAACACCAGCGACCACTTTACCTTAAAAGAAGTCGAAGGGGCAATTAAAAGAATAGTGCCAGCAAAGGCCCCTGGACCGGACGGTCTTCCGGGGGATCTACTCCTTGCGAACTCTAGTAATTGGGCAAAATATATTACGCTCCTAATTAATTCCATTTCTAATGGGTGCCCTATACCTGACTCGTGGAAGGGCGCAGAAGTAGTGCCTATTTTTAAAAAAGGAGCAAGGGAGGATCCTGCCAACTACCGACCGATTAGTCTAATCGATGCCATTCAAAAAGTAGTCGGTAGGGTGTTGTTGCAGCGAATTCAATCCTGGGTTGAGGACGAGAATATCCTCTCCCAATATCAGGCGGGCTTCAGGACTAGAACAGGGACAGTTGATCAGGCATTCAGGCTGCTTCTCCTTTATTGGAAGGTGGTTGTGTTAGGTGGAGGCAGCCTCTATCTTGCCTTCATCGATTTGAAGACTGCCTTTGATTTGGTCCCTAGGGGCCAATTATGGAAAGTCTTGGGTGAGATGGGCATTCCCTCGCTTATTCTTAACATGCTTGTCCGATTGCATGAGGGCAACTATGCCCAAGTAAGGTGGGGGTCACAAGAGCAAAAAACTGATAGGATTTCTGTGAACAGAGGGGTTCGCCAGGGCTGTGTCATGGCGCCTACCCTGTTCTCCTTATACGTGAACGGGGTGGTTAGCTTCCTTCGGGAAATTCCAGCTGACGCCCCGGCCCTGGCAGGAGATAGGGTACCTACCCTTCTGTTCGCAGATGATACACTCTTGATTTCAAAGACCCCGGTTGGGCTACAGAAACTCTTGGATAGGTTTCAGGATTTCTGTACTTTAAGGGGGCTGATCATCAACACCACAAAGACCAAACTGATGACATTCAACCCCTACAAGCCCTTTAGATACACTTTTACTCTGGGTGGAATACAATTGGAGAGAGTCCAGACTTTCGATTATCTAGGCATTCGACTCTCCGAGACAATGCACTGGAATCCCCACATTAATAAGATGCTCTTGAATCATAAACGAGCAGCTGGCGCAATAGGCAGAGAACATCGCTCCTCACAGAGTAGACCTGTTGCCCCAGCACTCACGATCTATGCTGCAAAGGCAGTAAGCTCGGCCCTTTATGGCGCGGAACTGTGGGGGTTCAACAATGTGCAAGAAATCTGTGCATCGGAACATAAGTTCTTGCGAGAGTTAGTGAGCCTTCCCCGAAATGTCCCACTAAAGCCTCTGATGAGTGATATGGGAAGACGCTGATGGAGCAGTAAAAATAAAAATTTTAACCCCTAACAAATTATATAATTAATTAATTAAAAATGTTCGTTTAAATGTATTAATCAACATTGTATATGTGGGAATGGTAATATGCCAATGTATGTGCTAAATAATCTATTAATGAATGTCCGTGTGTCTAATCATAACGTAAGAATAAAAAGCGTACTAAATAAAATAAATGCATGTTTGTGCTTCATAGAAATAAAATGTGTCGTTGCAAAAACAATAGTGATGGTAAGTAAGGAGCAGCTTAAAATGTCGCTTTTTGCTAGGTAACAACTAATTGGGGTACGTAGACGGGAGGGAAACGAAAGGGATATTTTTCTCTATTTAATTATGTTTTGTTTGCCTCAAATTAGTGCTTCTAAAGTAGAACCGAGTGGCGAGATAAAATGGCCGCCAGTGGGAAGATGTGCGCAGGCGCAAGGGGACACGTGGTACGGGATGAGATTGATGAAATCTGGAGCCTCGTGATGTCTCTGAGAGGCTAGGATGCAAGAAATGGTCAAGGCTGGTGTGACCTAATTGAACTGATAGTGTGCCGTGAGGATCAGGAGAGAGTCCGTGGGAAAGGAGCCCAAGAGAAAGGACAATGACTGCGGAGTTCTTGAATGTGTCAAAAGAAGATACAAATGGACTGATCGAATCGGATGGAAATGTTTAAGCGTATGGGAAAGGAAATGATCCAAGGACTCTTGAATCCAAGAGAACTTGATTAAAGAATGAATAAGCTGACATGTATGGACCAATGAGAGAAAAGCGTGATATTAAGGTTGCAACAGTTAGTTAGCAAAGTTAGAATTGGGGTATAAGAGGGCCTACTCTTAGTGGGAGGGGGTCAGTTGCAGTCAGTTCCAGGGAAGTTCCAGAGAGTTCCAGTCAGAGTTCCAAGCAGTTCGAGAGTCGTGGTTGCAGTAGAGGAGACGGGTTGCAGGTAGCTGATGCTGACGAGCTGAAGTTGCTGTTGCTGTCTTAACTTTACAGTTGAGTATGAGAATCAGGCTATTTCTAATCCCAAAGTTAGGTTAGAAATCATTAGGCTAAATTAGGAAGCTAGGCAGGTAACTAAGGTTTTTGGCTTCATGACAAAATTTCCTTTCTGCAATAAATTGATTATGCTTAATAAAATTGTGAATTTAAAAATGAATAATTGAATAAAGTATTAAATCTTTTCATGCTTTTAAAATTATATAAAATTTAAGATTCTTTAAAAACCAAAATGACTCAGTGGTTATTTTCCTAAATGATTGTGACATGAGTAATTGGTTGATTGTGATTCAGCTGGTCTTAATCACTATGAACTAATTTCTTAAATGAATGATTCATCGACAAAACAATGAGCAGGAATATCTTAAGAAATAATTAAAAGAAAGTGACAAATTAAGGTAAATAGATATCCTTGCTCTTCCAGCGGTACACAAAATGGTGTTCTCCATTTAGTTCTCATGCTTCTCCTAGGAGTACAGAATTTCATAAAGGTGTAAAAGGAAATCCAGGAGTGTGTGTGTGTTTAGGCGATGTTTATGGGCCCCATCGTCATGTGGATATGAGAAATATAGTTTGCCCCTGGATGACCTATAAGTAACCTGGGAGGAGGATAGTTTTTATTGTACGCGCTGCATCAGATTTCTTGGTAGCAGAGTTATGGTTTTCTATAGATTAGTTTAGTGATTATTGTTTATTGATTATTGATTATTTGATGACTAACACTATATGTTGAGTCGCGTTATGTTATATGTAAGTTTTCACGCTTCTGGGATGTAGGAAGTGGAACACGTGTGGCAAGAGAAGTCACATGGAATTTGGTACATGGTCTGAATTCATTTTGGTTATAACGCAGGTTGTGTTATGTTAGGGATTTCGGTGTGAAAAGTGTGTAAATGAAATAGCAAATCACGTTTACTTGTGAAACTTTGGCCTTAATTCTCAGGAGCCTAGTCTCCACATGTGTCTTATCCCCAGAGAAACGAGTAAATTGTTTGTTTGAAAGAAGGGTAAGGTAGAGGGAAGTGCTACTTTATCGGCGAAAGCAAATAATTCTGTGGTAGGGTAGAGGTAAGCGCTGCCTACTGGAAAAACAGGATTCTTGTGTAAAAGGACAAAGCTGTCACTTTGTTTAGCGAATCAGACTATGGAATTGTTTATTTGTTGTAACTAACGAAGAAAACTGTAAAAAGAAAAATTGCCGATAAATTTTGTAAAGGAGGGGTAAAGAGTAGAAGTGACGTGAAAAAGTGCCGCGCTAGGATTGGTCAGTGCACTAGTCACGTGAATACAGAGCAGGAGTGACGTAGAAAAGTGCCGCGCTAGGATTGGTTGGTTCGCGGACGGTGGAAATTGTTCTGATTGGTACGTTAGTGTGAATCGCGCTGTAATTGGACGAAGTTCCGTACACAGAAACAGCGTTAGAGTAAAGAGAAAACAAATAGAAAACATGCCATATTACGAGTATGAAAGGGAGAGAACGTCATGGACGACGAAATTGAAGAATTTCTTTAAGAAAGACAAAAAGGTTGTGACTAGAGAGGGACAAGTAATTCCTCCGCCAAAATCAGCAGCTTCACATATGATGCTGAAATATGGATATCATACGTGCATATGGTTGGATAATTGGGTAAAATATACAAAGAATGATGGAGCATTGGCTTTTCCTGAAAATGGTTCTTTTAATGTAGCGATTTTACGGAATTTAAAAGAAAAGATGCTTAAATTGGAACCTAGACCTAGACCGACACAGTTTGAGGCTTTAACAGAATGGGAAGATGAGATGTACGAGAAAGAAAGATTCAGAGGTATGAAAGGTTATGAGTTCGTGCCCGGAAGAATGTGGGGAATGAATCATGAGGACAGAATAAAACGATGGAGATGTGCTAACATGACAGGAGGTTTGTTTCCAGCTTTTACAGTTGAGGAAGGGACTAAGAAAAAACGGACTGAGAAAAAGAAACATTTAGAGAGAGAAAAGTATATGCATGAGAGCGAAACGGATGACGAGTTGCTGGAAGATATATTAAATAAAAATCCACCTCCGTATCAGCAGAATTCTACAGTGGTGACACCAAATGCGCCACCAATAGAAGCTATGCGAAATGAAAGTCCAGAAAAAAGACAAGAAATAAATAGGTCACAAGAACAAATAAGAACTTCCCAAATTGAGGGAATAGAAAATGATAGTGCAAGAGAATTGGCAAGGACAACAAAAGAACTAACTGAGAAAATTAGAGAATTAACAAAGAATATGGAAGCAGTTACCGTACCCGTAACAATAGGTCCAGTAATACCAGTTTTCGAGAATCAGAAAATTGATGAACGATCTTTGGTGATTCCCTTGAGTTCGCAATTCCAAAGAGAAAAGGAAAGAATAGAAACAAGTCCAGGTACGAGCAATTTGACTAGTGCTTACAGACCAAGTCCACCTGAAAATTTGACAGTGAATGAGTGTAGCGGTAGGAAAATGCCTATGGTAACTGAATCTGCAACAGTGACACCTGAAAAGAGTGGAAATTGGACAGAAATAAATAGTACTCCTATAGGTCCGACTCCTGATGAGTTAAATGAGTGGATAAAAGCTTTTAAAATAAAAGAAACGGAAGAAAAACCATTAGATGTGATCAGATTGAAGATTGACATGGAAGAATTAATTCTAGGAACGATTGGTACAGAAAAGATAAAGAATTATCAGGATGAGGAAATAATGTTTCTGTGCAAAAGTATAACATGGAGGGCAAAGAATTTACATGACAAACTAGAAGAAGTGGCCGGTGAGATTGGAATAGATTTTGCAAAAGTAAAAACGTTGCAGAAACCATACAGAGTAGATTTTTGTGAAAAAGATATTGAAAATTTGAATACAGCAGGAAGGCTGACACAGATAAAAGAGTTGATTGTTTTGTTGAGAAAATGGGGTGATGTGGACAGATGGAAGGTTAGATGGACAAAGAAGAATGAGAAAAGTGTAGACAAAGGTTCATTGGCTTTTATGATAACAGAAAAGGAACATGTTGTTAAAGAGTACCCTATGAGAGAAACTCCAGGTGGTAGTTATGTGCATGTTCCCTGGACTAGGCAGGACATCCTGTCATTTACAAATGACTTTCCAAAATTAAGAGAAAAGCCAGTTGAGTGGTACCGACAGGTAGAAAGGTTTGTAAAGGTCTCGAAAGTGTTGTGGATAGATTTGGATGGATTGTTTGACATAGTGGTACCAACGGATCTATGGTCAGAATGTAAGATTACAGTTGACTGGCCAACTACAGAATATCCAAGAGATCCTAAGACAGGAGCTCCAGGACCAGATGTGATGAAGAAATATGACAAGGTGATTACCTTTTTGAAAAATAAGATTCCTCCAAAAGAGACAGATTGGGTTAAGATTGATAGAACTACACAGGAAAGCAAGGAGAGTGTACATGCATATTATGAGCGATTGTTGTTGGTTTTCAAACAGTATAGTGGTTATGAGGAATTAAGTGAGAAGGATATGAGTCATTTTGTATACCGATTTGTATTTGGCTTGAAACAAGAAATAAGTGATATGATTAAGCAACATATGATAAACTGGCAGAATGCAAGTGTAGATGAGGTGCTGAGGTATGCTAAGTATTGTAGTGATGAAATAGAGAGTAAACAGCGTAAGTTGAAAGAAAAAGCAATGTGGGCACAAGTGAAAGTGGCAGAAAAACAAGAAGCTCAATTGGATAATAATAATGGAAACGAATCAGGACAAAATAAGATGCGACCAAATATAGGTAAAGGAAAAGGACAAGTGAGTCTAGAAGAGGCAAAGAAGAAATGGCCATGTCATAATTGCGGAAAATTAGGGCATTGGAGAAATGAGTGTAAGTTCCCACCTAAACCTAATCCGGAACATCAATCATTAACTCCACAGGTGCAGAATGAGGTAGTTGTTCAACAAAGTCAGGTGCCACAACCACCACTTCCCAACACTGTTAACCAGCAAAGATACAGTACAGAAACAGGATTCTACGGAGGAGAGCAGGTAACACAGTTGCCGAGAGCAGCTAACATTTCCCAGTATTGGTTGCATCAGAGTGAGGATGACCCGGATGAAAGTTTCTGACGGTGCGCAAGAGAGGGGAAAGAGTGCGTGCTTGGCGCAACTCTAGAGGTAGATCAGTCTGGTCCCTTTGTGGATGGAGAAGTGAATGGAGCAAACGTAACATTCCTTGTCGATACTGGAGCTACCCGTTCTACTGTTAGGTCAGTGGAAATTCCGAACCTTCCTCTCTCAGGTGAATGCATCCAAGTGGTAGGAGTTGCCAATCAGCAGATTAAAACCCCACTTACTGAATTGGTAGAAGTAAAAATTGGTTCTTTTAGGAAAATGCATAAATTTGTAGTGTGCGATTGTAGTCCTGTAAATCTTCTAGGTCGTGACCTCTTGTGTAAAATGAATTGCACAATTTATTGTACACCAGATGGAATTGGTTTTCAGACTTCAGATGAAGATGCTTTGTATAAAGTAACTTTGATGAATCAGGAACCTGAAATGAATGGGTTGTTTCCTGCATTTGATGCAGGAAAACTTCCAGAAGAGTTAAAAAGTGCAGTGAAAGAAAGTGTGTGGGATTTTACAGGAGAAGACATTGGATTAATGAGAGAAGTTGATCCTGTAAAAGTGACAGTGAAAGAAGGGATAAGTTATCCAAACACGCCACAGTACAAATTAACTCCAGAAATAATTGAAGGAATAACTCCTGTGATAAATAAGATGATTGAACAGGGAATTCTGAAAGAAATCATGAGCAGTCCATGTAATTCACCTATTATGGGACTGAAAAAGCCAAATGGAACATACAGAATAGTACAGGATTTGAGAAAGATCAACAAAATAGTTGTACCATGCTGTCCAATAGTGCCAAACCCTGCAGTGATTCTATATCAAATTCCGCATGAAGCTGAGTGGTACACTGTGATAGATTTGTGTCATGCATTTTTCTCTATTCCTTTGCATCCAGATAGCCAGCCATTATTTGCATTCCGTTTTGGAGAGCGTATTTTGGCATGGTGCCGAATTCCTCAGGGGTATACAGAGAGCCCCTCAATTTTTAATCAGATTCTAAAGAAATCTCTGGAAGATTTAAAAATGCCAGAAAAATCAGTGATGGTGCAGTATATCGATGACCTATTGGTGGCATCGAAAACCAAAGAGGCATGTGTAAGTGACACAATTGCTTTACTGAACCATTTGGAGAAAAGAGGACATAAGGTGTCCCCTTCAAAATTACAGTTTTGTCAGAAAGAAGTCCAGTATTTAGGACATAAAATTGAGAAAGGAGTGCGGAAAATAGCGACAGAAAGAGTAAGAATGATTCAAGGAATGAGAGCACCAATGACTCAAAGAGAGGTAAGAATGTTTTTGGGAATGGTTGGATATTGTCGACAATGGATAAGTGGATTTTCTTTGATTGCAAAACCATTACAAAAATTGACAAAGAAAGATGTAAAAGACCCTTTTGAGTTAAACAAAGAAGAAATGAAATCTTTCAAAGAATTGAAAAGGAAACTGTGTGAGGCCCCTGCATTAGGCATGCCTGATTATGAGAAAGATTTTGAGTTATACTGCAGTGAAAGAGATGGATGTGCATTTTCAGTACTAGTACAAAAACATGGCACCATGAAGAGGCCTATAGCTTACTTTTCAGCTGTTTTAGATCCTATAGCAAAGGCATTGCCTGGATGTTTGAAAGCAGTTGCTGCTACTTGTGTAAGTCTGGAACAAAGTGAAGGTATAGTGATGGGGTATCCACTGAGAGTATATGTTCCCCATTCAGTAGAAATTCTTTTGACAAGAACAAAAACACAGTACATGACACATAGTCGGCTGACTAAGTACGAAAAAGTCATCTTGAGTGCAGAAAATGTGACCATAGATAGATGCATAAATGTAAATCCTTCGACTTCATTGCCAGATGAAGAGAGTATAATTGAACAAGATGAAGTAGATCATGATTGTCTGAATGTGCTGGAATATTGCACAAAACCAAGAGCTGACATAAAAGATGAACCGTTAAAGGAATCCGATTATGTCATGTTTGTAGATGGTTCATGTTTACGCACAAAGGAAGGAGTGTTAAGCGCAGCTTATGCAGTATGCACAGTGGCAACTGTAATGGAAGCGTCTTGTCTGAAAGGAGTTAGGTCTGCCCAAGTTGCGGAACTAATTGCTTTGATTCAAGCATGTAAATTGGGGAAAAATGTACGAATCACGATTGTGACCGATAGCCAATATGGTTTCGGCATCGTACATGATTTTGGCCAGATTTGGTCACAAAGAGGATTTTTGACATCTGCAGGAACACCTATCAGAAATGGAGATTATGTTAAAAAACTGCTTGAGGCGATACAGCTGCCTAAACAAATAGCTGTAGTGAAGTGCAAGGCGCATAAGAAAAACGAAGATTACATAGCGGTTGGCAATAATTATGCTGACGAGATCGCTAGATATTGTGCGGAAAACATGGCGTCCCTGAACAGAAATAGAGAAAGGGAGCATGTCTCTTGTCCTTTGCTTTTCACTAATGCAGTCGAAACATGGGATGAAGTAAGGCAGTTACAAGAAACAGCAAGAGATGAGGAAAAGGATTACTGGATTAAAGCAGGATGTAGAAGACAGGAAGATAATGGAGTGTGGGTATACAGAGATGAAAGACCAGTTATGCCTGATAGCATGATTGCAGACATGGCACGGATGTACCATGGACAAGCTCATATTGGGAGAGATGCAATGATCAGACTTTTTAGACAAACTTGGTATAATCCAAAATTCAGAGCCATTGCTGAAAGTCTTTGTCAAAGATGTCTTATTTGTCAACAATTTAACCCAGGAAGAAAAACAGTAGTGAGTCTAGGAACAATAGGACGAGAAGGAGGTCCATTCACAAGGATACAGATGGATTTTATTGAGATGCCCCCTAGTAACAGATTAAGATATGTTCTGGTGGTCGTCTGTTTGTTCTCTCGTTGGGTGGAGGCATACCCCACAAGAAGGAATGATGGAACAACAGTGGCAAAACTTATGCTACGAGAGTTCATTCCGAGGTATGGTTTTCCAGTCACAGTTGAGACAGATAGAGGAACACATTTTCAAAATGAGTTGATCCAATTGATTTGTGAAGCATTGAGTATTAAACAAAAACTACATTGTGCTTACAGACCCGAAGCTTCTGGGGTAGTAGAGCAGATAAATGGAACAATTAAAAACAGATTAGGAAAAATGTGTCAAGCTACAGGACTCAAATGGCCAGATGCACTGCCTCTTGTTCTGATGACCATCAGAAGCATCCCTGAAAAGAAAACGGGACTCAGTCCTCATGAAATGATCATGGGACGAGCAATGAGACAAGCCCACGTACCAGTCAACAAGTTATTGACAATAACTGATGATCTAATACTGGATTATTGCAAAGGACTGGCTGATGTGGTGCGTTCTGTGTTTCATCAGGTTGGACCGGATGCGACCACTCTTGAAAGAAAACCAGCCCACGACTTGAATCCAGGAGACTGGGTCCGTATTAAAGTCCACAGGAGAAGAAACTGTCTAGTTCCGCGTTGGGATGAGCCAAGACAGGTAATCCTAGTAACAACGACTGCTGTCAAGTGTGCAGGAGTAAAGAACTGGGTTCATGCCAGCCACACAATCAGAATTCCAGAACCTACAGATCGACATGTGAGTCGGCGTCTGGAAGTGTGGGATAAAAGTTTAACGGCGGGAACAACCAAGATAAAAGAAAGGGTGCCAGAACTTGAAGATCGACCTGAAAGTCGACATCTGGAGACCCCAACGGAAAACACCTCTAGAGAAGAAGAGGAACAAGAAGAAGAAGAAGAAAGAAATTCAGAAGTTCCAGAACTTGAAGATCGACCTGTAAGTCGACATCTGGAAATATCTGACACAACTTCAGGATCTGATGATTCAGCTGCAAATTGGGAAGAATTCCGAAAGGGAACTTGGGGTTATAAACCAATTAGAGAAGAAACTGAGCAAGAAATTGAGTTAGATGAACAACCAAGTACAAGTTATGGTGGAAATCATTCAGAAACAATATTAATAGATGAAGTAGGGAAAGAAGTACACAAAAAGTTAGAAAATCGAGAAGAACCCCGAGGAGCAATAGGGATAGATAGAAAAACAGGAGAACAGGGAAATTTAGAAACAGGTAAGGAGGAAAACACCAAATCGGAAGAACCCCGAGGAGGGACAGTGATAAGGGAAAACGAAAAGGAGAAGATAGATCCACCAGTAGGAGATGACGAGATTATAAGTTTCAAAATAAGAGACAATAGTGAGACAGTTGAAACAGAAACAGAAGAAAGTGGAGGAGAGGAAAAAGCAAAGACTGAATCAAGAAAAAGAAATTGGAGGTCGGAAAGAGAAGAAAGAGAGGGTGAGGTCAAAAGGCCAAGAAAAGGAGATAATTGGCCCAACAGCTATGTAAGAAAATTGAGATATAGAATAATAAGAGCAGAAGATGAAGATGCTGAACAAGTAAATGAAGTAACAAGTCAAAAGGGACAAGAAAAACCCAGTGGAAAAAGATTACAAAAGTCCAAAAGGACAAGGAAAATAAATTCAAAATTTAAGTCACCTGAGTGGCTGTATATTGCACTAACAGATTACAAAGGAGAAGAAGAAAACACTCACGGAAACCAGAGACTGAGAAGTCGGATGGGAAAAGGTGAGATGCAACAAAAGGACTGAAGTAAAGACTTAAAGTGCTTCTGCCGGACGTGACAAATTTTACTGGATGTGACAAATCACCGGATGTGACAACGAAAGAATTCTGGAGAGAATTAAAGAAAGTACTAAGCAAAGACTTTTTGGAAGCAGAGTGGCGTCTAAGTCATTTTGAGGTGTAGTGACACAAATTTTCTGAAAATTTAACAAATAGAAAAAGAAAAATGGAGAATAATGAGAATAGAAGAAATAAATGTGAATTTGTAAAGAGATGGTGCAAAATGTGCTGCTTTTGTACAGGGTTATTAATGACCATATGGATAGTTTTAGCAATCACAATTCCAATTAGCGTGGCTGTGATAGAAGCAAAGAATGATACTAAACAAGAAAAAGAAACTAATATTAAAGAACAAGTTGTTTTAAGAAGTAGTGCAGAGTTGCATAAGGATAGGTCAGTAACAGATTTCTCAAAGAATGTTTTTACAAAATTGTTGTATGAGTACGTAAAAACAATGGAAGTGAGAGATTGTTATGTTTGTATGCAATTGCCTGCATCAGTATCTGAAGGTGTGACTTATCATCACTTACCTTTGACTTATGGAATAACATGTAGTGTAATAGCAAGTTTATTTTATAAAACAGGTAGATTAGAATCTTATTATACTGATATAGATAAGATATTTGCAAACATTCCTGTAGTGCCAGAACTTAACAAAGTAAAACCAGCAAAGGTTTTAGGAGAATTCTTTTTAGAACATAGAAAATTAACGTTAGAAGAAATAGTTAGTGACAACCTTACCTGTGAGTTAAAGAAAGAAGAAAAAGTATTTCTAGACATGGTTGAGGAAAGAAGAATGAAATTTCAAAAAGAAGCAATAAAAGAGGAAGGAAAACGTTTATGGACGTTTGAGGAAGGAAATCATGAAGGGAAAAAGATAAATGCAGCAATGACATTAGACTGGCCGCAAACAGGAAAGTTGTGCATTAGGAGAAATAAGACAGTCTATGACAATTACTTTGTAGGTTCCAGTGTCTGCCATGACAATTATCAAATTCTGGGAGGTTGGGGATTCAAAGGTGGAAAAGATCCAATATTTCCAGGTATCTATTATATTTGTGGGAATAGAGCTTATTACAGGTTACCGGACCATTGGTATGGAACTTGCTATGTAGGCCTGGTCTTTCCAAAAATCTTTCACATGGACAGAGAAGAAAAGGGAACATAATAAGATGATTAATAGATTTACACGTAGAAAGAGGGAAAGTTTTTCAGAAATTGTAGGTGATATTTTTGGAGCATTGATACCAGCAGTGGGAATATCTTTGAATGCATTTAAAATTCGGAAGTTATCCACAGTAGTAGATCGTTTGTCTACAGATACTGCGGGAGGGTTCTTAATGGTAAATACCGAAATGGTTGCCATGAGAGCTATGGTGATGCAAAATCGGCTTGCCCTTGATATTCTTTTGGCAAAAGAGGGTGGAGTCTGTGGAATGTTGAAAGTCCAACATTGTTGTACTTACATTCCGGATAATAGTGAAAATATACAGAAGTATATTACAAATATTACAAGTCTGCACAAAGAATTAGTTCCACTGGAGGTTGAAAGTGTTTTGGGAAAACTTGGTAGAGGGTTTTCCTCAGTAGCAAATTGGTTAACTAGGATGAGTAAACTAGTAATAGGGAAAGTTATAATAGTAGCAACTATAGTGATATTGTTAGCAATGATATTGAAAATAGTAATAACATGTATAAAGAGAAAAGTAAGACAGAATAAGATAAGAAGAAATAACAGAATAATGAGAGAAAGAGAGAGAGAAATGGGTGAAATTGAGTTGGAGAAAATGAAAGAAAGCATGTATAAAGAGACTAAAAGGCAAGATGAAGAGGAGACAGAGATATGAATAACAGAAAGTAAAGGATGAAAGACATGCTGCCTGAAAAGAAGTATGACTTGGTTTTATGTGGTGATTTAAAAATCACCAAAGGGGGGATTGATGGAGCAGTAAAAATAAAAATTTTTAACCCCTAACAAATTATATAATTAATTAATTAAAAATGTTCGTTTAAATGTATTAATCAACATTGTATATGTGGGAATGGTAATATGCCAATGTATGTGCTAAATAATCTATTAATGAATGTCCGTGTGTCTAATCATAACGTAAGAATAAAAAGCGTACTAAATAAAATAAATGCATGTTTGTGCTTCATAGAAATAAAATGTGTCGTTGCAAAAACAATAGTGATGGTAAGTAAGGAGCAGCTTAAAATGTCGCTTTTTGCTAGGTAACAACTAATTGGGGTACGTAGACGGGAGGGAAACGAAAGGGATATTTTTCTCTATTTAATTATGTTTTGTTTGCCTCAAATTAGTGCTTCTAAAGTAGAACCGAGTGGCGAGATAAAATGGCCGCCAGTGGGAAGATGTGCGCAGGCGCAAGGGGACACGTGGTACGGGATGAGATTGATGAAATCTGGAGCCTCGTGATGTCTCTGAGAGGCTAGGATGCAAGAAATGGTCAAGGCTGGTGTGACCTAATTGAACTGATAGTGTGCCGTGAGGATCAGGAGAGAGTCCGTGGGAAAGGAGCCCAAGAGAAAGGACAATGACTGCGGAGTTCTTGAATGTGTCAAAAGAAGATACAAATGGACTGATCGAATCGGATGGAAATGTTTAAGCGTATGGGAAAGGAAATGATCCAAGGACCTTTGAATCCAAGAGAACTTGATTAAAGAATGAATAAGCTGACATGTATGGACCAATGAGAGAAAAGCGTGATATTAAGGTTGCAACAGTTAGTTAGCAAAGTTAGAATTGGGGTATAAGAGGGCCTACTCTTAGTGGGAGGGGGTCAGTTGCAGTCAGTTCCAGGGAAGTTCCAGAGAGTTCCAGTCAGAGTTCCAAGCAGTTCGAGAGTCGTGGTTGCAGTAGAGGAGACGGGTTGCAGGTAGCTGATGCTGACGAGCTGAAGTTGCTGTTGCTGTCTTAACTTTACAGTTGAGTATGAGAATCAGGCTATTTCTAATCCCAAAGTTAGGTTAGAAATCATTAGGCTAAATTAGGAAGCTAGGCAGGTAACTAAGGTTTTTGGCTTCATGACAAAATTTCCTTTCTGCAATAAATTGATTATGCTTAATAAAATTGTGAATTTAAAAATGAATAATTGAATAAAGTATTACATCTTTTCATGCTTTTAAGATTATATAAAATTTAAGATTCTTTAAAAACCAAAATGACTCAGTGGTTATTTTCCTAAATGATTGTGACATGAGTAATTGGTTGATTGTGATTCAGCTGGTCTTAATCACTATGAACTAATTTCTTAAATGAATGATTCATCGACAAAACAATGAGCAGGAATATCTTAAGAAATAATTAAAAGAAAGTGACAAATTAAGGTAAATAGATATCCTTGCTCTTCCAGCGGTACACAAAATGGTGTTCTCCATTTAGTTCTCATGCTTCTCCTAGGAGTACAGAATTTCATAAAGGTGTAAAAGGAAATCCAGGAGTGTGTGTGTGTTTAGGCGATGTTTATGGGCCCCATCGTCATGTGGATATGAGAAATATAGTTTGCCCCTGGATGACCTATAAGTAACCTGGGAGGAGGATAGTTTTTATTGTACGCGCTGCATCAACGCTCCTATAGAGACATTGCCAGATCTAGACCACTGTTTTACTGGGCCCGATTGCTACGTACTGCTGAACTTACAAATTATGCTGCTGCATTTAAAGAAGTAATCAGTTTAGACTGCAGCCACAGGGTGAGCTGGATCAACAACGTTAAGAAACTAGTTTTTGCTTTAGGTTTTAAAGACTCTTGGGCAGATCAGAATCCACCCTGTAAGGACGACCTTAAAAAAGCATATTGGGCCTGGGTTGATACACAGGAACTTAGTAAACCAAGAGCAGGCAGGATGGTAGATGATTTTTATCAGTTTAAGTTGTATATATTTTTAGAACCATATTTAGATTTTATTCAGATCCCAAGAGACAGAGCACTTTTTATACAGTTCAGGGTTGGCTCACTCTTAGTTCGTGAGTTAACTGCAAAATGGAGCCCTCCCCGGCAGACAATTGCGGATTGCCCTTGTTGTGAAGACCCAAAAGAGAGTGTGGCCCACATTATGTTCGTATGCCCAGCATACTCGCGGGCCAGAGCAAGATGGATAAAACCAATCTGTAGACAGCTGGGTACCTTGGATCACCGCGTTGCTTTGCGGATTTTGAAATCAGATTCAAGAGTCCTCTTTGCCTGTGGGGTGGCAAAGTATCTCGGCTGTATTTGGTCCGTTAGGTCTAAATTTTTACGCAGGGAGGTATGAGTTTATACTGTGAATGTATTTTTAAGGAAAAGACTTTTCTGACTGTCATCAATTAGCTGAATTGATGTACGTTCTATAATTATTAACAAAACGATTAACCACTTGTATAAATTAATCAAATGGAATGTATATACCTATTTTTAATACCTGTGTTTTTATGGATGGAATGTACATATCTGCTCTGATTATTGTTTTTATGATAACTCGTATCTTTTATTCTTGTTTTGTATGTATGAATGATCTTGCTTTTATGATACTTGTTATCGAAATAAAGCTATTTGATTGATTGATTGATTCCCTGTAGCACTTAGTTCCTCTATAAAGTGCACCCTGCAAACGGTTGGCAATGTGATCTTTAAGGGTGGGCGGTAAACTTTGCTCTGTCGGCAGAGTTTGTGGAGGTTTGCCACTCCGTACCCCACTTGTAATGCAGCGTTTTTTGGCAAAAAACTCTGTAACCGCCAGCGGAGCGGAGTTTACTGGCATTCAAATTTAGCTGTTCAAATCGGAACCTAGCACTAATCTGGACAGATAGTTCCTCCTTCAGGGGCAACAAGAGACGTAACTGCCTAGACCACTTCCACTAACAAGGAAGTAAGTGACTTAGGGGCCGATTATGATGGCGGGCGGACTTTGTCCGCCCGCCATCGCCCCGGTAAATGGGACCGCCCGCTATGTGTGCGGCGGTCCCGCACATGTGATTAGGATGCCACCGCCACGGTGGCGGTGAGCATCCTCATTTCCAGCATTGTGGCGGGCGGTGCTCACAACACCGCCCGCCACAGTGCTGGAAATGCATGTTGTGCATCTGCAGGCACAACGTGACAGGCACCGCGCGGTGCCTGCCACCTTGTGCATGCAGATGCAGGGGGGTACCACAGGTACCCCCCATGTGCAGCCCCCACCCCCCCCAACTCCCTGGGGGCCCGCAACGGGCCCCCAACATCAAAGACCGCGAGCCTTTCCATGGCGGCGACGCCACCATGGAAAGGCTCATCTCCGCCGGCATCATAATATGGATGGCGGTGTCTTGCAGACACCGCCACCATATTAAACCCTTTTCCGCCCGGTCGACTGTTCAGCCGGGCGGAAAACATGCGGACGGTCTTACCGTCTGCCGGGCTCCCCTCCGCCATGGTAATATGGCGGGGGGAATTTGTTGGCGGACGGGCGATTATGGCGGGCGGATCGCCACCGCCCGACATCGTAATCGACCCCTTAGTGTCTCTGATCAATCAGAACCAATCAGACAGCAGAACACACTAAATTAGTGTTTCTCTCCTGCGCATGACCACTGAACATAGCCTCAGTAGTACGAAGCAGCATCAGAAGTTTGTCACCTCAAACAACATCCAAGCTCTGCCCCAGGGACGGGCAGAGGGCAGGTACGTGAGGAGCTCCAGCAGCTACTCCACTTGCAAATAATTATTAATTAAGGTCCAGTGCCCGAAGACAGCAAATGAGGCGGCACTGCAGTCACTCCTGGCCTGGGTCGGGAATGGAACACGAGGCTGTTTGACCACTGGCAGTACACCATAACGGCAGAACCTTGTCTGCAATGCAGCTGAGCTCAGCAATCACCTGCTCCAGTTTCCAGAAGCACACCTTTTGCAACCCCGGGCAGCCAGTGAGTTTTTCCTGCAATTTATCGATTTCTTTGTAATGTTTTGCTTGAAGTTTGATTTTATCTCCCCTGTGATGTCATGGGTTTGCTTTCCCGCCTCATTGACTGTTTGGGTTCCCGGAAGTCACTTAAGGCGACGAGAGGGTTATTTATGACAGACTTTTGCCCTTCCCCACCAGCCTCTTACAATGGCCAGGTTATGATGATGTCACTCACTCTTTCCAGGCGTACCCTCCTTCTGCACGCATCGCAGGTGTGATTGACCCGAATGCAGACATACTGGGTTTTCATTTTCAGAGGCTGGCTTCAGATCTCTCCTGCTGCCACTTGGCTTCGGAGAGCAAACCTAATCCCTTTCGTGTAACCTGTGTTTAGGCCATGCCCTTCTTGTCCCAATATGCATCCTTTTCTGTTTTTGCTTTTCTGTGACGCACAAATGGCAGCCTCAGCAAGTTGTCAATGTGACACACTTTCACTCCGGCTGCTCACGGATCTCCGTGGAATTCGACTGAGTTTTTTG
The DNA here is from genome assembly GCA_963921515.1 of Calotriton arnoldi. NCBI lineage: Eukaryota > Metazoa > Chordata > Amphibia > Caudata > Salamandridae > Calotriton > Calotriton arnoldi. The sequence goes on from CAWUFW010004686.1 coordinate 1,449,442, forward strand.
GTAACTCCTTAGAATATCCACGGAATGAAACTCCGTGAACTCTGCCCACCCCTGATGATCTTCAGGTCAGTCGTATGCCAGCTTTAAGTAGCTTCTCCACAATGATGGTAAACTTTACCAGGTAGGCTATTACCTGGGTACTCGAGCCTTGCAAAAAGAAATATAGGGCGTGATTGCATGATCTTAATCCGTGACTGTTAGAGATGGTACGTAAGAGCTTTCAGCGAGCAAACTGCAAAGTGAAACATATGCACAGTGTGTGCAAAAAAGTTTCTTCTGGCCCCAGACACACATGCCTAACCCCCACTACACCACACTTCTCCCTCAACAACTGCTCCTCACTAAATATGCAACAGAAATTTGGGGTCTGCTACATGACCACTCACCAGATCTGCTCTTCCTGTACAAAACCTGGCTGACTCCCTCACCAGCCCCTGTCATGCCACAGCAATTCCTCCACGGATAGAAGATCACAAGACAGGACAAACAGACCCAGGGGCAGAATCGCTATCATCTTGAAAAAGTCCATCCAATGCTCAACAACCTCCGAGAGCACCACCAGCAACATGGAAAACTTGACCTTCAAATTCCTCATCACTGCCTCATCCACATCACACCCTGAGGTGCACCCTTGTCTACCGTCCTTACAAACCACACAGCAACTTCGGAAGCACAATCGCAGACTTCATTGCCTCCCTGATCCTCAACTCCAGCATTCATTCTTCTCAGAGAACTACACTACCACATGGAGGACCCCACTGATCCGACCACAACCAACGTCCTCAAGGACCTGGCCTACCTCAGACTCATCCAGTGAGTGTAAGGTCCCACACATGCAGCCAGACACTTACTGGACCCCATCTTCACCAGCTTCAGCAACATCACAGTAGACAAGTCCACATTGACCACCTGATCCGAAGCACACATTGACTGGACCACATGGACACTGAAGAAGGAGGAGGGGAAGACAAAGACAAAATAGCCACAAAACACACACACTAACTGACTCCATAAAATTGCATTCCAGCAAAGAAGGAGGCATAGAGAACAAAGACAAAATGGCATCCATAGCTACACACACACACACCCACACACACAAACACACACACACACACACACACACACACACACTGGCTATACAAAATGGCCTCCACTGTATGGCCAGCACAAAAGAGGCATGGAGAACCAAAAACACATGGCAGCCTGTGGCAAACACAAACGCACTGGCTGTGCAAAATGGCCACCACCACATGGCCAACAAACAAAGTGGCATGGAGAGCAAAGAAGACTGTTGCCCTGTAGTGTCTGGAGCACCTTCACCCCCCATTTTGCAGCATTGCAGGGAAATAATTGCAAAGAAGTCAAAGTCAAAAAAAACTTTATTTCGGCTATACAGCCATAAAAGCACATATAATTGTACAATTACGTATAATACAAAAGCATATAGTACAAAAACAAATGCACAAAATAATACAAAATATCCATAAAACCAAGGGAGGTAGTGTAAATACAAATTTTACAGTATTTTCTTACTCAGCCACATCTGATCTCCTTGTTATTAACAACCTTAGATATCTGTCTTTGCCTGGTAATCTATGTACAGGATTTTAAAACATTTAAAAGACAATTACAATATATACATTTAAAAAAAGAATAAAAAGATAGAGCAGCTCAAGAAGTAAAGGTTTCAAAGCAGTTTTTCTAGCTGGGGAATTGTGCAAACATAGCTTAGCAGCATAATTAGTGGGTGAGCACAGTTAGGTTATTTCCAAGCTCTTTTTCTTTATAATGCCCCTACGTATGCACCACATCGTAAATAGAAACCTAGAAACGGCAAATACAAATAGTGGGTGTGTCTCATATTTTAGTAACCTGAAGGCCTCGTTGTGGTGCCTAATCCCCACATTTCTACAGAGCTGGTGCACCCACTTGGACCTTGGCCTTCTATAGGTGGACAAAAAAGAAGGACATGAAGTTCTGTTTCATCGACCAAGTCACACCCTGGGCAATCTAGTTTTATAGCTCCCTTCCATTTATTTGTGTGTGCTCGGAGTGGGAGCACCCCATGTCTAAATTGAAGGAACAATTTCTTCGCCAAAAAAGGTTGAATGCTATCCAGAGCCAGCTCTATCTTATATTGCTGTTTGACATCCAGAAACCTGGAGGTCAGACTGCTTGAGTGGCAGCTCTAGCATAGTTGGGCAAATTTGTGTTCTCTATAGGCAAGGAATAGGGACTTTTTGGGAATGGAGGGACAGGTCTCTTCTGGTGTTGACCACATGTTTGCCCTCCCCAGTGCTTGGCATGTATTCCAAATATAAGACAACCATGGTATGTTCCCTGCTCCCAAGATGGTCATAACATCCTTTAATTCCTCCCTATAATTGGCTTGCTCAGGGGTGCTCCAGAGACGGCGCCAGAATCGAGAGGCAATTATGTCAGCAATAGGGCCAATACCCAGGTCCATCCTTAATGGTATTAAGGGGGTGCTCTTGGGGAGGCCCAACAACTGCCTAAGGAAGGTGTTCTCTGTTATAGATAGTGTATTAGATGGACAGTGAACCCAGAGTTCTGCTACATATAGTGACGCTCCCCTTGCCTGTATTTTATATATTTCTGCTGGGGGGCCTACCACTTTCTGAGTGCAGTTTTTGTGTACTTTTAAGATACCCCCTATGGACTGTGTCAGTTTTAAATTGGCTTTCTTTACTTGGGTCCCCCAGTCCATCTTATCATTAAGTGTAAGGCCCAAGTAATCAAAGATGGACATCCTCTCTAAAGCCCTGCCTTCCATTTGGGGGGGTGGGCAATGGATAGTATTGGCGTGGACAACCATGTATTTTGTTTTTTGAAGGTTTATCTCCAAATCCCTCTTCCTGCAAAATACACAAAACTCCTCTAATACCCGCTGCATGCCCATGGGAGACTTGGAGAGTAGCAGCGTATCGTCCGCAAACATTAAAGCTGGAATTTTGCGGTTCGCTAACCTCGGTGAATCTATATCTTTTACTGCCAGTAGAGTTTCGATTAAACCGTTTAAAAAGAGGGAGAACAGGGTCGGGGCTAAAACGCATCCCTTTCTCACCCCTTTCTCTACAGGGAAGGGAGCTGTCAATTCACCTTTTTTTCCGTATCTTATTCTCGCATACGTATCCTGATGCAAGCGCTTCAGCTGGTGGCATAGGTAAGCTGGAACTCCCATGTCACGGAGTAGGCCCCATAGCTGATCACGCTGCACCATAGCGAATGCGGATTTAAGATCCACAAAGGTTAGGTAAAGACTGCCACCCTCCAAGATCACAGTTTTCCAATGGATCAATTGCAATCTGAAGATCTGGTCGATAGTTGAGGTTTTAGTCCTAAAGCCAACTTGTAAAGGTGTTAATACATTGTTTTCTTCCATCCATATTTGCAAACGACCAAGGAGAACACGGGCAAATATCTTTTGGGTAACGTCTATAAGACTTATTGGACGGTAGTTTGCTGGATTGAGCGGGGTGCCTTTTTTATAAATAGGGATAATTTCTGCCCCTGCCCAGGTCGGGGGCAGCGCCATGACTTGTAAAATTGCATTAAATAATGTCCATAGATAGGGTGCCCACACTGCTTGCTCATTTCTGAATAGGTCACCTGGAATTCTATCCAGCCCAGGTGCCTTGGCTGGAAGCAAATTACCCAATGCCACTATAACCTCTTTCATTGTGCAGGGCGGGGCACTAATATTTGGGGGGTTTGTATCTGCTACTACTTCCCTGGCGACTGCAGCTCCATCTAAGGCCCTTGAGTATAACATTTTAAATTGGGATCTCCAGACTTCTTCCCCCAAGTTTGGTTCGATAGCTGAGTTGCCTTTGGATTTCCCAGTTTTAACTAGGTTCCAAAAGCCTCTCATATCTCGGTTATCTAAAGCTGTTTTGATTGCTTCTCATTTGTCTATCTCCCAGCTAGTTTTTGCTTCAGCTAGGGTTTTTTTATATTGTGCCCTCGTTTCTTTAATACGTGGGTTGTCATTCTCTTTAATCCCCATTAATAGAGCGTGTTTAGCTTTCCTACACATTTTGTTGTACCAGGGATGTTTGGGATTAGGGTCAGATCTAGTCTTGTCGCTATTATAAAAAAACTCAGTCAATTTTGAGAACATGTCCTGATGATTCTTTCCTATTAACAACAGGGATTCAGGACCACGACTGTTTTCAAACAATCGAAATGCAGTTTCTAAAAAAGGAATAATTTGTTTGTACAAGATGGCCACTTTTTCCGTCGACTGAGCAAGTGTTCCGCAACGTACTCTTCTACCTCCTTCTATTGCAACTAAATTTGGAGCGGGTTGCGTGGATGTGCTGTGATGATCCTTGGGCACAGGGAGGGCTATTTCTAACACCAACGGATTATGGTCACTTTCATGTCGGGGTTTAACCGAGAAATCTTTAGTTTTGTGCCATAATTCAACATCTACCAAAATATAGTCAATTATAGATGCCTGTCCCAGCTTATTGAAGGTGAAGTTAACCGGGCTGTCAGAGGGGGAATCGACCATTGCATGCCCTTAGTGAGTGGCTAAGTGTAACTGAATTCATCTGTAGAACTAGTAGGGTCCAACCCCTAATTGGGTAGATGTTACTTTCAGGGATTGACCAAGCCGAATCTTCCTCACTTGTGATGGTAGTAGTAATGCCATTTAGGGGCTCAAAGTGGCAATTAAAATCCCCACCTATAATTGCATAGGTGTTCTCTGGTAGAGTGTAGAGAAAGGTGGCGAGGCAGTCTAAAGTCTGTGAGGTTTGCCCCTGCCTCACTGGACAAGAATAGATATTGATGATAGCAATCTGGAAGGTGTTATGAAAAGAGAGAAGGATGCACAAAATATCAGGGGAGAGGGTGTCTATCATTTTAATACTACATCCCAGATGTATACCAACCCAGGTACATAGGCCACCTGATGGTCTCCCCCTGGCCCACTGGGCTGCTGGAATGCAGTATGTAACATATCCCACTCTATGTAGGTCTAGCCTTGACCATGTTTCCTGAAAGAGGCATAGCTCATGGGTGTCTATATAATCTCCCCAATCTGGGAGGTCCAATTTTGAGCTAAGACCTGCAATGTTCCAGGATAAAATCTTGGTGTTCTGTATTTCGTCTAGGATGGCTATCTGAGTGTGCGGGGAACACCTATCCTGTTGAGTTGCTTGGTACGTAGTCTTGGCTTGGCCATAATTCCCTGCCTCGATCTGTGGGCTACAGTCAAGGTCGCAATGCATCTTACTAGAAGCGCTGGGAGTACTAATTGGAGTGGTAGCCTCATAGATTTTCTCAACAAATTGGTCACCATTCTCGGGTCTTCCACCATTATGGGGCTCAGCTAACTGTTTGTTAATGTAGGTCGAACTTTTACAATTAGGATTTAGTCAATCAACCAGATCCAGGGGACTAAATCTATTACTGACGGGGATATTAAATGCCATAGTGGTTTGGCATCCCCGGTCCATGTTTAGCATACTACCACTCTGGGCTCTCGGTTCCCACTTTTTGTACGCAGTTCCCGCTTTGTCTAGCAGGAGGCTTGAGGGATAGAAATAACCCAAGGGCAGTGTCTGAATGCCTCCTGACTCCCTAGAGTATCCCCATTCAAGAATATGTTGGACCACCCTACTATCTCTAAAATTAATCAAAACACAATCCCCCGGAATTTCCTTACGCCTCTGCCCCAGCCAACTAACCATGCGTGTAAATAGGGTTTTGCTTTGTACTAGATGTGGGAGTGGTCTATATTTATTTAACAAAAAAGTGGTTTTATTTTTCAGTTCAAGATATGACTCCCCTCGACCTAGTTCCAGCTCAGGTACTCCAGCTAATATAACAACATAGGGAGTGGAGGCTGGGGGCAGATCAATACAGGGAAGTGTAGGATTTGGTTCCCTTGGTTTAGGGTGGGTTAGGTTCCTAGTGTCAGCATCGCAAGTTCTTTGTGCGTGTTGTTTTAATAGCAGACCTGGTGTGGTTGCTATAGGCCTGGAATCATGAGAGTTATCAGGGCAATAGGAAGACCTGTGTTGAAGAATAGCTGGGTCCTGATAGGAGGTTTAGTCCCAGTAGTCGCGTTCATTTGCACAGGTACTTTATGCCTTTCAGAAAGAGGTGGTGTTATTTAGGCAAGTGGAGTTACCTGGTTTTGTTCGGGAGCCATTTCCATATTTGGGGATTTAGTAGTTTCAATGGTGTGCAAGATGACATCAATTTTACTCCCCCATGAGTCCATCAATGTTGTTAGGTTATCAATGCGTCTCATTGCAACTTCAAATTCAGATTTTATAAACTGTTCGAAATATGCTTTAAGTTCCAATGCCAGATGAGATACCCATGGTGGGGGCTCCGAAGTTTTATGACTGCTCTCGTCAGCAACGTGTCCCCCTAGTAGTTGGTTTGATGCCATCCCGGGAGTATGTTTCGGGGTGCGAGGCAGCGCTTTGTAGCGCGATGGAGGCGCCTCCGCCCTCGACAGGTGTGGGTGATTAGCGGCGTTGCACTCTGGGACTCCAAGTCCCACCAGAGTGTAGCCGCTATCAAGGCAGCAGCGGGAGACCTCCGCGATGTTAGGCAGCTCCTCACGGGAGGCGGATTGCCCCCAGGCTCCCTGGTGCTCCCACCAGCAAGCAGCAGACGGACCGTGAAGCAGATACCACTAGAAAACAACCCCCGCTCTGCGAGGCGCGAGGCAGCGCTTTGTAGCGCGATGGAGGCGCCTCCGCCCTCGACAGGTGTGGGTGATTAGCGGCGTTGCACTCTGGGACTCCGAGTCCCACCAGAGTGTAGCCGCTATCAAGGCAGCAGTGGGAGACCTCCGCGATGTTAGGCAGCTCCTCACGGGAGGCAGATTGCCCCCAAGCTCCCTGGTGCTCCCTCCAGCAAGCAGCAGACGGACCGTGAAGCAGATACCACTAGAAAACAACCCCCGCTCTGCGAGGCGCGAGGCAGCGCTTTGTAGCGCGATGGAGGCGCCTCCGCCCTCGACAGGTGTGGGTGATTAGCAGCGTTGCACTCTGGGACTCCGAGTCCCACCAGAGTGTAGCCGCTATCAAGGCAGCAGCGGGAGACCTCTGCGATGTTAGACAGCTCCTCACGGGAGGCGGATTGCCCCCAGGCTCCCTGGTGCTCCCTCCAGCAAGCAGCAGGCGGACCGTGAAGCAGATACCACTAGAAAACAACCCCGCTCTGCGAGGCGCGAGGCAGCGCTTTGTAGCGCGATGGAGTCGCCTCCGCCCTCGACAGGTGTGGGTGATTAGCGGCGTTGCACTCTGGGACTCCGAGTCCCACCAGAGTGTAGCCGCTATCAAGGCAGCAGCGGGAGACCTCTGCGATGTTAGGCAGCTCCTCACGGGAGGCGGATTGCCCCCAGGCTCCCTGGTGCTCCCTCCAGCAAGCAGCAGACGGACCGTGAAGCAGATACCACTAGAAAACAACCCCAAAGAGATTATGAGGAACAGTCACGTGCAAATAAAATAACCTACATTTTACATTTAATCCACAACCCCAAAAGGTTTTTTTGAAAAGCATATAGCACAGCAGCAGTGAGAATGTGAAACATACATCAAAAATACACCCAAGGTCTAGTGCAGGGCAGACTAGGCCCCAAACAGTAAAACAACAGAGTAAACTGGTAAACAAAATAGTATAAACTAATAAAAACTCACACAAGAAAATGGAGAAAAGATACATTTAACCCTAAGCCTCCACCAACAAAAAAGTGCAAACATTTCCCCTTTAAAAAGTTAACCCCATATGGTCCGTCCCTACTTCAACCCAAACTCCAGGCCACCCACCAACAAAGAAACAAAAAAACCACAAAGGAACACAAAATACTGGTGCATGCCCTCCCTCAAACAACAAACTTTTTCCAAAGTGCTGCACTGAACTTACTATATTTCTCCTAAAACAATTAAGATTTCAATGGTGTGGATACAGCAGGGATTGCAGACAAAGAGTATTTTGAGCACTTACTTCCTTTTTAAAGAAAAAAAACATGTATTTCACACTAAAGAAATACTCAAACAGCCCACTCGGTTAAGATATCAACTCGAAAATGCATTTCAAGTTGATTTTCTGGCCACGCGAGTAAAAAATGTACTCAAAAATACTGTTGCTCTTGTTCAAAACCACTGCTGAATGATCTGATTGCATTCACTGAAAGACGATGTTGTTTTAGTGTTTCTCACTGTCCAATTTTCCTCAAACAAGAAAATCAGTTATGCGACGTTCGGTCATGGCTTTACAATAGATAAATCCCTGTCACAAGAGTAACACGGAATTACCGAATTATTCCAATTACTACCAGGCCTAGTTTTCATCCATCCGTCCTGGTGTTAGACGTCTTTTCAGAGAGAGACAGTATGAGCTGGGTGTCATCACAGAATATGATGTTGATCCTTTGGGCGCAGATGATGCTGGTGAGTGGGGTCATGTAGACATTCAACAGAGTGGGCTGAGTGAGGATCCTTGTGGAGTTTCATAGATGAGGTGCAGGGGGCCAGGCTGACCGACTGGGTGAGGACTGTGAGGTAGGAGCAAATTCAGCAAAGTGCAGGACCTTGGATGCCGCTTTGCACAGTCGTATGATAAGGATGGGATGGGAGATGGTGTTGAAGGCTGCGGAAAGATCCAGTAGGATGAGGACCGTGGTGTCACCTCTGTCCATGATCATCCAGATGTTGTCCGTGGTGGTGATGAGGATGGTCTCTGTACTGTGGATGGGCCTGAATCTAGATTGAGTGGTGTTGAGGAGGTGGTTGTTATTTAGGTGGGTAGCAAGCATTTGTTTATCTTTTTCTTTCCATTACTTTTGCTGGTTAGGGTAGTAAGGACATAGGCGGTGGTTGGCTGGCGTTGTCGGGACTGCTGAGGGTTTCTTGAGGAGGGGGACTACTGTGGCATGTTTGCAGGTGTCCGAGTAGGTGATTGTGATGATGGAGTCATTCATGATTGGGGTGAGGGCTACGCTGATGGGGTCCAGTCCCATGATGAAGACTTGAGGGCAGGTGTCTGAGGGTGCCTTTGAATGTATGGACTACATGGTCGTTGCGCTTCTTGAGTAGTGGCTTGTAAAAGCCATTTCCTAGGAACATTGCTAGACAGGGCCTATAACATGTTTGTTGATTTTTTTTTCTTTTTCTTGACATATTTATTTGTGATTATGGCTGATTGTAGTGCAGTGTTGTTATTTTTATCAATTTTTTAAATTTTTTGCCTGCTTCCCCCTGACTCCGATGGGCCCTGTTGGAACCACCAGCAATTATTTGATGTATTTTTTTGCCAGTGTGTGAGTTTGCCAGTGCCATAGGCTGCCATATGTTTTTGTTCTCTATGCCTCTTCTTTGCTGGCCAATTTGTGCAGCCAGTGTGTGCACGTGTTTGTATGCGTTGTCACTGTTTCCATTTTGTCATTGTTTTTCATGCTTCCTTCTTTGATGGCCATGCAGTGACCACCATTTTGTGGAGCCAGTTAGTGTGTAGCTGGTGGCCATTTTGTCTTTGTCTTCCATGCCTTCTACTTCAGTGACCATGTGATGGATGAGCTACCTTACACCATTTTGTGCAGCCAGTATGTGTGTCATTTCCTTTTTTTTCCACTTTTAAAAGCCATTTCCTTGGAAAAAAGAGACCTATGGCATTTTTGTTAATTTATTTCTTTTTACCTGATATATTTATTTGTGCTTGTGGTTGATTGTAGTGCAGTGTTGCTGTTTTTATTCACTAAAATTGATTTTTTGCCTGCCTCTCATAGAGTCCCCATGGGCCCTGGTTGAGCACCAGCAACAATTATTTAATGTATTTTTTTCAGTTTTTTCCATTGTGTGTGTTTGCCAATTCCATACGTTGCCATGTGTTCTTTGTTCTTCATGCCTCTTCTTTGCTGGCCATGCAGTGTTGGCCATTTTGAGAAGTCAGTGTGTGTGTTTGTGTGATCATTGTGTACAATTTGTATGTGTTCTCTATGCCTCCTTCTTGCTGGCTATGCAGAGACTAATATTTTGTTGAGCCAGATAGTGTGTGTGTATGTTTGGTGGCCATTTTGCCCTTGTCTGCCATGCCTCCTTTTTTAGTGACTACGTGGTGGATGAGCTAGCTTCCACCATTTTGTGCAGTCAGTGTGTGCAATCCCTTTAGTCCACTTTTAAAAGACATTTCCTAGGGATTGCTAGAAGAGCCCTATGACATTTTTGTTCATTTGTTTTCTTTTTTTCTGATATATTTGTATGTGCTTGAGACTGATTATAGTATAGTGTCATTGTTTTTATTTTATTTTGTTTTTCCTGTCCCCCCTCCTGCATCCCAGAGAGTGCCCATGGATCCTGATTGGACACCAGCAATAATTCTATGTTTTGTTTATTTTTGCTGCCTCACTGTGGAGTCCCCATGGTCCCTGGTAGGGCACCAGGAATTATTGAAAGTATTTCTTTTGTTGCCTTCCTTCCCTGCCTCCCATAGAGTCCACATGGGCCCTGGTGAGGCACCAACAATTATTTAATTGCTCTGGAGTTACACAAACTAACCTTTTCTGTGTAATGCTGCCATGTGAAATATTAGTTTATGCATGCTTTGGGCAAACTATTTTCAAGCATTTGGGCTGATGGGGATGATGATAATGACTTCATGTGTGTTCCATTGGCTAGATTATTTTGATTGCCCATGTTTCACTTACTGTTTTTGTTGCTATGCTTGCAGGTGTTGCAGAAGACACCACACATGGTACTGATACAGAGAAAAGTCTGTAAAGGAATCAACTCACAGTGACTCCTGAGTCCTCTAATGCTAAGTGTGTCTGCTCCTAATGCTAAGTGCTGACTGCTAGTGCTAAGAAGATGGCCCCAAAGAAGGAGCTTCCTGCAAAATAAGCGGTCAGTGGAAAGGAGAGGAAGTTGGTTGCCACCACTGGCACCAAGGCCTCATCCTTTTTCAGAAAACTTGATGAACCTGCTGCAGCTTCCTCTGGGCAGAAGGAGGCTGAAACTCCACCATCAACGGTACCACCACCGCCAAAAATGAAGGCCATGTCTCTCAGCACTGAAGTGACTCTAGTCATGGAGAGCAGAGAATCTGAAATAGAATTCTCTCAGCCACAAACCTAATGATCACGGGGCAGTGGACAACAGGAGCCGCAGTCGCCAACAGATCTTTCGTATGTAGGAGCAGAACAGGAAGTTAAAGTTCCAGCTGAGTAAGATATTGTTAAGAAGACTGTTCTTTCCCATCAGCTTCATGATTTCCAGCAAGGAATGTAAAGAGCACCCCCATCTTTTCCAAGCCCCCTTCTGATGATCTGAACATTGAGGGAAAAGAAAGGTTCCTGAAAGCCTTGCAAGCAAGGAAGGTGGTTATGATGATGATGATGATGATGAGCCAGTGATCGTCAGTGTGAAGAGTGGCACAGAGGATTTACACATCACCTCTATTCAACCTGCTCAGAGGTATGTGGTTCCACCAACACCTCCGGCTCCCATATTTGCAAGACCCCAGAAACCTGCAGCCGCTGCCACCACCCCAACCACATTCGAAGCACATCCTACAGAATGGTAAACATCAACACAACCAACTAGATTTGCTTCCAGTTCTAAAGGCTTTGGCACAATAAGAAACCTCTCATGCCCAGTTTAGGATTTGCCACAAGAAAGTCCACTGTGGTAAGCCAGTGTTGTATTCCGCTTTAGGTGTCCGTATATAGGTTTTCCTGAAACATGTCCTTATATAGACACAATTCGCATTGCCCTTATATAGGCATAGAATCCCAGTCCTTATTTAGGCATTAGCCGTGCACTCCAAATACAGGCATGGTCACCGACATCTGTCCACCCTAACATCACAACGAGTTCTTAGAAACCAGACCCTTAAGCTCTTGGGAGTTCCCCTAGCACAGGATTATTGATTTCTCCAAGAACTCATCTATTATGCATGAACCGCTATACCTTAAGGGTTCATTCCTGACGTCTTCCTCTGTCCGACTTCACGTCAATGCTAACATTCCAAGGCACCTACCAGGTATAAATATACCTTCCCTTGCCCAAGCAAGTAAGAGGAGACCTCGACTTCAGAGGAGCCCGTATACCGGCCTGACGCACTGAGAAGACGCTGTCATTCCTGCTCGCAGAAGAATCCAGTTTCCAGTGTTCTGACTCCCTTCGCGGGGTGTTAGAGTTTGAGATCCGGCAGGAGATTCCCACCTCTCTCATTCTCAAGTTATGGAGGTATGGAGCTGACTAGAACCTAGAGGGACTCTTGGCATCCTAGACATATCAGACTCTTAGTTTATCATACTATAGAATACTTCACCTACTTCTGACCTTGTCCTACACCTAGGTTAGGTTAGGTACATTGGGGTAGAACTAGCTTAGAGAAGCATTGTATGAGTACTCGCATTTTTAGCTCATGTTATTTATGTATGTGAATATATGCTAAAAGATAATGCTAGCGCAGTATTATTTATTTCTACTGCTTACGCTGTACATTATATATCTTGCATACTGTCTTGTGATCATAACAGCTCATATCTCTTACACGAGAAACAAGACTGTTCAATAAAACCTTTTATTGAAACGCCCTCTATTCTTTCTGTGTAACTCTGAGGAAACTAAGCATGCACGATTAGCTGAGTGAAACTGTTATCTATTGTTTCCACGATTCTGAGAGTGTTCCGATTCTAAAGGGAAACAAAGTTGTCATGTTTATGAGGTTGCCAGAAACTACTCCCTTCTTGTTTACAAGGAGTTTCTAGTGGCCTCTGAGTTAGCTGGCACAAAGTAATTAAGTTTAATATACTCGATAGGGACATACTGACCTCAGTCCTATGTCAAACCTATTGGGTATATTATTCCAATGCGCAGAGCCTATTAGGGAAATAGGAACTACACTACAGTAAGCCAGGTGGGCACTTTAGAACCAGAAGCCAACAGTCCCATTTGAAAAAACAACACACAGGACCTGATTAAGATCTTGGCGGATAGGATTCTCTGTCACATTCGCCATATTACAAGTGTCATGGGATATAATGCACTTGTAATACAGTGGACAGTATATCCGTCACATGTGTGAGAGAGTATATCATCTGCCAAGGTCTAAATCAGGCCCTCAGCACCTTAAAAACATAGCTGGTGGTGGTGATCAAAAACAGCAGTTGAAGTGATAGAAGAAGGTGGTCAGGAGGAGGAAGAAGAGGATGCCAGCAGCAGCATCACACATAGCCGCCCTGTAAGCCTGCCCCATAGTATACAATCCTCACTTGCAGCAACCTCAAGGCTCAGCGGGCTACAGCAACTTCCACTCCAAAGTGAACACACAGTCTATATATTGCTGGTATCAGTAGGTCGCTTGTGACAGTAGTACCACAAGAAAAATAGCCGACTATTAAGGCTATGTTTACCACAGAGTAGCCATATCACCGGAACCACAAAAAGCCAGTTTCTACAACTGGAAGCTTGCTAAAATGTTAGTGCTTGACCTCCTTTATTTCCCTTTTGAGAAAGAAGTGGGCTTCCTAGAATTTGTGCTCATAATGAAAGGTTTCCAGCCAGAGCTATTTTGCCAGAGTGATTGTGCTAGTGTTGAATCGTGAACTGCTGCAATTGGTTAGCAACGCTATGAAGTAGGTCGCTGTTCAGTCCATCCATCTCACAACAGGCATGTGGACCATTTGTTAAGCAACAGATTACATGTCCAACTCTGCACACTGTATCTCTTTTCAGCTAGTTAGGCAAAGGCTAGCTGCTCGTCTCTCTGTGAATGATGCTTTTCAGGGCATTCAGCAGCATACAATGGTTGAGATGTTCGCTATGGAGAAATGGCAACGAGCTATGAACATCTTGGAAGAGTTTAATACCAAGTTCTACGAATGGCTTCAACTGTGAGGTCTTACAATTGGCTTTGTTGCTACTGACAATGATATTAATATAGTGAAAGCCATGGATGATGGTGAATGTTGCAGAGACTTGTGTTTAGAGCATTGCATTAATCTAATTGTGCAGGACTTTCTTAAAAAAGAAGAGATAGTCAGCAACATGCTGGTCACCTGCCAAAGAATGTGCACTAATTTCAGTCATTCATTCAAAGCTGTGGATCCCACAACATGCTAATAAACTAACTCCAAAAGCCCTCTTACAGCAGGTGCCAACATGTTGGAACTCAACCGACTATATGCTGGAATTCCTGTTTGAGCAGTACAAGGAGATCGATTATGTAACTTAAAGGAGAGGGGATGCAACTGCCAAAGCCATGACAATGGAGATGAACAAATGGGGGCTACTGGAGTGCCTGATATAAATGCTACTTCCTTTCAAGATTATAACACAGGATGTTAGCAAGGAAGACAGTACCATGAGCCAAGTAATCCCATTGCTGCATCTGCCCCAGGATCACTTGAAAAAGGTAAAACAAAAGTTCACCAGTGTGAATGAAGAACCAGTTTCTTTGGTGGATAGCTTTTTCTTCACTTGCACACTAATCAAAGGATTTCAAAAGAGTTAGTCCTCTAAAGACTGCATCTGTGCCACTATACTGGATCCACAATACAAAAAAGTGCTGGCTACAGTCATTCTTGTTAATGAAACAAATGTCTTCAATTGCAAGAGTTGGATTGCCAGTAAAGCAACTGATCTAGAAGAAAAATGACAGAAAATATGTGGGCAGGCAGAAGTTCTAAAGTGCAGCCTTCAGCCTCCACTTGGACACTGCTGTTGGCTCGCAATCTCTGCAGCAGCCAAGCTAATCCCCAGCTGCTCCAAAACCCACAGCAACAATCGCTCCAATTTCACAGCCAACATCTGCAATCGAAGTGTGTTTTCAGTGCAGCTGCTGCAGTCATCTCTGTCGGAAGGACCAGTCTCTCACCGTAAAATGTGGAAAAGCTGGTGTTGATTAAAATGACAAAGTCTTCATTACAAAGGATTATTGTGCTTCTGAAACAACTGAGGATGATGAGGGCAATTGGTCTAACATCTCATGTTTGGTCAGTGGTTATCCTCCGGATGACCCCCTGAGTTTGAGGATGAATTCTAAATACCAGATTAGTTACCTATAGGAAGACTGCTTAAAAAAAATTATATATATATATATAATAATGTATATATATAAATATATATATTGTTTATGTTGTTTCCTAACTATAACATCCCTGTAACCTTTGTTTTTCTAAGTGAATTTCTAAGGTTTTTAAGTTTTTATTTCCTAACTGTAACCTGTAACCTTTGAGAGTAAGTGTGTGAGTGAGTGCATGAGTGTCTCAGGGGGTGTGTGAGGGAGTGTGTGAGTGTCTCAATGGGCGTGTGAGTGTCTGTATGGGTCTGGGAGTGGCTGCATAAGTGTCTCACTGGCTGTGTGAGTGGCTGCGTGAGTGTCTGAGTGTGTGTCAGAGAGAGTGCATGAGTGTCTAAGTGAGTGTCTCAGTGGGTCTGTGTGTAGGTTTGAGTCTCTGCGTGGGTTTGCAGGTACCTCCATGCGTGTGTGAGTCAGTCTGTGAGTGAGTTTATGAGTGTTTGAGTGGGTCTGTGAGTGGATGTGTCAGTCTCTGAGTGGGTGTGCAAGTCACTGAGTGGATCTGTGAGTGGCTGCATGAGTGGATGTATGGCTCTGTAAGTGGGTACATGAGTGGGTCTGGGAGCATGAGTGTCTGAGTGTGTCTGTGTGTGGGTGTGTGAATGTTTGAGTGGGTCTGTCAGTGGGTGTGTGAGTGCCTAAGTGTGTGAGTGGGTGTCTAAGTGTCTGTGTGGTTGTGTCAGTAGCTGTGTGAGTGACTCAGCCACAAAGGAACCACACCCTTTTATCCAACAAGAGTCCACAATTTTACACAAAATATCTACCCAAGTGGAGTTCTTTCTACTGGTTAATTACTAAATGCTACCTCCTTCGGTAAATTTCCAGTACGTGTTCTACACTACAGCTGCATATTGGAGCACGAGCAACTGTCACCAGTGACCTTCTGTGCCTTTTGGCAATGTGATTGTTCCTGGTGCATCTTTATCCAGAAATATGTAGTCACATGAATCCTCCTAGAAGATAACAAGACTACAGAGGTAAATCTCCACCAAACAAGGGTCCTTCCTCTTAAGTGTATGAAATAAGTACTTCTTTGCTTGGTGGAAATGTCTTCATATTCCTCGGCATCAAGAACTTCTCACCAAAATCGGCAGGAAAAGCGCTGGGGGAGGGGGGGCGCTTGTTAAGCTGTCCATTATCCTGGCAAAAGCAGGAAGACATTTGTCTACTACTAAGCTCGACGGGGTCAAACAGGGAAGCATCCAAGTGATTTCCACATTTTCATACTCCTAGCAATTTAAAGGGAGAACCATGGGCTCTGCTGTCACCAGGAGAGGAAAAGAAAGAGCCCACTCGTCACAGTCACATACAGATTGCTCTCCAATAGATCAATTTATATCTAGACAGTGGTCCTTGTCGAAGGTGGATGGAACTAACGAAATAATTATAGAACAGAATCGATTCTATATGATTACTATCCAGCCGGATAGTTGGATTTATTCAAACTTATTCTCAGATATCAAAGCACCGGTAGCCGTAGGGGCGGTTAGTACATGTCAAGGAAGAGCTCGATGGCTGACGGCAAGGGCCGGGACGGTGGAGCACAGAGCCATTGAGCTTCTCTCAGATGGCAATCGACCACCTTAGGACCCCTAGCCATTGGCACCGCCGTGTTTACACGCAACCAAGGCATCTTCCTTGACGTAAATCACCGGCGTCCACCGTCCCGGCCCTTGCCGTCAGCCATCGAGCTCTCCCTTGACATGTACTAACCGCCCCTACGGCTACCGGTACCACCGTGGTTGCATCCAACCAAGGCTCCCTTCCCGAATTCGACTAAGGACCCAGCGGGTTGGCTTCAAATCATCTGTGATGTAATAAGACCACTCGACAGCGGCTCCACCATTCCTTCCGAGTCCTAAATGTTGTTCAGGCATTGTTCATTTTCTGCACTGATGATGATCCCATAATCTGTGCAAACGGGATCGAAACGTCGTCGACCTTTTAAAACACCGTGCACACAAACCAATTGTACACCATGTGTCACGGCTGTGTCAACTATCACGCTTGTTCCATTTTCTAAATATCCATTAACAAGCTCTCTGTTTTTGCCTGAATGTTTCGTTTTTTATGTTTTTTATGTTTATGTGTTATTATTATTTTTCACAAACTACCTCACTTTTTATGTCCCTGGATACAGGATTGTATCCCACTGTATAATGTTGTGTGCTTTGATATCTGAGAATAAGTTTGAATAAATCCAACTATCCGGCTGGATAGTAATCATATAGAATCGATACTGTTCTATAATTATTTCGTTAGTTCCATCCACCTTCGACAAGGACCACTATCCAGATATAAATTGATACCCAAGGTTTTTAAAGAAAAAAACATGTATTTCACACTAAAGAAATACTCAAACAGCCCACTCGGTTAAGATATCAACTCGAAAATGCATTTCAAGTTGATTTTCTGGCCACGCGAGTAAAAAATGTACTCAAAAATACTGTTGCTCTTGTTCAAAACCACTGCTGAATGATCTGATTGCATTCACTGAAAGACGATGTTGTTTTAGTGTTTCTCACTGTCCAATTTTCCTCAAACAAGAAAATCAGTTATGCGACGTTCGGTCATGGCTTTACAATAGATAAATCCCTGTCACAAGAGTAACACGGAATTACCGAATTATTCCAATTACTCCCAGGCCTAGTTTTCATCCATCCGTCCTGGTGTTAGACGTCTTTTCAGAGAGAGACAGTATGAGCTGGGTGTCATCACAGAATATGATGTTGATCCTTTGGGCGCAGATGATGCTGGTGAGTGGGGTCATGTAGACATTCAACAGAGTGGGCTGAGTGAGGATCCTTGTGGAGTTTCATAGATGAGGTGCAGTGGGCCAGGCTGACCGACTGGGTGAGGACTGTGAGGTAGGAGCAAATTCAGCAAAGTGCAGGACCTTGGATGCCGCTTTGCACAGTCGTATGATAAGGATGGGATGGGAGATGGTGTTGAAGGCTGCGGAAAGATCCAGTAGGATGAGGACCGTGGTGTCACCTCTGTCCATGATCATCCAGATGTTGTCCGTGGTGGTGATGAGGATGGTCTCTGTACTGTGGATGGGCCTGAATCTAGATTGAGTGGTGTTGAGGAGGTGGTTGTTATTTAGGTGGGTAGCAAGCATTTGTTTATCTTTTTCTTTCCATTACTTTTGCTGGTTAGGGTAGTAAGGACATAGGCGGTGGTTGGCTGGCGTTGTCGGGACTGCTGAGGGTTTCTTGAGGAGGGGGACTACTGTGGCATGTTTGCAGGTGTCCGAGTAGGTGATTGTGATGATGGAGTCATTCATGATTGGGGTGAGGGCTACGCTGATGGGGTCCAGTCCCATGATGAAGACTTGAGGGCAGGTGTCTGAGGGTGCCTTTGAATGTATGGACTACATGGTCGTTGCGCTTCTTGAGTAGTGGCTTGTAAAAGCCATTTCCTAGGAACATTGCTAGACAGGGCCTATAACATGTTTGTTGATTTTTTTTTCTTTTTTCTTGACATATTTATTTGTGATTATGGCTGATTGTAGTGCAGTGTTGTTATTTTTATCAATTTTTTTAATTTTTTGCCTGCTTCCCCCTGACTCCGATGGGCCCTGTTGGAACCACCAGCAATTATTTGATGTATTTTTTTGCCAGTGTGTGAGTTTGCCAGTGCCATAGGCTGCCATATGTTTTTGTTCTCTATGCCTCTTCTTTGCTGGCCAATTTGTGCAGCCAGTGTGTGCACGTGTTTGTATGCGTTGTCACTGTTTCCATTTTGTCATTGTTTTTCATGCTTCCTTCTTTGATGGCCATGCAGTGACCACCATTTTGTGGAGCCAGTTAGTGTGTAGCTGGTGGCCATTTTGTCTTTGTCTTCCATGCCTTCTACTTCAGTGACCATGTGATGGATGAGCTACCTTACACCATTTTGTGCAGCCAGTATGTGTGTCATTTCCTTTTTTTCCACTTTTAAAAGCCATTTCCTTGGAAAAAAGAGACCTATGGCATTTTTGTTAATTTATTTCTTTTTACCTGATATATTTATTTGTGCTTGTGGTTGATTGTAGTGCAGTGTTGCTGTTTTTATTCACTAAAATTGATTTTTGCCTGCCTCTCATAGAGTCCCCATGGGCCCTGGTTGAGCACCAGCAACAATTATTTAATGTATTTTTTTCAGTTTTTTCCATTGTGTGTGTTTGCCAATTCCATACGTTGCCATGTGTTCTTTGTTCTTCATGCCTCTTCTTTGCTGGCCATGCAGTGTTGGCCATTTTGAGAAGTCAGTGTGTGTGTTTGTGTGATCATTGTGTACAATTTGTATGTGTTCTCTATGCCTCCTTCTTGCTGGCTATGCAGAGACTAATATTTTGTTGAGCCAGATAGTGTGTGTGTATGTTTGGTGGCCATTTTGCCCTTGTCTGCCATGCCTCCTTTTTTAGTGACTACGTGGTGGATGAGCTAGCTTCCACCATTTTGTGCAGTCAGTGTGTGCAATCCCTTTAGTCCACTTTTAAAAGACATTTCCTAGGGATTGCTAGAAGAGCCCTATGACATTTTTGTTCATTTGTTTTCTTTTTTTCTGATATATTTGTATGTGCTTGAGACTGATTATAGTATAGTGTCATTGTTTTTATTTTATTTTGTTTTTCCTGTCCCCCCTCCTGCATCCCAGAGAGTGCCCATGGATCCTGATTGGACACCAGCAATAATTCTATGTTTTGTTTATTTTTGCTGCCTCCTGTGGAGTCCCCATGGTCCATGGTAGGGCACCAGGAATTATTGAAAGTATTTCTTTTGTTGCCTTCCTTCCCTGCCTCCCATAGAGTCCACATGGGCCCTGGTGAGGCACCAACAATTATTTAATTGCTCTGGAGTTACACAAACTAACCTTTTCTGTGTAATGCTGCCATGTGAAATATTAGTTTATGCATGCTTTGGGCAAACTATTTTCAAGCATTTGGGCTGATGGGGATGATGATAATGACTTCATGTGTGTTCCATTGGCTAGATTATTTTGATTGCCCATGTTTCACTTACTGTTTTTGTTGCTATGCTTGCAGGTGTTGCAGAAGACACCACACATGGTACTGATACAGAGAAAAGTCTGTAAAGGAATCAACTCACAGTGACTCCTGAGTCCTCTAATGCTAAGTGTGTCTGCTCCTAATGCTAAGTGCTGACTGCTAGTGCTAAGAAGATGGCCCCAAAGAAGGAGCTTCCTGCAAAATAAGTGGTCAGTGGAAAGGAGAGGAAGTTGGTTGCCACCACTGGCACCAAGGCCTCATCCTTTTTCAGAAAACTTGATGAACCTGCTGCAGCTTCCTCTGGGCAGAAGGAGGCTGAAACTCCACCATCAACGGTACCACCACCGCCAAAAATGAAGGCCATGTCTCTCAGCACTGAAGTGACTCTAGTCATGGAGAGCAGTGAATCTGAAATAGAATTCTCTCAGCCACAAACCTAATGATCATGGGGCAGTGGACAACAGGAGCCGCAGTCGCCAACAGATCTTTCGTATGTAGGAGCAGAACAGGAAGTTAAAGTTCCAGCTGAGTAAGATATTGTTAAGAAGACTGTTCTTTCCCATCAGCTTCATGATTTCCAGCAAGGAATGTAAAGAGCACCCCCATCTTTTCCAAGCCCCCTTCTGATGATCTGAACATTGAGGGAAAAGAAAGGTTCCTGAAAGCCTTGCAAGCAAGGAAGGTGGTTATGATGATGATGATGATGATGAGCCAGTGATCGTCAGTGTGAAGAGTGGCACAGAGGATTTACACATCACCTCTATTCAACCTGCTCAGAGGTATGTGGTTCCACCAACACCTCCGGCTCCCATATTTGCAAGACCCCAGAAACCTGCAGCCGCTGCCACCACCCCAACCACATTCGAAGCACATCCTACAGAATGGTAAACATCAACACAACCAACTAGATTTGCTTCCAGTTCTAAAGGCTTTGGCACAATAAGAAACCTCTCATGCCCAGTTTAGGATTTGCCACAAGAAAGTCCACTGTGGTAAGCCAGTGTTGTATTCCGCTTTAGGTGTCCGTATATAGGTTTTCCTGAAACATGTCCTTATATAGACACAATTCGCATTGCCCTTATATAGGCATAGAATCCCAGTCCTTATTTAGGCATTAGCCGTGCACTCCAAATACAGGCATGGTCACCGACATCTGTCCACCCTAACATCACAACGAGTTCTTAGAAACCAGACCCTTAAGCTCTTGGGAGTTCCCCTAGCACAGGATTATTGATTTCTCCAAGAACTCATCTATTATGCATGAACCGCTATACCTTAAGGGTTCATTCCTGACGTCTTCCTCTGTCCGACTTCACGTCAATGCTAACATTCCAAGGCACCTACCAGGTATAAATATACCTTCCCTTGCCCAAGCAAGTAAGAGGAGACCTCGACTTCAGAGGAGCCCGTATACCGGCCTGACGCACTGAGAAGACGCTGTCATTCCTGCTCGCAGAAGAATCCAGTTTCCAGTGTTCTGACTCCCTTCGCGGGGTGTTAGAGTTTGAGATCCGGCAGGAGATTCCCACCTCTCTCATTCTCAAGTTATGGAGGTATGGAGCTGACTAGAACCTAGAGGGACTCTTGGCATCCTAGACATATCAGACTCTTAGTTTATCATACTATAGAATACTTCACCTACTTCTGACCTTGTCCTACACCTAGGTTAGGTTAGGTACATTGGGGTAGAACTAGCTTAGAGAAGCATTGTATGAGTACTCGCATTTTTAGCTCATGTTATTTATGTATGTGAATATATGCTAAAAGATAATGCTAGCGCAGTATTATTTATTTCTACTGCTTACACTGTACATTATATATCTTGCATACTGTCTTGTGATCATAACAGCTCATATCTCTTACACGAGAAACAAGACTGTTCAATAAAACCTTAATATTGAAACGCCCCTCTATTCTTTCTGTGTAACTCTGAGGAAACTAAGCATGCACGATTAGCTGAGTGAAACTGTTATCTATTGTTTCCACGATTCTGAGAGTGTTCCGATTCTAAAGGGAAACAAAGTTGTCATGTTTATGAGGTTGCCAGAAACTACTCCCTTCTTGTTTACAAGGAGTTTCTAGTGGCCTCTGAGTTAGCTGGCACAAAGTAATTAAGTTTAATATACTCGATAGGGACATACTGACCTCAGTCCTATGTCAAACCTATTGGGTATATTATTCCAATGCGCAGAGCCTATTAGGGAAATAGGAACTACACTACAGTAAGCCAGGTGGGCACTTTAGAACCAGAAGCCAACAGTCCCATTTGAAAAAACAACACACAGGACCTGATTAAGATCTTGGCGGATGGGATTCTCTGTCACATTCGCCATATTACAAGTGTCATGGGATATAATGCACTTGTAATACAGTGGACAGTATATCCGTCACATGTGTGAGAGAGTATATCATCTGCCAAGGTCTAAATCAGGCCCTCGGCACCTTAAAAACATAGCTGGTGGTGGTGATCAAAAACAGCAGTTGAAGTGATAGAAGAAGGTGGTCAGGAGGAGGAAGAAGAGGATGCCAGCAGCAGCATCACACATAGCCGCCCTGTAAGCCTGCCCCATAGTATACAATCCTCACTTGCAGCAACCTCAAGGCTCAGCGGGCTACAGCAACTTCCACTCCAAAGTGAACACACAGTCTATATATTGCTGGTATCAGTAGGTCGCTTGTGACAGTAGTACCACAAGAAAAATAGCCGACTATTAAGGCTATGTTTACCACAGAGTAGCCATATCACCGGAACCACAAAAAGCCAGTTTGTACAACTGGAAGCTTGCTAAAATGTTAGTGCTTGACCTCCTTTATTTCCCTTTTGAGAAAGAAGTGGGCTTCCTAGAATTTGTGCTCATAATGAAAGGTTTCCAGCCAGAGCTATTTTGCCAGAGTGATTGTGCTAGTGTTGAATCGTGAACTGCTGCAATTGGTTAGCAACGCTATGAAGTAGGTCGCTGTTCAGTCCATCCATCTCACAACAGGCATGTGGACCATTTGTTAAGCAACAGATTACATGTCCAACTCTGCACACTGTATCTCTTTTCAGCTAGTTAGGCAAAGGCTAGCTGCTCGTCTCTCTGTGAATGATGCTTTTCAGGGCATTCAGCAGCATACAATGGTTGAGATGTTCGCTATGGAGAAATGGCAACGAGCTATGAACATCTTGGAAGAGTTTAATACCAAGTTCTACGAATGGCTTCAACTGTGAGGTCTTACAATTGGCTTTGTTGCTACTGACAATGATATTAATATAGTGAAAGCCATGGATGATGGTGAATGTTGCAGAGACTTGTGTTTAGAGCATTGCATTAATCTAATTGTGCAGGACTTTCTTAAAAAAGAAGAGATAGTCAGCAACATGCTGGTCACCTGCCAACGAATGTGCACTAATTTCAGTCATTCATTCAAAGCTGTGGATCCCACAACATGCTAATAAACTAACTCCAGAAGCCCTCTTACAGCAGGTGCCAACATGTTGGAACTCAACCGACTATATGCTGGAATTCCTGTTTGAGCAGTACAAGGAGATCGATTATGTAACTTAAAGGAGAGGGGATGCAACTGCCAAAGCCATGACAATGGAGATGAACAAATGGGGGCTACTGGAGTGCCTGATATAAATGCTACTTCCTTTCAAGATTATAACACAGGATGTTAGCAAGGAAGACAGTACCATGAGCCAAGTAATCCCATTGCTGCATCTGCCCCAGGATCACTTGAAAAAGGTAAAACAAAAGTTCACCAGTGTGAATGAAGAACCAGTTTCTTTGGTGGATAGCTTTTTCTTCACTTGCACACTAATCAAAGGATTTCAAAAGAGTTAGTCCTCTAAAGACTGCATCTGTGCCACTATACTGGATCCACAATACAAAAAGTGCTGGCTACAGTCATTCTTGTTAATGAAACAAATGTCTTCAATTGCAAGAGTTGGATTGCCAGTAAAGCAACTGATCTAGAAGAAAAATGACAGAAAATATGTGGGCAGGCAGAAGTTCTAAAGTGCAGCCTTCAGCCTCCACTTGGACACTGCTGTTGGCTCGCAATCTCTGCAGCAGCCAAGCTAATCCCCAGCTGCTCCAAAACCCACAGCAACAATCGCTCCAATTTCACAGCCAACATCTGCAATCGAAGTGTGTTTTCAGTGCAGCTGCTGCAGTCATCTCTGTCGGAAGGACCAGTCTCTCACCGTAAAATGTGGAAAAGCTGGTGTTGATTAAAATGACAAAGTCTTCATTACAAAGGATTATTGTGCTTCTGAAACAACTGAGGATGATGAGGGCAATTGGTCTAACATCTCATGTTTGGTCAGTGGTTATCCTCCGGATGACCCCCTGAGTTTGAGGATGAATTCTAAATACCAGATTAGTTACCTATAGGAAGACTGCTTAAAAAAAATTATATATATATATATAATAATGTATATATATAAATATATATATTGTTTATGTTGTTTCCTAACTATAACATCCCTGTAACCTTTGTTTTTCTAAGTGAATTTCTAAGGTTTTTAAGTTTTTATTTCCTAACTGTAACCTGTAACCTTTGAGAGTAAGTGTGTGAGTGAGTGCATGAGTGTCTCAGGGGGTGTGTGAGGGAGTGTGTGAGTGTCTCAATGGGCGTGTGAGTGTCTGTATGGGTCTGGGAGTGGCTGCATAAGTGTCTCACTGGCTGTGTGAGTGGCTGCGTGAGTGTCTGAGTGTGTGTCAGAGAGAGTGCATGAGTGTCTAAGTGAGTGTCTCAGTGGGTCTGTGTGTAGGTTTGAGTCTCTGCGTGGGTTTGCAGGTACCTCCATGCGTGTGTGAGTCAGTCTGTGAGTGAGTTTATGAGTGTTTGAGTGGGTCTGTGAGTGGATGTGTCAGTCTCTGAGTGGGTGTGCAAGTCTCTGAGTGGATCTGTGAGTGGCTGCATGAGTGGATGTATGGCTCTGTAAGTGGGTACATGAGTGGGTCTGGGAGCATGAGTGTCTGAGTGTGTCTGTGTGTGGGTGTGTGAATGTTTGAGTGGGTCTGTCAGTGGGTGTGTGAGTGCCTAAGTGTGTGAGTGGGTGTCTAAGTGTCTGTGTGGTTGTGTCAGTAGCTGTGTGAGTGACTCAGCCACAAAGGAACCACACCCTTTTATCCAACAAGAGTCCACAATTTTACACAAAATATCTACCCAAGTGGAGTTCTTTCTACTGGTTAATTACTAAATGCTACCTCCTTCGGTAAATTTCCAGTACGTGTTCTACACTACAGCTGCATATTGGAGCATGAGCAACTGTCACCAGTGACCTTCTGTGCCTTTTGGCAATGTGATTGTTCCTGGTGCATCTTTATCCAGAAATATGTAGTCACATGAATCCTCCTAGAAGATAACAAGACTACAGAGGTAAATCTCCACCAAACAAGGGTCCTTCCTCTTAAGTGTATGAAATAAGTACTTCTTTGCTTGGTGGAAATGTCTTCATATTCCTCGGCATCAAGAACTTCTCACCAAAATTGGCAGGAAAAGCGCTGGGGGAGGGGGGGGCGCTTGTTAAGCTGTCCATTATCCTGGCAAAAGCAGGAAGACATTTGTCTACTACTAAGCTCGACGGGGTCAAACAGGGAAGCATCCAAGTGATTTCCACATTTTCATACTCCTAGCAATTTAAAGGGAGAACCATGGGCTCTGCTGTCACCAGGAGAGGAAAAGAAAGAGCCCACTCGTCACAGTCACATACAGATTGCTCTCCAATAGATCAATTTATATCTAGACAGTGGTCCTTGTCGAAGGTGGATGGAACTAACAAAATAATTATAGAACAGAATCGATTCTATATGATTACTATCCAGCCGGATAGTTGGATTTATTCAAACTTATTCTCAGATATCAAAGCACCGGTAGCCGTAGGGGCGGTTAGTACATGTCAAGGAAGAGCTCGATGGCTGACGGCAAGGGCCGGGACGGTGGAGCACAGAGCCATTGAGCTTCTCTCAGATGGCAATCGACCACCTTAGGACCCCTAGCCATTGGCACCGCCGTGTTTACACGCAACCAAGGCATCTTCCTTGACGTAAATCACCGGCGTCCACCGTCCCGGCCCTTGCCGTCAGCCATCGAGCTCTCCCTTGACATGTACTAACCGCCCCTACGGCTACCGGTACCACCGTGGTTGCATCCAACCAAGGCTCCCTTCCCGAATTCGACTAAGGACCCAGCGGGTTGGCTTCAAATCATCTGTGATGTAATAAGACCACTCGACAGCGGCTCCACCATTCCTTCCGAGTCCTAAATGTTGTTCAGGCATTGTTCATTTTCTGCACTGATGATGATCCCATAATCTGTGCAAACGGGATCGAAACGTCGTCGACCTTTTAAAACACCGTGCACACAAACCAATTGTACACCATGTGTCACGGCTGTGTCAACTATCACGCTTATTCCATTTTCTAAATATCCATTAACAAGCTCTCTGTTTTTGCCTGAATGTTTCGTTTTTTATGTTTTTTATGTTTATGTGTTATTATTATTTTTCACAAACTACCTCACTTTTTATGTCCCTGGATACAGGATTGTATCCCACTGTATAATGTTGTGTGCTTTGATATCTGAGAATAAGTTTGAATAAATCCAACTATCCGGCTGGATAGTAATCATATAGAATCGATACTGTTCTATAATTATTTCGTTAGTTCCATCCACCTTCGACAAGGACCACTATCCAGATATAAATTGATACCCAAGGTTTTTAAAGAAAAAAACATGTATTTCACACTAAAGAAATACTCAAACAGCCCACTCGGTTAAGATATCAACTCGAAAATGCATTTCAAGTTGATTTTCTGGCCACGCGAGTAAAAAATGTACTCAAAAATACTGTTGCTCTTGTTCAAAACCACTGCTGAATGATCTGATTGCATTCACTGAAAGACGATGTTGTTTTAGTGTTTCTCACTGTCCAATTTTCCTCAAACAAGAAAATCAGTTATGCGACGTTCGGTCATGGCTTTACAATAGATAAATCCCTGTCACAAGAGTAACACGGAATTACCGAATTATTCCAATTACTCCCAGGCCTAGTTTTCATCCATCCGTCCTGGTGTTAGACGTCTTTTCAGAGAGAGACAGTATGAGCTGGGTGTCATCACAGAATATGATGTTGATCCTTTGGGCGCAGATGATGCTGGTGAGTGGGGTCATGTAGACATTCAACAGAGTGGGCTGAGTGAGGATCCTTGTGGAGTTTCATAGATGAGGTGCAGTGGGCCAGGCTGACCGACTGGGTGAGGACTGTGAGGTAGGAGCAAATTCAGCAAAGTGCAGGACCTTGGATGCCGCTTTGCACAGTCGTATGATAAGGATGGGATGGGAGATGGTGTTGAAGGCTGCGGAAAGATCCAGTAGGATGAGGACCGTGGT
Organism: Calotriton arnoldi; assembly: GCA_963921515.1. NCBI lineage: Eukaryota > Metazoa > Chordata > Amphibia > Caudata > Salamandridae > Calotriton > Calotriton arnoldi. The sequence goes on from CAWUFW010004686.1 coordinate 1,476,890, forward strand.
GTCACCTCTGTCCATGATCATCCAGATGTTGTCCGTGGTGGTGATGAGGATGGTCTCTGTACTGTGGATGGGCCTGAATCTAGATTGAGTGGTGTTGAGGAGGTGGTTGTTATTTAGGTGGGTAGCAAGCATTTGTTTATCTTTTTCTTTCCATTACTTTTGCTGGTTAGGGTAGTAAGGACATAGGCGGTGGTTGGCTGGCGTTGTCGGGACTGCTGAGGGTTTCTTGAGGAGGGGGACTACTGTGGCATGTTTGCAGGTGTCCGAGTAGGTGATTGTGATGATGGAGTCATTCATGATTGGGGTGAGGGCTACGCTGATGGGGTCCAGTCCCATGATGAAGACTTGAGGGCAGGTGTCTGAGGGTGCCTTTGAATGTATGGACTACATGGTCGTTGCGCTTCTTGAGTAGTGGCTTGTAAAAGCCATTTCCTAGGAACATTGCTAGACAGGGCCTATAACATGTTTGTTGATTTTTTTTCTTTTTTCTTGACATATTTATTTGTGATTATGGCTGATTGTAGTGCAGTGTTGTTATTTTTATCAATTTTTTTAATTTTTTGCCTGCTTCCCCCTGACTCCGATGGGCCCTGTTGGAACCACCAGCAATTATTTGATGTATTTTTTTGCCAGTGTGTGAGTTTGCCAGTGCCATAGGCTGCCATATGTTTTTGTTCTCTATGCCTCTTCTTTGCTGGCCAATTTGTGCAGCCAGTGTGTGCACGTGTTTGTATGCGTTGTCACTGTTTCCATGTTGTCATTGTTTTTCATGCTTCCTTCTTTGATGGCCATGCAGTGACCACCATTTTGTGGAGCCAGTTAGTGTGTAGCTGGTGGCCATTTTGTCTTTGTCTTCCATGCCTTCTACTTCAGTGACCATGTGATGGATGAGCTACCTTACACCATTTTGTGCAGCCAGTATGTGTGTCATTTCCTTTTTTTCCACTTTTAAAAGCCATTTCCTTGGAAAAAAGAGACCTATGGCATTTTTGTTAATTTATTTCTTTTTACCTGATATATTTATTTGTGCTTGTGGTTGATTGTAGTGCAGTGTTGCTGTTTTTATTCACTAAAATTGATTTTTGCCTGCCTCTCATAGAGTCCCCATGGGCCCTGGTTGAGCACCAGCAACAATTATTTAATGTATTTTTTCAGTTTTTTCCATTGTGTGTGTTTGCCAATTCCATACGTTGCCATGTGTTCTTTGTTCTTCATGCCTCTTCTTTGCTGGCCATGCAGTGTTGGCCATTTTGAGAAGTCAGTGTGTGTGTTTGTGTGATCATTGTGTACAATTTGTATGTGTTCTCTATGCCTCCTTCTTGCTGGCTATGCAGAGACTAATATTTTGTTGAGCCAGATAGTGTGTGTGTATGTTTGGTGGCCATTTTGCCCTTGTCTGCCATGCCTCCTTTTTTAGTGACTACATGGTGGATGAGCTAGCTTCCACCATTTTGTGCAGTCAGTGTGTGCAATCCCTTTAGTCCACTTTTAAAAGACATTTCCTAGGGATTGCTAGAAGAGCCCTATGACATTTTTGTTCATTTGTTTTCTTTTTTTTCTGATATATTTGTATGTGCTTGAGACTGATTATAGTATAGTGTCATTGTTTTTATTTTATTTTGTTTTTCCTGTCCCCCCTCCTGCATCCCAGAGAGTGCCCATGGATCCTGATTGGACACCAGCAATAATTCTATGTTTTGTTTATTTTTGCTGCCTCCTGTGGAGTCCCCATGGTCCATGGTAGGGCACCAGGAATTATTGAAAGTATTTCTTTTGTTGCCTTCCTTCCCTGCCTCCCATAGAGTCCACATGGGCCCTGGTGAGGCACCAACAATTATTTAATTGCTCTGGAGTTACACAAACTAACCTTTTCTGTGTAATGCTGCCATGTGAAATATTAGTTTATGCATGCTTTGGGCAAACTATTTTCAAGCATTTGGGCTGATGGGGATGATGATAATGACTTCATGTGTGTTCCATTGGCTAGATTATTTTGATTGCCCATGTTTCACTTACTGTTTTTGTTGCTATGCTTGCAGGTGTTGCAGAAGACACCACACATGGTACTGATACAGAGAAAAGTCTGTAAAGGAATCAACTCACAGTGACTCCTGAGTCCTCTAATGCTAAGTGTGTCTGCTCCTAATGCTAAGTGCTGACTGCTAGTGCTAAGAAGATGGCCCCAAAGAAGGAGCTTCCTGCAAAATAAGCGGTCAGTGGAAAGGAGAGGAAGTTGGTTGCCACCACTGGCACCAAGGCCTCATCCTTTTTCAGAAAACTTGATGAACCTGCTGCAGCTTCCTCTGGGCAGAAGGAGGCTGAAACTCCACCATCAACGGTACCACCACCGCCAAAAATGAAGGCCATGTCTCTCAGCACTGAAGTGACTCTAGTCATGGAGAGCAGAGAATCTGAAATAGAATTCTCTCAGCCACAAACCCTAATGATCACGGGGCAGTGGACAACAGGAGCCGCAGTCGCCAACAGATCTTTCGTATGTAGGAGCAGAACAGGAAGTTAAAGTTCCAGCTGAGTAAGATATTGTTAAGAAGACTGTTCTTTCCCATCAGCTTCATGATTTCCAGCAAGGAATGTAAAGAGCACCCCCATCTTTTCCAAGCCCCCTTCTGATGATCTGAACATTGAGGGAAAAGAAAGGTTCCTGAAAGCCTTGCAAGCAAGGAAGGTGGTTATGATGATGATGATGATGATGAGCCAGTGATCGTCAGTGTGAAGAGTGGCACAGAGGATTTACACATCACCTCTATTCAACCTGCTCAGAGGTATGTGGTTCCACCAACACCTCCGGCTCCCATATTTGCAAGACCCCAGAAACCTGCAGCCGCTGCCACCACCCCAACCACATTCGAAGCACATCCTACAGAATGGTAAACATCAACACAACCAACTAGATTTGCTTCCAGTTCTAAAGGCTTTGGCACAATAAGAAACCTCTCATGCCCAGTTTAGGATTTGCCACAAGAAAGTCCACTGTGGTAAGCCAGTGTTGTATTCCGCTTTAGGTGTCCGTATATAGGTTTTCCTGAAACATGTCCTTATATAGACACAATTCGCATTGCCCTTATATAGGCATAGAATCCCAGTCCTTATTTAGGCATTAGCCGTGCACTCCAAATACAGGCATGGTCACCGACATCTGTCCACCCTAACATCACAACGAGTTCTTAGAAACCAGACCCTTAAGCTCTTGGGAGTTCCCCTAGCACAGGATTATTGATTTCTCCAAGAACTCATCTATTATGCATGAACCGCTATACCTTAAGGGTTCATTCCTGACGTCTTCCTCTGTCCGACTTCACGTCAATGCTAACATTCCAAGGCACCTACCAGGTATAAATATACCTTCCCTTGCCCAAGCAAGTAAGAGGAGACCTCGACTTCAGAGGAGCCCGTATACCGGCCTGACGCACTGAGAAGACGCTGTCATTCCTGCTCGCAGAAGAATCCAGTTTCCAGTGTTCTGACTCCCTTCGCGGGGTGTTAGAGTTTGAGATCCGGCAGGAGATTCCCACCTCTCTCATTCTCAAGTTATGGAGGTATGGAGCTGACTAGAACCTAGAGGGACTCTTGGCATCCTAGACATATCAGACTCTTAGTTTATCATACTATAGAATACTTCACCTACTTCTGACCTTGTCCTACACCTAGGTTAGGTTAGGTACATTGGGGTAGAACTAGCTTAGAGAAGCATTGTATGAGTACTCGCATTTTTAGCTCATGTTATTTATGTATGTGAATATATGCTAAAAGATAATGCTAGCGCAGTATTATTTATTTCTACTGCTTACGCTGTACATTATATATCTTGCATACTGTCTTGTGATCATAACAGCTCATATCTCTTACACGAGAAACAAGACTGTTCAATAAAACCTTTTATTGAAACGCCCTCTATTCTTTCTGTGTAACTCTGAGGAAACTAAGCATGCACGATTAGCTGAGTGAAACTGTTATCTATTGTTTCCACGATTCTGAGAGTGTTCCGATTCTAAAGGGAAACAAAGTTGTCATGTTTATGAGGTTGCCAGAAACTACTCCCTTCTTGTTTACAAGGAGTTTCTAGTGGCCTCTGAGTTAGCTGGCACAAAGTAATTAAGTTTAATATACTCGATAGGGACATACTGACCTCAGTCCTATGTCAAACCTATTGGGTATATTATTCCAATGCGCAGAGCCTATTAGGGAAATAGGAACTACACTACAGTAAGCCAGGTGGGCACTTTAGAACCAGAAGCCAACAGTCCCATTTGAAAAATCAACACACAGGACCTGATTAAGATCTTGGCGGATGGGATTCTCTGTCACATTCGCCATATTACAAGTGTCATGGGATATAATGCACTTGTAATACAGTGGACAGTATATCCGTCACATGTGTGAGAGAGTATATCATCTGCCAAGGTCTAAATCAGGCCCTCGGCACCTTAAAAACATAGCTGGTGGTGGTGATCAAAAACAGCAGTTGAAGTGATAGAAGAAGGTGGTCAGGAGGAGGAAGAAGAGGATGCCAGCAGCAGCATCACACATAGCCGCCCTGTAAGCCTGCCCCATAGTATACAATCCTCACTTGCAGCAACCTCAAGGCTCAGCGGGCTACAGCAACTTCCACTCCAAAGTGAACACACAGTCTATATATTGCTGGTATCAGTAGGTCGCTTGTGACAGTAGTACCACAAGAAAAATAGCCGACTATTAAGGCTATGTTTACCACAGAGTAGCCATATCACCGGAACCACAAAAAGCCAGTTTCTACAACTGGAAGCTTGCTAAAATGTTAGTGCTTGACCTCCTTTATTTCCCTTTTGAGAAAGAAGTGGGCTTCCTAGAATTTGTGCTCATAATGAAAGGTTTCCAGCCAGAGCTATTTTGCCAGAGTGATTGTGCTAGTGTTGAATCGTGAACTGCTGCAATTGGTTAGCAACGCTATGAAGTAGGTCGCTGTTCAGTCCATCCATCTCACAACAGGCATGTGGACCATTTGTTAAGCAACAGATTACATGTCCAACTCTGCACACTGTATCTCTTTTCAGCTAGTTAGGCAAAGGCTAGCTGCTCGTCTCTCTGTGAATGATGCTTTTCAGGGCATTCAGCAGCATACAATGGTTGAGATGTTCGCTATGGAGAAATGGCAACGAGCTATGAACATCTTGGAAGAGTTTAATACCAAGTTCTACGAATGGCTTCAACTGTGAGGTCTTACAATTGGCTTTGTTGCTACTGACAATGATATTAATATAGTGAAAGCCATGGATGATGGTGAATGTTGCAGAGACTTGTGTATAGAGCATTGCATTAATCTAATTGTGCAGGACTTTCTTAAAAAAGAAGAGATAGTCAGCAACATGCTGGTCACCTGCCAAAGAATGTGCACTAATTTCAGTCATTCATTCAAAGCTGTGGATCCCACAACATGCTAATAAACTAACTCCAAAAGCCCTCTTACAGCAGGTGCCAACATGTTGGAACTCAACCGACTATATGCTGGAATTCCTGTTTGAGCAGTACAAGGAGATCGATTATGTAACTTAAAGGAGAGGGGATGCAACTGCCAAAGCCATGACAATGGAGATGAACAAATGGGGGCTACTGGAGTGCCTGATATAAATGCTACTTCCTTTCAAGATTATAACACAGGATGTTAGCAAGGAAGACAGTACCATGAGCCAAGTAATCCCATTGCTGCATCTGCCCCAGGATCACTTGAAAAAGGTAAAACAAAAGTTCACCAGTGTGAATGAAGAACCAGTTTCTTTGGTGGATAGCTTTTTCTTCACTTGCACACTAATTAAAGGATTTCAAAAGAGTTAGTCCTCTAAAGACTGCATCTGTGCCACTATACTGGATCCACAATACAAAAAAGTGCTGGCTACAGTCATTCTTGTTAATGAAACAAATGTCTTCAATTGCAAGAGTTGGATTGCCAGTAAAGCAACTGATCTAGAAGAAAAATGACAGAAAATATGTGGGCAGGCAGAAGTTCTAAAGTGCAGCCTTCAGCCTCCACTTGGACACTGCTGTTGGCTCGCAATCTCTGCAGCAGCCAAGCTAATCCCCAGCTGCTCCAAAACCCACAGCAACAATCGCTCCAATTTCACAGCCAACATCTGCAATCGAAGTGTGTTTTCAGTGCAGCTGCTGCAGTCATCTCTGTCGGAAGGACCAGTCTCTCACCGTAAAATGTGTAAAAGCTGGTGTTGATTAAAATGACAAAGTCTTCATTACAAAGGATTATTGTGCTTCTGAAACAACTGAGGATGATGAGGGCAATTGGTCTAACATCTCATGTTTGGTCAGTGGTTATCCTCCGGATGACCCCCTGAGTTTGAGGATGAATTCTAAATACCAGATTAGTTACCTATAGGAAGACTGCTTAAAAAAAATTATATATATATATATAATAATGTATATATATAAATATATATATTGTTTATGTTGTTTCCTAACTATAACATCCCTGTAACCTTTGTTTTTCTAAGTGAATTTCTAAGGTTTTTAAGTTTTTATTTCCTAACTGTAACCTGTAACCTTTGAGAGTAAGTGTGTGAGTGAGTGCATGAGTGTCTCAGGGGGTGTGTGAGGGAGTGTGTGAGTGTCTCAATGGGCATGTGAGTGTCTGTATGGGTCTGGGAGTGGCTGCATAAGTGTCTCACTGGCTGTGTGAGTGGCTGCGTGAGTGTCTGAGTGTGTGTCAGAGAGAGTGCATGAGTGTCTAAGTGAGTGTCTCAGTGGGTCTGTGTGTAGGTTTGAGTCTCTGCGTGGGTTTGCAGGTACCTCCATGCGTGTGTGAGTCAGTCTGTGAGTGAGATTATGAGTGATTGAGTGGGTCTGTGAGTGGATGTGTCAGTCTCTGAGTGGGTGTGCAAGTCACTGAGTGGATCTGTGAGTGGCTGCATGAGTGGATGTATGGCTCTGTAAGTGGGTACATGAGTGGGTCTGGGAGCATGAGTGTCTGAGTGTGTCTGTGTGTGGGTGTGTGAATGTTTGAGTGGGTCTGTCAGTGGGTGTGTGAGTGCCTAAGTGTGTGAGTGGGTGTCTAAGTGTCTGTGTGGTTGTGTCAGGAGCTGTGTGAGTGACTCAGCCACAAAGGAACCACACCCTTTTATCCAACAAGAGTCCACAATTTTACACAAAATATCTACCCAAGTGGAGTTCTTTCTACTGGTTAATTACTAAATGCTACCTCCTTCAGTAAATTTCCAGTACGTGTTCTACACTACAGCTGCATATTGGAGCACGAGCAACTGTCACCAGTGACCTTCTGTGCCTTTTGGCAATGTGATTGTTCCTGGTGCATCTTTATCCAGAAATATGTAGTCACATGAATCCTCCTAGAAGATAACAAGACTACAGAGGTAAATCTCCACCAAACAAGGGTCCTTCCTCTTAAGTGTATGAAATAAGTACTTCTTTGCTTGGTGGAAATGTCTTCATATTCCTCGGCATCAAGAACTTCTCACCAAAATCGGCAGGAAAAGCGCTGGGGGAGGGGGGGCGTTTGTTAAGCTGTCCATTATCCTGGCAAAAGCAGGAAGACATTTGTCTATACTAAGCTCGACAGGGTCAAACAGGGAAGCATCCAAGTGATTTCCACATTTTCATACTCCTAGCAATTTAAAGGGAGAACCATGGGCTCTGCTGTCACCAGGAGAGGAAAAGAAAGAGCCCACTCGTCACAGTCACATACAGATTGCTCTCCAATAGATCAATTTATATCTAGACAGTGGTCCTTGTCGAAGGTGGATGGAACTAACGAAATAATTATAGAACAGAATCGATTCTATATGATTACTATCCAGCCGGATAGTTGGATTTATTCAAACTTATTCTCAGATATCAAAGCACCGGTAGCCGTAGGGGCGGTTAGTACATGTCAAGGAAGAGCTCGATGGCTGACGGCAAGGGCCGGGACGGTGGAGCACAGAGCCATTGAGCTTCTCTCAGACGGCAATCGACCACCTTAGGACCCCTAGCCATTGGCACCGCCGTGTTTACACGCAACCAAGGCATCTTCCTTGACGTAAATCACCGGCGTCCACCGTCCCGGCCCTTGCCGTCAGCCATCGAGCTCTCCCTTGACATGTACTAACCGCCCCTACGGCTACCGGTACCACCGTGGTTGCATCCAACCAAGGCTCCCTTCCCGAATTCGACTAAGGACCCAGCGGGTTGGCTTCAAATCATCTGTGATGTAATAAGACCACTCGACAGCGGCTCCACCATTCCTTCCGAGTCCTAAATGTTGTTCAGGCATTGTTCATTTTCTGCACTGATGATGATCCCATAATCTGTGCAAACGGGATCGAAACGTCGTCGACCTTTTAAAACACCGTGCACACAAACCAATTGTACACCATGTGTCACGGCTGTGTCAACTATCACGCTTGTTCCATTTTCTAAATATCCATTAACAAGCTCTCTGTTTTTGCCTGAATGTTTCGTTTTTTATGTTTTTTATGTTTATGTGTTATTATTATTTTTCACAAACTACCTCACTTTTTATGTCCCTGGATACAGGATTGTATCCCACTGTATAATGTTGTGTGCTTTGATATCTGAGAATAAGTTTGAATAAATCCAACTATCCGGCTGGATAGTAATCATATAGAATCGATACTGTTCTATAATTATTTCGTTAGTTCCATCCACCTTCGACAAGGACCACTGTCCAGATATAAATTGATACCCA